>JARGCU010000022.1:12838750-14258125 GCA_029227775.1 Morpho helenor | reverse complement strand
TGTAGAGTACCGACACCGATAACACAACAATACACAAGCACTGCGAACAATCACCACCACACTCTCAACAATTGTTTCGTCCCGTAACCGAAGCGAACCGAGATAGACTCCACGACCAACATCGCAAAGCGAAGCAATACCCAAATAAGCTTAGTTATATACTAATCGGTTCAACTCCACCATTTATTTTATTTTGCCTGCGAACAAGTGTAACAAGCTTAAACTAGAAACATTTATCTGATCGTTAATGAGGGTGCTATTGTTATATTTTATAATCTCAAGTTGTTCCCAGATGTTCAGTTTAAGCACAGCCAGCCAGTCAGTTTAAGATGTTCAATTTAAATAAATAAAATATTTTTATTATTACTTTTGTATTATGGATCGCCGCAAAGTAACGCCTAATTCTATAAATTATTCTCATTAGTTTTGCTGGAGTCCAAATTATTTGTTCACTTACCTGTAATAATTGAGGACCTGTGCAAAGACACCAGGGTGTCTGTCGAAGAAGTACTCGTTGAGGACTGGGTCGTAGTTCGCCAAGGCTTCAGTGAGCCTCGAGAGACGGGTTGCTGGAATCTTTTTTAAAGTTGCCTTGTAGGTTTCGTATCTGTAAAGGGGAAAAGTCCTTATGATTTTATCTGCATGGATAAGGCATTAAAACACAGTACCTTGGTGACCAAGTTTCGGTAATTTTTTTAAAAATAAAAAAAAATGGGGCTCGATGGTATTTTCATTTCAATAAGCTACGCTGACTTGACACTTTTAGGCAAAAATAATGTTTTATATATTTAATGTAAATTTTTGTATTTTGTTATTGCCCAAAAACAGGGATAAAACTATTTTTTTTTTTTTTATGAAACCTAGCTAGATCGATTTTTAACACCAAAACTCTCACATGCTGAATTTCAGGAAAATCGTTGGAGCCGTTTCCGGGATTCAGAAAATATATTTATATATGTACATACAAGATTAACTCATTTAAATATTAAAGATAAAGATTAAAGATAATACGCTCTATATTTAGCATTACAGTACCTAGGTGACCGTAAATTTTTTTTCAATATAAAAAAGAAAAATATAAATATAACTTTTTCTTAGGTTACAACATAGCTTTTTATATGAAACTCGGAAATGGCTCCAACGATTTTCCTGAAATTCAGCATGTAAAGGGAGAAAAATCGATCTAGCTAGGTTTTACTTAAAAAAAATCGTTTTATTCCTGTTTTTAAGCTAAAAAAATTAACATTTAAATTTAATATAAACACTTTTTGTCGTAAATTGTCAAGTTAGCGTAGTTTATTCGGGGAAGAGCCTGTCTCGAGAAACAAAAATACCTAGGATCGAGCCTCACCCAATTTTTTTTCTATTTTTGAAGTTTCTTCTTTTTATTTTGTAAAAAATTACCGAGCAAGGCTAGATCAACCAGGTGCTTTTACTAAAGGTAGCTAAATTCCCAACCGGTAGCAATAAGCCCTTTGGCCATACGATATCCGCTCCTGAAATCAATCAAGGCTATCTGAAACGAATAGTTTATTTATATGAGACTTACGATATCACTTTAGCCTACACTCACGAACTATATGATTTCCCTTGAGCTCTTCAATAGTACGTATTAGGCCAAAGGAAATCTTTAAGCATTTATTTCGCATGCTTAGTATTAAAGTAGCTTAATTCACTCATTAATAATGAGAGTATTCAAGAGACCCGTAATTATTATAGTGTTTAGTAACATATGTTAATAAATTGTTAAATAAATTTTTTTAAAAACTTAGAGGGGCAAATAAACATTAGTTTTCTGATAGTTTGTAGCGTGATGTTATGAATGGCTTTAAATTCAGGATAAGACTGTAGCTAATTCCTCATTTCTTACCGAGGTGTCCTATAAGGCGACTAAGGTAAGTCGACCCGCCGTGTAGTATCCGGCTGAGTAAAATAGACCAACCTCATTTCTTACCGAGGTGTCGTAAAAGGCGACTAAGGTAAGTTGACCCACCGTGTGGTATCCTGTTTAGTAGAATAGACCACCCTCTTTCTTACCGAGGTGTAAAATACGACAGATGTAAGTTGACGTCAGGCAGGCGGCCGGTCGTAAAAACGCAGCCAAATCATGTGACAGCATGTTTATAACATGTTGTGCCGACCCCACTTAGAGTGGGATAAGGGCAGGAAGATGATGATGACTGTAGCTAATTGAATTAAAACTAATTTTGTATTAGGTCCCTTGAATACTAAGTGTGCGATTTTTCCTTTTATGGATAATTTAAGTTCTTCTTTTTAATATACATTTAGAATAAGAGCACAAAACACTTAGCATGAACGAGAAATTAACTTAACAGAAATGAAAATATTGTCCTTTAAAAATACATTAGAAGAAAACGAAATTCCAAAAAAAAGAAAATTGAAGCCAAAAACATTAACTCATTAACTAATGAAATGAAGGGAAAAGCAATATTTCTTGCCCTAAAATATAAACTTGGCTAACGTTTAGATAAAACTGTCTCGCAGTTTCAAATCAAACACTCAAAAACATTGTAAATATCGCCCAGTATCTGCATATCGTGTTTAACGTACATTAAATCTCTATTTATATGAAAATGAGAGCACTTTCGCGAAAGATAACATTAACATTAAACTCCCACTAGCTTCCAGATGCGAAAATTTTAGTATCTCATGTAATTATCTGAACGACGGTATTAGAGTGTTTTATTACAAATATGCAATCTGTTAGGTATGCCGTGTGGTATCCAGCTGAGTAGAATAGACCACCCTTATTTCTCATCGAAGTGTCGTAAAATGCGACTAGGGTAAGTCGCCCCGCCGCTTGGTATCCGGTTGAGTAGAATGGACCACCCTATTTCTTAATATCTTAAAAGGCGACTAAGGCAAGTTTATCCACCGTATGGTATCCGCTTGAGTAGAATAGGCAACCCTCTTGCTTACTGAGGCTACGTGAAATACGACTAAGGTTTTTTTCCCCTATTTTAAGTGGATTCCGGATTTGTATATTTTCTCCACTGGCGAGAAACGCCGAACATGTGGCCAAACTCGCTACAGGTCAGGGGTGACGGCTTCCGCTATTGGATACGTCCACCACCGCCCCACCTGTGCTTTGGGGGTGGGAAAGTTCTTTAGCGCTGTAGGGGGATAGGGGAATAAGATACGACAAAGGTAAGTTGGTCATAAAATACGTTGGCAAATCATGTTGCAACGCATAAGGGCAGGAGAACGATGACTGATTGAGTAGATTTGGGTCGAAGCACTTCAAAACTCTGTCTCCTTCTTTGACACATAAATTTGGAGTACCTGGTTGACCAAGCCTTCAGGGATATTATCAGGTTTGTAAAAGCAACGGGTAGGTTAGAGCAGGTGACACTGTAAGGAAACCCTGGACGTAGGGTGATGAGAAACTCGACACCATTTTAAGGGTTGCGATGCATCTAGTGTCCTGGGTGCTTTCCAGAGGTGGTCAGGAGATGCTATGACTCCCTGCTCTGAGGTTGCGGATAATATGCACAGTGATACCGTGACCACAGTATAAAACGTGAGATGATACACCAGGGGTTTTGGTGGGTGCAAACTATACACAACCACTGTTGGGACAGCAGTGAACGCCTTTGTCTTAACATGGGGAATGGATGGAATAGTTCGGAATAAGAGCCAACCACCCGTCCTCTACTGACAGGCGTCGCCAAGATTAGGTAAATAGAACATAGTGTTACGACGTAGTATTTTTAATCTTCCTACACCCCGGAAATCAGTAAAGCCAATACTTAGCCTACATTTTATGACGGGTGGGATCTTACGTAATTTCGGTCAGATTTCGTATAATATAATATAATAAATTTCTTAAAAAAAGGTTAAATTTATTATTATTATGAAGTGTAGTTCTTTGTAGCAATTAAATTGTTGCGCACCAACCCGTACTATCACCATGATCCTCACATCAAAGGTTGTCTGGGAGAGATCGCTCCAAGCGATAAGACCGCCTTTGCACGCTTCTGTGTATTCATATGTTTTGTAAATGTATATCTTCTGTGTGCGTAATAAAGAATAAAGAATAAATAAATAAATAAATAAAAAGTCGAGCAGATTTAAGGTTTGTTGTGATCTTTAGCGATTTCTTGGACAATAGCGTATAGCGTCAGCCGTAGTCAGTAACACTCAGAAGAAAGACGTTCCAAAAGTTCTACAATCGGAAACTCGGTTTAAGGTGAAATCGATCTTCACAGAAGGTACCCTCAAGGTTTCCAGGATACTGCAAATCTAACGTGAGACTCGCTCTTCACGGTTTTTCCCGATGCCTTCGCCCCCACTAAAACTTTCTGGTAACGCTGTAAAAGAGGCGTTCTAGCTCACAGAAGCAAGACTTTCCGAAAGTCCTACAGTCGGTAACTCGGTTTAAGGTGAAATCGATCTTCACAGAAGGTACCCTTAAGGTTTCCAGGATACTGCAAATCTAACGTGAGACTCGCTCTTCACGGTTTTTCCCGATGCCTTCGCCCCCACCAAAACTTTCTGGTAACGCTGTAAAACTCATTTTGGTTGAAGGGAAAATTTATTTTGAATAAAAAGGAAATTTTGATCAGTTCCATTCAAACGAAGTAAGAGAAATACTGAAGAGATTTTGCAAACAAATACAGAAAAATATTTATATATTAAATAAGGGAATGTTGACATATATTTATATGGATTATAGCAAAATAAATTTATGATTACTTTTGTATTATGGATTTCCACAAAGTAACGCCTTCTATAAATGATGTTTTTAAGTTTAATTGAACAAAGATAATTTGGATTTTAATTAGTAGGTATTACAAATCTCGGGACTATATGTACCTAAGAATGGTACCTGAAAATCCATGGTTACGGTACACTTATATAAAATTCTTGACAAAAACATACAAAACTTAATTAATACTCCATTCGAGCAATTATCCAAATTACTTTAAATTAATTTTATCAGAATAAAGATACTCCATTAGAAGATAACCGCATTTGCAAGTATATTAAAACTAAGTGGCCACGTTGGTAAAATATTAGATCTGTCGCGGGCAGAATTCAGAAATATTAGACTGACTTTAATGTCTTAGATGAGAATAAAGTGTCGGCTTTAGAATAAATGCCACCCTTAGGAAATATATTCTTTATTTTATTTAATTCAGACTTTAGAGCTCGATTTTAGATTATTATTAATTTTACCTTCTTTTATTATTTTTGAACCGATGAAGTCTGCAAATTGACTTAAGTAGGTATCTAAAAGGCATTTCCATACTGCACTTGTTTTATTCTTCTTTCCTCTTTATTAATTCCTTTTTTGTCTAATTTTTTCTTCTTAAATTCAAATTCAAAATATTCTTCATACTATTCTGTAGACAGTTTCCATACTTTTGCTTGCGGCTCCTGCTTTGCGCTTTGTAAAAGTACGTAAGTCGTTTGTGGGTTTGTGTATAAGATAATAAAATTTCGCAATCAATTTTAGCTTTTCCATTACAGCAGTTTAAATTTTACTGTTAAAAAGAGGCTTATACAGAAAGTCTACTATACTGTTAAAGATTACTCAGATGATAGAAATCCGTGGACATAGGTACTCTTCGACCCTTAATGTAAATAATAAGAATTATATTTTGAAAAGAGCAACCACCGAGTTTCTTGCTGGCTCTTCTCGGTATGAACAGCTTTCCGAACCAGCAGTAGAATTAACGATTCAAAAGCCCTTGATTACAAGTTTATTTGAATATAGAATATTTTGAATTTGAAAGAAACATTTTTAAAGAAGCTACCACTGATTCAGAAGTTTGCTACTACCAAATATAATCAGCAAGAAACTCGGCTGATACTCTTTGGCCAAAACATACACAATTTGATTATTTTATAATACTTATTCTTTTTCAACTGACCAAAGTTCTGACATAGGTATCTTTAATAATATATATGTTAACACAGATATCTTTTTAATAATCTGAATCTCCTGCACTGGATTTCCATTGATTAAAAAAAAGTAAAATGATAAGACACGACTCTTTTCAATCGTATTTCAAAGTAATTCATCAAAGACATCAGATAAGAATTTCATTTCCTAGTCGCTGAATAGAAATCCATCTCAGGCTTAATCAAAGAGACCTATATAATGCGGTAGGGTTTTGATTGAAATTATTCTATTACCGGATTGAACATCTCTTATATCTATACTAGTTTTAAAACGTAACTTCGTTCGCGTAGACTGAATTGAACAGTAGCTTATATTATTGCAAATATCTCCATCACAAAAATTATATCCATCCGGGAAGGTTGAGAGAGATTTATAGTTTTCTTGAAAGCATAGTTTAATTATTGCAATAAATAACCCGTATGACTTGCATGATTTAAATACATGACAACATTAGAATACTCGTAGCTTAGCCAAATTTATCCAGTAAACAAAACCGATATATATAAAACACTTTTCTTAAATAACTCAAACATAATATGACAAATGTTATACCGCACCGCACCGACTTAAAACCTGACAGTGCTCCACCACGCTGCTAGTGGCGGTGACAAGGTACCGTTGTACACATTGCCCCCATCCCCACCAAAAAATTATATTGATTAGTAAATTAACGACACTTTACACGACTAAAAACGTACGTAAAATTGACCAGTAAATTAGCACAAACCAAAAACAAGCTGTGAACTCTGATTCAACCCAAGTTAATCCGTAGATTAACTACCTGCGCGTTTATACGTTTGACCCTGTCATGTGGCCACACGCTTTGACCCCAGAGGACGACAGTCCGCTAGGAAATCCTAAAATGGATGGTTCAATCACAGATACTACAATTTGTTTTAATAAACCTCTCGGAAGAAGAATGTTACAAACCCATAGTGTTTTATTTATTTTTATTTTATTTATAAAAGTTTTTTGCATATTCCGACAAAATAACAGGATTTATATGATGTATAGAAGCAGGGAACCGTAATGCTGTGATAGCCTAGTAGGTAACGGACGAACCAAAAAGTAAAAATCCAAGTCAAGTTTTTTTTCTTTTTTATTGTTTTAAATTGAATTTTTTTTATATCTTTAAAAAATTACCGAGCAAGGCTCTATATTATATTATACCCAGGTACTGATGTTTAATTCATTTATAATCAGCTTATACAAGCGCTCAGAATATATATAAAATAAAGGCTGGCAAACCCAAACATTCCATTGATAAAAAAGTTATGGCATCTGAAAATTTATATGTAATTGAGTGCGCCTAAAAAAACATTTTATCTGCCATAAAAAAGCTCGGATCTTTTTAAGCGCGGATGAAGGGCCGTCCAGTTTATTGTGGGCTCTGTTTAGGGGTTAATTATATACGTACGTGGGTTTAATGTGTCTAAAAAAACGTTCAAAGCGTCCCGATGAAGAGGATTTGGTCGAAGGTTAGCCATTAAAGCTGTAAAAGATGTAGCAACGTTTAAATGATTATAGAAGGTAAAATTATCCCAAAACCGCATTGGGGAACTATAGTCACTTATGGGTAATGCGATATATTTTAATTTCTATTCATAAAATAAAAATAAACAAACAAAAAATAGAAAATTGTATAAAAGGAAATACTTAATTTTTATCTCTCACTCGTAACACGCACACCAATTCACATAAACATATGCATATCAACACACACAAAGGCATGATTAACATACAAAACATCTATTACTAATATATATATATATATATTATATATTTTTTTTTCTATTATAAAGAACAACCAAAAGGAAGTACTTTATTGATGTTGCGATCTAGCCAAGAGGCTAATAAGCAACTTAAAGATTACCTAAACTAATAAATTAACTTATATCTAAGAATAGGTCCAGTGACTTATCTTAGTCTTTCTTGGTATGTGAGACACTTTGTTCTTGTGTTCTTTCAAGTAGCACTAGCACTACACTACACTATCACTATATTAAACTAACTCAAAAGGTTTTGTCCTTTTAAGTCTTCTTACGAGTCCAGTGTTATCGAGAAGCTGGATGGCCTCGATGTTCACGTGATGATGAAGCCTTTGCTCGTGGGCTTCACTAATATATAAAGCTGAAGAGTGTGTTTGATTGTTTGAGCGCGCTAATCTCAGAAACTACTGGACCGATATGAAAAATTCTTTCAGTTTAAGATATCCATTTATCGAGAAAGGCTATAGACTATATAACATCACACTAAAATGAATAAAAGAGGAGCAGCAATAAAAATTACGAAAACTGCAAAATTTAAAGCTTTCCATGCGTGCGCTGAGTAAACGGTGATAGTTATTGAAAAATCATGTATTACAAAGTTGCCCCCCTCTAAAAGTTCTAAATAAAAGGCCGCGACAGCATATGTCTATCTTTTAAGGTTTACCCTCTCTTTAACCATTTTTATTGTTATGAAAATACTATAAATTAATCTTTTATCTTTAAAATATTAATCTTAATCTTTAAATTAATCTAATAATCGTTATTATTAACATTATTTTGCTATAATCCGCGATTATCGCGGATTATAGCAAAATAGTATTCTCATTACTTTTGTATTATGGACCTCCGCAAAGTAACGCCTAATTCTATAAATCATCAGGGTCCAAAACGGAACGAATTTTAAGCCATATGGTAATATGCTAATCTTATACAAATAAGGTAATTTCGGATAAGATGTATTGCCTAATTTGACAACATCAAAGGCAGAATGTTGAAATGTTTATAATACATTTACATGAACATGCAAATTGTTTATCATATGCCATCTTACGGTTGGAAGTCTTACATGTTTACTTAGTATGAAATAAGAAGGCATTTACATTATGATAATGAACGCCCGCGCGTGTCCCACGGCGTTTATGTAAAATTAAAGTCATAGCCACCCTTATTGACTCATGGGTAAATGAGATTTTAATTTTCATTTTATATGCAGGATGACGCGATGGACCAGAGGGCGAAAACATCGGATTTGACACCACCGATCATGACACCACCCGACTTAGGACCACCTGAAGAAGACTTTGAGGTCTGGGAGCTACCATTCCCAGACCTCCCCAGCGAACCAGATATCTCTTAGGTCACCTAGGTGACCTGTGCTTACGGCTCAAATACCGACACCCTTAGGTCACCTAGGTGACCTCGGCCTACGGCCGAAGCACATACCGGGCTTAAGTGCCCGCGAGGAACTGCCCTGGCAAGGAGGTACGCCTCGAGGCCCGTACCCTGCCTACCCCCCACCCGGGGAGTAAGCGAGAAGACCCTGCTGCTACGAAGTTGCCGGTAAAAGCTAGTAATTTAATAAATGTGTACCAAAATTTAAATGAGTTGCTGTTAAATTCTCCTTTAGAATTGACATTAACATGCCAGACAACCTATTATATTCCTAAAAAAACCAGCTATTGTTTCAAGACGTGTGCCTGAAAAATGCTACCTTATGCTGACGCGTTTTGCAGCGGGTCAAGAGGCGCTCGGCTAGACGGCACACCCTTGAAGCCACTTACTTCCACCAACTACACGCTAGCAGCGTTCTTAAAAGATAACCCTTTCAATTTAATTTTAAAGAGATCCTTTGAAAGCTATACAGCTAAGTTGAAACAAAGGAAGACTGTGGGAGTTATAAAGGCGAAACTCGACGCAACATCAGGACGAGGATATCGGAGCTCATACGTAGTGTAAAAAATATGGACACCAATGGATCGGCCAAAGCGGAGCATGTCCACGATTCGGGTACTAACCATTGCATTAGATTTGACAAGGCTTCCGTATTATCCAGAAAGAAATTTCTAGTTCCTAGAAAGATACTAGAAGCCGTTGAAATTGGCCGTTACCCGAATTTTAACAGAGACTATGGATGGACACTACCGCTAAGGGAAACCGATTTTTGACACTACGGGTTCATATAAAGACCGATTTGAACCCGACACCATAAGCGTCGTATGCAGAAACTTCCTCCGAGCATCTGACGACGAAGACCAGAGTGACAGGAATCACGTTGAAGAGGCGCCACCGCTGCCACGTATTTTACGACCGGCCGCCTGCCTGACGTCAACTTACCTTAGTCGTGTTTTACGACACCTCAGTAAAAAATGAGGGTGGTCTATTCTAAACAGCCAGATATCACACGGTGGACATCAGATATTGCATTTCTCAATTGCTTCAAATATGCCTTTTACTGATAAAATTTATTATAATAAACCAAAAAACTTAATACAACTTACTTAAACATTTTATGAAAATCCTGTCATCGATAAAACGTTTTTACCTCATTTATTCTACCTGTTCAGTGGCACACCTCGCGCATGTCGAGAAAATTCACACTTTTTTAGAAATCTTCAAAGTTAAAGCCAAGGCTGCTTAAATATATTAGAGGAAAAAATATCTTCGTCTAAGTTATGGTAGCTTCGTTAATTTTTAACAGCATCTTTACGTGTGGTACAATTCATAAACTTCAAACTACATTATTTGTTTTATTTATTACTAGCTTTTACCCGCGACTTCGAGCATTCTAGTGGTCTGTTGTCGTGTGAAAGGTTGATAATAGATGGTGCTTTTTAATGTCATCCTATTCCTGTAGAATTAACAGGATTTCTATAGCCTATATGTTATTCCGGAGTATATGTAATAATTGTGGCAAATTTTATCAATATTGGTTTAGCGGATTCTTCGAGAAAGAGTGACAAACATACATCCATACTTACAAACTTTCGCATTTATAATATTAGTAGGATATATACGACCCGCCACGGCTTGAAAAAGTTTGAAGAACATAAGCGCGCACGCAACACGCACGTGTTTGTTTTTATTTTGCAATAAATCCTAACATATTCAATTTTAAAAGGTGTCAGTGATCATAATATTCAGCAAGTCATCCCTTTCAAAAGTACGAGGAAGGCACCGTTTCCATGAAAGCTACGATAGCTTGAATCTTTCCGTCACGCTACAACAGTCCAAACGAACGAACTTGCGGGTAGAAGCTAGTTTTCAATAATTGTGCACAACAAACTAACAAACATTATTTCCTTATGAACCACTTATAACCACATAAATAGACAAACACACATACACACACAGAACTGTTCATCGATGCAAAGCACTTTACCATACAAAAATTTTTAATTTAGCAGTTACTCAAAATTGAACCAGATATATTTGATGTACTGCAAAACCTATCACATATTTGTTATCTACAAAAATGCATGCAACTGGCCTCAAAATATTGGTTTATTCGTTAGTTTTTGTTATTTTGAGATCACTCTTATTTCAAAGAGAAATAAGAACAGTACAATTTTGATTTGATTTTTTTAATCGCTTCCGCTTATAACTTACGTCTATCGGTAAAAGGCGGGAAAAGTATTAAGTTTATGCGGTGATAAACGCGCTTTAATGTACTAGGTCCGGACCCTTGTCCCTTGTGGCCACCGGGAAAATATAGAGCTGAGTTATATTGTTAGGACATGAGCGAGAGGTGGTGATGGCTTAACTGTGACGTAGAAATACATCGGGAACAGCTCAAAGATAAAATAGGAAAGGGGTGTGGCCCAGGATAAACTGGAATTCAAGTTACAAGGTGTAAAAATGTCGCCTCTTATAACCAGCGTTGACGTATCTTTTTAAATAACGTTGAGCGGTCTCCCTTTTTAAATTTAAACTATCGTGAGTGGTATTCATAATTAATGTATAGAAACCGGCTATACTCACGTCCTATTTTATCGGATGAGCCTAACTAGTTTCAAGCCCATCCGAGGCTCTTATTCATGAGCTCTTCGTGAGTATAGCCGGTTTCTATACATTAATCCTTCGATGTCGACATCATTCATAAACAATTAACTATGGTATCCCTTTATTTATTATATCCCAAGCATTTCTTTTTTTTTAATTACATCTGAAGTATTTATTCATCATTCTCCTGCCCTTATCTCACTCTAAGCGGGGTCAGTACAACATGTTATAAACATGTTGTATCATGGTATAAACATGTTGTATCATGTTATAAACATGTTGTATCGTGATTTTATTCGTTATTTTACGGCCAACTGCCTGCCTGACGTCAACTTCTCTCAGTCACCTATTACGACTCCTCGGTAAGGAATTCTGTTTTTTTTAAATAAGTGATCTTGAAATTTATAGAAGAGATTTTATCTAGTTGTGAAGGTAAAGAGTAAAGAAATATAAAGCTAAACTATTGCTAAAAGCGTCGCATAATTTTACGACGTCACTTATGAATTCCAAACCGTCTTTTATACTGAATATTTTAGCAAGTGAAATATGCTTAGTTTAGCTCCCATACCATTTTACCCACTTATGATTTTGTTATATATTATTTTCTAAGGAAAATATGGGATCAAAAATCGTCTGTAACATTCACGTTTCTCTTAAAAGTAAATATGTCTTTATATCATGTACACATGTAAAATTTTAAGCTTCTTTGACAATATACTATTCTATCTATTTACGATTTTGATACTTATTTGGTCGCTGACTATAGGTTTAAGAAAGCTCAGAGTCACTAAGCGAGTGATGGAGCGACCTATGCTTGGAGTATCTACGTGATAAAGTCAGGAAAGAAGAGAATAGGATAACCAAATTAAGGTAACTCATAATATTGCGAAGCTGAATTGTGCAAGATCTACTACGACCGCCGTGTGGTATCCGGCTGAATAGAATAGTACCACCCTCATTTCTTACCGAGCTGTCGTAAAAGGCGACTAAGGTAAGTCGACCCACCGTGTGGTACCCGGCTGAGTAGAATGGACCACCCTCATTTCTTACTGAGGTTTCGTAAAACGCGACTAAGGTAAGGTGACCCACTGTGTGGTATCCGGTTTAGTAGAATAGACCACCCTCTTTCTTATCGAGGTGTCGTAAAATACGACTAAGGTAAGTTGACGTCAGGCAGGCGGTCGGTCGTTAAAACGCAGCCAAATCATGTGACAGCATGTTTATAACATGTTGTGCCGACCCCACTTAGAGTGGGATAAGGGCAGGAGGATGATAATGCAGCGTCTACGCGGGGAGCCGCTGGGTCCAAGCGACAAGATCGTGTGTTGTTGAGATCCCGTGAAGTAACCTACGTTAAGCAGTGGACGTCCATCAGTCGACGAAGAAGAAGAAGATCTGTCTCTCTTTTTATATCAGATTAAACAGAGAAGTATGTGTCTCTTATCTCACTCTTATTATTTGTTCGACCCTTGCACTCACAGGCTTTGGTTCCCAACTCTATATTCTTTATCGCCTTCTATTATACACGAATATGTGTGCGGCTGATTATATGACCTTAATACTAAACGTGAGCAAATTTCGCTAAAACATGTTATATATGTATTTTAATAATGTTTAAACGTAAATATAAGTTACCCAAAATAAACTGTAATGGAAGATTTTGCTTCGCTAATGATATACAAAAAAGATGTTTATAAGAGTGTGGCGGTAAGAAAAAATGGCGGACGAAATTTACACGCTTTTACTTTACTATGGACTAAAATTTTTATGATGTTAATGCAGGATCAACAATTCTTTCTCATACCTTGTGCATGCAGGAGTAACCGCATGTATCGCAAAACTCCATTATATTAGCATTACACACATTCACTATGACCATGTCAACGATCGTTACGTCCCGTAATCGAAGAAGTATCAGTTTAATAAGCTTGCATTTCATCACCCAGCTAAAGCAGTGCCTTGTTTTTCACAAGTTAAAGTGAAGTAAACAAAAGAAAAGAGCGTCGCCTAATTATAAACTTGAAACAAGTCGTAAAAAAGTCCGGCGTACATTTATTAAAAAATAAAAACACTCTCAAATTTATGAAACATTTCTAACTTTTATAATTGGCTACCAATTTTAATTTTTAATGACAAGTTTTGTAAGAAAATCTCTCATTTGGGTACGCTTCGTATGTAGATGCTAGAATTTATTAAATATATTTTTTATAGTATTCTCATGGTTGTAATATACTTGTTTTTATCAGAACCAGAGATTCGGAAAAACAAATTCACAATATAAAATAAGTATAAATAAGTTACTTTCTGTATTAAAAAAAAGAGCCATATGTCTCATTTACAATTTAAGTCCCTGTAATTGCCTGCGAGAGAAGTTTTAGGATATAGAAATTTTAACATTAACAAATTAAATTACTTAAAATATACTGCTTCACAGTATATTTTAAGTAATTTAATTTTTGTACATAAAAATATAAAGATTTATAGAATACTAGGAGTCCCGCCCCAGCTTCGCACGGGTATAAAGCATATATGTCACTCAGTGATAATCACAGTATTTCGCTACTCCATATTGAATTTTATTATACATATAAACCTTCTTCTTCAATCACTCTACATACTTAAAAAAAACCGCATCAAAATCTTTTGCGAAGTTTTAGAGATTTAAGCAAAGATAGAGATATAAGGACAGACAGAGAAAGTGACTTTGTTTTATACTATGTAGTATCGTTTATAGCTACTACTATTTTCATAATTGTCATATTTTACCATACTTATCCAAAGACTCAATTACGTTACGCTGTCATTTATGTTTTGTTTTTCCATGTCATAGTCGTTTTTGCTATACCACGTTTTATAGTGACTTGACGGGATAAAATAAATGCGGTCGAACGGGATAAAAAGTATCCTATGTCCATCTCCTGGTTCTAAACAACCTCTCCACCAATTTTCAGCCGAATTTGTTCATCCGTTCTTGAGTTATAAATAGTGTAACTTAGACCAACTTTCTTTTATATATATAGATAGGTGATGTATAGAGGTAATAGACAATGCAGGAACCGACATAAGCTTGCGGCTCTTGCTTTGCGCCTTAGCAAAAGTACGTAAGTCGTTTGTGGGTTTGGGTATAAGATCCTATTATAAAATTCCGTAATGAATTTTAGCTTTGCCATTACAGCAGTTTAAAAAACTGTAAAGGGAGGTTGATACAGAAAACCTACTGTTAAGGATTATTTAGATGATAAGAATGCGTGGATATAGCTTCTGTCCGACCCTGTACAAGATAGTAATAACTAAATGTAACTAGTTATAAGTATTATTTATTGAAAAAAGCAACCGCCGCATTTCTTGCCGGCTCTTCTCGGTAGGAACAGCTTTTCGAACCAGCAGTAGAATTGTTGATTCAAAATCACTTGTTTACAAAATTAACTAAATAAAGAAAATTTTAAATTTGAATTTAAAATTGAAAAAATTGAATCGGCAGTAGAGGAAAGGTTAAGGCAATGGACTTGCGATCAAGAGGTTGTGAGTTCGAATCCCGGCCATTATACTAGCGACGTGAACCCACTAATAAAACCATCATTAGTAGGGGGTTTTGGGGGAGAAAAATCGATCTAGCTAGGTTTTATATTTAAAAAAAACCATTTTATCCCTATTTTTGGGCATTAAAAATTACTCAAATTTTGATTTGAATTTTTGCCATAAACTGTCAAGACCAGCGTAGCTTATTCGGGAAACGAGCAGTCTCGAGAAATGTAAATACCTAGGATCGATCCCAACTTTCTAATATTTTTTTCTTGAAGTTTATTTATTTTATTTTTTTTCTAAAAAATTACCGAGCAGGGCTCTGTCAACCAAGTACTTACAATTATGCGTTCAGTGTAATTTGTTTGCTAATTAATCTTTTTCTCTTCTCTTAGGGTGCCTCTGGGACTAACGAAGGATGGGTAAGTTTACTCTTTTTATTCTCAAGGCAAAAAGCTCGGCAATCTTCGCGATTCCCGTCAAATCCCAGATAACGTAACCAGGATTTATTCCTACGTTCGAAAGCTAGTCTTCCTTTTCCTAGGATGAAGATAATAAAATAAGGCGAAAAAAGGGACAAGTCAGAAAGCAAGCAATGGAGTTACACCTCCCCTCGAGGGTTCTAAATCGATGGGGCGTGAAACCGAAAAGCCAACGAGCCAAAAAATAAACAAAATAATCTACATTTCATGGTACCGCTGAAAATAAGGACAAAGGAAGACACGGTTAAGATCTTGAAAATCTCTACTAATATTTTAAATGCTGAAGTTGGTCTGTTCCCTTAGGTAAAAGCTAGTAGAATAAATATATAATGTTAAATGTAGAGTGAACAATCCGTTTTTATACCTGATACACGCGCGCGGATTATAGCAAAATAATTTTATTATTACTTTTGTATTATGAATCTCCCTTAAGTAACGCCTAATTCTATAAATTATTTGATAATGACACAATAATGAGAGAGAAGTAGAAATTCGTATAATTCATCTTTGTCTAATCACACATAAAAAACAGAGAAACAGATACCACCTCATTTTCTATCTCTTTATTGTAATACTAGTAATATCCTGCGGTTTCACCCGCGTATATACCGATCTGATGGCAGTGGAAAGTCTACTAAGGTAGAGAGATACTACAGATTTATTTTTGTTAAATATATCATCAATAGTTTCCGCAGCGCATGCGATGACAGATTTTTATGACTAATTGGTTTACCCCTTATTACATTATTACTACAGATCCCTATTTTTTTTAATGTATATATAAAATAGCTTATGTTGCTCAGTCAAGATGCAGCTTTCTAATGGTGAAAGAATTTTTGAAATCGGTCCAGTAGTTTTTGTGTTAAAACATTACAAACATACATACAAATTTTTCCTCTTTATAATGTTAGTATAGATAACACATTTAAGCCTGGCTGACTCCAATTTAATAACTCTGGTTTTTCTATATATCTTATTTTATTATCTTTTGTCTTTTACCTGTTTCTGAGAAATGTCATAAACATACAGAGTGCTCATATCAAGTTATTAAAACGTTAAGCTCATTGAACTAAATTTTTCCAGTTGAATGAAAACTTGAACGCTGTGTTTCGAAGCAGAAACTTGATAAGCTCAACATGAGCTTTATAAAGGCTTCTACGGCATTTTTAAGTTTGCTATAGTATACTGTTTATGAATATATTTTACTAGCAATCGCCAGCGGCTCCGCCCGCGTGGAAAGATTAAAACCGTAATATAGTCTTTTGATATCCATAAAAATGGTTGAAGTGGATTAACCTTTAAAGCTAGACATATGCTGTCGCGGACTTTTATTTAGAACTTTTAGAGGGGTACAATTTTGTAATACATGATTTTTGAATAACTTTCACCGTTTACTTAGCGCATTCAAGGAAAGCTTTAAATTTTAGCTATCATAACATTTTTTATTGTCGCCACCTATTCATCTTAGCGTGATGTTATAGTTGCTTTTAGTCTTTTTTGATAAATCGACTATCTTACACTGAAATAATTTTTCAAATCGGTCTAGTAGTTCCTGAGATTAGCGTTCAAACAAACAAACTATTCAGCTTTATATATTAGTATAAATTATCGTGTGATTTCACTCTATTTATCAACTGAGACAGTTTTTTTTTAATCTGTGATAGCTGTGATAGCCGTGTGATTCTTTCCAGGGTTTAGGGTTCAAATCTCAAGCAGGCAACAATGAGTTTAATCATATCAAGTGTAAACCAAAATTGATGGAAAAATTATGAATATTGTTATAGGATTAGCCGTGAAAGCGTAACACAGATAAACAGACCGACTTTCCCATTTATAAAATCAATATGGATGCCTTATTGTTCAATTATTGATATCAAAAGTTGATGCATACATTAGCATCTGTGCTGAGCATCTCAATTATTACCAAATCAATCAATACTAATCAGTGAGTAATTTATTCATGATCTCAATGCTCAATTCTTGTTAATTCAGCGTTTAATTATTCATCTATACATGTGATTATAGCTGTGATAGCCCAAGGGTGAGATCTTGCGACTCTTTTAAGAGGTTGCGGTTTCAAATAATTAGTACCACCAATATTGTCCTGTCCTTATCGCACTCTAAGTGAGGTCGGTACAACATGGTATAATAATGTTGTCACGTGATTTAGCTACGTATTTTACGACCGGCCACCTGCCTGTCAACTAACCTAGGTCTACCAGCAGTGTGGTAGAGCTCTGTCAGGTTTTTAGTCGGTGAGGGTCCGACATACCTTCCGCTCGTTATTATGTGTCCTCGCCGACACAAAAAAATGGCGGCATTAAGTATTGATGCTAGAATCATTATGACAACACTGTACTAAATGAATTATTGTTAACCAAACACTCGGTCTCTGGATAATTAACTAAAATATTAACAGAAACGTGTCTAGACTTTCTTATATCTATATTTAGCATGACTTGGGTTTAAATTATACGTTACTCCAGAATAGGAATTATATTTCCTTAACTTTTCTGTACTTTTATCTTTGCTTCTGCGCTCGCCCGTCTTATCGGTGACGCTGTCAAAGCCATTAGGGCTAACAGCATAAGTCATATTCGAAAAAAAAAAAAGTATTTTTATCTCCAAAAACATTTTTATTTAATAACATCGTACATAAATATGTATAAATACACAAAACCGTATTCAGTGTAACATTTCAAATAACTATATCAAATCTTTGTTCCGAACTTCTCTTCAGACCTATGATCGATCTCAAGCCCACACAAAAGTCGATGGAATGCTAACATTTGCTCGTATTCAAGACCGCTCGAACATTTGTCTGAGAATTTGCGGTGTATTTACTAAGCTAATGCTATCAAGTGACTCGAAAATCATGATTTTTCCTGATTTTTTTGACAAGGTGTCAAATCCAGAACACTTTTTTGGAAATTGGCAGTATATTTGCTAGGCTTACACACTACTAACTCAAAATTTGCTATCTGTGATTTTATAGATACACTCCGCACCCAGAACACTTTTCTGGAAATTGGCAGTGCATTTGCAAAGCTACCACTATCAAGTGACTCGAACTTTCCAATACCTCGTGATTTTATAAATACACTCCACACCTAATACACTTTCCTGGAAATTGGCAGTGTGTCTGTGAAGCTACAACTATCAAGTGCCTCGAACTTTCCAATTCCTCATAATTTTATAAATACACTCCACACCTAATACACTTTCCTGGAAATTGGCAGTGTATCTACGAAGCTACAACTATCAAGTGACTCGAACTTTCCAATTCCTCATAATTTTATAAATACACTCCACACCTAATACACTTTCCTGGAAATTGGCAGTGTATCTACGAAGCTACAACTATCAAGTGACTCGAACTTTCCAATACCTCATAATTTTATAAATACACTCCACACCTAATACACTTTCCTGGAAATTGGCAGTGTATCTACGAAGCTACAACTATCAAGTGACTCGAACTTTCCAATTCCTCATAATTTTATAAATACACTCCACACCTAATACACTTTCCTGGAAATTGGCAGTGTATCTACGAAGCTACAACTATCAAGTGACTCGAACTTTCCAATTCCTCATAATTTTATAAATACACTCCACACCTAATACACTTTCCTGGAAATTGGCAGTGTATCTACGAAGCTACAACTATCAAGTGACTCGAACTTTCCAATTCCTCATAATTTTATAAATACACTCCACACCTAATACACTTTCCTGGAAATTGGCAGTGTATCTACGAAGCTACAACTATCAAGTGACTCGAACTTTCCAATACCTCATAATTTTATAAATACACTCCACACCCAAAACATTTTCCTGGAAATTGGCAGTGTATCTATGAAGCTACAACTATCAAGTGACTCGAACTTTCCAATACCTTATGATTTTATAAATACACTTCACATCCAGAACACTTTTCTGGAAATTGGCAGTATATTTGCTAGGCTTACATACTACCAAGTGACTCGAATTTTCCAATACCTTATGATTTTATAAATACTCTCCACACCCAGAACACTTTTCTGAAAATGGCGTGTATTTGCGAAGCTATCATTATCAAGTGACTCGAACTTTCCAATACCTCATGATTTTATAAATACACTTCACAACCAGAACACTTTTGTGGAAATTGGCAGTGTGTTTGCGAAGCTACCACTATCAAGTGACTCGACATATGTCTAGCTTTTAAGGTTAACTCAGTTTAACCATTTTTATGGTTATCAAAATACTATATTACTATCTTTCCAGCGGAGCCGCTGGCGATTGCAATTCACTAATAAATGAGCTAATAAATGAGATGAGATAGTTTTTGAGCCATACACACAAATAACTGTAACATTTGCCTGACGACTTTTAATTAAAGCTTACAAGGTAACACGTCTCAAAAATTAAACCATCATTAACACTTAGAAATATTTTTCTCGTCGTGTAATTAATGAGAAAATAACTTAAAAGGAAAGTGTTAACGACATAAGCCCGTAAAGCTTTAATTAAGCTCAAGCCACATATGAAAAGCTTAAAAACGAGCTACGATCGCGTCTAGTAAATTATTAGGTTTTTGTCGGTGTTGAAGACACTCAAGGATTCAAGAAAATTGAATCCTTAAAAAAGTTGGTATACAAGAGAATGTTAAATTTAATTTTTTTTTATTAGCTTAATATGGCACACTGATATTACAAAAGTATGATCTAAAACGAGACATTCTGCGTAATTTAACCATGCAAATAATAAATTTTACAATTTTTATATTATCTTCGATTACATATTGTTTTTTGCGCCGTGTGGTGTCCGGCTGAATAGACAAACCTCATTTCTTACCGAGGTGTCGTAATCAAATCAAAATGACCTTAATTCTAATAAGCTCTTTCAAGCACTTTAGAATCGTCAATGATCAATATGAATTAAGCTACAATTGGTTCGGAATGTCGCTCTTACCGAGAAGAACCAGAAAGAAACTCGGCGGTCAATCTTTTAAACATTTTCTATTTTTAGTAAACTGTAGTCTTGTATGAAGCTGAAAGGATTTTTAAATTCAGGCTTTAAAAGAGGCGAATAAAGTAATTCGTCCCACAGTGTGGTATCCAGTTGAGTAGAATAGACCACCCTCTTTCTTACTGAGGTGTCTTACTGAAACACGAAGGTGTGTGCTTGTGTATTGTTGTGTTATGGTCGGCGGGTAGTGCATGAGTTTTTACAAATTCGGCATGTATCAGGTATGAGAACGAATAGTACACTCTACATTTAGCATTACATATTAGGGAAATAGGTATTCTTACATTTGCTTCACAGTATATTTTAAGTAATTTAATTTTTGTATATAAAAATATAAAGAATTATAAAACAATAGGCGATGTATATATAATAGACAAAGTAGGAACGGACATAAGCATGCGGCCCCTGCTTTGCGCCTTGAAAAAGTACGTAAGTCGTTTGTGGGTTTGGGTATAGATTCTATAATAAAATTCCACAATCATTTTTAACTTTGCCATTACAGCAGTTTAAAAACACTATTAGGGAGAGGCTGATACAGAAAGAGACACAGAAAGCCTACTATACTGTTGAGGATTATTTAGACGATAAAAATGCGTGCATATAAATATTGTTCGACCCTGTACAAGATAGAAACAATTAATTGTAACAAGCATTAAGAATTGTATTTTTTAAAAAGAGCAACCGCCGAGTTTCTTGCCGGCTCTTCTCGGTAGGAACATCTTTCCGAACCAGCAGTAGAGTTGACGATTCAAAAGCACTTGTTTACAAGTTGATTTGAATAAAGAATATTTTGAATTTGAATTTGAATTGAATATATTTTATTTTATCGCGGATTATAGCAAAATAATAATTTCATTAATTTCGTGCAAAGTCTTTTGTATATTTTGCTCCAAATCTTTTGTTGAACAAGTTCAAAGTAATCTTGCTCGTTATGGGCGTACTTGAAAGGGACAAGCGTTGTTAAAGTTTACCTAGAACCAGTAGATCATGTTAATGCTTTTCGGAACTCATTTAAATTGTTTTACGTTCGCTTTTGGGAAGATCAAGACGTATTATGTTTAAAAGGTAGTTATACAAAGTTGAAAACATTAACCCCACTTTAAGCCAAACCTAAGTATAGCGAAATTGGTTAGATATCTTCAATATTTAAATGAGTTAATCTTGTATATATATTTATTTACCGAATATTAAGAAACGGCTTCAACGATTTTCCTGAAATTCAGTATATAGGGGGTTTTGGGGGAAAAATTCAAAGTAGCTGGGTTTCATTAAGAAAATGTCTTTTTATCCTTGTTTTCAGGAAAATGCTAAAGTTTAAGTTGAATTCACAGGTAGCTCGTTTGGGGAACGGACGGTCTAGAAAGTTGTAAATACCTAGGTTCGAGCCCAACTATTTTTCATTCTTTTTTTCAACTTTTTCAATTTTTTTTAATAATACCATCAAAAGAGCCCTTGCCACCATCGACATTCTTGCTCTTCTCGAGCCTTCGAAGACCGAGACCATACTTGACGCTGGTTCCTTGGGAACGGGGACGGGCCCTAATGTGGGACGCAACATGATTCGATACGTTAGCCTCGTCCCATATCAGGGAAACAGCGTCAAGACCTAGAGCTGCGGCGAAAATGGCAGAATACTTATATCTCTCATCAAGAGTTATATATTTGTGCCGTTTGCAGTCGAGACCCTAGGGCCATGGAGTCAAAGTACAAAATTTTTTTTATCCGTTTTAACACCTTGGTTAATTGCCTCTTCAGGTGACAAGAGGGCTGGCTCCTTTTTCGCACAAAGAATCAGCTTAGCGATTCAGCGCGGAAACGCTGTCAGCATTCTTGGGACAATCACGTGGGCATGATTTGTATAGTCCTAGCGTGTAAGTAGTTTAAGATAGATATAACTTGTACATCTGTACTAATATATAAACCTGAAGAGATTTTTTTTAAAGACATTAAAAAAAATTACATTAAATCTAACATTAAATTATTACGCCGTGTGGTATCCGACTGAATAGAATAGTACCACCCTCATTTCTTACCGAGGTGTCGTAAAAGGCGACTAAGGTAAGTCGACCCGCCGTGTGGTATCCGGCTGAATATAATAGTACCACCCTCATTTCTTACCGAGGTGTCGTAAAAGGCGACTAAGGTAAGTCGACCCGCCGTGTGGTATCCGGTTTAGTAGAATAGACCACCCTCTATCTTACCGAGGTGTCGTAAAATACGACTAAGGTAGATTGACGTCGGGCAGGGGGCCGGTCGTAAAAACGCAGCCAAATCATGTAACAACATGTTTGTAACATGTTGTGCCGACCCCACTTAGAGTGGGATAAGGGCAGGACGATGATGATTAACATTAATAATTTATAGATATAGGCGTTACTTTGCGGAGGTCCATAATACAAAAGTAATGAGAATATTATTTTGCTATAATCCGCGATAAAAGAAAATATGTGTAATGCTAAATGTAGAGTGTACCATTCGTTCTCATACCTGATACATGCAGAATTTGTAAGAACTACCTATCTCCTGACGATGCTTCGGTTACGGGGCGAAACAATTGTTGAGATTGTGGTGGTGAATGTGTGCAGTGCTTGTGTATTGTTGTGCCATCGGTGTCGGGTAGTGCATGAGTTCTTACAAATTCTGCATGTATCAGGTATGAGAACGAATAGTACACTCTACATTCAGCATTACACATATTTTCTTTTATCGCGGATTATAGCAAAATAATATTCTCATTACTTTTGGATTAACATTAAATTATTGTACCTGGGTGCACATGGTGCTCACTAGACGTTGGAGGGTTTAAATAATTCTTATAATAAACCTTCTTGGTGAATGTACATAGGAATCTCTGTGGGCGTTATTTTACGATTGCGAACTTCAATTCCAAGAGGTAATCACGGATTCTATTTCCGTGATAAATATCTGGTAACGCGGGATTCGTATGCAGCATTTATTTTTACTCTATATTTGAATATAGAGTACTTATGACGAAAGTAATTTCCTGTCTATATTATACTAGCTTTTATCCGCAACTTTACGTGAACTGTTATCCCATGATAGGTTGACAGATGACGCTTTTCAATGTCATCTTATTCCTGTAGAATTTACAGGATTTGTATAGCCTATATGCTACCCCGGTGCATAAGGAACTATTATGTCAAATTTCATCGATATTGGTTCAGCGAATTCGCCGTGAAAGAGTAACAAACATACATCCATAGTCACAAACTTTCGCATTTATATTGCTAGTCAGAAATGCGAATCTGTCTGTCCGAGTGTTTCTTTGTATTATCTTTATTGCATGTGACTTTTTCTAAATAAAAAAAAAATGAAAATACAAAATATGCCGAAGATTATAAGGAAACCTGCATATCTCTGTAGAAATCCTTGTATTTGTTAAACCTACCAATCCACATCGGAACATCGGGGTGGGTCTAAATCGCATTACATGTAATTTAAACAATTATTTCTTGGTTTCTAGGATTCGAACCTGTGACATAAATACAATGAGCTATTACGGTTTTATTCAAATTATATGCATACACTTTTTTTATAACCGACCCAATCAACTACGGTGTTACTTAACAAAGAAATTTGTAGAACCAAAACCTTAGCTTAATATTTAAAGCTTATATTATGGAAATACATCGACTGGGACTCGAATTTAGAACCTCCAGCTTTTTTAATTACAGTATTTCATCGAAGCTAGAACCTCCAGCTTTCTTCATCAATAATTACAGCATTTTAGGGCAAAATTCGTAGCTATAAATATCCATCTTCTTTACCAGATGTTA
Source organism: Morpho helenor (assembly GCA_029227775.1). NCBI lineage: Eukaryota > Metazoa > Arthropoda > Insecta > Lepidoptera > Nymphalidae > Morpho > Morpho helenor. The sequence goes on along the minus strand of JARGCU010000022.1, from coordinate 14,233,614 downwards.
ATTGCAAATTTATATGTATAACTTGCAAAAGAAGGTGGAAAATATAATTTCATTTCTAGAATTAGGCGTTACTTTGTGGAGGTCCATAATACAAAACTAATGAGTTTTAATTTTGCTATAATTCGCGATAAATTGCTATATTCCTCGATTTGTCGCGGAAATAACATTCTCATTAGTTTTGAAATATCATTTGAACAAATTTCGAATGTAAACAATAATATTATACCAGTTTTAACGATTTTTAGCATCATTTTTGATGCTGTTTCTAGAATATGAACCGACACGGCTCTGGCTACTGACTAATGGACATGATAGTCAATAAATGTTAATATTATAAATGCGAATAACATGGTATCCGGCTGAATAGAATAGTACCACCCTCTTTTCTTACCGAGGTGTCGTAAAAGGCAACTAAGGTAAGTCAACCCGCCGTGTGGTATCCGGTTAAGTAGAATAGACCACCCTCTTTCTTATCGTGGTGTCGTAAAATACGACTAAGCTAAGTTAAAGTCAGGCAGGTGGCCGGTCGTAAAATAAGTAGCCAAATTATGTGACAACATGTTAAAACATGTTGTGCCGACCCCACTTAGAGTGGGATAAGGGCAGGAAGATGTTGATGATGATGATGATTATAAATGCGAATAAAAGGTTATATAGTATAGGAAAAACAATCGCAATTTTCCTTCGGTAATAGGAAAAATTCAATATACTCCAGTATAACACAGTCTAAAAACAAAATTACGGAAACCATGTCAATAGGCCTTTTAAAAGCTTTTTGTTGGATTACTAATCTGCTTTAATTTAGCTATAATTTATTTATTTTATTTAATTCTTTTTATACATATGGTTAGGAAAGATAAAGTAAAAGTAGAAAGCAGATGTATAAAGGCGGACTTATCCTTAAAAGGGACTTCTTCATATCAACCTTTGAATAACAGAAGGAAAAGGATAATAACTGAAGAAGAAAGAGAAATTGGGTAATATAGAGAAAAAGAAAAAGTTTATATAAATTTAACTATTTAATCTATTAATTAATTTTGGTAAAATAAATAGATAAAAATGCTACTAAATATAATTACTTAAGACAAATATTTTCTAGTCTGTAACTTAAATACTGAAAGGAAAAGAGATTTGCGGATTGAAACTGGTAAATCATCCCACAGCTTGAAAGCTTGAAAGCTAAATGATTTCGAGTAAGTCATAGTTTATTATTATTATCTATATAGCAGGGCTTCTTAAACTTTTTTATATAGCGACCCCCTTCAAGCTTAGGAAATTTTAAACGACCCCCTCCTCCATATAAATATTTTTCAAAAAATAGTTATAATAATTTTGTAGTTGTATCAATAATGATTGAAAAGTATCAGATCTTTGCGACGCCCCTTTCAGTAGTCTCGCGACCCCCGTGGGGGTCACGACCCACAGTTTAAGAAGCCCTGCTATATAGAACACAAGCTGTGATAGCCCAGCGGTGAGACTGTGTGACTCTTTAGAGGCGATCATGGGTTCAAACCTTGGGCATATATTTTCTATAAAGCTTATTATTTATTTATGTCTAATTGACAATTGTAATTTATCACATGCTTTTCGGTGAAAACATCGTGAGGAAACCTGCTTATCTTTAGAGAATTCTACGAATCAACCTACCAATCATTGGAGCATCGTGGTAGGTCTTACCTCCCAACCTTCTCTTCAAAAACGGAGAGAGGAAACCTATGCCCAGCAGTGGGATAGTAACAGGCCGTTACTTTACTTTTATTGAGATACTTGCTAGTATATGCAACTTCGTTTGCGTGGACTGTTATCACGTCATAGATGGCGCTTTTAAATTTTGTCCAATTATTGTAGAGTTAATAATATTTCTATAGTCCGGTTGTATAAGAAATAATTCTGCCAAATTTCATCAATATTGGTTCAGTGGATTCGTCGTGAAAGAGTAACAAACATACATCCATACTCACAAACTTTCGGATTTATATTAGAAGGATAGAATATGTCCAGTTAAGAACCTGAAGCGTTAAAAAACAAATTTATCGAATTAGGCGTTATTTTGCGGAGATCCATAATACAAAAGTAATAATAAAATTAATTTGCTATAATCCGCGATGAAGTAAAATAGAAAATATATATAATGCTCAATGTAGAGTGGTCAATCCGTTTTCATACCTGATACATGCAGGATTCGCGAAAGCTTTGCGATTTTGTCGTGGAGTCCATTTCCTGATGATGCTTCGGTTGCGGGGAGAAACGATTGTTGAGTTTTTGATAGTGAACGTATATAGTGTTTGTGTATTGTGGTGGCGGTGGTGGAGGTTTGTGCATGTGTTTTTACGAACCCTGCCTGTATCAGGTATGAAAACGGATTGTCCACTCTACATTTAGCATTATATATATTTTCTATTTTACTTCATCGCGGATTAAAGCAAAATAATTTTATTCTTACTTTTGCGTTAAAAAACGTATAACAAAACTAAAAAATTAGTATAATCTGGCATTGCGTGTTTATCTTACAATAAAATTTATTGAGTAAACATTAAAATACTTTTTGAAAAGTAACAGATCAGTGGTGGACGCCGTGTGGTATCTGGCTAAGAAGAATAGACCAACCTCATTTCTTACTGAGGTGTCGTAAAAAGCGACTTAGGTTAGTTGACCTACAGTGAGGTATCCGGTTTAGTAGAATAGACCACCCTCTTTCTTACCGAGGTGTAGTAAAATACGACTGAGGTAAGTTGACGTCAGGCAGGCGGCCGGTCGTAAAAACGCAGCCAAATCATGTGACAGCATGTTTATAAATAGCACGTGCATTGTGCACATGTGAGCATTGTGCCGACCCCACTTAGAGTGGGATAAAGGCAGGAAGATGATAAACAGATCAGTGTTGGAAACAACTAACCTTATGCCGCCAACATTCAAAATTATACGATTCTCCCCATCCATCACTGCTAATATAGTCCACGTGTCGACATCTGACGCACAACACTATTTCATAATTTAATTACGAACACCATATCACCAATATACTGACTTGCACGTGTTATTATGTATGTAAGCGTTACGGGACACGACCGTACCGTACGGCGGTCCACAGGGTACTGAGGCTGGCCTGGAGATGAGACCCACCCCCCACCTGTAGACAACGCACTGCAGTTACCCTTGCGCCTCTCCATAACAAAACACGCTTTACAGTTTCCCCTTTTCCGGAAAAGTTTCGCATAACTGATATATTGTTTCTATATATTTTATGAAAGCCGTAATTCCTGCTGTAAATTTACTGCCGTTAAAGATATTTATAACATGTGCTGGGCCTACTAGAGTGGGATAAGTGTAGGAAAATAATGATCAATGTTAACTTCATATATTTTTTTTAATTACTTATTTTAACTTGCGTAAACGTAAATCCGAAATTTTATGTTTAGTTTAACAGCGACGGCTATCCTGGCTGCAGCTGAAAAACAGTGTTGTGTGACAAAATTTTGTCACTCAATTCATACTAATCCGTTTACCATTTTCCTCTTTCTGTGCTATCCACTATATGTATGTATGTGTAAGTTTTAAAGTATTAATGTTTGTATTAGGTTATTATATAATATATATAGGTTATAGGTGTGCTGTGTATCACAGTAAGAAATTTTTTTTCTTTCATCAACATATTTTTGATTTTAGACTATCGTGAGTGGTATTCATAGTTTATATATAGAAACTGGCTATACTCACGTCTTATTCTGCCTGGTACAGCCCGATTATTAAAAATATCAAAAATTAGTCGATTTTAAAGTAATAATGAAATATATAAATATATGTTCAATTGGTATTCACGAGGAAAATAATAAATATATGGGACACTTACACACACGGTCGTCCGTCCCCAAAGTTTGTAATTTAATACTTGTGTTATGGGTGACAGACAACTGGTGAATATATACCTATATTGGACGATAAGATCTCGCGTAGCTTTAAATTCTAAGCTTTAAATATAAAAAATTTCTTTACTTTTGAATCGTCAACTCTACTGCTGGTTCGGACAGCTGTTCCTACCGAGAAGAGCCAGCAAGAAACTCGGCGGTTGCTCTTTTCAAAATATTACTTATAACTGGTTACATTCAGTAATTACAATCTTGTACAGGGTCGAACAGTAGCTATCCACGAATTCTATCTATATAATGATCAACAGTATAGTAGGTTTTTTGTATGAGTCTCCCTTTAACAGTTTTTTAACAAAAGTTACCCATCCGAGTTGAATTCGGCGATTGAAAATTGGACCTTCCTAGCCCATATATCCCAGTTATATATCACTACATATTATAAAACAAAGTCCCTATATCCCTATGTACGCATAAAACTTTAAAACTACGCAACAGATTTTGATGCGGTTCTTTTTAATAGATAGAGTGATTCCAGAGGAAGGTTTGTACGTATAATAACATTCAATACTGAGTAGAGAAATACTGTAATTTTTGAGGTTTCTGTAAATAATTACATTTTTTTCCGCTTACATTGCAAACGCAGGCTAAACCCTACGAGATTTATCAAAATAATGTACTAAGTATTTGTACATCTTGAAAAGGTCTACAGAAAAGTCCGCGATGGTATATGTCTATCTCTTATGGATAACCCACTATAGCATTTTTTGTCATTTACTTTTTACGAAAAATAATGCCATATTTATTAAGCATTTTTTATACAATACAGCATTAATCCTTATCCAATTAAGTACCTTAAATAAATAGTTGATTTAATATAGATCAATATGGCTGTTTACAGCATGTAATTTAAGTGAACATTTTCGGAGATATTACAGATTTAAAATGCCGTGAGGACACCGCGCTTCGCCGTATAACACTTCGACTTTAGCAGCGATGTCGCTCTTTCAAGAGTTTGTTTAAAGACATTCTGTAATTAATTGTAAAAATAAAATACATAGGGAAAATGTAAAAGTAAATAAGTAAAAATGTACTATATGAATTTAGATATTCCAAAGATAGCAGGAAATCTTCTTGGTATAGGGAAAGAAAATTGTTTTTCTTCAAATTTAACGCGTGCGGGCCACGGGCAGTAATGAATAAATCAAAACTACTGGATCGATTTTAATCATTTTTTTTACACTGACTGACATGGGATATATATTTTATACCCGTGCGAAGCAGGGGCAGGCCGCTAGTATGACATAAAAAAGGTAATAATAATAAGTAAGGATCTTCCACGCTGCAAACTTCAATCTAGCAACCTTCCACGTATGCAATATTACACAGTAATATTACCGTATCTCTGGCAATGTCACAGATTATCACAATGCTACGACGTGTCACACAGAAGTTATTAATATTAGAAGCACCTCCCCGTAATAAAGAACTACTAGCCGATCCGCCCGACTTTGCACGAGTACAATCTTTGCTCTGACATCTGCAATTGTTGAATTTTCGCGCGTTTTTTTCGCAATTCCTTTGTGGGTAAATGGTGTAACGGATTTATATAACAAAGCCTTACCGTGAAACTCTCATCATCATATCTATTCTGCTGCCTTGAAATAGGATCGGCACAACATGTTATAAACATGTCACCTGATTTGGCTAGGTATAGTTCAAGTGCCTGACGTGAACTTAGTCATCTTTTACGACACCTCAGTAAGAAATGAGGGTGGTATATTCTACTCAGCCGGATACCGAATATTTGAAGATAAGAATGTGTGGATATAGCTCGCTTAGACCCTGTACAAGACAGAAATGACTAAATGTAACTAGTCATAAGAATTATATTTTTAAAAGAGCAACCGCCGAGTTTCTTGCTGGCTCTTCTCGGTAGGAACAGCTTTCCGAACCAGCGGTAGAGTTGACGATTCAAAAGCACTTGTTTACAAGTTTATTTGAATAAAGAATATTATGAATTTGAATTTGAATTTGAATTTACCGATCAGAGGTTATTACTTAAGTAAACTATAATAATATTTTATTATTACTATTATTAATAAAATCCTGACGTTCAAAAAGTGTATGTTACTTCTTGGACGCTACAAAAAAAACAAACGGTAAAAAATTAATTCTCAATAATGGTCTATTTTTTTTTACCGGATACGGAGGGTCAACTTACCTTAGTCGTCTTTTACGGCACGGTCTATTCTACTGAGCCGGATTTATCAAGAATCAATATTTTCTAAAAAAAATGTTGTTTTCGAGCTTGGGTGTATTTAAGTATAAAAGTATGTATTTAAAAATAATGTATTATGTAAGTATATTTTTAACACAAAACACCAATAAGACAAGTTTTAAGTTCTAGTCACTTAGTTTGGGTACAAACGAACTTGTGTGTGTTTTTTATATTTTAATTGAATTTTGTAACAGAGCATCTCTTATTTTTTTATTTGATGTTGTCCACTTTAATTAATATCTATTCCAATTAATTATTAATAAAAAATAGAAAAAATTTCAATAGAAAAAAAAACAATTATTAATCTAGTTAATCGATTTATTTTGAAGGGAGAAAAATCGATTATTTATTAATTGATTATTTCCACTCCAAGTCACATCCTTACATGTGGGTAAGTCCCATATACATTTAAAACAAACAAAAATGTTATCACTCGTCCCGATAATCCTATTATATATCATTTCCACAAATATGACTGTAGGTATGTTATCATTCACAGTTGCAAAGATAACGTGTTTCGAAATCATAGCCTCCGCTCTTATATCTTAAAAGCAATGGCATTACCCTTATCAGTAATGGCGATTTCACACTACCACGCACATTTATATCGGACGCTTAATATTAAAATGACCTAATTCATAAACCTTAATTATAATATATAATATGTATAAATATATGAGACACACACACGGTTGTCCGTCTCCAAGGTAAGTAACTTAATACTTGTGTTATGACAGACAACTGGTGAATATATACTTGTATATTTTTTAAATACATACTTAAATACAAATATACACTCAGGCTCGAAGACCAACAAATTCATTTATAGAAAATATTGGCCATCGGCGGGAATCGAACCCACGAGCCGAGGAGCTTAAGGCAGGGTCACTACCCACTGCGCCAACGGGCCAGTCTAACGGGCGAATTAAGAATCAGAGAGAAGCGTTACTTAGCGGAACTCCATAGTACAGAAGTTACTGTAAAATTATTTTACTGTATTTCTTGTTAAGAGAATATGTGTTATGCTGTGTATGAAGAAAACAACATTCACATGCCTTATACATGTATGACAAGTTGTCACGACCACCAGTTGTCACCACAAGTTGTCACGTTTCACAAAACGCCGCCAAAACCGTAACGAACAGACAAACTTTGTCATTTATAATATTAATATGGATATGTTTTTCTGTGTATTCAAAATAAGAGTATATTTTGCTAATACGCGATAAAAGCAAATCGAAAATATATCTATACTAATTTATAATGCTTAAGAGTTTGTTTGTTTGAACGCGCTCATCTGAGGAACTAATTGACCGATTTGAAAAAATCTTTGAGTATAACATAGTCCATTTATCGAGGAAGGCTATAGGCTATATAACATCACGATAAGACGAATAGGAGAGGAGCAGCAATAAAAAATATTACGAAAACGGCAAAATTTAAAGCTTTCTTTGCGTGCTAAGTAAACGGTAAAAGTATTTAAAAAATCATGTATTGTTATTACAAAGTTGTTGAAAAATTACAAAGTTGTTGAAAAAAGAATATTTTGAATTTGAGTAACCCTCTAAAAGTTCTAAATAAAAATCTGCGACAGCATATGTCTAGCTTTTAAGGTTAACCCACTTTAACCATTTTTATGGTTATCAAAATACTGTATTACAGTTTTAATTTTTCCACGCAGGCGGAGCCGCTGGCAATTGCTAGTAAAGAATATTTTGAATTTTAAATTTGACTTTCGCATTTATGAGGATGGCTAGTATAAAATTATAAAAACTTTTCTCCTTTCTAATACTAAACATCATCATCTTCCTGCCCTTATCCCACTCTAAGTGGGGTCGGCACAACATGTTATAAACATGCTGTCACGTGATTTGGCTGCGTTTTTACGACCGGCCGCCTGCCTGACGTCAACTTACCTCTGTCGTATTTTACGACACCTCGGTAAGAAAGAGGGTGGTCTATTCTACTAAACCGGATACCACACGGTAGGTCAATTTACCTTAGTCGCCTTTTACGACACCTCGGTAAGAAATGAGGTTGGTCTATTCTACTCAGCCAGATACCACACGGCGGGTCGACTTACCTTAGTCGCCTTTTACGACACCTCGGTAAGATATGAGGGTGGTACTATTCTATTCAGCCGGATACCACACGGCGTCCTTTCTAATACTAAACATAATGTTCTTAAATCCTAAAATTTTATAAATTAAAATACCAATCTGCGCGAGGTTTTATACAATTTTAACTATTTTTATATCGAAAACAGAATTCCCGTTTATCTCGGCAGATCGATAATGGAGATAAAATAACATCTCAATGTTAGTGCATCTTTGTCTTTTGGTATTTAACTATGTTTAAATTAATTTTATTTTGTTCGGTGTTCGTGTTGGCGGTTAGTTTGCCACAAACATTTGATATAAAGAAATTCAAAGTTGGCATCGAATATGCGCGTATGTATTGGCCAAGTTTTTATTTGTCAATGCGACAGCAGACCAAGGTTTTTCTAGTATCTCAGTTAATGTATAGAAACTGTGTCGCGACTCAGTAGAGTTAGCAACTCATTAGATGGTCTCGGTATTCGCTTCTACAATAAAATTCCGCAATCCATATTAGACCAGTCTGCAGGTATAAATTAAGTGTAAGAGATCTTACAAACCAGCCGAGTGGTATCCGGCTGAGTAGAATAGACCACCCTAATTTCTTACCGAGGTGTCGTAAAAGGCGACTAAGCTAAGTCCACCCGCCGTGTGGTGTCCGGCTGAGTAGAATAGACCACTCTCATTTCTTATCAAGGCGTCGTAAAAGTCGACCAAAGTAAGTCAACCCGCCGTTTGGTATCCGGCTGAGTAGAATAGACCACCCTCATTTCTTATCAAGGTGTCGTAAAAGGTGACTAAGGTAAGTTTACCCATCGTGTGGTATCCGATTTAGTAGAATAGATCACTCTCTTTCCTACCGAAGTGTGGTAAACTACGCCTAAGGTAAGTTGACGTGAGGCAGGCGGCCAGTCGTAAAATATGTAGCCAAATCATGTGATAACATGTTTATAACATATTGTGCCGATCCCACTTACTAAGTAGAGTAAACCATCCCACACGTGGACAAAAGCCACAGGTCCAGTTTTATCAATGTAAATAATTTATATAAGTAGTAATTTATTTAATTACTTTGAGGAATTCCATAATACACAAGTTATGATTAAATTATTTTGCTATAATCCGCGTTGCGTTAATATTTTGCGTTTGGTAATAAAATCTATGTAATGCTAAGTGTAGGGAGCAAAACCGTTCTCATACCTTATACATGCATTAGTTACCACACATATCACATAGCAACACCAACAGCACTCTACACAAACACTACGACAGTCTCAATGATCACGCCCCGTCACTAAAGCAGGAGATAGGCTCCACGAAATATCAAATTTGCCTGCTTCATACATATAACAAGCTGTGGTAGCCCAGCGGTAACACCGTGCGAATCTTTTGATGAGGTCAAGGATTCAAATTCGGGCAGACACCAATGAGTTTTCTGTTAAAACTTATGTGTCTAATTGATAATTGCAATTTATCACACGGTTTTCGGTGAAGGAAAACATCGTGAGGAATCCTGCATATCTCTGGAGAATTCTGGAGATATGTGTAACCAATCCGCATTGGAGCAGCGTGGTAGGTCTTAGCTCCAAACCTTCTCTCCAAAAACGGAGAGAAGAGGCCTATTCTCAGCAGTGGGATAGTAACAGGTCGCTACTTATACATATTGCATTGCATGTTTTCTCTTAACGCAGATTACAGCAAAATAATTTTATTTTAACTTCTGTAATATCCTATTTCCAGATTCATTGCCCATGAGTGGGGGATCCGAAAGGTTTAGGCACAGGAACAACCTGGACCCGTTCTACGTCACAGTGACAGCCACAGCCAAAGTAAATATTTAACCGTCTTTGCACTTCTGCACCACTTTGCACCTTTCCTAACCAGTGGCTTTAATATTATTTAAAGTATTGCAGACCATCCTCATAAATCCGAATGTCAAATTTCAAATTCCAAATATTAGGTATATCATAAAAATGGTTATTAGTTAACCTTAAAAGCTAGACATATGCTGTCGTGGACTTTTATTTAGAACTTTTAGAGGGGAACAATTTTCTAATACATGATTTTTGAATAACTATTACCGTTTACTCAGCGCACGCAAGGAAAGCTTTAAATTTTGCCGTTTTAACTATATTTTTTATTGCTGCTCCTCTCCTATTCATCTTAGCGTGATGTTATATATAATATGATGATAATATATAAGACCTATAGCCTTTCTCGATAAATGGGCTAATACACGATTTTTCACTGGTAAATTTTTACAATTAGGTATCTTAGCGCACGCAAGGAAAGCTTTAAATTTTGCCATTTTCGTAATATTTTTTTTTATTGCTGCTCCTCTCCTATTCATGTTACCGTGATGTTATATAGCCTATAGCTTTCCTCTATAAATGGACTATCTTACACTCAAAGAATTTAGACTAGAAAACCAAACTCTTCAGCTTTATATATTAGTAGTTTAGATTCAAGTAAACTTGTAAATGAGTGCTTTTGAATCGTCAACTCTACTGCTGGTTCGGAAAGCTGTTCCTACCGAAAAAAAGTTAGCAAGGAACTCGGCGGTTGCTCTTTTCAAAATATAATTCTTATTAATAGTAATATTCAGTCATTACTGTTTTGCACAGGGTCGAAGATTGGCTATATCCACGCATCTAAGTAATCCTCAATAGTATAGTAGGCTCCCTGTATTAGCCTTTTATTAATAGTGTTTTTAAACTGCTGTAATGGCAAAGCTAAAATCGATTGCGGAATTTTATTATAGAATCTTATACCCAAACCCACAAACGACTTACGTACTTTTGCAAGGCGCAAAGCAGGAGCCGCAAGCTTATGTCGGTTCCTACTTTGTCTATTATATACATCGCCAATCTTTTTATAATTACGTGCAACAAATAAATTTCTAAAAATATACTGTGATGCAAATGTAAGAATACCTATTTCCTAAAACTTCTCACGCAGGGAATCACGCAGACTTAAATTGTAAATGCCACGTATGGCTCATTTTTGTAACACATTTTTTTTCAATATCCGCGCATTTACCCAATAACAATATTCCATAAGACATTATGGTATGGAAATAAGCATAATAAACATATTTTGCTGTTTCATCATATGTAAAGTGTCTTACCTTTAATTTTTTAAATTTTAGAATTTAAACTATTGTAATCGGTATTCATAATTAATGTATAGAAACCGGCTATACTCACGTCTTATTTTATCGGATTTTTGAATTTTAATTGCCTAGTTATACCATTGCTTATAATATTTCTGTGATTTGTGCTTAACATATCTAACTTTATCCATCAGAATGGATATGTCATCACCTATCTTGAACTTACAACAACGACGGACGCAAACGGTATAGTTGACTTCACGGTGGTGCGAGGTCAGACGGGCTCTAAGACCATGGTATTCCACTTGGCCTCCAACCAGACTGACTTCCTTTCATACTCCTATCTGGTGTACGGGATAAGGGAAGAGGAGTACAAAAAGGTGACTGGGGTTTAAAGTAAAATTAACGACATTTTACAAAACTTTCAAAATTTTAAATTTGGAATATCTAATTTGTATGGGAAATGTATAACAAAAACCATAATTAACAATATATTGAATAATTAATTTTTATAGAACATTACTTTTGACACAACTTACAAAATATGTTAAATTAATATATTATTAGTTTATCATTAGTATAATATTTATACACGAAATTCTGTACGCTCTATTAAACACTGGAAAGACCTAGATTAAACCTAAACTAAATGCTTTTTTATAATTTTCTCAAATACCTATATACCACAATTAACACCCAACTTAATTTATTTTATTTATAATCTTTCTTATTTTTGTTCAATATTCAATATTATATGTACTGATAATTTAAATTTAAAAAATATATATATCAGCGCCATCTATGTGATATTATAAACACTACGTTGTTAAGTTTGTTACTGGTCAGTGTTGCTGATAATAATCATATATTTGAATAGATGTCGCTAGTTACGTTATTGTTAAATATTGTAAAATCGGACTTTTTATATCACCAATAAATATGGAAAGAGAAATAATTAAATATACAAAAATGAATTCTTTTCACTCATCCTATAGTGTTTTACAAGCCGTATAATAACAAAATTAGTTTTATTTTTACAGTTGAACAATATCATCAGCATTCAAATGAGGAACACAAGCAAACAACATGGTTATAACTGTTTTACAATTATTGTATTTTTGTTTTTCATTATGATTATGTTATAAAGAAAAGTATGTTTTTAGTAGTAACAATTTAATTATAAGTAATATTATGTAACTAATTTTAAAATAAACAATATTTTTGAACGATTTATTTTGTTTAGTTAACATTATTATTTCTTATATCGTACCTCATAAATACGTTCGATAAATAGGAAAACAAAATGGCGCGCTCGATCAACCTTTAGATGACGAATTGTAAAATAATTTTTAAATTTAAAAAGCAAAGGTTATAACTGGCGCCAATGTTATTGTTTAGCACAAAACAAGTATTCGCGAAGATCGGAAGAAGCAGCACGGTCGCCTGCTTATTTAACGTATGTTAAGGGAGTGACGGATAAGATAGGATCTTTGTCGTAAGTATAATATTAAGACGATATTCCGTCCTCCTGGTCAAATACGTAGCCTGCTGCGCTCAACTAAAGATCCGGATCCATTTAGCGTGCCTTGAGTTTATAGGATTCCTTGCGGCTGTGGGAGGAGTTATATAGGCGAAACTCGTCACAATATCAAGACGAGAATATCGGAGCACATTCGTAGTGTCAAGAATATGGACACCAATAGATCGGCCATAGCGGAGCATGTCCACGATTCGGGTACTAACCATTGCATCAGATTTGACAAGGCTTCCGTGTTATCCAGTGATAAAATTTTAGTACCTAGAAAAATACGGGAAGCCATTGAAATTGACCGTTACCCGAATTTCAACAGAGACGGTAGATGGACACTACTTCCGGCTTGGAAACCGATTTTTGACACTACAGGTTCATATTAAGACCAATTTGAACCCGACACCATAAGCGTCGCATGTACAAACTTCATCCGTGCATCCGACGACGAAGACCAGAGCGACAGGGAATACTTTGAAGAGGCGCGGCCACAGCCGCTGCCGTCCCAACTAGCAACATCGAATTATGATTTTATAACTGGCACATTTTTGAAAGAAAATTATGATTAAGTATGTTAATAATAATTAAATAGATAATGTATGTATGATGTAAAAAAAATGTAGGTAAATATTTAAATCGATTTTTTTCTCTATTCTGACATTAAATTTTGCATGCCTTAATCAGTTAAATATACTTGTACAAAATCTGTTTTTACCAGCATTGATATACGTTTATTTATGCAATAAAGAATTATTATTATTATCGAATACAGATCATTTAAAAACTGGCAAGAAATGATGGTATCAGAATAAAATTACTTTTATTAGGCAGCAGTCAAATGTAAGATTTTGCTGATTGTGTTAAGATATTTAGTCAAGACATCAGTACTAGTTCCATTGGTTGGACACTTATCGACGGTGACGCACTCGCCGTCCGGACTACGGAGGAGTCCAGGAGCGCAAATACACCCACTAGAGCATTCTTTGGTGCAAATAGGCTCAGGTTCTGAGCAACTTGGCTGACAAGTCGCGTTACATAGGTCATAAACCTCGTCTGGGTTGAAGCAGTTTTCTGAAACAAGAAAAAGTGAAAAATTCTTTAAACCTGGTCAAAAGTATTCGGTTCACAGTTAATAATCTTTAAACAGGTTAAGAAATTGAGTTAAGTAATACTTAGTACCTTGTTGAGACCGAGACTTGCTTGGTAATTTTTTACAAAATAAAAAAAAGAAACTTAAACAATAAAGAAAAAAATAATTGGGTTGGTTTAGCTCGATCCCAGGTATTTTCATTTCTTGAGACTGCCCGTTCCCCGAATAAGTTACACTGACTTGACAATTTATGGCAAAAATAGTGTTTTATATTCAATGTAAATTGTAGTATTTTTTAATGCCCAAAAACAGGGATAAAATGATTTTTTTAAATAAAACCTAGCTAAATCGATTTTTCTCCCCGAAAACCTCCTACATGGTGAATCTCAGAAAAGTTGTTGGAGCCGTTTCCGAGATTCCGAAAATATATAATTTATGAAAAAAAAAATTCCGAAAATATATATTTATATACATACAAGATTAACTCATTTAAATATTTTAACTTAACAGTCTTCTTTAAATTGCCGAAAGAAATACAAATTACAATAAGTTTATTTTATTAAGAGTTACATGCCGCGTGGTAACCGGCTGAGTAGAATAGACCACCTTTATTTCCTACCGAGGTGTCGTAAGAGGCGACTAAGGTAAGTTGACCCGCCGTGTGGTATCCGGGTGGGTAGAATAGACCACCACCATTTCTTACCGAGGTGTCGTAAAAGGCGATTAATGTTAAGTTGACCCGCCGTGTGGTATCCGGTTGAGTAAAATAGACCACCTTTTTACTTACAGAGGTGTCGTTAAAGACGACTAAGGTAAGTTGACCCACCGTGTGGTATCCTGTTGAGTAAAATCCATCCAAAACCATCCTCTTACTTACCGAGGTGTCCTAAAATACGACGGTAAATTGACGTCAAGCAGGCGGCCGGTCATAAAATATGTGACAAATCAAATCAAAATATATAATACATTAGGTACTAGAGATAACTATTATTAACAACCTATATATTGTCAGCTGCACAACTGGCTGTCAACTTCAGTGATAACATGTTGCCGACCCCACTTAGAGTGGGATAAGGGCAGGAAGATGAGTTTCCCTTACCCTCTTTGGTACAGTTGTCATACGTCACGCATTTATGGGTGACCTCGTCCCGGTAAAAGCCATCGTTGCAAAAGCAGCCCATGCTGCAGCTCAGATTGCAAAATTCGGGGTCTGGCACAGCACACGTAGCTGGACAAGCTGTGCCGCATGGTAGAAACTTTTCGTTGTCACCGCAGATCGCAGTAGGAACTAAATAAGAAAATTATAATGTGAACTTGCCGTGGAGTAATCGGCCGATTATAATAAATCTCGCTCATTTGTTACCGAGGTGTCGTAAAAGGCGACTAGGGTAAACTTACCTTATTCTAAAGGTAATATCAAAAGATCAAGTTTTATACTATGACGAAATTAATTCGGAATTTCGCAACCTTGAGTACCTCGTATCTCCCAAAGCCACTATGATCCAAATTCCATAATCTACCATCGTTCTTACCTGTGTTGGGAGAATGCACTGACAAAGTTTCAGCTTTTATAAAATGACAAAGGTCTGGCGCTCACGGGATCTTGGGCCATTAGTCGACCACACACATAGCTGGGCAGTTGGGCAAACTACCTCATTTCTTTCCGAGGTGTCGTAAAAGGTGACTAATGTAAATTCACCCGCCGTGTGGTATCCGGTTGAGTAGAACAAACTACCTCAATTCTTACTGAGGTGTCGTAAAAGGTGACTAATGTAAATTCACCCGCCGTGTGGTATCCGGTTGAGTAGAACAAACTACCTCAATTCTTACTGAGGTGTCGTAAAAGGTGACTAAGGTAAATTCACCCGCCGTGTGGTATCCGGTTGAGTAGAACAAACTACCTCAATTCTTACTGAGGTGTCGTAAAAGGTGACTAAGGTAAATTCACCCGCCGTGTGGTATCCGGTTGAGTAGAACAAACTACCTCAATTCTTAATGAGGTGTCGTAAAAGGTGACTAAATTCACCCGCCGTGTGGTTTCAGGCTGAGTAGAATAAACCACCCTCATTGTTACCGAGGTGTTGTAAAAGGCAACTATCTTAAGTCGACCCGCCACATAGTATCCGGTTGAGTAGAATAAACCACCCTCATTGTTACCGAGATATCGTAAAAGGTAACTCAGGTAAGTTCACCTGCCATGTGGTATTCGGCTGAGTATAATAGACCACCCTCATCCTTTCCGAAGTGTCATAAAAGGTGACTAAGGCAATTAGACCCGTCATGTGGTATCCGGCTGAGCATAATAGACCACCTTCATCCTTTCCGAAATGTCATAAAAGGTGACTAAGGCAATTAGACCCGTCATGTGGTATACGGCTAAGTAGAAAAGACCACCCTCATTTCTTACCGAGGTATCGTAAAAGGCGACTAAGGTAAGTTGAGCCGCCGTGTGGTATCAAGCTTAGTAGAATAGACCACCCATAAGCGTAAAATACCTAAATGATTTAACAACATGGCCGTGGTATTATATTCTTCTACCATTATCCCACTCAGTCGGGGTCGGCACAACATGCTAGAAACATGTGGTCTATTCTACTCAGACGGATATCACACGGCGGGTGGACTTACCTTACTCGCCTTTTACGACACCTTAGTAAGAATGAGATTGGTCTATTCTACTCAACCGGATATCACACGGCGGGTTGACTTACTTTGTCGCCTTTACGACACCTTAGTAAGAAATGAGGGTGGTCTATTCTATTCAGCCAGATACCACAAGGCGGTAAAAGGCATTTACCTATGCAGGTAAATATCAATAGTATTATAATATGTTCCTTGAGATATAATCTTATAAGAACTCGACAACTCGTATTTGATAAGAAAAAAACGGTCATTGCCATTTGGTTTAGGTACAACAAACAATAGGAAATAGGAAAAATCTAGAAGGTCACGGAAAAATCAAGGTCTTAAAGTATAAACATCGGGCAAATTATGACAAATATCAAATAATTTGTAGTGATTCTATAAATAGGCGTTACATTGCGGAGATCCATAATACAAAAGTTCTAATAAAATTCTTTTACTATAATCCGCGATACTATAATACAACATGAAACAAGAGTATCGCGCCCTTTTTGATTAAAATGGTGACAACACTGTGCCGTTATTGTTTCCGGTGGGGTCTTCCTATTGATAAAACGTTTCAGTTACATTCAGTCTTTGTTCGTCATTCAAAAGAAGTGCATCTCGGAACGGGAATTGTGGTATTCCTATTATATCGTGTTATTGTATAATGTGTGCGTTAACTTGCCTTTTTTATATCATAAAAAAATTTACTACAATTTATAAGTTAAAATGTTACTTACGACACTTATCAGCATTAACACAAGTGCCGTTAGCATCCCTCAAGTATCCAGTCATGCAGAAACATCCTTCTACACATTTAGTTCTGCATTTCGGATGCAGATCTTCACATGTTCTGGGACACGCAGGGCCGCACAGTTGGTACTCTTCGTTAGTCGGACAATTACCTGTAGAATAGAAGTTGCATTAATTTTCGATTCTAACAGAATAGTAGGCTAATTTACAATCAGATAGGAAACCGTCGGACACATCTAATTCAAATTTGTGACAAACTGACATATCTTATCGTAAGAAATATATATAATACCCTTTATAAGATACTAGCGGGATTCGCACGGGTATAAAATATATTCATTTCTGTCCGTGGCCGCCCGCACGCGTTAAATTTTAAGTAAAACAATTCCCCTTTCTCCATACCATGAAGATTTCCTGCTATAGGGCGAAGCGCGGCGCGCTATGTATAGGCACGCAGTGCCCCGTCGTAATCGCTGTGCCCCTGCATTTTAAATCTGTAATATCTCCGAAAATGTTCACCTAAATTACATGCTGTAAACGGCGATATTGATCTATATTAAATCAACAATGTATTTAAGGTACTTAATTGGATAAGGATTAATGCTGTATTGTATAAAATTGCTTCGAAAATGAGGCATTACTTTCCGTAAAAAAATGCTATTGTGGGTTATCCATAAGAGATAGACATATACCATCGCGAAGTTTTCTGTAGACCTTTTCAACGTGTATAAATACTTAGTACATTATTCTGCTCGTAGGTTTCAGTCTGCGTATGCAATGTAAGCGGAAAAAAATGTAATTATTTACGACATCATATTAGAAACTTCAAAAATTACAGTATTTTTATTATTAATTTGAATTGGACAGTTTAAATATCATTTACTTTCTATTCAACATTTTAGCATTTTTTCAATGCCCAAAAACAGGGATAAAACGACATTATTTATCTATTAACAACGACAAAGCAAAGTAAAGTAAAGCTTTGCGATTTTATCGTGGAGTCTATCTCCTAACGATGCTTGGGTTGCGGAGCGAAACGATTGTTGAGTTGATTGTCGGTAAGAAATGAGGTTGGTCTATTCTTATCAGCAGGATACCACACGGCAGATTAATTGAGGATATTGAAATTTTTAAATTAACGTGAACAAAGTTGCGGGTAGAGCTCGTAATGCGTAAATAGGAATGTGTTAACGAATTTACGCGTACCGATAGTTCATTATACTTCGTTATAAAACCAATTTCACGCCTAAATTTTAATTAACTCTTAAAATTGCTTGCCGATATACTGAGCACGGCAATGTTTGTTCCATCGAATTGTTTGCGTCAAATTTGCAATGGAAATAGTTATTTTGGTTTATCTATCGTGCTTTGTAAATAAATATATCGCTATGATGTTAAGTGAGTATGACATATATGAGTATAAAATAAATAAATAAATTAATATATGGGACACTTACACACACGGTCGTCCGTCCCCAAAGTAAGTAACTTAATACTTGTGTTATGGTAGACATACAACTGGTGAATATATACTTAAATATTTTTTAAATTCATACTTGTAACAAATGTACACCCAGACTCAAAGACCAAGAAATTCATTTATAGAAAAAATTGGCCCTCAGCGGGAATCGAACCCGACCGAAAAAGATCGTAAAATATATAAATGGAATTATTTAGAGATTATGCACTTTTCCTCAAAGCCTGTGAAAATATAAGAGTAAATCAAATCAAAATAATCCTTATTCAAATAAGCTCTTTCAAGCAATTTTGAATCGTCAAGGATCAATATGATTAATGATGCTACAACTGGTTCGGAATGTTGCTCTTACCGAGAAGAACCAGAAAGAAACTCGGCGGTCAGTCTTTTAAACATTTTCAATTTTACTTTATTAAACCGCAGTCTTATATGAGGCTGAAAGGATTTTTAAAACCAGATATTTTTATCATCCAAATAATCTTCAATTGTGTAATATGCTTGAAATTCTTTAAGAAATCAAATAAAAGATTTTAAAAGTGATTTTTACTTATGCTTTACTTTCCTTATCTTTACTCTATATTTAACTGAATTAGTGAAATATATTTAAAAAAAAACGGTTGCCTGTATAGTCGGTTTTACGGGCAAAGATTTTACATGACAACGTCTTTTTAAATGTGATGGATTAGAGTGGGAGAGAGACGCAAGGCATTCGCCAGTCCGGCGGGCCTCTCTTTCGTTCGGTGACTCATTGTAACAGACGTGAGCGGACGTTACACTTTTTCATGAGTGACTCCAAGCCGCAACCTAATTTAAGACGTTGTCACGTCAAAATTGTCGTATATTTAATTAAATGTCATCTGTAGATATTTATTTTTATTTTTTGTAACTTTTGATTTGTTAAGATTAATTTATAATTTAGAATAACCTTTGCTTAACATAAAATTGGCGGAAAATGCTATTTTCTTAAATTATGTGAGCCTCATTGATAAATAAATAAACGAAAGAAGGTTTTTGCCACCGTATCTACGCACGGCGACTTAACCGTGATTTTTAATTATCTATCAATTTTCAATTGTTGATAGAGAAAGAGTGTGACCGCGACGAGGTACATAAATCGTGTTCGTATTACGAAGAATTCACTTGCTGGGAGACATCCTCGCTGATGAAGAGAGTAAACTCATCACCCAAACGCTTGGCTCACTGCAGAACTGGGTGTTATTGCAAGTGAGATGAGAGATTATTATATTGTTTCCTAATTTGTTCGATCCTTATCTTACTATATATCAGACAATATAATATTTTACCACAATAAACAAGCGCTACACACGTTCACTATCACAAACTCAACAATCGTTACGCCCCGCAACCAAAGCAACATCAGGAGATAGAGTGGCGGCGGTAGAGGTTTGTGCATGTGTTTTTACGGATCCTGCATGTATGGTATGAAAACGGATTGTATACTCTACATTTAGTATTATATACATTTTCTATTTTACTTCATCGCGGATTATAGGAAAATAATTTTATTATTATTTACTGAGTAGCCGAGGTTGCGGCATCGCCCGTTTGGAAATCAGTGTCACAAAAAAGACTCACTTATTGTGAGTTAACCACAAAAGAAAGAGACATGCTCTCGCGGACTTTTTTGTTGTGTTTTTGTAGATCTACAATTCTCTAGTACATTACTTTAGCGTATCTTTGCTGGTTTACGCGGCGCACATGACAATCTTAGAGCAGGGGAGTTTTTTATAACCTGAACCTTTCGAAAGAATTTCACTATTTTCTAGTACAAACCGTACAAAAATTCGTTCAGTAGATATTGAGAAATACGATCACAAACAGACAGCCAGTTTTTAGAGACTTTGTTTTGGAAAAGAGAACGAATGACTTTTTTTTCGGACACTAACTAAGGCTGTTAGCCATGAAGGCTTTGTCAGCGTCACCGAGGGAATGAGCGAGCGCAGAAATATCGTCGGAGTAAAAACTGGGATAGCGAGTCTCGAGCGAGACTC
The DNA here is from genome assembly GCA_029227775.1 of Morpho helenor. Taxonomy (NCBI): domain Eukaryota; kingdom Metazoa; phylum Arthropoda; class Insecta; order Lepidoptera; family Nymphalidae; genus Morpho; species Morpho helenor. The sequence goes on along the minus strand of JARGCU010000022.1, from coordinate 14,212,777 downwards.
ACAGCATCCTAGGAGCATCTCCTGTGAGGCCGGACCTCGGCTTAAGACGACGTGCTGTGGAGAACTGTATCGAACTGTGGAAAATTCCTAATGTTATAACGGTCGGGGCTGGACGCTTCGGTCTTTAGACGTGAGGAAGCGGGGACCTCGACTTCGCCGGCGAAGACGCTGTGTGTGTGTGTGTGTGTGTCTGTGATGTATCTGACGTTGGCGATCGTAATGTGATTGTCACGATCATCGAGAACGCTCTTGGGGCGTTTATGATGTTCGGATCTGATTTTTTATCATAGCAGGTGTATTTAGCCATCCCCGAACGGGTTTGGATGTACCTCAGCTTTTTCAAAGTCTCTTAGAGTAACTTTTGAATGACTGTGCTATGGAGGGAAGACTTTAATCGTCAGCCGTTGTCTTATATAGGCTGACACAGCTTAGAGATCTGGATTCCTAACAATATGTATATTTTTCCAGAAAAGGAATGGTTCGAGCTTTCCCTCAAGGCAAATGTATAATGGCAGTTACGTGTCGCGATTTAGAACTGAGGGCTATTTTAAAGAAAATACCTTCAGAATTTGCTCATGGTTAAAATGTAATGTGGGAAATCGGATGGACAAAGATGTCGCACCAAACTTTCGAGAGAATTTGAATAGCAAAGAGAAAACCATTTAAAAAAATCTGGTATCAATTATTTTTAATTATTTTCTTATTAATATCTCTGATATAATTTTTGAGGCCGTGTATTATGCGGCTGAGTACAATAGAACACCCTCATTTCTTACCGAGGAACCTTAAATGCGACTAAGGTAAGCATAATTATATCTTATACACCCGCGTAATATATAAAAATCCTGTTAATTCTACAGGAATAGGATGCAAAAGCGCGATCTATTATCAATCCATTACGCGAACAGTTCAAGCAAACCAAGTTTCGGGTAATAGCTAGTATTATAAATACGAAAGTTTGTGAGTGTGAATGTTACTCTTTCACAGCGAATCGACTGAACCAATATCGATGAAATTTGGAACAATTATTCCTTAAACACCGGGGTAACATATAGGCTAAAGAAATCATGTTAATTCTACAGGAATATTGCCATTGAAAAGACAACAGTCGCGAACGAAGTTGCCTGTAAAAGTTTTGTCTTCATAAAGGTATCCGTTGAGTTTGTTTCTAGTTCTTCGCATAGGAGTAAAATTTTGAATTTCTGGTTCTTTGATAATTCGGGAGTTATTTTATTTGAAAGCCTTACTATACTCTTGAAGATTATTAAGAAGATAAGAATGTGTGGATATAGCTCTATTTAAATCTGTACAAGACATTAATGACTTAATGTAAATAGTATTAAGAATTATATTTTTAAAAGAGCAACCGTCGAGTATCTTGCTGGCTCTTCTCGGTAGGAACAGCTTTTCGAACCAGCAGTAGAGTTGACGATTCAAAAGAACTTGTTTACAAGTATATTTGAATAAAGAATATTTTGAATTTGAATTAAATTAAAAAAAAAATTGAATTAACTATAATTTCAATATGTATTTTAGCTAATTTTACTCACCCTTAGCAATATAAACGCTTGCGCACGCCGACACGCAGAGCACAAAGGACACAGTCTTCAACATTTTAATACTTGGTTCAAACTAAATTTTTCTAACGAACAACCATCTACAACGAATTTTCTAAGTCCTATGACAAACAAACCCAGGGTTGCGACCTCGTGGCCGGTTCAATAGCTCTCGTAATTCGGTACAATAAAAAATTATGTCATCCTTGAATTCAGCCGACTGTGACGTGTCGAAACAACTTATTTGATACTAGCTTAAAACCGCTAGTTTCGTCCGTCTTTGTCACAATTTTTTTTCGAATTAAAATTTTGATCATAAAAGTAGTTATAGTGAGTTAACCATATGAGATAGAGACATGCTATCGCGGACTTTTTTGTAGTATTTTTGTAGATCTATAATTTGCTAGTACATTACTTTAGTGTATCTCTGTTGGTTTGCCAAAGCTCCCAGCAGGCGAACTTTTTAGAATGGTACGACCTTTTTAACACAACTATGATAAGACCTGTATGTTGCTCGACAACCCCCTCTATCCCAGTGTCCTATTTCAAACAAAAGTCCTATCAAAATCAGTGGAACCCTTCGAAACCTTCCTTAATAATTACACTGAATACTACTTTTAGTACAAACTGTACTAAATTCGTAATGTAACAAGCTTCTAGTAAAAACCGTTTAAAAGGGGTTGAGTAGATTTTGTGAAAATTTATCATATATACACAGACAACTTTTGGGGACTTTGTTTTACAATAAGTATAGACTAGTGACCCGTCCCGGCTTTGTACGAATGTCATCATCCTTCTCTTTTTTTTATCCTACTCTAAGTATTAGCACACGTTTTTCCTTTCCATTATATCCTGTCATTCGTCGACTCTGGCGCTACTCCATTTATATGGATGTCATACTTCACACAATCCGACCATCTCTTTTTCAGCCTCCCTCTAGAGTCTAGACACATACTCTACTACTGCTCCTTTAAAATGCATGTCATACTTCACACAATCTAATCATCTTTTTTTCGGCCTACCCTTAGACTCATATCCATCCACATTCATATTATTATATGCCCATATACCTTATTATATGCCCATACCATCTTAATCTTGCATTTCTCGTGCTTTCTATAATGAATTTATTCGTTATTCAAAATCAAATTATTATTTATTCAAGTTAACCTTTAGAAGAACTTTCGAATCGTTATATTATAACGAATTAGTAGGAGTTAATGTGTCAGAAAATTTCCCGCGTAAATTCTAGACTAAAATCTTTATGTTGCTCCACAACCTCCTCCCTCTTCCACTGAAAATCCTTTTAAAATCGGTTTAGCCGTTCTGCAGCTTCCACAATTAACCTAAACCTTCCTCAAAAATTGCAATATGTTTTCGTAAAAACCTTACAAAATCCGTTTATTATATGAGAAAATCGATCACATATAAACAGCTGTTGGACACTGATTTATAATATGTCTGTATTGATGGAAACCACATTAAAATCTGTTCAGTAGTTTTTGAGTTTATCGAGAACAGACAGAAAATACGGCCGGAGACTTTTTATAGTATTTATTTGATATTTTTTTACCCAATTAACAATGGATTTAAATTTCAATGCAGTTTAAATTGATAAGGAAGTAACGCAATAGTAAACAGCAAACAAGGATGTATTAAATTTTTTTTTATAAATTTTCCGGCTTCGGACTTATTCTTAGTTATTTGATTTATTAAGTTACTTTAAACTGTTATCTACTTGTATATATATCCAAATATATATAGCTGAAGAGTTTTTTGTTTGATTGTTTAAACGTTTGTTTGATTGTAAGATAGTTTATCGAGGAAGGCTATAAGCTATATAACATCACGGTAAGATAAATAGGAGACGAGCAGCAATAAAAAAGATTGCGAAAAAGGCAAAATTTAAAGCTTTCCTGTGTTCGCTAAGTACACGGTAAATGTTATACAAAAATCATGTATTACAAAATTGTTCTCCTCGTCGTGGTCGTAAAATACGACTAAGGTAAGTTGACGATAGGCAGGCGGTCGGTCGTTAAAACGCAGCCAAATCATGTTACAACATGTTTATAACATGTTGTGCCCCCACTTAGAGTGGGATAAGGGCAGGAGGATATACTGAGCTTTTACACATGTAAAGCAGGGACAAGTTGGCTAGTACAGTAAATGACTGCGACTTAGACCTCATATACCTTAACATTTATATATCACCTTGCTTCGCCCGACTATCGCATTACCCTGATTGAATGGAGCAAACAAGAGCCCTAAGTTGATCGTCGTTATTAAATTTATTGTATACATGCTTTTACCCGCGACTTCGTCGTGGACTGTTGTCGCGGTAGGTTCATAATTGAACATTTGAACGTTTGATAAAAGAACACACAAATAAAATAGTCTTCTTACATATCATCAGTAAGTAAGTAAGTAACGGCCTGTTACTATCCCACTGCTGGGCATAGGCCTCCTCTCTCCATTTTTGGAGAGAAGGGTTGGAGCTAAGACCTACCACGCTGCTCCAATGCGGATTGGTAGGTTACACATATCCCTAGGATTCTCTAGAGATATGCAGGTTTCCTCACGATGTTCTCCTTCACCGAAAAGCGTGTGATAAATTGCAATTACCAATTAGACACATAAGTTTTAATAGAAAAACTCATTGGTGTCTGCCCGGGTTTGAACCCATGATCGTTTCTAGAGATTCACACGGTCGCACCGCTAGGCCATCACAGTTTTTTACACATATCACACTTATGACACATATCATCAATTTAAATTTTATCTAACAGTAATTAGAAATGGCCTAGATCGCTTTCAATGAAAAAAACAAGCTATTAACATATTTTTTCAATGTGAAACTGTTTAAACCATCTATACATATAAAACGAAATCCTCGAAAAATGTCTGTCTATATGTATATATGTGCTAATTTTTTTATAATTGTTGTCGCCATTGACTTCCGCTTTGTATTTATAGCAACACAGTCATGAAACAAGAGTATCGCGCCCTTTTTGACTGAAATGGTGGCAATACTGTGCCGTTGTTGTTTCCGTTAGAGTCTTTTTATTGATAAAACGTTTCAGTTACATTTGTTGTCGCCATTGACTTCCGCTTTGTATTTATAGCAACACAGTCATGAAACAAGAGTATCGCGCCCTTTTTGACTGAAATGGTGGCAACACTGTGCCGTTGTTGTTTCCGTTAGTGTCTTTTTATTGATAAAACGTTTCAGTTACATTCAGTCTTTGTTCGTCTTTCAAGAGAAGTGCATCTCGGAACGGGAATTGTGGTATTTCTATTATATCGTGTTATTATATAGTGTGCGTTAACATAATCTACTGAATATATTTATGTATAATTTTACTTAAAGATGCATTTCTTGAGGAACGTTTAGGTTATTCGTAAAATGTAAACCGATTTTGATTGATAAAGGTAATTGTCAGTTTTAGGGTTTTTTTTATGTCAGGAAAAACCAGTATGGGTTATCACCGCCCGACGAGGTCGAGCGGCGGATATGTCGGACTCGTGCCGACTAAAAATCTGAAAGTGCTCCACCACGCTGTTGGTGACAGGGATAAGGTACCTATGAAGACATTGCCCCCCTCCCCGCCAGCAGCAACTCTGTACCCCAGAGTGCGCCACCTCTGGGTCGGGGCCTCTCTTAAAGTGGCCCCTCCCTTCACTGGACGATGCATCAGGAGCATCAGATGCATCGACCGCCACGGGGACCTTATAGTGTGGGCGTCCGATTAAAACCCCGTTCGGAACGACCAGAAGGTCCCGGATCCAAGGACTCGACTTCCCGGATCCGCTCCGCCGCCTCCTTCCGCAAGATAACGTCCTCGCAGAAGGAGGCCATCTCATCCCGCGATCTCTCCCTGCACACCATGGCACGAACAACGGTGGAGTCTTAGGGATAAGTTGACATGTGTACATTTTATTTATTAATAATGTTTTCCAATTTTTTATGGTACATAAATAAATAATTGGCTAGTAAAGCCAAGTATACCCACTACACCAGAGTTTTTAGCTCATGGTTTTTATAAGAAACCTCGTGTTTCTCCTCTTGAACCTCATAAAAGTTTGTCAAAGCTTCTTCTACTTAAATATTTAATACAATTACATACCATTCCATTTTAATACAATTATTTCAATATTACCATATTGAAATAATTGTATTAAATATTTAAGTAAATATAGTATTATGTAAATATAAGTAGTAAACTAAAGAATCAGGTTTTATTTTATATTTATAAATACATTTTATAAATTTTATTGTTAGTAAAGTAACGGGCTGTTACTATCTCGAGTAGAGAGAGCAGAGGCCTCCTCTCTCATTTTTCAGAAGGGTTGGTGCTGAGACCTACCACGCTACTCCAATGCGAATTGGTAGGTTACACATATCTCCAGAATTCTTTAGAGATAAGCAGGTTTCCTCACGATGTTGTCTTTCACCGAAAAGCGTGTGATAAATTGCAATAATAAATTAGGCACATAAGTTTTAACAGAAAACTCATTGATGCCTTTTTGGTTCAAACCCGGGGTTTGAACTTGTTCCACTACCCCTCGTTCCACAGTAAACCCTAGGGGTTCCGCGGAACCAAGGTTGAAGACCTCTGCTCTACGTGGTCGTGCTCACATTTAATCTTTTGTAATCGCCGACTATAAGGAGCTACGAAGTTTGTGTGCATTTATACGTATAGAGAATAAAATTTTGTCATTAATTAAAAAGAAAATATAGTTCACTTTGTAAATTCAAAAACAAAATAACCGGAATATTTACATGAAAAATTGTTTGTTACAACAATTAGTAAGAAAGGAGACGGCGTCGTCTGAAAATGCCACATTACTGAGGTGACAATGTGTATTGTATAAGAGGGGACATTATTTTAATCGCGCAATTACACTAATATCACACACACACCTCACACATATCATAATTATGACAATTTATATTTTAATGTTTCCATTAAGACAATTTTATTTAAGATAAAACGTTTGCATGTATTTCATACAAGGAATTCGAAAGATTGTATAAGTTTAGAGTTACATTTGGATTATTTTCGATTTAGTGATTTTATTACAATAGAATATTAGAAAGATGTATATGATAAAGCTGTTGATAAACCTAATAAATAAATAAAAATAGATCCAAGTGGCGAAAAATAGTCGTAATTAAATTCTCCATAAAGATCACGACGCTTAGCATTGAAGATTACGACGTAAGGGGGAAGATTTGACGTGTATTTCGTTTTCAAATTTAGAGTTTCTAGATCCAAGCTATGATATTTATTTGATTTATTCCACAATAAAAATAAAAGCTATGTAGTGATGAGTGTAGAATATATCGATAAGTATACTTATAAATTAAAAATAAGATAATAATTCAATACGAAATCAAAACAATATTTATAGGCTTACGATGTACTTATGCCACAAAATTTATTTATTTATATTTATTTAATTCAAGTGCTTCTAAAAGTTTTAATTCTAAAATATTATATGATTATATATAATAATCGAACTTCATTCATAAAACAAGTGCTCAAGACTTTGAGCCACATCGTCTAAAAGGATGCTTTAACATAGTGGAGGTATTCATATCTTAATCTCTTAAACCCGGAACAGTCCTGCTTTTCGCAAAAACTAGCGTCACTCCAAACGAGCACAGTTGTCTTGACACCTCTTTGTTTTAGATGAAAAATGATTATTTCGTTACGAATCCTTTGTTATCAATTACATTCGAATGTATTCTTTACTAGAATATAAATAAGACTCACATTAGCTTGCGCTTGGTCTTATCCCAACAGTACCACTATAAGCAACTATGATTTAAGATATGAATTTGATTTATACTCCCAAGTTGTTTTCGCAATCTGTAGCTTTTAGAGAACTTGGATTGTATATTGATATCTCGTTTACATCGCTTATTACGGATGCTGTTTAATCTCTATTATATATTGCGGTTTTAATTATAATGCACGTTATCAACTTGTGATTAATATTTCCGTGAAAATCAGATTTGTTCTTGGTTGAGGACCGCATTATAGACTGAGTAGAAACGTTGTAGCTATCCTAAAATAATTATTATTCGGTTACTGCTCGGTCTCTTGACAAGTGATTGTAATATCAACTAAAGAATAATTTTTAGAAGTAGGCGTTACTTTGCGCCTACTTTTATAGAAGTAGGCGTTACTTTGAGTTTGTGATAGTGAACGTGTGTAGTGCTTGTGTATTGTGGTGGCGGTGGTGGAGGTTTGTGCATGTGTTTTTACGAATCCTGCATGTATCAGATATGAAAAAGGATTGTCCACTCTACATTTAGAATTATATATATTTTCTATTTTACTTCATCGCGGATTATAGGAAAATAATTTTATTATTACTTTTGTATCAATTAAAAATATAATTTTTTATATAAAGAAATTACTAACATTTACCAATAACTGGACCCCTGAGGTATTGAATTTAAACAGAGAAATAGTATTAACTAGCAGTGCCATTGCCCTCGCCCGCGTGGAAACAATAACCGAACAAAAATCTGTTAAGTAGATTTTAAGGAAATTGATCATACAGACAGACAACATTTGGGGACTTTGTTTTATGTTAAATATAGATTGCTATTTTATTTAATGACTGTTGCATTTTAATATTAAAACCTATGGTCACAATAACAATGTCTATAGTTTTTATATAATGAATTAACAGATTAATTAAAATTGAGCTTTATTATAAATAGATTAAGATTGTATTTCTCACGACAAGTTTTAACAAAGTTATAAGTTTCCTGCTACAAAGAGAAGGCGGTTCCTTCATTATGGCGACAATAAGAGACCATGTATATAGTGAGTTCTAATTAATGCGGGTTGGAAAATTAGATGTATTTGAATTTATATTATCATTGTGCTAGTGTCCATATGATTGTCCGTATTATCATAGACTAGCTTTTACCCGTAACTTCGTTTGCGTGGATTGTTTTCGCGTGATAGGTTGATAAAAGATGGCGCTTTTCATACAGAAATTAACAGGATTTCCATAGCCTATATGTTATTCCGGTGCATAAATAATAACTGTGTCAAATTTCATCGATATTGGTTCAGCGGATTCGCCATACAAGAGTCATATACATACATCCATAATCACAAACTTTCGCATTTATAATATAAGTAGGATTAATGCGGATTTTTTTACATGCCATATCAGAATAGACGCCGTGTGGTATCCGGCTGATACCGAGGTGTCGTAAGAGGCGACAAAGAGAAGTCGACCCGCCGTTCGGTATTCGGCTGAGTAGAATACACCACCCTCATTTCTTACCGAAGCGTCGTAAAAGGCGGCTAAGGTAACTTAACCCGCCGTGTGGTATCCGGCTGTGTAGAATATACCACACTCATTTAAAAGGTGGCTAAGACAAGTCGACGTCAGGCATACGGCCGGTCGTAAAATAACTAGCCAAAACATGTTTAAAATATGCCGACCCCATTTAGATTGGGGTAAAAATTATCTATCCGCCCAAGTTTATAATCTCTAATTTTATTTGATTGGAGTTTCAACGTATTTTTACAACGAGATTTGAAAATTAAAATCTATCACAATTAAAAGCACATGTGATGTCTAATGCAATATGCATGTAGCATATAAATTAAGTCAGCTGTAATGGCAGTGTGGGCGGACATACATATTCCATTTTGTCCTTTTCAAATTTTAACTAAGTTAATAAAGAATAGAAAAATTTATATTACCTTTTGTTTGTAAATTATTGTAATTCAGATTAAAGGTGTGGTTTAAACTACATACCGCACGCTTATTATAATATTAAAGTGACCAAATTCAGAATTAGACTGAATCGAGTTAGTAACTATGTAATCCTTATTTCAGTGCCATCTATGATATCACGCTACGAACTATTAAAATAAGTGGTGTTTTCTCGCTTTTCCAAGTTATGGGTCTCTGTAACAACTTTTTTAAATTAGCTCACTTTAATACTAAGTGCGACAAATTCGAAATATTACAAGCTTACCCGCGTCGATCTAAGCGTTAAAATACCCTCAATAATGCACTGTTTTTTTCTATCAGTGATAAGAAAGAAATATAAGAAAAAAGATATATAAGCTGTAATTGATCCAAATGTTATCAATATTTTTCCAACAGATTTACCATGTAAGCGTGTGTTAACACAAACGAACATACATATCATTATAATATTAGTGTTGACTCAAGTTTAATATTATGTAATTTAAGTATTAATTTATATGGAGAGTCGATTCATTAAAAATTAAAATTTTGTTATACTTTTTACGTTTAAATCTGTCTGTCCATCTGTCTCTTACATTTTAACGGCTAATCAACTGGATCGATATTGATGAAATTTAGACCTGAAATTAGAATTTTACATATTGAACTGACATACAGTATAAAAAACTCGTTTTACATCCAGGAACAAGAAAAAATAAAAAAAAATATTGGTCCTCAAGCTCCATTTTTTAATTACAAACCAAATAAAAATACAATAAAAACCAAAAATATACCACAAGACAAAAAGATGAATGCGCCATTAAGAACTGAAATCTAGTAGATAACAAACTTTCGAATAATCAATAGTGAGAAGGAAAGATATATCTATTGGTGCAGGATAAATAAATTTTTCTCTAAACCCAAACAGAGTTATCATGCCTCTAAATCACATTACGTAGCCGTTGTTTGGTCTAAGTTAGAAGAGCATCACCTCAGTTTGATACCTCATTTATATCCCCCTATAAAGCTATGATAGCTAATGGGACCGTGCGATTCTTTCGAAGGGTTTCAAATTAAATCTCCCAGCAGCCACCAAAGTTATTGGTTAATGAAATGAGTTAATAAGTTATACCAATGAAGTTCAATGGTGTCGTGGGTGGTTCAATCTCTTAAAACTTATATGTCTAATCTATAATTGCAATTTATCACATGCTTTTCGACGAAGGAAACCCTCTTTAGAAAATTCTAGGGATATTGGTTACCTACCAATCCGCATTGGAGCTGTGTGGCTTTTAGCTCCAACCTTTCTCCACAGAAATGGATAGAGGAAGGCTATGCCCAGCACGTAAGATGACTCGAACGTTCTGTACAGTGGGAATCTAAGATTTTGCGATTTACAAAAATAGGTTAAGATTAGATATTATGCATGGCACAGTTTCAGCAAAATCAAAAACTTCTTCCCATTCCTCGCCCCCTAATCATCAAGCAACTGTGTTTTTATCTGTAGAAAACACTCTTATTTTGTCTAAGTAAAATATCAACACAATTACCCAAACGTAATATCTTAGACATTTAATAGTCAGTACCTGGATGATCATAGACTTGCGCAGTAATTTTTTTAAATAAATAAAACAAACAAACAACAAATAAAAATATTTAAAAAAAGATTTTATCTGGGATATAGATAGATTTTATATTAGTAATCTGAATTCGAGATCACCAGTTACCCAATAAGCTATCACGACTTTGGAATTGACATAACATGTGCAAATGACATTTCTCATAAAATTATAGCAGTTTTTTTTCAGTGTCCGAAAACAGGGACAAAACAACATTTTTTTTATAAATCCTAACTAGCAATTTTTCGAAAATCAATAAGATTAACTCATTTAAATACTAAAAATAACGAGACCACGTTCAGTGTGTTTAGTACGAGTTTTTAGTAGAAATAGCGTTACCGTAACGTCAATTTGTATGGCGCTAGAAGAGCGGTCACTAGATATCGCTGTGCAGCGAATTATATATTGGGGGGCGACTGTTGGGTACAAACTCCGTTTATTTAAATAACTTCTTTATTGAGTTATATATATGTACAATGATTATCTTAAACTGTATTTAATATGTAGATTATATATATGTAACTAATAACTATGTTTAATGCTAGCGTCCGTTCCCGATGTTAGGTTAGGTAAAGGCAACGATCAACGCAGTTTCTTTCCCAGGCTGAACACTACACCTCCGGTGTCGTATAGAGTCTGGGAAAGCGGAAAACGCTGAGTAGACAAGCGTCATATAAATTGACATTACGCTAACGGGATTGAGCAGGTTGTAAAAACTCGCACCATGCACGCAGAGGCACATAATCGCTATCTCTTGTGACTTGTAGCCCTGTATACTTTGTGTACAGGTTACGTCTCGCTGCAGACTGGTGCATGCGAACTCGCCAATACTTCGTTATTAGATCCGCCTGCACAAATACGCGCAGATATGACGTGCAACTGTGAATTAGATTTGCGCTGAATGAACTAGAAACGGGAATTTCATTTCAGTCTAGCAAAGAAATTAAATACGTTCGTAAATAGATAAAGAATATTATGTCTGCGATATATTTAAAAAACCATGTCTAGTCTACTTGATAGCGCTAAATTTATTTTTGAGACAAATTGATTCAAATCCAGTAATTCTAAATTACACTTACTTAATTACTCGTAGCATTAAGCCGTGCAGACACCTTGATAAGAAATGAGGGTGGTCTATTCTACTCAGCCGGATACCACACAGTGGGGCAATTTACCTTGGTCGCCTTTTACGACACCTCGATAAGAAATGTGGCTGGTCTATTCTACTCAGTCGGATATCACACGGCGGATCAAGTTACTTCAGTCGCCTTTTACAACACCTCGATAAGAAATGAAGGTGATCTATTCTACTCAGCCGGATACCACACGGCGTGTCAACCTACCTTAGTCGCATTTTACAACACCTTGGTAAGAAATGAGGGTGGTCTATTCTACTCAGCCAAACACCACGGCGGTCAATTTCATCTGAAACAGTAGACAACAATAAATGATATGATAAATGTAAAACCATGGAAGAGTATATCCGTATAATCACCATCATTAAATACATCCGTTTGTAATATTCATGGGCCAAAAGCGGATGCTTCCAAAACACAGGGCTTTGGTTAGAATATGATAATTTAGTGCATTTTCACCTTCCGTCATGGCTAATGGGATATGGCCCAATTTATAAAAAGCAGAGGTTAGGTGTTTCAAACAAATATTGCATTATTTTTATCTTGTTTATAGTTTTACTAGCATTTACCGACAACTTCGTTATATACAATATTGTGGGTTTTCTCCTTAGCCTTGTTTAGGCCGCCGGGGGCTTCGAGCTTAATTACCCGGGCTTGTCCTCTCGGGCGATCATTATCGCCCGGGTAATTTCTTCGACCTTTAAGGTCAGGAGTCCGCTTTTTAGGCGGACGCCTTAAGGTACGCTGGTCGGGCACCTATGGTCATACTTCTTCTGCCGCCTCGTCTCCTCTCCTCTCCTCTCCTACCGGGGAGGATGATAGGAGTTCTCTGGGCAGAGGTCGTCCTTTCGTCGATCTGGGTTCTGACGGTGCTATACCAACTGCAACTTCGTTTGTGTGGACTGTTGTCGCATGATAGGTCGATAATAGATGGCGCTTTTCAATGTCATCCTAATTATGTAGAATTAACAGAATTTCGAAAACGTAATTAAAAAATTCAAAATCTATCTCCTGTAGATGCTTCGGTTACGGGGTGAAACAAAATTATGATGGTCTTAGAAAAAGAAAATAAAATAAGTGGAATAAATTAAATTATACGAAGTTACGAAATTCAATATTACTTTATTCAAAATTCTTTATTCTTTCTTCATTCTCCTGCTCTTATACCACTGTACGTGGAGTCGGCACATGTTTTAAACATGTGATATGATTAGCTAGATATTTTACGACCGGCCGCCCGTCTAACGTCAACTTACCTTAGCAGCTTTTTACAACACCTCGATCACATATGAGGGTGGTTCTACTCAGTCGGATACCACACGGCACTAAAAAAAATTATATTGTTGAATATTTTATTTTTTAACTCGCTACCTCCTGTGCATTAGACAACAAACGCTATGCATGTATTTATATGGATATATAATACATTAACAACGTCATTAAGTCATAACTTATTATCTATGGTCATATACATCATGCAAGATTCTAATGTCATTGTTCGTATAATGAAAACCCATAGATTGAATAGTCTACTCACCTTAGTCGCCTTTTACGACACCTCGGCGAAGAATAAGGGCTTATTTAGAAGTTTTCGAAGATATTATAGATGTAAAATGCAGGGCATAGCGATTGCGCGTTTCGCCCTATAGCACTTCAAATTTAGCTGCGATCGGATGAGTTTGTTTTTCACATGGCCAACTATATGTCGCTCTTTCAAGAGTAACCTCTAAAGAAAACATTTTTGTATTGTGTATTGACAAGAAAGCTGTGAATGTTGCATATAAAGACATTCTGTAATTAATTGTAAAAACAAAATAAATAGGGAAAAATGTTAAAGTAAATAAGTAAAAATGTAGTATATGAATTTAGATATTCCAAAGATAGCAGGAAATATTCATGGTTTAGGGGAATTGTTTTACTCCAAATTTAACGCGTGCGGGCCACGGGCAGTAATGAATAAAACAAAACTACTGGATAGATTATCTTTTTTTTACTGAGTGACATAGGCTATATATTTTATATCCGTGCGAAGCCGAAGCAAACTAATATAGATATAAACATATAATAAGCTTTAAATGTATTTAAAAGGCAGCGCAGACTTTCAATAAGTTTAAAACTTAATTTCTTCTCAAAAGGGTGTAGGGACAAGTAAATATATTCATAAGGAAATCTATTAGAAAGTTAGGAAAGGGTTTTCCATTGGCCAGTTAGGGCTTACTTAAAACTTTGTGCAGTAAAGTTACCCTAAGTTACCCTTAAATGTTGGGAAATTTTTCCCATAAAGAGCAAGAAAATTCTTATTACAAGCAATATTTTGGACATCCTATTATCATAACATTAAGAGAAACGAAATCAACGAAATATTCCGAGATAATATAACAAAAGACTTTGATATTATTTTGCTATAATTCGCGATTACAGTAAGTCTATGTTATGCTCTGTATGATAAGGAATATATTTGCTAATCATGCTTCGATTACATGGTAAAACTGTTTTTGAGATTGTTGTAGTGAATATGTGCAGTGCTACTAGTTTGATACTAGTAGCACTGCACATGCTCACTGGACTGTTGTTGTATGATAATATTATCCTATTTCTGTAGAATTAACGGGATTTCTATAGCATATATGTTATTCCGGTGTATAACGAATACTTGTGCCAAATTTCATCGATATTGGTTCAGCGGATTCGCCGTGAAAAAGTAACAAACATACATCCATACTCAGACTAAGGTAAGACGACCCGCCGTGTGGTATTCGGCTGAGTTAAAATAGACCACCCTCTTTTGTACCGAGGTGTCGTAAAATACGACTAAGGTAAGTTGATGTCAGGCAGGCGGCCGGTCGTAAAATACGCGGCCAAATCATGTGACAACGTGTTTATAACATGTTGTGCCGACCCCACTTAGAGTGGGATAAGGACAGGAAGAAGAAAAAGAAGAATAGTTGTTTCCATTTTATATCTTATCTTGTATATTTATCTTGTTTTTTTATGTATGATTTTTAATGTTAATTAGTTAGTTAACAGTTAAAAAATTAATTCAAATAAATAGATAAACAAGCTGTGATGGCCTAGCGGTGCGACCGTGTGAATCTCTAGACTCCTAGAGACGATCATGGGTTCAAACCCGGGCAGACACCAATGAGTTTTTCTATTAAAACTTATGTGTCTAATTGATAATTGCAATTTATCACACGCTTTTCGGTGACGGAAAACATCGTGAGGAAACCTGCATATCTCTAGAGAACTCTGGAGATATGTATAACCTACCAATCCGCATTGGAGCAGCGTGTTAGGTCTTAGCTCCAACCCTTCTCTCCAAAATGGAGAGAGGAGGCCTATGCCCAGCAGTGGGATAGTAACAGGCCGTTACTTACTTAAATAGATAAATAAATCACAAAAATACTACTAAAAGTTCTCAGCATGTATCTAGCATTTATGGTTAACTCACAATAACTAATTATTCTAAATTTCAATTAAATACACCGATTTCCATTCTGGCGAAGCCGGAAGTACATCGTGTATTGTAGTAAAATAAATAAAAATGCTTTGCGATTTTGTCGTGGAGTCTATCTCCTGAAGATGCTTCGGTTACGGGGCGAAACAATTGTTGAGATTGTGGTGGTGAATGTGTGCAGTGCTTGTGTATTGTTGTGTCATCGGTGTCGGGTAGTGCATGAGTTCTGCATGTATCAGGTATGAGAACGAATAGTACACTCTACATTTAGCATTACATATATTTTCTTTTATCGCAGATTATAGCAAAATAATATTCTCATTACTTTTGTATTATGGACCTCCGCAAAGTAACGCCTAATTCTATAAATTATGTAGTAAAATAAATACGACTGGCCCGTTGGAGCAATGGGTAGTGACCCTGCCTTCAACTCCGCGGGTCGCGGGTTCGATTCCCGCCGAGGGCCAACATTTTCTATAAATGAATTTGTTGGTCTTTGAGCCTGGGTGTATATTTGTATTTCAGTATGTATTTAAAAAATATATAAAGTATATATTCACCAGTTGTCTGTCACCCATAACACAAGTATTAAGTTACTTACTTTGGGGACGGACGACCGTGTGTGTAAGTGCCCCATATATTTATTTATATTTTTATATATTATTTATAAATATACCACTTTTGCATCTAGAAATAGTCAAAGGTAAACATTGGACCTACACAATGGTATTACTTCACGCTAGCCGGTTCCAAACTGCTGAGACAACTTGACGTTCACAGATGGTTAACTTAACTGAAAGGCGGGATTAGAGTTAGCAAACAATGGTTTTTCATCAGAGACTATTTCCGTGAAACCTTTTGGACGGAATGTAGGAAAATACTAATGGTATAGTTTGTTAGGATTTGTTGATAAGTAATTCGTCATCATTCTCCTGCCCTTATCTCACTTTATGTGGGTTTGACACGACATGTTATAAACATGTTGTCACATGATTTGGCTATGTATTTTCCGATCGGTCGCCTATCTGACCTCAACTTAACTTAGCCGTATTTATGACACCTAGGTTAGAAACAGATGGTTTATTCTACTCAACCGGATACCACACGATAGGTCAACTTACCTTAGTCACCGTTAAGACACCTCGGTAAAAAATGTGAGTGGTCTATTCTACTCAGCCGGATACCACACGGCATAAAACAATAAAAATACGTCCAAAATTATATAAACATAAGTAAATACTGCAAACGATTACTACTATAGTTTTATACTATCGCAATGCCATCCTCGCAAATGTAGCATATATGTATATATAAATAAATAAATAAATGCTTTTGTAGGGTTTTTGTTGTATTTTTAGATTTACCTAATACTTATTATTTATTAAACTGTTTATTTCTTTATTTTATAAATAAAACATCATTAGAAAAAAATAAAAAACGCCCAGAATTAAATAAACGTAAGTAAATACTACACAAGATTTCTATACTTACTAAAGCAAGAGCCGAAAGTTTACGATGTAATTTATTCGGTTTTTAACTTAAAACAACTCTAAAATCTATTACTACTATTCAAAATCGGGTGTTGTGAAAGTCTCTAAATCAAAAATATATATCAAAACATTGTACATACATAAAAAAAGTTTGTTTCAAATAACTTATCATATAAATAGTACATTAATAGCCGTGTGGTATCCGCCTGAGTAGAATAGTACCACCCTCTTTTCTTACCGAGGTGTCGTAAAAGGCGACTAAGGTAAGTCGACCCGCCGTGTGGTATCCGGCTGAGTAGAATAGATCAACCTCATTTCTTACCGAGGTGTCGTAAAAGGCGACTAAGGTAAGTTGACCACTGTGTGGTATCCGGTTTAGTAAAATAGACCACCCTCTTTCTTACCGAGGTGTCGTAAAATACGACAGAGATAAGTTGACGTCAGGCAGGCGGCCGGTCGTAAAAACGCAGCCACATCATGTGACAGCATGTTTATAACATGTTGTGCCGACCCCACTTAGAGTGGGATAAGGGCAGGAAGATGATGATAAATAGTACATTAAAAATTTTAAAAAATATTTATTAAAATTAATACTACAATTTGTCTATAGTATGTAATATTAATTTTAGTCATTTACATATCGTTTAGGCTTAAGTTATCCGAAGATGTTAGTGTCAAAGCCAAAGTTATCCAAGTATAAAGCGACTCGTAATAAAGTTAGAACACAATCGCCGCGGTAATTGTGTGAGAGTTTAACAGGCCGGGACAAGTCCGTCTATGTCGGGACTTGTCCGGGGAAGTTTCGAGAGATTTTATGTCGATATACTTCGCTCAACTAAATACTTTGATCTTTGTCATTTTTTAGAACATTACCTGTGTGACGGAGCTTGTTCAGTAATTTAAAAAAAAAAAAATTTGGAAAGATTAAAACCTTAATATAGTATTTTATAACCATAAAAATGGTTAAAGTGGGTTAACCTTAAAAGCTAGACATATGCTGTCGCGGACTTTTGTTTAGAACTTTGCGAGTTAAACAATTTTTTATTAACATGATTTTTGGATAACTTTCACCGTTTACTTAGCGCACGCTAGGAAAGCATTCGATTTTACAGTTTTAGTAAAAAAAATTATTGCTGTTCCTCTCCTATTCATCTTACCGCAATATATAGCCTTCCTCGATAAATACACTCAAAGAATTTATTAAATCGATCCAGTAGTTCCATAGATTAGCGCGTTCAAACGATCACACAGACAAACAAACTCTTCAGCTTTATATATTAGTATAGATTAAAGATTTAATTGTATCTGGTTTTTTTTTTAATGTTAGTTGATCTTGCGCGGCGCGCTTGTTAAAAGAACAGTACAGCGTTCTACTTTGTATATTAGGTATGTAAGTACTTGACGATTTTTTTTAATACTTTTTTAATGTAACATCTGTACATCTGTAGTTTGATATGAACAAATGTTTAAAATATAGTTACAGATAAATTTGATACCAATAGTAATAACGGGCGGGCGTTTCAATATACACCCACACAGCCACAAATTATGATAACACCATCCGATTTTAATGTCAACGACTCATTTTATTTGGATAAAGTCGTAAATCCCGTATCCAGTATAGTTACCGCCCGCGCTGACCTACAGTGAAATAGTAATGGCGCTTAGACACGACGCGACGTGTAAGTCACGATATCTTTATATTTTAGACAATCGTGAACGACATGTATTTTGATCAATCAAACCAACTTACTACTATATCATCATCATCATTGACAGCATAAAGACCAAATTTCTCCTGGTTACATAGGGTTTAATTCTCTGGAAAATCGATGAGCACATGAACAACGTATTACAGTTTGTAAAATTCTTACAAATAAGATTGTCTGTATTTAGCTGCATAAAAAGTTGTGCAGCATCTTTGTCCCAAAAAATATGACCGCTACCGGCGTATAAAATTCTTTGCGGTCCCTTTTTCTCGTACGGTGTACCGGACTAAATCACCCATACCTCGAACACTATCTGCCCTGAATGAATTATTAATGGAGCGGCCTAACTGCGACATATTTGCCAATGGTATATAATGATAGTGTATTGTTGCCTACATTTCAGTGAGCATTATAACTGCACTATGTTACTAGGTTAAGTTTTTATTTAGTGTTATTGGTTAACCGTTCTAATTAATTCAAATAAATAAATAACATAAATCATCCTCCTCCTGCCCTTATCCCACTCTAAGTGGGGTCGACACAACATGTTATAACATGTTGTCACATGATTTAGCTACGTATTTTACAACTGAACCATGTACTATACGGTGGGTTAACTTGCCTTAGCCTCCTTTTACGACACCTCGTTAAGAAATGTGGGTGGTCTGAAAGTAAACACTAGTTAGCAATATGGTCGAATTAATCGTTTGTTTACTTTGATTCTTTAATTTAACTGTGTCACTTTAATGTGGTAGTGTAAAGAATATTCTATGCTATCTTTCTCTTGATATTTGATATAAGATAAATCATTCTCGTTCGGTTTTATTTTTTTTTAAAGTACCGCTGTCACTTGCACAGTTATAATAGTTCAGTTGGGAACGGGCGGACTAAAGAAGTTAAATTACCCCGGATCAATTTCCAGATGTCAACAGACCTTTTTTTTCCATACTGCATCTTTTTTATTTCTTCTAAAAAAAAATGACGTGCACCTAAGTACTTGTATTAAATCTATATTAATGAATAATCGTTGCATATAAAGGTGCTTTTAATGGAGACATCGAAACGTTTATTTACCAACTTTTACGATGTTCCCCGTTCGCCCAACAACAAAAACATTGCATGTTTTACGAACATTACGGTATAAATGTGATTCCGTAATATCTAGTCGTTTGATGGAAACGAATGTGGGATTCTCATATTTTAGGATACTTTTGTATTTTCTATACGTATAGGGGAAAACAAAACATAGAGTAAGTTAGACCGAAAAAGCTTCTACGCTCCGACTCTCTAGTGACACTATCGAGTCATATGTCAGACTCGCACCGACTAAAAACCTGACAGTGCTCCATCTCACTGCTGGTGGTGGGGACAGGGTACCGTTGGACACATTACCCCCATCCCCGCCAGAAGCAACTCTGTACCCCAGAGTGCGTCACCTCTGGGTCGGGGCCCCTCCCTCCATTCGACCCCTTTCGAGACGCCCAGAGATCCCCGTTAGTGCGCCATACGACAGGCTTCGGCGACTCGTCTGCGCCCCACTATACCCCACTGGTCTACCCTATTTGATTTATTCTTTAATTCTCTTTATTGTAATAGGTATGGCACATTTTAGCCTGGCCTTCCTACTCTAATATTTTAACTCTATCGCAACACACTAAATGGGTGTTCCATTCGTTAAATGTCATCCGATCATGTATTTTAATGGCACAATAAAAGCTATCACTAAGTTGCATATAAAATAGTTGTAAACAAACGTCGCGTGTGGCCTGTTTTCTACAGACTTAATCCAGATAAGCTGACGTACACACGGAATAGATAATTTACTAGACAACGATGTGCATTGTGTTCAGGGCTGGCAATATTCTTTTAAAAGTAAAAACAGTTTCGAGTCTGAGATTATGAGAGGAATACAGCTGGGCTGGGTAGCATTTGGCAAAGCGGTGTGATATGCGGCTGAGTAGAATAGTCCATGGCGGTCTATTCTATTACAGACGCCATCTTGACTTTAGTGACGTATAACTATGTCAGTCTGATTACCATAGCCTACTGTTTTCATCAAAATCGATAATCATATAATAGCGAATATAAAACATCGATATCGATTGGAAGAAATATTGGTACTACATATACACAAACATATGAAAATAGTGTAAAGATATCGGCTTAATCTAATAAATTGACGTAAAATGTTAATAAATACTATATCTCTCTAGGAATTTTACGTTGTGTGGTATCCGGCTGAATAGAATAGTACCACCTTCATTTCTTCCCGAGGTGTCGTTAAAGACGACTAAGGTAAGTTGACCCACCGTGTGGTATCTGGTTTAATAGAATAGACCACCTTACCGAGGTATCGTAAAATACGACTAAGGTGTGACAGCATGTTTAAAACATGTTGTGCCGACCCAATTTAGAATGGGATAAGAGCATATAATGGGATAAGAGATATTTGAAACATCATCATCGTGTCTTTATCCCACTCTAAGTGGGACAACATGTTTTAAACATGTCACATAATTTGGCTATATAATTTACGACCGGCCACCAGCATCGTTACAAAAATCATTTTTATTTTATTTTTTACTTTATTTTTTTACATGTTGTATTAATTTTCTTTTTTATTCATTCTTTCTTTGTTTTAAACTTTATGATTATATAAAATTACTATAGTTAAATTATATCTCTCAGTTGTCGTAACTTAGTTTGAAAGTTGTTATTACCTTTAATTAAAATACCACTTAAGTTGTTCAATGTATTAGAGTAATGTGAAGTGTGTATTTTGTTGGTGATCTATAAATAAATAAATAAATAAATTTTTACAAGGTTGGCAACCCTATCACTGCTGCATACAGGTACCACGTAATCGCGTACGTGAAAGTTTGTGCAGACTGGAGCTGATGCATGTAATGTACTGGCTTAAACGAGATAAACTATCGTGTTTTGTGCTTAAATATTATGGCAACACTTGACTTCTGCACAGGTACGTTATTGCCTTTTAGTAGTTAATGGCTTTTGTACATAAAATGGTAATTTTTCGTTATTGTACCATGAAGTCTTGAGTTTAGCTACTAATCAAATTATTAAGATGGTTTGTATGCATCAAAAAAACAATACCAATACCAATAATACTCATTATCTTTCGCCCTTATCCGACTCGGCACAACATGTTACTAACATGTCTACACATGATTTGGCTACGTATTTTACGACCGCCCGCCTGCCTGACGTCAACTTTACTTACCTCAGTCGTATTTTAAGACACCTCGGCAAGAAAGAGGGTGGTCTATTCTACTCAGCCGAATACCGAACGGCGGGTCGACTTCCCTTTGTCGCCTCTTACGACACTTCGGTAAGAAATGAGGGTGGTCTGTTCTACTCCGGATACCACATGGCTAACTTGCATTAAACACACTGAACTTTAAAACGTGTGCAAACACGATTCTCATGTACGGCACAATCGATAAAACATTTATGAAAATAATAAACGAACACTGCCGAATAATAAACAATTAAAATCCGTGTGGAGCGGCGCGTCAACTCATAATTTAAAATGTAAATAACGCGTATCAGAAACAAAAGCAATAATTCATCGAAACGCAAATTGCTTTGTTTTTACGCTCTATCGGCAATGTCAATTATCGACCATTAAATGACAAGATGGCGACTTTTAAATGCGCGGGAAACGTTATTGTTTTATTCTATCCTACTAATATTATAAATGCGAATGCTTGTGAGTATGGATTAATAAACCTCTGTAGACCTCAATTCTTACCGAGGTGTTGTAAAAGTTAACGTCAGGCAGGCGGCCGATCGTAAAATATCTAGCCCAATCATGTGACAACATGTTTATAACATGTTGTGAAACACTTAGAAACGAAACACTTAGAGTCGTAAAAGAGCAGAAGAATGATTATCAACTGAGAAATAAATCTGAAGAAATTCTGGGATATGTGGAACCCACCAATTCGCATTGCAGCAGCATGGCGGGTCATAACTCCAAGATTCCCAAAACGAGATAGGAGCTTATGCCTAGCAATGTGATGGAAACATTTTTTTTTTATACAGGAAAAAACCCCTTATGGGTACCGCCGCTCGACGGGGACAGGCGGCGGTTATGTCGGACTCGCACCGACTAAAACGACCTGTGTGCTCCACCACGCTGCCGATGGCAAGGACAGGGTATCGTTGTACACATTGACCCCATCCCCGCTGACAGCTCTGATCCCAGAGAACACCTCCTCCAGGTAGGGACCCCTCCAAAGAGAAGCCCCCTCCGCTAACCGGTGCATCGGGAGCACCGGATGCACCGACCGCCTCGGGGACCTGTAAGCCAGACGTCCGATATAATGTAATCGAAACATGCTTTTACTTATATTCATGAAGTATATCAAGTATTTATGTAAATCAAAACATTGAAGAAACCTGAAACTTTGGTATTTGCAAAACATTTAACTCGTTCAAACTAAAACGCTTTACAATACCTTTGCTCACTTAATAATAAATTCAAGTCCAAACTTGGTTCGAACATTTCTAGTCAGGAATCCATTTGAAAGTGAAACGGGATTTATTATTTAATTCAAAGCAAAACAAGGCAGACCGCAAGATTTACTCGCAAACTTTGCGCATAACTCAATGCGAATTGTTACTGAACCCGCGCCAATATCCGTCGAAAGGTTGGCCGGCGTGCGAAACACCTGACTTGTATAGACCAAGAGCGGTGACCATCTTTTTCGAAAGTAATAAGAAAATTATTTTATTATTAGTGTTTGCGCTTGCGTTAAGCCTTTGTGGAAGGCTTCGTTTGATTGATTAAAAGACTGGACAATACTGTGAACTATTATAATTGATAGTAAGTTACAAGGACTACAATACTAGCGGTACAAAATTTGAATGTGAATATGACAAATGATTTGAATGTATAACGATCGTAGTTGACGTACGTATGCGTAGACATGTCACCCACACGTCCGCAATTGGCCCATATCATCCGTATGGCCACAGATGATTATAGGTCGCAACAATTAGTATTAGGTACTTTACCTCTAAAGTTCCTAATGACGATTGTTTCCAAATTCTGCACACCTGTGACGAAAATCTCCGAATAACATCTTTGAACAACTTGAGATCTTTAAACATAACAATGGCACCCTGTAACACAACGTACTAGGAACATGTGATTCCACTGTGTGCCACTCGTCGTTTGCTCCGCCCTATAGAAGTGATTTCGTAGGAATATAAGAAGACCCCATACAAAATGTTATTAGATTAACATCGCCTATTATTTCCTTACATTTCAAGCGCATCCTCCTGGAACACTAAGCCTAAACGAAATTGTAAACGGTGCATCTTCCAGTACATCCATTCTTGGAATGCCGTGAAGGACACGTCCGCCATACCATCCCCCTGTATAAGTGACAAATAAACAATTTATAGAATTAGGCGTTACTTTGCGGAGATCCATAATACAAAAGTAATAATAAAATTATTTTGCTATAATCCGCGATGAAGTAAAATAGAAAATATATATAATGCTAAATGTAGAGTGGGCAATCGGTTGCGGGGCGAAACGATTGTTCAGTATGTGATAGTGAACGTGTATAGTGCTTGTGTATGGTAGCGGTGGAGGAGGTTTGTACATGTGTTTTTACGAATCTTGCTAGTATCTGGTATGAGAACGGATATTCCACTCAACATTTAGCATTATATATATTTTCTATTCACTTTATCGCGGATTATATCAAAATAATTTTATTACTTTTGTATTGTGGATCTCCGCAAAATAACGTCTAATTCTATAAATTATCTTTTTTGAAGTAAAACTTCTTAACGCACGCTTCCTAAACTGGTGAATGCGTGACGAAAGATATATGCCACTCAACTTATTTAATATCAATCTCATATCACCTGAGGCCAATGTTATTTTAGTGATTTATAAACGATTATGAGCTCTTATACTATTTACAAGTGTTTCATAAAGTTACTTGCATATCATACTATATTAGGGTCCGACGGTAAAATAACTACTTGACTGTAAAATATGTTGGAAAGCAATAATTTTTATCTGCTTCCCTAAGAAATTATATTCAGCATAAATAAAATTGGAAACGCGTTTAGATATTATAACTGTATATACGAAGATACCGTATGGTATCTGGCTGAGTAGAATAGACGTCCTTCATTTCTTACCGAGTTGTCGTAAAAGGCGACTAAGATAAGGCGACCCGACGCGTGGTAGCCGGCTGAGTAGAATAGACCACCTCATTTATTACCGAGGTGTCGTAAACGGAGACTATAGAAACTTGACCCACCGTGTAATATCCGGTTAAGTGGAATAGACCACCCTCATTTTTACCGAGGTGTCGTTAAATACGACTAAGGTAAAGCAACCCACCTTGTGGTATCCGGAAGAGTAGAATAGACCACCCTATTTCTTACTGAGGTGTCGGTAAATACGACTAAGGTAAGTTAACGTCGGGCAGGCAGCGCTGTGGTAATATACGCAAATATGTTATATACATTTTACATGTTTATAACATATTTGCCGACCCCACTTAGAGTGGGATAAGGTTCGGAGTTATTTTAAGAGTCAAACCTATTAAGTAACAGATAAACCACGGATCGCTTTACATGCCTCAACTTGTCGTTATCTGTCGACACTTTGGCGTATTATTGCGGCGTCGCGACACCTCGTTCACACATTCATTAAAGGGAATGATTAGAAATAAAGATAACTGAAGAATGACATGGGGTTTAGTTTTTCGTATTGAGTGAACGTAAACAAAAAATAGTTCATTTTTTATTATATTATTTTTATATTTATTACTTATTTTATTATTTTGATTGTTTGATCGAGCTAATCTCAGGAACTACTGAAACGATTTGAATTATTTAATTGTAAGATAGTCCGGAGGAAGGCTATAGGCTATATAACATCACGCTAAGATGAATAGGAGAGGAGCAGCAATAAAAAATATTACAAAAACCGCCAAATTTAAAGCTTTCTTTGCGTGCGCTGAGTAAACGGTGAAAGTTATTCAAAAATCATGTATTACAAAATTGTTCCTCTCTAAAAGTTCTAATTAAAAATCTGCGACAGCATACGTCTAGCTTTTAAGGTTAAAACACTTTAACCATTTTTATCTCTTAAAAATACTATATTACGGTGCCCTATAAAAATAAAGAGAAAACAAATGATACTGTATCTGTCTCTCTTTGTTATGTGTGATTAGACAAAGATGAAGCATACGAGTTTCATCTTCCCTCTCATTATTTATTGTGACTAGTAATTAGGGTTGCCACCTTTTTTTTTGAAGAAAAATAGTATTTTTCTTTTTAAGTCAAAAAAAAAATAGCACTTTTAGGAAATCAGACAAAAAAAATAGTACACATCTATTTTTAATCATTATTTATTTTTCCATGATATTTTATTATTACTTTTCGCTTTGGCCATCAAGGTTCTATTATTTTTGAAATAATTATAGCCATCTGAGCAAGTTAGGTTTATATAAAAGTAAATTAACACCCGTTCCACTCACAGTTGATTCAAAAAAAGTGCGAAATTGAATTAGCGATAAAAATATAGTATTTTTCGTCCTATATTGTTTTTCTATAATATATAGTACAATTGACTAAAATATAGTACGGATGGCAACCCTACTAGTTATATCTCAGTTTCATTCGCGTAATTTTTATTTTTTTACACCGTATTACATCTTTATAAAGGATCCCTATTTTGAAAATGTTATATAGCCTATGTTGCTCAGTAAAGATGCAGCTTTCCAATGGTGAAAGAATTTTTGTAATCGGTCCAGCAGTTTTTGTGTGAAAACATTACAAACATACATACAAATTTTTCCTCTTTATAATATTAGTATAGATAATCTCACTGACCTGCCTAAGGCTGCCCTACTTCTTCCTCCTGCCCTTATCCCACTCTAAGTAGGGTCGGCACAACATGCTACAAACATGTTGTCACATAATTTGGCTACGTATTTTACGACCGGCAGCCTTTCTGACGTCAACTTACCTTAGTCGTATTTTACAACACCTCGGTAAGAAAGAGGGTGGTCTTTTTTACTCAACCGGATACCACACGGTGGGTCAACTTACCTTAATCACCTTATACGATACCTCAGTAAGAAATGAGGGTGGTCTATTTTACTCAACCGAATACCACACGGCGGGTCGACTTACCCTAGTCGTCTTTTACGACACCTCGGTAAGAAATGAGGGTGGTACTATTCTATTCAGCCGGTTACCACACGGCGGCCCTACTCTAGTGTAATAACACTATGCACATAGCTATTGTAAACTTTTTGACAGCGCATCACTTCATGTGACATTTGACATGATCAATATTGACACCGTTTTTGAAGTTAAAGCCATCACATTGAACTTTATCTATTAAGACATAAAGGTTATATTTCAACGGATCAGTATTTTTAATTTGGCCCCTTTGTAAATAATCTACAATGTGGTAGGTTAGTGATAAAGTTTATTAATATTGGCTTCATAAATCATTTCACCGTGGGAGCTTTGGTATAAGCGTTATACGAAATTAAAGTATTGCTTCTATGTATACTAATATATAAAGCTGACGAGTTTGTTTGTTTGATTGTTTTTGTTTAAACGTGCAGAAACTACTGGACCGATTTGAACAATTATTTCAGTGTAAGATTGTCCATTTATCGAGGAAAGCTATATAACATCACGCTAAGATAAATAGGAGAGTAGCAGCAATAAAGATTTTACGAAAACGGTAAAATTTATCCGAGAACAACAGATGATAGTATAGAAACCGTTAGGTCTAGCAACTTACGTTCAGTTCATTGAAAAAAAGGTATACTTTTCACGATTTTGACAATTTACGCTGGTATTTAAACTTAAATTGGAAAACCGAAAATTGATGAAATACCAAAATATCTCTTGCTATCTTACTCTACGCTAAACTAAGAAAAGATCGTTTAAAACTTAGGGCCTGTTTCACAAGTTACCAATAAACTGTCAGTTAGCTTATTCGAAACATATCTGACACATATCTCGGAATTTTGCGTTTCTCGGGTTTCTCATAGGCTTATTCAGCACTTAAAGCCCCTAATAAGTTAACAGTTAGATCATGTGGCAGTTATTTTGTTTATCTGTTGTATAGCAAACACCTATTTTAAAATGGCTGCCATTTTTTTTTTAATTTTTAGAGACATTTATCTGCTACTTAGTTTATTTGTCGGTTAACTATCCGACACTTGTGAAACAGTCCCTTAACCTTGTAAATATAACCTGTAACCTACTAACTCTTGTAACTGAGAAATGCAAGATTCATTTTATGTCGTTTGTAGCAGTCACAAAATATATATTTAAAGTTCTCACATTATAATTGCGTGCATTATGAATTACGCTATCAATATTCTAATAATACTATAAACAATCTAATCTTTATTTCACGAAACACGTTTCATTTATTTCTTTTTTAATATAAATTGATGTTCAATAAGTCGACAACATCAACACATTATTTACAATTACCAAAACATTAGCCATGCTTGCTCCACACACGAGCAAGAATGGTTTTTTTTTTAAATAGCGGTTTAACAGTGCCACTGAATAACAGGCGTGATAAATATCATATTTCATTACTTTTCTTTCAAAAAATAGAAAATTAACAAACACGTTAGTTATTTTGTTTCTATCATTTACTTTGTTGTAAAACTATTTGATGTCTCTGCTATAAGATATTCATATTAGATTTTCAAACCATCCATCGGATATGCGAAAACGGGAAACATTTATACTTCAGAACTGTAAGATGTATTTTCATTTACATATTAAGAAGTTTTAAATGCTATAGTCGAAGGATGTAAAAAATATTGCTTTTTACTTACAATGATATCTAAACATTTGTTCGGACATTTTGTGCTAGAAATTTTTTCCTTCGTAAAATAACTTAATAAAAACTAAAATTTTCCATTTAGTTTTCTTTTTCACCTTACAAAATACGCTTATTCGTAGACACACATATTGTAAAACAGACATAAAGTGATTAGATTTTAAGTTTTAATTTTGTGCATTTGGTCTTTTGTGAGAACTTGCCGTGTGGTATCCCGCTGAGTAGAATAGACCACCCTCATTTCTTACCGAGGTGTCGTAAAAGGTGACTAAAGTAAGTTGACCGCCGTGCGGTATCCGTATGAGTAGAATAGACCACCCTCATTTCTTACCGAGCTATCGTTAAAGGGGACTAAGGTAAATTGACCAACCGTGTTGTATCCGGTTGAGTAGAATAGACCACCCTCTTTCGATCCCACCACTCTCACCCTCTATCGATGTGTCATTAAACTTAACGTAGTCAACGTTAAGTTGACATCAGGCAGGCGGCCGGTCGTAAAATACGTAGCCAAATCGTGTGACAATCTTTATAACATGTTGTACCGACCCCACTTAGAGTGGAATAAGGGCAGGAGGATGATGATGGTCTTTTGTGAGTCTGATTTTCGGGTCTAAATTATAAAAATATAGAGTTATTTTTTTGATCGATGACCTTCGTCGTTGCTGAACATTAATATAGATGGATTTAGTTATTTACTTTTTGGATTTTTTATCTAAAAAAATGTTTTTCAACTCCGTTTTTTTTCTATGTTAAGGCAGCTTAATATTTAAATGACTTAATCTTGTATGTATATATATTTTCATAATCTCGGAAACGGCTCCAACGATTTTCCTGAAATTCAGCATGTAGGGGGTGTTGGAGGAGAAAAATCGATCTAGATAAGTTTTATTTACAAAAAAAATGTCGTCTTATCCTTGTTTTCGGGCTCTAAATTTTTTTGAAATTTACGTTGAATACACAATTTTTCGCTGTCAAACGTAAAGTCATGGTGGTTCATTTGGGGAACGGGCGTTCTAGAGAGGTGAAAATACCTAGGATCGAGCCCCACCTGCCCTATTATTTTTTAATTTTTCTTTTCAATTTTTTTTAAATTCTATTTACTATTCGTCATATGTGTCGCTCGCATAACGTTCAATATTCACAACATAAGTCGTGGTGGTATCTTAACGAGCCCGCGCACGACATGGGGGCGCCGGCCACTAAACCTGCTGATAAAGATAACCCCAGTTACGACCACGCACCACGTGTGCTATTCATTTTCTACCCACGCTCTGACCTAGATTTTTCTAGTATATTTTTAATTTTCGCGAGTATTAAGAGTAACTGAGTGACCAAGCCTTGCATGATAATATTTTTACAAGATAAAAAAGTTGAAACTTGAATAAAATAATTAATGTATAGAAACCGGCTATACTCGTAAACCGGCTATACGCGTTATCGCGGCGGGAACTGATTCCCTTCCCGCCGCGATAATGCCGCGTAAAGAGCTCATGAATAAGAGCCCCGTATGGGCTTGAAACTAGTCGGGCTCATCCGATAAAATAACACGTGAGTATAGCCGGTTTCTATACATTAATTATGAATTCCACTCACGATAGTTTAAATTCAAAAATTGAAAAAAATAATGGGGTAGATGAAATAGATCCTAAGTATTTCACATATTTAGACCGCCCGTTGCCCAAATGAGCTACCATGACATTACAGCAAAAATTGTCTTTTATATTTAATAATCAATTTTATATTTTACTGCCAGCGCCTTGAAAGATTAAAACCGTAATATAGTCTTTTGATAACCATAAAAATGGTTACAGTGGGTTAACCTTAAAGGCTAGATATACGACTTTTATTAAGAACTTTTACCAAGAAACAATTTTGTGATATATGATTTTTAAGTAATTATTATCGTTTACTTAGCGCACGCAAGGTAAGCTTTAAATTTTGCCGTTTTCGTATTATTTTTTATTTCTGCTCCTCTCCTATTCATCTTAGCGTGATGTTATATTGTAGCCTTCCCCAATAAGTGGACTATGTTACACTGAAAGAATTTTTGAAATCGGTCCAGTAGTTTCTGAGATTAGCGCGTTCAAACAAATAAACTCTTCAGCTTTATATATTAGTATAGATGTATGAATTTTAGCATTTTTTCAATGCTAAATAGACACATAGTCTAATTGATAATTGCAATTTATCACACACTTTTCTATGGAAACATCGTAAGGACACCTGTATATCTCTAGAGAATTATGGGGATATGTGTAACCTACCAATCTGCTTTAACGCAGCGTGGTAGGTCTTAGCCCTAACCCTTTTCTCCAAAAACGGAGAGAGGAGGCCTATGCCCAGCAGTGGGATAATAACAGGCCATTAATATACTTTTTTTTAATGTAGTAAAAAACTCTCTTTTCTGTATGCAGTAGATGTCATGTAAAACATTTTTTTTAATGTAACACATTTTGGCTACTTATTTTACGACCAGCCTGCCTGACTTCAACTTACCTTAGTGGCCTTTTACCGCACCTAGGTAATAAATGAGGGTGGTCTATTCTACTCAGCCGGATACCACACGGCAACGTATAAGATGAAAAGGTTTCATAAAACAAATTTTATTTTTCTAAGGAAAATAATCAATATATTATAATGGAACTCCGCAAGCCTTTTTGAAAATACGTAAATATTTTTGTATATACATCTCAATGAAGACATATAACCGTTGTATTTTCAATATACACATTTTTCAAACCCGGCCGCATTTTTTTTTAATTGACTGACTGAATACAGTAGGGTCGTAGCAGATGGCGCGTAAAAATGGAAGGATCGTTAATTAATCCACTTTGTTACCGTTGCTTTTGGGGTGAAAAAGCGATTTACAACATATAATAAGAAGCTGTGATAGCTAGCCGTGTGGTATCCGGCTAAGTAGAATAGTACCATCCTCATTTCTTACCGAGGTGTCGTAAAAGGCGACTAAGGTAGTCGACTCGCCGTGTGGTATCCGGCTGAGAAGAATAGACCACCCTCATTTCTTACCGAGGTATCGTAAAAGGCGACTAAGGTAAGTTGTCCCACCGTGTGGTATCCGGTTTAGTAGAATAAACCACCCTCCTTCTTACTTAGGTGTCGTAAAATACGACTAAGGTAAGTTGATGTCAGGCAGGCGGCCGGTCGTAAAAACGCAGCCAAATCATGTTACAATATGTTTATAACATGTTGTGCCGACCCCACTTAGAGTGGGATAAGGGCAGGAGGATATAATAAGAAGCTGTGATAGCCCAACCGTAACACCGTGCGACTTTTTCGAGGAGGTCACGAGTCCTTCTGTTAAAACCTATGTGTCTAATTGATAATTGCAATTTATCACACGTTTTTCGGCGAAGGAAACCTAACTAACAAAACTGTGTCGCCAAAGCAATTACTTCACATCACATGGTTATACGTTAATGGAACACCTATTTTTAATTTAATACCCATTAAACACATTACCGCCAAAATAAACATCTATACAGCTCAGTGTGCGGATCTATTTGAGCTTTATAACGATTCAATTGAGTTGCCGACGCATTGTTCGAAACCAAATAGTTTGATAGGCGTGTGCCTACGAAGTACGGTTAACAGCAAAAATTAATATCCTATTAATCTATACTTATACTAATATTCTATTCGTACGGAAAAATATCCATATGTATAAGACGAAATTTGATGTATAACATAGACATGCGAGACAGGTCACAAAAAGCTTGTGATACCTGTGTCGCGACTCAGCAGAGTTAGCAACTCATTCGATGGTCTCTGTATTCGCTTCTACAATAAAATTCCACAAACCATACTAGACCAGTCTACATAAAGGTTTAAATTAAGTATAAGAAATATTCTTATACGTAGCATATTAAAGAATTGAAGATTATGTGGATGATAAAAAAGCCTGGATTTGAAAATCCTTTCAGTGTCATACAAGACTGCGGTTTAATAATGCAAAATTGTAAATGTCTAAAAGATTGACCGCCGAGTTTCGTTCTGGTCCTTCTCGGTGAGAGCAACATTCCGAACCAGTTGTAGCTTCATTAATCACAACCAAACGAACAAACTCTTGAGCTTTATATATTAGTATAGATTATTGAAGAAAGTGTACGATAAAATGTTTAGTAAATAATGTATAGAAAACGGCTATACTCACGTGTTATTTTATCGGATGAGCTCGACTAGTTTCAATCCCATACGGGGCTCTTATTCATGAGCTCTTTACGCGGCGTTATCGCGGCGGGAACTGAGTATAGCCGGTTTCTATACATTAATTATGAATTCCACTCACGATAGTTTAAATTCAAAAAACATGTTTAGTTTTGGTGCTCGCAGCGTTTTTCTATTGCAATATTTTTAAATCTATTCATTGTTCTGCAGACCGTACTCGGTACAGAAAGGGTTAAGCGCAAACGGAAACGTTCAACCGATTATAAAAGGCACCATTTGAATTTGAATGGCCGGTGTAGGATTACTATTTCCACGTTCTCATTATCGACGCCAGGGATAAGTGAATCTATATCTATAGAAACTTGGGATTAGATGATCTCCCTTTTTGTAGAATAAATTTGAAATCTATATCTATCTACATCTATACTAATATATAAAGCTGAAGACTTTGTATGTTTTTTGTTTGTTTGTTTGTTATTTGTTTGGTTAATTGATTGTTTGAACGCGCTAATTTCAGAAACTACTGGACCGATTTGAAAAATTAATTCAGTGTAAGATAGTCCATTTATTGAAGAAGGCTACAACGTCACGCTGAGATGAATAGGAGAGGAGCAGCAATAAAAAATAATACGAAAACGGCAGAATTTAAAGCATGCGCTAAGTAAAAAGACCATCCTTATTTCTTACCGAGGTGTCGTAAAATACGACTAAGTAAGTTGACATCGTAAATACGTAGCCATAGCATGTGACAAAATGTTTATAACATATTGTGCCAATCCCATTTAGAGTGGGATAAAGGCTGGAAAATGATGGATGATGGATACTTTTGCGTAAATAAGTTGAAAAAGACATGTAACTTTATATATTTTTTTATCGGAGTTGTCATGTCCCTATTTCCTTTTCCACATCATAAAGGTATAAGGAAACCTTTTGAACCATTTCAATCCCTACGACATCAAAACAAATAAAAGCGAAATCAATCAAGTCGGCTCTAAAAGATCCCTACAAAGCTAACTTTGCGGATTTGAACATTTTGAAATCACCATCTTATTTAGAGTGTTTGATTTGGAATATTGTTTTCCTTTGTTTTTGATACGATGAACTCCATAATGGAAGATCTATGGATATTATTATTTTAAGCTTCTACTAATTTCTTAAAGCTACGTCATTGTGAATTATTAAGTTCCCCACTTAAGTTTCTATGTACCTACATGTAAATCAAAAGCAGAACGTCGTTAACCGTAATTGATTTTGTATTTTTACTCTTTAAATGAGTTAATCTAATTTCTTTTTCTGAATCTCAGAAACGGCTCCAACTATTTCATGAAATTCAGCATGCAGTGGTTTTGCAGGGGAAAAAACGATTTAGCTAGGTTTCATTAAAAAAAACTCTACCGATCTTATTCAACAAGGGCGGTTCTGAAAAAGGAAATCTGACGACGGATTGGCATGATGAAATCAGCAATGAGGCAACTTGATAAGATATAGAATTCTGAAATGGTCAAAAATCAAGTTACTATAAACCATAGTCTTTTAGATCAGTCTATACGGTGCTGAATCCTGGACTCTCAAAGCAGAAGATAGAAACGCGTTAATGCTTTTAAACTATGGTGCTGGCTTCGTATGCTACGCATTCCCTAGACAGAGTTTAGGACCAACATCTCTGTCCTAAACGAGGTACACAAAATGGCTTTCCACCATATACCTCCAGCTAATCCTTTTCTACTTTTGGACACATAGCACGTAAGCCCGCGAATGAATAAATCGATTCATTTAGTCTATGTGACTTATTTGTTCCAAAAATTTTAAAATATGGGAGAACCACTTGCATTTGTACCTTTAGAGTAAATTGTAAAGTTAGTTTAAGCATTGAGTTGTAAGTTTAATAAAGACTGTGCTATATTTTTCACTACAAGCAGGGTTATTTGGATTCCGCGATTAGATACGTCCCCCACCAACCTATACCTAGATGAGATTGGCCAAGTGGTGTTTCTCACCAGTGAGCCAAATAAAGATCTGCTAGTCACTCACTTAAAATTGGAAAAAAAACCCACGAATAATATGGAGAAATTAGTAATAATTACTTTTTATTTTTATAATTTTTCTTTATTTTATAATCTTTTAATAAAATCACCGAGCAGGGCTCGGTCATTTCTTATATAGTCTTCCACCTAAGTCGACACTGCCGATGCGTTTGCAACCATCTGGTGGCTGCTGAAAATCAGTGCTGAGACAACTGTCTTAGCTTTAAACTGAGCAGTTATCCATTTACAGTACACTATTGGCAAATAATGATGGCATTAATACTTTATTTTTAGTCTATTTTTAGATATTTTTAGTTTATGTTTATATGTTTTCGTGTTCTTTTATTTGTTTTTGCTTTTTACTTTTAATATAAGTGTAACACTTTTTTTTTAATTATATACTCTTTATTTGTTAATAGTGTATGTTGTAAATAAAGTTTTTCTTTCTTTCTTTCTTTAATAAAGAGCAAAGTAGAAAACAAGAGACCCAGGGGCTGGAGGGCAAAGAGATGGTTGGAATAGATTTCCAAACATCTGGACACAAACATCAGCCACGCATTACACTGCACCGATGATCGAACCAGGTGGCGACAACTTATTTTTAGAAAAACAGAAGAAATTACGATGCTCAGCAGTGAGCAAAAGTTGAAAAAGTCGGTCGGGAAAGTACGATGCTCAGCAGTGAGCAAAAGTTTAAGAAAAATTTTGTATTAGAAAATGTAGTGCCGTACAACACACATTTAAAATTCCATATGTGGAAAGTATTGAGTAGGGGTATAATTCAAAATACCGGGTCAATACCGCAAAGGTCCTCTACACCTTGAAGTCCTTCCGCGGTAAATGGGTTAAGAGGGTTTTACATACAGCGTGCTTTAATTCATAGTTCTTTGATGAAGATAGAACAGGGTGTATAGAACATGTTCGAGGATGCATAATTACGTTTGAAGTGGTCGTTAGGATGTGAACTAGTTTAACCCAGTTGATTTGATTGATTTATACGATCGAGTAGTTTTTTCAATGTTCCCATTGTTTGCTGTCCGGAAGTGTTTGAGAATTGACTATCAAGAAGGTTTATTAATAAGCTTATTGAGATTTTGAATAAAAAATTTCTATTTGAGACGCATAAGGTCTGATGCTTGTTTTGTCCAGTTTTCAGGAGGGCTAAACAAAATTGATAACTAATGGGGTTAGTATTGTATTTTAATATATTAAATTCTAAATGAAATATTAGTTATATTGTAGCAAATAGTTATAACTTTCGTCTCCTTGTACTTATAATATAAAATTTACCTTTTTATATTAAAAAACCTATTTTTAATTCGTGACTTCCGACCTTATCGTAAATCGTATTTTTTCATGTTAATAATTTAATAATGCAAAACGTAATATTTTGTACGGGACGCGAGTCGTTTCAAAGCAATTATTATGTAAGAATCTTTTAATATATATGACTAGCTGTGCCAGTATCTTCGCCTGTATGGAAATCAGTGTCACAATTTTTTTCCTGAATTGAAATTTTAAGCATAAAAGAAGTAATCGTGAGTTAATTATAAGAGATTTTTGAATAAATTTCATCTTTACTTAGCGCACGCAAAGACAGCTTCAAATTTTTCCGTTTTCGCAATATATTTATTGTTCCTCTCATTCAGTTTAGCATGATGTTATTTAGCCTATAGCCTTCCTCGATAAACGGACTATCTTACACTCAAAAAATTTATCAAATCGCTCCAGTAGCTGAGATTAGCGCGTTCAAACAATCAATTATACAAACAAATAAACAAACTCTTCGGCTTTATATATTACTATAGATAAAAAACTCGAAATTTAACAATAAAAGTACATGTTTTCGTTATATAGGTCTGAAGCATTTTGCTTAAGAAAATGCCATTAAAAGGGGTTCACAAAAACTTCGGAAGCATTCCTTGCCATATAATTTATATGGCACGAGGTTTCCAAGTTGGCGCCACGGTGAAACTAGTCTAAGATGAGCACCGCCCATTTCCTGGGCCCTGCAGCCTGACTGGACAGACTAACGGCATTCCTATCTAGATATCTTGCAGCGATCGCCTTTAATGATAACGATACGATACCGATCCGGCTACATATCGTATATCACTTAGAAGATCGTGACGATTGCCGAGTGGTGTCCAGCTGAGAAGTGGAGCAGTAAAAGAGTAAGAAGCTAGTGGAGAAGACAATTTTTGGCCATTCAAATACCTGGTATTATCACCCTCCTACCCTTATTCCACTCTAAGTGGGGTTGGTACAACATGTTACAAAAATGTTGTAACATGAATTGGCTACGTATTTTACGACCAGCCGCCTGCCCGACTTCAACTTACCTTGATTGCCTTTTACAACTCGTGTGGTATCTGGCTGAATAGAATAGACCACCCTCATTCCTTAGGGTTCATTTCCTTTTCTTCATTAAGGGCAGGAGAATGATGACGCTATCTATACTCATGCACCCTGTACCGTAAGTACCCTGGAAACTGTCGAGGCTATTATATAATAAATATAATGTAAGTATTTATTATTTGAATGAAATATTTAATAATTTATAAAGTAATTAAATAATAATTTTACAAGAACGAAAATTTAATCTAAAACAGATAAGCTAATAAACAAAAAATAATATTGATAACAAAACTTTTTTATTTGACACAGATTACCAGAAATGTACAAGTTATATCTATCTTAAATTACTTACACGCTAGTACTATGCAAATCATGCCCACGTGGAACGGTCCCAACAAAACTTAAGTTTTAACTTATGCGATTATTGTTTGGGTAATTCTAGCTGAAAAGGTCGCTATCTCAGCATATTGTTGCAGTATTTAACTTATGCACTTATAATATTCATTATAATATTATGCATATATTATAATATTCATTATAATATTATATATTCTTACTCTACACTCTATACTCTTTGCATTGAATACATTTGACGATGCTCCCCTGAACCTCTCGCCTGTCCCACTCCAACATCTTAATAAAAGATCTTAAAGCTAAAAGGCGATTATTAGTTTGAAAAAGTAAAAAATCGTATCGTACAATTGAAATAATCTTAGAGAAATCACACCTTTTTTTACGAGAAAATTAATTTTTACTTCATATTCCATCGTCTGTTTACAGCTATATTATCTGTGCCAAGAACTCAATACCGATTACATATGATTTTCTTTATAATTGAATTTTCTTTTTAACTTGCTTTATGTGACAAAAATGTTTCGATAGAACTATCAAAAACACTATTTTTCCCGAAAATATTAGCCTTTTAAAAGTAAATCGCAATCCAACGCATTCGCATACATCAATCCGCCAATTTTAATTGTAAATTCGCGAATTTTTGTATTATTTATAATTTATTTTCTGCCTGGAATCCAATCCTTTAGGCCTCAGGGTCCCAACGCGCAACACACCTCGGACAATGAACTAAAAACCAAAGTAAGTATAAATTGAAGCAACATGCTTTTAAAATAAATTGTCGAAGAACGTCAAAATTAAATCCGAAACTTCCTACCACATAAACGTTCGGCAAATTCCAAAATAAATAAATTCAGAACCACGTGTATATATTTCGGCGAGTTTGTTTGTTTAGTTGGCGTTAAAATACGTCACTCGTTACCCTCGCGACAGTTAGCACATGTGTTAATGTAGGCCATTTTAAAAATTTCGCGAGAGTTTATTAAAAACAACGCAGCTGGGTGTGTTTGTTAGAATATGCGACTTTTTTGCCCAAAATTATTCATGATCTATTCAGCAAAATACAACGCCGTGTGGTATTTGGATCAGTAGAATAGACCAACCTCATTTTTTACCGAGGTGTCGTAAAAGGCGACTAAGGTAAGTTGACCCACCGTGTGGTATACGGTTGAGTAGAATAGACCACCCTCTACTTTACCGCGGTGAAAAAAGACTAAGGTAAGTTGACGTCAGGCTGGACGTAAATACGTAGCCAAATTCCACTTAGAGAGAGAGAGACCCCACTTATAGTGGGATAAGGGCAGGAGAATGAATGATATTAAGCAAAGTACATATATGACTTATGCGTGTTGCCAGTGATGGAAAGCTGTGATAGCCCAGCGGTGAGACCGTGCGACTCTTTCACGGTCACGGTCTCAAATTCCCGATTTTCCAACAGGTATAGAAAAAAGCTAATATATAATTTACCGATCCTATTTATTATATTTCTGACGTCGAAACGGCAAAACTTGTTTATTTTGCTTACTTCCATAGTGTTATGTCCTATGAAATATTGCTATGGGGTAAATGCGCGGATAATGAAAAAATCTTTGTATTACAAAAAAGAGCCGTACGTGGCATTTACAATTTAAGACCGCGGGATTCCCTGCGAGAGAAGTTTAAGGAAATAGGTATTCTTACATTTGCTTCACAGTATATTTTAAGTAATTTAATTTTTGTATATAAAAATATAAAAAATTATAAAACAATAGGCGATGTATATAATAGACAAAGTAGGAACCGACATAAGCTTGCGGCTCCTGCTTTGCGCCTTGAAAAAGTACGTAAGTCGTTTGTGGGTTTGGGTATAAGATTCTATAATAAAATTCCGCAATCAATTTTAACTTTGCCGTTACAGCAGTTTAAGAACACTATTAAGGAGAGGCTGATACAGAAAGCCTACTATACTGTTGAGGATCATTTAG
Organism: Morpho helenor; assembly: GCA_029227775.1. Taxonomy (NCBI): domain Eukaryota; kingdom Metazoa; phylum Arthropoda; class Insecta; order Lepidoptera; family Nymphalidae; genus Morpho; species Morpho helenor. The sequence continues at coordinate 14,173,314 of JARGCU010000022.1, read as the reverse complement.
ACGATAAAAATGCGTGGATATAAATATTGTTCAACCCTGTACAAGATAGAAACATTAAATGTAACTAGTATTAAGAATTGTATTTTTTAAAAAGAGCAACCGCCGAGTTTCTTGCTGGCTCTTCTCGGTAGGAACAGCTTTCCGAACCAGCAGTAGAGTTCACGATTCAAAAGCACTTGTTTACAAGTTTATTTGAATAAAGAATATTTTGAATTTGAATTTTGTATGAGAAATTGAATAATTAATCTAGTGAAGGAAGATAAAGCGTAACTCACCTTTATTATTCCAGAATTATCTTCCTCGGGGATCCCCTTTTTATATGTATATTTCCATAGGCTTTTAGTGATTTTAAGCTTTGTGCTGAATTATCGAATATTGCTTTATGTAAAATGCGTGCGCGTCCGCCTGGTAGCACTTCCCTCTTGAGAGATCGGAGGCAACTGGTGTTGCGCGCTAGATGGCGCTTGGTGATCGTAGGGAGCTACGCTTTATATATTATATTATATTATATTGCAAATGAAAAGAAAAGTAGTTTGTGCTAATTCTACGGAACATGCCGCCGACCTTAAAATAACTGGCTTATTTTAACGTATTGAAAATAATACAAAATATAAAACTGTAGTTATGATACATGAATAAAGTAAAAATATTAATAAAGAAAAATAGAATAATAATAAAAATAACCTAATCCGTGGGTAAGGGATAGACCTTTACAACAGGTCTTTTGGTGTACGTGTTACCAATGCGCACAGTGACAACACGAGTTATACCGTCAGCACCTGGGTGTAACTTGTGCACACGAGCCAGACGCCATTGCAGTGGTGGTAGCATGTTGTCCATGATCACCACTACAGAACCCTCTGTAAGAGGCGAGTGTTTTGTGTCCCGAAACCACTTACTTCTCTGCTGTTGCTGGTGCAAGTATTCTATACTCCAGCGTTTCCAAAAGTGCTGAACTGCCTGTTGTAACAATTGCCACCTAGTAAGGCGGTTGCTCTGACATGAAGAGATGTCTATTTCAGGCAAAGAAGTCAATGGTCCCCCAATGAGAAAATGTGCAGGTGTTAGTGGTAATGGATCTGTAGGATCATTACTTTGAATACAAAGAGGTCTCGAATTGAGTATTGCCTCAATCTGTGTTAAGAGTGTATTGAACTCGTCGTGTGTTAACGTATGAGAACCGATGACTCTGTAAAGATGAGTCTTCATGCTTTTAACAGCGGCTTCGAATATACCGCCAAAATGACTAGCATACGGAGGCTGAAAATGCCAAGTTATGGAAAGGTCTGTGAGTTTATTTTGAATATATTGTTGATTTGAATCGCTTTGAAAAAACTTGTATAGTTCCTTCAAATATCTATCACATCCGACAAAGTTACGTCCGCAGTCCGAATAGATATCCGAGCATAGACCGCGTCGAGAAATGAATCGGCGCAATGCGTTAAGGAATGAATCGGTCGAAAGATCAGGAACAACTTCCAAATGTGTTGCCTTAGTGGACATACACACAAAGACTGACACATACGATTTATAAACTTTCGCTTTACGAAATGGACTCGATTTTAAATAAAAAGGTCCTGCAAAATCTACAGCTACATGTAGAAAAGGCCGAAGAGCGGAAACTCTTGCGGCTGGAAGCTGACCCATGATTGGCTGAGAAGCGGTCGGTCGAGTACGAAAGCAACGAACGCAACGACGTGTACGCATACGGATAGCGTCTCTGGCTGATAAAATCCAGTAAATCTGAGAAATTATATATTGTAATGTCTGTGGTCCGACATGTAAATTAATTTTATGGTAATAATCGATAAGTAAATCTGTAAAGAAATGTTTTTTGGGTAATAATATTTGATGTTTAGCATCGTAAGATATTTTAGCATTTTGTATACGCCCGCCGACCCTGACAAGTCCAATGGGATCAAGAAAAGGTTTAAGTTTTTGTAAACGAATAGAACAGTTTTGATTATTCTTGATACGTAGAATATCTGTATTAAAGTTTTCATTTTGAACGAGACTAATAATTCGATTAAGAACGAATTTAGTTTCATGAATAGTAACTTGATTTGACGAATATGATTTTGTTTTACGACATTTATGATAAAACCGAAACATTAATGAAATTACGCGAAGTAAACGTGGTAACGATGAAAACCGTTGTAAGAATTGTAAATCTACAGGTTCTTCTTGACTTTTTGTAAACAAAGTATGTTTTCGCCGTTCCTCATTTGTCCGTGAATCTATACTAGAAATAGGCCACTCATGCTGTGGAGTTTTAAGCCACGATGGACCAGTGAACCATTGCTCTTGATTTAGCTGTGAAGGTAAAACACCGCGAAAGGCTAAATCCACAGGATTATCTGCTGAGCGAACATGATGCAAATGTGAAGCTGGTAAGGCAAGGAAAGGTGCTGAGGAAACGCCAAAAGTAACGGTGCGCAAGCGATAAACTTGCACAGGATCGTTAGGAGAAAATCTCCAAAGAATACGTTGAAAATCCCGATCTTCGGTACGAATTTCAATATATCGATACATCACTTTAATGTCTGCTGTAAAAACGATGTTATGCAGTCGATATTTTAAAAGAACTTGAGTTATATCTTGCTGTAATTTTTGACCAATTAATAAATTATCGTTTAATGAATGACCGGAAGTGGTTTTCCAAGAAGCGTCAAAGACTACTCTGACCTTCGTTGTAGTAGAAGAACACTTAGCAACTGCGTGATGTGGAATATAGTATGGAGTTGTATTATAATTTGAAGGAAATTGAACAAGCTCTATATGTCCCAAGTCTAAATATTCTTGAAGACATTGAATATATTCTGTTCGTAAAACAGAGTTACATGAGAGCTTTGTCTCAGGTTTCTTAAGACGTGAAAAGGCGATTGCATAGGAGTCACCTAATATCGGTGGAAACTCCTTAAATGGAAGCGAAACTATATATTTCCCAGTTGGGTCTCTAGTATGAGTATTAACAAAAATTGATTCACAACGAACTTCATCCTGCGTGAGGGTTTTCGTTTCAGGCATCGACTCATGCTCCCAGAATTTTTGTAATTGTAGATCAAGTTGATATGTACTAAGGTTGACGCAAACTTGTGAAGGAAAATTAGTTATTTTGCCGTTTAGTAAATATCCAAAAATACTGTTTATAGCAACAGGTGTGCCTAATGGGCCCTTGATATTGTTGTGAAGAAGAATACGATCGGTGTAGTCCGAGCCTAACAATAATTCAATAGGTCGGGAAGAACGCAGGTCAGGATCTGCTAGCGGTAGGTTTCGTAAATGAGAAATGTTATCGAAAGAACTAGGAATTATAGGAATGTAACTGGTGATTTTCGGTAATATAAGTGCTTCGATATAAAGTTTAGGTTCCGACTTATTATACGGAGTGACCACGCAAGTTACGTAGCCTCGAGGCTGATTATCCTTGTCACCTACGCCGGTGATCGTGGTGCTGAGAGAAGTATGGAGTCGCTGAAGGCCGAGTCGCTGAACACAAGACTCTGTTATGAGTGTAGCTTGCGATCCTTGATCGACTAAAGCGCGAATAATGTTTTGAGAACAATGAGAATTCGAATTTGTTGAATTAATATTCAAGAGCGCCGTGGTGAGTAAAACCGTAGAATTGTTATACGTATTTTCAGAGCACTGAGGTATTTCCGCAACTAAGTTATGCGTAGAAGGTTTATTTTCCGATGAAGAAGAATCTTCATGCATAGAAGTATGATGACGCTGAAAACAGACACGACAACTGTATCGTGATTGACAAGCTTTAAATTCATGCCCGATAAATAAACAATTCGAACAAATATTATTTTCTAATATGAAACTTTTACGCTGAGATATGTTTAATTTATTAAATAAATCACATCTGTTTAATAAGTGTGTATGTTCATTACAATAACAACATGTATATTTAGGTTTATTATTTGTAGAACTATGAAAGGTAACCTTACGCGCGGGACGCATAGAAATTGTATTGTAGTTTGCTTTAAATTGCGAGTTATTAAAGTCAGAATGCGCGCGAGACACCGCTGCATTCTGTCGAGTCGATGATTCATCGCGAGCGGCAAGCGCCGCGCGGGCCGAGCCGGCTGGCGCGCGGGCTGCGGCGGCGGGCTGCCGCGCGAGCGCGTGCTGCGTCCGCTCCGACGCGGACGACATCACTTCTAAAGCGGATAGTTCCTTGTCAAGGAAATCTAATAATTCATTGACATCGGGAATGTCGCTGGAAGATTTTAACGATAGTTCGAACCGTCTTCGAATATTGGGAGTAATTTTACGTAATAAAATGTTTAAAAGTACAAAACTCCAACGTGACACCGGTAAACCTAACGACCGTAGGGCGGTTAAGTTTTCGTGACAAATATTTAGAATATTTCTTAAACCATGTTCTAAGTTTTTATCACATAATGGTTGAACATCGAAAATTTTATCAAAGTGTTTGGTTGCAATAATTCTCTTATTATCATATCGACTAGTTAAAAGCTGTAAAGCATTTTGATAATTTAAATCGGTAATTGGAAAAGATTTAATGAGATTATAAGGTTCGTTACGCAACGACAATAACAAGTAACGAAAACGCTCGACATCGGTTAACTGTTCATTATCATGAACTAAAGATTTGTATAAATCATAAAATGCATTCCACTCGGTAACATTGCCGCTGAATAAAGGTAAAGAAATTGTAGGTAAGTTGATTCTCGAAGTCGTCGCCGGCTGATTATGACCTAATGCTTGCGACACACTAGCCGAGCTATTTCTTCTAATAGTTGTTTTTAAATTATCTAATGCAACTTGAACAACATAGTATAAGCAATCAAATTTATCTCGAATAGCTAACTGCTCATCTTTATTAAATTCTTCTGTTTTTGCCAAAAGTTTTTCTATTTTACCTTGAACTGTATAAAACTGTTTTTTAATAATATTTATGTCCCTAGATCGAATACGAAATTCTGATTCGTTTTCAGTACAATCAGCCATACGCTGTAATTTACTTAAGGCAATATCTCTTTCGAACGTTAATTGTTCTAACTCCATTTTAAGAATAAGAATAGAAAACAAAAGTAAACAAAATAATGATCTGAGAACACGATATTGTAATAATATTTAGCACGAAAATGCGTAAATATTTTTATTTGTACGAAAATACAAATGTATGTAGTAGAATAATATGTATGAATATGTGTGAATATGAATATGAGATGTGTGTAGTACGTATTACAGTACGAAAATACTGCTTGCTTTGTTCGGAAAAACAAAAACAAAACGTAAGTAAGCACGAAAATGCTATGTTTATTACCCTGTTCGAAAAAACGAAGTAAAGTGTGGAATACGGATTATAGCACGGAAATGCTACTTGTCTCGTTCGAAAAAACAAAGACAAACCGCGAATAGAATAACCAATATTTAACACGAATATGCGTAAATAGTTGGTTATATGTGTAAGAATAAAAATGTAGTGAAGATGTATATATAGAATAGTTTATTATTCGTGTGGTCTGAACCTAGCACACTGCACTGGCGGAGACGCGTTTGCAAAAGTTATTGGAATTTATAAATATTGTATGTTATATTTATATCGAATCGTGTTTTAATTGAATAATATACGAAAAGTAAACACTGTACGTACAATTATTACGAAAATTAATACGTATTTATAAAAATATGACAAGTGTGTAGGTAGATTGAACAAACTTTTAACAACTTGAGAACAAAGAAAAGTTATTGAATACGATTTAAAATGATGATAGTGAATAAATATTAATATGTGGACTGTATAATTAATAGATTTTAGCACAAAATACTTAAAAACCGTGGTAAAAATGATCCGGTTCGCAGAAAAAAGATTATGTATGAGAAATTGAATAATTAATCTAGTGAAGGAAGATAAAGCGTAACTCACCTTTATTATTCCAGAATTATCTTCCTCGGGGATCCCCTTTTTATATGTATATTTCCATAGGCTTTTAGTGATTTTAAGCTTTGTGCTGAATTATCGAATATTGCTTTATGTAAAATGCGTGCGCGTCCGCCTGGTAGCACTTCCCTCTTGAGAGATCGGAGGCAACTGGTGTTGCGCGCTAGATGGCGCTTGGTGATCGTAGGGAGCTACGCTTTATATATTATATTATATTATATTGCAAATGAAAAGAAAAGTAGTTTGTGCTAATTCTACGGAACAAATTTGAATATAACATATTGAGGTGAACAAAGTAGGGGATAGCTGGTAAGAAATATATGCCAGAGTATAGTAATATACATTGTTTTCTAGGCTCCATCAAGATATTTTAACATTTATAGTGACGTTAACAAAGTAACAAGTACAGCTAGTACAAAGCAGAACCAAAGACAAATTGTGAATTCCTGACAAACTTAAACCAACAAAAAATTCTACAGCAAACCGCGTATTTTAAAGGACAAAATATGCAGCGATTAAATTCCATCGAAAAAAGTTTCATTTAACATCATACCGGGTTGACGGTAGAATTTCTCATCACCGATACACGTCCCATTACTGGCGAGGATCCAACAAATATTGATTCATTAATTTCTCAGCATGGGAGTATTAATACCGACGCGGGACGCCGCGGTAGGATATGAACCAATATTATCAAAATGTGTTTGGAGAACGGGAGTTTATCTTTATTAATCGCCAGATAATAAAAAGAAAGATGGCAAAATTGATGCATTTTGCACCTTAATGTTTCACTAGTGGTTTTTTTCTATACAATGTATAGTTAAACATAGAGTACGCAAGCTTGTGCTTGTGCAAGCGAGTGTCCAACATATAATAAAATAGGGAAGATGAGAGACTCGTACTTATCTCTGTCTAATGAAACATACGAGAAAGAGACAGATAGTAACCTCATTTGTTTTCTCTTTTTTGTTTGATGGACTCATATTTTAGGCTGGCACCTATTCTTGTATAATAACACTATGATACGATTCAAGTGTCGGTTTAGGAAATATAACGCTTGTATGGCTGTAATCCTTGTATAATAAATACAAACATCGACACCAACCACTATTTAAGATCTAAGAAAAAGGCATATTATTATCATATCAAATCCACGTTCGCCTTCATTGTAAATATTATACGAAGATCATTATCAAGTATTTTAGTATTAGGACACTACATTACTTGACTGTCAGCAGTATATGTCTAAATAAGAATTATAAAAATACTAATATGGTTGCTCAAGCCAGCTAAACATAAACACCAAAAATATCAGAGCATCTTATAGTAGTATTGAGTCAAAACAGACCTAGCTTTCGTACAGACCAGGCTATTCGGAGTTATCCTAGGCACTTTCGTATTTCTTTTAAAAATAATTAAAGAACCAAATAAATATAATTTGACGTATCCATTTCCGACTTATATGTAAGCTATACTTAACCTCACTCTTTCATTCCACTTGATCGATGAGGACTCCAACGGACTCATACGTCTAGGGTCTCCAAATTGTTTGTCCAATACGACCCATAAATTCCAATATCGTCAATATTAACGCTCTGCGCGATTTACGATCCAAGGTTTGCTTCTATTCAGACTAGTGTTTACGCAATTCTCAAAATTTATAGATTCTTCCTTTCCGACAACCTTTAGCTTGAATGCATCTATACCTAATAAAAATAAAAAAAATAAAATTTGTTTATTTCTTTTACTTAATTCTAAAAGTTACATTATATCTGCCGGGGACCACCTTTTAAGTAATGGATATTACTTGTGCTAGGGATCCCCGCCCTTCCACATGCATCACAAAAAGTTCTAGAACAACAGCATATGAACATTACTAGAGTAAACAATTTTTTTTTCTTTTACTAAATTTTTTGTGTGTGTGTGTGTGTGTTTGTTTATGGGTGTGTGTGTGTGGTGTGTGTATGTGTAAGTGTATGAATCTGAGTGTTATGTATGGACGTGCATGGATTTTAGGAAACGCAAATCTTTATTTTATTATCTCCAAAAGACTTTCTGTCTCATCGTAATGTAGTGACTTTAACCACTCACTTAATATTTTACCTAATGTATCATAAATTAAAAATCTACAGCAATGGATTTAAATAATTTATAGAATTAGGCGTTACTTTGCGGAGATCCATAATACAAAAGTAATAATAAAATTATTTTGCTATGAACCGCGATGAAGTAAAATAGAAAATATATATAATGCTAAATGTAGAGTGGACAATCGGTTATCAATCGGTTACCACGACCAAAATCGCAAAGTTTTGCGATTTTGGTCGTGGAGTCTATCTCCTGATGATGCTTCGGTTGCGGGGCGAAACGATTGTTGAGTTTGTAATAGTGAACGTATATAGTGCTTGTGTATTGTGGTGCCGGTGGTGGAGGTTTGTGCATGTGTTTTTTACGAATCCTGCATGTATAAGGTATGATAACCGATTGTCCACTCTACATTTAGCATTATATATATTTTCTATTTTACTTCATCGCGGATTATAGCAAAATAATTTTATTATTACTTTTGTAGCAATGGATTTATTAATTTCCAAACAGTCAATGAATATGGCTGGATATAAGTGATTAGTAATTGCCAGTGGCTCCTCCCGCGTTGAATGATTAAAACCGTAATATAGTAAAAAAGTAATCATAAAATGAATTTGCTATAATCCACGATGAAGTAAAATAGAAAATATATATGATGCCTATTCTATTTTACTTCATCGCAGATTATAGCAAAATAATTTTATTATTACTTTTTTATTATGGATCTCCGCAAAGTAACGCCTAATTCTATAAATTACATAATATAGTATTTTGATAATCATAAAAATGGTTAAAGTGGATTAACCTTAAAAGCTAGTCATATGCTGTCGCGGACTTATATTTAGAACTTTTAAAAGGAATCAATTTTCTAATACATGATTTTTGAATAACTTTTATCGTTTACTTAGCGCACGCAAGGAAAGCTTTAAATTTTTCCGTTTTCGTAATTTTTTATTGCTGCGCCTCCCCTATTCTTCTTAGCGTGATGTTACAAAACCACACAGGGTCACTATTACAAACTCAACAATCGTTTTACCCGGTAACCGAAGCATCATCAGGAGATCCCCGGATGTTGTTTAGTGCTTGTGTATTGTGGTAGCGGTGTTGGAGGTTTGTGCATGTGTTTTAACGAATCCTGCATGTATCAGGTATGAAAAAGGATTGTCCATTCTACATTTAGCATTACATATTTTCTATTTTACTTCATCGTGGATTATAGCAATATAATTTTATTATTACTTTTGTATTATGGATCTCCGCAAAATAACTCCTATAGATGTTATATCGATTGACCGTTTCCAACAATAAACGTCTTTGATTACCACTGGATTTCCATTCATACCCCGGTAAGGAACAAGTGACAATACAAAGATATGGTAACTTTTCATCTCGTGAGAGTGTGGTCGAGACAGTTGTAACTGTCACTTGTAGGCTCGCCAGCGGCTTTAAGGGAATGTAAATTTGTCTCGTAAATCTTGGTCACGACTACTATTTATAGCCCAATGACTGCCGGACAGACATACGGCTTTACGTGTTTGTATCGGTGCATGTGGATTCAATCCAAATTACAGACATTTATTGAATTCAATACGAAGAAAGTTTCATTTAAACTACGGTACATGTATTTGCTGGCCGCCATATTTGAATATGACGTCACATAGACTATAGACTATAATGACCTTACTTGAATCTTACGAATCCTTTTTTAATTATGTTTATATATTTATAAACGCTTAGTTCGTTTTTTAATAATAATACATATGCTGACGACTTTTTTATAATAGTAGTTTATTTTTTCTTTAGAAGAAGAACATGATAATTTGCTTTCATCGTCATTCTCCTGCGCTCATCCCACTCTAAGCAGGGTCAGCACAACATGTTTTAACTATGTTTTTATATAATTTGACTTATTATTTTTTACGAATGACTTGACCTGCCTAACGTCAACTTATCTTAGTCGCCTTTTTCACCACCTCCGAAAGAAATGACCGTGGCATATTCTAGATTTTCTTAACAAACGCGGATTTTTTTATGAACTAATTTTTTTTGGTTTATGAAATTCCGCATTACGTTTACTACAATTAATAACTAGCGGTCTGGACAGGGGTTGTTGTGGCTCAGTTGAGTTTAGAATTCCCCTCAAAACAAAAATGTTATTGTCAATTGCTTTACTCGCCATCAAACCTTACAGGGATTATCCGCTGGGTCACACTACAAAGAGTCTGAAAATTGAATATAAATCGGTCCAGCCGCTACTTAGTCTATAAAGAACATACAAACTTTCTCCTCCGTGTGGTATCCGGCTGAGTAGAATAGACTACCCACATTTCTTACGCAGGTGTGGTAAAAGGCGACTAAGGTAAGTTGACTCGCCGTGTGTTATCCGGCTGAGTAGAATAGACCACCCTCATTTCTTACTAAGGTTTCGTAAAAGGCGACTAAGGTAATGACGCCAGCAGACGACCGGTCATAAAATACCTAGTCAAATCCTTTAAACACGTTTATAACATGTTACGCCGACCCCACTTAGAAGGGATAGGGAGAGTGATGATGATGACATACAAACTTTCTCTTTTTATTCATTTATTTTTCAAGAAAAACAAACAGTACATAGTAAAATTTAATAGCCAGTAAGAATGTATCATATGGATGATCATTGACCAATAAAGTTTCCACTATTTTATAAATCCTAAAAGCTAACAATAAGACAGTAATACAAATTTCAATTTTTTTCAAAAAAAGCTGTGATGGCCTAGCGGTGCGACCGTGTGAATCTCTAGAGACGATCATGGGTTCAAACCCGGGCAAGACACCAATGAGTTTTTCTATTAAATCTTATGTGTCTAATTGATAATTGCAATTTATCACACGCTTTTCGGCGAAGGAAAACATCGTGAGGAAACCTGCATATCTCTAGAGAATTCTGGAGATATATGTAACCTACCAATCCGCATTGGAGCAGCGTGGTAGGTCTTAGCTCCAATCCTTCTTTCTTATAACGGAGAGAAGAGGCCTATTCCCAGCAGTGGGATAATAACAGGCCGCTACTTTTTTTTTTACAAATTTCAAAATAATACCATAGGAACAAAAAAAAATTCCATGCGCAAAATAGAGGAATAAAAATAATAATTATAAAACACAAAAAAGAAAGAAAATTTAGTTAGGGTTGACTCGGATATTTTTTAAACTGAATTAAGTTAGTGTTGAACATATCAATGTGGTTTTTTTATATATAGATAAAATAATAAGTTAAATATAAAGAAAAAATAATATAAAATTTTGACATATAGTTAGTGTGTATAGTCGTAGTGTGCTCGACATCATCAATGGCACCCTGATGGCACCCCATGAACAAATATACAGTAAAGAGCGATCAGGAAATAGTTAACGAGACTCGACACTAAAATAACGTTACGACTCCGTATGTGGGTCGGTGTCGTTTCCGTTATTTTTATTGTTGATTATCCTATTATGGACTTTATGGGAAAAGGAGGAGGTATTTCTATGGTATTAAAAAATAAAGATAATTATTGTAAATATATTTGACTGTGATATTCGGCTGAATAGAATAGACCACGTTCATTTCTTACAGAGGTTTCGTAAAAAGCGTCTAAGGTAAGTTGACCCACCGTGTGGTGAGTGCTTCTATTTTGAAGGAGTGTGGTATTCGGCTGAGTAGAATAGACCACCCTCATTTCCTACCGAGATGTCGTAAAAGGCGACTATAATAAGTTGACTTCAGGCAGGTGGCAGGTCCTTAAATACCTAACCAAATCATATGACAACATGTTTATAAGTTGTTGTACCAACCACACTTAGAGTAGGATAAGGGCAAGAGGATGGTGAGATATACTACAAGTTCGGGACAGCATGTCTCTATCTCTTATAGTTAACTCACAATAACTAATTTTATGTTAATTTTTAAATAATTAATAGAATTTAGCTTTACTTTGCGGAGATCCATAAAACAAAAGTGATAATAAAATTATTTTGATATAATCCGCGATGAAGTAAAATAGAAAATATATATAATGCTAAATGTAGAGTGGACAATCCGTTTTCATACCTGATACATGCAGAATTCGAACAAACCTCCACCACCTCCACCACTTTACGCAAGCACTACATACATTCACTTACACAAACTCAACAATCGTTTCGCCACGCAAACGAAGCATCATCAGGAGATAGACTCCACGACTAAATCGCAAAGCGAAGCCATACCCAAACAAGCTTAGCTATATACTAATCGGTTCAACCACACCGTTTGTTTGATTTTAACCGCGAACACGTGTAACAAGCTTTTTTTCAAAATTTCAATTATATACACTGATTTCTACGCAAGCGTAGTCACTACATAGTATAAAACAAAGTCGTTTTCTCTGTCTGTCTCTATGTCCCTATATCCCTATGTGTGCTTAAATCTTTAAAACTACGCAACAGATTTTGATGCGGTACACAGATAAATAGATAGAGTGATTCAAGAGCAAGGTTTATATGTATACCTAATAACATTCAATATGGAGTAGAGAAATACTATAATTTTTGAGGTTTCTAATGTGATATCGTAAATAATTACATTTTTCTCCGCTTACATTGCAAACACAGACTGAACCCTACCAGATTTATCAAAATAATGTACTAAGCATTTGTACACCTTGAAAAGGTCTACAGAAAAGTCCTCGATGGTGTATGTCTATCTCTTATAGATAACCCACAATAGCATTTTTTTTGTCATTTTCTTTTTACGAAAAATAATTCCTTATTTTCGAAGAATTTTTAAACAATACAGCATTAATCCTTATCCAATTAAGTACCTTAAATATATTTTTAATTTAATGTAGTTCAATATGGCCGTTTACAGCATGTAATTTAAATAAACATTTTAGAAGATATTACAGATTTAAAATGCAGCGGTATAGCAGTTTTTGTTTTACTCCAAATTTAACGCGCGCGGGCCACGGTTAATGAATAGATCAAAACTACTGGTTCAATTTTAATCATTTTTCACTGAGTGACATAGGCTATAATATATTTTATACCCGTGCGAAGCCGAAGCGGGTCGCTAGTTTAACTATAACTAAGTTTTGTGTCCGAGTTTGATCCCCAATATTGGCGAGTATTGCTATTACGTACTGTTACAGAATAGCGCCCCATGCATTATTGAGTGACAGGCAAACATACATAAACAAAACGTCACGTGCTGCCATAATTTCTTCACCCCATAAGGGCGAGGGCGCGACACGAGTATTTCCCAATACACGTTTAATGGGGATTTTTTATGTGAACTTTCTATTGATTTGTTTTGCTATAATAATGTGCTATTGGGGCCCAAGCTTAATAGTAGGTATATATATAAAAAATGTGCTATAATATAAGCTGTGATGGCCTAGCGGTGCGACCGTGTGAATCTCTAGAGACGATCATGGGTTCAAACCCGGGCAGACACCAATGAGTTTTTCTATTAAAACTCATGTGTCTAATTGATAATTGCAATTTATCACACGCTTTTCGGTGAAGGAAAACATCGTGAGGAAACCTGCATATCTCTAGAGAATCCTAGGGATATGTGTAACCTACCAATCCGCATTGGAGCAGCGTGGTAGGTCTTAGCTCCAACCCTTCTCTCCAAAAATGGAGAGAGGAGGCCTATGCCCAGCAGTGGGATAGTAACAGGCTGTTGCTTACTACTTACTTACTATATAAAAAATCCTATATTTAAAAAATTCACTATTAATATTTTAAATGCGAAAGTATGTCTGTCTGTTTCACGATCTCGCGACTAATCCGCTGAACCAATATCAATGAAATTTGTCTCATTTAATTCTTAGTATATGGTTGACCGAGCCTTGCTCGGTAATTTATAAAATAAAAAAAAGAAACTGTAAAAAAAAGTTAGTTGGGGATCGATCCTAGGTATTTCATTTCTCGAGGCTGCCCGTTCCCCGAATAAGCTACGCTGACTTGACAGTTTAAAGCAAAAATTCAATTCAATATAAATTTTAGTATTTTTTATTGCCCAAAAACAGGGATAAAACGATTTTTTTTTACATAAAACCTAGCTAGATCGTTTTTTCTCCCATAAACCCTGAATATGCTGAATTTCAGGAAAATCGTTGGAGTCGTTTCCGAGATTCCGAAAATATATATATACATACAAGATTAACTCATTTATATATTAAAGATACACTAGCGTTACATATAGGCAATAGAAATCCTGTGAATTCATGACATTAACATGGCATTAAGGCACGCCGTGTGGTATCCGGCTGAATAGAATAGTACCACCCTCATTTCTTACCGAGGTGTCGTAAAAGGCGACTAAGGTAAGTCGACCCGCCGTGTGGTATCCGGCTGAGTAGAATAGACCACCCTCATTTCTTACCGAGGTGTCGTAAAAGGCGACTAAGGTAAGTTGACCCACCGTGTGGTATCCGGTTGAGTAAAATATACCACCCTCTTTCTTACCGAGGAGTCCTAAAATACGACTAAGGTATGTTGACGTCAGGCAGGCGGCCGGTCGTTAAATACGTAGCCAAATCATATGACAACATGTTTGTAACATGTTGTGCCGACCCCACTTAGTGTGGGATAAGGGCAGGAGGATGATGATGAACATGACATTAAGGCACGCTATCTATTATAATTAAGTCAAGCTTTTTATTCACGATGTGTGAAAGTCAAGTCAAGTTGAGACTTTGTTTGGCTTACGTCAAAAGAGTTATTTTAACTAATGTTTTTATATATTTTGGTTTCTGTTTACTTTATAAATTTAACTAAGTTATTACAAGATATCATTAATGCAAGTAAAACTGGTTATTTACTACAATAAACTATTAATTTTGTAGATATAAAAGTCTATTTCTGTGAAACTTTTTCAAGGCCAATCCGCTTAGCCAATATCGATGAAATTTGAAATTTACACCGGAGTTACATATAGATTACAGAAACTTTGTAAATTAAACAGGAATAAGATGGCATTAAAAACGACATCTATTATCTATATCAAGGTTTTTTTATTCACGATGTGGCAAAGTCAATGCGGATGACGACGACGACGACGAGGACGGCGCGACGGGCGAGAGGGTGACACCACCTGACCACGACTTCGAGGTCTGGGCGCTACCATTCACAGACCTCCCAACCGAACCAGACATCGCTTGGGTCACCTAGGTGACCTGGGCTCACGGCCCAAATACCGACACCCTAAGGTCACCATTGGATAGGATCGGTAAGTGTCTGTGAGGAACTGCCCGGGCAAAGCAGGTACGCCTCGAGGCCCGTATCCCGCCTACCTCCCACCCGGGAAATAAGCGAGACGACCCTGCTGCTGCAAAGTCAAGACTGTTAGATAAAGAAATATATAAGGTTTTATATAAGAGACTCAATGGATTCCCATAATAATAGACATAGCGAACGAAGGCTAAGACAATTTTTAATTATTTTTATAGTATTTTTACAATTTCTTCCAGAACAATATCTTTGCTAATTAGCAGTAATGCCCTGAAGGAAACCAAAAATAATGTTCACATTCCGAATAGAGGAATCATTGTAATAGTAATTGCAATTTAACTCCCCATATCTATCTGACTTTAGTGATGAAGATATTTGCATGGTTGGTGAGCGACAGAAGTGTTTATTCCAAGACTCCACGATACACGTGAAGGAAGTCGCAGGTAAAAGTTAATAATATAAATACGAAAGTCTGTGTATATTTCAGGGCTTTCAGAGCTATAATCCACTAAAGCGATATTGATGAAATTTGTAACTACTGACCGGGCTTAAAAATAGAACAAAATATCTCGTTTTCATTCAAGAACAGAAAATACATAGTACATATTGAGGGTCGTAAGAATAAAGAAGACGCGCGTAAGGCTCGTAACAAAAAATTACTAAGCTTATTTGAATTTCTCAAAAATTACATATGGTGACGATGTGATCAATATGGTTGGTATTTTTTTTAAATAAAATAAATGAAAAAATTCAAATTGACAGCGGAATACGGAATCTAGTTTTTTCCACGAAAAAGACGCTATGTGTGTATTTCTGTGTTTGTGTCTTCTGTGTCAATATCAAAAGGCCGTAAGGTGGAAGGTTTCAGTCGGTAAAAGTCCGACATAACTGCAATACCGACATCCCTCCCCCCCGCATGAAGTAAAAAAGACAAGTCAAAATTTAAACTCGATTATACAACGACTCACACACAACCATCGCCGTCCACCATAGTTAAAATAAAAGTTCTATTTTAACAAAACAAAGGGAACGCGTTAATGATTCTATATTTACTCCTGATCGATGATTATGTGCGTGAACTTCATTCTATTTCTGTGCTGGTAATGCGTTGGCGCATCCGTTGTTGAGTAAGGGCGGGAAGTTTTTTAACTTGTAAAACATAATATTATAAGTATCGTAGAGACTCAAACACTGCATATTTCACGCAATGCAACGCATGTAGTACATATGTCACGAGACGTCCACTCTCGCTCGCGGCTCTGGTTTTACTGACGCGGTGCGCTTGACTCTTGAGACAGTGTAAGGCAATGGTAGATCTAGGTTACCAATTTTTGTTTTTTTAAAGAAGCTCGACTCAAACCAGTCGACGGGTCGTAAAATATAGGTATTTTATGAACCGCCATATCACATCTCACGCGTGCTTCATACTTATCATAAACATGCATTGTCTTTGGTACTGGCCCGTTGGCGCAGTGTGTAGTAATCCTACCTTCAGCTCCGCGGGTCGCGCGTTCGATTCCCGCCGACCGACATTTTCTATAAATTGATTCGTTGGCCTTTGAGCCTGGGTGTATATTTGTATTTAAGTATGTATTTAAAAAATATATAAGTTTATTCACCAGTTGTCTCTCATCCATAACAAGTTTTAAGTTACTTACTTTGGGGACGGACGACCGTGTGTGTAAGTGTCCCATATATTTATTATCCTTTTATTTATTTATATACAAATTTACATTATATTTTTAAATATTTTCTATATGAATACAAAAAAAAAAAAACATTTAAAAATATAAAAAAATTGTTGACCACAGGCAGCGGAGAAAGTACTCAAGCTACCGGTAGTTAGGGCTCCAGACTGAGGAACCTCCTCACAATTCGTGCCGTCTCAAGCAAAACTGCCTTTTGTATCCTACGCTTGATCCAACAACCAAGTGAGAGCCTCTTAAGATATTGGTCGAGGCTCTTCGCGATAAGACCATTAACCGACACAACAATTGGAACAATTATTGTTGAATCAATATCCCACATGGCGGTTATCTCATGAGCTAGGTCAAGATATTTAGTTAATTTATCTTTTTCAGCTCTTATGAGATTATCGTCATGCGGAACAGTGATATCAACAATAATTGCCCGACGCGCTGACCGATCCACTATAACTATATCAGGTTTATTGGCCACAACCATATATTTATTATTATTATTACTGGGCCAATATATGAAATTTCAGCTCAATCTAACCCCAGAGGTGGGTCATATATAAATAAAAGCTTTTAAATACATACTTTTATTGACGTCATTCCACGAACTAATTTGACAAACAAACTACAATTATGATTCCGTACACACTCCAGAATTATGAATATTAAAACATAATTAAAAACTGTCCATCTGTTGCTATATTGTGGTGAATGTATTGGGGTGTCACGCCATTAATAGATACGGGGGTGCGAAATTTCATATCTAGTAAATTAACGACCTGTTACTATCCCACTGCTGGGCATAGGCCTCTTCTCTCCGTTTTTGGAGAGAAGGATTGGAGCTGAGACCTACCACGCTGCTCCAATGCGGACCAGAATTCTCTAGAGATATGCAGGTTTCCTCACTATGTTTTCCTTCACCGAAAAGCGTGTGATAAATTGCAATGATCAATTAGACACATAAGTTTTACTAGAAAACTCATTGGTGCCTGCCCCGGGTTTGAACCCTAGACCTCCTCGAAAGAGGCGCACGGTGTTACCGCTGGGCTACCACAGCTTGTTTCATATCTAATTTCATGGTATTTATCGCGGGCCAAACGTTAAGTTGTCATTAGACTGATTATGGTACGATTTATCAAGTCCCAGGTGTTTCGTAGGTAATAAATTGTTGTGAACCACGCTGCACCCTAATTAGGGCGAACCCTATTTGATATTTTGTTTCGGACGCGTGTCTGGTAACATATGGTTAAGTAAATGGTATTGTATAGTGAGCCTTCGATCAAAACAAATTCAAATTCAAAATATTTTTTATTGAAGTAAATTTGTGAACAAGCGCTTTCGGAGCTGAAAAGTTTTTGGATTTATTGGGAATAAACAGACAAATGTCGCGGTTGTTTTAGAATATGCCATCATTCTCCTGCCTTTATCCCAATCTAAGTAGCACAACAGTTCATAAAAATGTTGTCACATGATTTGACTAGGTATTTTACGAGCGACCGCCTGTCTGACGTCAACTTGCTTAAGTCGCAAAGTCGCTTTTTGCAACACCTCGTTAAGAAATGCGGGTGGTCTATTCTACTCAGCCGGATACCACACGGCGAGTTAACTTTCCTTAGTCGCCTTTTCGAAACCTCGTTTAGAAATAAAGTTAGTCTATTCTGCTCAGCCGGATACTACACGGTGGGTCAACTTACCTTAGTCGCCTTTTACGACACTTCATTAGGAAATGAGGGTGGTCTATTCTGCTCAGCCAGATACCACACGGTAGGTCAACTTACCTTAGTCGCCTTTTTCGAAACCTCATTTAGAAATAAGGGTGGTCTATTCTAATCAGCCGGATACCAAACGGCGAGTCAACTTACCATAATAGCCGTTTACGACATTTCGTTAAGAAATGAGGGTGGTCTATTCTACTCAGCCGGATACCACACGGTGTTTCAACTTAACTTAGGTAGTCGCCTTTTTCGAAATCTCGTTTAGAAATAAAGGTGGTCTATTCTGCTCAGCAGAATACCACACTACGAGCTAACTTACCTTAGTCGCCTTTTACGACACCTCGGTAAGAAAGGGGGTGGTCTATTCTACTCAGCCGGATACCACAACTTAACTTAGGTAGTCGCTTTTTTCGAAACCTCGTTTAGAAATAAGGGTAATATATTCTATGCAGCTGGATACCACACGGTGGGTCAACTTACCTTAGTCGCCTTTTTCGAAACCTCGATTAGATATAGTGGTGGTCTATTCTATGCAGCTGGATACCACACAGCGAGTCAACTTACCTTAGTCGCTTTTTACGACACCTCGATAAGAAATGAGGGTGGTACTATTTTAATCTGCCAGATACCACACCTCGAGTCCACTTACCTTAGTCGCCTTTTACGACACCTCGTTAAGAATTGATGTTGGTCTATTCTACTCAGCCGGATACCACACGGTGGGTCAACTTACCTTAGTCGCCTTTTTTGAAACCTCGTTTAGAAATAAATGTGGTCTGTTCAATACAGCTGGATATCACACGCCGTGTCAACTTACCTTAATCGCCTTTTAAGACACCGTGGTAAGAAATGAGGGTGATCTATTCAGCCGGATATCACACGGCGGGGAAGTTTCACAATATGTATTTTATTAAATGATTTATGAGGGAAATAAAAAGGTTATAACAATAAACTAAATGTTTATTATCTCTAACACCGCACAATGGGCATATATATCAAATAGAAAGTGGTCCTAAATCACATTACACTATTGTACAGCGAAAGTTGCATTCGGTTTTGTGAAGGCTTTGTAATTCAAAGCTCATTAATATTGCTTTCTATTTCCAAACGTATTATGTAACAACTTGAACTTTTGCTCTAATCCGCGTTTGTTAAGAGAATATGCAATGCTAAGTGTATGAAGCAGGCAACAATCACATACCGCATACATGCAGGACAAGCCGCCACACGTATCACAAGACGCCGCCAACACCAACACTCCAAGTACTACACACTTTCACTACCACAACATCTACGATCGTTTCGTCCCGAAACCGAAGCATCATCAGGAGGATAGGCTCCTCGAAAAAAAATAAAATGCGTAATTGTTAATTGTTAAACGATCGTAGATGTTGTGGTAGTGAGTATGTGTAGTGCCTTGTAGATATGGTCACATAATTTTCACGCCCTGCGAGCTCCAAGATAGTGGTCTATTCTTCTTAACCGGATATCACACAGCGGGTTAACTTACCTACATTAGTCTACAAAGGTAATAATAAAATTATTTCGCTATAATCCGCGAAGAAATTTTCTTCTTTCTTCGCGGATTATAGCAAAATAATTTTATTATTACCTTTGTATTATGGATCTCCGCAAAGTAACGCCTAATTCTATAAATTATTTACATTAGTCTACTTTTACGACACTTCAGTAAGAAATACGGGTGGTCTATTCCAATCAGCCGGATACCACACGGCGGATTTATCCTTTTATATCTTGTATCATTTATTGAAATCGTAAAATAATTAATATAGCTAAATTATACCGTAATACATTCTAATATTTTTCTAAATTGATTTTGTTTTCATTCTAGCACTTAGAATTAATAATGCTGTAACGCCGTTTCACTGGCGCACATTTACTGAAACGAAATGCACACTAGCCCCGTTTTTTCCCCAGTTTCCCTCTGGAATGAATAATACAGCGAAAAACAAAACATCCTTATCGATCCCACAGGATCTCGGTGGCTGCAAATGCATCCGCAGCCTGTGTAAAGAATAAACGCTGCTAAAACTGTTCGAGCGCTCCCGAACTCAAGTAATGCTCAAAAGCAAAAAGCCTGGCACTCACTACACATAGGTAGAGGTCACATTGATGAGCGATGAGCGGGAACGAATTTAATCATAGTTAAAGCTCGTGGCTTAGATCTGTATATTTGTTTTTCGGATTAAAGACATTTATTTTCTCAAAAGAACAATATTCACTTAACTGAGAACTAAAATTAAACTATTTTATTTGCTGACGCATGCACCATTTAACAATTCGTAAAATCTTAGCAAATAAATTTACTGATATAAAAAGAAATACTACTTAAACATATAAGTACGTCAATATTTATAGCGAGCGATAAGTTAAGTTTTATTTAATATCAAATATAATATGACTTAAGCAGTTTTTTAAACAAAGTAATATTATTTGTTTCCTTTAGACTATTCGGCAAATTATTGTATAACTGTGCTCCTTCAAACAAAATGGTTTTTTTCCATAATTATTTGTTCGTTTGTTTCGTAGATTATGTTTAAAAGTTCTATAAGTTAGTGTAATATTTAAATGTGATGTTTTGTTTGATAGATGTTTTTAATAAAGACGTTACGGATATGGTTTTGCCGGAATCAGAGATAGTAAATTTAAATGATCGGAGTTTGAGGACTCTGTTTAGAAACACGATTCAGTATTCAGTACCATAAAACAATAAAATGTGAACGTTCTTTTAAAATTTTTAGTGCCCGATAATAGGAATAATACGACATTTTTTCAAATGTAACCTTGCTAGATCGATTTATCGCCCCCGAAAGCCTCTACATCAGCGGTCGGAGAACCGGGGTAAATATGAAACTTTTTTGAGTGAAAAGTATATATATTTTAAATTACTATTTTATAATGTTAACGCACACACTATAAAATAACACGATATAATAGAAATACCACAATTCCGACCAAATTGACCGATTCCTACCGAGATGCACTTCTCTTGAATGACGAACAAAGACTGAATGCCGCTGAAAGGTTTTATCAATAGGAAGACTCAACCGGAAACGTCAACGTCACAGTGTTGCCACCATTTTAATCAAAAAGGGTGCGATACTCTTGTTTCATGACTGTGTTGCCATAAAATACAAATCGGAAATCATTGGCGACAACAATAAATTCTTAGTATTTTATTTCAATTCAAACTATTTAGCGACATGCAGGCCACAATAAAGCCCAGCAAGGCTACCTATGCGCTCAGTCCGCGCCATGCCGTCAATACAAGAAAAATATCATATGAATTACAAAGTAACAAGAAATTATCATTTACTTATATTTCCTGTGTTTTTTTTTATGCTCTTCGCTCGCTTCGCTCTTCGGTAATATCAACTTACACAAAAATATTTTGGGGTAATGATTAAAAAAGTTCCCCGGCCGCTGCTCTACATACTAAGTTTCATGGAAATCGTTGGAGCATTTTCCGAAATTCAGAAAATAAATCCCGCTCCCGCTTCCGCTTTCATCGCACTCCGTACCCATACTCCAAGAGTCGATGCCTTTGTTGTAATAGGCGACGTGCCTGCCGCGTTGTTCATTGTTCTTTTAAGATCGCCGTGAAATTAGTGATGTTGCCATTAAGGAGCACGGGGAAGCTCGAGCGAACTCTTTGAACGTAGAACACTGGACAAGTTGCTTCGTTAGTAGATGTAGATAAACTTGAGCTGGGACAAAGACAAATAACTACGTATATATCAAAGAGCAGAGACAATATGGGCTGAACAAAACTTGTTAAATTTTATATTTGATTTTTAAGAGATATTTGTATTTATAAGTTTTGAAATGAAATTCTATAACTTTATTTCTACCAATCGAGTTGCTTTCAATGAATTTAGTGCTAACAGCATATCATCATCCTCCTGCCCTTATCCCACTCTAAGTGGGGTCGGCATGGCATGTTATAAATATTTCATAATATTTGGCTACGTATTTTACGATCAGCCGCCTGCCTGAAGTCAACTTACCTTAGTCGTATTTATTCGTGGTCTATTCTACTCAACCGGATACCACACGGTGGGGCAACTTAACTTAGTAACCTTTTATGACACCTAGGTAAGAAATAAGGATGGTCAATTCTACTCAGTCGGATACTACACGGTGAGTCACCTTACTTAATCACCTTTTACGACACCTCGATAAAAAATGAGAGTGGTCGATTCTACTCAACCGGATACCACACGGCTTATAAATTATCTCGCGTATATATACAGGTAAATGTGAACCATACAATACTCAACCAAAAAAACATTTCAACGTGGTTAATAAAGATTAAAATTAATAACCCAACATCAACAGAATGCGAAGAATAAAAACTGGCATTAAACTTTTTCCAAGTTTGCGGAACGACCTCTCGTGTTATAGCCGGAGTTTTTGTGAACATAGCCAATGCAGGTAGGGTCGCCATAATAACAGAAATTAAATAATTTATAGAATAGTGGGTGACCGAGTCAAGTATATATGTGGCTAAAATGTATACATCAATACATACATAGTACCTGGGTGACCGAGGCTTGATCGGTAATTTTTAAAACATGTAACAAAAAATTTAAAATAATTGAAAAGAAAAATTAAAAAATAATAGGGCAGGTGGGACTCGATAGGTATTTTCACCTCTCTAGACCGCCCGTTCCCCAAATGAACCACCATGACTTTACGTTTGACAGCGAAAAATTGTGATTCAACGTTAATTTCAAAATAACTTTAGAGCCCGAAAACAGGGATAACACAAAATTTTTTTAAAATAAAACTTATCTAGATCCATTTTTCTCAATTTTATTTTTAAAAGATATAGAAAAATGCAAATAAAAAAGTAAAAAAGCGCCAGTGACATATTGGTCTCGAACGTGGGTTTTGAACTTTTTTGGTCCACCCGTTACCATTAGGCTAGAGATAAAACAACATTTTTTTTTAATAAAACCTGGCTAGATCAATTTCCTACAATTTCTTTCGTTTCTTTCAAATTCTTTTTCAATTTTAATTGTCTAATTAATAATTGCAATTTATCACACGTTCCTCGCTGAAAGAAAACGTCGTAAGGAAACCTGCATATCTCTAGAGAATTCTGGAGATATGTATATATAACCTACCAATGCGCATTGGAGCAGCGTGGTAGGACTCGGCTCCAATCCTTCTCTCTAAAAACGAGAGAAGAGGGCTATTCCCAGCAGTGGGATAGTAACAGGCCGCTACTTTACATTTTTTTATCAGTTCTATTTTGTCGGTTCTGCTCGTTTCAGGCCGTATTGCTTTCAGGACTTATCCGCGTACTTACATATGATATGGCCACAATACAAAGTATACGAATTGCCTGTTTCTTGATTTTTTCTCTCCTTACTTACCTACTCGCGCAATATTTGATACATTACACGAATACAAAAATAATGTAATGGGCTGCCATTTTGAATAAGAGATATTAAGTTTAAACAAGGTTACTTTAGAACGGGATGTCGTTTACTAAAATTATTATCATCATTCACCTACCCTTGTCCCACTCTAAGTGGGGTCGGCACAATATGTTATAAACATGTTGTCACATGATTTGGCTATGTATTTTACGACAGGCCGCCTGCCTGATGTCAACTTACTTTAGTCGTATTTTACGACACCTCGGTAAGAAAGAGTGTAGTTTATTCTACTTAACCGGATATTACACGGTGGAACAACTTATTTAGTTGCCTTTTACGACACAACGGGAACAAATAGGGTGGTATATATTCTACTTAACCGGATACCATACAGTGGGTCAACTTCCCTTATTCGCCTTTTGCGACACCTTGGTTAGGTAAATGAGGGTGGTCTATTCTACTCAGCCGGATATCACATGGCGGGTCAACTTACCATATTGGTCTTTTGCGACACCTTGGTAAGAAATGACGGTGGTCTATTCTACACAACCGGATACTGATATATATATATGTCTTTTACTGAAATCATTTGTTCAATTATTCGTGAATGATGTACTCATTAATATTATAAAATTGAATCGCTCGTTGTAAAAATATAATATATTCAATATCGTATGATTTCGCGTAAATCCATTTGCACTGTCATTAAAATTCGAGAGCTCGGTAAGAAAGAGAGTGGTCTATTCTACTCAGCCGGATACCAAACGGGGGGTCGACTAACCTCAGTCGCCTTTTGCGACACCTCGGTAAGAAAGAAGGTGGTCTATGTATATATATGTGGCTCCATTAATAAATACTGAGGCCCCCGCTGAGAACACTCAGCGAGAATAAAATCTATTACTATCCTAAGTGTCATTTTCATTATCTATTACGATTCTATAATATACTAGCTTTTACCCGTAACTTTGCTTGGACTGTTGTCGCGTGATAGGTTGTTAATAAATGGCGTTTTTCAATGTCATCCTATTTCTGCGGAATTAACAGGATTTCTATAGCCTATATGTTACCCCGATGTCTAAGGAATAATTGTACCAATTTTCATATTAGTTCCATACTCACAAACTTTTGCATTTATATTACTAATTACCCGCAACTTCGTACAGCAGCAGGGTCTTCTCGTTTACTCCCCGGGTGGGGGTAAACGGGGTGCGGGCCTCGAGGAATTCCTCTCTACCCGGGCATCTCCTCGCGGGCACTTAAGCCCGGTATATGTTCCGGCCGTAGGCCGAGGTCACCTAGGTGACCCAAAGGTGTCGGTATTTGGGCCGTAAGCCCAAGTCACCTAGGTGACCTAATGGATGTCTTGTTCGGTGGGGAGGTCTGGGAATGGTAGCTCCCAGACCTCGGGGTCAATTTCGGTGGTGTCTCGTCCGGTGGTGTCTTGATCAGGTAGGTGTGTCATGTCCGGTGTATTCGCCCTTTCGCCCGTCGCGTCGTCCTCTTCGTCGCCGTCGTCATCCGCATCGGGCCGCGGAGACGGTGATCGCAGGAGCTCGCGAGGCAGGGAACGTCCATCGGGTGGTCGCGCATGGAGTGGCGCGATGCCATGTCGTGATAGGTTGATAATAGATGGCGCTTTCAATGTCCTGCAGAATTAACATGATTTTTATAGCCTTTATGTTACCCTAACAAACAAACATACATCCATACTCACAAACTTCCGCATTTATAATATTAGTAGGATAGGATAGGCTTTGCACAATCAAGAGAAACTGATGCCGTGTGATATCCGGCTGAATAGAATAGAAAACCCTCATTTCTTACCGAGGTCGTAAAGGTGACTAAGGTAAGTCGACCGGCCGTTGACTATTCGGCTGAGGAGAATAGACCAATCTAATTTCTTACCCAGGTATCGTAAAATACGACTAAGTTAAGTGGAAGTTAGGCAGGCGTAAAATACGTAGCCAAATCATATGACAACATGTTGCGGTGACCCCACTTGGGGTAAGTTAAGGGCAGAAGGATGATGATTTAAAATAAATTTGACGCTAAAGAGGTCGCGAGGATAACTAGTATATAATAATGAATAGAAGCACTGGGCGATTTTCCAAAGGAAATTGTAAACAGAGGGTAATATATAGGCGTCGTTTAAACGCCCCCTACAATCCTTATTACTGAGATTTCTTAACTTTTAATACACAGACACTTATTGGTCGTTGGGTTCCGTACTTTTTTTTTAATATTCTATAATCTAACTAACTTAATTCAACGATTTTTGTAAGAACTTCAAAGGTTTATGTCTAATTTCTCTGTAATTTCTTAATAATAAATTAGATAGATTTAGGTAAAAGGCGTTCGTAAATACTGGTCGTAAAATACTGGTCCAAATCATGTCACAACATGTTTATACTCGTAACATGTTGTTCCGACCCCACTTAGAGCGGGATAAGGCTAGAAGAATGATGATAGATGTACATAAAAGTCTAGGTGCCTTATATCATCTATACTAATATATACAGCTGAAGAGTTTGTTTATTTGTTTGTTTGAACGCGCTAACTGTAACTACTAAACCGATTTGAAAAATTCTTTCAGTGTAAGATAGTTCATTTATTGAGGAAGGTTATAGACTATATAACACCACGCTAAGATGAATAGGAGAGGAGCAGCAACGAAAACGGCAAAATTTAAAGCTTTCCGTGCGTGCGCGGAATAAACGGTAATAGTTATTCAAAAATCATGTACTACAAAATTGTTCCCCTCTAAAAGTTCTAAATAAAAGTCCGCGACAGCATATGTCTAGCTTTTAAGGTTAACCCACTTTAAACATTTTTATGTTACTATATTACGTTTTTAATCTTTCCACGCAAGCGGAGCCGCTGGCAGTAACAAATATAATGACATTAAAAAGTTTAGGTTTCAAAAGTGGGGTTGACTCCGCGAGGAACCCCAAAAATGTTATCCAGTTTGCATAATTTGAGAAACAATTGCCAATTTAGCCGAGCTTATTGCAATATTGCAGCGAAAAAGGGAAAATCTTAGACGTTGATTACAAAAAAGGAGGTCAGAATATTATCAAGGCTCTGTATAAATTGTGTTTATCTTATTCTTACTTTGTTTTACTTTTTAACATTGTTACACTCGATTTAATTACTCGACAAATATCCTAAATCCTAGGTTTTGTTTGTGTGCGTAACAAAAGTACGGTAAAAACAATATAAAGTACAAATTTCGCCATTTAATTAAAATGATATTTCTAGAGAGATCTTCTTCCTGCCCATATCCCACTCTAAGTGGGGTCGGCACAACATATTATAAAGATGTTGTCACATGGTTTGGCTACATATTTTACGACCGGCCGCCTGTCTGACATCAACTTGCCTTAAAAGAAAAAGAAAGAGGGTGTGTATTCTATTTAACAGGATACTACACGGTGGGTCAACTTCCTTTTGTTGCCTTTTACGACGTCTCAGTAAGAAATGAGGGTGGTCTATTTTACTCAGCCGCAGACCACACGGTGAGTCGACTTACCTTAGTCGCCTTTTACGACACCTCGATAAAATAGGGTGTGTATTCTACTTCACCGGATACCACAAGTTGGGTCAATTTACCTTAGTCGCCTTTTACGACACCTCGGTAAGAAAAAGGGTGTGTATTCTACTTAACCGGATATCACACGGTGCGTAAACTTGCCTTAGTCGCTTTTTACGACGCGTCGGTAAGAAATGAGGGTGTTCTATTCTACTCAGCCGTAGACCACACGGCGAGTCGACTAATGTAGGAATAAAAATAAGTAGAGGTGTCGTCAAAGGCGACTAAAGTAAACCGCCTTTTACGACACCTCGGTAAGTAATGAAGGTGGTATTATTCTATTCATAATAGCCGGATACCAAAAGTAACGGCCTGTTACTATCCCACTGCTGGGCATAGGCCTCCTCTCTCCATTTTTGGAGAGAAGGGTTGGAGCTAAGACCTACCACGCTGCTCCAATGCGGATGAGGTAGGTTACACATATCTCCAGAATTCTCTAGAGATATGCAGGTTTCCTCACGATGTTTTCCTTCACCGAAAAGCGTGTGATAAATTGCAATTATCAATTAGACACATAAGTTTTAATAGAAAAACTCATTGGTGTCTGCCCGGGTTTGAACCCATGATCGTCTCTAGAGATTCACACGGTCGCACCGCTAGGCCATCACAGCTTTGTTTACTCACAGCCGGATACCATACGGCGTAAAATTCCTAGAGAGATATAGAATTATTAACATGTTACGTGAATTTATTAGATAAACCTGATATCTTTACCTACACTATTTTTATATGTTTTTGTATATGTAGTACGTGTCACTAGGTACCTATATTTCATCCAATCGATATCGATGTTTTATATTCGCTTTTATATGATTATCGATTTTGATAAAAACGATAGCCTATGGTACTCAAACGGACATAGCTATATCACATCACTAAAGTCAAGATGGCGTCTGTAATATGAAACAATTTAATTAAATTGTTGATTATCTTTGTTAAGGCTAAAATTATTGTCAGATATTCTTAACGATCATTCTAAACTACAAAGTTGCTTTAAATGTATATATTTTTTTATAAATATTTAAATCCTTGCGAGTAGCCTTTCAGTTGAAACGAAAATATATTCTTAATTCTAAACACTGTCGGCAGCTTTGGAGCATGAAATAAATTTAAAATACAATTGCTTTAATATATTTTTATAACATTCGAGTGTTAATTCTTACTAGGTATAAAAAATTAATCTTGATAATTCTTTAATTTTTCGGTTTCCACTCATTCATTATACTAACTTGTCGTTTTATATATGAATCTTTGCAAAAAACGCTAATAAAATAACCGGAAATTCGTAGCATAAATTAACTACCTACATACTTCTAATTAAAAATAAGTTCCATATTCAAATATTGTTTCTATGAGCGGTTGCAAACAAAAAATAAAGTACCTTTATACCTCCCTGTTTTATGAACGTTTTTTACAATAGCAAAATGTGCTTTTAAAACAAAAAAAGCCACTCGAACAAATCGTTCTGTAGCTATTTAAAATTATATTCAAACACGTGGCTCTTAATAAAAACGCGCCAACAGTTAATTTGTGCAATCATTGTACAAAACTACAAAACAAAATGCGTGCCATGTGGTCATTCTCGGTCGTGCCAAAGTATGCTAACTTCATACGTGTGTTCTATCTCTCTTGCTCTTATACTGTTTCATTCAAATTCGATTTGACCTTTCTCTCTCTCGCGCGTCAGTCCACGACGGTTCACCGTGTAAGGTGGTAGTGTTGTGCCGCTCTACAAAAATCGCGTGATAACTTTCGTGAAAAAAAGAAAAATATAATTTCAAAAGATTTTACGCGAAAGCAATAGTGATTGTATGAGTGTACGTGTTCCGTGCAATAACAGTTTTAAACGTGTTATTTTATAATTGTGCATTACTGGAATATTGCGAATTTATTGTGTTATAAAGACATTTTTGGCTTGGATTTTTCACGGTAGGTGGGTTTTCTTATCTCTTTATTGTTAGCTAGCTGTATAGTTGATTAGACTTTGATAAAGATAACAGTGATTAAGATATTATAATGCCTGCTCCTTTGACGTTTTGTTTACATAAACGTATTTAATATTTAAAACAAAACACCCTCATCAGTGTTTAAGTTAATCACCTGTGTAAATATATACGTGGATATAATGTACATTGTAATAATAGTTTTCGCACATAATTAAATGTAATTGTTTCAAGACAGTGTTTGCGTTTCATAATTGCAGCGGTAACGACTTCTAATAATACATATTTTACGGTTTAATTGTTTATCCGTACTTAAATCACTTCATACCAGGTACTGAATTCTAGGTATTAGGTATGCAAGTTGCCGTATTGTTTCGACGATTGTATGACGTCACATATAAGAACATGTTTTATAATTATCGAATGATTTGTTTTTAGAATATACCTATATAGTCTTAAGATTTTATTCAATAAGAATACCAAACGCTTGGATTAATTTTAAATGTATTTAAATAATTATGTTATAACCTAGGAGTGACTAGGCTGTATGAATTTTAATCTTTGCTTAGCGTAGAAGTTGAAGATAGAAAAAAACCTAACTTACATTTATTTAAACTTTTAATCTTTATCTTCCATTCCTTTTTGTTGGTATATGGTGGTAAACGAGGAAAAAAAAGAAAAAACGATGTGCTAACTACAAAAAAGCTAGGGTTAACTTAGTGAGTGTATTATGTAATATATTGACTTGGCCCGTTGGAGCAGTGGGTAGTGACCCTACCTTCAGCTCCGCGGGTCGCGGGTTCGATTCCCGCCGAGGGCTAACATTTTCTATAAATGAATTTGTTGGTCTTTGAGCCTGGGTGTATATTTGTATTTAAGTATGTATTTAAAAAATATATAAGTATATATTCACCAGTTGTCTGTCTACCATAACACAAGTATTAAGTTACTTACTTTGGGGACGGACGACCGTGTGTGTAAGTGTCCCATATATTTATTTATTTATTTCTACATTTCATAAGGCTGTTTTCTTTTATCTTTCCCCACGTCAAATTAAATAACCAATAATAAAATGTACGTTTATTATAAACTAAATTGGCTGCATAATGTTTGACTTTTGTCTATTTAAACAAAATATTATAGTCAAATCGATGTGAATAAAATACGGGATTTTTTTTAAAGAATTTAAATACAGCTACGTAGGTTTGAGATATATGTAGATTTGAGTCAACTAAAAAAAATCCCCTCTATAGAGCAGTGGGCCAAGTTCGCGAATATTTTTAAATTGTCACGTGTAAACGATTTGATATTTTCGCTTCAGACTTGAAAACATTCGCTGTGTATATTGTATCCGGCAATTTTAGTCTAGATCAGTGTTTCCCGACCTTTTATGGTCCGTGCCCCACGTTATAGATTATTTTGCCCCCCTAAATAACATACATAAATTTTAATATTAAAAATTGAATTGTCCACTTAAAGAACATAAATATTATGTTTTTGGAATAAAAATTGCTTTTATTTGTTTAATTTGGCACTGAAATCTAGCATTGCACTTAAATGGCCCAGAGCGAAAGGCTAAAGGGAAACACTTGTGTTTCCCTTTAGTGAGTCGCCCCCCCTTAACCATCAAAATGCCCCCCTGTGGGTCGTGGGCCCCACGTTGGGAAACACTGGTCTAGACAGTTGATTTATTCTATGCACGTGAGAGTTGTATTTTATATTGTTGTCATTATATCTCTCCAAATGGATTATATCTGATTCTCAGAAGCATAATAAATAAGCTGTAAGGGCTTAAGTAATTTTTGTTATTTAATATGACAGTCAAAATCCCCGCCATTTGGTATCCGGCTGAGTAGAATAGACAAACTCATTTCTTATCGAGGTGTCGTAAAAGCCGACTCAGGTAAATCGACCCGCCGTGTGGTATCCGGCTGAGTAGAATAGTGCCACCCTCATTTCTTACCGTGGTGTCGTAAAAGCCGACTCAGGTAAGTTGACCCACCGTGTGGTATCCGGCTGAGTAGAATAGTACCACCCTCATTTCTTACCGAAGTGTCGTAAAAGCCGACTCAGGTAAGTTGACCCGCCGTGTGGTATCCGGCTGAGTAGAATAGACCTCCCTCTTTCTTACCGAGGTGTCGTCAAAGCCGACTCAGGTAAGTGGACCCGCCGTGTGGTATCCGGCTGAGTAGAGTAGCCTTGACTGGCCCGTTGGAGCAGTGGGTAGTGACCCTACCTTCAGCTCCGCGGGTCGCGGGTTCGATTCCCGCCGAGGGCCAACATTTTCTATAAATGAATTTGTTGGTCTTTGAGCCTGGGTGTATATTTGTATTTAAGTATGTATTTAAAAAATATATAAGTATATATTCACCAGTTGTCTATCACCCATAACACAAGTATTAAATTACTTACTTTGGGGACGGACGACCGTGTGTGTAAGTGTCCCATATATTTAAAAAAAAAAGACCACCCTCTTTCTTACCGAGGTGTCGTAAAAGGCGACTAAGGTAAGTTGACCCACTGTGTGGTATCAGGTTTAGTAGAATAGACTACCCTTTTTCTTACCGAGGTGTCATAAAATACGACTGATGTAAGTTGACGTCAGGCAGGCGGCCGGTCGTAAAAACGCAACCAAATCATGTGACAGCATGTTTATAACATGTTGTGCCGACCCCACTTAGAGTGGAATAAGGGCAGGAAGATGATGTTTTATATCTGTTTTCGGGTATTGAAAATATTCTTAAATATAAAATGGAATGGATATAGCTGTCAATTATAAAATTGACATAGTCCATCGCATAACGAACGGACTAAGGAAGTGAAAATACTCCGGATCGAGCCCCATCTGCCCTATTTTTTCCCCCTTTTTTTTCAATTTTCATTTTTTTTATTTTAAAAAATTTGCCTTGCTCGGAATTTTACTACTTATTATAAAACAAACTCCCCAAAAGCTGTATCTCTGTATGTGATCGATTTTCTCAAAATCTACTTAACGGATTTTATACGGTTTTTATTAAAAGTGCATGTCCTCGGGAAGGTTTAGGTTAAGGAAGGTTACAGTTTCATGTAAACTGTGTTCAAGAGGAAGTGTGCAGTTGTAAAAAAAACTCATAAACTAACAGAGATACACTAAAGTAATGTACTAGAGAATTGTAGATCTACAAAAATACAACAAAAAAGTCCGCGACAGCATGTCTCTATCTCGTTTTGCAGTGCTTGTAAATAGCTTGCGATTTATGCAATGATTTAGACTCAGGTGCCAGATTTGTGTTAAGCTAATGAAAGTAAAGTACCATTTGCATACAGGTTATTCCACAAGGTTGTTCTTTCAATGTCGATTATATAGGTACCTATTTTCTAGTCAGAACTATGGACTTTGCTCCCACTATTATTCGCTAATAAATAGTCGCCATTTTGTCTGCATCATCATCCTGCTCTTATCCCACTCGTAAGTGGGGTCGGCACAACATGTTATAAACATGCTGTCAAATAATTTGGCTTTGTTTTTACGACCGGCCGCCTGCCTGACGTCAACTTACCTTAGTCGTATTTTACGACGCCTTGGTAAGAAAGAGGGTGGTCTATTATACCAAAACCGGATACGACACGGTGGGTCAACTTACCTTAGTCACCTTTTACGATACCTCAGTAAAAAATGAGGTTGGTCTATTCTACTCAGCCGGATACCACACGGTGGGTCGACTTACCTTAGTCGCCTTTAACGACACCTCAGTAAGAAATGAGGTTGGTCTATTCTACTCAGCCGGATACCACACATGTGGTATCCGGTTTAGAAGAATAGACCAACCTCCTTCTTACCGAGGTGTCATAAAATACGACAGAGGTAAGTTGATGTCAGGCAGACGGCCGGTCGTAAAAACGCAGCCAAATCATGTGACTGCGTTTATAACATGTTGTGCCGACCCCACTTAGAGTGGGATAAGGGCAGGAAGATGATGATTATAAATAAAAATTAATAATTAATTAATTAAACAAAATTTCATAAGTACTTATTAGGTATATCATTTTATTAGTTGTCACCCGTAACATAAGTTTTAGGTTACTTTGGGGACGTTCACGTGCGTGATTGTTCCATATTATTTATTATTTTTAATGAGAATTAAAAACATACTTTGAAAATAATTTTACATAAGTACTTAGTAGGTATATCATTTTACTAGTTGTCACCCGTGACATAGGTTTTAGGTTACTTTGGGGACGTTCACGTGCGTGATTGTTCCATATATTTATGATTTTTTATGAAAAAAAAAACATACTTTCGTTATTAGAATGGATTGTATAAATTAAGGTTCAACTATCTAAGTCCGCCTTGACATTCAGTTTAGTATTACAACACTACATAAAACCTGTATTCTATACATCAGGTGTAGTATAGACAATGCAATAATGAGATATCATGTGACAATCATTTATATGAACGATATTTTTTTTCTTTATAATCATTCAATAAATAACAATAGTCAATCAATTTATTCTTTTTCAAACTTGTCAACTCCCCGGAAATATCATTACCACCTTCACACCTCTCCTCACCACAACCCACAGCACCACAGAGATGTTGTAGAAGCAGATATTCATGATGAAATGTCAACGGAAGAAACTGAAGAAAGGGAGCAAGAGACAAACGGATTTTTTGAGAAATGGGCTCACAACGACTCTTCTCTCTACACCTTTCCTTACCGCACATCTCTATCCATCACCTTTGCTTACACATTTATACAAGTGGCACGGATATTTTTCAAATTTATAGCGGACATATCCTATGACCAACAAAGTCGTAAAAAACATAAGAGGTTTATTCCAGATTAAAAAAAGGATCTGACGCATAAAAGCGAAGAGGGCCGAGTCCAAAAAATTTGAAGAAGCTCAGAAAGAAGAATAAGATTTCGTAACGTAAGCTAAAGGCTTGTTCCTCTCCCACTGCTGGGATTGGTAGATTTCAAATATCCTCAGAATGCTGTATATATTCGCCGAAAAGCGCAGCATAATTTATAAATTAGAATTAGGTAAGTATAAAAGTTTTAACAGAGAAACTCCAAAGTACCCTGAATATGACTCCTGAATTCCCGAAAAAGTCACACAGTGTCACAGTTCGGTACAGCTTCTTGAAGCGGTTTGATTTCTTTACATATTTTATTATCGTCATATTGTCACTAATTTACACAAAATCTTAACAAATAAAAACACTTAAACCTTCCTCACAAATTACTCTGCCTATTTGTTAAATCGTTATGAAATTTCGTTTAGTAGTTTCTGCATTTATCCCGAACAAACATACAGATACGCGCGGTTGACTTTAATAATGTATGATAGCGTATCTTTTACCAATATTCATGATAGTTGCCGTTTAACGATGAAGGATAATATCGTTATACCTGTATGAAGACAATTTCTGTCCAGAGATAACGGAAGTGTCGGGCTATTATGTTATCGTTGAACCGTGTCGTTGTCGTTGTTTATAATCGGTTTACTTCGTGTCTCGAGCGACGCCATTAGTCCTTGGTTCCGGTCATAATCAACGAGCACTTGATAAAAGTAAGAATTTAATTGTTTCTTCACTAATTACGGTAACCGATTTAGCTTGGTTGGCGTGAAACGATTGTTGAGTTTGTGATAGTGAATGTGCGCAGTGCTTGTGTATTATGGTACTGTTGTAGTGTAAGTGTTTTTACGATTCCTCGTTGTCCTCCTACGATAAGTGGAATCGACAGAACATATTATAAACATGTTGTCACATGATTTGCTTACGTATTTAAAGAACTTGCCTTAGTCGTATTTTATGACACCTCAGTATGGAAGAGGGTGGTCTATTCTACTCAACCGGATATCACACGGTGGGTTAACTTACCTTAGTCAACTTTAACGACACCTCGGTAAAAAAGTGGGTGGTCTATTCTACTCAACCGGATACCACGCGGTGGTTTGACTTACCTTAGTTGCCTTTTACACCATCTCACTAAGAAAGTGGGTGGTATATTCTACTCTACCGGATACCACACGGTGGGCTGACTTACATTAGTCGCCTTTTGCAACACCTCGGTAAGAACAAAGGTGGTCTATTCTACTCAGCCGGATACCACACGGCTATATTCTTCAGCATATTCCTTACACTTAATTTAAATTATTTTGTAGACAAGTCTTTCATGAGAAATGAATTGCCGACTGGCCCGTTGGCGCAGTGGGTAGTGATCCTGCCTTCAGATCCACGGGTCGCGGGTTCGATTCCCGCCGAGGGCCAACATTTTCTATAAAAAGAATTTGTTGGTTATTCGAGCCTGGGTGTATATTTGAATTTAAGTATGTATTTAAAAATTATATATGAATATATTCACCAGTTGTCTCTCATCCATGACACTAGTATTAAATTACTTACTTTGGGGATGGACGACCGTGTGTTTAAGTATATATTTATTATTATAACTGCTGATCCGCGAAATCCGGAAGAATTGCACTACATTTTAGTAAAAACCGTACCAAAATCAGTTCAGACAAAATCAGACAGCTTTTGGAGGACTTTGTTATATGTATGATGTATAGATTTTAGCCACATATATACTTCTCGCTTTTCGGTGAAGGAAAACATCGTGAGGAAACCTGCATATCTCTAGAGAATTCTAGGGATATGTGTAACCTACCAATCCGCATTGGAGCAGCGTGGTAGGTCTTAGCTCCAACCCTTCTCTCCAAAAATGGAGAGAGGAGGCCTATGCCCAGCAGTGGGATAGTAACAGGCCGTTACTATATACTTCACTCTGTTCAGATATCTGCTTATCATTAATATATATTCAAATTTTAACATTTACATTAGTATAATGTTACAAGTTTGTCCATTTAATGTATGATACTAGAAACAGGTTCTTGTCCTTGAAATATAACGTGTATATTTATAATTAGTTCGTTACTTAATATTTTAATTATAATAAAAACGGGTTAAATCAGTGTTTCCTTTTATGGTCCGTGCCCCACGTTATAAATTATTTTGCCCCCCTAAGTAACATACATAAATTTTAATATTAAAAATTGAATTGTCCACTTAAAGAACATAAATATTATGTGTTTGGAAGAAAACTTGCTTTTATTTGTTTAATTTGGCACTGAAATCTAGCATTGTACTTAAATGGCCCAGAGCGAAAGGCTAAAGGCTAAAGGGAAACACTTGTGTGTTGCCCCCCTGTGGGTCGTGGGCCCCACGTTGGGAAACACTGGGTTAAATAGATGTTTAGTCGATTTTATACGTTATCAAATTTGAACTATAGTTTATTAATGTTGCCGTGTGGTATCCGGCTGAATAGAATAGTACCACCCTCTTTTCTTACCGAGGTGTTGTAAAAGGCGACTAAGGTAAGTCGACCCGCCGTGTGGTATACGGCTGAGTAGAATAGACCAACCTCATTTCTTACCAAGGTGTCATAAAAGGCGACTAAGGTAAGTTGACCCACCGTGAGGTATCCGGTTTAGTAGAATAGACCACCCTCTTTCTTACCGAGGTGTCATAAAAGGCGGCTAAGGTAAGTTGATCCACCGTGAGGTATTCGGTTTAGTAGAATAGACCAACCTCATTTCTTACCGAGGTGTCGTAAAAGGCGACTAAGGTAAATTGACCCACCGTGAGGTATCCGGTTTAGTAGAATAGACCACCCTCTTTCTTACCGAGGTGTCGTAAAATACGACTAAGATAAGTTGACGTCAGGCGGGCGGCCGGTCGTAAAATACGTAGCCAAATCATGTGACATGTTTATAACATGTTGTGCCGACCCCACTTAGGGTGGGATAAGGGCAGGAGGATGATGAATTAATAGTTTTAATTATAATAAAAACGGGTTAAATAGATGTTTAGTCCATTCTATACGTTATTAAATTTGTAGTTAATAATTTTTATTTGACTGGCTCGTTGGCGCAGTTGGTAGTGACCCTGCCTTCAGCTCCGCGGGTCGTGGGTTCGATTTCCGCCTAGAGCCAACATTTTCTATAAACAATTTGTTGGTTCTTCGAGTTTGGGTGCTTTATATTTAAATAATTTATATACTATATTTACCAGTTGTCTGTCACCTCAAGTATTAAAGTTTTTTTGTATATATAGATATTTCTTCTTCTTCATCAACCGATGGACGTCCACTGCTGGACATAGGTCTCTTCATGGGATCTCCACCACACACGATCTTGTGCCGCTTGGACCCAGCGGCTCCCCACGACCTTTTTGAGATCGTCAGTCCCTCGTGGGGGGTCTGCCGACACTGCGCTTTCCGGTGCGGGGTCGCCATTCCAGCACCTTGAGACCCCAACGCCCATCGGTTCTACGCACTATGTGCCCCGCCCATCGCCACTTCAGCCTCGCGACACGCTGAGCTACGTCGGTGACTCTGGTTCTTCTACGGATCTCCTCATTTCTGATTTGATCACGTAGAGAAACTCCGATCATAGCTCGCTCCATCGCCCGCTGAGCAACTCTGAGCTTTCTTATGAGGCCCATAGTCAGCGACCAAGATTCATATTTAAAGTCAAAATAGATATTTAAAGTCACGATATATACTCGTATAGTCTACAGATAAAAACTGGAATTTGATATCATATGTCATCGAGACAAAGTCCATAGTACATGTTTTGTAATGATTAATGACTAATGATGCAATCCAGGATAGTTGTTATAAATAGTTGTAGTTATCTCACTGTGGAATTACGTGACGATTGGAAAAATTATGCTGAAAATTAGAAAACTCTATGATAGCAATAAGAAAACTGCAATGAAAAATTGCTTAAAAATCTAATAAACACGTTTTATAGCACATCTAACTAAAAATTATACCATCACCTTCCTGCCCTTATCCCACTCTAAGTGGGGTCGGCACAACATGTTATAAACATGTTAACACATGATTTGGCTGCGTTTTTACGACCGGCCGCCTGCCTGACGTCAACTTACTTTAGTCGTATTTTACGACACCTCTGTAAGAAATGAGGTTGGTCTATTCTACTCAGCCGCATACCACACGGCGGGTCAACTTACCTTAGTCGCCTTTTACGACACCTCGGTAAGAAATGAGGGTGGTACTGTTCTATTCAACCGGATACCACACGGCGTTTATAGGACATCGAAATAAAAATTAAAAATTATACCATCATCTTCCTCCCCTTATCCCACTCTAAGTGGGGTCGGCACAACATGTTATAAACATGTTGTCACATGATTTGGCTGCGTTTTTACGACCGGCCGCCTGCCTGACGTCAACTTACCTCAGTCGTATTTTACGACACCTCGGTAAGAAAGAAGGTGGTTTATTCTACTAAACCGGATACCACACGGTGGGTCAATTTACCTTAGTCGCCTTTTACGACACCTCGGTATGAAATGAGATTGACCTATTCTACTAAGCCGGATATCACACGGCGGGTCGTCTGAACTTAGTCGTCTTTTACGACACCTTGGTAAGAAATGAGGGTGGTAATATTCTATTCAGCCGGATACCACACGGCGTTTATAGGATATAAAAATTAAAATACCACGATGCCTTAATTCAATATTAAACTCGTTTTATGCAATTTTATTACTTGCTGTGAACGCTAAGCGATTTGGCAAGCTCGCCGACTCACACGGAACTTAGATACGGCTATATTTTAAGGTCGTACATTTAAATTAAACCAAATGATCCGTTCACAATTGCTAAAGATTATCTCTGTTTGACTATAGCAGTGATTCTTAACCTTTTTTTTGTTGCAGCACATAATTAACGATTTCAAAATTTAGCGGCACACAAAGAAAAAGCTAAAAATTATATACTTACTACACACTGCATAAATAATTTATGACCAAAATATACGAAATTAACTAATATATACTACAATACAGCAGTTTAAAATCACTGTTAAAAAGAGGCTGATACAGATAGCCTACTATACTCTTGAAGATTATTTAGAAGATAAGAATGTGTGGATATAGCTCTCTTTGAACCTGTACAAGACAGTAACGACTGAATGTAAATAGTATTAAGAATTATATGTTTAAACTAGCGGCCTGCCCATGCTTCGCACGGGTATAAAATATATATCCCATGTCACTCAGTGTAAAAAAATGATTAAAATCGATCCAGTAGTTTTGATTTATTCATTACTGCCCGTGGCCCGCAAGCGTTAAATTTGGAGAAAAACAATTTCCTCTCCCTATACCAAGACGATTTCCTGCTATCTTTGGAATATCTAAACTCATATAGTACATTTTTACTTATTTACTTTTACATTTTACCTATGTATTTTATTTTTACAATTAATTACAGAATGTCTTTAAACAAACTCTTAAAAGATTCGAAGTGCTATAGGGTGAAGCGCGGCGTCCTCGCGGCATTTTAAATCTGTAATATCTCGGAAAATGTTCACTTAAATAACATACTGTAAACGGCCATATTGACCTATATTAAATCAACAATTTATTTAAGGTACTTAATTGCATAAGGATTAATGTTGTATTGTACAAAAATTGCTTTGAACATAAGGCATTATTTTTCCTAAAAAGTATATGACAAAAAATGCTTTTGTGGGTTATCCATAAGAGATAGACATATACCATCGCGGACTTTTCTGTAGACCTTTTCAAGGCGTACAAATACTTAGTACATCATTTTGATAAATCTCGTAGGGTTTAGCCTGCGTTTGCAATGTAAGCGGACAAAAATGTAATTATTTACAGAAACCTCAAAAATTACAGTATTTCTCTACTCCGTATTGAATGTTATTATACGTACAAACCTTCCTTTTGAATCACTCTATCTATTAAAAAAAACCGCATCAAAATCGGTTGCGTAGTTTTAAAGTTTTATGCGTACATACGGAA
Source organism: Morpho helenor (assembly GCA_029227775.1). NCBI lineage: Eukaryota > Metazoa > Arthropoda > Insecta > Lepidoptera > Nymphalidae > Morpho > Morpho helenor. Next base: position 14,132,878 of record JARGCU010000022.1, on the reverse strand, counting down.
ATATGGACTTTGTTTTATAATATGTAGTGAAGAGCAACCGCCGAGTTTTTTGCTGGCTCTTCTCGGCAGGAACAGCTTTCCGAACCAGCAGTAGAGTTGACGATTCAAAAGCACTTGTTTACAAGTTTATTTGAATAAAGAATATTTTGAATTTTGATTTTTTTTTTTGAATAAATTTTGGATTAATTACAAGCTAATAATAAAAATATTTTTCTTTTTAAATGATATAATTTAATAATATTAACATTATTATATATTTGCAAAATTTGGCGGCACACAAAAGTGCCGCGGCACAGTGGTTGAGAATCACTGGACTATAGTCTAACAAAGGTTCATTTATTTCTTCTACAACTTACTAAACTTAATCTATACTAATATATAAAGCTGAAGAGTTTGTTTGATTGTTTGAACGCGCTAATCTCAGGAACTACTAACTTATTTAATATAAGTAAGTATTACGTTTTATGTAACTATGTCGAAGAGGAGCTTTACATAAGCAACAGAAATAATATAAAGTAATATACTAGATAATTGTAGATGTAAAAATAATGCACACCATGACAGCATTACTCTCGTATGGTATAATCTCTCATAATAAAATGAAATGAAATTTATTTATTGATGGAACATTTACAGATTGTACTTGTAATAAATAATAAATACTTTTATGTCAAAAATTAAAGCTAATCCATATTGTGGAAATAACGAATGTCAATCTATTTATTTATTTTAATACGTTCAAAAACCTTAAAGGTCCATTGGCTTTGTTTCGCATTGTAATTCTTAATAAACTATTAAAAATAAAACAAAAAAAATTATAGCTATTTTTATATCTGAATAAGACAAAATATACAAGTTTTAATTTTTAATAATAATTATTAATTGGAAAAGTCTGTATAACATAAAATATGTGGACGCCGTAATTTACGTTACGTTTAACGATTTTATTAAACCCCATGTAACTGTAAGGCGGTAAAATGAAAAATAAAAGGCTGGAACATCACAAACCAGGTGTAGAAGTCAGTCAAGTGAGAATTAATAATGGAGTAAAGGCTTAATCTGACGCAAGAGCGACCCCGATCGAGATAAAGGGTTATTGAGTGACTGTCAAGTTTATTCTTTGATTATTTCTTGTTTGTTTTTGTTTGCTCGATTTAGGCTGTATGTCCACGGTCAATGCTCTATTCGTTTTTTTATCAATCGAATTTACCGCGTATTAATTGTGCCGCAGATAATTATGAAATTAAATATATAGTTTTTTTATATATTTGTTTCATTAATAAATGTATACATACTAAATATAATTAGGCGAATTTTAAATTATTTATATATTTCAATATCGATTGTAAAAATTATTTGAAAAAAATATAAAATATATGCAATGCTAAATGAAGAACAGAGTTTCCCAACATTTTGTTTGTGCAATTCCCCATCTTAAATATATTTGAAGTATCGATTTAAAACAATTGTTAAAGGAATATATGCAATGCTAAATTTAGAAGATAGTTTCCTAATATTGTTTTGTACATTCCCTATCTCAAAAATTTCTTTGTCTTCCTATGTAACATACATATTTTTTTTTATTAAAAATCGAATGAATTTTGTTATTATGAATTGAACAATAAATTCAAGAATTTTCTATGAATTGTATGTTTGTGTTGTTTCAAGCAAATTTTAAAATTCTCGCGTCGAGTCCATTTTCGAATCCCCCACCCTCCTTACAATCAAATTATCCCCTGTGGGGGGTAGAATCCACCTTGGGAAACACAAACAGATTGTACTACCGTTTTCGTATCTATATTCGTATGTAATAGCTACCTTAACCACACTACGCACTTCACACGTTCAACAGGACATTATCAACAACCGTATCGCCTCTAAATGATTATCTAAAACATCGTCAGAGAACATAAGGCAGTTCTATCATCATCTTCCTGCCCTTATCCCACTCTAAGTGGGGTCGGCACAACATGTTATAAACATGCTGTCACATGATTTGGCTGCGTTTTTACGACCGGCCGCCTGCCTGACGTCAACTTACCCCTGTCGTATTTTACGACACCTCGGTAAGAAAGAGGGTGGTCTATTCTACTAAACCGGATACCACACAGTGGGTCAACTTACCTTAGTCGCCTTTTACGACACCTCGGTAAGAAATGAGGTTGGTCTATTCTACTCAGCCGGATACCACACGGCGGGTTGACTTACCTTAGTCGCCTTTTATGACACCTCGGTAAGAAATGAGGTTGATCTATTCTACTCAGCCGGATACCACACGGCGGGTCGACTTACCTTAGTCGCCTTTTACGACACCTCGGTAAGAAATGAGGTTGGTCTATTCTACTCAGCCGGATACCACACGGCGCAACATAAGGCAGTTCTATATGACTCTTTAAATTAATCTCATATACAATGTAATGAAGCTGTGGTAGCCCAGCGGTATCACCGTGCGCCTCTTTCGAGAAGGTCTAGGGTTCAAACCCCGGGCAGGCACCAATGAGTTGTCTAGTAAAACTTATGTGTCTAATTGATAATTGCAATTTATCACACGCTTTTCGGTGAAGGAAAACATCGTGAAGAAACCTGCATATCTCTAGAGAATTCTGGGGATATGTGTAACCTACCAATCCGCAATGGAGCAGCGTGGTAGGTTTTAGCTCCAATCCTTCTCTCCAAAAATGGAGAGAAGAGGCCTATTCTCAGCAGTGGGATAGTAACAGGCCGTTACTTACTTACAATGTAATGTGGAAACACGAAACTTTCAAATAAGCTAGTTTCGGTGAGCACATACATCAGTACATACCGTAATCATGTCAGTATCGATAACCACCACAAAGGGTTTGCGGTTATACACCAAAGGTATCAATTAACCGCTCCTACTTACCTATTGTTGACGCATACGTGGTAGCTTTCTTGGAATAATTCTACCTAGGATTACTAAGACTAGGGTTGTCTGTACGAATATTATTTAGTTTTAGTCATTATCCAATTCATCATCATCATTTAATTTATGTACATAAAAATATAAGAAATTATAAAACGATAGGTGATATATACAATAGATAAAGCAGGAACCGACATAAGCTTGCGGCTCCTGCTTTGCGCCTTGCAAAAGTACGTAATTCGTTTGTGGGTTTTGGTATAAGATTCTATAATAAAATTCCGCAATCAATTTCAGCTTTGCCATTACATCAGTTTAAAAACACTGTTAAAAAGAGGCTGATACAGAAAGCCTACTATACTATTGAAGATTATTTAGAAGATAAGAATGTGTGGATATAGCTCTCTTTGAACCTGTACAAGACAGTAACGACTTAATGTAAATAGTATTAAGAATTGTATTTTTAAAAGAGCAACCGCCGAGTTTCTTGCTGGCTCTTCTCGGTAGGAACAGTTTTCCTAACCAGCAGTAGAGTTGACGATTCAAAAGCACTTGTTTACAAGTTTATTTGAATAAAAAATATTTTGAATTTGAATTGAGTTTATTTTATTTATTAAGAAACATCAACAGCAAACATATTAAACATTGAATAGGCTACATACAAAAATAAGAAAACATCGATACATGCACCAATTGCAGATGTACACAGCATTGTCTGGGCGGTTCACTGTCTACAATTAATTATAATAAATACAAAAAAAACGACTCACCGAAAATATAGGCGCCCAAAAAGCGTCCTGTATGACCCTGACGATCAAATAACAATCGCAAACACACACATATAATGGGAAGACGAGGTCCTACTTTTCTGACGTCGTTTGGCCGTGGCTTCTCGCCATACTCCCGACGCCATGATGACCAATCGACATACTATCAGCCCTCCACTACACGTCGCCCTAAGCCGTGGTCCGGCCTCACAGGAGGCACCCTTAGGACGACGTTCCCCATAGCTAGTGGAGCTTCTGCGCTCTACTCTCCGCATTTCGCAACTTCGGCGGTACTTCTGCGCTCGCCTTGTCCCGCCCGGTGACCTTGTAAAAGCCGTTAGGGCTAACAGCATATTGTCAATTCGAAAAACAAAAAAATTACATTAAAAAAACAAAGGGATTATTATCTTATCTAAAATGTTAAAATTAAAATATAAAAAAATATATGAATTTGGTCAAAATTTAAATATGCTGTGCCAAGAATTTGTGTATGTCAGTTTTCACCTTCGCTAGATTACCATAAAATAAATCAACCCTTATCCCACATTCTACCCTTATCCCACTATAAGTGGGGTTAATGAGACGGGCCGAGTCTTGTTTGAGATGTTTTTAAACCGCCAAGTTTCTTCGGTAGGAACAGCTTTTCGAAACATCAGTAGAGTTGATTCAAAAGCACTTGTTTACAAGTTTACTTGAATAAAGAATATTTGATTAAATTTACTTTTTTGTGTAATAAAGACTGATGTTGTTTATCCGAACCATGTCTATAGCTTGCAATTTATGCGTTCCACACAATAAGTTATACGAAAGCATTTGGCTAACCCTATATTCTAGAAAATTCAATGTAACACTTATCGTGTTTGTAATAAAGTTTATTTTGCAGCTGTTAACTTCAGTAGGTGCATTCGCATTCTCAGAAGCTATCATTCAAAGTTCCGAGTATAGTTTGCATATAATTCTTATTAAGCTTACATTTGGCAGATCTATGAGACCGACTTTTGTTTTGATTGATAGTCGATTCAAACTAACTAAAAGATTTAAAGGCGCAATAAACTTTATTGTGATCTCAGATTAAATATAATTAAACAAAGGTGCTCTTAACTGATAGACGAAGTTTTTTTTTCGGTGTATTATTTGGCATATATCTTTAACTAGCTTTTACCCGCAACTTGTACTGTAATACAACACACTGTTAAAAAATAACACTGATAAAAAGAGGCTGATACAGAAAGCCTACTATTACTATACTCTTGAAGATTATTTAGAAGATAAGAATGTGTGGATATAGCTCTCTTTGAACCTGTACAAGACAATAACAACTTAATGCAAATAATATTAAGAATTATATTTTTAAAAGAGCAACCGCCGAATTTCTTGCTGTCTCTTCTCGGTAGGAACAGCTTACCGAACCAGCAGTAGAGTTTACGATTCAAAAGCACTTGTTTACAAGTTTATTTGAATAAAGAATATTTTGAATTTAAATTGAATCATGGAATGAACCAGTAGCTTCTGTCATCGTTTTTAAATTAAAAAAAGAGTATAGTTTTGTCTATGGAAAGTGTACAAGTAAATTCATTATTGAAGAATTGCTAAAGTTAAATATGGATTCCGCGAAATCTCCAACCATAAAGCCAGCGAGTGGCAAAGGTATAAACTAATAAAACAAGTAAGATTTCTCATAACGACGATAACGTCATCGACTTAATATATATTAAGTAGGTATGTGAGAAGTACATAATATTCAAATAATACTCAAGGATAATAGTAAGGGAGGTAAATCTGAGGTCAACTGTTTTCTTGGAATCAATATATCTTGGGATTTCCTATCAAGCTGAAATAACTTCCTCTTTCAAATAAAATTACAAATAATATTGTAATGATTGTTTCATGTGTTAAATATGATATTCATATTTAACATTCGTTTGTACGTATATATGATTTGAATCCCTCTTCATTATAGGTCCATACCATATTAATCTTGAACTTCAGGTCTTTTCAGACAACTTTCAGACTTCCTAATATATTCATTGGATATTGGATATGTGGTGTGACAAGACTGGGCCTTTACTCATCTTGCTGGCCCGTTGGTGCAGTGGGTATTGACCCTGCCTTGAGCTCAGCGGGTCGCGGGTTCGATTCCCGCCGAGGGCCAACATTTACTATAATTGAATTTGTTGGTCTTTGAGCCTGGGTGTATATTTGTATTAAGTATGTATTTAAAAAATATATAAGTATATATTCACCAGTTGTCTCTCACCCATAGCACAAGTGTTAAGTTACTTACTTTGGGGACGGACGACCGTGTGTGTAAGTGTCCCATATATTTATTTATTCATCTCATTTGCTTGTACATTGTTATTCATTCTGATCCATACATTACATGTCTAATGACCGTTTTATTAAATCTCCTTTTAAGTTTAAAGGGCATTTAAGGGTCGTATGTTGTTTCTGATGTTAATATTATATTCAAATTCAAAATATTGTTTATTCAATTAAACATGTAAACAAGTGCTTTTGAATCGTCAACTCTACTGCTGGTTCGGAAAGCTGTCATACCGAGAAGAGCCAGCAAGAAATATCGGCAAAGCTCTTTTCAACAAAAAATGAATAATTAGTTACAGTTAGTCATTACTATCTTGTACAGGCTCGAATAAACGCATTCTCATCATCTATGTAATCCTCAGTAGAAGCTTTCTGTGTCAGCCTAATTTTTATAGTTTTTTTTAAATTGCTGTAATGGCAAAGCTAAAATTGATTGTGGAATTTTAATATATACATCGCAGTTAAAATTGCTGAGTGTAATAGTTTGAAATAAGTGCTGAGGATCATCTCTATGTAGGCATAAACCCATAATTACGGCATTGAGACTTGTCCGGACGTACCGGCTATGGTTTTTTGCATCTCAAACCGGTTCTAGGTAATAAAACACCAGTCCTTTAGAGTTTGCATCGATCTCTCCGTAATAGGGCGACCACGTGAATATGGTGAAATATTACAATTGCAAAAATGTAATGGCATTATTTTGCTGTAATAAAGCCTTGTGGTATCCGGCTGAATAGAATAGTACCACCCTCATTGCTTACCGAGGTGTCGTAAAAGGCGACTAAGGTAAGTCTACCCGCCTTGTGGTATCCGACTGAGTAGAATAGACCAACCTCACTTCTTACCGAGGTGTCGTAAAAGGCGACTAAGGTCAGTTGACCCACCGTGTGGTATACGGTTAAGTAGAATAGACCACCCTCCTTCTTACCGAGATGTAAAATACGACTAAGAAGTTGTTGTTCAGACAGGCGGCCAGTCATAAAAACGCAGCCGAATCATGTGACAGCATGTTTATAACATGTTGTGCCGACCCCACTTAGAGTGGGATAAAGGCAGGAAGATGATTATAATTGCAAAAATGTAATGACATTATTTTGCTGTAATACGCGATAAAAGAGAATATATCGCACGCCTAGTATTAAAGTGACCGAATTAAAAAAAAAAGTCTAAAAAACTTGTGGTAACTAGCAATCGCCAGTGGATCCGCCCGCGTGGAAAGATTAAAACCGTAATATAGTATTTTGATAACCATAAAAATTGGTAAAGTGGGTTCACCTTAAAAGCTAGACGTATGCTGTCGCGGACTTTTATCTAGAACTTTTAGAGGTGAACAATTTTGTAGTAAATGATTTTTGAATAACTATCACCGTTTACTCAGCGCACGCAAAGAAAGCTGTAAATTTTGCCGTTTTCGTAATATTTTTTATTGCTGCTCCTCTCCTATTCATCTTAGCGTGATTTTATATAGATAAATGGAATATCTTACACTGAAAGAATTTTTCAAATCGGTTCAGTAGTTCCTGAGATTAGCGCGTTCAAACAAGCAAACAAACAAACTCTTCAGCTTTATATATTAGTATAGATTAGTACCGTGGTAACCAAGCGTTGCTCGGTAATTTTTTTAACGATATAAAAAATGCAATTTAAAAAAAAATTAAAAAAAGTGGCTGTGAAATATGGGAATCGATCCCTGGTTTTAAACTTTTTTCACCGTCACCCATTGGGCTATTAGCATACGTTTATATAGCATTACGTTTGACAGCTAAAATATCCTTTGCATTCAATTCTACAAATTACCATTTTTTCAACGCCCGAAAACAGGGATAAAACAACATTTAAAAAAAAAAGTAACGTAGTTCTATTTTTTCCCCCTAAATGCTGAATTTCATGAAAATCGTTGGAACCGTTTCCAAGATTCAGAATATATATTTAGAAATATAAAAGTAAGTAAGTAACGGCCTGTTACTATCCCACTGCTGGGCATAGGCCTCCTATCTCCATTTTTGGAGAGAAGGGTTGGAGCTAAGACCTACCACGCTGCTCCAATGCGGATTGGTAGGTTACACATATCCCTAGGATTCTCTAGAGATATGCAGGTTTCCTCACGATGTTTTCCTTCACCGAAAAGCGTGTGACAAATTGCAATTATCAATTAGACACATAAGTTTTAATAGAATAACTCATTGGTTGGCCCGGGTTTGAACCCATGATCGTCTCTAGAGATTCAAACGGTCGCACCGCTAGGCCATCACAGCTTACATTTAGAAATATATATTCAGAAAATATATAAATATTAAAGATTATTTTTTTATTCAATATGCGTAAATATTAAAGTGAATGCGAGAGTAGTTAGCTCTGCGTGCACTAAACTTTAAAAAAAAACAAGGTTTAACTAGTCAGTTCAAATATAAAATCATACTTTTATGTATTAATTGACTTTGCCTCCAAAAACACTCCATTAAAACGATGCGCACATTAGGACATTTCTAAAAATAAACATGTTTAAAAACCAGATGAAATTTAAGATGCGTGCGAGTTGATAAACTGGTGTGGTGGTTTTGGTTTTTTTGGACTCAACCATTTCGAAATAGTGGTGCAATATTTTACAGACAATTTAGAATCCAAAAAATGGATAGAAATTTGCAATTTAGCGAATTTTTAGAATAGAAATTTGCAATTTAATTCAGGAATTATTGTTTTTCATATTATTTAGTTAAGTTATGGGTCCGCCGTGTGGTATCCGGCTAAGTAGATTAGACCACCCTCATTTCTTACCGAGGTGTCGTAAAAGGCGACTAAGGTAAGTTGAAATTAGGCAAGCGGCCGGTCGTAAAATAACTAGGCAAATCATCTAACAGTGCGACAGATGATAATTATGATTACTAGGGAACTAGGGGTAGGCGAACCTTTATGTATGAACGTGCCCTTTTTTTCTAAACAACATTTGCTTAGAAAAATGGCACGTTCATATATACAATATAAATTTAGCGTTTTCGTAATATTTTTTATTGTTGCTCCTCTCCTATTCATCTTAGCGTGATGTTATATAGCCTTCCTCGATAAATAGACTATTTTACAATGAAATAATATGTCCAGTAGTTCTCGAGATTAGCGCGTTCAAATAATCAAACAAACAAACAAACTATTCAGCTTTATATATTAGTGACTATGGTTAAAATAAGGTCAAACAAATGCCCGAATGCCCAATCGCTTATATTAGCGTTAGGTAAAATGCAAAGAGCCAATGTTATGTATAATATTGACGTGATTTCTTTAATGGCTTTCAAGTGATTGATTGTCCCACTCAAGCGCAATCAATCATTATTGGCGAAGTGCAGAAAATCATTGGTTATTACAATGTTTTGTATGAGCTGATAGCCTGTTTACAGCACACGATGCGACTTGTTGCTGATACGATTAGTCGTGGAATTAACCATCATCCCTTATCCTACTGTAAGTGGGGTCGGCTCAACATGTTATAAACATGTTACAACATGATTTGGCTGCGTATTTTACGACACCTCGGTAAGAAATAAGGGTGGTATATTCTACTCAACCCGATACCACATGGTCAACATACCTTAGTTGCCTTTTACCTCGGTAAGAAATGAGGGTAGTCTATTCAATTCAGCCAGATACCGCACAGCGTTATCCGTTTACATACTTATCTACTTGTTACTTGGTGGATAGTAATAAAAAAATCTTTAACCAGCCTGATCTAACTACTAAAGATCACTGTTAGACCAGAGGTGAAACCGCTGTATCGTTGGGGTCACGGGTTCAAAGCCTGGTCAAGCCAATGAGGTATACTATTAAAAACTTATCTTATTATAATATTATCTAATTGATAATTGCAATTTATCACACGCTTTTCGGTGACAGAAAACATCGTGAGAAAACCTGCATATCTGAGAATTATGAGGATACTAGCGGCCTGCCCCTGCTTCGCACGGGTATAAAACATATAGCCCATGTCACTCAGTGAAAAAAAATGATTAAAATCGATCCAGTAGTTTTGATTTATTGATTTATAGAGATATTTATTTTATTTTTATTAATTACAGAATACAATTAATTACAGAATGTCTTTAAAAAACTCTTGAAAGAGCGACATTCCTGCTAAAGTCGAAGTGCTATAGGGCGAAGCGCGAGCTCCTCACGGCATTTTAAATCTGTAATATCTCCGAAAATGTTCACTTAAATTACATGCTGTAAACGGCCATATTGATCTATATTAAATCAACAATTTATTTAAGGTACTTAATTGGATAAGGATTAATGCTGTATTGTGTAAAAATTGCTTAAAAAATGACAAAAAATGCTATAGTGGGTTATCCATAAGAGATAGACATATACCATCGCGGACTTTTCTGTAGACCTTTTCAAGGTGTACAAATACTTAGTACATTATTTTGATAAATCTCGTAGGGTTTAGCCTGCGTTTGCAATGTAAGCGGAAAAAATTTAATTATTTACAGAAACCTCAAAAATTACAGTATTTCTTTACTCCGTATTGAATGTTATTATACGTACAAACCTTCCTCTGGAATCACTCTATCTATTAAAAAAGACCGCATCAAAATCTGTTGCGTAGTTTTAAAGTTTTATGCGTACATAGGGATAGGGCGACTTTGTTTTATAATATGTAGTGATATGTAACCTATCCAATCCGAATTGAAGTGGTGGATCTAAGCTCCAACTATTCTCTCCGAGAGGAAGCCCAGCCGTGGGATAGTAACAAGCCGTTACTTTTCCCACTTCGCTATTCCATTTACCAACGTTAGCCGTGCCCTCGGCTCATTATTTCTTAGTAATAAAAGGACAAATAATCATCTATACTAATAGTATATATTCACCAGTTGTCTGTCACCCATAACACAATTATTAAGTTACTTACTTTGGGGACGGACGACCGTGTGTGTAAGTGTGCCATATATTTAATATTTATTTATATAAAGCTGAAGAGTGTGTTTGATTGTTTGAACGTGCTAATCTTAGGAACTACTTGACCGATTTGAAAAATTATTTTAGTATAAGATTTTTCATTTATCAAGGAAGGCTATAGGCTATATTACATCACGCTAAGATGAATAGGAGAGGAGCAGCAATAAAAAATAGTACGAAAACGTACGTTTGCGCTGAGTAAACGGTAATAGTTATTCAAAAATCATGTACTACAAAATTGTTCCCCTTTAAAAGTTCTAAACAAAAGTCCGCGACAGCATATGTCTAGCTTTTAAGGTAAATCCACTTTAACCATTTTTATGGTTATGAAAACACTATATTACGGTTTTAATCTTTCGACGCGAGCGGAGCCGCTAGTGATTGCTAGTTAGTAATAAAAGGACAAATAATTTATTTTTACAACAACCTTAAACTAACAAGCGCTGACGCAATTTCTAACTAAAACAGTTTTTTATTTAGTTACGTTTGTATTTTACTGATTACGTGAAGTCCTTGAATTCAATTTACTCAGTACTTTTAACCGTGAATAAATTGTTGAAACGACTCGTGGTAGCTGGGAAATAATTTGTTTTATTAATAAGTAAGCAAACCATCTGTTAGTTTTTCTTTTTGTCTATTTTATACTCTTTCTTCTTTCTTTATCTTATCCTTATCCCACTCTAAGTGGGGTCTATAATTCGTCAACTCTGGTGCCACTCCTGTAACATGCATATCATTTTTCACACAATCCATCCATCTTTTTTCGGTCTCCCCCAGCCATACATCCATCCACATTCATATTTAGAACTCTTTTGGTAATACTCTTTCTTAACTATTCTGCTAAAATAAATAATAAAAAAGGACTTGGGTGGAAAAAGGATAATGTTATCTAGTATCGATCCTGGTAATGTTATAAAATTGTAGCAGTTTTTTTTTGTGCCTGAATACAGGAATAAAACGTTTTTTTTTTAAATGAAACCGACTTTGATTTTTCCCCCCCATTGCAAGAGAGAGAGGGTATTGTACCCTATATGCTCAATTTTACGAAAATCGTTGGAGCCATTTCCGAGATTCGGAAAACAAATATACAAGATTAGCTCATTTAAATGTTAAAGATAAAACCAAAAGTAATTATATAAAAAAAGAACAGTAGTAATAAAATTATTTTGCTATAATTCGCGATAAATATCTATACATATTATAGAACAAAAGCCAAAACCTGTCTGTCTATATGTAATCGATTTCACAAAATTTACTGTACAGATTTTTGTACGGTTTATACTAAAAGATAATGCAATTCTTGAGAAACGTTTATGTAAATAGTGCATTATATTAGAATTCCCGCGGGTTTGGGATTTATTTAGAAAAAAACTTTGTTACACACTGATTTAAACGTGGGCGAAGGAGTGCGCACAGTATATATTCTAACATTCTATAAATAATATTAACTGTTATATGAATTTACTTTGGAATGAGATAAGGATTAATATTGTATTTAATAACACCAATAACAAGTTAGGTGAATATATACTAAATATACTATATACTATATAAAAATGTTATTCTATAAATTGAATAACATTTTTCGTCGCGGTTTAGGAAATATCACATACTAAATAATTCAGGGCCAATACTCAATGTCGACACAAAAAAAACGTCAAAAAACTTATATTTAGATGCGGTCCACAATTTAAATAAATACGTACAAATACTTTACGAGTAATGCGTCCACAAAAAAAATTGTTGGTAAATAACTAGCTAAGTCCCAATTTTGGCCAAATACCGCTTTTTTCAAAAAGCTGTGATAGCCTAGCGGTGCGACCGTGTGAATCTCTAGAGACGATCATGGGTTCAAACCCGGGCAGACACCAATGAGTTTTCTATTAAAACTTATGTGTCTAATTGATAATTGCAATTTATCACACGCTTTTCGGTGAAGGAAAACATCGTGAGGAAACCTGCATATCTCTAGAGAATTCCGGGGATATGTGTAACCTACCAATCCGCATTGGAGCAGCGTGGTAGGTCTTAGCTCCAACCCTTCTCTCCAAAAATGGAGAGAGGAGGCCTATGCCCAGCAGTGGGATAGTAACAGGCCGTTACTTTACCTCTTTTTGGAGAAAATAACGACGACGAATTTTAGTTTAAAGTACTTTTTTTAAGGACATCATATCTAATTAAAGTCTTGAGACTGATCTTAGATAGAAAAATAAAAGCGAAAAAAAGGACTTTTGATTGCGCGAAATTGTTTTACAAATATCTTCGCATAAAGACGCTAACTAAAAAAAACCTAGACAATATATACTATGCTGTAATTCCGCTTGTAAATTTTGTTACAAGATTTATCCGAGTTGAGATTTATTGAGTGGCAAACATATTAAAACTAAAATAGAAACAAGTAATAAACAATCCCGCAATAGCAGACGATCTTGCGGTTTTCCACACAAAGACGAGCGTAAGAAAGGTTTACGACACCTGAGAGTATAACTAGTGCCAATTTAATATTAAATTACTTAAAACCGCAATAGCGTGTTGGTTTTGCCATAGGTTGGATGATGGTTTAGACCAGGGCTTCTTAAACTGTGGGTCGCGACCCCCAGGGAGTCGCAAGACTACTGAAAGCAAAAGGCACACACTCACCTCGCACGACACCTCGATAAGAAAGAGGGTGGTCTATTCTACTTAACCGGATACCACACGGTGGGTCAACTTACCTTAGTCGCCTTTTACGACACCTCGGTAAGAAATGAGGTTGGTCTATTCTACTCAGCCGGATACCACACGGCGGGTTGAATTACCTTAGTCGCCTTTTACGACACTTCGGTAAGAAAAGAGGGTGGTACTATTCTATTCAGCCGGAAACCACACGGCGTGATTTTTGAAACTATATAAATACAATTTTATAATTTTTGTGCAATTTTTAATTTTAGATTTTTGTATGTTTCAAAACGAATTCTAAAACTATTTTTTGAATATTAATATTACTATTTTTATTTTTGTAAACTATATTTTGATATGTATATGTTTATTTTTAGCTACGTAATAAATTAATTATCAAAAAATATTAATTTATTTTTCTTTTATATTTGTATGGGGTCGTCAAGAAACTCGCAATTATAAATGGGGTCGTGAACGACAATAGTTTAAGACGCCCTGGTTTAGACTAAGCCAGGGCGATAACACCGTGCGCCTCTTTCGAGGAGGTCTAGGGTTCAAAAACCCGGGACAGGCACCAATGAGTTTTCTAGTAAAACTTATGTGTCTAATTGATAATTGCAATTTATCACACGCTTTTCGGTGAAGGAAAACATCGTGAGGAAACCTGCATATCTCTAGAGAATTCTGGTAATATGTGTAACCTACCAATCCGCATTGGAGCAGCGTGGTAGGTCTCAGCTCCAATCCTTCTCTCCAAAAACGGAGAGAAGAGGCCTATGCCTAGCGGTTTAGACTATAGAGCAATGTTTTCCAAACTTTTTTGTGCCAAGCCTCACCTTAGAATTTTTACAGTTTTTGTACCCCCCTGTGTACTCGTAACATACAATCCTTTTGCCCTTTTCCCACTCTAAGTGGGCACAACATGTTATAAACATGTCCCATGATTTGGATACGTATTTAACGACCGGCCGCCTGTTTGATGAACTTACCTTAGTCGCCTTTCACGACACTTCGGTAAGAAATGAGAGTGTTCTATTCTACTCAACCGGATATCACACGGTGGGTCAACATGCCTTAGTCGCCTTTTACGACACCGCAGTAAGAAAAGAATGGTCTATTCTACTTAGCCGAATACCACACGCCAGTTCAACTTATCTTAGTCGCCTTTTAAGACACCTCGGTAAGAAATGAGAGTGGTCTATTCAACTCTATCTAATACCACACGGCGGGTCACTTTTACTACACCTTGGTAAGAAAGAGAGTGGTCTACTCTACTCAACCGGATACCACACGGCCGTCCAACTTGCCTTAGTCGTATTGTACAAAGATTTATCTGTAAGAAATGAGTGTGTTCTGTTCTACTCAGCCGGATACCACTCGGCTAACACTGTAAGGACGACTCTTTTCCATTTCACAACATCCATGATGCTTCTATCCCCGCCAGTCTCAAACAATCATAATATAAACCGTTAGGTCTAACAGCATATTGTTCGTTCGAAAAAAAGAGCGTCCCAAGTAAAATCGTTTCCCAATAACTAAGAACGGAGTCTATAAAATGACGTCACAAAGGGAATGGTTAACAGACGTTCCGGTAAACCTATTCTGAACCTTAACACACTAATAATAAGAACTAACAATAAGTTCCTATATTTAATTCATCGTACGTTCGATTTTGAGTCTTATTGACTGTGTGATAGAATTGGTTATTAAGGTTTGATGTATAATAAAGGTCGCATACCTAAATGCGATGGGAAAGGTTTAAATATCAATAGATAAAGGTACAAAGGTAATTCATGATCTGAACTGCTTTGTTACTAGTCTGGACATGTCTGTAGGCTATGTTTTAACGGCCTGTTGCTATCCCACTGCTGGGCACAGGTTTTCTTTGGAGAAGATTAGACTTATTTAAATCTAAATACATCATAAAACAATTGTCATACAGGAATGCCATACACGACTCAACATCTTCGTGGGCTAAGAGAGTGTCGGCACAACATGTTGTTACATGTTTCAGCTAGTTATTTGACGACCGGCGGCCAGTCTGAAGTCAACTTACCTTTTACATACGATACCTCGTCAAGAAAGAGGGTGGTCTATTTTACTCACTATTGTAATTTTGAATAACCTTGATCCTACGTTCATATCTATACTAATAAATGGGAAAGTCCGTGTCTCAGTTACGCTTTCACGACTGCCACTTGAGCAATTTTGATGAAATTTGATACAATTCAAACTCAGGCCAACATATATGATAAATACTACTTACGACCAACTTTAATTTAATATTCTCAAAATTAATAATAATATTATTTTGCTATAATCCACGATGAAGTAAAATAGAAAATATATATAATGCTAAATGTAGAGTGGACAATCCGTTTTCATACGTGATACACGCAGGATTCGTAAAAACTCATGCACAAAACCCAACCACCGCCACCAAAATACAGAAGCACTACATACGCTCACTATCACAAACTCAACAATCGTTTCGCCCCGCAACCGAAGCATCATCAGGAGATAGACTCCACGACTAAATCGCAAAGCGAAGCAATACCCAAACAAGCTTAGTTATATACTAATCGGTTCAACCCCATCATTTTATTTTATTTTGCCTGCGAACACGTGTAACAAGCTTGTTAATAATATATTAAATATTAGTAATAATAAAAATAATTTTATTATTACTTTTGTGTTATGGATCTCCGCAAAGTAACCCCTAATTCTATAAATTATTTAATATTCTCAATTGTGCGGGTATTTTAACGCTTGAGTTGGTACATACTTAGTCGCGGGTACATTCTGAAATATAAATAAAGCACAATTAAATAAAACAAAAATCATAGCTATTTAATATTATTTATAACAACACTGACTTGCGTTAAGTTAATATCGGAGGTTGGTCGTACAAGGAAAACCGACATTCAGACAAGATAGTAGATGTCAAGTAAGATTCAAAACAAGTAAATATAAAAAAGGTTGTTACTTTTAACAATTTAACTTATAAAATTTCGCCCTTTTACTCTATTAATACTTACGTAAGAAGAAAATTCATTATTCTCCCGCCCTAATCATATTCTAAGTTGGGTCGGTACAACACGTTTTTCTCTTCCATTCTCTCGTTTTTCTCTTCTCTCAACTCTGGCGCTATTCCTTTTACATGCATATCATACTTCACACAATCCAACCATTTCTTTTTCGGCCTCCCTCTAGTTACATATCCATCCGCATTCATATTTAACGTAAACTAATTTCCGTTCGCGAATTTCAACGGCGCTCCCCAATATCGTGACGCAATGTGAAAGTCGAAATTATCCAATAACAAGTAACAATTAAAGTGCAATATATGTGATATACGGCCAGTATTAATGATGTTGGTAATTAGCAAACGATACTTTCGACATGCATGCACATTTTATTGCAATACAAGCGAACAGTGCCGCTTCATCTTTAAACCTAAAATCCAAAATATTCTTCATTCAAGGAAGGTAACTAGTAATTGGCCATGTACTAGTTTGACCGTTTTGTATGAAATTTTAAATAAGCGTTTTGTTTGTTGTAGCTTATAAAAAATAAATTTGTAATTACCTATCGCCTATTAATAACTGCCCAAAAGCTCAGAACTGTAGCCCATTGTTTAATACTTAATATTTTAATTCTATAAATTTCAAAATTGAATGTAACTTTTTTTATTTCTTGTACCGTTAAGCATTCATAATTGACTGACCCGTTGGCGCAGTGGGTAGTGACCCTGACTTCAGCTCCGCGGGTCGTGGGTTCGATTCCCGCCTAGGGCCAACATATTCTATAAATTAATTTGTTGGTCTTTGAGCCTGGGTGTATATTTGTATTTAAGTATGTATTTAAAAATATGTAAGTATATATTCACCAGTTGTCTGTCTACCATAACACAAGTATTAAGTTACTTACTTTGGGGACAGACAACTGTATGTGTAAATGTGTGTAAATAAATAAACCAGACAACCGTGTGTGTAAATGTCCCATATATTTATTTATTTATTTATAATTTATTTATTTATTTTAATATTATTATTATTATTAAAATATTTAAAAAAAACTTCCTTATGAATTACTCTATCTGGAACTCTCTTTGAATGTGAAAACCGCATGAAAGTCAGTACAGTATTTTTTTGAGTTTATCGCTGATATACGGACAGACGCGGCGGGGGCCAATATGTAAGGAAGTCAGGACAATAATAAGCATAGCGTTTGTTTTTTGTAGGGTTCCATTAGTGACGCTAGGGCGCTATTTTAGTTTCGTATTTCGACGCTATTTTTAAACTCTGTCGTATTGACTGTGCGCAGGTCAGAGATCATTCTTTAAAGAATTAGGTATATTTTACGCAAGCACCATATATCAAAGGCATCAATGCGTTTACTTGGACTTGACAGTACATGTTTCAGAAGCATACAGAAAAATGGAGAACACGAGTGTGCGTACCAGAAGGATTTTGGTTTTTCGCGAAATATTGCGGTCCCGCCATATTTTGTGCGCTCTGTCAAGAGTGTTACGACTGAGAAGAAGTTGTATTCGGCTGAATAGAATAGTACCACCCTCATTTCTTACCGAGGTGTCGTAAAAGGCGACTAAGGTAAGTCGACCCGCTGTGTGGTATCCAGTTAAGTAGAATAGACTACCCTCTTTCTTACCGAGGTGTCGTAAAAGGCGACTAAGGTAAGTCGACCCGCCGTGTGGTATCCGGTTGAGTAAAATAGACCACCCTCTTTCTTCCCGAGGAGTCATAAAAGGCGACTAAAGTACGTTGACGTCAGGCAGGCAGCCGGTCGTATAATACATAGCCAAATCATATGACAACATGTTTGTAACATGTTGTGCCGACCCCACTTAGAGTGGGATAAGGGCAGGAGGATGATGAGGAGCCATTATTTGTAATGCTGGAGCGCAGATAAACGAAATTCACAACCAGTTTGAGATCAAGCACGCCGGTTAGATGTAATTTGTGAGCTTCAACATTCTTAGTTTTCGACCTGTTCATACATGTCTCATGTTCTTGATGGCCTCCATCTTGTTCAAAAGATCGGACATCCCAGCTTCACTCTATAGGTATTTATAGTAAAAAAAAATAAGTAGCGGCCTGTTACTATCCCACTGCTGAGAATAGGCCTCTTCTCTCCGTTTTTGGAGAGAAGGATTGGAGCTAGAACCTACCACGCTGCTCCAATGCGGATTGGTAGGATACACATATCTCCAGAATTCTCTAGAGATATGCAGGTTTCCTCACGATGTTTCCTTCACCGAAAAGCTTATGATAAATTGAAATTATCAATTACAAAACATAAGTTTTAACAGAAAAAGTCGTTGGTGCCTGCCCGGGTTTGAACCTGCGACCTTTTCGAAAGAGTCGAACGGTGTTACCGCTGGGCCATCACAGCTTGGTATTTTTAGGTTATTAAAAAATATAAATTAAAAAAATATATATATACATAACTTAAAAATAAAAAAAGAACAAACAATATTAATATCTAAAATTACCTTAAATTACTTGGTATTTATAGGTAATTAACAAATTTCAATTGTTATCATCATCTTCCTGTCCTTATCCCCCTCTAAGCGGGGTCGGCACAACATGTTATAAACATGCTGTCACATGATTTGGCTGCGTTTTTACGACCGGCCGCCTGCCTGACGTCAAATTACCTAAGTCGTATTTTACGAAATCTCGGTAAGAAAGAGGGTGGTCTATTTTACTAAACTGGATACCACACGGTGGGTCAACTTACCTTAGTCGCCTTTTACGACACCTCAGTAAGAAATGAGGTTGGTCTATTCTACTCAGCCGGATACCACACGGCGGGTCGACTTACCTTAGTCGCCTTTTACGACACCTCCGTTAGAAACGAGGTTGGTCTATTATACTCAACCGGATACCACACGGTGAGTCACCTTACCTTAGTCACCTTTTACGACACATCGGTAAAAAATTAGGGTGGTACTATTCTACTAAACCGGATACCACACGGTGGGTCAACTTACCTTAGTCGCCTTTTACGACACCTCAGTAAGAAATGAGGTTGGTCTATTCTACTCAGCCGGATACCACACGGCGGATCGACTTACCTTAGTCGCCTTTTACGACACCGTGGTAAGAAATGAGGGTGTTACTATTCTATTTTGCCGGATACCACACAGCGTAAATTTCAATTTTTATATAACCTTTGAACATCAAAGCCGCGGGACACAGTAAGTTAATGAAGTAAAAACAAAGCGTTTGAGTTTGAGCTTCGAAACTTTTTAAATAGGACTCAAACTCTATTTCCGCAGTATATAATAGTTCAACACACGGACGGCAGTAATTACGGTGAATTTGACGAGCCAGCCGGTAATTGGCAACATTAGGTGCGGGCACGAGTCGTAATTAGTGATAATAATTGGAAGATAAAATTACGGTTTCATAATATCTATACTTATGATAAAATAATGTCCCTAAAAGCTGTCTGTATGTGGTCGATTTTCTCAAAATCTACTGAACAGATTTTTGTACGGTTTTTACTAATATATAGTGCAATTCTTGAGAAAGGCTTAAGTACCACCCTCATTTCTTACCGAGGTTCGTAAAAGGCGACTAAGGTAAGTCGACCCGCCAGGGCAGGAGGATGATGATAAATATCTATACTTGTTATAAAAATCTATCTGTATTTGATCGATTTTCTTAAAATCCGTTACCGTTTTCATACTTCAAACATGCATGTTTCGTAAAAACGCATGCACTACAAATTAACACTACTACAACACAAGTACTACACACTTTCACTATCACATATCTCCCGCGGTAAGTGAACCATAATAGATTCCACGAAAAAATGGCAAGCGACACTTCATCCAAATAAGTATAATTACATAGTAATTGATGCAACCCCCACCATTTATATTGCCTCCGAACACGTGTAACAAAATAAACTAAATCCAGTTTTAGCTTGTAATACGCGATATTGCTACGAGTAGGATCAGCACTAATTGGAGATTCTAGCAAAAATAATGTATAATTTTTTGTAATAAAAACTAATTAAAGAGATAACTGTAACTTTCACAGCATTATTTTAAACCGTTTGTTTGAACTTAATAGTCGGTTTGCGTGTTATTCGAGTGCTTTATTTAACGATACAATCAATCTTAACATACTGTATAACAGAATTATTCGTTACATATCTAAGGTAGATATTTTAGGCCATGTGTCCGCCTGAGTAGAATAAATCAACCTCATTTCTTACCGATGTGTCGTAAAAGGCGACTAAAGTAAGTTGACCCGCCGTGTGGTATCCGGTTGAGTAAAATAGACCGTTCTCCTTCTTACCGAGGTATCGTAAAATACGACTAAGGTAAGTTGACGTCAGGCAGGCGGCCGGCCGTAAAATACAAAGCCAAGTCATGTGACAACATGTTTGTAACATGTCCCACTTAGAATGGGATAAGGACAGGAGGAAATTATTTTAGGTAGATATTTTAGAAATCGGCCTCGACTAACAAACCGCTATTGAACAAGAAAAGTTTAAATTAAGTGTAAGAGATATGTTTATTCGTAAAACATTATACAATTGATGATTATTTTAATGATTAAATGCTTGGATTTAAAAATCCTTTCAGCTTCATACAAGACTGCGGTTAAATAATGTAAATTGAAAATGTTTAAAAGATTTACCGCCGAGTTTCTTTCTGGTTCTTCTCGGTATGAGCAACATTCCGAACCAGTTTAGCTTCATTTATCATATTTTTGACGATTCAAAAGTGCTTTTAACGAGCTTACTTTAAAAAATATTATTTTGATTTAATTTGATTTAAATAGTAAGGCCGTGTGACTTCTATCAGCGGGTAACAGGGTCAAATCCCGGCCAGGCTGGGATACATGTAGGAAGGATCGAAAGGTAGCTCCTGCCGAGAAGCATCAGAAAAATTATTATCATCACCTTCCTGCCCTTATCCCACTCTAAGTGGGGTCGGCACAACATATTATAAACATGTTTTTATGATTTGGCTATGTATTTTAGGATCGGCCGCCAGCCTGACATCAACTTACCTTATTGGCATTTTACGACATCTCGGTAAGAAAGAGGGTGGTCTATTCTACTTAACAGGATACCGTAGTCGCCTTTTACAACAGCTCGGTGAGAAATGAAGGTGGTCCTATTCTATTCAGCCGGATACTACAGGGCGTAATCAGCAAAAATATTATTTAGAAAAATATTAGGATATTGTCACATTTACATATTATAAATTATTAGTGAAGTGCTAAGTTGGCTCCCGTTCGGTTTATGAATAATAATCATAAATCAAATTAAAATGTCAAGGTACCCTCAGCCGTGAATGACAATTCAAATGCACATAATTATTTATCCTTTAGTGTCTAGAATAGGTATTATTTTCTTAAAGCCGTGTGGTATCCGGCTGCATAGAATAGACCACCCTCTTTCTTACCGAGGTGTCGTAAAAGGCGTTTAAGTAAGTTGACTGGCTGTGTGGTATACGGCTGAGTAGAATAGACTTTCCTAATTTCTTACCGAGGTGTCGTAAAAGGTGACTAAGGTAAGTCGACCCGCCGTGTGGTATCCGGCTGAGAATAGACCACCCTCATTTCTTACCGAGGTGTCGTAAAAGGCGTTTAAGTAAGTTGACTGGCTGTGTGGTATACGGTTGAGTAGAATAGACTTTCCTAATTTCTTACCGAGGTGTCGTAAAAGGTGACTAAGGTAAGTCGACCCGCCGTGTGGTATCCGGCTGAGAATAGACCACCCTCATTTCTTACCGAGGTGTTGCAAAAGGCGACTATCTTAAAAGACCCGCCTTGTAACTGACTGAGTATAATAGACCACCCTCTTTCTTACCGAGGTGTCGTAAAATACGACTAAGGTAAGATTGACGTGAGGCACGGTCAGTCTAAAATACGTAGCGAAATCATGTGACAACACGTTTATAACATGTGCGGACAGCCCTCAGAGTGGGATAAGGGCAGGAGGATACCTCCAACCTCCTACCTCCGTAACATCACTTAATAACCGAACTCCTTTGTGAGAAACACGCTTTCACCGTTATATTATAAAATAATATAATCAATATAAAAAAATAACATATGTTATTGCTCATAAAACATTCCGCATACCGTAAATGGAAAGCGGAAAATTAATTATGAAGGAAAACGAGCGATTAAATCACGTAACTTGTTGAGACAGGTTATGTATGACTTTATTACTACTATCAGATAATTTTGTTCTTGAATCTTTAGGCAAGTTATTTTCAAAGGGTAATCTATACCAAGGCTTCTTAAACTTTTTTATATAGCGACCCCCTTCAAGCTTAGGAAATTTTAAACGACCCCCTCCTCCATATAATGAAATATATATTAACCGTAGATGTAGATGTAATATCGCACTATTTTACAATGTAAATAGCAGTTTTGCATTGCCACTTTTTTCAAAAAATAGTTATAATAAAACTACAATAGTATTTTGTATGATTTTTATTTGTATTTATATTTGTACGTAGTGTGTATACTAATTTTAAAATTTTATTTATAATTGTTGTAAACTAACCAATTATAAATTTAATAAAATTTATTTAATTAAATTTAATGAAAAGGGGGTAATGAAGGAACTTAGGAGGAGAAATATCAATAAATCTTTGTTACAAAAGTTCTTTAAAGGACAGCTGCAGCCATGTAGTTGTATCAATAATGATTGAAAACTATCAGATCTTTGCGACGCCCCTTTCAATAGTCACGCGCGACCCCCTGGGGGTCGCGACCCACAGTTGAAGAAGCCCTGATCTATACTTATATATATTTGACTGGCCCGTTGGCGCAGTGGGTAGTAACCCTGCTTTCAGCTCCGCGGGTCGCGAGTTCGATTCCCGCCGCGGGCTAACGGTTTCTATAAATGAATTAGTTGGTCATTCCGCCGTGTGGTATCCGGCTGTGTAGAATAGACCAACCTCATTTCTTACCGAGGTGTCGTAAAAGGCGACTAAGGTAAGTTGACCCACCGTTTGGTATTCGGTTTAGTAGAATAGACCACCCTCTTTCTTACCGAGGTGTCGTAAAATACGACAGAGGTAAGTTGATGTCAGGCAGGCGGCCGGTCGTAAAAACGCAGCCAAATCATGTGACAGTATGTTTATAATATATTGTGCCGACCCCACTTAAAGTGGGATAAGGGCAAGAAGATGATGATGAATTTGTTGGTCTTTGAGTCTGGGTGTATATTTGTATTTAAGTATGTATTTAAAAATATATAAGTATATATTCACCAGTTCACTGTCTACCATAACACAAGTATTAAGTTACTTACTTTGGGGACGGACGACCGTGTGTGTAAGTGTCCCATATATTTATTTATTATTTATTTATGTAAAGCTGAAGAGTGTTTGTTTGTTTGGACGCGCCAATCTCAAGAACTACTGGCCCGTTTTTAAAAATTCTTTCAGTGTAAGATAGTCCATTTATTGAGGCTATAAGCTATATAGCATCACGCTAAGATGAATAGGAGAGGAGCAGAAATAAAAAATAGTACGAAAACGGCAAAATTTAAAGTTTTCCTTGCCTGCGCTGAGTAAACGATAATAGGTATTCAAAATCATGTAATACAAAATTGTTCCCCTCTTCAAGTTCTAAATAAAAGTCCGCGACAGCATACGTCTAGCTTGAAAGGTTACCCCACTTTAACCATTTATATGGTTATCAAAATACTATATTACGGTTTTAATCTTTCAACGCGGGCGGAGCCGCTGGCAATTGCTAGTAAAAATATATATGTGCTATGCTGATGAGGTCGCTTTTTGTTTTTAGCTCCAGATAGCTCTAAAACACGTTCTGATTTCTTAGACTCATAAAAAATATCATTATTTTGCAGACGCTCGGAATTTCGCGTTCCCGTGAGAACTTAATAATATAAATGTAGAAACAGTATAAAAATACTTATTTAATATTAGAAATATTAAATACACTACTTACTTAGTTATAAAATTTTAACTGAAGACACTTATAAAACACTAGTAATATGCCGCGGTTTCAGCCGCATAATTTTTATTTTTTTACACCCTATTTATTACATTTTTTTCCGTATCCCTATGTTTTTGTTGAAAATGTTATATAGTCTATGTTGCTCAGTAAAGATGCAGCTTTCCAATGGTGAAAGAATTTTTGAAATTCCTCTTTATAATATTAGTATAAAACACGATCTTGATAAGTCGCTCTGTGAACTAATTGCTGCAAATCAAAAAATATGGTTTAGGGAAGTTAGATTGCCCACTCCACATTTAGCATTACATACATTTTTTTTACGTCATCGCGGATTATAGGAAAATAATTTTATTAATACTTTTGAATCCAGACAACTTTATCTTTTTTTAATAGCATTTTTCTTTATATTTTATTTATCTTAAAAAAAAAAGAAAAAGTAGTTGGGTAGGTGGTTAGGTGGGGCTCGATCCTAGGTATTTTCATTTCTCTAAATCGCCCGTTCCCAGAATAAGCTACGCTAACTTGAAAATTTACGACAAAAATAGTGTTTTATATTCAATGTAAATTTTTTTAATGTTCAAAAACAGGGATAGAACGATTTTTTTAAAATAAAACCTAGCTAGATCGATTTTTCCCCAAAATACCCTACATACTGAATTTCAGGAAAATCGTTGGAGCCGTTTCCGAGATCCCGAAAATACATATATACATACAAGATTAACACATTTAAATATTAAAGATATCATCCCCCTGCCCTTATCCCACTCTAAGTGGGGTCGGCATAACATGTTATAACATGCTGTCACATGATTTGGCGTTTTTACGACCGGCCGCCTGCCTGACTTCAACTTACCTTAGTCGTATTTTACGACACCTCGGTAAGAAAAAGGGTGGTCTATTTTACTAAACCCGATACCACACGGTGGGTCAACTTACCTTAGTCGCCTTTTACGACACCTCGGTAAGAAATGAAGGAGGCACTATTCTATTCAGCCGGATACCACACGGCGTTCATTTAAATATCCATCCATCCATCCATCAGCCTTTTGCAGTCCACTGCTGGACATAGGCCTCCCCATGTCTGCGCCAGACATCCCGGTTCTCCGCAATGCGCATCCACCTGGCCCCAACAACCTTTCGGATATCGTCGGTCCAGCGAGACGATGGGCGCCCTACACTGCGTTTGCCAAGACGCGGTCTCCACTCATTAAATGTTAAAGATATATTAAAAAAAAAATTACTGAGCAAGGTTGGTCACCCAGGCACTTCCAGTTAAATACGGCATCTGTCGTTTAACTGCAGGTTAGTTCCCATGCCCTGCGTCATGATTTCCTAATTAAAAAATTTGATACGGGTTCAATTAATTAGGCCGACAATTTACATGGCACTGATATATTTAACCCGTTTCTTAGATCTTTTATCGATGACAGCCCTACCCTTTTTTTTTCTTTAGAGGCACATCTCAACAATATAAGCTGTGGTAGCCCAGCGGTAACACCGTGCGCCTCTTTCGAGAAGGTCTAGGGTTCAAACCCCGGGCAGACACCAATGAGTTTTCTAGTAAAACTTATATGTTTAATTGATAATTGAAATTTATCACAAGCTTTTCGGTGAAGGAGAACATGGTGAGGAAACCTGTATATCTCTAGAGAATTCTGGGGATATATGTAACCTACCAATCCGCATTGGAGCAGCGTGGTAGGTCTTAGCTCCAATCCTTCTTTCCAAAAAAAAAACGGAGAGAAGCCTATGCCCAGCAGTGGGATATACAGGCCGTTACTTACTTTTTTTTTACATCTCTATAGACACAGTCGTGAACGTGTCTTTTCTTTGATTAACTGATAATTTAACTGGCTCATTGGCGCAGTGGGTAGTGACCCTGCCTTCAGCTCTGTGGGTCGCGGGTTCGATTTCCGCCGAGGGCCAACATTTTCTATAAATAAATTTGTTGGTTCTTCGAGCCTGGGTGTATATTCGTATTTAAGTATGTATTTAAAACTTATGTAAGTATATATTTACCAGTTGTCTGTCACCCATAACACAAGTATTAAGTTACTTACTTTTGGGACGGACGACCGTGAGTGTGTCACATATATTTATTTATTTAAAAAAAAGAAAAAGAAATGGTAACCAATTTAATGAGCCTGATAGTATCCAGCTGAGTAGAATAGACCACTCTCATTTCTTACCCAGTTGTCGTATAAAGCGACTAAGGTAAGTTGACCCACCGTGTGGTATCCGGTTGAATAGAATAGACCGTCTTTTTAACTGTGTGTTCTAAAATACTACTGAGGTAAGTTGACGTCGGCAGTCGGCTAATCGTAAATTATATAGCAAAATCTTGTGACAACATGTTATAACATGCTGCGCCGACCCCACTTAAAGTGCGATATGGGGCAAGCGGATGATGATGACAAAATTTCACAGTTTATACATTAACGTATAGAACCCGGCTATACTCACTTCTTATTATATCGGATGAGTCCGACTAGTTTATACATTGATGATTAAATTTTAAAAAAAACCTCCTAATTTCTTGGAGCAACGTGGTAGGTCCAAGCTCCAATCTCTTCAAGGAAAAGGCCACTTTTAAACTATAGAACTAAGTTAACACCATTACAGTATGGTGTTTTGTGAGAACATTTGGGGTATATTCGATCCCCAGTAAGACATATGGCGGACGTGAGTGTTTATATGGGTGCCGAGATTTTAAATTAAAACATGATATATTAATAATCAGTGCCTGGGTGACCAAGCATAACGGTAATTTTTAGAATGATGTAAATAAAAAAATTGAAAAGAAAAATAAAAAATATAAGGCAGCTGGGGCTCGATCCTAGGTATTTTCACCTCTCTAGACCGCCCGTTCTCCAAATGAACTACCATGACTTTACATTTGACAGCGAAAATGATGTATTGGACGTAAATTTCAAAAAAAATTAGTAGACTTTAAAAACAGGGATAAAACGAGATTTTTTAAAAAAAAAAACTTATCTAGATCGATTTTCTACCCCAAAACCCATATATGTTAAATTTTAAGAAAATCGTTGGAGTCGTTTCCGAGATTCCGAAAATATATATACATACAAGATTAACTCATTTAATTAAGATTTAGAAAAGGATGGCATAACCTATAAAGAATAGCTCAACTAACAAATAAAATAACTAACCCAACGTATTCTTTATTATTTCCGTGTAAAAAAACCCTTAACATTTTTCCTAGAAATAACAAAACAACGCTAACAATAACAATCAAAGACAATACTAATATTCAAGACTTAAAGATTGAGAGAAATAGCAATATACAAATGAACATAAAATTCATATGTAAGAAAGGGACAGGTATAAATCGGACAGGACGAACAGGTGGTAAATGCAGTAAAGCGCGGTCACTGAGATAGAATGCGGTAGGGCTGGCAGATATGTTTTTTTAATTTCTTAATGTCTGAAGTCAAGCAGTTTCGTACAATAAAAATCATATATGATCTATTTTTAATATTGCTCTAGTATAACAAAACCTGAAGACTATAAAAGTCAAAATATAATATGGTACTATGGCACTGGTAAGGTAATATAATACTCGCGTTTTATAGAATTAGGCGTTACATTGCGGAGATCCATAATACAATCAACAATCGTTTCGCCCCGCAACCGAAGCATCATCAGGAGATAGACTCCACGACCAAAATCTCAAAGTCTAAAGGCCAAAATCGCAATCGCTTTGCGATTTTGGTCGTGGAGTCTATCTCCTGATGATGCTTCGGTTGCGGGGCGAAACGATTGTTGAGTTTGTGATAGTGAACGTATATAGTGCTTGTGTATTGTGGTGGCGGTGGTGGAGGTTTATGCATGTGTTTTTACGAATCCTGCATGTATCAGGTATGATAACCGATTGTCCACTTACATTTAGCATTATATATATTTTCTATTTTACTTCTTCGCGGATTATAGCAAAATAATTTTATTATTACTTTTGTACTCGCGTTTTGCTGAGCCGGGAAACCCCGCATTGATTCTCAGTAGCCAAAAAAATTCCTATGGAAAAGTAATAATGAAATTATTTTGCTTGATTAATAATAGTCCTATATATTCCTAAGCTTAAGCTATTCGAAGTCCTATAGCTTTAGCTAGTCAAAGATAACTGTGAATATTTGAATGAACAGAGTACGGTGTTACTTTATAATGGCCTTTCCTTCTCATTTTTTTTTGTAAAATTTATTCGCAAATTTGCGCCTTACACAGATGTAAGTTGCCAGATGATCGTAATCACTTGAGTGTTATCATATCTGAATAGCTTTGTATATTAAGAAATGTCCAATTTAAATTTTATTTTTTTATTTGAAAAATATTATAAGTCTGTTCAAACAAATTTTCTAAGACATAAGGAACACCGAATCTCTATAATTAAAAAGAATTCGTTATAAACACTTAATTCCATATCTCAACACTCGGTTTAATGCGCAAAAACTTAACACCGCCTCAAGGTTCGTGTTTATGCAAAAGAACAAAAAGCCCAACAAAAAAAATTACGACTTTATGGTATTTGCCCTCTTCGCTCAAATTCAAGGACATGTTGACGTCATATGGTAGAAAGAGATGGCTGTATAAAGCAATGACCGGAATAAAAAGTCGACAGTTAACAGGTGTTAGCCCGTCTTTGACCATAATTAGTATTACCACACTTTATACCGTGCTTCGGACGAGTTCCTCTAAAGAAACGTTAATCTCTCGCTACTCGCTAATCACAGAGTTTTGAGTAAATGGTTAAACCTTGTTTTATATCAACTTTAGTAAAATAGTGTCATATGTAGCATTACACTTTATTTTGCAAACTGCATATGTGATTTAGGCATACGATTTATGTGAACATTTCCTTCCCCTTTTTAATCTATTTAATCTAGGAAGGTATATTCTAAGCGGATACAAAAATAAAAACGATACATTTAATTTTGTTAGAATAATAATTTAAAAATAAAAAGTATACCAAAAATAGCAGACGCACTTTATTTTATTCTTATGATGAAATTTCATCCGATTCTTAAATACCTTAACAAGCTTTTTATAGTATGTTGAATAAATAGTTTATTTACTTAATTTAACGAAAAATTTCATCACATTTGTGGCCATGTACCTAAACTCTCGAGCGTGACTACGATAACTGGACTGGAGAAAAATGTACCGTTTTATTTGTATATGTATATTAAAAATTTATATTTTATCATTCTTGAATTTATTTCATCATCATTCTGTTACCCTTATCCCACTCTAAGTGGGATCAGCACAATATGTCTTCTTCTTCCATTCTCCTCTATCATTCGTCAACTCTGGTG
The DNA here is from genome assembly GCA_029227775.1 of Morpho helenor. Lineage (NCBI taxonomy): Eukaryota > Metazoa > Arthropoda > Insecta > Lepidoptera > Nymphalidae > Morpho > Morpho helenor. The sequence goes on along the minus strand of JARGCU010000022.1, from coordinate 14,102,988 downwards.
CCACTCCTTTAACATGCATATCAATTTGAATGATTGAATTGAATTTATTTATTTCAAATAATGTTTTTAATATGTTTTATGTGATATCTGTGCCTTTCTTCTTATTTAATTTATGTATAGTTGTCATCTTTTATAACTCATGATGCCATTTCTTATTGAATAGACACTCGTATAATCATGTATATGACCCATATGATATATCGGTAGGAACAAACAATCCTTTTTTTGTTCTTCAAAAAAAATCTATTTTTTTCATACTTTTAAAATTACATTCTTCAAAAATGATTATAATGCATGAGTAATCACTCGTTAATTATTTAATTTAACTTTAAAAATATCCTAACTTTCAACACGCCAGTTGGTTATCCTAGCCATAGGGATCGTCTTAAAATCTTGTTTAAGGTAAAATGCAAATAAATTCCTTGTATTGGTGGAAAAAAATACCCGATCCCAAGATAATTGTTTAAACTTTTTTTATAGTGACATTTATTATTATTCATACATATTATTTAACATTATACTAAGATGAGAAATTTATGTCTTTAACAGTGTAAAGTATAAAAGCAGTGCAAAACACCCGTTCGCTTTTACCGTAATGGCGTCCATAGATTTACAGGTCTAATTGCTAAATCTGTAATATTTCTCGCATCATTTTTGTCACTTTCTGGCACTAAACATGCCTGTTAAATCTAAATCCAATACTTTAAAGTTATAAAAAATCACGTATTTTTTATATCACAGCCGATACATAAAAAAAAATTGTCTTGTGCTTATCCAACTCTAAGTGGGGTCGGCACAACATGTCACATGATATGGCTACGTATTTTACGACCGGCTGCCTGCCTGACGTCAACTTAGTCCTATTTTACAATACCTCGGTACGAAAGGGTGCTCTATTCTACTTTAACCGTATACCACACGGTGGGTTAACTTACCTAAGTCGCCTATTACGACATCTCGGTAATAAATGAGGGTGGTATATTCTACTCAACCGGATACCAGACGGAGGGACAACTTACCTTAGTCGCCTTTTATGACACCTCGCTAAGAAATGCGGGTGGTATATTCTACTCAACCGGATACCACACGGTGGGACAACTTACTCAGTCACCTTTTAGGACACCTCGCTAAGAAATGAGGGTAGTCTATTCTACTCAACGGAATACTATATGGTGGGACAACTTACCTTAGTCAACTTTTACGACACCTCGGTAAGAAATGAGGATGGTCTATTCTACTCAAGCGGAGACCACAGCGTGGGTCATCTTACCTTACTCGTAGTCGCCTTTTACGACACCTCGGTAAAAAGTTGGCGTAGTCTATTCTCCTCAGCCCGATAACACACGGCGTATATTTAAAAAAAATCACATAATTTTATAATACAATAAACAAAGTACAATACCAAATCTAGCACCCTCCAATACGTTATTAATAAAGCAAAAGTCAAAACCGATATAACATTTCAATTGTGCGACAACCCTAATCTTCTTTCTATTTATTGTCTATGGCAGATGTATAGATAACAAAGGAAACTGTTCCTTGGTGTTATCTTAAAAGTGGGTGCAAATTTAACAATATTCCCATTATACGGGGTTGTTGAAGCGATTTCTAATCGATTCCTCGGACAGATGTTATGCAGCTGCTACCTGAAGGGCTTCTTACGTGAAATTTGAAGACTGCGCTTTTGGCGACCTGTGTGGCGTAGTTTGGAATCTGAGTTCGATGATGTGTTAATATAAGTGGGTAGATGTGTGGGTGTTGGGTTCGCTATAGTTTTGAATGTGTGTATCGGAGACTTTTTAGTATATTTGTGAGTGGCTATTGAAAGTATAACAGTTCAGGAGATGCCTCAAATAAAAATTCGCACCTTTTTACAGTATATTCTTAACCACAACACGGCGGTTACACAATATGTTGCCTGATTCCAAAAAAATGGCGCCAACCATGTCAAAACATATATATCGTCTTAAGATTCTCTGACGGATGTCACGTGGGTTGGATAGCCGTCTACCCAAGTGACATCCGGCACAGACTACTTATTAGTCTAAATATAAAAAATATATGTGACAATAACACACGGTTGTCTGTCCCCAAAAGCATATAAAACTCTTGTTATGTAATTAATAGAATTAGGCGTTACTTTGCCGAGATCCAAAATACAAAAGTAATTATATTATTACTTTTTTGTAATCCGCAATTTAAAAAAAACGCAGATTAGAGCATAATTATATCAATTTTTGACTTGTGTTATGCCTGACAGACAACACCCAGGCTCAACAAATTGTTTTTTGAAAATTGGCTTCGACGGGAAACGAACCCACGACCCACAATCTGTAGTTCTCACGGCCTCCTGCGCCAACCGGGCTAGTAAATGTTGATTGTAGATTTTAATTAAAAAACCAATATACATTAATTACTCAAAAAAACAACCTTTCATTAAAAAACTGTCAAAAATACCCTTAAAAATATACTTGACAGGCGTTTTAACACTAAAAGATTAAAATCTGGCCCCCTAACATTTTCATATCACTTAGTAAATTAATTTAACACCCCCTATAATAGAATATGTCGCGTTTGGACCCCAGCTAATCGAAAATGGGGCCGCTATTAATTATTTTAGCGAAATATCGTTTTCGCCAACCTCGTATGCCCTTGCGCAATATATTAGGTATTATTAACAGAAACTACAAATACAGGATGTTCTTATAAATAAGGAATAATAAATGGAATTCGATCCCGGGTCTTTTCACTATATTCAAATTAAAAATATTCTTTATTCAAATAAACTTGTAAACAAGTGCTTTTGAATCGTCAAATCTACTGCTTGTTCGGAAAGCTGTTCCTACCGAGAAGACCCAGCAAGAAACTCGGCGGTTGCTGTTTTAAAAATATATTTCTTAATACTAGTTACATTTAATCGTTTCTATCTTGTACAGGGTCGAACAATATCTATATCGACGTGTTCTTATCGTCTTAATAATCCTCAACAGTATATAGTTTGCTCGTTCCCCACTGAGCTATTACAACGTTACAAATGACAGCAAATTTAAGCTTTTGTTTCTATTTAAGCAGTTTTTGGTTCCCCACAAACAGTCATAAAAAGACTATTATTTTTAATGCAACCTTGTTACATAAATTTTTCGCCCCCGAAGTCGTCTTTATATTAAGTTTTATGAAAATCAAAGGAGTCGTTTCTCGAAATTCAACTCATTTCAATATTAAAGATATAAATATACATACATACATATATAATCTGAATTTTGGAAACGGCTCTATCGATTTCTATGAAATTCGGCATGTAGGGGGTAGGTATAGCTAGGTAAATAGAAAGATTAATTTCGCTGTTATTTTTAAAGTTGTAATAGCTGAGTGGATAACGGGTGCACTAAAGAAGTGAAATTATCCGGAATTGTCAGCAACTACTGGACCGATTTTAAAAATTATTTGAGTGTAAGATAGTCCATTTATCGAGGAAGGCTATAGACTATATAACATCACGCTAAGATGAATAGAGAGGAGCAGCAATAAAAAATATTACGAAAACGGCCAAATTTAAAGCTTTCCTTGCATGCGCTAAGCAAACTGTGAAAGTTACTCAAAAATAATGTATTACAAAAGTGTTCCCCTCTTAAAGTTCTAAAATAAAGTCCGCGACAGCATATGTCTAGCTTTCAAGGTCAACCCACTTTAACCAATTTTATGGTTATTTAAACACTATATTAAGGTTTTTAACTTTCCACGCGGGCGGAGCCGCTAGCGAGTGCTAGTCTTAAAATAAATCCTCATCTATTCTCCCAACCCGTTCTCTAATTAAAGATTTCCGCATTAATTTATACATTGTATGTAGTATGTAAGAAAATACATTACCTCGTCTATTAATATCATATTTCCCTTACGTGTAACACGCAGCTCTACGGATAATTTTCCGTTGATTGACTACTAAACATGCAAATTAGACAACGTTAGGCGAATTAAGAATAATTAAGCTATCACCTCAGATTGGTTGAAATGATATAGTACTCGTTGAAATAATCAGTATAAATATACTTTCAATTATGCAAAATTTGTATTAATCGTCGTAAAAGGCGACTAAGGTTAGTTGACGTCAGGCAGGCGGTCGATTGTAAAATACTTACCAAGCAAAATTAAACATCACTTAGAATAAGATGAGGGTAGAATGTAAAATGATGATGTGTATTTTATTATTCCCGAAGAAAAGCGGGTTTTTTTTATCCTAATATATAATCTTCAAACATACTAAATTATCATACACGGAGGTTGAAATTAAGTATAAAGATGTCTATACTTCTCATAAAACAAAAGTCCTCTAAAGCTGTCTGTATGTAGTCAATTTTCTCAAAATTTTTAACGCTTTACAGTATTTACTAAAAGATTGTGCAATTCTTGAAGATTTAGGCTTATACTTAATTCTCTGGAACGGCTATTCCGATTTTTATGGGACTCACTTGAAGATAGAGGAGATTGTGGAGAAACATAGTTTACTTTTAATCCTAGAACTCTCGCAGATTCGGGATTTGCCCTAAAAAAGTATGCGACACACTAATTTACCCACAGCTAGTAAATTATAGAAATGCTTCAAAATTTTCCGGCTTCCACGAAAATTGAAAATAATTTTATGTCTGACCACCGAGTTTGCTGCTGGTTCTTCTCCGTTAAAGCAATATACCGAACGAGTTGAAGCTTCATTGCTCATATTGATCCTTGCAGAGCTTAATTCAATAAAGAACCTAGTTGACCGAGCCTTGCTCAGTAATTATTTACAAAAAAAAAAAAAATTAGGTAGGTAGGTAAAAAAAGTAGGTAGTAGTTGGGGCTCGATCCTAGGTAATTACATTTCTCGACACTTGACAGTTTATGGCAAAAATAGTCTTTTATATTCAATATAAATTTAAGTATTTTTTAATGCCCAAAAACAATGATAAAACAGTTTTTTTTTTACATAAAACCTAGCAAGATCGATTTTTCCGTAAATATGTATACAATACAAGATTAACTCATTTAAATATTAAAGATTTTGATTAAAAAAGTGTTATTGCAAGGACATCCAAGCAATAGCACAAGTATATTGTGAGAACAATATACTTTTCTTAATATTTCTGTACTGTAGACAGCGGCAACACTCTGTATAAGGCAAGAAAAACCTTTAAACCGTCGCAATATTTATAAATCCATGGATGCATTCGATCGGATATTGGGCCCATGGGGGCCATAGCAGGCCTTTATATTCAATATCCGAGCGTGCGGACCACATGGGGCAATCGAGGGATCACAAAAAATGTTTTACGGCACAGTGTTGATCATTTGGATATTTACGAAAATATTTTGCTGTTCATTTCAATCTCTTTTTTTAATAAATATGTGGGACACTTACACACACGGTCGTGCGTCCCCAAAGTAACTTAATACTTGTGTTACGGTAGATAGACAGCTGGTAAACATATACTTATATAAAAATTTTAAATCTAATATTAAAGGAGTTAATATTTTGTATATATATGTATATTTTCTGAATTTCGTAAACGGCTCCAAGATTTATATATTTATATAGAGGGTGTCGGGGGCGAAAAATCGATCCAGCTCGAGGTTTCATTAAAAAAAAAATATCGTTTAATCCCGGTTTTCGGGCACTTAAAAAACTACTAAAATAGAAATAGAAAGAGAAGCTTAAATTTTCTGTCATTTGACAACTTGTGATAGCTCAATTGTTAATGGGCGGAAGATACTAAATACTTAAATACAACGCCCAGGCTCGAAGAACCAACAAATTGTTTATAGAAAATGTTGGCCCTTGGCGGGAATCGAACCTGCGACCCGCGGAACTGAGGGCAGGGTTACTACACACTGCGCCAACGGGCAAGTCAATTCAGCCAGTTACTTTTAAAGATTACGTCTACGTTTACATATTTATTCTATTCATAATAATATTATTGATGCAAAAGTCTGTCTGTTGTTGCGCTTTTTCTGCAAGTACGCTGGAGCAATTTTGATGTAATTTGGTTGAATTGAAGCTTATATACTGGTAGATTTTAAATTTTTGCGATAGCTATTATATTAACGGCATTTTGCACTCGTTCGTGAATTTAAAAAACTTGTCAACACTTAGACACACTATAACTTAACAAAAAGTTTACTCTATTATCAGTTCCTTCTTTTTTTTAATCCGAGCGGTTTAAAGAAGATCGGAAGTGTTCACGAGATAAATAACACTCGTTTTGCATGTACCAGTAACCAATCGACCTTGGTTATTTTAGTAATCTAGGCAAAATACGTGACAAAATTTGCAAACACCTCAGACGTGTGTGTGGGTCGGTGTGTGTATACTTAAATGTCAATGTGTGAGTTGCTAATATTAGTTTTAGTTATAGTGCTAAAAAGTACGTAATAAATAACACTGAAGGAGCGAAAGTATATATCCAATATTGAGATATGTTTTGCAATCTCTTTACTCTGAGTTTGGCGGGGAAGGTTAAATTATTGTCTCACTTTGTAGGTTACAGATCTCTGTCATAGGGATAAGTTGACCTTTGTACACTTTTTTTTACCAAAAATGTTTTTTCCAACAATTTTTAGAATACATAAATAAATAAATAGAAAAAGAAATGGTAAATAAACCTACGATACTGTTTAAGGATAAGGTCAAATTATATAGAATTAGGCGTTACTGTGCGGAGATCCATAATTGGAAAGTAATAACAATATTATTTTATAACAAAATTAATCGATAATGGCTAATCTGATAATCCAAAGTTATCTATAGATAATCTGAAGTCCATAATCACTTTATCGTGGATTATAGCAAAATTATCTTATTATTAATTTTGGACAGGGATAAGGTTATAGTATATCTTATACTAGCTGTGCCAGTAGTTTCGTAATTTCAATATTTTTATTGCTGCTCCTCTCCTATTTATCTTAGCGTGATGTTATATAGATTATAACTTTCCTCAATAAATGGACTATCTTGCAATCAAATAATTTTTCAAATCCAGTCCAGTCCAGTAGTTCTGAGATTAGCGCGTTCAAACAATACATCAAGTAATCAAACAAACAAACTCTTCAGCTTTATATATTAGTATAGATATACGGCTTGACCGATTGTCATGAAATTTTATATGCAAATCTAGTAGGTCTGAGAATCAGCTATCTATTTTTCACACCCCTAAGTGATAAGGGTTGTCCAAACCTAACATTTAATTTTTAGTTTTTTGGATATTTTTTTAACTTTTTTGAATTGTACAATAGAAACGCCGAGTGGTATCCGGCTGAATAAAATGGACCACCCTCTTTTTTACTGATTTGTCATAGGCGACACTTCGGTCACGGACACGGCGGGTCAACTTACCTTAGTGAGTTGACCCGCCTGAGTAAAATAGGCCTCTATCTTTCTTACCGAGTTGTCACAAAAGGCGACTAAAGTAAGTTGATGTCAGGGGGCGGTCGTAAAATATCTAGCTGAATCATATGACAACATGTTTATAACATATTATGCCGACCCCACCTAGACTGGGATAAGGGCAGGAGGATGATGACGTTTATCCTAAAAATGCTCGTAACAGACAAACAAACTAAGCTCTCGTATATAATTTAAAATACGGGAAGCGTAACACACAAACAGACTAAGCTTTCGTTCTATTCTACTGGATCTTAAACGACTTGCAGCAAAACTCCAAATTGTAACTTGATGTGTAAATAATAATTAAAAATCTCTTTGACGTCCCTAAGGGTAACTATTTGAGTAAGTTTTTCAATATAGCACTTGCCAACTTATTCAATTTCATCTCGCTCTTGAAGTTACAGTCGGAGTTTGAATTTTAAATACTTTTACCAAAAGTTTATTTTAAACTACATTAATGATTTACAAGTCTGCGAAAAACTTATTCATTTATTTATTTACATAGTAAAGTTTACGGTCTGTTACTGTTGGGCATAGTCCTCCTGTTTCCGTTTTTGAAGAGAAGAGTTGGAGCTAAGACCTACCACGATGCTCCAATGTGGATTAGTACCATATACATATCCCTAGAATTATTAAGAGATATGAAGGTTTCCTCACGATGTTTTCCTTCACCGAAAAGCGTGTGATTAACGCATTTATCAATTGGACTACTCATGTATTAACAGAAAAACTTGTTACATGGGATTGAACCCGTGAACCCTCGAAAGAGTCGCACGGTCTCATTGCTGGGCTATCACAGCTTATAACTTTTGTTCTGGATCCAATGTGCTGCTGGCGAGTCCAGGTGGTAGCGTATAGCCTAAGCCAACCGTCTGCCGCCCTGTCAAGGAACCTTCGGACATTCCGAACGGGGTATATCGGACGTCTGGCTTACAGGTCCCCGAGGCGATCGGTGCATCTGGTGCTCCCGATGCATCGATTAGCGTAGGGAGGGGCCACTTTTAGAGAGGCCTCGACCCAGAGGTGGCGCACTCTGGAGTTCAGAGTCGCTGCTGGCGGGGATGGGGGCAATGTGTACACCGGTACCTTGTCCCCCACCAGTAGCGTGGTGAAGCACTGTCAGGGTTTTAGTCGGTGAGAGTCCGACATACCCGCCACTTGTCCCCTTCGGGTGATGACGACCAATAATGGTAAAAAAAGAAGCCACCCTTAGAGGTTTCCTGACACTAGTAGAATTTCTCCTTGCCCGCTGATGCTGTCAAAGCCACTAAAGCTAAAAGCATACAATTTCGAAAACGATAATCATTTTTTTCTTTTTTTTAAGAATAGCAGAATATTTTCACATATTATATAGTTGTTGTGAGATTGCGCACGTATTTTTTCGCAATTTGTTATACTTCAAGGTTGTTTGGGGCAGAAGTACGTTATTAGAAGATATAAATCCACATTATTGTACAAAGTTATTGAACGTAGTGTATTCTAAAGTTTCGCGATTATTATGCAATATGTTTTTTTAACCTTCTCTCCAAAAAACTGAGAGAAGAGGCCTATCCTCAGCAGTGGGATAGTAACAGGCCGCTACTTACTAACTTTACTATATTTGTTTTTAATTTTGAGTTAATCTGCTTAAATCTTTTCAAATCTCCTACCTTTGCTACGCATCTCCTCTCCGGTGGAAATAAGGTGACAACTTAGCAGCAGATCTCCACTGTTCTTCTCTTCTTACCGCTTTGGTATATACTGGGCCTAACAGACACATTTTCGTATTTATATTTAATATTTAAATGCGTTAATCTCGTTTACATTTTTTCGGAAACGGCTCCAACGATTTTCATGAAATTCAGCATGTAGGTTTTCTTTAATCGATCTAGCCAAGTTTTATTTTAAAAAATGTCGTTTTATCTCTGTTTTCAAGATCTAAAAAAACTGCTTAAATTTTATGAGAAAGCAAAGGATTACGTCAATTGTAAAGTCATGATTGTTCATTTGGGTAACGGTCTGTCACAAAATGATGAAAACCAGGATCGATGGATTTACAACAAAAAAAATATTTTTAAAATAATTATATTTTTATTTAAAATAATTTACGAGTGAAGCTCGGTCATTCAGGTAGTAATATTAATATGGAGAAAACATAAACATTAACATTATCTTTTATTGTTGCAGGTGAATTATACTTCAAGGTGAAAGTTAATTAACGCAGTGAGTGATAATAAGTGCCAAAGTGTAGTGCAGTGTAGCATGGCGTGATACACGATGGTGCGGCGCTGTGGTCGCGGCGCGTGACGTTTTTATACAAGATGGCGGACTCTAGTCCTGCCAATTCCATCATCGAAGGGACTGTGAAATTCCGCGACGGAAAAAAGGTAAGCTTTTAGTAAAAGTAATTAATAATTTAATTTATAGAATTAGGCGTTACTTTGCTGAGATCCAATACAAAAGTAATAATAAAAATATTTTCCTATAATCCGCGATAAAGTTAAAAAGAAAATATATATAATGCTAAATGTAGAGTGGACAATCCGTTTTCATCTGATACATGCAGGATTCCTAAAAGCACATGCACAAACCTCCACCACCGCCACCATAATACACAAGTACTACACACGTTCACTATCACAAACTCACCAATCGTTTCGTCTCGTAACCGAAGCATCATCAGGAGATAGTCCCCACAACGAAATCGCAAAGCGATTGCGCTTTGCGATTGTGGGGGCGGTGGTGAAGGTTTGTGCATGTGCTTTTAGGAATCCTGCATGTATCAGGTATGAAAACAGGTATATATATATTTTCTATTTTACTTGATCGCGGATTATAGCAAAATTATTTTATTATTTATTGCTTCCAAATTATTAGTAATCACATTATTGTATGGTCACTGAATATTGTAAAGTAACGGTTACTATTCGGTTATATAAGTTACTATTCAACTGTCGGTCATAGGCCTCCTCCCTCTCAATTACTTCTGTGAAAATAAATTAAAAAATTAGACTTTATTTAACGGAGCTCCATTACAAAAAACGTAATTCAATATTTTAGATTTAGGTATTTATCTTTGACACAGGTTACAAATAATTTCCAGATACTTCACAGATATTTAAAGTATGCTATTCAGAAGTGGGATCGTATCTCCCCTTACCAACACGTAAACAGCCAGTCGTTATACAAAATTGTCCTCTATTTACTTGAAATAAGGTTTCTTATTGGACACGTGAGTTACGTGGATAAGTTATGATGTTTTGATATTTGCCTATCACGTATGATAACATATCGATATTCAGAAATATGTCATACGATAAGATATGCCTAACAAGCACGTACATCTACGTGTGATATATTTTTGTTAACTTTCCTGACTTATTCCAAAAACGTTTAATAGTTACAGACTACTTTTATTTTATTTAAGAAGTTTACATAGAAATGCCTACTGCCTAATAGGTTAATCGCTGGCAGCCATCTTGACAATTCCTTTTTGACAGCCGTAAAAAAAAAAACACTAGCTCCTGCGGAAACGGAAGTGGCTCCTCGATTTTCATTGTGTTGCCAACATTTTATTATCAAATTATAATTCCCAGTCTACCTAACGCCATAAAAAAATCCTGCCCTTATCCCACTCTAAGTAGGGTCGGCACAACATGTTATAAGCATGCTGTCACATGATTTGGCTGCGTTTTTATGACGTGCCGCCTGCCTGACGTTAACTTCAGTCGTATTTTACGACACCTCGATAAGAAAGAGGGTGGTCTATACTACTAAACCGGATACCACACGGTGGGTCAACTTACCTTAGTCGCCTTTTACGACACCTCGGTAAGAAATGAGGGTGGTCTATTCTACTAAACCGGATACCTCACGGTGGGTCAACTTACCTTAGTCGCCTTTTACGACACCTCGGTAAGAAATGAGGTTGGTCTATTCTACTCAGCCGGATACCACACGGCGGGTCGACTTACCTTAGTCGCCTTTTACGACGCCTCGGTAAGAAATGAGGGTACCACACGGCGTAGTCTACCTAAGGTCATATAGTTTTAAATTCAAAATATTCAAAACTAGCAATCGCCAGCGGCTCCACCCGCGTTGAAAGATTAAAACCGTAATATAATCTTTTGATAACCATAAAAATAGTTAAAGTGGGTCAAACTTAAAAGCTAGACGTATGCTGTCGCGGACTTTTATTTACAACTTTTAGAGGGGAACAATTTTGTGATACATGATTTTTGAATAACTATTACCGTTTACTGAGCGCACGCAAGGAAAGCTTTAAATTTTGCCGTTTTCGTACTATTTTTTATTGCTGCTCCTCTCCTATTCATTTTAGCGTGGTGTTATATAGCCTATAGCCTTCATAGATAAATAGACTATTTTACACTGAAAGAATTTTTCAAATCGGTCCAGTAGGTTTTGAGATTAGCGCGTTCAAACAATCAATCAACCAATCAACCAAACAAACAAACTCTTCAGCTTTATATATTAGTATAGATATGGATTTATTCAAAATAACTGCTCTAAGTACTTTTGTAAAAGAACTATCAATAAACTTAGCAAAACTCAAAAAGAAGTTGCTAGAAGTTGAATTTGTTCTATCATAGTGCTAAATCAGCTTGCTTTATTTTTTTAAGTTCCTTTGTTTGTTGCTAATGATATTTTTATTATAGAGGTTTTTTTATCTCAATAGATTTATAATAGTGTTGTCATTTATATATATTGCTGTTATTTAACTAGTAAAGTAGTTAGATGAAATTGGGTTTTTGTACCTTTTTGGTCTGTATGTCGTTAATGGTCTTATTTAAATAAATACATATTATCTTTTTCGAATCTGAGGCATCGTCATCATTGTCCGACCATTTTGTGACTGTTTTACTATTTGTTTGTATGTTTTTTTGTAATCTCTTTATTATGAAGAATAAACAATGTGCAATGGCGAGTTTATTCCGGAATAATCAGAATCTCTTCCATCTAACCAGTCTAAAATTAAAAAAAGAAGTAAAAGCAAAAAAAATATTAGGAACAATCAATTAAAATTAAACTTAATTAATTCTGTTTAAATACTATTTAATACTTTCTTAATATAGCCCTGCCACAATAATCCAGTTCGTAACACCTTCCTGAACCTTAGCTTACTGCGGGTATTTGAAAACTTCAAGTATATATATAACTATATAGCATAAAGCTGTGGTAGCCCAGCGGTAACACCGTGCGACTCTTTCGAGGAGGTAACGGGTTCAAACCCGGGCAGACACAATGAGTTTTTCTGTTAAAACTTATGTGTCTAATTAATAATTGAAATTTATAACACGCTTTTCGGTGAAGGAAAACATCGTGAGGAAACCTGCTATATCTCCTGAAATATCTCTAGAGAATTCGGGGGATATGTGTAACTTAACAATCGGCATTGGAGCAGCGTGGTAGGTTTTAGCTTCTCTCCAAAAAACGGCGAGAAGAGGCCTTTACTCAGCAGTGGGACAGTAACAGGCCGCTACTTACTGTTTTTACATAGCATATATACATAATTTATAGAATTAGGCGTTACTTTGCGGAGATCCATAATACAAATACAAGAAAAGAAATTCTTCGCAAAGAATTCTTCGCGGATTATAGCAAAATAATTTTATTATTACTTTTAGCATATATACAATTAATTTCTAATGTCCATGGTATAATCAATATGTGCTGTGCGGATGTGTTGCGAATATACATAATTCCGGGCGCCTAGTTAGTCATATGGTGATAACTATCTATGCATAAATGATTCATGTATTTCCTATTTGATTACTGTACACTCGACCAAACATGTTCGACGAATAATACTTAAGTTGTTCGAATCTAGAGTGATATATTAGTTATCTTTCCTTCTTAAAATTGCTACTGTTGGGTTTTTGCTATCTATACTTCTATGATTCTATGGTCATGGACTGGCCACATTGCTCGTATGGACAAGAATCGATGGCCAAAAATAATAACAAATTGGTCCGGCCACTCGGGAAGAGAAAAAGGGGCAGACCACTACAACGTTGGTCAGATGAAATTATAAAACTTGTTGGAAGTAACTGGATGTATGTTGCAGATGCTAGAGAAGTTTGGAAAAAATGGAGGAGGCCTATATTCAGTAGAGGTCCTTAAAATAAACATAAACTGACATAATTTGTTTTGATATATAATTTAATAATAATTACATAACAATTAAAATAGAAATTATAATATTAAAATAATCTACAAATAAAATAAATAACTCATTAAGGACACAATAAAAGGCTATAAAAAAAAAACTTCTATGATTATAAGAGATAACTTCTCTGCTGCGTCTGTTTGTTTGCGATAAATTAAAATTAACTGCGACATAGTGAGTCATGAGGAAGGTTTATATTTTGTTAAGGATTTGTGAAAATTAGTATAATATGAACGATGATGATTTTTGACGCCGTGTAGTATCCGGCTGAATAGAATAGTACCACCCTCATTTCTTACAGAGGTGTCGTATTGAGAAAATCGATAATGTAAAGACAGACAGCTTTTCGGGACTTTGTTTTATAATAAGTAGAGATAAATCATCATCATCTTCCTGCCCTTATCCCACTCTAAGTGGGGTCGGTACAACATGTTATAAACATGCTCTCACATGATTTGGCTGTGTTTTTACGCTACCGGCCGCCTGCCTGACGTCAACTTACCTCAGTCGTATTTTACGACACCTCGGTGAGAAAGAGGGTGGTCTATTCTACTATACCGGATACCACACGGTGGGTCGACTTACCTTAGTCGCCTTTTACGACACCTCGGTAAGAAATGAGGTTGGTCTATTCTAGTCAGCCGGATACCACACGGCGGGTCGACTTACTTTAGTCGCCTTTTACGACACCTCGGTAAGAAAGCGGGTGGTCTATTCTAATAAACCGGATAACACACAGTAGATCAACTTACCTTAGTCGCCTCTTAAGACACCTCGGTAAGAAATGAGGGTGGGACTATTCTAATCAGCCGGATACCTCACGGCGTAATAAATAGAGATAAATATATATTGCAGTTACCGAATACGTGTTCCTATTGCATAATACATGGCCACACTACTAGAAATAGATTAACGGAAACAAATTCCATGAACTTAACGCTAGCAAGCAACGTAAACACGTAAGTGTTACGTGGATTTACACGATTTAAATCAACCAACTGATAAGGATATCGGTAACCTATTAAACGATTTCATTACTGACTTAGTTACAGCGGACAGTTAGAAAATATTAAAGAATTAAGTGCACTAGTAATTGATCATGTACTAGAAGTTTTTGACGTGACAACGTCTTAAATTAGGTTGCGGCTTTGAGTCACTCATGAAAAAGTGTAACGCCCGCTCACGTCTGTTACGATGAGTCACCGAACGAAAGAGAGGCCCGCCGGACTGAATGCCTTGGGTCTCTCTCCCACTCCAATCCATCACATTTAAAAAGACGTCACGAAAAATCTTTGCCCGTAAAACCGACTTTACAGGCAACCGTTTTTTTATTTTATTATTTTATTTTTTTCACTTAATATAATATAATAAATATATGGGACACTTACACACACGGTCGTCCGTCCCCAAAGTAAGTAACTTAATACTTGTGTTATGGTAGACAGACAACTGGTGAATATATACTTATATATTTTTTAAATACATACTTAAATACAAATACACACCCAGACTCGAAGACCAACAAATTCATTTATAGAAAATATTGGCCCTTTTCGGAAATGCAGGGTCACTACATACTGTGCCAACGTCAGTTGACCGTTTTGTATGAAATTTTAAATAATAAGCGATTTGTTTCGTAGCTAATAAACAATAATTTTATAATTACCTGTTGCCATCTATTAACAACAGCCCAAAACCTCTGAACTGTAGACCATTGTTTAATATTTGAAATTTAATATTATTAATTTTTATTAGCTACAACAAACAAGACGCTTATTATTTAAAATTTCATACAAAACGGTCAACTACTGTATGGTCAATTACTGTTTAACGGGTGTTTCGTAAATTATTTTTATAAATTATACTAATAGTGCCGACCCCACTTAGAGTGGGGTCGGCACTATTAGTCAGAAAGATGATGATGGTGATGAGGAAGTTACAACTTCTTATTTGAGTTCTTTCCGTTTCCGTTTGATTTCGTCTGAGAGATATAAAAACTGCCTTACATCAACATCTAGGTCGAATTCAAATGCTTTAATGAAATATGCTTCATTCAAGACAACTTGTAACAGATTCATAATATGCTTTATTCAAGTAATCTTGTAAACAAGTGCATTTGTATCATCAACTCTACTGCTGATTCGGATAGCCGTTCCTATCGAAAAAGCCAGCAAGAAACTCGGGGTTGCTCTTTTCAATATTTAATTTTTATTACTAGTCATTGCAATCTTGTATAGGGTCAAACAGTAGATTTATCCACGCATTTTTATCATCTAAGTATTCCTCAACAGTAAAGTAGGCTTTTTGCAACAGCCTCCTGTTGTCGCCATTGACTTCCGCTTTGTATTTTATAGCAACACAGTCATGAAACAAGAGTATCGCGCCCTTTTTGATTAAAATGGTACCAACACTGTGACGTGTTCTTTCCGGTAGAGTCTTTCTATTGATAAAACGTTTCAGTTACATTCAGTCTTTGTTCATTATTCAAGAGAAGTACATCTCGGAACGGGAATAGTGGTATTCCTATTATATCGTGTTATTGTATATAGTGCGCGTTAACATCAGAAGTGTAAAAGTTAACTCGCGTCGTGCCCGTTGTCCGTGCATCCTGATTTATGGCAATTTTGGCTTTTTAAACTTACTCTCATCTAATTTTTATAAAAATCATTTCTTGATTTGTATATTTTTGCGTAAGTAAAAAGTGATTACAGTTATATATTAAGTATAACGAACGTTTCTGTTGAGTCAGTAAGTTTCAATTTTCTTTGTTTTAAATAGTGCAAAAGTATAGTTTATTTGTTATTAAGTTTTGGATAACTACTCACATTTTATCCGAGAATGTTTGTTGAAATTCAAACATTTGAACTGAGAAAATTCTTGCATTGGTAGATTTTATTTTCTAAAAAGAACAGAAATAGACACCGAATGGACACTTAAATTTTGCATCCTAGCTAACAATACAAATGTCGTAGTAGTACTTTTGCGAGTAACATTGATTTAACTGACACCATGTGTCAAATTTTGAATAAATTATTGTCACTAGAGGACGGATATCTTCCGATTTCGTCACATGCAAATGAGGTCACTTCAATTGGGGGTTGATCCATAAATGTGCTGGTGTAATCGAACCAATATTTTAATTTCATTTTGAGTTGCGTATTCATGATGAGAGTACATCATTTTCCTACATCTGTTACCTACAATATTAAATTGAATTCAATTAAAATTTAAACTTTTTAGATTTCAAAGTATTAGTTGTTTTACACATGTTCAAGTCTGTCATAAAAGTATTAATTGTCCTAAAAAAATCTAAGCCGGTTTACAAAAATAAGGCGTTAAATTTTTGTTGGAAAAATGAAGGTATGAGGAAAAATCGTGACGTACTCACAGAAATTATTGCGAACGAATCTACAGATGTACTTATTGATAGTGGTCCGTGTCTCTATAACGTCTTATAACTTAATAAAATATTCCGCAAGTCAAATTAGTACGACTTATTTAACATTAAAGATTTAGGAGGTATAAACGTAGAATCAAAAGCTTTAATTACATCGCCGATTGAATTAAGAGATATCACTTTAGAAACAGATTTTTATATCGTTGATGGTAAATACTGAAGTAATTATCGGCACGGATATCTTGAATACAAAAGGTGTTACATATTTGAGAGGCACTTACAAGTATATATAGTAGAGCCACTACACAATATAGGATGTTTTATACATAGTGGAGTTATGGTGAATAATGTGCACAGATATTAATTTTTTGGAAATACGGTAATAACCCAAGTAACATGAGATATTGAAGAAAGACTATTTGAAGTGCTAGATAAAATAGTGTCTTGGTTAATGTGGACCTAATCCTATGATGAGAATTTACGCATTAATTGAGTTGAGTAAGGATATATATAATTCGAGAAACAAGTAGTGCTGTGTTTATTGGGCTAGACATTGCTCTAGTTTTAATCAATTACGTATTAGTGAAGATTTCATTCATAAAACCGCCTTCATAACTGCCAAAGGACATCGCTAATAATGTTAAATATCTGTTATTTGTGTAAGTTACCAGAAGACTCTTTATACATTGACTTACGACGTTGTTGGACCGACACAAGAGAAGAAAATGTCGTTTTGCTTGATTCAGTGCCTGGAACGCTAATGAAGGCTGCATTTTGGAAATAGATTTTGGAAGTACTTAGTAATGAGGTAGAAAATAAAACCAGTGAAGGTCGGAAAATCGGAAAAAGTTGGTGATATGAGAGAAAAGTTCAAGTTCAAACCATATATTGCAACGACTAGCGCAGAGAACCTTGAATACGGTATAAGAAAATGAATTATAAGCCTGACAGTTGGCTAAGACAAATGATAGCCGAATGGATTACGATTAAATTGTAACAGATATCCAAAGTGAACACTGTTGCAATGATTGCATGGTGATACACGTTTAGAGTGGCCTCAGGCATCTCTATTCTAAACCATGATACATTTATTTATTTAATTTTGGCCTACTAACAAAATTTCATGTTTGTTAAACCATAGATACTTGGTCTTATTTGCTAATTACATATAATTTAAGTTATAGGTTGACACAACATGCTTTTATAGACTACTACGTACGATAAACAAACAGACTGTAGGCAGAATGTAGTACTGAAACTATTATTAACATTTATTAACTAAAACTTAAACGATTGCCTAAAAATACACTATTTCCTACATACGAAAAAAATTTTAACATAGGATACCGTAAAAAAAAAAATCATCATCAATCAAGTCATGTACTTTACGCCTAATTAATAATGATCTTATTTTAAAAAGTTTTTAGTCTCTTACTATCGTCTCCTTTCACCTCCAATAGAATAAAGTTTTGTAATCGGCGTTGGATACTCTCCAGCCTATTCTTGTATATTTGATAGTTAGGATTCCAAATTACAGTAGCATACTCGAGTTTGCTTCTACAAAGGTGGTATACAGAAGTTTTTTTAGTATGAAGTTGTTTAAATGATTTGGAATTTCTGAATATAAAACCTAACATCCCGCAAGCAGATCGACAGATATGTTCAATATGGTGTTGAAACCGTAGTTTAGCATCAAATGTGATACTTAAATCACGGACAAACGCATTTTCCTGAATCAGGTTTTGTAGATTGGTTTTTTGAATCAATCCTGACAAGGTTACAAGAAAATCGAATAAAAGAACATTTATCGGGATTTAAAATCATATCATTAAACGCGCACCAATCAACTATTCGGTTGAGATCTTCCTGTAGTAGTAAAGCAGGATACTTGAATAAGTTATACGACATGGTCGGATGTTGTCTCAGATGAAGGATAGCCGAGCGGATTAAATTGTAACAGATATCCAAGGTGAACACTGTTGCAATGGTTGCATGGTGATATACGTTTAGAGTGGCCTCAGGCATCTCTATTCTAAACCATGATAATGACCAAGTTGTACAACATTGCTGGACGTTGCTTTGACGAAGGATAGACGAGTGGATTAAATTGTAACAGAGATCCAAAGTGAACACTGTTGCAATGGTTGCATGGAAAAAGTTGTACGACCCTTTGCGGTCTGACTAGCTCAAAAATCCACGCTGGTTATCCGATGTTTGGAGATATAGTTAGATATAATCTGAATTCAGTATTCACATTCAGATGGAAAATTAATAGCTTAATGACTCATATTTATTTTGTAGATAAATTATGAACAACAAAGTTTAGTTTTCTGATTATTTGTCTTGTCTAATGTATTCGCTTCAGACAAAGGATACCAGGGTGGATAAAATTATAACAGAGATCCGAAGTGAACACTGTTGCAATGGTGGCATGGTGATACACGTTTAGAGTGGCCTCAGGCGTCTCTATTCCAAACCATGATTCACAAGCAAGTTGTACGGCCCTTTGCGGTTTAACAATCTCAGCTACAATTCACGATGTTTATCTGATGTTTGAATAGAGTTATTAGTAATCTGAATTCAGTATTCACATTTAGACGGAACATTAACGGCCGAAGGACTCAATTTCACTTTGTAGATAACTATACTCATGAACATAGTTTGTCCTCAGCTTCTACATTAGACTAGTACGTGTTCGGGACGAACACGTATGCAGGAGGGCCGGATGTTGTCGCCATTGACTTCCGCTTTGTATTTTATAGCAACACAGTCATGAAACAAGAGTATCGCGCCCTTTTTGATTAAAATGGTACCAACACTGTGACGTGTTCTTTCCGGTAGAGTCTTTCTATTGATAAAACGTTTCAGTTACATTCAGTCTTTGTTCATTATTCAAGAGAAGTACATCTCGGAACGGGAATAGTGGTATTCCTATTATATCGTGTTATTGTATATAGTGCGCGTTAACACTCCTTTTAACAGTGTCTTTAAACTGCTATAATAGTAAAGCTAAAATTGATTTCCGAAATTTATTATAGAATCTTATACCCAGACCCACAAATGATTTACGTACTTTTGCAAGGCGCAAAGCAGGAGCCGCAAGCTTATGTCGGTTCCTGCTTTGTCTATTATATACATCACCTAGTGATACTGTAAGAATATTTACAAGCGATACTCAGAAGATATAAGGAGATAAGACCCTTTAAATTTTGTCAATTAAATTTAAGCTGTCAAGTCTTATGCCATATTCCTACCTGTACCTTCGCACAATTGGTTAGAAAGTTTTTTTCAATTTCCGCAAAACATAAAAATGAAAGCGGGAACTGGTTTTAATTTTAAATCAACCGAGGTATACAATAACGCGATAATCGAATCTGTATACCGAACCGATGACGACCGTAGATAATAATTAATCGACAGTGATTATTAAGGAATGTATTTATGCTTAATTGATATGTACTCACATGCTATCACGATGAAGGAAAATTATCGTCATATGATGTCAATTTTGATTCTCTCTTTTTCAATTGGATTCTAAAGCTTGACCCAAAATCAAAAGACATATCAAAATATTGTATTGTCATCGGTTTTTACTACAATACAATTCCGCAATCCATACAGAAAGGTTTAAATTAAGTATAAAAATAATGCTTATACGTAGAAATTGTAGATTATTTGGATTACAAAAATGACTAAATTTGAAAATCCTTTCAGCTTCATACGACTGCGGTTTAAAATGTAAATTGAAATTGCTGAAAAGATTGCCCGCCAAGTTTCTTCCTGGTTCTTCTCGGTAAGAGCAACATTCCGAACCAGTTGTAGATTCATTAAACATATTCTTGATGACTAAAAAGTGCTCGAAAGCGCTTATTTGAATAAATATATTTTGATTTGATTTGATGTATAAAGTTAGAATTGAATCTGTCCGCTTAAAATGGGTCAAAGTTGAGTTCAAAGGACGGTGAACTTATATGAAACGTGTAAAAATCACTCTGATCCTTTGTCCTTTACATGGAAAATGGACAAAAAAACATCACAATATAATATTAGAATAGTATAATTCTACGACTATACTAGTATTAACTAATACTAATACAGATTGTCTGGGCCTTGATTTTATTACCTATTTCATAATATAAAATGTTATTTCAAATGAAGTTTAAAACGTAACAAAACCAACTCTACTATCGGATTCGCTACGCCCTTGAAAACGACTGACCAACCAACAATTTCCAGATAAGCAATGTTTTCGAAGCCAGGGCTGTCAAAGATATTATGCAAACCACTTTTCTTGTATTGTTAATAATCCTAATAAGTCTAAGCTTGATCTTTAATATATAACTCTTATTACTTGTGACATTTCATTGTTTTGCACAAGATCGGAGAGTAATTAAATCCAGGCACTTTCATCATATTATCTTCTTATCTATCTTCTTCTCTTCTTCTTCTTCAACCGATGGACGTCCACTGCTGGATATAGGCCTCTTCATGGGATCTCCAGAACACACGATTTTGTGCCGCTTGTATTCAGCGGCTCCCCGCGACCCTTTGAGGTCGTCTGTCCATCTAGTAGGGGGTCTTCCAACGCTTTCCGGTGCGCCATTCCAACACTTTGAGACCCCAACGTCCATCGGTTCTCCGCACTATGTGCCCCGCCCATCGCCACTTCAGCTTCGCGACCTACTGAGCTATATCGGTGACTCTGGTTCTTCTACGGATCTCCTCATTTCTGATTTGATCACGTAGAGAAACTCCGAGCATAGCTCGCTCCATCGCCCGCGGAGCGACTCTGAGTTTTCTTATGAGGCCCATAGTCAGCGACCAATCTTATCTATATTTCTATATTCTATATTTTTATCTATATTTATATCTATATTCTTATCTATATTTATTTATATCTATGCTATTTCAATAAAATCTTTAAAACGCACTAATCTATTCCTTAAACTGTTTTTTTATGCTATCGTACTCATTATTCACTCATTCTATCACAAAATCTTATCATCGAATAGTCAGATAACTATTATATCTTCGCCCAATCTGTCCTGGAGTCCCACAAGGATTGCCACTGGCGCGCTTTTTGTACCCTCTCTATACAAATGATATACCTAACGCGTGCATCTATTAATGCCGATATTTGGTAACGAGATATTTTCTATTTCCATTTAACGTATATAATGATATTAGTACTAGAAACCAGAAACCGAAATAAATTAATAATATTAATGTTACGGCATCAGAAAATTTTGAAAAATATCGAAAATTACATTGTTATAATAAAATTCCACAATATATTCACTTGCCTTTATAAAAGTTATAAAAAGCGATCAAAAAATGACTATTAACAAAGCTTGAATGAATTTGCAAATAATTTATAGAATTAGGCGTTATTTTTTACCCCGAAACCGAAGCATCGTCAGGAGATAAACTCCACAACAAAATCGCAAAGCAGGGCTTTGCGGGGCGAAACAATTGTTGAGATTGTGGTGGTGAATGTGTGCAGTGCTTGTGTATTGTTGTGTCATCGGTGTCGGGTAGTGCATGAGTTCTTACAAATTCTACATGTATCAGGTATGAGAACGAATAGTATACTCTACATTTAGCATTACATATATTTTCTTTTATTGCGGATTATAGCAAAATAATATTCGCATTACTTTTGAATTTGTAAATGATAAGTTTGGTTTTGAGTTGTAATAAGCTAAGCACTAGATAAAATTGACATCTTTTTTTATTTGTTACATGCTTGTAGTTATATATTAACTAAAATATTATTTTTAAAAGAGAGATCGCCACGTTTCTTGCTGGTTCTTCACAATAGGAGCACCTGTCCAAAGCAATGGTAGCTTAATTAGAATTTGATGATTCGAATGCGATTGTAAAAGCAAACTTAAATAAAGAATAACTTGAATTTGAGAACTACAAATAAAGTTTAGTAAATTGTAATGAATGGCGTAGACCATGCGTGGAAACAGCCCTAGTATCACGTCATATTGGGTTTCCACAACGACAATTGACGATAATACTATAGATAAATAAAGGTTACCACCAGTTTTGGACATGTTTACCGTTCTACTCAATTGTAGGTATTAGCGATTTGGATGACTTATGAGTTTCTGGCAAAAACGATGCTTATAAACTATGGAAACAAGAAGTGGGGTTAGACAGATGTGGGTAGATGTGATACAAAAATATATATTACATCGTTTGACTCCTAGAGTTTTTATAAAGCCAATAATGAATGTAAACGTTGTTAATAGTAATAATATTTTTTTTTTTTTTTTAACTTTTAAACTTAAACTTCAATAACTTATAGAATAAAGCGTAACTTCGGACTTCCATAATACAAAAGTAATGCAAATATTATGTTGCTATAATCCGCAATAAAAGAAAATATATGTAATGCTAAATTTAGAGAATTCGTTCTCATACCTGATATATGCAGAATTTGTAAAAACTCATGAACTTCCCGCCACCGATAACACAACAATACACAAGCACTGCACACTTTCACCACCACAATCTCAACAATTGTTCCGTAACCGAAGCATCGGCAGGAGATAGACGCCACGACAAAATCGCAAATCTACATTTAGCATTACATATATTTTCTTTTATCACGGATTATAGCAAAATAATATTTAAATAAATTTAAAACATTTTTGATCACTAAACGATTACAAGTTTATGAAAGTAACAATATAGTTAATAAATAAACTGTATATCTTATACTGATATATAACAACCACAAACAATACAAAGTAAAATTAGTTCACTAATCCACTGGTTTGCGAAATAAAAGATATAACATTGTTATACTTTCTCCCTTCCGAGCATAAATCGTTAAAGAATTCGCTTAATGAGTCAGAACTCAGAATTCGAGGCCGTTAAAGCGACTTTTCCCGTCGCTTAAATGCAAATTTAGATTTTCTTTGAACAGTGAATGTTCAAATCTATTTACAATACCAAAACAAATACGGCGAAACAATAGCCAGATTTACACTAGACGACGCGATATCTCGTTACCGATACGAGAAGTCGTTAATAAAATTGCATTTAACTCATTTATTTATTTATTTTTATCGGGTCTTTAAACCTCTTACAGGTTATGTCAGTTCCATCGTCATCTACCTACCTATTTTGACATCTGTATCATATCGATACTTTTGAAAGAAAGAAAAACTTCTATACAATACTTATGCTTGCTCTGAAGTCGTTACTGCAAGGATAATTTGTATGGTACCCAAATGTTTGAAATCAAGTTTAAACCGTTTACCAAAAGACGGTTCATTCAAACCAAGGGTGTGATGGCCTAGCGGTGCGACCGTGTGAATCTCTAAAGACGATCATGGGTTCAAACCCGGGCAGATACCAATGAGTTTTTCTATTAAAACTTATGTGTCTAATTGATAATTGTAATTTATCACACGCTTTGCGGTGAAGGAAAACATCGTGAGGAAACCTGCATATCTCTAGAGAATTTCGGAGATATGTGTAACCTACCAATCCGCATTGGAGCAGCGTGGTAGGTCTTAGCTCCAATCCTTCTCTCTTATAACGGAGAGAAGAGGCCTATTCCCAGCAGTGGGATAATAACAGGCCGCTACTTTTACCAAAAGACGATCGAATAACTTCGCTCCAAGCATACTCCGCTAAAAGATGAAATGTATCCTCAATCGTGACTATATGTCAATATATTTTTTCTTGGGTAGCAGCTTCCTTACAATTGTTTCGATTCGAAAGAGCTTCTAAAATCCAACTTGAATGAAGAATAATTTGAATTTAGAAGGACTATTTTAAAGCAATGTTTTTATGTTACCAGAAACGATATATAAGTAAAAAAAACTCATCAAGTAATTAAACAATTTTTTTAAATGTAATTTGTGTATCTTTAACCTAAAGACGTAGTACTTGTCAACATAAATTCAATGGGAGTTTCTTATTTATTTGAGCTGTTACGAAATTTGCCCGTTACAAGATTAGCATAAATAACATAAGTATGATTATTTACCATGTTAATATTGGTATATATAATTATCTTATTAATTATAAATAAAAATCATTTTAATTCAAAATATAAATAGTATTTGACTTTCCAACCTGGTGTGGATATATTGGTTTGTATCCAAAATTAAAATACAAACAGTCTGGTTAATAGATTTCACACAAAATAAAGTACTTTTTAGGCTGTTGGGATATAATTTTCAAGTACTATAGGTATCTTATAAGTCTCATAATTTAAAAATGGTTATTTAGATACGACAAATATTTGCAATTATATTGGTGGATAAGATTAATCGTCGCGTATAAAAAACAACGACGAAATGTATAGGAACGCAAGATATGCGAGACTCTTGTAACGGATTGCGCTTTGAATTATAGAGGATGGATATGGCTAGTTTAGCGCCGAGTGATGAGCGATTCATAAAATGGCGGCCGCGATAAAATAATGGCCACAGACAACAAACGAGTATAAGCCACAGATAATTGACAAGTATAGAAAACGACATAATAGTTTGTATAGGTATAATAGTTTTATTAATACGTTTTTTTCTAACAAAATTTTACATTTCTCAATTGGTTTTTGTATATAGCATAGTAACGTTCCGGTCGCGCGTTGTTGTGGTGTAGACAGATTTACTTTTTCTCTCATAAGAAAACTGTCATTGATAGTCCAAAAATATGCTTCTAAATCCACTATATAGCATTACATAGATTTTCGTATCAAACACGGATTTACCATCTTCCTGCCCTTATCCCACTCTAAGTGGGGTCGGCGCAACATTTTATAAACATGTCACATAATTTGGCTACGAATTTTACGACCAGTTGTCTGCCTAGCATCAACTTACCTTAGTCGTATTTTATGACACCTCGATAAGAGTGATGGTGGTTTATTCTACTCAGCCGGATACCACACAGCGGGTCGACTTACCTTAGTCACTCGTCTTTTACGACACCTCGGTAAGAAATGAGGGTGGTCTATTCTACTCAGCGGGACACCACACAGCCGGTCGACTTACCATAGTCGCCTTTTACGACACCTCGGTAATAAATGAGGGTGGTCTATTCTATTAAGCCGGATACCACACGGCGGAAATACGGTTTAAAAATATTCTTATTATTTTTTGTATGGAAAAAATATTGTTGAGTTTGTGACAGTGAACGTGTGTAGTGCTTGTGTACGATATAAATAAAAGATGTATGTAATTAACGATTCGTGTAAAAAAACAACATCCATGTAAGACTTTAATTAAAACTACGTCGGTAACAGCCTTTCGGGTGGGAGATGAATGAGTTGTTTGGATCCACCCACGTGTCCGACTCGACGGGAAGATGACTTTGCGAAACAGGAAAGAACATGTTTCTAATGAAATAACCGTAAGCGTGTAGTGATTTGACAGCGCAGATACCTTATGATTGTAGTAGGTTCAAAAGTTATATTAGAATTATTTTGCTGTTATTCACGTTTGTGGTGGGTTTCAAAATCAATCGTTCAGATCGGGGAAAAATCGATCTAGATGGGGTTTAATTTTAATGTTGTTTTATCCCTTTTATTCCCGTTTTCGGCCACTGAAAAAATTCTAAAATGTTAAGTAGAAATTAAATGAAATTTTAGCTGTAGTTGTGATAGAAAATGAAAAATTATAGAAATAAAGCATGAGTGATGAAAAATAAAAAGAAGAATAATAAATAATAAATAAGAATGAATAAATGCGAGAATTAGAATAAACGATGTACAAAGGCTCCAAGAAATTTTATTGGAGGTACCTACATAAAAAATAGTTGTGATAGCTCAATGGTAAACGGGCTTAGTTCACCCGTAAAAATACCCGGGATCGAGCCCCTGTTATTACCAACCCTTTTTGCTTTTTTATTTTTGTATTTTATTATAATTAAAAAAAAAATAACCGAGCATGCCTCGGTCACCCAGTTACTAATCTTTATTTCAGTTAGCTTTTCAAGTACGTTTGAATCGTCAAGGATCAATTAGATTTAATGAAGCTAAACCTAGTTCGGAATGTTGCTCTTACCGAGAAGAACCAGCTAGGAACTCGGCAGTTCATCTTTTAAATATTTCAAATTTACGTAATTAAACCCCAGTCCTCTATGAAGCTGAAGGGATTTCCAAATACGTATTTATCATTGATATAATATTCTATAAGCTCCCGCCGTGTGGTATCCGGCTGAGTAGAATAGACCAACCTCATTTCTTACCGAGGAGTCGTAAAATACGACTAAGGTAAGTTGAAGACAGGCAGGCGGCCGGTCGTAAAATACGTAGCCAAATCATATGACAACATGTTTGTAACATGTTGTGCCGACCCCACTTAGAGTGGGATAAGGGCAGGAGGATGATGATAATATTCTATAAGCTGTGGTAGCCCAGCGGTATCAACGTGCGACACTTTTGAGGAGGTCACAGGTTCGAACCCGGGCAGACACCAATGAGTTTATCTGTAGTAACTTAAGTGTCTAATTGATAATTTCACTTTATCACACGCTTTTCAGTGAAGGAAAACATCGTGAGGAAACCTGCATATCTCTAGACAATTCTAGAGTTATGTGTAACCTACCAATCCGCACTGGAGCGTGGTAGTTTTCAGCTCCAATCCTTCTCCAAAAATGGAAAGAAGAGGCCTATTCTCAGCAGTAAGTAAATAGTAACAGGCCGCTATTTACTTACTTACTTTAATATTCAAAGCAATATATTTTTGCTCACATTTATTGGAAATCTAGAGTTAACAACAATGTGATTTAAGTAAATTATTTCACAAGTTTTCATAATTTCATATCAAAAAAGGCGGTTCTAATTTTTATACTATCACTGGATTGTTTGGCAATTCTCCATTCATCTGAGGTCGTGAAAAATAAACATGACAGGCTTCGCAATTTTTAGTAATTATAGTCAGTAATTAATTGTAATTATGCATAGCAATGCATTCTTCGTGTATTGTATAACGCCTTTTTCTAATTAAAATAGAAATTAAGAAGAAAATTATCTTGATTGTATGTAATTAATATTTAAAGATATGTGATACGTGAGATTAGATAAAAAAAATTATCAATAAATTTATTCTTATTCTTATTAAAATAGTTTAGTTGACTAAACTAAACTTGATAAAAGATCATAACTTAATATCTAAGAATGAAAAACAAGTTTACTAAGTTATACTAGTTTTTGCATTGACGTAATCACCCATTTTCATAGACAAAAATAATCCAAAAAATTGTTATAAAATTTAACTTCTTTAACTTCTTTTGAGGACTTTTCTTACTTGAATTTACTATAGAGGACTTAAAATATTGTGAGCATCGGTTTAACTGATTATTAGCCGTGTGGTATCCGGCTGAGTAGACCACCCCCCTTTCTTACCGGGGTGTCGTAAAAGGCGACTAAGGTAAGTTAACCCACTGTGTAGTATCCATTTGAGTACAATAGAACACCCTCTTTCTTACCGAGGTGTCGTAAAAAGCGAGTAAGGTAAGTTGACCCACCGTGTGGTATCCAGTTGAGTACAATAGACTACCCCTTTTGATACCGAGTTAAAATACGACAAAGGTAAGTTAACGTCAGAAAGGCGGCCAATCAAATACGTAGCCAAATCATGTGACAACATGTTTATATCATGTTGTGCCGACCCTACTTAGAGTGGGATAAGGGCAGGAGGATGTTGATTGTTTTACTCATTATAAAACTGTCTCACACTATATCCTAGCGCACCACGTCAGTTACACCAGAGCTGCATGCGAGAGCGGACGTGTACTGTTATATTCATATAACATACTATAAAACAATACAAGTGAAAACATACGCTACACTAGCAATAAACAACTTTAAAATATTCATACAACTTCTTTCTTTTCATTTGCTTGTTCTTGTTTTAACTATTCTTCCTTTTGCAATGCCATTTCTGGTGAAGCATGTCCGCGGGCTTTTCCAACGCTTTTGAACTTCGCTTCCTGAAATTTTAAAACATTTTACATTCCTGTTATATCTGTCTAGTTTGCAATGGAAAGCTGCAAATGGATTGTAAAGTTTCAAAACTATTTTCGGTTTTTTTACAGCGAAGAATTTTTACGTTGTCTATATTTTTAGGATTAATGGAAGGATTTGTTAAGAGTTTATACGACAGCTCGGTAAAAAATGAGGGTGGTCTATTCTACTCAGCTGGATACCACACAGCGGGTCAACTTACCTTAGTCACCTTTTATGACACCTCGGTAAGAAATGAGGGTGGTCTATTCTACTCTACACCACTCAGCGGGTCAAGTTACCTAGGTCACCTTTTTCGGCACCAGGGTAAGAAATGAGGGTGGTCTATTCTACTCAGCCGGATACCACACAGCGGGTCAACTTCCTTAGTCACCTTTTTACCACACCTCTTTAAGAAATGAGGGTGGTCTATTCTACTCAGCCGGATACCACACAGCGGGTCAACTTACCTTAGTCACTCGCCTTTTACGACACCTCGGTAAGAAATGAGGGTGGTCTATTCTACTTAGTCGGATACCATACGACGGTATTGTACAATTTAATACTATTAAAATAAAATTTTAATACGAAAAGAACACATCTAATAATATTAACTGACGTCTAAAAGGTTGTAAGTGATTACAAACGACAGTTCAAGTAATAACCCATTAGAATATCGTAAAATGTAGGATACAAATCCTTTGATAACTTTTACGAGGCTCGGTAATGTTGTTTTTCAATTTAACCCTTTTAAGGTGAAGATCAAATTCCATAAAATCTGTGATAAACATTTTTTTGAGAGAGATCCTTCGTAATTTGAATAAGTTATTAAGTACATTCCATTATTGATCAAAGTAATAGTAATATCCCACTGCTGGGGAAAAATTTTAACAACAAAGAGAAAAATTTGAACCGTATTCTACTGTATTGCATTAATGTGTGATTTTTTTTGTTATATACAATCTATTGCAATGAATGCAATATCTTTTTTTCCGGGGGATATGGGGTACACAAGCACAAATTTCCAAAACCACCATCCCACTACACAAGCACTACAGACGTTCACTATCACAAACTCAACAATACTTTCGCCACACAAAAAATAATAAGCAATAATATTTTTAAACCGTATTTACGCAGTGTGGTATCCGGCTTAATAGAATAGACCACCCTTATTTCTAACCTAGATGTCGTAAAAGGAGACTAAGTTAAGTGTTGTGTGGTATCCGGCTGAGTAGAATAGACCACCCTCATTTCTTACGAAAGTGTTATAAAAGGCGACTAATGTAAGTTGACCCGCTGTGTCGTTTCCAATAAAGTAATGTCATTATTACTTTTGTATTATGGCCCTCCGCAGAGTAACGCCTAACTCTATAAATTATTTATGGTAATTAGCTGTTAAGTAAGCAACATAGTTTTAATAGATATCTGAGGTTGCCATATTGAGTATATACGTCATCCGATTATCAAACTCATCTCCAGTAGTTTTTACAAGCTAGTAACATAGTCACAGTTAAGAGACATGTTAACTAATTTATATGCTTGAACAACTTCCTTTAATGTTATGCAAATCGATGCTGTGGCGGCGAAACAAAGTAATAGTACAAGACTTGCATAACATGTTTTATGAGAAGGTACTTTCGCGAACTTTTCATTAACCAAACTACATCCTGTACGAAGACTGCTAAAGAGAGTTAACGGCTAGCTGCAACCTTATAGGCAAAACTGCATTGATGAATGATTTCGCATTCCTTCACGAAGTAATGTAGAACCGAAAAAAATGTTCACGTTTTATTTTTGACTCAACTTACCAAGTGAGATAAATAAAGTTCAAACAATTAACCTAACGGAAACATTGATATACAGCAAACAGACAGATAGACTTGGTCTCTAATTTCTAAGGAGTTTTGAAGGAGTGTACCCGCAAAGCTCTCAATGCAAATGACTAGTCTGACTGTATAGTATAAGTCTCCATAACACGTCACTCTAAGCTTAGATCTTGTTTTACAGGAGACAACCTTAGGATGTCATCACAGCTGTTTGGTAATGCTTTTAATGACATTAAGCCCAAGCAGTTGGTTATTAGGAAAATAAATCTTAACTATTTGACAGCATAAAAACATAAACAGACGATCGAATTAATTCTTTGTGATGTGCGCTGTAGCGTTACATCATTGCTCAGAACTACAGACTGTGCTAGTAATGTGTGCCTACGTTTTACACTATGCCTTCTGTTTTTTTAAGAGATACTAAAATTGTATTAGTTACAGCGCCTATAATAGCTACATCCCCACTTATAGTAAAAGTATAAAGAAAAGCTTTATCTTAAAACAGAAAGTGAGTCATTAAAACTCTTAAACTAAAATTTTGCAAAAGTTAATACACCCGTCAAAAAATACTAAATGTCTGTGAAGCAATTCACATTATTTTATTGAATATCGATAGAAACTCCAGTAGTTCGGTACGTCGTTCACGCTTTGTTTGTGTTTTGTGGGCGCGCCGAGTTCAGTATGCTTGCACTTGAACCAACCAAAGTTATATTAATAATGTATAGCAAACTACGCGCTACGAAGTTAAATATCTTTAATATTTAAATGAGTTAATCTTGTATGTATATATATAAATATATTTTCTGAATCTCGGTAAGGGCTCTAACAATTTACATAAAATTGGGTATGTAGGTTTTCAGGGAAAAATTCGATCTAGCTGTCTAGAAAATACTAAAATTTACGTTGAATTCAAAAGACAATTTTCTCTAAACGTAAAGGGAACGGGCGGTCTAGAGAGGTGAAAAGACCTGGGTTCCAGCCCCACCTGCCCAACTATTTTTTTTTTCAATTTTATTTTTTTTCAATTAATTTTATTTTTCTAAAAAAAAATTACCATTTAATTAAAGGAAGGCTCGGTCAACCAGATACTTATTATAATTTACCGGCATTCGACATGCGACCGGCGTTGGAAATTCGGACGCACCACGTTCGATCGTCTATTTATGCTTTAAATTTAACTTCGTATCCGCAAATAGAGTTGAAATGCAATAAAGAGATCATGCATAGCACAACCTTCACGCCCGCTGAGAATTCTTTGTCCATGAAGCGCATTAAAGCGGAAAAACAAGATTCAATTAATTATTTATAAACTGGTGACAATTGCCGCATTCCCGTTACATATATTGCGTAATTATATTTATAATAAACTTCTAATAGTGTACCTCGTAAAGTTTATTTATCTTCCTACCCTTATTCCACTATAAGTGGGATCGGCACAACTTGTTATAAACATGCTGTCACATGATTGGGCTGCGTTTTTACGACCGGCCGCCTGCCTGACCTCAACCTCACCAACCTCGGTAAGAAAGAGGGTGGTCTATTCTACTAAACCGGATACCACACGGTGGGCCAACTTACCTTAGTCGCCTTTTACGACACCTTGGTAAGAAATGAGGTTGGTCTTTTCTACTCAGCCTGATACCACACGGCGGGTCGACTTACCTTAGTCGCCTTTTACGACATCTCGGTAAGAAATGAGAGTGGTACTATTCTATTCAGCCGGATACCACACGGCGTAGTGTGGTATCCTCGTAAAGTATCGGCCTGTTATTATCCTGCAGGACATAGGTCTCTTTTCTCCGTTTCTGGAGAGAAGGGTTCGAGCTAAGACCTACCACGCTTTTCCAATGCGGATTGGCAAGTTGCACATATCCTTAGAATTCTGTAGAGATATCCAGGTTTACTCGCGATGTTTTCCTTCACCGAGAAGCATGTGATAAATTGCAATCATCAATTAGACACAATTTTAACAGGAAAACGCATTAGCACGCACGGTCACGCCGTTAAGCTTTCACAGCTTGCTATGCCCAGCAGTGTACCTTAATTATTCTAGATTAAAGTTTTCTTCTCCTTTTTCTACTTCTTAAAAGTACACTAAGAAGAAAAGTATAAATAAAGGTAACCATAAACATCATCCTCCTGCACTTATCGCACTCTAAGTGAGGTCGGGACAACATGTTATAAACATATCGTCACATGATTTGGCTACGTATTTTATTACCAGCCGCCTGCCTGACATCAACTTACCTTAGTCGCCTTTTACGATACCTCGGTAAGAAATGAGGGTGGTCTATTCTACTTAACCAGATACCACGCGGTGGGTCAACTTACCTTAGTCGTCTTTTACGATACAGCGGTTAAAAATGAGGTTAGTCTTATTCTACTCAACCGGATACCACACGGTGGTTCAACTTACCTTAGTTGTCTTTTACGACACCTCGGTAAGAAAGAGGGTGGTCTATTGTACTAAACCGGATACCACACCGTGGGTCAACTTACCTTAGTCGCCTTTTACGACACCTCGGTAAGAAAGAGGGTGGTTTATTCTACTCAACCGGATACCACACGGCATAAATAAAAGTAACAATAAATATAGTTCGAAATAAATCGCGGTTAGACGTAGTAATATCATTGATGACATACTTAATATAATTTTTTTTTCCAGTGGAAGTCGCGATGGTGCGTTATGCGGAAGCTCTCGCCTGTAGCAGGTATGTGAGATTATAAAGAGTAATAATTTACTTCATTGCACATCTAAAAGAAAAAAAAATTATATAAATAAATAAATATAAGTATGGGACACTTACACACACGGTCGTCCGTCCCCAAAGTAAGTAACTTAATACTTGTATTATGGTTGACAGACAACTGGTGAACATATACTTATATATTTTGTAAATACGTAGTTAAATGCACCCAGGCTCAAAGACCAACAAATTCATTCATAGAAAATGTTGCCCCGGAAATCGAACCCGCGACCCGCGGAGCCGAAGGCAGGCTCACAGCTCAATCCGAGCCAATCGCAATAAATATAAAGAACCTTAATTATTTAATGCAAAAGGCTAAAAAACCGGTATAGTATTATAATTTTAGAATTAACGCGGCGGGGCTGATTGTTCAATGATTCGTGAAAAGGCAAACGATTTCATTACATTTTTATTATAAAACTCATTGGTGGGTTTGAATCCACGACCTCCAACGTCGGTCGCACCGCTCTATTTGTTTAGACTATATATTAATTACTAGCGATCGCCAGCGGCTGCGCCCGCGTGTAAAGATGAGAACCGTAATATAGTATTTTGATAACCATAAAAATGGTTAAAGTTAGTTAACCTTAAAAGCTAGACATATGCTGTCGCGGACTTTTATTTAGAACTTTTAGAGTAAAATTTAGAGTTAAATTTAGAGTTAAATTTGTAGGAATGATTTTTGAATAAATTTCACCGTTTACTTAACGCACGCAAGGAAAGCTTTAAATTTTGCCGATTTCGTAATATTTTTTATTGCTGCTCCTCTCCTATTCATCTTAGCATGATGTTATAGCCTATAGCCTTCCTCGATAAATAAACTATCTTACACTCAAAAAATTTTGCAAATCGGTCCAATTAGTTCCTGAGATTAGCGCGTTCAAACAATGAAACAAACAAACAAACTCTTCAGCGTTATATCTTAATACAGATATTCAATTTTCTCTATGTGAATTTAAATTTGCTTATTACATAATTGCGATGGCGTATTGCCATCGTAATTTGGTTAAAAAAAGGATTGAAGTATTTATTGTGAAATCAATGTATTGTATTATTAAAAATATTGCTTTTCGTGTGTGTATGTTTATTTTGCTTATTAGATAATGATATTGTTAAGTAATTAATAAACATTATCTTAAATCTTAATTTGTAATTACTATCACATAAACAATAGTCCGAAAACATCACTGACAATAACAGAGCGGGCAATAAACTTAATGTCTACTAAATGTACCAAAGTAGATTAAATCTTCACCCTTATACTAAAGTATCATAAGGTTGAAAATGCGGTACCAAGTTCTAAATGTCACCCCTGACAATTCATTAACGTAATTCATTCTAGACTTTATTCCGCAAGACATAAAGGTCACATTATATCTCAGTCTAAGATCTACCCCGCAGCTTTAACTACGATTAATATAACGTGAAGGGTTCCGTAGTTTATGAGATAAGCAAAGCACCCTTGAATCTTTAAAAAGAAAAAAATCTTTGTTTTGTTTTCTAACTTCAAAGACAAAGCTCAGTTAGGTGAGTAATTATATCAATTTGCAACAAAGTGACACACCAAAATTTGTATAAAACCAATTATAGTTTACGACTAGCTTCGCTGTGCAGATTTCAAGTCAGATTGCTAATGCTTAATGAGAGAGAGAGGCTATTACAAAAAGCCTACTATACTTTTAAGGATTATTTAGACGATAAGAATGAGTGGAAATAGCTACTGTCCGACCCTGTACAAGATAGTAATGACTTAACGTAACTAGTTATAAGTATTATGTTGAAAAGAGCAACCGCCGAGTTTCTTGCTGGCTTTTCTCGGTAGGAACAGCTTTCTGAATCAGCAGTAGAATTGACGATTCAAAAGCACTTATTTAACAATTTTATTCAGTAATTTGAATTTGAATTTCTAATTAATCTAGTCTTCAACCAAGACAAGACATATATGCCTTAAAGTGCGATCCCGAGCAAAGAGGGAGACCTTGATGTTTGTACTGTACCAATACATAATCTGCGGCTATTAGGACAAGGACTATGGAATTGATTCATGCGAAAACTGATACTCCATGAAGGCTAAAGATCTCAACTTACCCACCATAGCTCTGTTTTCTGCAAAGGCGGGATACATCCAAATTCGCTTATCGCAGCTGTTTCCGCTAACAACTTCTAGTTCTCCGAAAAATCCGAACTCCGAAAAATGGCACAAAGATTTCGATAAAGTAAAGCACCTTTGAGTTTTCCGTAAAAAGAAGGATTTTATGGACCTTTACAATTATTTTTGCAGATAACAATAAAAAAACAGGGAAAATACTGAATGGAAACCTGCATGTCTTCGCCGATATTCTGAGATAGGAGCTACCTAGATGTGTTATATGTGTAGGTAGGTCTGTGGTCCATACTTTTTCAATTTGTAGTCCATATCTATAATAATAATAATAATAAAAACTCTTTATTGCACATCAAATACATAGGAAAAAACACGACAAAAGAAATAAAAAATAAACAGGAACACATACAGAAGTGCAAAGGCGGTCTTATCACTAAGAGTGATCTCTTACAGACAACCTCTACAGTAAGAAATTAAGAATAGAAAGGTTGAGAACGATGCACAAGACGGATAACACATAAAATAATCGATAAACGTACTTTCTAATATTTACATTCTACGTTACATAAATAACATGAAATAATATATTTATATATCTGTATATATAAATATAAAATAAATATACTTAAATATTACATGTATAAATATTAACTACATACGTAGCATTATTTATATATAATTATTAAAATATTCGATTTATTTATAGATTAAGATATAATTTTATATTTAGCCCATCCATATGTGTGTTGTCACCATTGTCTTCCGCTTTGTATTTTATGGCTACACAGTCATGAAACAAGAGTATCGCACCCGTTTTTGTTAAAATAGTGGCAACAATGTGCCGTTGTTGTTACCGGTGAAGTCTTCTTATTGATGAAACGTTTCAGGGACATTCAGTCTTTATTCGTCTTTCAAGAGAAGAGCATCTCGGAACGGGAATTTGGTATTTCTATTATATCGTGTTATTGTATAGTGTGTGCAATAACACATGATACATTATTTTACCTACGAAAGAAGACATTTGCCTAACTCTGGGGTATTTTAGTGACAACGTACTGAATTGTTATAACATACTGTTCACTTTGCAATAAAATTGCCGCATCAAGTTCTTTAGACCAGCTTTTATGATGTCATTGAGATGATCGCACGTTTCTCAGTAATACCAAGGTGAACGCGTTAGTATTGTAACAGACTAAACAACGTAATAGTTGCAAATTGCCTTTAGCTGGCGTATGCTTATACTTTTGTTTACGGAAGATATACTAACGCTTATCGGTATAAATAATAATGAATCGTTAAATGTTGTGACGCGTAAGCTTTAAAAACGTTTAATATATGCTAAAGCCCGTTGAAGGTTGTTGTGGGAGTTGTTCTTAATTATGCTAGATCGCAGTACTAGTCGTATCATTCAAGCTGGTGTTTAGCTAGTAGGCTCTTCTCGCTAGGTGGCAATTTTCCAAACCAGTAGAAGAATTGATGAAAATAGAAATGATTCAAAAGCACTTGCCTACAATACTTTAATAATGAATATTTTTAAATTAAAAAAAAATTACGATCCAAAAGATCTGCACATGCTATCGACAAGGCATCGATCTCGAATATTTTTAATTTAAATTATCCCTTGCAGAAATACATTAAAATTTAAACTCGTGCAGTGGGTGATGGCGCGAGCTATTCTGGAACTATAAAAAAAGACAAGAAAGAAAGAGTAAAATACCATTAGTCTCAAGGAAGATCCGTATCTTGGAACTTTAGCATATGACGTACATTCTCGCTGCATTAACAGAGATAGCCAAAAAAATGTAAATGTAAACGCATTAAAGAAATTTAAATGAAACGGGGCTAAGTGCCTGAAACCGGTTGGCTTGAAATAAAGAAATCTATGTATAATAAAAACATGTCATTATTCATGTCTGTATGTTGGAGAAAAACAAATTTGGTAATGTTGTGTGATTTTACAATTTATCGATGAAGGAAAACATTGTAAGGAAAATCATATATCTCATTTTTTTTAATAAATACATAAATAAATAATAAATATATGGGGCACTTACATACACGGTCCTCCATCCCCAAATTAAGTAACTTAATACTTGTGTTATGGTAGACAGACAACTGATGAATATATACTTATATAATTTTTAAATACATACTTAAATACAAATAGGTTCCAAGACCAATAAATTCATTTATAGAAAATGTTGGCCCTCGGCGGGAATCGAACCCGCGACCCGCGGAGCAGAAGGCAGGGTCACTACCTACTGCGCCAACGGGCCATTCATATCTAGAGAATTACCGATATTTGTTAGTCCACTAACCCGCATTAGAGCAGCGTGGTGGGTCTAAGCTTCAATAAAAGGGATAATAACAGGGAGTGCTATATAATTAATGTATAAAAACCGGCTATACTCACGTGTACACGTGCACACGTGAATATTGCCGGTTTCTATACATTAATTATGAATACCATCACGATAGTTTAAATTCAAAAAAGAGTGTTGTACAGGTTAGAAGAAAGCGTCGATATAGTTACTCTTCGACTCTGTACAAGATAGTAATGGCTAAATATAACTAATAATAAGATTTATATTCTGAAAAAGTCACCGCCGTATGGTATTCGACTCAATAGAATAGACCAACCTCATTTCTTTCCGAGGAGTCGTAAAAGCCGACTAAGGTTAAAGTTGCGGTTAAGCAGTTGGCCGGTCGTAAAATAATTAGCCCAAACGTGTAATAACATGTTCTGCACTTAAAGTGGAATAAGGTGATGATTTTGAAAAAAGCAACCGCCGAGTTTCTTGCTGGCTCTTCTCGGTAAGAACAGCTTTCCGAACCAGCAGTAGAGTTGACGATTCAAAACTTGTTTACTCGTTTAATTGAATAAAGACAATTTTGAATTTTAATTTCTTTATTTTGCTACTATGATAAAAACTCGCGAAGCAAGCCGCGTGTGTGTATAAGGTCATAAAAGAAATTGCGTTCATTATTAATGTGTGAACTTTTTGCTGTTGAGTAATTGAGATATCTTAATCACATTACTTGAATATTTTAAAAATATGTAGTTAAATATAATGGAGTTTTCTGCCATGATATGAGCTTAAATCACATGAAATCTTTAAGGTGTTAAGAGCCGTGTGGTATCCGGCTGAGTAGAATAGACCACCCTCATTTTTTACCGAGGTGTCGTAAAAGGCGACTAAGGTAAGTTGACCCACCGTGTGGTATCCGGTTGAGTAAAATAGACCATCTTACCGAGGTGTCGTAAAATCGTCGCCGGTCGTAGAACATGTAGCCAAATCGTGTGACAACATGTTTATAACATGTGGTGTTTTTGTTGTTTGGTATTGTTGTCAAAACCACCACACATGTTTATAACATGTGTGGTGGTTTTGAGGAAGAAAAATCGATCTAGGTATCATTTAAAAATAAATAATTTTATGTCTGTTTTGAATATAAAACACTATTTTTGCCGTAAATTGTCAAGTCAGCGTAGCTTCTTAGAATAAATCATTTGTGTCTGCCCTGGTCTAAACCCGTGATCTACACGAAAGAGTCGCTAGGTGTTACCGCTGGACTACCGCAGCTTCACATCCACACCGCGTGTGTAATTGTAAAAAAATAAAGTATGTAACACAACGTACTAGGAACACGTAATTCCGCACTCAAAATTAGATGGCGCCACTGATCGTTTGCTCCGCGCTATCGAAGTGCTTTCGTAGTAATATAAGAAGTCCCCATACATTATGTTATCAGATCGACATCGCTATCAGATCCTAGGGCTCTAAAGTGCATCCTACTGGAACACTACACCTTAGCGCATCTGAGACGGTGCATCCTCCGGTACATCCATAATCGGAATGCCGTGAGGGACCCGTCGTCTGTCCGCGATGCTTTCCGTACTCGTCATTAGCACGCATTCTCTCCCCCGACAGTACGTGCGTTCGGGTCCAGCGCCTTATAAGTATTGATTGCTTGTATCTTTTTCTGTATTCCGTGGTCAAACCCATGCCCTCCCACGGCATTCGAAGTCTGACAAAGTGTGTGAATTCCGAAATAAGTCACGAACACCGTGAGAATTGAGTACAAAAGATATTTGTTCTATTACCGTTAGAAATGCTATATGAATGCGCTTTACCTATCTCAGTTAAATCTAACTGATAGTGTCATGGTGCGATAATCATGTATGCCAGTTAATTTTCTCTAGGTAATTCAGTAACTATGAAGGTCACGGGTTCAAAGCCCGTTATGGCACCAATGTGGTTTATATTTGACTTAACGTAACTTGTACTTTTTAAATTAAATAACAATAACTAAATATATGGGACACTTACACACACGGTCGTCCGTCCCCAAAGTAAGTAACTTAATACTTGTGTTATGGTAGACAGACAACTGGTGAATATATACTTATATATTTTTTTTAAATACATACTTAAATACAAATATACACCCAGGCTCAAAGACCAACAAATTCATTTATACAAAATGTTAGCCCACGGCGGGAATCGAACCCGCGACCCGCGGAGCTGAAGGCAGGGCCACTACCCACTGCTCCAACGGGCCAGTCAAATTTATTGGTATAACAAACAATTAGCCACAAGGGCGTACTTTAACTAAAATTAGTTCTATATTTGTTTTGGTTATCCCGGGCCTTTTTATAAATGAAATCATCCCAGGGAAATTTAAATTAAATAAGCAAAGAAGAGAAGTTTACTTAAGAAGGTAAAGGAGAGCTGCCAGAGAATATTTCTAGTTTTTACTATCATCATCCTCCTACCCTTATCCCACTCTAAGTGGGGTCGGCACAACACGTTATAAAACATGCTGTCACATGATTTGGCTGCGTTTTTACGACCGGCCGCCTGCCTGACGTCAACTTAACTTAGTATTTTACGACACCTCGGTAAGAAAGAGGGTGGTCTATTTAACTAAACCGGATACCGCACCGTGGGTCAACTTATCTTAGTCGCCTTTTACGACACCTTGGTAAGAAAGAGGGTGGTCTATTTTACTAAACCGGATACCACACGGTGGGTCAACTTACCTTAGTCGCCTTTTACGACACCTCGGTAAGGAATGAGGGTGGTACTATTCTAATCAGCCGGATACCACACGGCGTACTAGTTTTTACTATCATATAGTTAAAATAATTTTTCAAATCGATCCAGTAGTTCCAGAGTTTAGCGCGTTCAAAAAATAGAACATACAAACAAACTCTTCAGTTTTATATACATAGTATAGAATATAGATAATACTTGAAAAATAAAAAACCTTTAAAATGCACTATCTAATTTCTTCAATAGTCTATGGACCCAATACTCCGTCAGTAGGTTTGTTGTAGTAATAAGTCACGAGCGTCGTGAGGAATTAATTCAAAAGACATTTGTTCTTTTACAATACCGTTAGACACGTTAAATAATATATATACATATTATATAGATGAATGGGAATAGTTTATTTAATTAAAGCCAAAACATACTATGTAATAAATCAGGAGCGCTATAAGAAATTTTCTATATCATTTTACGGTAGGATTATTAGGTACTAAACAACCTTATTTTTACCTTGTTACTAATATTATAAATACGAAAATTTTGAATATTGCTCTTTCGCGGCGAATGCGCTGCGCCAATATCAATGAAATTTGGCACAATTAAATAAATAAATAAATAAATATATGGGACACTTACACACACGGTCGTCCGTCCCCAAAGTAAGTAACTTAATACTTGTGTTATGGGCGACAGACAACTGGTGAATATATACTTATATATTTTTAAATACATACTTAAATACAAATATACACCCAGACTCAAATACCAACAATTTCATATATAGAAAATGTTGGGCCTTGGCGGGAATCGAACCCGCGACTCGCGGAGCAGAAGGCAGGGTTACTACACACTGCTCCAACGGGCCAGTCGTAAAATTATTAATATAATTTTAGTTATTTTTTTATTTACCATTATCATTATCCTGCCATTATCCCACTCTAATTGGGGTTGTTAAAACATGTTTTTACATGTATTTTACGAATAGGTATTTAATGTTTTTCTTCTGTTTGTTTAAGATAATATATTAGTCAATTTATTTATATATTATATCCAATTTATTATATATTATTATATCCAATATATCCAAAGCGGAGCAGCAATAAAAAATAGTACGAAAATGGCAAAATTCACAGCTCTCCTTGCGTGCGCTGAGTAAACGGTAATAGTTATTCAAAAATCATGTATTACAAAATTGTTCCCCTCTAAAAGTACTAAATAAAAGTCCGTGACAGCATATATCTAGCTTTTAAGGTTATACTACTTTAACCATTTTTATGGTTACCAAAAGACTATAGACAAAACTACGGAAAAGACAAACAAAAGACTATATTACGGACTATACTACGGACTATTAAAAAACAAAAGACTATATAACGGTTTTAATCTTTCCACGTGGGCAGTTTGCTTGTAATTGCTAGTCTAATATAAAATCATTGTTTTAGATGTCGCATCTACAAAAATAACTAATCTATGCGTATATTGAAATAGGTGCCCTACCGAGAACTGGTGACATCATCTGTGAGGAATCTGCGACAGTAGAAGTGGCTGCTCATTAGTTATTTTTGATCCGTAAATCTATCAAAGGTGTTTTATATTACCTTGAATAGACAGTTATACGAAGTATATCATTAATATACGACACCTTGGTAAGAAAGAGTGTGGTCTTCTACTTTACCGGATACCACACGGCGGGTCGACTTAGCTTAGTTTTTACGACACCTCGGTAAGGAATATAAAAGTAATAATAAAATCATATCTTTAATATTGAATGTATATATATTTTCGGAATCTTGGAAACGGCTATCAACGATTATCCTGAAATTCAGTATGTAGGGGTTTTAGGGGTGAAAAATCGATCTCGCTAAGTTTTATTTAAAAAAAATTGGTTTTATCCCTGTTTTTGGGGCATTAAAAAAATACTAAAATTGAATTTTGTAGTAAATTGCGTAGCGTATTCGGGATACGGGCGGTCTCTAGTAATGAAAGTACTTAGGGTCGAACCCCACCTACCCAATTATTTTTTATTTTTTTTGAAGTTACTTTTTTGATATCTATAATACGATGACCCGACGCACGTACTGTCGGGGGCGGGAATGCGTGCTATTCACGAATACGGAAAGCATCGCGGACAGACGACGGGTTCCTCACGGCATTCCAGGTATGGATGTGCCGGACGGAGGATGCACCGTCTCAGACGCGCTAAGGCTTAGTGTTCCAGTAGGATGCACTTTAAAGCCCTAGGATCTGATAGCGATGTCGATCTGATAACATAATGTATGGGGACTTCTTATATTACTACGAAAGCACTTCGATAGCGCGGAGCAAACGATCAGTGGCGCCATCTAGTTTTGAGTGCAGAATCACGTGTTCCTAGTACGTTGTGTTACATATCTTTAAAAAAATTATCTATGGGGAAAGTTTTGTCACCCTGGTACTAATGAATAATGTACTTTTTTAACGCCCAAAAACACATATAATTTTTTTTTTTTAAATAAAACCTAGCTCGATTGATTTTTCTTAAGCTGCATGCTGAATTTCAGGAAATTCGTTAGAGCTGTTTCCGAGGTTCCGAAAACATACATATATACATACAAGATTAACTCATTTAAATATTAAAGTTTTGGCATCGTTACAATGTACCAATTTTAGCTTGTCCGATTGTGATAAACCTTAAGACCTATTAATTACTTTGTATGTTATTGGTCGGATAGAAAGCTAATTTTAACCACTTGAATATCAAGTGCAGTGCGGCGACCGCAGATAAATAGCCTCTTTGTGCGTCTGTCTGTAATGATAGATGTGTATGGGAAAGTTGATCCGGACAAACTATATGTAGCGATGAGGATTTTACTGATGTTAATTTTTCTTTATTAACCGCCGTGTGGTATCCGGCTGACTAGAATAGACCAACGACTTTTCTTAATGAGGTGTCGTAAAAGGTGACTAAAGTTAGTTGACCCGCCGTGTGGTAACTGGCTGAGTAGAATAGACAACCATCTTTTGTTAATGAGGTGTTTAAAAGGCGACAAAGGTAAGATGACCCGCCGTGTGGTATCCGGTTAAGTAGAATAGAACACCCTCATTTCTAGCCGAGGTGTCGTAAAAAGCGAATAAGGTAAGTTGACGCGCCGTGTGGTATCTGGCTGAATAGAATAGACCTAAATTATTTCTTGCCGAGGTGTCGTAAAGGTAACTAAGGTAAGTTGACCCGTCGTGTGGTATCTGGCTAAGTAGAATAGATTACCCTCATTTCTTACCGAGATTGGTCTATTCTACTCAGCTAGATACCACACAGCGGGATAACTTACTTAGTCGCCTTTTACAACACCTCGGTAAGAAATGACGGTGGTTTATTTTACTTCGCCAGATACCACACGGCGGGTCAACTTACCTTAGTCGCTATATACGAAACTTCGGCAAGAAATGAAGGTGGTCTATTCAACTCAGCCGGTATACATGACGGGTGAAACTTACCTTAGTCGCCTTTTACGACACGTCGGTAAGAAATGTGGGTGGTCCATTCTACTTAGCCGAATACCACTGGCTTTCCTACTCCAACATTTACTACAATTATCGTCATTTTTTAGCTAATTTACACAAAACCTTAATAAATTATACACCTAAACTTTCGAATTTACGGTCACTGGGTATTATAATTAAGTGGTTTATTGTATCAAAGTGAAGGTCGCAACTTGAAGTACATCCGGTCCGATTGTCACGTTGGTTTTTCGATAGTTGAAGGTCTTAGCTTATAAAAAGTTATATCCTGCATTTGGGTAAATCGCAAGTCAAGATACAATTTCCAAGGTTTATTCGAAATAACGAAAATACAATTAACGAATCTTAAATCACAGAAGTTACAATAGAATTATTTTGATGTAATCCGCGTTTGTTAAGAGAATCTATGTAATGTTAAATGTATGAAGCAGGCGACAACCCCATACCTTATACATTAAGGACAAGTTACGACACAAAATACCACTAGTAAATAAGGAAAAATAAATTAAAATAATTAACCCAAAAAATTTACGAAATAAACTACAATAACT
Organism: Morpho helenor; assembly: GCA_029227775.1. Classification (NCBI taxonomy): domain Eukaryota; kingdom Metazoa; phylum Arthropoda; class Insecta; order Lepidoptera; family Nymphalidae; genus Morpho; species Morpho helenor. The sequence goes on along the minus strand of JARGCU010000022.1, from coordinate 14,058,251 downwards.
AATAAAATAAATAGTTTTTTTTTTACAAATTTCAATTTGTAAATAACTATACGGAACATCAAAAAAACAAAAGTTGTTTCCCAACACAAACATTTACTGAACTGGTGTACTAATTGGAAATTGTGGCGAATTATAAGAAATACATTATCATATTGTTAATTTAATAATTTTCTTTTACTATTTATAAGAAGACGAAAAACGTTATAATTTATAAATGTTAAAAAGCAAGGCTTACACGTTTTGCTGACTCACATTTGCACACGGAAACTGGAAATGATAAAGCGTTTAGTGATGTCGCGTCAAGTGTTATCGATATACTCGTACAATGTTTATTTTGATATGTGTGACATTGATGGATACTGTGAAAATAGCCTGGAGCGTAATAACGAACATAATGCATCAGTATATATTATTCTTTAATCATTTACTTGTCTACTTTCTTCCACTTCTCACATATATGTAGGTGTACAAAATCTTCACAAATCCAAGGTCCTTTAAATAATACACATGTTTTGTCACTTAATACTTTAATAACGAAAATATGTTTGAATATATAATTACAAAGAACTCTCTTATAATGTTCCACTAGCGTCATATATCGTCATTAGCAAACATTACAAAATAATGTTTTACATTCATTTAAACAAAAGGTGTTTGCAGGAGTGTTCCGTACTACACAGCTTTTTGCGGCTTGAATAGCCATTTTCTGAGTTTTAAGGTTATCTAAGCACCTGAAAGAAGTCTTGAGTCAACAACCTAACACTTTGGAACACCAATCTCCCCCAACTTTCATAGATTTTACAAACAATAAGCATCGCATAATGCTGTTTCAGCTTTGGGATTTATTGGGCTTTTTTCGCTACTCTGGTTTTCTCTCATTCCGATTTTTTCTCGTAAAGACACTAGTAAACCAGTCTTTAGCAAACTAGCTGGTTATATCGTTAACTTACTAAGATGTAAACAATATTTCATGACTGTAATTTAGATCAACAAAGTACATTAATAACGTCGGGGGTCGTACATTTCTGCGTCGAGGGTAAGGTCAGATACAATGCAATAGTAATAATAAAATTAGTTTGTATTATGGATCTCCGCAAAGTAACGCCTACTTCTGTAAATTATCCAGATACAATCTTTTGCCATTCCACTATATCTTCAGCAATCTGCTTAACCTCATTGAAGAAAAAGCAGCAGAAGTTTGTCCAGGAGGACCACACCTGCGTTTTCCGCACAAATTGCAATTAAAAAGCCTGTATTGAATATGACCAGAATTTCTACGCAAACTGTGGCTTATCCAACTTTGAACTGTAAGTTCTATGGAATCCTCACAGTTTCTACAACTCTACGTAAACAATACTCGTGTACATCTCGGAGATCGCTATTTTGAGTTTGAGTGTATTTGTGTTTGACTGAAGTGTTTTGGTTGCTGCAACAATAGGAAATAGGTGCATGTATACAGTTTTGAAACTGTTGTAATGTGGCCTAGTTATGTTAGCTCGGTATAAAAAATTCGATTGCACCAAATTTCATCAATATTTTTTTGTGAATGAGCAAAGAAAGATTTAAGTCGTAATGACTTATTTTATTTATATATTAAAATGGATTATTATTAGAGCTGTGATAGCCCAGCGGTGAGACCATGTGACTCTTCCCAGAGAATCACGGGTTCAAACTCCAGGCAGCGACTAGTTTTTGTATTTAAACTTATGTGCCTCAGAAATATTAGCAATTATCACACGCTTTTTAGTGAAGGAATACATCGTGAATAAACCTGCATAACTTTAGAGAATTCTGGAGATATGTGTAACCTACCGATCCGCATTGGATTAGCGTGGCGTAGCGTCGAGTCATAGCTCCAACCCTTCTCCAAAAATGGAGAGAGGAAGCTTATGCCCAACAATGGTATAATGAGAGACTGTCGCGGATTTATTTAAAAAAAAAGTAATAGAAGCGGCATCTTACAAGACAAAAATGACTTACATTGATTTACTTAAGTTGATTGACTTATTCAATATAAGTAATTATTAAATAATAATATAAACTAATATCTAATATGCCGTGTGGTATCCGGCTGAGTACAATAGACCACCTTCATTTCTTACCGAGGTGTTGAAAAAGCCGACTAAGTAAGGTTATGTCAGGCAATGGTAAAATACCAAATAATGTGACAACATGTTTATAACTGTTATTTGTTTATAGCATGTTGTGCCGACCCCACTTTGAGTGGGATAAGGGCAGGAAAATGAAGATATTTGTTAAGTTACCCTCATATCTTAATCTTATCATCATATCTTGCATATTATGACACCCTCCATCTTGGAAGCGCAAACTTACGTAAAATTAATTATAATAATAATAATAATAATAAAGCCATTTATTCCATATTTCTAATTTTTCGTACATTCCAAATGTTGTTAGTAAGTTATTAGTAAATTTTCTTATTATATGTTAGTATGGTTAGTCGGTTGAAATATGGACCCCGTTATGGGTAAAGGCCTCCTCCAGCTCTTTCCATTTGCCTCTCTGCTTGCCTATATTTAGCCAATCATTTCCCGCAACTTCTGTTAAATCATCAGCCCACCTTCTACTTGGTCTACCAACGTTCCTTTTCCCCCCTGGTCCTTTCCATCGTGTCGTTTCTAGTGTCCATCTTTTATCTGTGTATCGTAAAATTAATTATTAGACTGTAACAAAAAATATCGATAACACTCCCCTCTTCCCTATTCCCCAGTCGCGTTTATCGCCGCCGACAGGTGCTGGGTTTTTATGTCGCAAACATACATACAGATAATCGCTTCGTGTCACTTCCCTGGATTCCCGTGTAAATTGAATAACAAAAAGTTTATTTAAACTGTGATAGGTACGCGGAAGTTAGTCGAAACTTTTACCGTTTTCCGGTTTCTCTTTTTTGTTCAGTTTTGGAATCTTTTACTTGACCTTTTTTCTAATTTTAGCATCTTGCCTTTTTCAATTTTGGAATATTTTATTGCCTTATCGCGGCAAATTATAGCCAAATAATTAATTATATTATATTCATTATTATCAGATCTATTATATTTAAATGAGTTTATTAATTTTGTATATATATGAATATTTTCTTAATTTCTGAAACGGCTCCAAGAAAACTTAGTATGTAGTGGGACAAAAAATCCATCAATTTAGATTTCATTAAAAAAAATCGTTTTATCTCTATTGTTGGGCACTAAAAATCTGCTTAAATAGAAATAGAAACAGAAGCTTAAATTTCCTGTCATTTATAACGTTGTGATAGCTCAATGGAGAACGGGCGGATTAATAAAGTTAAAATACCGTCTAATCCTGCATGTCACCGGCCCCTTTCTTATTTTTAATTGTAAGTATTTATTTTTTTTATCTTTTAATAAGTTACCGAGTAAAGTTTGGTTACCCAGGTACTATATATTATATTCATTATTGTTTGTAATGTGCAAAAACCTTAAAGTAAATTAAACCCTACTTAATATTATAAATACGAAAGTTTGTGAGTATGGATGTATATGTTACTCTTTCACAACGAATCCGCTGTACCAATATCGATGAAAATTGGCACAGTTATACCTTATACACCGGAATAACATATAGGCTATAGAAATCCTGTTCCTTCTACAGGAATAGGATGACATTGAAAAGCACCATCTATTATCGCCCTATCACCAACGAAATCGCGGGGAAAAGCTTATATAATTCCTTACAAGTTGTATATAATTCCTTACAAGCCAAGACATCGCGGGTTCTATTTCCGCTTGGGTTATTAGACTTCACGGCTCGTGCCACCGCTCTACGAAATTTTTTTTGGCCAAAATCACAATAGAACTCCACAAAAACTGGATTAAGTAACACAAAGGGCCAAACACAATATCAGTTCCGTTATAACATAGCGATAAAATAAATTTAAAACGATAAAATGTTTTGAAAAAGGTAAAATAAGTTGTCGCTTTCTACTATAAGTTAAGGGGAGTACATATGAAAGGAAAATACATTTTATTTTATTACTTATCATACTTCAATATCCTCCTGCCCTTATCACACTCTAAGTGGGGTCGGCACAACATGTTATAAACGTAACATGGTGTGGCTACGTATTTTACCACCGGCCGCCTGACGGTCTACTTACCTTAGTCGTATTTCACGAAACCTCGGTAAGAAAGAGGATGGTCTATTCCACTGAACCGGATACCACATGGGCCTCATAAGAAAGCTCAGAGTCGCTCAGCGGGCGATGGAGCGAGCTATGCTCGGAGTTTCTCTACGTGATCAAATCAGAAATGAGGAGATCCGTAGAAGAACCAGAGTCACCGACATAGCTCAGCGGGTCGCGAAGCTGAAGTGGCGATGGGCGGGGCACATAGTGCGGAGAACCGATGGACGTTGGGGTCTCAAGGTGTTGGAATGGCGACCCCGCACCGGAAAGCGCAGTGTTGGAAGACCCCCTACTAGATGGACAGACGACCTCAAAAGGGTCGCGGGGAGCCGCTGGATACAAGCGGCACAAAATCGTGTGTTCTGGAGATCCCATGAAGAGGCCTATGTCCAGCAGTGGACGTCCATCGGTTGAAGAAGAAGAAGAAGAAGAAGGATACCACATGGTTGGTCAACTTACCTTATTCGCCTTTTACGACAACTCGGTAAGAAATGAGGGTGGTCTATTCTACTCAATTAATCATACTTAGTTGGTATTAAATGCTCCCAATAAAAAAGTTAGTTATTTTATTATTCTTGAAGGAAAAAGTGATATTATGCTAGCTCTAGTTATAAGCTCCAATTATACAAATTTCATCGGTAATTTGAAAACAAATAGACGCAAACGAAGTGGCGGATATGACTAGAAGACTATATATACATATTTATATAAAACTAGCTGTCCTTTTAGCTCTGCGCGTGTGGAAATCTGTTTATTTATTTGAATATTTAAACATAAAAGTACTTATTTTGAATTAATTATAAGAGATAGAGACATGTTGTCGCGGACTTTTTTTTTAGTATTTTAGACAATTCTGTAGTACATTACTTGAGTGTATTTCTATTGGTTTACGCGGCACACGCAACTAACGCTCTCAGCAGATGGACCGGAAGAATTGCGCTACCTTTCAGTTGAAGTCGCACGAAAATCGGTACAGTAGATTTTTAGAAATTCGATCACATAGAGACAGATAGCTTTTGGAGACTTTGTTTTATTATACGAAAAACCAATTAAATACAGACAGATAGCCTTTGGAGACTTTGTTTTACAATAATATAACAAAATATACTTGTTAAGAAAAACGTCTCGTGTAGACTATGCTTTATAATAGTCCATACAACTGCGCCTTAGGATGTGATCGTTTTAATTTTGTTTCTCAAATACCACGTAACGACCGCTCTGTTATATCGTGTTACAAATTGTGTGAAATGGGCCGGTAATACTATACTATAAGTGTGGATTGTCAATCTGGATGCACATATGTTGCAACGCCTTGTATATAAAAGTAATAATCTATACAAATATGATATCATCATCTCCCTGCCCTTATCACATTCTAAGTGGGGTCGGCACAACATGTTATAAACATGCTGTCACATGATGTGGCTACTTATTTTACGACCCGCCGCTTGCCTGACGTCAACTTATCTTAGTCGTATTTTACGTCACCTCGATAAGAAAGAGGGGGTCTATTCTACTTAACCGGATACCACACGGTGAGTCAACTTACCTTAGTCGCCTTTTACGACACCTCGGTAAGAAAATAGGGTGGTACTATTCTATTCAGCCGGATACAACACGGCGTAAAAGTAATAATCTATACTAATATTATAAAGAGGATAAATTTGTATGTATGTTTGTAATGTTTTCACACAAAAACTACTGGATCGATTTCAAAAATTCTTTCACCATTGGAAAGCTGCAACTTTACTGAGTAACATAGGCTATATTACATTTACACTTTTCTTTTTTATTTACATTTCAACATTTTATTTTTACATTTCTGTACACCTTGAAAAGGTCTACAGAAAAGTCCGCGATGGTATATGTCTATCTCTTATGGATAACTAACAATACCATTTTTTTGTCATTTTCTTTTTACGAAAAATAATAACTTATTTTCGAAGCAATTTTAAACAATACAGCATCAATCCTTATCCAATTAAGAACCTTAAATACATTGTTGATTTAATATAGATAAATATGCATTAATTACAGCATGTAATTGAAATGAACAATTTCGAAGATATTACAGATTTAAAATGCAGGGCATAGCGATTGCGCGCTTCGCCCTAGAGCACTTTGAATTTAGCTGCGATCGGACGTTTTTGTTTTCCACATGTCCAACTATATGTCGCTCTTTCAAGAGTAACCTTTAAAGAAAACATGTATGTATTGTGTAATGACAAGAAAGCAGTAAATGTTGTACATAGAGACATTCTGTAATTAATTGTAGAAATAAAATACATAGGGAAAATGTAAAAGTAAATAAGTAAAAATGTACTATATGAATTTAGATATTCCAAAGATAGCAGGAAATCTGCATGGTATAGGGTAAGGGGAATTGTTTTACTCCAAATTTAACGCGTGCGGGCCACGGGCAGTAATGAATAATTGAAAACTACTGGATAGATTTTAATCATTTTTTTCACTGAGTGACGTAGGCTATATAATCTGTACTTATGCGAAGCAGGAGCGGGCCGCTAGTTATAAATAAATAACTATAACTTTGCAAGCAAATTAAATATTCGAAAGAGCGACAGCGGATTTGATAAAACAAACCAACCAATTTTTTACCATTTTTATATCTTCTAAAAGAATAGCCGTGTGGTATCCGGCTAAGTAGAATAGTACTACCCTCATTTCTTACCGAGGTGTCGTAAAAGGCGACTAAGGTAAGTCGACCCGCCGTGTGGTATCCGGCTGAGTAGAATAGACCATCCTCGTTTCTTACCGAGGTGTCGTAAAATACGACTAAGGTAAGTTGACGTCAGGCAGGCGGGTGGGCGTGAAAACGCAGCAAAATCATATTACAACATGTTTATAAAATGTTGTGCCGACCCCACTTAGTTTGGGATAAGGGCAGGAGGATGTATAATATATCTTCTAAAAGGAAACCGAGCAATGATAGGTCACCTAAGTACTGTTAACGCACACTATATACAATAACACGATATAATAGGAATATCACAATTCCCGTTCCGAGATGCACTTCTCTTGAGTGACGAACAAAGACTGACTGTCACTAAATCTTTTTATCAAAAGGAAGACTCAACCGGAAACAACAACGTCACAGTGTTGCCACCATTTTAATCAAAAAGGGCCTTGTTTCAGGACTGTGTTGCTATAAAATACAAAGCGGAAATCATTGGCGACAACAGTACTAATATTAGTTTTTTTTTTAATTTCTGAATCCTGTGTATGCATGACACAAATTTGCAACATCAAGTACGGTTATGCATCATGATAACATTATTACTATATACATCATGATAGCTCGCCGTTGGACTGGATCGCGTTTATCTGATAAGAACCGCGTGATTTTGTCTTATATAACTCGTTCTTATTTATAGTTATTCTTACACATGGCTTTACCCGTAGGATGTATAAATGGGTTTTGGAAACTATATTAAGTACCGACGTCTCCGTTAGCGTCAATTTGATATTAAAATACCAAATTATATACTACTAGCTTTTACTTTTTAACTTCGTTTACGTGGATGTTGTGTTAGGATGATAATAAGTGGCGCTTTTCTATGTCAACCTATTCCTGTAGAATTAACAGGATTTATATGCCTATATGTTACCCCGTTGTATAAGGAATAATTGTACCAAATTTCGTCGACATTAGTTCAGCGGATTCGCCGTGAAAGAGTAGCAAACATACATCCATACTCACAAACTTTCGCATTTATTATATTAAGTGGATTAGGGGGATATAGTTTTTTTTCCGTTCCGCCGTATGGCTAAATAGAATAAACCATTTCTTACGGAAATGTCGTAAAAGGCGACTAAGGCATATTGTCGTCAGGCAGGCGCTCGGTAGTAAAATGACAAGCCAAATCAACTAACAACATGTTTAACACATGTTGTGCCAACCCCACTTAGAGTGTAATAAGGGCAGGATGATGAGGATATATACAAGATTAATTCGTTTAAATATTAAAGATTGCATACTAAATTAATGTTCAATGCAACATCGTAATAACTCGTAAGCGCTAATAAAGCAGATGCTTAGTTAAAACGGGTAACAGGTCTAGAGTATGGGGCTTCTGGAGGCCATTTCCCTCAACAAAAAGTGCAAGGTGGGCTGTCAATCTGCGGACCGCGTGATACAGCAGCTGTCCGATGCATCTGCTAGAGATTTTTATCCGTTTTTCACTTGCAGTTGCATTTTGAGGCAATAAATTAGCTTTTTTACCGTCAGTACAGACATTCGTACTAAAAAGGTAAATGCGACTTGTCTTGTTGTAGTGCTTTCATGTAATTGGCTGGAGATTTGACTGGCCCGTTGGCGCAGTATGTAGTGATCCTGCGTTCAGTTCCGCGGGTCGCGAGTTCGATTCCCGCCAAGGCCTAACATTTTATATAAATGAATTTGTTGGTCTTCGAGTCTGAGTGTATATGTGCAATTAAGTATGTATATAAAAATATATATAAGTAGGTATTGTTAGGAATCCAGATTTCAAAACTGACAGCCTATATAAATAACGGCTGACGTCATTCGCTCCCTCGCTCTCTTTCCACGGTCCGATATAGTCCTCCACAGCTCGTCGTTTTAAGCCGAGGTCCGGCCTCACCCATAAGGTGACGCTCCCAGGATGCTGCGGGCCTCGTTCGAGACACGTTCTCCCAGCACCCCAACCCCCGGCGATGCTTCTGCGCTCGCCCATCCTCCCCGTGACGCTGTCAAAGCCTTCATGGCTAACAGCCTTAGTGTCCGAAAAAAACATTCGCTCTCTTTGGTGTGCGGCATTCGTTGGAGGTAGACGTGTTTGGCTGATCTCTTTTACAATTCCTGTTATTATAATCTAACCTCAAATAATCGCTATTCGTAATAAGAGCGACCACTGTGTTTCTTGCCAGTTCTTCTCAAGTGGATTAGTGTTCCGTGGTAGAAACATTCTGTCGTTGGATTTTGTAGTGAAAAGTGTTGGTGCACAGTAAGGTGTCCGGCGTGATTCCCTAAACGCATTCGTTTATTATTTTATTATTAATTTTAAATTTAATTTAGACTTTATTTCTAACAGTATATTCACCATTGGTAAGTATTAAGTTACTTTGGGAAAGGACGGCCGTGTGTACCTATATGTGTCCCATATATTTATTTATTTATATTTTGATGAAATTTGGTTCATTTGAAGTTTGTATAAAGGATACGTATGTTTTAGCGATTCCAAAATTTATGTTTGTGGCTACACCCAAAAGGATAGAGGAAACTTAGGAACAACACGGGCGGCTATTTTGCCCTAGCTGTCAAATAAAAAGACGTGTAAACTTAAATTCCGAACATTGTAATTTATAGAAGTAGGTATTTCTTGCCGAATTCCATAGTACAAAAGTTATGATTACAGAATGATTAGAAGAATATTTTGCTGTAATCCGCATTTGTTAAGAAAACCTGTGTAATGCTAAGTGCACGACGCAAAAAACCGTTCTCATACTTTATACATACTTGCAGGATTATTTACTGCACATAACACAAAACACTGGTGGCGTTTTGGTATAGTAAAAGTAAGTAACGGCCTGTTACTATCCCACTGCTGGGCATAAGCTTCTTCTCTCCGTTTTTTTTTTTTGGAGAGAAGGATTGGAGCTAAGACCTACCACGCTGCTCCAATAAGGGTTGGTAGGTTACACATATCCCCAGAATTCTCTAGAGATATGCAGGTTTCCTCACGATGTTTTCCTTCACCGAAAAGCGTGTGATAAATTACAATTATCAATTAGACACATAAGTTTTACTAGAAAACTCATTGGTGCCTTGGTTTGAACCCTAGACCTCCTTGAAAGAGGCGCACGGTGTTACCCCTAGACTACCACAGCTATAGCGCGTTTTGGTATATGAGCAGTAAATTATGTATTATTATTATTTATGTAATATCGTATAGCTATTATTTATTTCGTAGTCGTTACGTGTAGACACAAAACTATGCACATAAATAATCAGAAAAACATCGGAAAAAACACATTTCTCAGCGATACTTCACGCTCTGATTCCTTTCGCGAAAGGGGTGTATTTATTCTGCAATTGTGATAAGTGTGCGCGAGTGAAGTATGTGGTAATCAGTATTCCTCTCAGTGTATCCCAATGTGGGGCCCACTCCCCACAGGGGGCAATGCAATGGACTCCATACGAGTTTAACTATTTCACTGCGGGCCATATACATAAATGCAATCTTTAAATTTTAGTGCTAAATTTAACGAAAAAAGCATTTTAATTCAAACAGAAAATCTTAAATAATTATGATGAGAAATTAAGACAATTAAGAAGAAAGTTATGTATATTAACATCAGAGGGAGGAATAGTAAGCAACGGCCTGTTACTATCCCACTGCTGGGCATATGCCTCTCCTCTCCGTTTTTTTGTGGAGAGAAGGATTGGAGCTAAGACCTACCACGCTGCTCCAATGCGGATTGGTAGGTTACACATATCCCCAGAATTCTCTAGAGATATGCAGGTTTCCTCACGATGTTTTCCTTCACCGAAAAGCGTGTGATAAATTGCAATTATCAATTAGACACATAAGTTTTTACTAGAAACTCATTGGTGCCTGCCCCGGGTTTGAACCCTAGACCTCCTCGAAAGAGGCACACGGTGTTACCGCTGGGCTACCACAGCTTTCTAGAGGGAGGTTAGTTATGGTTAAAGTGGGGCGTGGCACAAAAAGTTTGGAAATAACGATTCCTCTCAAATATAATTAAAAAAAACAATAGTATTTTCAGTAGAATTTTCTTTTTATCAATTGATTATTATCTGAGGATACCTATATGAAAATTTTGTATGAAAAGTATTGGGTCAAAAGCTAAATCAAAAAAGAGTAAAAAGAAAAGTTAAAACAACATAAATAGTTGAAAGTCAGTAAATTCATTAATGTAGACTTTATTTTATTTATTAGGATTATTTTAATCTCTAATATTTAAATGAGACAGTTAATATATAGATGACAAGAAACCTAGGCTTGCCAGCATATGCCTACGGAGGATTTTTGAGTTCTTTGGGCATATCGCTCGTAAGCCAGGAGACGACCTCCAGAAACTTATTGTCATAGGCAAGGTCGATGGCAAGAGATCCAGAGGACGTAACCCTATGCGTTGGTCAGGCCAGATCCGCACCACACTCAATACGACAGTCTCCGAAGCCATCCACGTGGATGAAAGCAGAAAAAAGTTGAAAGACCATCGTTAATACGAAGACTTGAATGGTTGGGTCACGACCCCCATTATTGGGGAAACGATGCAAGGAGGAGGAGGATTTAAATGAGATAATCTTGTATATATGTGTAGTATTAAATTCAAAAGAATTTTTTCAATATTATTTTTCAATATTTTACACAATTTATTTTATTATATTGCCAAGTTTCTTGCTAGTTCTTCTGTGTAAGAGAAACATTCTAAAAAGTGCTTGAAAAAGCGTATTTGAATAAGGATATTTGATTTGAATAATTTAAACTTGAATTAAACTAACTGATGTGCCCGGCGTCGCCCGGGTAGACCTCTAAATTTCAAATATTTTGTATAATACACAGACTAAGTGCATTGCCTAAGTACATCAACACCGGCTACACAGTGTTCCAAGTTTAAAATTCGACGACAGCTCAAAGGGATGTTAGAATAACAAACTTAGCCTAAACTGAGCGTAGATAAAACGAACTGCAAAGTACAAATTTAACTTTGCACTTACGAAACCATCTATTCGCTCTTATCACAAACGCATAAAGTTTAAAATTTAAAAACATTCAGTTCTCTGGTTACTCGCTTTTGATGTACATTTGTTTTCACAGACAAAATACCCTGGACTCTAGGACATGGGAAATAAGAGTGATAATTGTGTGTATTGTTTTTAGGTACGTTATAATATGTCGTGGATTTGTTTGAAGTATGCGATCACTTTTAGGAAATTGCGTTTCATTCTTTGTATGTTCAGGTAATATCGTTGATACATTACCTTTATATTATCACTACATTTATTTATTTTATTAGACACACAAAACAGTTTACAACACGATTAAACTTAAAATGTATACATATTGTTTATATTTAAAATCTAGTTGCTCACCAAAATATGCATGCAAAGAAGAAAAAGAAGAACATGTTGCAATAATAAACTTATTCTAAAATTAAATCTAATTATATTAGTAGTAATAGTCTAATGTTATTATTTTATAATTTCTTGAACAGCACTACGAGAAGTAACATAACACTTACAATCTACATTTTATAAAACAAAATCCCTCCTTTATAATAAACTAGCTTTTACCCGCGCTTCGTTCGCGTGATTTTTCATCGCGTGATAGGTTGATAATAGATGGCGCTTTTTACTATCAATCTATTCTTGTAAAATTGACAGGATTTCTATAGCCTATTGTTATTCCGGTGTATAAGGAATAATTGTGCCAAATTTCATCGATACTGTTTCAGCATTCGCCGTGAAAGAGTAACAAACATACATCCATAATCACAAACTTTCGCATTTATAATATTAGGAGGATTAGATTAGAGGAATAGGATAGGATGACAACGGTTTTAGCATTCCTACGATTAGCATTATATAGATTTACTAAAGAAACGCGTGGAAAAAAATTTATTAAAATCGATCCAGTAGTTTTGATTTACTCATTACTGCCCGTGGCCCGCAAGCGTTAAATTTGGGGGAAAAAAATCCCCTCTCCCTATACAAAGAAGATTTCCTGCTATCTTTGGAATATCTAAATTCATATACTACATATTTACTTATTTATTTTTTACATTTTTCCATATGTATTTTATTTTTACAGAATGTCTTTATATGCAACATTCACAGATTTCTTGATATTAAACAAACTCTTGAAAGAGCGACATAAAGCTGCTAAATTCGAAGTGCTATATGGCGAAGCGCGGCCTCCTCACGGCATTTTAAATCTGTAATATTTTCGAAAATGTTCACTTAAATTACATGCTGTAAACGGCCATATTGATCTGTATTAAATCAACAATGTATTTAAGGTAAATAATACATTCCTTAATTGGATAAGGATTAATGCTGTATTGTATAAAAATTGCTTTGAACATAATGCATTATTTTTCGTAAAAAGTAAATGACAAAAAATGCTTTTGTGGGTAATCCATAAGAGATAGTCATATACCATCGCGGACTTTTCTGTAGACATTTTCAAGGTGTACAAATACTTATTACATCATTTTGATAAATCTCGTAGGGTTTAGCCTGCGTTTGCAATGTAAGCGAAAAAGAATATTTACGACATCACATTAGAAACCTTAAAAATTACAGTATTTCTCTACCCCATATTGAATGTTATTATACATGTCATTCTACCTCTTCAATCACTTTATTTATTAAGAACCGCATGAAAATCGCGTAGTTTTAAAGATTCAAGCATACATAGGGATATATGGACAAACAAAGAATGTGACTTTGTTTTATACTATGTAGTGATGTTGGACCTCGGCGGTATTGTATAATGGATGAAATTTTATCTTTCATTACAAGTCTGCGAAATTGTTAAGTGAAGAAGTTAAGATAAGAGCCGCCTTTATATTAATAAAAATAATGGAAATATTATCGAATTAGTGTCAGGCCGATAAAAATTTACCTTTCGCGTCGCTTACGGCCTTGTGGCCCTCATTAATATGCTAAACACAATAATATAGAAGGTCGCTTCGACTGTAACCTTTTCAACTTGTTAATATTTCGGCGTCGTATTTTATCTTGAGGTTTTTTAGAGAAAAAGATTGTTTTTTTTATTGTTTAATAGACGAGCTCTTGACTGCAGTTATGCCTGATGATAAACAATAATACAGTCTAAGGTGAAACGCGCTTAAATTAATTGTATTTAAGTATGTATTTACTTTAAGCTGTGATGGCCTAGCGGTGCGACCGTGTGAATCTCTAGAGACGATCATGGGTTCAAACCCGGGCAGACACCAATGAGTTTTTCTATTAAAAGTTATGTGTCTAATTGATAATTGCAATTTATCACACGCTTTTCGGTGAAGGAAAACATCGTGAGGAAACCTGCATATCTCTAGAGAATTCTGGAGATATGTGTAACCTACCAATCCGCATTGGAGCAGCGTGGTAGGTTTTAGCTCCAATCCTTCTCTCCAATAACGGAGAGAAGAGGCCTATGCCCAGCAGTGGGATAGTAACAGGCCGCTACTTATGTATTTACTTTAAGTGGGGTCGGTGCAACATTTTTAAACATGTTGTTAAAAGATTTGGCTACGTATTTTACGACAGCCACCTGCCTGATGTCAACTTACCGTAGTCGTATTTCACGGCACTTCGATAAGAAAGGGGGTGGTCTATTCTACTCAGCCAGATACAAACAGCGGATGTATTTAAAACTATTTTAATTCTTTTATTTTATTTTTATTTTATACTAGGAGTCCCGCCCCAGCTTCGCACGGGTATGAAGCATATAGCCAATGTCACTCAGTGATAATCACAGTATTTCGCTACTCCATATTGAATTTTATTATACATATAAACCTTCCTCTTCAATCACTCTATATACTTAAAAAAAACCGCATCAAAATCTTTTGCGTAGTTTTAAAGATTTAAGCAAACATAGAGATATAAGGACAGACAGAGAAAGTGACTTTGTTTTATACTATGTAGTAACGTTTATAGCTACTACTATTTTGATAATTGTCATATTTTTACCATACTTATCCAAAGACTAAATTACGTTTAGCCGTCATTTATGTTTTGTTTTTCCATTTCATAGTCGTTTTTGCTATACCACGTTTTATAGTGACTTGACGGGATAAAATAAATGCGGTCGAACGGGATAAAAAGTATCCTATGTCCGTCTCCTGATTCTAAGCAACCTCTACACCAATTTTCAGCGGAATTGGTTCATCTGTTCTTGAGTTATAAATAGTGTAACTAAGACCAACTTTCTTTTATATATATAGATGTATATATTTAACAGTTGTCAGTCAGTAGTCACCCATACATAAGTGTTAAGTTACTTACTTTGGGGACATACACCCTTGTAAGTGAACCATATATTTATATCTTTAATTTTTCTTTTCAATTTTTTTTTTTTTTTTTACTTCATTTTAAAAATTACCTAGCAAATCTCACCAGCCAGGTCCTTTATATTATTTACTTTACTGTTACGTTTAATATACCAAGATATTCTCGAAGGGCCACGGGTTCAAACCTCGGCTAGGTACCAATGAGTTTTTCTGTTAAAACTTAAGTATCTAATTGATAGTCATCTTCCTGCCCTAATCCCACTCTAAGTAGGGTCGGCACAACATGTTATAACATGCTGTCACATGATTTGGCTGCGTTTTTACAACCGGCCGCCTGCCTGACGTCAACTTGCCTCTGTCGTATTTTACGCCACCTCGGCAAGAAAGAGGGTGGTCTATTCTACTAAACCGGATACCACACGGTGGGTCAACTTACCTTAGTCGCCTTTTACGACACCTCGGTAAGAAATGAGGTTGGTCTATTCTACTCAGCCGGATACCACACGGCGGGTCGACTTACCTTAGTCGCCTTTTACGACACCTCAGTAAGAAAAGAGGGTGGTACTATTCTATTCAGCCGGATACCACACGGCGTTAAGTATCTAATTGATAATTGCAATTTATCACACGCTTTTCGGTGAAGGAGAACATCGTTAGGAAACCTGCGTATCTCTAGAGAATTCTAGAGATATGTGTAATTTACAATCCGCATTGGAGCAGCGTGGTCCTAGCTCTAATCCTTCTTTTCGAAAACGGAGCGAGGCCTATTCCCAGCAGTGAAATAGTAAAAAGCCGTTACTTTTTTATATTATTCTTGGAGATACAGAATCGTCATATTTGAAACTATAAGATGGATTTCTATGTTCGTTTTGTTCCCTGTTTTTAAACTAAAGACTAACTAAGTGGCTATTTTTAATCTTCCTCCACCACAGAGTGACCATACTCTTCGAGGGACAAGTCTTTTAATATCACTGAGTTCATAAAAAATATTAACTTATTGAAAATATATATTATTCAATCACGGATTGTACAAAATAGAAACGGTTGCGGTGTGAAACGATTGTTGAGGTTGTGGTGCTGAATGTGTGAAGTGTTTGTGCATTGTTGTGTAAATTGTTGAAAGCGGGTAGTGTATGAGTTTACAAATTCTGCATGTATCAGATATGAGAACGGGTAATACACTCTACATTTAGCTTTACATATATTATATTTTATCGTGGATAGCAAAATAATATTTTCATAAAATACGTAGCCAAATCATGTGACAACATTTTTATAGCATGTTGTGCAGACCCCACTTAGAGTGGGATAAGGGCAGGAAGATGATGAATGTTTATTTTTATTTAACGGAAATCATTAGAAAAATGACACAGCATTTTACTAGTCTATCATAATCAAAAAGTCTCATCGTTTTGTCTATAGCCTGAAGAATTTTTCAAATCGGTCCAGTAGTTTTTGATATTAGCGGGTTCAAACATTCAAACTCTTCAGCTTTATATTTTAGTATAGATGTTAGGCTGGTATATAATCTGCAATGTAACGGTATAATGTTTGAATTATGAGGACACAGAGAAATTAATTCACACTATTACTTAATTTACACTTATGTCATATAATCTACACATACACACATATATACATACACATAACCGTGCACACACACATACATTCTTTTTTTTCTACATTTTTCAATATTTTTTATTAATTTTTTTTTTACTTTTTCTATATTGTGACTACAAAACGTACAATTTTGATGTAATCAGCGTTTCTATAACTTTTATTTTCTATAATTTGTATAACTTGGTCTATTATATTTTGTAAGGGAGGAAGTCTCTGGCGACCTGAAATACAGGGAATCCTAGTTCAGGCGTCAGTTTCCTTCCATAGCAAGTTTAATGTAATAGCTAAATTAAGAATCATCAACAAGGAATCTGTGTATTTGTTCAATCTCTGCTGAATCATTAATTGTTCTTGTGTGTAATTGATACTTGATTTAATAAACTTTACTTATTACTTATAACGGCCGTGAAATTTTAAAACGTAAAAGAGACAGTACATAATGGGTCTGATATATGGTCATCCTACACTACCCTAGCACGGTAAACAAACAGTTTTTAACATCGTCACAGTTTAAGTGTGGCTGTTGACGCGCACTTCACGAACAGAGTTAACTGCTTACGTTAAGAAACAATTGTTTACGTTACGTTTACCGACACTTCGTAGTTTTGACTATTTTTAGAGATAGTTAAAGAAACACGCAGCGATCTTAGTTAACAATGAAATGGTATTGATTTGAGATAATCCTGTATATCTGTAATATTTAAATGAGGGAATATAACCTTTTGAGGGGGAATATACCTTATATATATATATATATATACATATATATATATATATATATATATATGTATATATTTTCGGAATCTCGGAAATGGCTCCAACGATATTTCTGAAAATCAGCATGCAGGGAATTTGAGGGAGAAAAATCGATCTAGCTAGGTTTTCTTTAAAAAAAATCGTTTTATCCCTGTTTTTAGGCATTAAAATAATACTAAAATTTACTTTTAATTTATTCCATATACGTCCCTCATTTTGCCGTTAAATGTCAAGTCAGCGTAGCTTATTCGAGGAACGGGTGGTCTCTAGAAATGAAAATACCTAGGATCAAGTCTCACCCACCCAATTATTTTGACTTTTTTTTTGAAGTTTCTTTTTTGATTTTGTAAAAAATTAACGAGAACGGCTCGGTCAACCAGGTACTGATATAAAATAAAGAAGATTCTTGACGAATTAAATTATAACTGTTTGATATCATACTTGCAATAGCATCCTTCCCGTTTCCTTCCGCACGCACTTCAGTCGCAAGACGCTCGTCGCACGTCGCACATCAACGCTGTATGTGATATATCGCCGCACGCGCATAATTTTGGCTATAAGTTCGCACCGCACCGCTAGCACGTTTGTGTAGTGTAAATAGTGTTAACAGCAGTGAATGGACAAAGTGTTGTATCAGATATCACAAGTAAGTGCCTCCATCCCTCTTGGCGGTTATTTTATCCCCGCCCAGTACCAGACGGATGCCATATCCCACCTTGTTATTTGCAAGTATTTTGGAGGTTTTCGCGAACCAGCAATAAAAACAAACAAAAAATACATTCCACTTTATTAAGGCTCGAGAGTACTACTTTGCACCAGGCCCCACGCCCTCATGTCGAATAACTATCGCAATTATGGTTTTGTAGCCATGTGGTATCCCGCGGAGTAGAATAAACCACCCTCATTTATAACCGAGGTTAATGATAAATTGCAATATTTTTTTTATTTTACATAATAGTACCACTCTCTTTTCTTACCGAGGTGTCGTAAAGGCGACTAAGATGAGTCGACCCGCCGTGTGGTATCCGGCTGAGTAGAATAGACCAACCTCAATTCTTACCGAGGTTTCGTAAGAGACGACTAAGGTTAGTTGACTCACCGTGTGGTTTCCAGTTAAGTAGAATAGACCGACCTCTTTCTTACCGAGGTGTCGTAAAATACAAGGTAAGTTGACGTCAGGCAGGCGGCCGGTCGTAAAATACGAGCCAAATCATGTGACAACATGATGATGATGAGAATGATGATATTTAAAAGGGTTTTCCGTGCCTTTGTCGATGTATATGTAAAACTAAATATACACAACACCTGTCTGTAACGATGTCCTTTGAAGTTATTTAATTATTGGTGTGGACGGGTATGGCGGAACTGCCATGTGTGAACCCGGATCGGATATCAAAGAAAAGGTCGTAATACGGACGACAGAAAAAGCAATCACAATATTATAGAACAAAGTTCCCCGTATGTATGTTCGTGATAAACTCAAAAACTGCTTAACAGATTTTCATCAGGATTTACTTAATAGATAGAGGAACTCATAGAGAAGGTTTTAATGTATAATTTGTTAAGTTGTTTGTGTGAAATGGTTATAATATAACATTAGTTTCGTTCGTGTGGTAACCGGCTGAATAGAATAGTACCACCCTTATTTCTTACCGAAGTATCGTAAAAGGCGACTAAGGTAAGACGACCCGCCGTGGGGTATCCGGCTGAGTAGAATAGACCAACCTCAATTCTTACCAAGGTGTCGCAACGGCGACTAAGGTAAGTTGACCCACCGTGTGGTATCCAGTTTAGTTGAATAGATCACCCTCTTTCTTACCGAGGTGTCGTAATATACGACTAAGGTGAGTTGACGTCAGGTAGGCGACCGGTCGATAAAACGCAGCCAAATCATGTAACAACATGTTTACAACATGTTGTGCCGACCTCACTTAGAGAGGGATAAGGGCAGGTGGATGATGATGATAACATTAGTTTCGTATTCTGTACCTCCGCAAAGTAACGCCTAATTCTATAAATTACTGATTCTTTGTGCTATAAAGAATCAATCTCTTGTCACCTGAAGAGGCATTTAACCGAGGTTAATAAGATTTATCTTGCATTTAAATATTTAATAGTACCGTACGTACTTAAAACTAAACAATTAACATTTTTATTGTCTTCACAATTGTTCCATTCGACTAATACGAAACGCAGATCTTTTGAAATGCAAATGTCTCCGTCCAGAAGTGGGACACTCGTGTTTATTGTTCTACACTCACACCGGAGTCTGTCTCATGCAAATCGTGTCCTAGATAAGGTCCTAGGTAACGTACATTTAGATATATCTAGAACATTTTAGAAAAATTATTTTATAATTAAGTATAGAGCGTAAAAGAAATGTATCAGAGCAATTGCAAACATTAACTGAACCGAAAGCTGTAAACCGCAATTTAAACAACTAGGGCTACTTACCTTCCCTTCATTATTTATATATATTATATTATATTTATATATATTATACTAAATAGCTAATTGAGTAATGAGAGCATACTGCCGACAAACTGCTTTGCAGTTTGGCAGATTAAATATGTAAGTAAAACTGTTTAGTTATAAAGAAAGATATATATAATAAAAAAGAAAAATAAACGTCAGTTTTCGTTCATTTCGTTTCGTTGCAATCTTCACTTATTCAATACATTAAATAGCAAAAGATATCCACATAGATTGCGAGTTATCCAAAACAGCCAAAGTAAATAAAAGTGTATTTTGATGAACTTAAACAACATTCTACTAATAAATTTAAGAATGATCTAAAAAACCTCTTAATATCCAAATGTTATTACTCGATTAATGATTTTATAAATGATTTAATAATAATTCCATTACATTATTATTAATACTTCTGACATCTTACTTATTCAATTTATTTGACTTTTTTCTAATTATTATTGTAACGGGAGTAATAATGGGGATAAGATGGGAGTGGTGCGGAGAGGTGAGGTGAGGTGCGGAGAGGTGCGGAGCGGAGCGGAGAGGCGCTATTAGCATTTTTAAATAAATGTTCATAGCGCGCAGGTTTTATGTTGTCAAAAAAAGAGAAAGAAATTAAATTGATTTTGACAAATGAAAAAACGCTTCTTATTTCTATCGTAAAAAAATAATGAAAATATCGTATTTAATATTATTAATATTTATTATTATAATTAGAAGTGAAACAAACTCTTGAGCTTTATATTTGGGTATAGATAAGAGAATAAGTGCTATGCTCGTAATATTTAATAATTATAGAGAACTCAAGGGGCTGCTTTATCGGAAAATCCTGAGGCGAGATAAATTTGACGTTCCGGTATTAACGAGGTGTAATCCCTAGCATTAATTATACGATGACATACGACGTATAGGTTTTATTGCAACGAGGATAAAAAAGGTTAACTGAGGTCGTCGCAGCAGATTCCTGGGCAGCAGAGATCAAATCTTAGTGCACTGTCTGTAGCTTAAATAGTAGCGATGGTGATGTTGTGATCAAAAGATATGACTTGATTGACTTTATAGAAAGCTAATACCTTTCTCTGTGCCAATTGCGGCGCAATTGTTACAGGATGGCCGACTGTAACGGGAGTAATAATGGGGATAAGATGGGAGTGGTGCGGAGAGGTGAGGTGAGGTGCGGAGAGGTGCGGAGCGGAGCGGAGAGGCGCTATTAGCATTTTTAAATAAATGTTCATAGCGCGCAGGTTTTATGTTGTCAAAAAAAGAGAAAGAAATTAAATTGATTTTGACAAATGAAAAAACGCTTCTTATTTCTATCGTAAAAAAATAATGAAAATATCGTATTTAATATTATTAATATTTATTATTATAAATTATTAGGTATCTCAAGGTAATGATTTTTACACAAACTTTGACTGTGATGTAAAATTTGAGTCCGCAGATAAATTTTTCATAATCGCTCGAAAAGTTTCTTATTCTATGTGCGTTAGTCTTAAAGAATTCTGCACCACAGTGAGCTTGAACAGTATATTAAAAAATAAACGTGGAATTTGTTAATAAACTGCTCAAGCATTTTACTATATGTGCGTTTAACTTAAGGCATTTTGAGTAGACTGTCGGAAATCCTATAGCAAGTGTACATCTAACCATTAACAGAGATTTATGTTCCGAAGAACAAAAGGACAATCCGGTGGTATTTCGACATTCATGTCATTTTCTTTTGTTCAACGTTAGTTACAGTGTGAAGATATATACGGACGCACATTCTTTCAAACATTCTCTACTTGTATTCAATATGATTTTTCCATTTATTATATTTGATAAACCAACATCATCATTCTCCTGCCTTTATTCCACTCTAAGCACAACATATTCTCGCTTTCATTCTCTCCTTTTATTCTTCAACACTGGCGCTACTCCTTTTATATACATATCATCTGCCCTTATCCCATTCGAAGTGGGGTCGGCGCAACATTTTATTCTTATCGATTTCTCCTATTACTCGGTAGCTTTGTCACTTCTACGTGCGATACTTCATACAATCCAACTTTTTGTCTTATCTCTTTTTCGGTCTCTCTCTATTTATAAATCTATCCACATTATTGATAAGCAACAAGAAGTACAAATAGAAAGAAGTAAAAGATACAAATAAATTAACTTTACAACGTCGTTTCTATACTAAAATTCCTCAAAATAAACTAGACTGGACTCAAAGGTTTAAATTAAGTGCAAAGCATATTATGCAATTGAAGACAATATTTATATTAATTCTTAAAAATGCTTGGTCTTGAATATACTTTAGACTGCAGCCTAATTATGTAAATTACAAATGTTAAGATTGACCGCAGAGTTTCTTGCTGGTTCTTCTCGCTAAGAGTATTATTCCGAACCAGTAGTGGCTTCATTGATCATATTTAGTAATTGATTATTCAAATGGGCTTTAATGAGCTTATTTGAATAAAGACAGAAAAACTGGCCTTTACAATTAGTTTACAAACCAATGTGACAATAATGCGAGAGTAAACCAAACAAATAAAAAAAAGAAAACTATATAAATTATCACCAAAAAAATTATATACTACTGTAATACATGGTTGCAAAAACATTTAATGTAATAAATTTTTCCTGTCTGGGAACCAGTAAAATTAGGAATTAATCTCACTGCTGGGCAAAGTTTCAATACTATTTTGCAGGACACTCATCCAGGAAATGTGAATTGCTTTATCGTAAAATGCATGCAAATTTAAAAAAAACTAAGTCCACGAGCTTATAGCCTGATTTCTACTTATTACTGTTCCTACCGAGAAGAGTCAGTAAGAAATTCGGCAATTGCTTTTCTAAGTCTTCTTATCACTAGTCACATTTTGTCATTGCTATCTTGCATAAGGTAGCTATATTCATCGCATTCTTATCATCTATGTAATCGTCAATAGTATAATAGGCTTTTTGTATAACCCTTTTTAAATTAAATAGTTTTTCGAAACTGCTGTAATGGTACAGCTAAAATTGATAGTATCTAAGCAGTATTGACGCCAATCGAGTGGAAGAGTTTTACGGCTGACATTTGACGCTCCCTCATTTTGCACGGATTAGGCCCTTTAACTCCCTGTTTCTTTGCCAATTTCATCATGATATCCGAGATGGATGTTTTGGAAATAACACGCATCATTTATTTATTTATTTATGACAAGCCAATAGCATTTCACACATACTTATTTAATACACTTTTTCATAAGGCGTTATCAAAAGAAAATCCACCCATGCTCTATATCATACATTACTTTAAACTAGGGAAAATATTTCTCCAAATATCGTAATCCTTCAGGCGAGACAGCATCAAGGTTTTCAAAAAACATAAGCGCAAAATTAACATACAGGGTCGATGTCCGTCACGCTGGGTTCCTTACTAATTTCATTTCATAATCTTCCCATCGTTGGCTGGTTGGCTGATTTATTTAATAGCAATTCAAATATTAATTTCGGCAGCGAAGTTCGCAACTATAATTTGATAGTCTGGAAAGTTCCGACACTAACAAGAAGCGATTTGAATCAATTTATTAACTGTTAAATTGTAAATAGTTGGTTATATTAGTGTCCGGGAAATTTGGATGTTTTCGCATAATTTGTAATAGTAGGCGTTACTTTGCCAAGTTCCATAATTTTAATTTTATTAGTGTAAAGTAACGGCCGTCCCACTGCTGGGCATATGCCTCCTCTCTCCGTTTTAGGTGAGAAGCATTGGAGCTATGACCTACCACGCTACTCCAATGCGGATTGGTAAGTTACGCATATCCCTAGAATTATGTATTGATATGCAGGATGGCATATAGGCAGCACGAAGTTTTCCTTCACCGAAAAGCGTGTGGTATATTGCAATTAACAATTAGATACATAAGTTTTAATAGAAAAATCATTGTTGTTTGCCCGGGGTTTAAATCCGTGGAAAGGAATCCGATCATCCGATCCGAAAGGATCACACGATCTCACCGCTGGGATTATTATTTAAGCTTAAATTAAATGAGATGATTATACGAGTATCTAAAGCATATTACACGATTGAAGATTACTTAGATGATAAAAATGCCTGGATTTGACAAATCCTTTCAGCTTCATACAAGACTGCGGTTTAATAATGTAAAATTAAAAATGTTTTAAAAGATTGATTGCCGAGTTTCATGCCTGTTTGTCTTGGTAAGAGCAACATTCCGAACCAGTTGTAGCTTCATTAGTCATATTGATCCTTGACTATTCGAAAATGCTTGAAAGAGCTTATTTGAATAAAAATTATTTTAATTTGATTTGACAATCTTATCTGAGTTAAAATTACAGTCCCATTCAAGAGTTGCTTCAGCAAAGTTCTAGTCTAGAAAGTTTCCATTGTAGATACGGGACCAATTCCTGAACAAGACAAATGCATTTGCAAGATGTCCCTACCCTCTGTTGATACATTCACTGTATACATATAATACATTTGTTGAGTTATTTTTGAATTATCTTATACAGAATTATGAGATAGTGTTTAATTTATAGATTTTTTATTATTTACTTCCTATTGTACACTTTATTTTATTATTGCCTTATGTAAAGTAAAAGTAAGTAACGGCCTGTTACTATCCCACTGCTGGGCATAGGCCTCTTCTCTCCGTTTTTTTGTTTTTTGGAGAGAAGGATTGGAGCTAAGACCTACCACGCTGCTCCAATGCGGATTGGTAGGTTACACATATCCCCAGAATTCTCTAGAGATATGCAGGTTTCCTCACGATGTTTTCCTTCACGGAAAAGCGTGTGATAAATTGCAATTATCAATTAGACACATAAGTTTTACTAGAAAACTCATTGGTGACTCACTCAAGAGGCGCACGGTGTTACCGCTGGGCTACCACAGCTTATGTAGTATGATATTATTGTCTTTATTATTTTAGTGTATATATGAATTTAGTTCTCGATGTCTAATAAGAAATTAAGTTTGTAAAATTGTAAATTGTAGTTACTATAAACTGTAATTACTGTAAATTATAATAGTAACATCCTGTAAACGGATTATATGCAGTAAATGATTTGATACAGAATTAGGCGTTACTTTGCGGAGGTCCATAATACAAAACTAATGAGAAATTATTTAGCTATTCAAATCTTTATCGCGGATTATAGCAAATTAATATTCTCATTACTTTTGAGATAGTGTTTGTAAAAGGGTCATAATGCGACCATATTTAAAAACAAGGTGACTTCAAACTCTAAACTAACATAATTTATAGAATTAGGCGTTACTTTGCGGAGGTCCATAATACAAAAGTAATGAGAATATTATTTTGTTATAATCCTGTATTGTGTATTGTGCTTGTGTATTGTTGTGCCATCGGTGTCGGGTAGTGCATGAGTTCTTACAAATTCTGCATGTATCAGGTATGAGAACGAATAGTACACTCTACATTTAGCATTACATATATTTTCTTTTATCGCGGATTATAGCAAAATAATATTCTCATTACTTTTGTAAACTAACAATTACTATTTACTACTAGCTATGCCAGCTACTTCGTCTTCATGGAAATCAGTGTCACAAATATTGTCCCGAATTGAAGTTTTGAATACAAAAATAGTTATCGTGAGTTAATTACAAGAGATTTTTTAATAACTTTCACCGTTTACATAGCGGACGCAAGGAAAGCTTTAAATTTTGCCGTTTTCGTAATATTTTTTATTGCTGCTCCTCTCCTATTCATCTTAGCGTGATGTTATATAGCCTATAGTCTTCATCAATAAATGGACTATTTTACACTCGATGAATTTTTTAAGTCGGTCCGGTAGTTACTGAGATAAGCGCGTTCAAACAAACAAACTCTTCAGCTATATAATATTAAGTATAGATGACATGGAACGGCGCAAGCACGCTTTACGATTTTAGATATATATTACAGAGATACAAGATATTTGGAATAGGAATAGAAAACTGTGTTTATGTACTATATAAGATCTGAAATAAAATAAAACTATATAAATGAATTTCAATAGGGCTCACATTTCGTTTTGAAAACGATGTAAAAAAGTAAAGTAAAGTTGAAAGTATATCTTCCGTTAAGTTAAGGCTCAAAATTCTCCGTCAGATATTGACTAACGAGTGTTATTCGCAGATAGTTTTGTTTTGTCTAAATCGAGACTTGAGTCTCTCGTTGTTCCTATAAGCTAGGGCTGTCAACAATTTGCTTTACTTTCCAATCACTTTACACGATTTATATGGTTTATATTAGTTTCATTTGTATGTTTTTGTATGTAAACAACTCCTCCATTTTAAATTTTGTGCCACTTTAAAAGGACATCTGTACATTTTTCAAGAACCAAAACAATCCCTCTAAGTAGTTTGAAAAAAAAATGATAAATAACGACAACTTTAAGAATAATTGTTATGCCTGTTTTCAAACAAAAACTACTGGACCGATTTCAAAATATCTTTCACCATTGGAAAGCTGCATCTTTACTGAGCAACATAGGCTATATTATATTTAAAAAATAGGGATCCGTAATAAAAATGTAATAAGGTGTAAAAAGATAGCCATAAAAATCTGTCATCGTATGCGCTGCGCTGTTGAAGATATATTTAACAAAAATAAATCTATAGTCCGACTTAGTAGACTTTCCACTGCCATCAAATCGATAAGTACGCGGGTGGAACCGCGGGATATTACTAGTATGACATATATTAGACTTAATGCAAAATCCACTCCATTCTCGACTAAACTCGAAATCCAATATCGAAGCCCATATCGCATTATAAACACAGTTCCTGCCAGCCCTACTCATTAAGCACTTGAGTCAATGTTTCCTAGTTTAGAAATAGACGTGTATGGTGCTCTGCTTGTAAGTCGACGTAGTTGGAATACGAAATATAAACTCATGCATTTCGCTATCAAATACAAGATTTATTTCATACAAGATGTACCATATACACAACAAGATGCACGGATATCCATTTAACTTAAGTTGTTAAAATATAAGAAATATTTAAAAAGAGAAAGGAATTTAGTTATATATGGCCAGTGGCTTTCAAACCCTAAATGGGGCCAACAGAATTAAAACGCCGACCTCCCAAAAAAACGTTAGATATACGTTTTTGGGGGGTTATTTCAATCTTACGGTCAAATATTCGTTATATTTATTACTTAAGCGTAAATTAGCTCTCCTATTTCCAGTATCATTCACTTTTACGTGTTGATATACTATTAGCTATAGCTATAGCTTATATTCTATTAAACTTAAGGCTAGTCTCTTTATGTTCTTAAAAGGTTAAAGGAGTTCCCAGTTTCCTTGCATCATACTGTATAAAATTAATAATCAACGTGTAAAAGTAACGGCCTGTTATTATCCTACTGTTGATATAGGCCTCCTCTCTCCGTTTTTGTAGAGAAGAATTGCAGCTAATACCTGGAGCTGCTCTGAATGAATGCAGATTAGTAGGTTACACATATCCCTAGAATTCTCTAAAATGTGATAAATTGCAATTATCAATTAGACATGTAAGTTTTAACAGAAAAACTCATTGGTGTCTGCCCGGGTTTGAACCCGTGACCCTCAAAAGAGTCGCACGGTCTCACGGGCTATCGCAGCTTAATGTGTAATTTACTAAAACCCGTATACCAATTTGAGGACAATGACTGTCTGCAAATAATGTCAACGATCTCTTTAATAGCACGATTTCCATTCTGGACGGAATCAGAACCAGAATTTATTTGCAAGAAGTAAGATCGCAATAACAATTCGTCTGTATAATACAAGAATATAATTATTGTTATTATATCATCATATATAGAATGGATATAAACATTTTTATTTTATGCCATTTGTCGTTTATTTGATAGAGTTTTGTTTGTTGTCTGTCTTTGTTACAGACTTCAAATTATAATGGAACCACTGGTTCAAAAACGTGTTTTACCGAGAAAAACTCATCATCCTCCAGTCCTTATCCCACTCTTAATGGGGTCGGCACAACGACACCTCGGTAGTAGGTGGTTTATTCTACTCAGTCGGATACTACACGGCGGCTCAACTTAGTTTAGTCGCCTTTTACGACACCTCGGTATGAAAGAGTGTTGTCTATTCTACTCAGTCGGATACCACGCGGTTGTTGTTTATACCGAGAAGAACTAGCAAGAAACTTGGTGAATTCTATACATCCGGCTGAATAGAATAGTACCACCCTCATTTCTTGCCGAGGTGTAGTAAAAGGCGACCAAGGTAAGTCGACCCGCCGTGTGGTATTCGGCTAAGTAGAGTAGACCACACTCATTTCTTAATGAGGTTTCGTAAAAGGCGACTAAGGTAAATTGACCCACGTGTAGTGTTCGGTTGAGTAGAATAAACCACACTCTTTCTTACGGAGGTGTCGTAGAATACGACTAAGGTAAGTTGACGTATGATGAACATGATTTCCATAACGTGTTGTGCCGACCCCACTTAGAGTGGGATAAGGGCAGTAGGATGATGAGCTCAGTATATTTACATATAAGCTTTGAATGTACTATTTTTTTAAACTTCACATTTCAGCGGCTTAGCCGTGATAGCATAACATATACAGACTGACTTTCGGATCTATGATATTAATATGAATTTACTGAAGATTACACATGTATTGTTTACTAAGAATTTAGTAGTCCATAAATTCTTGCAAAGTATACTTATTTCAATAAACTTTCCACAATTATAATGGAGTATATAATACAGGGTTAAAATCGTTTTAGGGATTCAATCAAAAAGTTTGGGAATCACTGATCCGTGATTAATTCAATGCTTTCATTTAAACTGCATAACTGTTTGATTGAACAATGAAATAAACGGATACAGTTTCGTTTTCAATTAACTTTCTAGAACAAAAGCTTTCGCTGTTAACAACCAACAATTCAATCGGCGGACGGATCATATTACGTAGATATTAAACTTGAGTCGCCTTTGGCATTGTTGAGGAAAAAACAATGGCTGTATCGAACGACCTTTATATAAGTCTTAATATACGACGTAACAAGTAGTAACAATTGAATCATCAAATGTTTAATATTTAAATGAATTAATGTTGTATTATATATAGTACCTAAATGACGGAGCCTCGGTATTTTTTTTACAATATTAAAAAAAAAAGAATTGGGTAGGTGAGCTTGATCCTAGGTATTTTCACTTCTGTAGACCGTTCCTCAAGTAAGCTACCATGACTGTACAATTAACAGCAAAAAATGATTTTTGTATCTATTCAATGTAATTATTGAAATTAAATTAATAATTGGAATTTTTAATTAAACCTAGCTAGACCGATTTACCCCTCCCCCCAACCCCAAAACACCTACATGCTGAATTTCATGACCATCGTTTTTCATGAAATTGAATATTTATCAATTTGATTGATATTTTATCGTATGAGCCTGACTAGTTTCAAGCCAATACGGGGTTCTTATTCATGAGCTCTTTATTCGGCGTTATCGCGGCGAGAACTTGCGTGAACACGTATGGGCATTCCGTATGGGCTTGAAACAAGTTGGGAACATCCGATTAAAAAAGACGTGAATATAGCCGGTTTCTATTCATTATATACATATGCTATCCATGCATTAATTCTTTTACTCACATCTCGGTCTATTAAACCGTCGTTTTGAAAAAAGTGGACCAAGGTACGAAAATTAGACCAAACAGAGGCAAAATTTTCCCATCCAAACTGGTAAACTCGGTTTTGGCAATTTAGTACATTTTAGTAGTAACTATAACGCCGAATACCGAATTTAGCTCGGTGTAGTGTATATAAATTAATGTTGTATAAATATAGCACAAGCTCAAACACGCACTAATAACAACATATCACTTCACGTCCACACCCACCAGCGGCTCTCGTGTTACTAACGTGTTGCATTCTGAGACCGTATATGATTCTTTGTACATTAGTATTAGTCTAAGTTAGTGTATGTTCTTGTATGTAATACATATATGTGTCTTGTATATAAATATACAAGGTAAGTTACACACATCTCAAACCGCATACACTACACTCGGTATCGTTTTAAGGAGATTATTTATACTTTGATACGAATTAGATGCGTTGATGAAGGGCTCCAAGTTATAGTTTTTCTCACATTAGACCTTGATTTTTAGGATTCTAACCGGGGTATTCTGGTCTCTTCTAAAATCGCTTTCGCTTTTAACTTAGGAGCTAGGGCCAATGTATGTGGAGCGTATATAGCGCGTACGCATCGCGCGTAATTGGTCCGCGAGAACGTTTGATCTTGCCGCACGCGTATTAACACGATCGTACGCGTGGCGATCAAATTTACTAATATTTTATGACCGGTATTTCCGTTACTGTTAAAATAAACTGACAAGTATAAAAGGAAGCGAAATAAGTTAAGTTATATATAAGTAAGTAAGTAGCGGCCTGTTACTATCCCACTGCTGGGCATAGGCCTCTTCTCTCCGTTATTAGAGAGAAGGATTGGAGCTAAGACCTACCACGCTGCTCCAATGCGGATTGGTAGGTTATTACACATATCTCCAGAATTCTCTAGAGATATGCAGGTTTCCTCACGATGTTTTCCTTCACCGAAAAGCGTGTGATAAATTGCAATTATCAATTAGACACATAAGTTTTAATAGAAAAACTCATTGGTGTCTGCCCGGGTTTGAACCCATGATCGTCTCTAGAGATTCACACGGTCGCACCGCTAGGCCATCACAGCTTATTAAGTGATATATACTAATATATAAAACTGAAGAGTCTGATTGTTTGAAGGCGTTAATCTCAGGAACTACTGAGCCGATTAAAATTTTTTAGAGTTTAAGATAGTCCATTTATCGAGGAAGGCTATAGGCTATATAACATCACGCTAAGATGAATAGAAAAGGAGCAGCAATAATAAATAGTAACCGGTGAATGTTATTAAAAATCTCTTATGATTAACCCACGATAGCTAATTTTATGTTCAAATTTCAATTTCAAAAAATTGTGACAACTGATTTCCATGCGGGCGAAGCTGCTGGCAAAGCTAGCCTAAGAATAAAAATAAATCGTTACAGTAGTACAAAAAGAGAAAAAATAATTCAAAAATAATAAAAATATTGTTTTGTTATAATCCGCGATTTACAGCAAAATACTATTTTCATTATTGACTAGCCCGTTGGCGCAGTGGGTAGTAACCCTGCCTGCAGCTCCGCGGGTCGCGGGTTTTTCTATAAATGAATTTGTTGCTCTTTGAGCCTGGGTGTATATTTGTATTTAAGTATGTATTTAAAAGTATATAATTATATATTCACCAGTTGTCTGTCTACCATAACAGAAGTATTAAGTTACTTACTTTGGGGACGGACAACCGTGTAAGTGTCCCATATATTTATTTATTATTAAATTTCTTTAGTGTGTCTCTACTTGTTACGCCTAGATTAAATAATGTCTAAAATGGCTTCGTGTTATTTTTATACCAATTTAATTTTCGTACATAAAAATACACATAATTATAAAAAAATGGCGATGTATATAATAGATAAAGTAGAACCGATATAAGCTTGAGGCTCCTGCTTTGCGCCTTTCAAAATTACGTAAGTCGTTTGTGGGTTTGGGTATAAGATTCTATAATAATATTCCGCAATCAATTTTAGCTTTGCAATTACAGCAGCTTAAATCACTGTTAAAAAAAGCCTAAAACAGAAAGCCTACTATACTATTGAAGATTACTTAGATGATAAGAAAGCGTGGACATTACTCTAAGACTGTACAAGACAGTAATGACTGACTGTAACTAGTAATAAAAAATATATTTTTAAAAGATCAACCGCCGAGTTTCTTGTTGGCTTTTCTCAGTAGGAACAGCTTTCCGAACCAGCAGTAGAATTGACGATTCAAAGCACTTGTTTACAAATTTACTATTATTTTTTATTTACAAATTTACTATTATATTTATTTTGTTGTTATTTAGTTCCTTAGTTTAGTGCGTTGAAACTAACAAAAGTCTTCAGTTTTATATATTAGTATAGTATAGATGTTATTATGTGATACTACTAAAATTTTGAATTTGAATTTCTTTATTTTACTGCTATGATAAAAACTCGTGATGCAAGCCGCGTGTGTGTATAAGGTCATAAAAGAAATTGCGTTCATTATTAATGTGTGAACTTTTGGCTGTTGAGTAATTGAGGTATCTTAATTACTTGAATATTTTAAAAACATATAGTTAAATACACATTGGAGTTTTCTGCCATGATATGAGCTTCAATCACATGAAATCTTTTATGTAGAAATTGACTGTTTGTTATAGCTGTAAGGTGTTAAACGTGTAAGGAGTTAAGAGCCGTGTGGTATCCGGCTGAGTAGAATAGACCACCCTCATCTTTTACTGAGGTGTCGTAAAACAGTTGAGTAGGTAATTGAGGTATCTTAATTACTTGAATATTTTAAAAATATGTAGTTAAATACAATGGAGTTTTCTGCCATGATATGAACTTCAATCACATGAAATATTTTATGTACAATTTGACTGCTTACAAGTTAACTTGAATACAGAATATTTTGAATTTGAATTGCCATTTCTGAAAGTTCCCCTAGACTTACTAATTGGTTTGGATAATATAAATAGGCAACAACTTATCATTTGACACCCTCGCGTGCAACGGTATTATGCATCATGACTTTCACTATAATAACCATATTGCGTGTTTAACATGGCTCAGCGGTTAGGGTGGACTGAAAGCAGGAAAATCCTAAGTTCTTAATACAGGTTCATGCTTCATTATTCTGCCCTTAACCCACTCTAAGTGGGGTAGGTATAACATGTTGTCAAATGATTTGGTTAGGTATGCTTCATTATTCTGCCCTTAACCCACTCTAAGTGGGGTAGGTATAACATGTTGTCAAATGATTTGGTTAGGTATGCTTCATTATTCTGCCCTTAACCCACTCTAAGTGGGGTAGGTATAACATGTTGTCAAATGATTTGGTTAGGTATGCTTCATTATTCTGCCCTTAACCCACTCTAAGTGGGGTAGGTATAACATGTTGTCAAATGATTTGGTTAGGTATGCTTCATTATTCTGCCCTTAACCCACTCTAAGTGGGGTAGGTATAACATGTTGTCAAATGATTTGGTTAGGTATGCTTCATTATTCTGCCCTTAACCCACTCTAAGTGGGGTAGGTATAACATGTTGTCAAATGATTTGGTTAGGTATGCTTCATTATTCTGCCCTTAACCCACTCTAAGTGGGGTAGGTATAACATGTTGTCAAATGATTTGGTTAGGTATGCTTCATTATTCTGCCCTTAACCCACTCTAAGTGGGGTAGGTATAACATGTTGTCAAATGATTTGGTTAGGTATTTTACGACCGGCCACCTACCTGACGTCAACTTACTTTAGTCGTCTTTTACGACACCTCGGTAATTAATGAGTGTGATATGTTCTTCTATACCGGATACAACACGGCGGGTCGACTTACCTTAGTCACCTTTCACAATACCTCGGTAAGAAATAAGGTTGGTCTATTTTACTCAGTCGGATACCATACGGCGGGTCGACTTACCTTAGTCGCATTTTACAACACCTCGGTAAAAAATGAGGGTGGTTTATCGTTCTCGACCGGATACCACATTTATAGAAGTAGACGTGATTTTGCTAAATTCCATAGTACAATGGCTTGCTTACGCAGGTGGCAATTTACCGTGCCAATAGCTACAGGGGTCGCGAATTTGATTTTCGGTCACAGCCAACATTTTCTAAACTGTTCTTCGTTCGCTACAGGGGTCGCGGGTTTGATTTTCGGTGACAGCCAACATTTTCTAAACTGTTCTTCGTTCGTTCGTGTTAGTTCTTCGATTCTGGGTAGGTATTTTTTTTTACTTTAGTCGCCTTTTACGACACCTCAGTAAGAAATGAGGTTGGTATAATCTACCCAGCCGGATACCACACGGCGGATAGATAGATTAATTTATATCTACTGTAAAAGGATATTACAAGAGGTCGCTGCTATCGCGCGTGTAGCTGATCGCCGCGGCTCTCTGTCACCGAACGTCCTACGAACACATCCGAGTGCCCGCTTAATGCGCAATAACAAATGTAGGTTGCGATGGCAACGAAATAACAAACCTTGTGTGATGTCACGTTTGCTTTGGGATATGGTATTACGAGTGCTGTAATACAAGTTGAATTATAGTTCAGGGTTTAATTAATACTCACTACTGTACCTTCTTTAGTAAGTTAGTAAGTAACGGCCTGTTACTATCACACTGCTGGGCATCTTCTCTTCGCTTTTTTTTTGGAGAGAAGGATCGGAGCTAAGACCTACCACGCTGCTACAGTGCGGATTGGTAGGTTACACATATCCCCGGAATTCTCTAGAGATATGCAAGTTTTCTCACGATGTTTTCATTCACCGAAAAGTGTGTGATAAATTGCAAATATCAATTAGACACATAAGCTTTACTAGAAAACTCATTGGTGCCTACCTGGCGTTTGAACCCTAGACCTCTTCGAAAGAGGCGCACGATGTTACCGCTGGGCTACCATAGCTTTTGACCTTCTTTAACACTACATTATTACAAAAGGCGCCAATGCTTTATGGCTAGTCACGCTTTATCAAGAAACCCTTGCATGTAAAACGCACGCACTGTTGACTTTCGCTTTGTATATAAGTGTTGCGTTTCGATTAAAACGCGACCTGTAAAAATTTCCCCCATATCGTGACAGGAAACAACCCGAAACATGATATCTTTCAATATTTACTTTTCAATGCACAACCGCACCTACAAAACATAAAATTTCTATATATTCAATATGTAAATGCGCAATAATGTATCACAGTATTACATTATAACATCTATACTAATATATAAAACTGAAGAGTTTGTTTGTTTTAATCTCAGAAACTACTAGACCAATTTGAAAAATTCTTTGAGTATATTAAAATAATTGTAGCGAAAAAAGTCCCCGATAAAAAACTTGAATAATTAAGATATATTTCTCCTCCACAATATAGGTAAAAGTATTTTTTTATGTAATTTAAAAAATCCTATAAAGTATTGTGATAATTAATCCAAACGTAACACGGAAATGCGCTCCAATTTTATTTTGAAAGCGTCCATTAATAATTAAAAAAAATGGTAGGCTTTATATCTGAATGTCGCACACCTCAATTTACATCGGCACTCAATTTAAAAAAGTTTCCTCCATCCGGTAGCTGTCAGTGAGAAATGGCGGGAAAGCCCCGATTGACGTTTGGAAAGCGTTACGAAGGGAATCCATCGAAGGGTGGCTTAGTCGTGATAAGAAAAATTGCTTGTCACCGCAGGAGTGCCGCATTCGCATAATTTATTTCTTTTTAAAAGGTGCTAGGTGAAGCCGTCATTTACACGTCAAATATAAGTGAAAAAATTTATCAGTGCACGAATCATTAATTCGTTTTGTATTTATAATTGAAACTATACCAAAAAATATACAAAGCTATTTAAGGCGTTCGAAATTTAAAAATACTTTTGTATAATTAATTTAAGGTCTGTATTATTATTTATGAAACGCTTGTAGTCATTCGAATTTGAATTTCAAAAATACTTTTTTATCGATTTTTTTACCATGGATTAAGGTTAAGGTTATATTTTAATATGTAAATTTTAAGAATTATGAGCGTCGAATATAATTTTAATTACTTGGTGTATAAGTGTCAATTTATTCTTAATTTTTTAACCATTTATGTTCTGACTTTTTTTTTGTGTTGTTTCAGTTTAATTAACCCCTATTTCATTAAGAGATATTTGTTTCGTTCAGATTTTTTTAAATAGAATATCCAAAATCATCATAGATAATTATTTATTCAAATTTATATTTTGTTTGTTTCAGGTAAATATGTTCTACTATTGAAGTGATTAGAGGATAAAGATTTTTTTATCTTTATAAAGCCGTGATGGCTAAACAGTAAGAGAGCGCGACAATCCAAAGAATCACAGGTTCAAACTCGCAGCTAGGTAATGTAGTAGATCTTTTTTCTCTAAAAAGTAAGGTGTCTTATGTAAAGCAATAGTAAATTACTTAACTTTCTTTCTACGTATGCACTTTTAAAAGCATGCCATAATAACTGCGTCAGTCTGTCTGTATGTTTTACTCTCTGTTATGCAATTAATGCATTTAATTAGGATTAATCAATAAATTAATTATCCGGCTGAGTAGAATAGACAACCCTCATTTCTTAACGAGGTTTTGTAAAAGGCGAATAAGGTAAATTGACCCGCAGTATTTGGCTGAGTAGAAAAGATCACCCCCTTTCTTACCGAGGTGTTATAGGCGACATTGACGCGAGGCAGGCGGCCGGTCGTGAAATACGTAGCCATCTGACAACATGTCTGTAACATGTTATGCCAACCCCACTTAGAGTGAGATAAGGACAGAAGAATGATGATGAGGTTTAATTAAATAAATGTTAAAATATCCGAATTACTTTCTTCGTAAAATAGTGCGTATCTCTAATACGTCGTAAAGCTGATGAAAGTATGTCCCTTACGCCTTGTTCCCGCTTAATGAAGATTGGGGTTGCTCAACCCTTCAAATTAGATATTAATTTAGTACCAACCCCCCGCGGAAAGTTTGGAGGGAACAAAATTAATCGGCCGTACCTCTGAAAGTATCACAGCCGTGTCGGAGTTTGCGCTCCCTCTTCAGATTATGCTAATTTTGTTTTGGTAAGACTGTTCAGTGAAGGAGTTTTGACAGGAAAGAAGTTTTCGTCCCAAGCCGGTATATGACGAAACGCTGCGTCTTTGTATTTTCTCCCAAATATAAATTACACGAATAAACACAATCATCATCCTCCTGCCTTCTACAATATGTTATAAACATGCTGTCACATGTTTTGGCTGCGTTTTTACGACCGCCTGCCTGACGTCAACTTACCTTAGTCGTATTTTACGAGACCGGTCAGAAAGAGTGTGATCTATTCTATTTAACCAAATACCACACAGTGGGTCAACTTACCTTAATCGCTTTTACCGACATCTCGGTAAGAAATGAGATTGGTCTATTCTACTCAGCCGGATAACACACGACAGGTCGACTTACTTTAGTCACCTTTTACGACACCTCGGTAAGAAATGAAGGTGGTCTATTCTACTCAACCGGATACCACACGGCTTACACGAATAAAGACAAGACAAACAAAAAACCGTATATCATTAATCGTTGGAGCCAAAATTTGGATATATATATACACGCACACACACAAAAATACACGCACACACACATATATATATATATATAAATATATATATACACATAGATTAACTCATTTAAACATTAACGATTTCAACCAGTGTTCAATTGAAACTAATGTGTTTGGTAATCAAATACCGAGTAATCGTGTGTAAATATGATCTCTTTAGCACGTGTGTTTGTTCACAATACTCCATCGGTCGCCACGGTTCGGTGACGCTGGTCTGCGCCCCTAATACAGGTGTGCGAAATTTTCAAGTTTAATGCTTCGGACGTTTCATTTGGAAACCGACGTTGTATGGTCGAAGAAATACGCGGCAAGCGGGAATTTAGAACCTATTCATGCGGACAGCCACTGGTTGTCCGTGGTTCATGCGGAACATTGACCACCATAGAGACCTCGACCTCCCTACCATTACTCACCTCTTTAAACGTTTTTAGAAGTCTTACTTCGAGAAATCCGAGGTACACCCGAACCCTCTCATTTCAGTTGCTTCCACCTACATCCCATTTAGGTCTGACCACCGAAAATATAGGCGTCCAAAAAGCGTCCTATATGACCCTGAAGATCAAATAACGATCGTAAACACAGAAACACGTAATTCACACACACAGCGTCTTCGCCGGCGAAGCCGAGGTCCCAGATTTCTGACATCGGTTGGTCGTGGTTTCTTGCCACCCTTCCGTCGTTGTATTGACTAGTCAAAGTCATACCATCAGCCCTCCACTACACGTCGTCCTAAGCCGTGGTCCGGCCTCACAGGAGGCACCCTTAGGACGACGTTTCCCGACGCTAGTAGAGGGTCTGTGCTCTTCTCTCCGCATTTCGCAACTTCGACGATGCTTCTGCCCGTCCCGCCCGGCGACGCTGTAAAAGCCGTTAGAGCTAACAGCATATAGTCAATCGAAGTCAAATCGAAAAAAAAAGCGGGAATTTACATAATACTTTTTGTTCTTACCATATTTAAATGTACGCAGCGTCGATGGAGACCCCCTACGAGGTACTCTGATGACTTCTCTCTAAACTTGCCTTTAAGGTTAGGGCACTAGTAATTGACCTTGCACTGGTAGTTGACCGTTTTGTATGAAATTTTAAATAATAAGCGTTTTGTTCGTTGTATATATTTCGTTATTTTACTTTGTTAAATATATATTAGTAAGTCTTTTACTTGGACCGCAATTTGGAAAGGGGAGATAGTAGGGGTGGACCCTCGCAAAAAATCCACTATCCCCGAAGCATCGTTACACCGGGATCGGACCATTACTGACACTGTCAGATATATACCTGTAGATATATACCTACTATATATACCGCCAGCTTATTTCCCGATGACTTTATTAAAGTTAAGGCCTGTTACTATTCCACTGCTGGGCATAAGCCAACTTTCTTCTCTTTGGAGAGAAGTGTTGGAGTTTAAACCCAGTACGCTCTTCCAATGAGAATTGGTAGGTTATACATATCAACAGAATTCTCCAGAGATATGTGAGGGTAGTTAAACACTTAAGTTGGGCTAATGAAAGTTGCAGGTACTAGTGCAGTATATTTAAAAGGGAATTGTGGCAAATTTCTTTTTGGTTATTCTCAGTAAGAGCACCTTTCTTCATTATAATTTGACGATACCAGAATCCTTGTAAAAGTCAACTTGAAGAAAGAATTATTTTTATTTGAAAACTAGCTTCTACCCGCAACTCTGTTCGCGTGGACTGTATTTTTGGAATAAACAGTAGATTCTGCCACCATAAAGCTTGCAGATTGAGAGAGATTTAACTTTTATCGAGAAAATAAAATAATTAAGAAATGCCTTAATTATTTTAGTAAATAACCCGTGTGAATTACATGGAATATATATTAAAATAGGTCAGTTAAATTTATCCAGTAAACAGAAACAAAAATATATAAAAACTTCCTTAAAATAAATCTTTCTACGTAAGCCAAACGACGTGTTGAGTTAACGGGATTCTATGGCCTATATGTTACCCCGGTATATAAGGAATAATTGTGCTAAATTTCATCGATATTGGTTCAGCGGATTCGCCGTGAAAATATAACAGACAGCCTTTATCATTTTTAATATTTGTAAGGATATTAACGAGAATAAAACAATTTACAGATATCCCAATGAAAACTTACGTCGTGGTTGTTTAGCCTTTCCAAATATTGCTGGAAATTATAATGATGAGAAATAGGGAGGATGACAATAATGACTTAGTTCATGGGACGAGTGTGTAGTTAATTTGGTAACCGAAACAGACTGATATTATTCATTATAAAAATTTTACGATATGAAGGTGTTTGCGAGAACCAACTTGGTTAATATATTAATTATTTTAATTTGATTTTGAAAAAATACAGAAGGAAAATGGATAAAAAAGACATTGTGATATAGATTATGAAGCCTAAAAATCGAGACGGGTCAATATCAGCCCACATATTTGCCTATCGGCTATTGAACCCGGTATTGTGAGCGTTGAAAAAATATTTACCCTCCATTCAAACAAACTTATTGAGGCGGTGCGCGATACGGACTATTGTGTTAAAGTTATGTATTCTTAACATACCTATATACACGGGATTTTTTATCCTACACTAGCAATCGCCAGCGGCTCCGCATGGAAAGATTAAAACTGTATTTTTTTTTAATTTATTTAACTAGAACGGACATTATCCACTTAACTTAACACAAGACATCACAAAGGATATATAAATTCAACTATAACACAAAAAAAGAAAATGAAACTGAATGAATTAAAACAATTAAAAAGAAAATTCGAGAATTCTATATAAAAGAATAGAGAAGAATTCTATATAAAATATAACATTTTTTGCACGTCACGTAATATAGTATATAATCGTTTGATAACCATAAAAATGGTTAGAGTGGGTAAACCTTAAAAGCTAGACATATGCTGTCGCGGACTTTTATTTACAACTTTTAGGCGGAAACAATTTTTTTATACATTATTTTTGAATAACTATCACTGTTTACTCAGCGCGGTAAAAGGCGACTAATGTAAGTCGACCCGACGTGTGGTATCCGGCTGAGTAGAATAGACCAACCTCGTTTTTTACCGAGGTGTCGTAAAAGGCGACTAAGGTAAGTTGACCCACCGTGTAGTATCCGGTTTAGTAGAATAGACCACTTTCTTTCTTACCGAGGTGTCGTAAAATACGACAGAGGTAAGTTGACGTCTGGCAGGCGGCCGGTCGTAGACGCATCTAAATCATGTGACAGCATGCTTAT
The DNA here is from genome assembly GCA_029227775.1 of Morpho helenor. Classification (NCBI taxonomy): domain Eukaryota; kingdom Metazoa; phylum Arthropoda; class Insecta; order Lepidoptera; family Nymphalidae; genus Morpho; species Morpho helenor. The sequence goes on along the minus strand of JARGCU010000022.1, from coordinate 14,017,766 downwards.
GTGTGTGCCGACCCCACTTAGAGTGGGATAAGGGCAGGAAGATGATGATGACCACACGGTGGAAGTGTGAACTTTGTACGAGCCAATAAACTTAAAGTTTCCAACATTTATTTCATAGCAAACCCATCGATGAAAGCTCCATAAAAGTCAATATAAGCTTAACGGCAGCCCATAAGTCTGGTTGGATCCTCGCAGCCTGATATAAATCAACGCGGCGTTGTATACGACGTGCAATTCTACCCGCAGACGATGAATATACTGCATTGAAAGACATCCATACATACTAATATAAATGCGAAAGTCTGTCTGTTACACTTTCACTAATTCGCTAGACAAATATTGATGAAATTTACACAAGTCGCGTCGCGTTTAAGTCCGCGTGATTCCCTGCAAGAGAAGTTTAAGGAAATAGTTATTCTTAAGTTAGCTTCACAGTATATTTTCAGCAATTTCATTTATGTACATAAAAATAAAAATAAGCTGTGTTAGTCCAGCGGTAACACCGTGCGCCTCTTTCAAGGAGGTCTAGGGTTCAAACCCCGGGCAGGCACCAATGAGTTTTCTAGTATAAAAAACTTATGTGTCTAATTGATAATTGCAATTTATCACACGCTTTTCGGTGAAGGAAAACATCGTGAGGAAACCTTCATATATCTAGAAAATTCTGGGGGTATGTGTAACCTACCAATCCGCATTGGAGCAGCGTGGTAGGCCTTAGCTCCAATCCTTCTCTCCAAAAAAAAAAAAAACGGAGAGAAGAGGCCTATTCCCAGCAGTGGGATAGTAACAGGCCGTTACTTACTTACTTACTTACATAAAAATATAAAGAACTAGTTTTTACCCGCGCAACTTCGTTCGCGTGGACTGTAGTCTTGAAATTAGGAGTGGCTTCTGTCACCATCCAAACCTTCAAATATCACCATCACAAAAATCAGATCGATCTTCTGTAAATACAGATTTGACTTGATTTTGGCACATCGTAAATAAAAATTAGTTCCAATGGTTTATTATAGATAGCGTTTTCAATGTCATCCTATTTAATTCCTCCTGAATTTAATTCCTGTTGAATTAACAGGATTTATATAGCCAATATGTTACCCCTGTATATAAGGAATATTTATGCCAAATTTCATCGATATTGGTTCAGCGGATTGGCCGTGAAAACGGAACAAACAGACAGACTTTCACATTTATAATATTAGTAAGGATTATAGAACGATAGGTGATGTATATAATAGACAAAGTAGGAACCGACATAAGCTTGCGGCTCCTGCTTTGCGCCTTGCAAAAGTACGTAAGTCGTTTGTGGGTTTGGGTATAAGATTCTATAATAAAATTCCGCAATCAAACTTAGCTTTGCCCTTATAGTAGTTTAAAAACATAAAAAAGGCTAATACAGAAAGCTCAATATACTATTAAAGATAACTTAGAAGATAAGAAAGCGACATAGCTACACTTCAACCCTGAACAAGACAGTAATTACTAAATGTAACAAGTAATAAGAATTATATTTTTAAAAGAGCAACCGCCGAGTTTCTTGCTGGCTCTTCTTGGTAGGAACAGCTTTCCGAACCAGCTGTAGAGTTGATGATTCAAAAGCACTTGTTTCAAGTTTACTTGAATACAGAATATTTTGAATTTGAATAACTTTTGTACCATGGATCTCCGCAAAGTAACGCTTAATTATATATATTATTCTGTCAATATTACAGCGTAACAGACGGACAGACTTTCACGTTTATACAATTAGTATATATATACAGACAGTATTATAGTGCTTCCATCGACGTCCAGGATGATTTGTTTGCGGGTGGAAATGGACATTTTCGATCCAGCATCCGTGTTGATTTATCATTGGCTTTGGGAATTGCGACCAGGTCTGTATATTGCTGTACGAAATTATATATCGCACGCTTAGTATTAAAGTGACCTTATTCAAAATTAGCCTTTTTTTTAGACCATTTTTTAATTAGGGCTAAAAATTACTAGTTAATTTGTGAACCCTTCCAACGGAGCTAAATGATTGTGTTAGGAGTAGGTTCACGTCGATAGTATAATGGCCGGGTTTAGAACTCACGACCTCTCGATAGCAAGTCCGTTACTCTAACCATTCCGCTACAGCAGCTTATTGCAATCCTTATTTTAATGATATCTACATCACGCTGCGAATTTTTAAAACACTAGTGTTTTCTTGCTTTTCCAAATTACGGGTTTCTTTGAAACTCTCCCTCGGTGTAGAATAGACCACATTCACTTCTTACCGAGGTGTCGTAAAAGGTGACTCATCATCTTCCTGACCTTATCCCACTCTAAGTGGAGTCGGCACAACATATCATTAACATGTTGTCACACGATTTGGCTACGTATTTTACGACCGGTCGCCTGCCTGACGTCAACTTATCTTAGTCGTATTTTACGACACCTCGATAAGAAAGAGGGTGGTCGATTCTACTTAACCGGATACCACACGGTGAGACAACTTACCTTAGTCGCTTTTTACGACACCTCAGTAAGCAATGAGGGTGGTCTATTCTACTCAGCCGGATACCACACGGCGGGTCGACTTACCTTAGTCACCTTTACAACACCTCGGTAAGAAAAGAAGGTGGTACTATTCAGCCGGATATCACACGGCGTGTGTCGTAAAAGGTGACTAAGATAAGGTATTAAGGTCTTTGCGTCTGGATGTATATTCGTATTTATGTATGTATTTAAGAAATATATAAGTATATATTCACCAGTTGTCTGTTTACCATAACACAAGTATTAAGTTACTTACTTTGGGGACGGCCGACCGTGTGTTTAAGTGTCCCATATATTTATTAATTATTTATTTAAATAATATCAAATGATTAACGCGCATACCTCCCAAAATGGCATCCGAAAATATACACTCGAGTGCCATACAAATGAATATTAACCATCTCTCCCTGATAAATCTTTGACATAAACAGTTACACACGTCGTTAATTAAGGGATTCCTTTGTACTAATTAGTCCTTAGAATTGAAGTACACCCCAGACCAAATTAATGTTACATCCAAATACAAAAGTAATGTGAATATTATTTTGCTATAATCCGCGATAAAAGAAAATATGTGTAATGCTAAATGTAGAGTGTACTATTCGTTCTCATACCTGATACATGCAGAATTTTTTTTGTTTTGATTTTGTCTAAAGTTTTGTTTTGTTTTGTCTAGAGTTCAAAAGTTTTGATTTTGTCGATTTTTACGATTTACGAGTCGTCGAGTTTACCTCCTGACGATGCTTCGGTTACGGCGAGAAACAATTGTTGAGATTGTGGTGGTGAATGTGTGCAGTGCTGGTGTATTGTTGTGCTATTGGTGTCGGGTAGTGCATGAGTTCTTACAAATTCTGCATGTATCAGGTATGAGAACAATATTACTTTTGTATTATGGACCACCGCAAAGTAACGCCTAATTCTACAAATTATTGTTACATCCAAAGTAAACGAGTAATATGTATTTTGACGATAGTGATTTTTTTTCAGCTATTAAAAATAAATCATAATCCAATTTTAAAAGGCTTGTATATTTTAATATTTAAATGAGTTAATCTTGTATGTATATATGTATATATTTTATGAATCTCGAAAACGGCTTCAACAATTTTCATGAAATTCAGCATGTAGGGGTTTTGGGAAGAAAAATCGAACTAGCGGTTTCCTTTAAAAAAGGATGGCCATCATTTTCTATAAATCAATTTGTTGGTCTTCGAGTCTGGGTGTATATTTGTATTTAAAATTATATATGTATATATTCATCAGTTGTCTCTCTCCCATAACACAAGTATTAAATTACTTATTTTGAGAACTGATAACCACGCCGTGTGGTATCCGGCTGAATAGAATAGTACCACCCTCTCTTCTTACCGAGGTGTCGTAAAAGGCGACTAAGGTAAGTCGACCCGCCGTGTGGTATCCGACTGAGTAGATTAGTACCACCCTCATTTCTTACCGAGGTGTCGTAAAAGGCGACTAAGGAAAGTTGACCCACCGTGTGGTATCCGGTTTAGTAGAATAGACCACCCTCCTTACCGAGGTGTCGTAAAATACGACTAAGGTAAGTTGACGTCAGGCAGGCGGCCGGTCGTAAAAACGCAGCCAAATCATGTTACAGCATGTTTATAACATGTTGTGCCGACCCCACAAAGAGTGGGATAAGGGCAGGAGGAAGTAAAGGAAGTAAGTTTGAGAACGGATAACCCTGTGTGCTACATCCTTATAACCTCCTTAGATATAACCTCCTTATCAGCATGAGATAGTGCTATAGATAAGCTTGTAGATAATACTTTTCTCCAAAGAGAGTGTAGGATGCTTTATGAAAATAACGTGTAAATTACATTATATTAAATTTCAAACTTGTTGTAGTACAGTATATACCTCCATGAGACACGTGTGGAAGTAAACTATAATATTGAAATTACCAAACTCTCTGTCAAAAGAATTGATATATTCAAGGTTATTTCTTGTCACAAACAGCTAGTGTAAGGCAAAAAGGACATTTATATTCAACTTAGAAACTAGATTACATTATTCATAACATTTTAAGTGTATACTTTTCTTGTCCCACGACGTATTTACGGCTTGCTGTAGATACCAAGTAGAGTTTGGCGAAATCAGGACAACAAATGCCTGGCTCAAATTAAAGAGTACAAATCTGGTACTTTACTTCTTTTCTATTCTACATAAAATATTGTAGCAAAAGTTTCTAGCTAGGCTAGCAATAGGTTCTTCTAGGTAAGAACAACATGAAAAATGAATAAAAAAGTTTATTCTAATTTGATTTATTTGACCTTACTATTATCGAAAGGTAAGTTAATAAAAAATAAGTTGAATATATGAGGCAGGAAATCGGCACAACATGTTATTTATGTTGACATGTCTCCTCACGTATGCTCTCTGCTGACATTTTAAAAATCCCGATTCCTTTTATTGCAATTTAGCGGTCGCTATTATCCCATTTAGCAGCACGGTGTATATATAGCCTCAGAGCTAATATAATAATAAAAAAGAATTATGTCTTCCTTTTATACAATAGACAAAGCAGGAACCGACATAAGCTTATGGCTCCTGCTTTGCGCCTTGCAAAAGTACGTAATTCGTTTGTGGGTTTTGGTATAAGATTCTATAATAAAATTCCGCAATCAATTTCAGCTTTGCTATTACATCAGTTTAAAAACACTGTTAAAAAGAGGCTGACAGCCTACTAATGACAGAAAGCCTACTATACTCTTGAAGATTATTTGGAAGATAAGAATGTGTGGATACTTTGAACTCTCTTTGAACCTGTACAAGACAGTAACGACTTAATGTAAATAGTATTAAGAATTATATTTTTAAAAGAGCAACCGCCGAGTTTCTTGCTGGCTCTTCTCGGTAGGAACAGCTTTCCGAACCAGCAGTAGAGTTGATGATTCAAAAGCACTTGTTTACAAGTTTATTTGAATAAAGAATATTTTGAATTTGAATTTTTACTTCGTCCATCTTTTTGGCCCCAAGTTCCTAGATAGGTGGATTTGAATGTAATATATTATCTATCATATTTCTTAGAACCTTTGCAATCTCAATTTATGGAATATTCGTTTTTGAGCTTAATACTACAGCTCTATAATTTGGGTTTAGTAACACCTACTTGGACACTACATGGACCAGTAGATTACGTAAAGATTTATAAAATCAAAAGCAATTGAAAACTATTTGCTTTTAGTCATGCAATCATGGAATGAAATTGACATATATATTATTTGAAATATATATTAATGGCGAAAGTAATGAGAATATTATTTTAATATAATCCGCGATAAAAGAAAATATATGTAGTGCTAAATGTATCGTCTACTATTCGTTCTCATACCTGATACATACAGAATTTGTAAGAACTCATGCACTATCTGACCCCGATGACACAAAAATACACAAGCACTGCATTCACCACCACAATCTCAACAATTGTTTCGCCCCGTAACCGAAGCATCGTCAGGGGATAGACTCCACGACAAAATCGCAAAGCTTATATTATTATTAAGTTAATAATAATAACAATAATAATATATTTATTAGGAAAGAAAAAATGTATACATGTAACAATTTGGGCCATAACAACCGCATTAGTTGAAAACTGTGTTGCAGTTGTTAGGACCTGCGCAGTACAACGTTCCTTAACAAAAATTTACACACTACGAGTAACAAAACTAAATTAAATTAAAATTATACATTATAATCTATTCTAGGTTACGTTACGTTAGTACATTATTGTATTAGTATATTGTAGTAGTAATAATTATATTACTACTACAATTTTGTTCTATGTTACATTAACTATTACTGCAAATCAAACTACTTATTCTTATTAATATTAGACAGAATTTAGTGACGAAAATGTGTATTATTATTGTATGACGCTTAACAGATTTTCTACATCATCGTAAGATAAAGATTTTAACCAATTACTTACAGAATGTTTACATTTATTTTTATTTAGTGAATAAATGTTAAGTATTTTATTTATTCGATTATATAACATTGAACTTAAGAATAAAAAATGACGACGACTAAAAGCAAATTTACAAGAGTAAGTTGGGCAAACACTGTGAGATCTACGTTTAGATTTTAAAAAATTGGGATCAAATGATAAGTGTTTATGTTTATAAACTACAGTATGAAGTATATAGAGTTTTCTTATAGTTAAGACATCAGTGAAAGTGTACAAATCGCTAGTAGGGAATAACTTCGGCTTGCATGTGATTACTTTTAATAACGCTCTTTGAGCCCTCTCAGCACGCATTATAAGGGTCTTAGCAGCGCCACCCCAAACAGGAATGCAATACGCTATTATAGACTGTGCTAAAGTATAGTAAATAGTTCTTAATAGCGGAAGTTCAGCAACATGACGTAGGTTTTTGAATATATAAATAAGTTTCCTAAGCCGAGTGACAATTTGATCAATCTGGGGATTAAAATTCAGCAACGAATCAATCACTACGCCTAAGTATTTAATATGGTCGACGCGCGTAACTGTTATATTAAGTGCGCACTGAAGTTTATTTAATTAATTCTTAAACAATATATTTTATCACTTTTATAATATATTACTACATATATTTGCTTTTATGTCATAATCCGCATGGAAATTCATCCTCTTACCTAATGGTATGATTATTGAATGAATTTATAACAAAAATATTGTAGTTAATTTTTAGAAATATTGTAGTTAATTTTTAGAAATAAATTAACTACAATACTTTAATTATCATATTTGTTATGTCAGTTTCTTACTTATATCTATTTACAAATCCATTTTAATCAGTTTTTATTTATTCTGTGTCTATTTTAATATTTAAATTACACTTCATTCTGTTGGCGGACCTAATAAAAATAAATAAAATAAAAAAATAAATAAAACAAGACCAGTCCGCGAGGATATTGAAACATGGAGAGACTACGATAGAGCGAACCTCTAATAAAAATATGTCGCCCACACGAAAATATGGTTATATTAATAGCTTAAGATAGAATTATTACAGCAAGCACGGGTTAAAAATTAGTCGGTATGATATATTGGGACATAATTGTGGGCTCAGTAGCTGAGGGCTGTGTTATGACACAGGATCATAGTCCTTAATCCTTAATAATAAAAGTGATTTAGTATGATTTTAATGGAGTGAAATGAACTGAAGTTTATGGAGCGCTGTTAATGCTTTTATGTGACGGTTGACAAATTATTTATGTGCTCGGTGTGGTCTGGTCCTAAACTTTGAACAATAAAAATAAATAAAAGTCCGCGACAGCGTATGTCTAGCTTTTACGGTTAACTCACTGTAACCATTTTTATGGTTATCAAAAGGCTCATTATCTTCCTGCCCTTATCCCACTCTGAGTGGGGTCGGCACAACGTGTTATGAACATGCTGTTACATGATTTGGCTGCGTTTTTACGACCGGCCGCCTGCCTGACGTCAACTTACCTCTGTCGTATTTTACGACACCTCGGTAAGAAAGAGGGTGGTCTATTCTACTAAACCGGATACTAAACGGTGGGTCAACTTACGTTAGTCGCCTTTTACGACACCTCGGTCAGAAAGAGGGTGGCACTATTCTATTCAGCCGGATACCACACGGCGTACGGTCCAATCTTTGAACAATAAAAAAAATAAAAATAAATAAATAAAAGTACGTGACAGCATATATCTAGTTTTTACGGTTAACTGTAACCATTTTTATGTTTATCAAAAGAGTATAATACGGTTTCTTCTACGCGGGCGGAGCCGCAGGCGATTGCTAGTATAGCTAGTAATATTATAGCTATAATATTAAAACATTATATATATATATATATAGCTAGTAATATTAAAACATTATATATATATATATATAGCTAGTAATATTTATAGATTATATATATATATAGCTAGTAATATTTATAGATTATATATATATATAGCTAGTAATATTTATAGATTATATATATATATAGCTAGTAATATTTATAGATTATATATATATAGCTAGTAATATTTATAGATTATATATATATATAGCTAGTAATATTTATAGATTATATATATATATATAGCTAGTAATATTTATAGATTATATATATATATAGCTAGTAATATTTATAGATTATATATATATATAGCTAGTAATATTTATAGATTATATATATATATAGCTAGTAATATTTATAGATTATATATATATAGCTAGTAATATTTATAGATTATATATATATATAGCTAGTAATATTTATAGATTATATATATATAGCTAGTAATATTTATAGATTATATATATATAGCTAGTAATATTTATAGATTATATATATATATATATAGCTAGTAATATTTATAGATTATATATATAGCTAGTAATATTTATAGATTATATATATATATAGCTAGTAATATTTATACACGTCCATTTAGTCTCGGGTTCAACGACTTAGCAATATATGCAAATGATAAAACATATGAAGCGGCAGTTTTCGTCGATTTGCAAGCGTAAAACGACAGTTCCGAAGGGAATAGACTGTCCGGTGCCGGAGTACAACCAGATCGATATGGTACATTGTAACATGGACATTTTATTTATCTACATGCTTTGTACAGATTTTCATCATCGGTAGAACGTTTTTATCAAATATAAACATTTTAAGCAATTTAATTTATGTACATAAAAATATAAAGAATTATAAAACGGATAGGTGATGTATACAATAGACAAAGCAGGAACCGACATAAGCTTGCGGCTCCTGCTTTATGCCTTGCAAAAATGCGTAAGTCGTTTGTGGGTTTTGATATAAGATTCTATAATAAAATTCTGCAATACATTTCAGCTTTGCTATTATAGCAGTTAAAACACTGTTAAAAAGAGGCTGATAGAGAAAGCCTACTTACTATACTCTTGAAGATTATTTAGAAGATAAGAATATGTGGATATAGCTCTCTTTGAACCTGTACAAGACACTAACTACATAATGTAAATAGTATTAAGAATTATATTTTTAAAAGAGCAACCGCCGAGTTTCTTGCTGGCTCTTCTCGGTAGGAACAGCTTTCCGAGTTGACGATTCAAAAGCACTTGTTTACAAGTTTATTTGAATAAAGAATATTTTGAATTTGAATCAAATCAAATCAAAATAATCTTTATTCAAATAAGCTCTTTCAAGCACTTTTGAATCGTCAATAAATATGATTAATGAAGTTACAACTGGTTCGGAATGCTGCTCTTACCGAGAAGAACCAGAAATAAACTCGGCGGTCAATCTATTAAACTTTTTCAATTTTACATTATTAAACCGCAGTCTTGTATGAAGCTGAAAGGATTTTCAAATCCAGGCTTTTTTATAATCCAAATAATCTACAATTTTGTAATATGCTTTACGTAAAGAATATCTCTTACACTTCATTTATACCTGTAGACTGGTTTAGTATGGATTGCGGTATTTTATTGTAGAAGCGAATACCGAGACCATCGAATGAGTCGCTAACTCTGCTGAGTCGCGACACAGGCATCACAAGCTTTTTGTGACCTCTCGATATTTTCCCGTACGAATACAGATGTTATATACATGTATTCATGTAATTTACGAACGGCCGCCTGCCTGACCTCAACTTACCTTAATTGCCTTTCACGACACTTCCGTAAGAAATGAGAATGGTGTATTCTACTCAGCCGGGTAGCATACGGCGGGTCAACTTACCTTAGTCGCCTTTTACGACACCTCGATAAAAAATGAGGGTGGTCTATTCTACTTAACCGGATACTACACAGTAGGAAGGTGTAATGAAAAAGTAGTATTTTTAAAATTAAAAAAGTTTAAATATATATCCCTAATACACGATTGCGGATTACCTTTATCTCAGTCAATATGCTAACTTAGAAGAGTAAATAATGGACAGCATTTCAAATAAAACATTCTTCACACGATAACAGAACTGGTGTCGTTGACAAATTGAGACAAATCATCGGCACCATAAATTAATTATGCGGTAAAGTCAAACAGCCTCTATTCACGTGGGACTACATGTTTATTGACAACCACTTTGATCTTCCGTGGGACGGCTTCATGTAACAGGCATCTGAAATTAAAGTAAGAAAAGTAAACGGCCTGTAGCTATAAATTATGCAACGAATCCGCACACGATAGGTATGTTAGAGTACTAGGAATAAGTTGAACAAGGAACCCATGATAAAGCTATAATCCCAGACAACTTGGTAATCCAGAGTTGTTTTAGAGCATGTAAAAAATATAATACAGAGTTCCGTCATGTTGATTTGTTTTCGGAATCATTTACAAAATTTAAAAAAATATATTATAATTCGTTTTTTGTTCTACTGTTATTGTTATTAGTTATTAGTGAAAACTTTACTGGTTTGTGCATTAGTTTAAGTTATATCAATGTTATTAGCATAAGTTATTACTGTTTGTTTTCCAAATAATATAAATAAAAAATAAAGCTTGGTTGTTATCCAGCGAGTTGACGTGAAAAAAGTGTGGAACAATGTTAAAATATATAATGTCAAAAAAGAGGAGATGGAAGAACTAGAAAAAAGGTTTGCATAAAGTAACGCTGAGCGTGACGTTACGTTCTGTGTTGATCTACCTAGGCGAGCAGGGGGAGGTCGTTAATGAGGACGGCGTTAAATGAATCCACATATCCTTTAAACATATAAGATAACTTTGATATAATTAAATCTTCTTAAATATTGTTTTAAAATATATATTTTTCGAAGAAGATAAATATAATGTACTAGCTTTTGCCCGCGGCTTCGCTCGCGTGGAATTTGATCTGCCAAGAAATCACCTTAGCCCAGATTATTTTACGACTTAATTGACATGTATCGTATATAACGACGAAAATTACATAGTTACACAGAATCATTTCAAATTGTAGCCTATATAATTATTACCGAGAATACCGTTAAAAAGTTGGTTATAAACATGATTAACTCTTTATTTCCCATTTGCGTTAATGGACACTCAAGAAAAAACTTATTAGATTTTGGACTACTTACTAATACTACTACTAAATGGGATGTATGGTATATGATCTTTGCTTACAAAAAAAAGGTATATATTTCTTAAAAAATATTTTACAAATTGCTCATTTCTTCATAACACCATCCGTGTAGACTCGCTTGCAGGCCAATTGAATTTAATGGAGCCCCTCGTAGCAGCAAGTGTAGAATTCGTCTTAGATATCTCCCGAACCTTATCTCAAGGCAATAAAATTGATTTCAGACGGTCTAACTGAGCCGTATTAAGCCATTGTACATTTAGTGTATCGATTGTTTGGTGTGGTTTGTGTAATGAAATCATTTGTTTGATTAAATTAGCGACGCTATTTTGATTTACGAATCTTGTATGAGGCTAAGGTGGGTGTTGTTTGATTGAGTACAAGTTAAAACGTGGATGGTAGAATTAGTTATTGTGAGTTAACTACAAGAGACAGAGATATGCTGTCGCAGACTTTTTGTTGTGTTTTTGTAGATCTACATTTTCCTAGTATATTAAGCAAGCTCCCAGCAGGCCAGTTTTTTTTACAACCGTGCGACCTCTTTAACACAATATACATAAAACGGTAATGTAGTATTAACATAATACTATAACTGCCCTACCTTAAATAAAAACCGTTCAAGATTCCGTTCAGTAGATTTTGAGAAAATATATCACATACAGACAGACTTTGGGCACTTTGTTCTATAATATGTACAGATTTACTTAATTAACCAAGGTTTCACAAAAGGCGACTAAAGTAAGTCGACCCTCCGTGTGGTATTCGACTTAGTAGAACAAACCATCCTCATTTCTTACGGTGGTTTCGAATAATACGACTAAAGTAAGTTGACGTCAGGCAGGCGGCCGGTCGTAAAATACGTAGTCAATCATGTGATAACATGTTTATAACATGTTGTGCCTTACTTAGAGTGGGAAGATGACTAAAACTGATGACTATATTTTATTATACCAATATTCTAGAGGCTAACACTTTCAAATTTTTTCGAGGAAAAACGAACCAAACAAAGGAACTACGTTCATTTCCCCAATCCCACTTGACTGTAATGTAACGATGACAATTTGGCATGTTTCCTGCAACCCGGTTTCGGCATGCGAAACTTTATACAGAAGACTTGGCACTTGCCAGATGCTTGCCATAAAGAGAGACAATGCACTGGTCATTTTGGCACCAGACCTTGTGTTAACTTGGATATTATTTGTCTGCTATTGGGGCGTTACCGCTTTAGTTTTGTGTACGACATGCATTTTTTGTTTAATTACTCAAAACTGTAAAGGTTATGGTGTATCTTAAGTAAGTAAGTAGCGGCCTGTTACTATCCCACTGCTGAGAATAGGCCTCTTCTCTCCATTTTTGGAGAGAAGGTTTAGAGCTAAGACCTACTACGCTGCTCCAATGCGGATTGATAGGTTACACATATCTCCAGAATTCTCTAGAGATATGCATATTTATTCACGATGTTTTCCTTCACCGAAAAGCGTGTGATAAATTGCAATTATGAGTTAGGTATATAAGTTTTAACAGAAAAACTCATTGGTGTCTGCCCGGGTTTGAACCTGTGACCTCCTCAAAAGAGTCGCACGGTATTACCGCTGGACTAGCACAGCTCTATAGTATCTTAAGTCCTATCTCAAAATAGTTCTTTTGTCATCCATACCTTAGTCTAGTCTAGTTATAGCGTTTTTATCGGTCCCGTGTAGCGCATAACTCGGGAACTTATTCCGGATACCTAAGGATCCTTGTAGTTATTGGGGATACAACACAAGTTGCTACATTAATATCCTTGTATTATTATTCGTCTTATTTTTAATAGAGTTTTTTTTATTTATTTATTTATTTTTTACAGTTGTGATATTTATTTATTATATATTTACTACTACATTATACATATATTTATTTTTTTATATTTTTTATTTTACTGCGGCTGTGCTTGTTGTTGTGCCGTCTGCGAGTCTAGTACTCGGCGGCCACTGAAAATCAGTTTTGGGGCTTAGCTCCAATTACAGCTGAGTGGTTATCCTTTTTGGTGTCACACCACTGTACAAATCTTTAAATATATTCTTAATTAACTAGGTAAGGTTAATTGTTAGATTTAGGATTACTTTGTTTAGTGATCTTTACTTTTTTTTTGTGTAATTTGTATTTGTATTGTGGTGTGAGAACAAATAAAGTTTTTTCTATTTCTATTTCTATTTCTAATACAAAGAACATCACACTGGACTAGTCTACAGAAAGGTTTAAATTAAGTGTAAGAGATATGCTTATAAGTAAAGCATATTACAAAAATTGAAGATTATTGGGTGATGAAAATGCCTGAATTTAAAAATCCTTTCAGCTTCATACAAGACTGCGCTTTAATAATGTAAAATTGAAAAAGTTTAACAGATTGACCGCGTTTCTTGCTGGTTCTTCTCGGTAAGAGCAACATTCCCAACCAGTTGTAGCTTCATTAATCATATTGATCCTTGATGATTTAAAAGTGCTTGAGAGAGCTTATTTAAATAAAGATTATTTTTATTTGATAATGATAATGTCTATGATCCTTATATCCGGTTTTGTGAGGCGTCGTACACCGTTTCTTTATATAATGCCTCTCTGCCATCTTTATTATTTTTTATTTCTTTCTTGTTTCTACTTCTTTGATGGTGTGATCTAATTAATTTATTCTTATTGTTTTTTTAATTGCTTTGCACCGCGCACAATTTTAACACCATTTCAGCAGGTTTGGCTTTATCCATTGCGCGTGTTCATTTCACATTTCGACTGAGATCGTCGTGGGCTTTAGCACGTAGTAGCTATTAAGTTCGGCTGCTTCCGACCGTAACTGCTATTCGGCTTTGCACTCTGTCTACATTCACACAAAATTGTAATAAAGCTCTTGGAATGTTTTGTCTATGTCGCAAACATTTGTACGGTCCGTGCGAGCTTAGCTGCCTTCAGCATATTTCAGCTGTTGCTGAAATTGACACATCTTAGCCATTAATGTCATGTGTATTCGACCACTTTTTGTATACAGGTCATCTTCCTTGGACATATTCTGGTCGTTGCTGGTGTTACTCTTGGAATTACTAGAGAGCTTGAAGTCGGCACAATCTGGTTCTTGACGTCACTCGTATCCGCACAAAATATCTATGAAGCTTAGGTGTAAGTCGGTACATTTTGGCCATTGCTGATGCACAATTTCATGCATTACTGCTGTAGAGTTATAGTCGGCATAATCTTGATTCATGGCTCGTGTTCACGCATTAGTTATATATAGAACTCAGCTGTCTTCAATATATTTAGGCATTTCCTGCAACGCTTCTAAACAATATTCGTCCAGAGTAAGGTATAGGATAAAGCTCATGATTAAGGGCCCTAGATGGCCTTGAAGCTCCAGCTACGCTGATATAATAAGACTAGAACCGATTTCTATGTATTAATAATTAGTGCTACATACTTATCGTTAACTTCATTGCCATTACTCTACTGCCCTTATCTCACTCTAAGTGGGGTCAGCGCAGAGTTTTCTAAACATGTTGGTAAATTATTTGGCTAGGTATTTCACGACCGGCCGCCAGCCTGACGTCAACTTACCTTAGTCCCCTTTAACGATACCTCGAGAAGAAATGAGGGTGGTCTATTCTGCTCAACCGGATACCAAACTGTGGGTCAACTTACCTTATTCGCCTTTTACGACACCTCTATAAAAAATAAGGGTGGTCTAGCTCAGCTGGATAGCACACGGCGGGTTAACTTACATTAACTCATATCCGTCTATCATTAAACCATGAATTAATATTTTCTGCACATGTTCTTTGTAGAGTGCTAATCAATAATCGCGTGCACACCAGTGAATGCCTACACTAGTTACATCAGTCTGTACTTATCTCAGCTATAACCATCAAAGTACGTTTGCACGCGTTATCCACAGATCACAGGCTCCATTACAGCGTGTACGCAATTTCTCCGAGCGCATGCGGTTATATTTAACCGCGGCCCGACATAACCGCAATCTAGATGGCAAACTGGAAATCATCGGTAGATGCTGCAACCACTTGCTTTATCATATTTCAAACTCTTTAATAAATACATAACATTTACTTACTTTTTACAACATAACCCAATCCTAACACTAACAAGAACCCCTCTCGCCACAGCACTCCACGATACAAAAAGCAACGTTTTAGCCCAATCTATTTGTTATCTAAATGTGTTTAATTTTGCATGTCTTTATTCTGTTCTTTTATGTTATACGTCTCATTCTTTTTTCGGGGCTTTTCTCAGCAGTGCGTCGAATAAAAATTCATTAGCGACCCACTCAAAATCTAAAAAAAACCCCTATAATATACATTTTTGGAACATCGATCACATATAGACATACAGTTTTTAGGGACTTTGTTTAATTATATACAAGCCGTGCAAGCGCCTTCGCTATCATTATATGTTTTGCAATGATTTTCCGCGTAAACCCCCGTTCCTGCGGAAATTTAACCATAATTCACTATTAACCTAAACCTTCCTTAAATTTTGCACTATCTTTTAGAACAAAACCGTACTAAACTTCATTCAGTAAATTTTGAGAAAACAAATCACATACAAAGAGCTTTTGGAAACTTAGTTTTATAATATGTATAGATAATCAAAGAGCCTATATGGCTATGAATAAAGCTCCTTTGAAATAAGGATTTTCGATCCCATTAACTCATGTTTGTACTTAAAATCTGAACGTGTAAGGTAAATCTGGTTCAAATATTCACCGTTAAAGCTGCCAAAACTCCTTTGAGGCGTTAACTTACAGTGTATAGTTGGGCCGGCCGCAGTGTTCTAGCACACACGCTCGGCTGAATTTAATGGCGGTGCGGTTTTCGCCCGATCTACTTAACGAAATTAGAAAACATTAACGTATTTGGAAAGTGGTGTTAACCAGTAGTGACGATACTTGCCTTGCGTTAAGTTTTAATCAAATTCTACTTTATAACCGCTTGACCATCATTATTCTCCTGGTCTTGTCGCATGTCTTTCGCTTTCATTCTCTCCTATCAAAAAAATCAAAAATCAAAAAATATTTATTTCCTTCAAAATTCTTTCATAATCATTCCCACAGTCCCAGATTCTGTTAATCTGGGACTATCCTAGTAAGCTACTAGTATTTCTACTAGTACTTGTGGCAGGAGGTGTTCCATAACATTTCAAACATAATGGGAAATAGTAAATTAAGTAAGTAAGCAGCTGCATGTTACTATCCCACTACCGAGAATAGGCCTCTTCTCTCCGTTTTTGGAGAGAAGGTTTGGAGCTAAGCCCTACCACGTTGCTCCAATGCGGATTGGTAGTTTACACATATCTCCAGAATTCTCGAGAGATATGCAGGTTTCCTCACGATGTTTTCCTTCACCAAAAAGCGTGTGATCAATTGCAATAACAAATCAATTAGACACATAAGTTTTAACAGAAAAACTCATTGGTGTCTGCCCGGGTTTGAACCCGAACCTCTTCGAATGGTTCGCACGGTATTACCGCTGGGCTACCACAGCTTTAAATAAATAAAATAAATAAATAAAATTTAAGTTTTAGTCGTGATTAGACTTGAGGAGACATCACAACCGAACGACTTACGTCAGTAAAATATGTAACAAAATATTGCAATAACATTAATTACAAGCACCTTGATCCAAATCAATATCAATATGAATGCAACGTTCGTCAATTGAGCGCAACAAACAGACAGATGGGATTCTGGCCGCCCACTCGTTTCTAATTAATCGTAATTAATATGC
Source organism: Morpho helenor (assembly GCA_029227775.1). Classification (NCBI taxonomy): domain Eukaryota; kingdom Metazoa; phylum Arthropoda; class Insecta; order Lepidoptera; family Nymphalidae; genus Morpho; species Morpho helenor. Next base: position 14,000,468 of record JARGCU010000022.1, on the reverse strand, counting down.
GGCTATCTTGTTTCCCACTGTTGAGTAATTGAAATATCTGTACCAAATAACTCGTACTAATATTAGTAACTGGTTGACCATGGTCAGTATTTTTTTAACAAAATAAAAAAAAAGTTACTTCAAAAAAATTAATAAAAAATAACAGGGTAGGTGGGGACCACCCGTTTCCCGAATAAGCTACGCTGACTTGACATTTCACTGCAAAAATTGTGTTGTATATATTCAACGTGAAAGTTTGTCTCTTTGTTACACTTCAACGGCTAACCCGCTGAACATTGATTAAATACAAAGTAAAATGGGATGCAAATGTAATACCCATTTGTATCCCGTTATCCCGTTCAGTATCCGGCTGAGTAGAATAGGCTATCCTCATTTCTTAGCGAGGTAACGAAAAGGCGACTAACATAAGTTGACTTCAGGAAGCTCGTAAAATAGCTAAATAAAGTAACATGTTTAAAAAGCGTTGTGCTGACCCCACTTAGAGTGGGATAAGGGCAGGAGGTAGATGTAGTATTTTTACGTCTAACTTACGGCAATTACACTCCCCTTTACTTATTCATTGTGTATGAAATCACTCTTCGCTAAATTAAAAATTCAAATTCAAAAATTTTTATTCAATTAAACTTGTAAACAAGTGCTTTTGTGTCGTCAATTTTACTGCTGGTTCGGAAAGCTATTCCTACCGAGAAGAGCCAGCAAGAAACTTGGTTGCTCTTTTGATTATAATACTTATAACTAGTTACATTAAGTTACTAAAATCTTGTACAGGGTCGGACAATAGCTCTATATCCATGCATTCTTTTCGTCCGAATTATTTTTATTTATTTTTTTATTTTATTACGACGCAGGTCTTGTATGGACACCTGTATCATAAAATAACTTTTTAATCATAACGATACACCTATACAACCTTCAGCTGGACCAAGGAGGTTGAACCTCTACCTTAGAAAAAAAAGGTTTCAATGAACGAGTCCGCGGCGACGCAACATGGATGCGCAATCGATGTTTGCGCCTTGGCGCTAACATTTGACATTCAAAAAATCTTTTCAATATTTAAACAAAGTTTGTTTTTTATTAATATTGTTTTACGTATTATAGTATGAGAGTAGATAAAGTAGTGTATGACACTGTACATAACTTGGTCTTATAACACTCGTGTGATACTATAAAACACTCGTGTTATAAGAACCCTTATTATGCAACAGTATCATAATCTATTATTATCAGATATGTACATATGTATATAAACACTCAACATTGCAACAGTGGTATTATATGCATTTGATATGTGCTGTACAGACGGTCTGTACATAAACATTTTATATAAGTATGTTATTTTATATGTATGATACCCAGCGATGCGATATCCATTAAGCCGGTAGCACACTAATAATAATTAATCTCCCGCTAATAATGGCGTCATAATACATCATTTTTATTGCCGCAATTCCCGAATAGTTAGGTATCGATCAGAGATTATCGTTTTTGATAGATTGCCCAATAATGACTTTATGTTTAAGCTGTAATGATTCAATGATAGAACATCCTCAAAAGTTTAGTTTCAAATCCCTTAAAAAAGGTAAAAATATATCCTAATAATATACATAATTGTAAAAAAATTGGCGATGTATATAATTGACACAGTAAAAACCAACATAAGCTTGCGGCTCCTGCTTTGCGCCTTGCTTTGTACGTCAGTCTTTTGTGGGTTTGGATATAAGTTTCTATAATAAAATTCCGCAATCAATTTTAGCTTTGCCATTACAGCAGTTTAAAAACATTGTTAAAAAGAGGTGACAGACAACCTTCACATATTCACCACGACAATCTCAACGATAGTTGCTCTAGCACTTCAGACTACGACAATCTCAATGATAGTGTTGCTTTCTTACTGTTTCGGTGGTGTTGATGTTTTGTGGTACGTGCAATTACTAATCCTGCATTTATAAGGTATGAGAACGAATAGTCCGTCCTAAACTCAGAATAAAAAAGATTTTCTTAACAAACACGGATTATTATAATTCTATTATTACTTATGAACTAAAAGTCTGCGATATTCGAACTTTCCTATGCCCAGCGGTGGGATATTAAACAGGTATTTAAAACGCCTGATTAGTATTCATTTGTATATCGATTACGTTCAATGCCAAGGGGGCAGTCGATAATGCGTTTTGTTTAAATTATTCATTGAATACGAAATAGGTACAAAATGACGCCCGCATCGTTATCAGGGACTTGAAAAATATATTGAAACTTTGCCAAAGGCTGGGTAGTATAGTTTTTATCTGTACTAGTGGATGGGCAAAATGTAACCCTGTCAAGAAAAGAGTAATTTATATCTTTTCGATCTTGTGATATATATCAACAGTAGGCGTTACTATGCGGAGCTCCATAACACAAAACTAATTAAAATATTATTTTTCTATAATCCACGGTAAAAGAAAATACAGCCAGCTCCAATAGTATTCTGAAGACGTTAATATGTAAGATGGACTCGCCTATGATGCATCATTTTACGAAGGTGCTTGTGTGGCAGTCCTGAAGTCTTTTAATTGTTTTTTTTATTTTATACGACAATTTTTAATTTTTTTTTAGACTAGAGAGATAGACTCCACGACAAAATCGCAAAGCATTTGCGATTTGTGTGCAATGCTTGTGTATTTTTGTGTTATCGGTGTCGGGTAGTGCATGAGTTTTACAAATTCTGCGTGTATCGGGTATGAGAACGAATAGTACACTCTACATTTAGCATTACATATATTTTTTAACGCGGATTATAGCAAAATAATATTTTCATTAGTTTTGTAAAAATATATCCTTTATATCTTAGGCTCTTTTAATACAAACATGCAATAACCATCCGTCTCTCTTTTACGTCTAAATTGCTAGAATTATATGCCTATATTTATTATATTTCTCTCTAACTCTAAACGTGCCGTAACTCATCAAAAGCGTGGGATATATTGCTATTATCAATTAGACACGTAAGTTTTTAACCAAAAATTCATTGGTTTCTGGCCCAGTTCGAACCCGTGACGTCCTCGAAAGGTTCGCACAGTGTTACCGCTGGGATATCACAGCTTATGGTATAAATATTTAAAGATATAATTGAACACATGCGAGATAGTGATTATATCTTTTGCAAAGATATATATCTTTCTTGTCGTTACCTCGCGAGCTACCCATCTCTAATCTGTACACTTATTATGTTGGATATATACTCTGTAGTATTTTTATATCTAACTTAAGTAAATTGGTCTGTGACACTTCTTTTCTCTTCCTGTATCTTGTGTAATCAATGTTGTTTTTTTCTAACGCTCTTAAACCATCCTCCCCTCTCACTCTAAGTAGATATGCAGAACATGTTGTAAACATGATGTCACATGTTTTGGCTACGTATTTTACGACCGGTGACAGTTGTCAGTTGACGGTAAGTTTACCGTAGTCGTATTTTACGACTCCTGAGTAAGAAAGAGGGTGGTCTATATTACCCAACCGGACACCACACGGTTGGTAAACTTACCTTAGTCGTTTTTTACGACACCTCGGTGAGAAATTAGGGTGGTTTATTAATTATTCTACTCAGCCGAATACCACGCGGTATTCTAATGCTCTTAAAGTATACGAAATACGAAAATTGCAGCGACTTTCTATTCTCTCTTTGTCAAATACACAAGCACTACATACGTTCACTATCACAAACACAACAATCGTTTCGCCCCGTAACCGGTAAATTGCAATTATCAATTAGATATATAAGTTTTAATAGAAAAAATCATTGGTGTCTGTTTACAGTTCGAACCCGTGACTCCTTTGAAAGAGTCTCTCGGTATCACCGCTTGGCTATCACAGTCTCAATTATCATCATCATAGTAGCCTTTTGTCAGTCCACTTCTGGACGTAGGCCTCTTCCCTCTCCTTCCACTCCCGACGGTCTTGTGCCCGTTTCATCCAGTCACGGCCTCCGTGTCGCCTGATATCATCAACCCAGCGCTGAGGTGGTCTGCCACGCCCTCTGCTATCGGCTCTGGGTCGCCACTCGAGTACTCTTTTCGTCCACCGTGTTGAATCCATTCTTCCAATGTGTCCCGCCCATGTCCACCTTTTTTTTGCAATTACAGTCTCTAATAATTAATAATAAGTCAAATAATAAGTCTCAATTAACTTATAATAAAATAAAATTTTCTTGTAATGTCTGAAAGGATTCGGTTTAGAAACTTCATAGAAATTAATTTACTTTCTGCGTAAAACTGAGTTGTAAAATGTGTACTCGCTAGAGGGGATGAAAAAGGGGTTCTTAATAAATGAAAAATTAGTCTTTGTTTAACTGAAAATCTCGAACATTTTCTATAACAAAAATCCCTTTTCATCGCTTCAGGCTAAACTGTGAAATTTAAATGAGGTAAAGTATGACAACTTTACCCTATTGAAATTGATAGCCCAGTGGTGGGACCGTGGGAGAGGTCTGTCGTGACCCCCTTGTAAAGGAGGGTCACAAGTTCAAACCCCGGGCAGGCGCCAATAGGTTATTCTCTTTAAACGTCATTGTTTAATTAATAATTGAAATTTATCACACGGTGAAGGAAATCGTGAGGACACGTCGTTATCATAATCATCACTTGTCCTGCATGTATAAGGTATGTGAATTTTGCCTGCTTCATACACTTAGCATTAGACATTAACATAGATTCTCCTAATAAACGCGAATTACAGCAAAATAATTCTATTGTAACTTCAGCACTATTCCATAAAGAAACGCCTGCTTCTATAAATTATTTAAAATTACAAAATTTGTCTTTCTATAAGTAAGTACCTGGTTGACCTTTCTCGGTAATTTTATACAAAATAAAAAAAAAGAAACTTCAGAAAAAAAGAAAAAAATAATAGGTTAGGTGGGGCTCGATCCTAGATATTTTCATTTCTCGCCACCACCTGTTACCCGAATAAGGAATAAAACGATTTTTTTTAAATAAAACCTAGCTAGATCGATTTTCTCATCCAAAACCTCCTGCATGCTAAATTTCAGGAAAATCGTGATTCCGAGATTCCGAAAATATATATATGCATATACACATTCAAGATTAACTCATTTAAATATTTAAGATTTGGCATCGTTCCAAGGTACTCATTTTAGCTCCTTCGATTGTGTTATAACCTAAAGACCTTTAATTTTTGGGGGAGAACCCCTAAAACCTCCTGCATGCTGCATGCAGGAAAATCGTTGGAGCCGTTTCCGAGATCCCGATAATATACATACATACATAAGTAAGTAGCGGCCTGTTACTATCCCACTGCTGAGAATAGGCCTCTTCTCTCCATTTTTGGAGAGAAGGTTTGGAGCTAAGACCTACCACGCTGCTCCAATGCGGATTGGTACGTTACACATATCTCCAGAATTCTCTAGAAATATGCAGGTTTCCTCACGATGTTTTCCTTCGCCGAAAAGCGTGTGATAAATTGCAATTATCAATTAGACACATAAGTTTTAATAGAAAAACTCATTGGTGTCTGCCCGGGTTTGAACCCATAATCGTCTCTAGAGATTCACACGGTGGCACCGCTAGGCCATCACAGCTTGCCATATATACATACATATATCAATATATATACATACATACAAGATTAACTCTTTTTAATATTAAAGATATGTCACCTTTTATGCAACCTTTGCACTATGTGTGAATGTACGATTTATATATAGTAGCGATGCTATAATAGTTTTGAATCGCGACAGTTTAAATTCTATGTTAGAGCTATAAAATTCAATAGCATTCCTGCCAGTAATCACAACTAAACCATAAGCGCACGGTGTGTTGCGCGTGAGTCATGTATGTACATGCAAAACACCTGTCACGTGCGGGTTCAACGACCTGCTATGGTGGCCATAATTGGCGAGATAGCGTGCGCAGGGGTCACCGCTCGGGAATTTGCCATTATGTTCAATTCTTATCATTTTTACTATATATATTAAAACATACCCGCTACTTCGTTCGCGTCAGGAAATTTTTCCTTTTACCGAAGGAAAATTTCTTTTTCGTTTTTCTATTACAAAATTCAGATTTCTAAAACATTTTATTAGGTGTATATAGTATCTGGGTAACTGAGCCGTGGTCGGTAATTTTTTTAAAGATACAAAGAAATGCAAAAGAAATTTAGGAAAATCGTTGGAGCTGTTTTCGAGATTCAGAATATATATATACTGTCGCCATGTACCCTGATTGGTACATCACGAAACTGAGTAATCTTTCGAATGCACTGTATATAATATAACTTACACATATTAACAACTGCTTTATCTGAATAACTACACGTTTCTAATACTCATTATACGACTGATAGGTAATACAGGGTCTGGTCCCCTGCTGGTATTACCCTCGGGGCTGTTCCCCGGACTTTTACAACACGCGGGGTCTGTTCCCCGGACTGATAAATCACACAGGGCTGTTCCCTGGACTGATACAACACACAGGGCTGTTCCCTGGACTGATACATCACACAGGGCTGTTCCCTGGACTGATACAACACGCAGGGTCTGTTCCCTGAACTGATATAACACACAGGGCTGTTCCCTGGACTGATACAACACGCAGGGTCTGTTCCCTGGACTGATATAACACACAGGGCTGTTCCCTGGACTGATACAACACGCAGGGTCTGTTCCCTGAACTGATATAACACACAGGGCTGTTCCCTGGACTGATACAACACGCGGGGTCTGTTCCCCTGATAGTGGACTCCGACCTCCCCTACAGCCACCCCATGCCTCGCTTTACTTATCTGATTTAAACTGATACTATAAACCTCTGAATTCCTGTTACACACATAATACCAAATATAACTCTGAATACATAGCACGAGATTAATCTGAACCACTTACATAGTGTCACCAGTACTGCCACTTACACACTTCACAACATGAATGCCCGCGTCGCGCGCTCGCTTACTATACCGGCCCGCTGCACCCCACTACTCCTTCCCCTCTGACGTCTCATTATTTTTCTTATTTTATTTCGCGACTACCTACTGAATTCGCGACAATACATACAAGATTAACACATTTAAATATTGAAGATAGTACCTGGGTGACTGAGCCTTGGTCGGTAGTTTTTTTAAAGATATAAAAAACATGTAATATGAAAAAGAAAAAAAATAAAAGGGATGATTATATCTTGGACTTGATCCGAGGCATTCTCACTTTTTACATCCGGCCGTTCCTAACTGAGCTAATAACCTTTGATTTGTAATAATATTGTAGCAGTTTTTCAGGGTCTGAAAACAGGGAAGAACGACATTTTGATTTAATGAAATCTCGCAATCGATCTAGCTGATCGATTACTACCCTGAAAATCGTTGAAGTCGTTTCTAAAATTCAGATATATGTATATATACAAGATAAGCTAATTTAAATATTTAAAAAAGACATATATTAAATATACCTATAGATTGAATTAAAAAAAAAATTATGCACTGGCAATAATTAACATATTATCTCTTATTGTGCGTCCACCGTGTGATATCTGACGTCAGGCAGGCGGCCGGTCGTAAAATACGTAGGCCAAATCATGTGACAACATGTTTATAACATGTTGTACCGACCCCACTTAGAGTGGTATAAGGGCAGAAGGATGATGAAAAATTACCAAAATGGCGACCCTGTTAAATCCCAATTATCCCTATATCCCTGGTTACTCAAATACGCCTAAGAGTATGTTTTATGAGGTATTACGTTATTGAATTATGAATGGCTCGTTGGATAGAGCCGTTAGATTATAGCAATAACATGCGATGAGTCAGCTTTTATTTCTCCGTTACGAGGCGTTTTACGAGACACGCAATCCATTTTTTATTGAACATCTCCATACACAAGGGTAACGATTAAATTATTTTGCTATGATCCGCGATTCAAGATATCAACACAATTACTTTACAATTTTTCAGTTTATATAATTTTTACTATTGTACTATGAAGTTCCGTAAATTCCGTAATTAATATCTTCTTCTTCTTCTTCTTATAGCGGGCTGTTTTCCGCACTTAGTCGCTTTGTGGCGACCATTGTGCGTGAGGGTGAAAGGGGCTGGTTACTTCAACCAGCCAAGCTCCTTCCAGAAGCCGAGTATCCTATTCGGGACCATCAAGGCTTCTTGCAACGTCCTCGGAGAGTCGAGGATGTTCGCCCGATGTTCTGCCACCTCCGTGCAATGTAGCATGGCGTGAGATGGTGTTTCCGGTTCCCTCATGCATCCTCTGCAAATTGGGCTGTCAGTTGCACCTATATAAAATAAGTGTTTGTTTAGCAGACAATGACCGGTGATAATGCTTATCATTCTTCGCAGATTGGGTGTATTCATGCGAAGAAGACTGCTGGTCAAGCGGGGATTCGTAATTAATATCATCATCATCAATAAAATCTTTAGTAAAATTCCGTAATCCATATTAAACCAGGCTACAGAAAGGTTTAAATTAATTGTAAGAGATATGCTTTTACGTAACGCAAATTACAAAATTGAAGATTATTTGGATGATAAAAATGCCCCGATTTGATTTGTTTGATCATTCTCCTAACCTTATCCCACTAAGTAGAGTAGGCACAACATGTTTTGCTTTTTCATTCTGTCCTACAATTCGTAAACTCCCCCATTACTCATTTTAAATGCATGTCATACTTTACAACCATCTCTTTTTAGGTCTTCCTCTAGTCCTCCATCCTCCTCCTCCATTCTCTAATCACCATCAAACTTTACAGGATTATCCGTTGGATCAATCTAAACATTATCTGAAGTTAGTTAATAACATTGGTTTATAAAGGACATACAGACAAACATTTATGTTTATATATTAAATACTAAAATTTACTAACTAAAAATGTGCTATACTTTGTCCTTAACTGTTTTAGCAGTAGTATAGTTTTTTTATAATGCAATAATGACATAACAGCACTTGATGCAGTTGATCGTGAGGTTTATGCAAAGTAACAGTAATGAGTCTGGCCGTCGAAATAAGCGTCATTTGGACTTCATTGTATGCTAATTTGGGTGGTTTGAGGTCAAGGTTTTGAACTCGCACGACTTACATCGTCGTTTTAGCTTCAGAAAATTCAGTTTAGAATTAAAAAAATATTCAATCAAAATAATAATAGTTAATGTATAGAAACCGGCTATACTCACGTCTCATTCTATCAGGTTATCCGGACTAGTTTCGTTCTGATCTTCGTCATCGGATGCACGGATAAAATTTGTGCATGAAATTTATGCCCCGGATGGGTTCGAAACTAGTCGGGCTAACCCGATATAATAAGACGTTATTATAGCCGGTTTCTATTCATTACTATGAATATTACTCAGTATAGTTTTAATCCAAAACAATTATTTTGCTATAATCCGCGTTATCCAAGAAAATCTATGTAATGCTATGTGAAATGGAATAATTTTCCTACTTCTTTACTTATATTAAAGTCACTCAAGGTCATACAAAAGCCATGACTCTAATTCACTTGTTAAAGTCAAGCGTGACACGAGCGACGGCTTAAAACAGGTGCAACATTGACAACTGCCTCACAATGGCCTACATTTGACGTACGCTAATCCGAATATACAAAACTTATGATAATATTTTGCTTTAATCCGCGATTACTTTTCGGTCGTTACTTAACCATATTCTAAATTATTTCTTCACCATAAAGTGTATGATAATTTGATGCAACTAAGCATTAAACTTTAAAAAAATGATTAGTAGAGAACACGTCGTCAGATTTATGCTGGAGTTCCCCAAGGATCAATTTTGTCACCCACACTGTATTCTATGTATATGAATAACATTCAACAAACGCTTCTAAGCAACACACGTGCCCCTATTAGCGGATAACACTATTTATTAAATCTTAAACCTCATACCATTACCATTATCGACTCTAAAAAGCAGTTAATAACTTCGGAGCTAGTCTGGAAGCTGATAAAATGTGCAACTATGACCTTAATAGAAACGTGAAAACCATGACTCGTTTGTCACATAAACAAACCTCGTTAATTTTCCATAACATATGCTCACCATCAAGGTGACGGTAACGAGACGTTATAACGACTGTTATTGTTATCGCGGGACAGTATGTCAGTTTGTTTATACAACTTGGGCTTTATTGGAAAATAGTGGCGCATATTTATTTGATTTGCCAACAAATAGGTTCGCTACGCGGCGTACGTGAAATTAGTCTGAATTGTATATTTAAAAAAAATCAAAATCATGATCATTGTTTCAATTGAACCATGTTCATTCAATGAAAAATTCAAAAATAAAGTGTTTGTTTTCTAAAGTTATGATGTAATTATTTTGCTATAATCCGTTTATGTTAAGAAAATCTATGTAATGCTAAGTGTACGAAGCAAACCTTTGTCATACTTGATACATGCAGGATTAGCTACCCCTTAGCTTAGCATTACAAGACACAAAGTACAGCATACCACACAAGCACTACACACATTTACTACAGCAATCTCAACGATCGTTTCGTCCCAAAACCGGAGCATCGTCTGATGGAGTCCACGACAAAATAACTCTATCATGACTTATGCTAAGGAATTCCGCAAAGCAACGCCTACTTCTATAAATTGCTTATTATATTTATTAACTTATCTTTGCGTCCTATATTTGTAATTAAGTATGGTTCATTACTTTTCAAGTGAATTACTTGGTCAGGCGCGACCCTAAAAATACCAGAATAATGTAACATTAGGAACGCGTGGAAAAAGTAAGAACTTCGAAGTGTAGTTTACTTAACGGAAACGTCTTACTTTTCGGATTTGTCTCCATTTGGCACCGTTAACAAGTTTCTAAGTAATACATTAGTGCGAAGTACGACAAAGGGATTTAGGTGAATCACATAGTGATGGAACGAATATCGATTGAAAGACATTTCTTTATTTAGTCTTAATGAAAAACACTTATGTTTTTCACTATGTTTAGCTAAATCTTCTTTGTGTTCTACTAAACCTAAATCTTCTCCTAATAAAACTTCTAACTACTACTACTAAATCTAAATCTTCTTCGTGTTCAACTAATTTAATTATATCACCTATTTTGAGTTTAATTTTTTTTATTACAAAATATGAAACAGCCACTTAGTTAAACTCAGTTAACTTTATAACCGACTGTCTGTTCCACCAATCTGCCCACAGGGTAATGGCAAATACGCAGTAAGTTAGTAAGTACGCAGTAAGTTGAGTAAGTACGCAGTAGGTTACGTAAGTACGTTTTAAGTGACTATGCAGTAAGTTAAGTTAAGTACGCAGTAAGTTAAGTTAGTACGCAGTAAGTTAAGTTAGTACGCAGCATGTTAACTTAGTAAGTTAAGCGTTATTTTGTATAGAGCCATAATACAATAGTAATAATAATATTTTGCTATAACCCGCGATAAAAGATATTATTGCGTCATCATCATTCTACTGCCCTTATCCCACTCTAAGTGGGGTTTTTAATGTTTTTCTCTTCCATTCATACATGCCATTCCAAACATATACCATACATAGATACTTATACATGCATAAGCTGGAAATTACTTTAACGGAAAATTGCAAATTTTCTTCTCGCGAATTCTTTTTATCTAGTGTTAGCTTTGTTAGTGCAGTCTCTTTTTTCAAATTGTCACTCTATCCTAAATACAAGAGTAAAAAAAATATATTATCCTATTTCCCACTAGTTTTGTCAGCACCCGACTAAACTGTAGGGTTGGCACCAAAATTACTATATGCAAACTTTATATTTTTATTTACTCTTATACATATGATATACAAGAATGAAAAGGTAAGCTGATAATTTAAGTAATAAACAAATAAGTCCTGCTAAACTATAAAACTGCTCCTGCCAAGAAGAGCCAGTACGAAGTCGACGGTTGCAATTTTCTAAATACAATTCTTATAACTTGTTACAAGTTAGTTAAAATCAGTAGGAAAGAAGTTTCATTGAACATTAGGTGAAAAGAACATGCCTTTTACGAATCATGACTGCATAAGTTATGAAGAAGGATTGTAAACTACCTTTAGCACTATATATATTTTCTAAAATTGAGGAATATAGCAATATAAGATATTCTTTTTGAATGAAAAAAATCCTTCGAAAATATTATTAAAAAATTTCTTGCATATGCCACCCCTACCGCCGGGCGATTTGATATTTTTTCCCCGTTACCCTCCAATTTACAGCTTAACCCCACTATATCCAGTTCACAAATGTTGTGTGTCGAATTTACGAAATTTCCTCCTCTCTTTGCTGACATTTCTGATGGTGCCGTTATTGAGTTTACCAGTCTAACTGCCGCAGGCACGATTCCTTGAATAAGTTAAAGGAAAATAGTTCAAATTGCTTAGGAGAATTATTGTTTCGATTGGTATTTAAGGTTTATGTATACTAATATTCATCATCATCTGCCTGCCCTTATCCCTCTTAAGTGGGGTCGGCACATGTTACAAACATGTTGTCATATGGTTTGGCTACGTATTTTACAAGCCGCCTGCCTGTCGCCAACTTACCTTAGTCGTATTTTACGACGCCTCGGTAAGAATGAGGGTGGTCTATTCTACTCAGCCGGATACCACACGCTGGGTTAACTTACCTTAGTCGCCTTTTACGACACCTAGGTAAGAAATGAGGTTGGTATATTCTACTCTTCTCTCCGTTTTTGGAGAGAAGGATTGGAGCTAAGACCTACTGCGCTGCTCCAATGCGGATTGGTAGATTACGCATATCTCTAGAATTCTCTAGAGATATGCAGGTTTCCTCACGATGTTTTTCTTCACCGTGCTTGTGATAAATTGCAAAAGCGTGTGATAAATTGCAATTATCAATTAGACACATAAGTTTCAAGAGAAAAACTCCATGGTGTCTGCCCGGGTTCGAACATGTAACATAGTGTTATTACTAATTGGCTAATGTACTGCATCAATAATATCTTAGTGTATATTCAAAATTAAATAATCATCGTCAATTAACCGTGAAGCTGTATTGGTCTTAATTTGTCTATCAAACACTAATAGTGTCACGGCCAGCTGGCTTGCGCTAACCGATGCGGAGATAAGTGCGTTATATTGTGCAACTGTAAAATTATGTTAATTTAAAAGCCGGTTTGATGGATTTGTTTGTAAATAAGTGACTAAATTATTGACGTATCCTTACTAATATTTCAAATGCAAAATATTGTCTTTTATACCGACCTAATAAATGCAGGCAATAAAATTTAAGATCCTTCTAGCTTCCGTATTCTTATACATTCTTGCAACCTATGTTAAAAATGTATATAAGATTGACCGCCATGTTATTCTAGTCCTTTCAGTAAGATCAACATTCCATAATAGTTACAGCTATATTTATATCTATATCTTTGACGATTCCAAAGAGTTATTTGAATAAAAATTATTTTATTTAAAAATATTTTTTAAATGTTTTTTTTTTTATTTTTGGCGCTCACTCAACCGCCTAAGTAATCTTATTCAAGCAATTTGAGTTGTTATCCCTGTTCCCGAAAGAAATAATTTTATCCTATAAAAAGGATTTTTATCCTATAAATTAAACTTCTAGCTTCTAGCTCATCTTCTTTATTGTACCTAATTTCACACATTTTGCTCTAAAACAATAAACTTATTTTATTACCAAATGCATCAGCTCTTATAAACCCCTTGATTTATTTCTTTCAATTTGGTGCCTGAAGAATTATGGCTATCTTGAAGCGTCTCCTGCGAGAATTAAGTTAAAGTAATCGTTAAACCGCACAGTAGATACAGGGAGGAAATATTTACGAGGGGTCGTAATTTGGACTTAGACTAGACGGGGCCTTACTCCCGTATACCCTAGACACTATTAAGAATTTGATTAGCACAAATCATGATAATATTATTTTGCTATATATAAAGCTGTGGTAGCCCAGCGTGCGACTTTTGGAGGAGGTCACGGGTTCAAACCCAATGAGTTTTTCTGTTAAAACTTATGTGTCTAATTGATAATTGCAATTTATCACACGCCTTTCGGTGAAAGAAAACATCGTGAGGAAACCTGCATATCTTTAGAGAATTGTAGAGATATGTGTAACCTACCAATCCGCATTGGAGCAGCGTGGTAGGTCTTAGCTGCAATCCTTCTCTCCAAAAACGGAGAGAAGAGGCCTATTCTCAGTGGGATAGAAACAGGCCGCTTCTTACTTACTTTTTATATATAATTGATTTTTGTACGGTTTATACTAAAAGATGCAATTCTAACGGAAGATTTAGCTTAATGGGACATTACGGTTTTAAGCAAATTGAGTTAAAGAGGTCGGAAAAAAAATCGCTCGAAAAAAAAGGAAAGCTTTAGCCGCTCGAACTGCGTAAATTAACAGAGATGTACTGAAGTTATGTACTAGAGAATTATAGAGCTACACAAATACTACAAAAAATTCCGCGACAGCATGTCTCTATCTCTTATGGTGAACTCACAATAACTACATTTATGTTCAAAATTTCAATTCGGGAAATCTTTTGTGACACTAATTACGACGGGGGCAAAGTCGCAGGCACGTTTGTGTAATATAAAGTTATAAAAAAAACAGTAGATCTAAATCTGAAAGACTTTTTTCCTTTCGAAAAACGGCACAAAGAAAACAATAGAGGCAACGAAAAATATATTTCACTTAATATATTGCAAAAAGGCAAAACATTTTACCGTAAAACGTCCAAAATTCGGGCACTGGGCACATAATTTATACATTTAACGGACTCTCGGAAAAAACAAAGCACCGTCCCTAAGGAAGTATTATAGATAACGTAATATATGTGCCAGCACAATAAAGTGCACGCTATTTTGACCTCTATTGGGATAATATATAGTAGATATCAGCGTGTAGGATAAACAGAACTGATTGGAGTAGTGTACATCTTAAGAAGGTCGCTCCATAGTTTATTCACAAGCGCTTAGTTTTCGTATTGTTATATAATCGGCCGCTTTTAGTTAAACATAAGTGAAGCTATTTGTCTTTGAGATGTTACTGACATTATTAATTTATAAGTAGGCGGTACTTTACGCTGTGTGGTATCCGGCTGAATAGAATAGTACCACCCTCATTTCTTACTGAGGTGTCGTAAAAGGTGACTTAGGTAAGTCGACCCGCCGTGTGGTATCCGGCTGAGTAGAATAGTACCACCCTCATTTCTTACCGAGGTGTCGTAAAAGGTGACTTAGGTAAGTCGACCCGCCGTGTGGTATCCGGCTGAATAGAATAGTACCACCCTCTTTCTTACTGAGGTGTCGTAAAAGGCGACTAAGGTAAGTTGACCCACCGTGTGGTATCCGGTTTAGTAGAATAGACCACCCTCTTTCTTACCGAGGTGTCGTAAAATACGACTGAGGAGAGTTGACGTCAGCCAGCAAAACGCAACGAAATCATGTGACAGCATGTTTATAATATGTTGTGCCGACCCCACTTAGAGTGGGATAAGGACAGGAAGATGATGATGTAGGCGTTACTTTGCGGAATATCATAGTACAAAAGTTATGATAGAATTATTTTGCTATAATCCGCCTTTGCTAGAAAAACCCCAACAAATGAACCTGTATCCTGACGATGCTTCGATTACGGGGCGATCGTTGAGATTTACGTAGTGAATATGCGTAGTGCGTGTGTACTGTGTTGTTGGTGGCGATGTTTTGTGATACTTGCGATAACTAATTATGCATGTATATGGTATGAGAGCGGTTTTGATTCCTACGCTTAGCATTAAATCGATTCTTTTTAAAACAGAATAATATTAGCATAGCAAAATAATTATTTCATAGCTTAGACATTTTTATCTTAAGTAACGGCTTGTTAGTATTCCCACTGCTGGGCAAAGTCCTGGGAATTCTCCACAACTACACAAGTTTCATCGCGATATATGTGCTCCTGCCCTTATCTCACTCTAAGTGGAGTCGGCACAACATGTTATAAACATGCTGTAACATGATTTGGCTGCGTTTTTACGACCGGCCGCCTGACCTCAACTCACGTTAGTGTATTTTACAACAACACGGTAAAAAAGAGGGGAGTCTATTCTACTCAGCCGGACACCACACGGCAGGTCGACTTACCTTAGTCGCCTTATACGATACCTCGGTAAGAAATAATTCGTAGGTTACACAAGTCCTAGGAATTTTCCACAGATATACGCGTCCTCGCGATGTATAAAATGTTTTTGAATTTAAACTATCGTGAGTGGTAATCATAATTAAGGTATAGAAACCGGCTATACTCACGTGTTATTTTATCGGGCATTTTTATTAACTAGTCGGGCTCATGATAAAATAACACGTGAATATAGCCGGTTTCTATACATTAAGTATAAAATGTTCAAAAAATATATATAAATTGATCAATACAAAAAATAAAGAATTAATTAAATGCAATATGCGTTAAATTTTAATTTTTTGTTAAACATATTTGGTGGCAGCGATCAACCTTATTCCGAACAATTAGGTTCAATTAAAATATAACAGCTTTATACTCGTATATTGTCGGATAAGACATGACATGTATTTAATTAACGCTTAAAGAAATGATATCATACTTATTTTTGCTTAAATATGTGTAGATTGATGTAAAATTTAATTGTATATTGCGTTCATTATAAACAAGATTAAGATGATGTGGACATAATATAATAAGGAGGGATGAAAATCATGTGACAAACGAGTGTTAAATATGAATGTAGATGGATAAGTGACCAAAGGGATAAATAGAGATATTTTTAAATTTAAACTATCGTGAGTAGTATTCATAGTTAATGTGTAGAACCGGCTATACTCACGTCTTATTCTATCGGTAGCAGTTCCCGCCGCGATAAGATCGTGTAAAGAGCTCATGAATAAATGCCTCGGATGGGTTCGAAACTAGTCTAGTTGTGCCGACCACCACACTTAGAGTGGGATAAAGGCAGAAAAATGATGATAGTAAACTTATTCTTATTTTTTTAAACACTTGGATTGTGTACAGTTTTGTTTATCTCATATATTAATACAGATAACAAACTCAAAACTCATTTATTCTGATATTGAGGTGCATTTGCATTTGTAAAATTTATACAAGACAAAAATAAGATGATGTCATATTTTGCTGCGATTAGAGAAAGTTATGTAACCATACGTCAAATTGTATCTCCGTTTGTAATTTTGGGAACGTCAAAAAAAATGACAAAAGCCTTAGATATGGGAAAATTTGAAAATAGTACAAATTACGTGCGCAGCCAGAAAGGTCACAAACCTTCCGTCTCGTTATTTGCAAAGATATCTTCAGAATTAAGCGGCCAAAGAACCGCCTCCCACAAAAGTCGCCACGGAGGACGATTTTGGGCAATTCGCAACATCGTCACGTATACCGCCGTACTCGTATATCGGACGTGAGCCTGCGGCGGAGACCTTCAGAGAGGACAAATTGGGAGATATCTCTTGGCAAATGAACAAATTTTACCTCCAAACGTAAAATTAATATTCCTTCGCGAACAGGGAAAAAATACGTAGTACATAACACCGCAAAAAATATTTAGTACATATTTCCGCGTAGTAACACCTAATCCGTATAATCGCGTAGTAATAATCTAAATTTCTGCCGTGTCGTTTACGTCTGATTAGAATAGACCACCCTCATTTCTTGCAGAAGTGTCGTAAAAGGCAATTAAGGTAAGTTGACTCCCTGTGGTATCCGGCTGAGTTGAATAGACTACCCTCATTTCTTACCGAAGTGTCGTAAAAGGCGACTAACGTAAGTTGACCCACCGGGTGGTATCTGCCTGATTAGAATAGAACACCCTCATTTCTTACTAAGGTGTCGTAAAAGGCAATTAAGGTAAGCTGACCCACCGTTTGGTGTCCGACTTATGAGTAGAATAGATAACCCTCATTTCTTACTAAGGTGTCGTAAAAGGCAATTAAGGTAAGTTGACCCGCCGTGGTATCCGGCTGAGTTTAATAGACCACCCTCATTTCTTACTGAGGTATCGTAACAGGCCACTAAGGTAAGTTGACCCGCCGTGGTATCCGGCTGAGTTGAATAGACTACCCTCATTTCTTACTGAGGTATCGTAAAAGGCAACTAAGGTAAAGGACCCGCCGTGTGGTATCTGGCTGGGTAGAATAGATCACCTTCTTTCTTAACGACGTGTCTAAGGTAAGTTGACTACGGACGTTGACGAAGATAATACTTTTCCGGTTTTCTTTCGTGAATCTGTGATAGTTTAGTTTACACCATGCGTCTCTTTCGAGGAGGTCACAGGTTCAATCCGCGGCAGGCACGAAAGAGTTTTCGATTAAAACTTTTGCATCTAATTGACAATTGTTTTCCTTTATGTTTTCCTTTACCAAAAAGAGGGCTTATCGCCCTCTTTTTGGTAAAGGAAAACATCGTGAGGAAACCTGCATGTTTCTAGAAGAATTCTAGGGATATATGTAACCTACCAATCCGAATTGGAGCAGCGTGGTAGGTCATAGATCCAATCCTTCTCTCCAAAATGTAAACATGGACTATGCCCAACATTGGGACAGGCTTTCCAACCTTTCTTTAAAAACGAAGAGAGGAGGACTATGCCCAGCAGTGAGATAGCAACAGGCCGTTACTTTACTTTAATTTTTACTTTGTCGTACCTTCAACAAAAGCTATACTGTATTTAATAGACAATTATCAATTCACACAACAGATGGTACAGATGATCATGTATAAAGACTGACGCACATAACGCCCGTATCTCTGGAACATATTACTTATTCGCATGTTTAACGATCCCCGCGGAATATAGAATTTGTCCTTTACAAAGTTTTCCTTGACGATTTCTCTTTGTGAACATACGAACTAAAATCCTATAGAGTTGGTTGTATTCAAAAACAAAAATATAATATAGAAAAGTAATAATAAAATTATTTTGCTACAATCCACGATGAAGTAAAAAAAAAGTATATACCTAATGCTAAATGTGGAGCGGACAATCCATTTTCATTCCTGATACATGCAGGATTCCTAAAAACACATGCACAAACCTCCACCACCACCACCGCAAAGATGCTTTGCGATTTTGTCATGGAGTCTATCATCTGATGATGCTTCGGTTGCGGGGCGAAACGATTGTTGAGTTTGTTACAGTGGACGTGTGTAATGCTTTTGTATTATTGATTTCCGCAAAGTAACGACTAATTCTATAAACTATTTTATATAATATAGCGTAAATCTAAGGCACTGTAAATTGATCTCATTTAACTTAAGTATATAACGTTTTATTCTTTAACTCCTCATGAAAGACCTCCCATTCCGCTCCGCAATGAGTGGATTTAATTATTACTATTTTACAAAACAGAAATAATTAAATACAACTATTGATAAGAAATACATTTTGAAATAGCAATCGTCGAGTTTATTTAGTTATTTCTTTATTGTACATATATATTTTTAGGAAAGAGAAAGAAAAAAAAAACAGTACATGTAGAAAGGCAGACTTATCCCTTAAATTGATCTCTTCCAATCAACCATTGATTAAGAGAAGGAAGAAAAAAGATAATAAGTGAAATACGGGTAATATAGAAAGATACAAAAAGAAATAAACGCAAACTATTTACCTCGATTAATATTTGCACACTTTACATTAATGATAAAAAAATGCAATATAGATAACAGTAAATTTAACTGTTTAATATATAAATTCATTTTTGTTAAATAAGTAGATGAATAAAGATGCTACTAATATATAATAACTTGAGACAAATAGTTTCTAGTCTGTGACTATGTGTTAAATTCCGAAAGACAAGGAGATTTGCGAATTGATACTGCTAAATCAATCCACAGCTTAACAACTTGAAAGCTAAATGATCTCGAGTAAGTCAGTGAGAAGCATTTAGGGAAAGCAAGTTCTAAGGTATTTATAGAATATAGCCGCTCTTCTGCTGGCTCTTCTCGGTAACAGCTTTCCGAACCAGCAGTAGAGTTGACAATTCAAAAGCAATACAAGTTTAATTTGTAATATTTTGAATATTTTGGATTTGAGTACACGACTCTAGAATATCACGAATATTTGTATACTTAAGTTGACGCGATCGATATCGCAGTTTATAATTTTAAAAAGGCGAGTGATATTCAGCCCGTATGTTTTCACGTTACAGCGAAACGTACGGTTGCAAAGTAGGCAACATTTGGCAAAATTGACACAGGTATTAGATTGTATTTTATGTAAGGAAAGGTCGATGGTTTATGTTCATACGGGCGTGACTTATAAAAGATTCATATCTTAGAGCCCCTTACTCTTTGTATGTTATCGAAATGTCACTTTTTTGCTATCTTATGTATAGAACTCTACTTTAGAACTTTAGCGTCTGTGCTTAGTTATTTATTAGAAACTGGGTCGTATTAAAAAATAGGACAATCACACACGGTCGACCGTCAAGGTAACTTAATATACGTGACAGACAAGTGGTAAATATCATCATCCTCCTGCCCTTATCCCACTCTAAGCGGGGTCGGCTCAACATGTTATAAACATGCTGTCACATGATTTGGCTGCGTTTTAACGACCGACCGCCTGCCTGACGTCAATTTACCATAGTCGTTACGACACCTCGGTCGTAAACGGTGACAAAGGTAAGTTGACTCACCGTGTGGTATCCGGTTAAGTAGAATAGACCACCCTCTTTCTTATCGAAACGTCGTAAAATACGACTAAGATAAATTGACGTCAGGCAGGCGACTGGTCTTAAAATACGTAACCAAATCATGTGACAGCATGTTTATAACATGTTGAGCCGACCCCGCTTAGAGTGGGATAAGGGCAGGAGGATGATGATATTTACCACTTGTCTGTCACGTATATTAAGTTACCTTGACGGTCGACCGTGTGTGATTGTCCTATTTTTTAATACGACCCAGTTTCTAATAAATAACTAAGCACAGACGCTAAAGTTCTAAAGTAGAGTTCTATACATAAGATAGCAAAAAAGTGACATTTCGATAACATACAAAGAGTAAGGGGCTCTAAGATATGAATCTTTTATAAGTCACGCCCGTATGAACATAAACCATCGACCTTTCCTTACATAAAATACAATCTAATACCTGTGTCAATTTTGCCAAATGTTGCCTACTTTGCAACCGTACGTTTCGCTGTAACGTGAAAACATACGGGCTGAATATCACTCGCCTTTTTAAAATTATAAACTGCGATATCGATCGCGTCAACTTAAGTATACAAATATTCGTGATATTCTAGAGTCGTGTACTCAAATCCAAAATATTCAAAATATTACAAATTAAACTTGTATTGCTTTTGAATTGTCAACTCTACTGCTGGTTCGGAAAGCTGTTACCGAGAAGAGCCAGCAGAAGAGCGGCTATATTCTATAAATACCTTAGAACTTGCTTTCCCTAAATGCTTCTCACTGACTTACTCGAGATCATTTAGCTTTCAAGTTGTTAAGCTGTGGATTGATTTAGCAGTATCAATTCGCAAATCTCCTTGTCTTTCGGAATTTAACACATAGTCACAGACTAGAAACTATTTGTCTCAAGTTATTATATATTAGTAGCATCTTTATTTGGATTATTGTCACATGATTTGGCTGCGTTTTAACGACCGACCGCCTGCCTGACGTCAATTTACCATAGTCGTTACGACACCTCGGTCGTAAACGGTGACAAAGGTAAGTTGACTCACCGTGTGGTATCCGGTTAAGTAGAATAGACCACCCTCTTTCTTATCGAAACGTCGTAAAATACGACTAAGATAAATTGACGTCAGGCAGGCGACTGGTCTTAAAATACGTAACCAAATCATGTAACATGTTTATAACATGTTGTGCCGACCCCACTTAAAGTGGGATAAGGGCAGGAAGATGATAAGTGCAATAATGTTTCGTTTATTATTTTTATTCTACCTGCATATGCTAAGTTTTATTTCGCACTTTTAGTTCTATACATATATAAAATAAATTGTTTGTCTGTATGTCCCTTATGGACGATGAAACGGCTGGACAGTATTGTAAACATTTTACATATATCCTGGAAATATCAAAGTGAGAATCGGATGGTCACTTATTCAAAACAATAAACATGCCCTGATTATACAAAAGGGATTTTATTGTATTGTGATAAATATATGAACAATTTGAGATCAAATATTCGGTTTCATATAACTTTCATCGTTAAATGTTAACCGATTTCGTTTACTGTAAATGTGCATCGAACAAGTTCGCGGTTGGCACTCTAAAGTGCAAACATACAGGTTGCTCCAGTTATAAATAAATAATTCTTTATTTCAGGCAACTCTGATCCAACAAAATTAACATAAAGATAAAAAAAAAACGGTTGCCTGTAAAGTCGGTTTTACGGGCAAAGATTTTACGTGACAACGTCTTTTTCTCAGTAGAATATTTATTGATATGAATATTATTAAATTGCACAATAGGAACAAAGAATTGAATGCGCGCGGCGGACCAATCATGTTTGAGTGGGAGAGAGACGCAAGGCATTCGCCAGTCCGGCGGGCCTCTCTTTCGTTCGGTGACTCATCGTAACAGACGTGAGCGGGCGTTACACTTTTTCATGAGTGACTTCAAGCCGCAACCTAATTTAAGACGTTGTCACGTCAAAAATACACAGATCATAAAAAATTCAATTTCAAATTTAAAATATTGATTGAGAATGGGTGAATGGACTTCGCGACTGCCTAACAAGCACTTTATTTCTTTCTTTTTATACATATATTTAGATAAGAGAAAGAAAAACTAAAAAAGCACATGTATAAAGCCGGACTTATCCCTAAAAGGGATCTCTTCCAGTCAACCTTTGACAACCAGTAACAGAAGGAAATGGACAAGAATTGAAGAAGAAAGAGAATGCGGGTAATGTAAAGAAAAAGAAAAAGTTTATATTTAACTATTTAATCTATTCATTAATTTTGGTAAAATAAATAGATGAAAAGATGCTACTAATATATAATTACTTAAGATAAATATTTAAGATATATATCATATAATATAATAACCTTAGTAAAGTGTTGCAGCAAAGGCGAGTCCATCCTTCATATGGTATACGGTGTGTGATCGATTTTCACAAAACCTACTGAACCGATTTATTTACGTTTTTGCTAAACGGTAATGCAATTCTTCCGAATATTTAAGGTTAGAAGTGCTAATACCACTATAGCGAGAAGTAAAATACATGTGGCGCCATCTGTTTCAATGAAGAGACGTTAATACACGTTTAAGTAACGTAGAGTATTACGCGTGTAATACTCTATGTTCATCATCTTCATCATCCTGCCCTTATCCCTTATTTTGCCCTTAAACATGTTGTCACATGATTTGGCTACGTATTTTACGACCGGCCGCCTGCCTCACGTCAACTTACCTTAGTCGTATTTAACGACAACTCGGTAAGAAAGAGGGTGGTCTATTCTACTAAACCGGATACCACACGGTGGGTCAACTTACATTAGTCGCCTTTTACGACACCTCGGTAAGAAATGAGGATGGTACTATTCTATTCCGCCGGATACCACACGGCGGGTCGACTTACCTTAGTCGCCTTTTACGACACCTCGGTAAGAAATGAGGATGGTACTATTCTATTCCGCCGGATACCACACGGCGGATGTAATACCTTTTAAAAAATATGTCAGTATATTAGAAAAAGTTATGATGATTATAGAATATATAAAAGGCAGTACAACGGGACAAAAAACAAAGGGGTCACGTAGACAGTATTAAATAACTCTACATCATAAATATTTCATGCGACATCCCATGATGGCAGGGCAATATCAGATAAACGGAACCGGCACTACATGCTGTTTATTGGGCCTGACTAGGACGGGACGTGTACAGGGTGATGGAATAATAAAACGTGAACTACAATATTTCACCTGTCTATGCCTAAGGAGGCTCTCACCGAAAATATAGGCGTCCAAAAAGCGTCCTGTATGACCCTGACGATCAAATAACAATCGCAAACACACACATATAATACACGCAAACAACTTCTTCGAAAACGAGTTCCTAGTTTTCTGACGTCGGTCGGCCGTGGCTTCTCGCCATACTAAATAAATAAATAAATAAATAAAAATAAAATAAAATACTCCCGACGCCATGATGACTAATCGAGATACTATCAGACCTCCACTACACGTCGCCCTAAGCCGTGGTCCAGCCTCACAGGAGGCACCCTTTGACGACGTTCGCCGACGCTAGTAGAGCCTCTGCGCTCTACTCTCCACATTTCGCAACTTCGACGATTCTTCTGCGCTTGCCCGTCCCGCCCGGTGACGCTGTAAAAGCCGTTAGGGCTAACAGCATACAGTCAATTCGAAACAAAATGCCTAAGGAGTATTAAAAATAAAGTTAAAAAAATGATTTCGAACTAAATAATGAGAAATAGCGAAAAATATTAGTAGTCTTATCGTAAAATACTTGATGTTTGTAAAAATCGATCGATATAAGAAAAAGGTGACACAAACAAGTATAGTGTACTATCCGTGTTCATTCGTAAAGCACACTATACCCATGCACTAGTACTGCACACATTCACTAAAACAATGTCAACAATTGTTTACCCAGCTCGTTCAATAAGTATCAAGGGATCGAAGTGGAGAATTAAAGAGATATTGTTCCGTCGATGATTATTGCAATGACAATAGACAACTACAACTAGCGTATTACTGTAATTATTTGCATAGTTAACTATATACTTGCGGAGTAGTATTGCCATTTGGATTGAGCAGGCGCGTGAACACAGGAGATGCAAAACAGCATTTAGCAATCTTCTAATCGCGGATTGTAGCAAAAGATCATCATCCTCTTGCCCTTATCCCACTCTTAGTGGGGTCGGCACAACATTTTATAAACATATTGTCACATGATTTGGCCGCGTATTTTACGAGACCTCGTTAAGAAATGAGGATGGCCTATTCTACTAAGCCAGATACACAAACACACACTTGGTTTATACACATTGATCACACAGCTTGGTTTATAGCAAAATAACTTTTGTATTTGGGCCTCCGCAGAATTACGTCTAATTGTATCAATTACTTCTATTTCTTTCTTATTCTTTTTTATGCCTAAACAAAATTAGATCAGTACATTAAATTTTTTTTTCTTTACATAGTTAACTTAAAGCGCCCTGTATATGCGGCCTCGATAGGTTCCGATAGAGATCCTTGGCAGCTATCTCCGATCGCGCAGTCACGAGTGCTCTGTTCCAATATATGTACACGGTATTGCAATGATAACGACCAACGACATACAGAAAGATCTAGACCAGTGCTTCCCAACGTGGGGTCCGCGACCCACAGGGGGGCAATTTGATGGTTGGGGGGGGGGAGTAAAACTATTAATATTAATATTTATGTATGTTACTTAGGGGGGCAAAATAATTTTTAACGCGGGGCATGGACCAACAACGGTCGGGATACACTAGACGGAACGGAAATTTATAGAACTTTGCCGACTTCCATAATATACAAAACTAGCAATCGCTTGGAAAGATTAAAACGGTAATATAGTATTCTGCCAACCATAAAAATTGTTAAAGTAGTTAACCTACTTTAACAATTTTTAAAAGTAAGGTATATGTTGTCGCAGACTTTTATTTAGAACTTTTAGAGGGGAACAATTTTGTAATACATGATCTTTAAATACCGTTTACTCAGCGTCCGCAAGGAAAGCACTAAATTTTGCTGTTTCCGTTCTATTTTTTATTGCTGCTTCACTCCTATTCAACTTAGCGTGACGTTATATAGCCTATAACCTTCCTCGATAAATGAACTATCTTACACTAAAGAATTTTTCAAACCGGTCCAGCAGTTCCTAAGATTAGCGCGTTTAAACAATCAAACAAAAAACTCTTTAGCTTTAGCTTTTTAAGGAAAATATTTTTAGGTACCTATATATGATATCTCTAGACGATGCCAGAAATATTTGTAACATAATAATCCGCAGTGGAGCACCGTGGTCTAGGTTCCAATCCTTCTCTTTACTAAATTGTAAGAAGGTCAATGCCCAGCTGTGGGATAATGTGGGATTTGTGTGCGTAATGTGCATAGGTCATATAATACCTAAGAAAAAGAAAAAAAATATATATCAATCGTCAAATACAATATTCATTCCCGAAAATATGAACCATCGAGAAAAATATAGCTCCTTGTATGCCACTTTTACTAATTACTTAATCAAACATATAAACAAATTTACACCTTATTACAAAGACACAAAGTTGTAAATACACTAATAGTGATAAAAGTGACATTCTGTTCTCTATCTATTATCTTGCTCTGAAATATATTACATTAACGTAATCTGAGCTTTACTGGAATATAATAAGATTTAAATTTCCTTAAACCAGTTAACAAGGGACACATGACATCCACTACATCAAAATCGAGCGTTCCATTTTCAAATTAATTCCGAACCGTTTTCTAATTGGCGCGACGTGACTCGTCTGTGTTCGAGTCTAATCAGCATGTTTGAATTTCGAATGTAATTTCCATTTGATGCTTTGTGTGAATAGTCGGAGTTAATTTTAGATTAAATTACATCAAGTAATTTGAAATAGTTTATTGTGTTTAAAATGTAATTATGTGAAATAATTTGAAACAGATGCTAGAATGTGGATATTTTAAATGAAATAAAATTTAATTTAATTTAATTGTATGTCATTTATATTCACTCAGTACTATAAAATATTTAGTTTCATATTTATGCTAAAACTGGAATAATATAAACATCATCCTCCTGCCTTTATCCCACTCTAAGTGGGGTCGGCACAACAGATTATAAACATGTCACATGATTTAGCACGTATTTTACGATCGGCCGCCTGCCTGACATCAACTAACCTTAGTCGTATTTTGCGACACCTTGGTAATAAAGAGGGTGGTCTATTCTTCTCAGCCGGATACATCGCGGCAGGTCAACTTACCTTATTCGCCTTCTAACACTTCGGTAAGAAAGGAGGGTGGTCTCTTCTACTCAGCCGGATACATCACGCCAGGTCAACTTACCTTAGTCGCCTTCTAACACCTCGGTAAGAAATGAAGGTGGTCTATTCTATTTAGCTGGATACCACACGACATGCTAAAATTGAAATGATAAAAATAATATTTTAATTTCGACTCTGAATTTCCTTTTTGTTTTGTATAAAATTTTAATAAAGAAGTTTACAACAACATATCTACCCACAGAATTATATAATAATAAAATCATCATTCTCTTATCACACTCTTACCCCACTCTAAGTGGGGTCGGCACGATATGTCTTCTTCCATTCTCCTCTATCATTCGTCAACTCTGGTGCCACTCCTTTAACATGCATATCATTTTTCACAATCCATCCATCTTTTTTCACAATCCATCCATCTTTTTTCGGCCTCCCCCTAGCCATACATCCATCCACATTTAAAATAAAACTCTTTTGGGCACATGATTTTCATCCCTCCTCATTACATGACTATATATATAATAATAAAATTTGGTTTAAAATTATAAATGGACGAAGATTTTTAACAACCATTTAGGTTAATGAATAGCACGCGACCGTATTAGTGAATTTAATATTAAACATATATTTAAAATTAACTGCTACTCGTTACTTAACTACTACATTTTCAATCCAAACCCTGATTGGTCAATTTTGTTCCCAGATTGCGTTCACCTCCAACTCTACAAAGACATGAAGGAACGGCAAAAGAACGGGCAAACTAAGGCGTCTCTATCCCTGCAACAGTACCTCGGGTTCGAATCCGGGTTCACTCTGGACAAGGAGTCGAACACCCTCGCCATACTCTGCGAGGACGTTGTTCCAGTACTTGCCTTTGACACGAGAGAAATCCTGATACAGTGGCGAGTCAAGGTAATCCTAATTTTAAAGATTAATTTGCAGTATAAAGACATACTACATCGATCTTCCAAATAAATATAATAACATACATCGTCCGTCCCTAAATTAACTTAATATTTTTGTTATGAGTAAAGGACAACTGAACTCATATATAATTAAAGGATAAAGGACTCATATATAATTTTAAATACATAGTAAAAAATCAAATACGACAAATAAATAAAGCTGAAGAGTTTGTTTGATTGTTTGTTTGATTGATTGATTGATTGTTTGTTTGAACGCGCTAATCTCAGGAACTACTGGACCGATTTGACGGCAATATTTAAAGCTTTTCTTGCGTGCGCTAAGTAAATGGTAATAGTTATTAAAAAATCATGTATTACAAAATTGTTCCTGTTTAAAAGTTCTAACTAAAAGTCCGCGACAGCATATCTCTAGCTTTTAAGGTTGAAGGTAAACCAAAAGTGCTTGAAAGAGCTTATTTGAATAAAGATTATTTTGATTTGATTTGAAAATGATACTAGTCTATTATCCCAGGTGCAACATAACTTAGGCAGCAGCAAGGAGTTTGCGGCAGTGATCATATCAGCACCCAGCTCTACTGGTATAAAGGCTGGACCTGTCAGACTGCACGCCTGTGGCCCCAGGCTTGCACTGTGCGCTTCTAGACCTCCTGAAGTGCTGGCACTTTGGGACATTAAGTTATTGAGGTATGTAAGCTTTTTTTAATGAAATTTCATCCGGGAGTGAGAAGGATGCATGCTAATGAGATTAGAATGTTAAGGTGGATGTGTGGTGTGACAAGAATGGATAAAATACGAAATGAGTATATAAGGGGAAGTCTGAAAGTTGCGCCCATTATAGAAAAGTTATAGAAAAGACGAGACGTGCATGATTAAGTTGGTATAGACATATTTAGGGGGAAACTCGTCCCAGTCAGTTTCAATGCCAATGCAAATAAACCGACGAGGCTCTGGCGACCGACCAATTACGGTATTAACATTCCCAAGCTGACTTAAATATAACAGACCGACAGCGGGCAGCAGTGTTAAATATTAATTATATAAAGCAGTGCGAAATGGTCAGCACGCATGCCGAGCGTAGTGATTATTGGCATAACCCTTAATGGATACACACACAGTGTCTAAGGATATCTTCTTCACCACAAAAATAACATTTTTCGTTCTCGATTTCGCAATAGCAAAACTGTATTAAAGACTCCATACCCAGTCAGCGCCTGTATGATCCGTTCATAAACTTCTCCAGGCTTTTACATATACCATTCCTTTATGTTTTTGATTATTACCCTATTCCAAGCTACTTAACCTCTTTCCGACCATTCCTTTGCCCATTCTGTCAAAATGTTCTCTCGCTCTTCAAATTCATTAAATTTCATCTATATTGGTCTAAAGGTACGCTACGCATCGATAGGTATCAAGTCCTAAATTTGTCCTAGTTGCCCTGAAAGGAACACAAAGTTAAGAAGCACTATAAAGTTAACACTGTTATACAACCAGCCCTTCACCGATCGTTGCACTATGCCATAATCCTGTCTCACAGGAGGCAACCTTATTTTTATGTCAGAAAATCCCATCATGGCGGAATTAACTCGACGGGGACGAGCGGCGGATATGTCGGACTCCCACCGACTAAAAACCTGACAGTGCTCCACCACGCTGTTGGTGGCGGGGACAGGGTACCTATAAAAACATTGCCCCCATCCCAACAACGTTTTCCGACGCTAGTAAAGCTTCTGCGCTTTACACGCAACCTCGACGCTTCCTTCTGCGCTTGCTGTATAAAACGCTAGTCCTACAGAGTTAAAAATATCTCAATCGTAAATAGTAACCAGCTTATCGCATACTTTAGGAGCTGTAATAAAGAGTGATCCATTGTTAACGACCCTAAGCCTCTCGACTTTCTCTGTAACAGCATCAATATTTCATTGCAATACAACCATTTGTCAGTATTCTCTCCACTTTGACCCAGTTTCTCGCGTCATCGCGGATTTGCTTTGACATTCAAATTGAACGCCAGTTGGTTCTGGCAGATAAAAAGGCAATTTGTTTGCATAGCATTGATTCTTGTTATAGCTTTGGGCATTCTTGTTTGGCGTCTTTTCATAATTTGGTTTGTTCCGAATGAATCTGTGTTTAAATTGTATATTTTATTGCACTGTGTGACCCAAAACCGGCTCCTTAGCGACGCTTTTCCGTGACCTAAGTACGAGAACCAATTTAACAACTTTACAAATGCAAAGAATATGCATCGCTTTCAATGATCAAAGATCAATAACGATTAAAAGCATTGAATAATATTTTAATCATCCTCCAGCCCTTATGTCATTCTATGTCGAGTCGACACATGTTGTCACGTGTCATAACCACACGGTAGGGTCAACTTACCTTAGTCGCCTTTTACGACACCTCGGTAAGATATGAGGGTGGTCTATTCTACTCAGCCAGATACCACACGGCGGGTCGACTTACCTTAGTCGCCTTTTACGACACCTCGGTAAGAAATGAGGGTGGTACTATTCTATTCAGCCGGATACCACACGGCGTATCCATCATACAAAAGTAACAATAATTAGTTTCTTATAATCTGCGATGAAGTAAAACAGAAAATATATATTATGCTAAATGTAGAGCGGACAATCCGTTGTCCACTGGACACCTCGGTAAGAAATGAGGGTGGTACTATTCTACTTAGCCGGATACTACACGGCTACAAAATATACATACATGCACGGTATACATACAAGATTCACTCATTTAAATATTAAAAAAGATACAAGATTATTAAAGATAATGTGTACACATTAATGGTGAAAACATGCAAATTTCATGCACAAGTGGTCGTCTATCCGCTTCAAAGTGTACAATATTAATTCAGCAACTAGAATCCAGAGTAAAGTTTTAATTAGTTACACGGAGTCGCGCCCTAAGCGGTGCGCCAACTGGCCTGAAAATTCGCAGTAAAAGGACTCGTTCCTGGGGATATTACGTTTTCGACGCAGTTTTTTTCGTCCCACTTTCCCCTTTAGTTCCACGTTTAGTGTTTCGTCCGCTTTTTACTCAAGACGAATAATTTCATCTACCCTCAAAGCGTGCTCGAGTGCGGTCTTATTGTTTTAATTGTAACATTTAGGGCCTGTTTCGCAAGTTACTGATAAAGTGTCGGATAGTTAACAAACAAATAAACTATGACTCTAAGGGCCTGTTTCACAAGTTACCAATAAACTGTCAGTTAGCTTATTCGGAACATATCTGACACATATCTCGGAATTTTGCGTTTTTCAGGTTTCTGATAGGCTTATTCAGCACTTAAAGACCCTAATAAGTTAACAGATAGATCATGTGGCGGTTATTTTGTTTATCTGCTGTATAGCAAATACCTACGAGTATTTCAGAAAGGCCGCGATTTTTTTAATTTGAATTCTAGAGTATCTTTTTAGAGACGTTAACTAGACGATCTGCTACTTAGTTTATTTGTCGGTTAACTATCCGACACTTTATCAGTAACTAGTGAAACAGGCCCTAATTCTTATTAATTGTTTAAAATATTAAAAGTTTAAAAATATATTATTAAAAAATATTAATAGTTTAAAAATATATTGTTTAAAATATAAAAACAGGTCCTAAGCTAGTTTCTGGTCTTTGGTTATTATTACAGTGGTCTTTTTCATCGCATTTATTATCTACTATTATTGCTCGATGGTTTTAATATGAGTAAAGTGAGTTGAAAGAGGAAATTCAATATCTTGAAATTGAAGTGAATTTAGATTTCAAATGTATAGTATCCGGCTGAATTGAATATACCACCAACATTACTTACCGAGGTGTTGTAAGAGGTAACTAAGTTAAGTCAACCCGCCGTGTGGTATCCAGAGAATGATCGAATAAGAGATGAATATCGTGCTGACCCCACTTAAAGTGGGATAAGGGCAGAGAATGACTGTGTACGGTATAATTTTAATTAAATTATGTTAACACTTTTGTATTGTAATCTTATTTACCCTTTGATTTCTTTAACAAGTACAAGATAATGACTACTGTCTTGTCTAAACTAGTCATAAGAATTATATTTTGAAAAGAGCAACTTGTATGAGTTGTTTACGAGTGTACTTGAATAAAGAATATTATGATTTGAAAGAATAAATATGTAATTTATTTTAATTTCACAAAAATGGATGAGATATATGAAATTGGAGTTTCTAAATAATAATCTCCGTACGCTTTGATTTATTTCCCGCTTAAATTTATAATCTTCACAGTATATATTCATCAAAAGCGGAAGTTCAGATAAGTTGACCCTAATTCCGCTTGAGGCGCTAAATCCCCTTCTACGAATCAGAGGAAATTATTTGAATTATCTACACAACTTTTCCAAAATGTTCGAAGACAGCGGGCAAAGCTTTTGAAGCTTAGTAGGGATGCTACTTGGAGTAGAAAAAATCGATTGATAAATAATCGATTTTATTGCCTTTCAAATAAATCGATTTTTAATAAATCGATTCATACGTATTAAAGTAGTCGTTTTTTTTTTACTATTTCAAAAGTTGCCTTCTATAATATTAATAATTAATTAGAATTGAATGATTTGTATAGTCCTAGCGTGTAATTAATTTAAGATAGATATAACAACAATTTTGTTGTAAATAAAAAAAAACAACAAAATTGCATTAGGAAATAATTAAAGTGGACAACTACCAACAAATAATAACAGACGCGCTGTTTTTGAAATTCGATTAATGTGTAACTAGGCTCCATTAGTTTCATCCAACAATGCATATCTAAATTTACAAAACAAGAATAAAGAGTAAAAAAGATCATCATTATCCTCCTGCCCTTATCCCACTTTAAGTGGGGTCGGCACATGTTACAAACATGTTGTCATACGATTTGGCTACGTATTTTACGACCGGACGCCTGCCTGACGTCAACTTACCTTAGTCGTATTTTACGACTCCTCGGTAAGAAATGTGGGTGGTACTATTCTATTCAGCCGGATACCACACGGCGTAAAAAGGGGATAATAAAAATAATCGTTTTTTAATGTACAAATAATCAATTATTTTTTTCACATCCCTTAAGCTTAGTTTCTGTGATGCTTGCGTTTCAGAGAAAACATTCCCATTACTGGATTGTAAAAGTTGTTTAACGAGAACTTACTGTATTTATTTACAATTTCCAAAATTATGCGTGTATCTTTAAGTTTACATTCTCGCCAACATGTTGTCTATATTTCTTACTAGTTGTGCTTGTGATTTCGCCCGCGTAGAACCAGTGTAACTGAAATTAGGAACATAAAAGTAGTTATTGTAAGTTAACCATAACAGATAGAGATATGCTGTCGCGGATTTTTGTGTAGTATTTTTGTAGATCTACAATTCTCTACTATATTACTTTAGTGTATCTCTGTTGGTTTAAGCGAATAAAACTCCCTACAGGCATATTTTTTAAAACGCGCGACCTCTTACATAATTTAGAAAAAACGGTAATCTACTATTAACCTAAATGTAGATAGACCTAAACTACATAGAACCAATCTCTGCATAATTCTGGAGATATATGTAACCTACCAATCCGCATAGGGAATGTTTGAACGAAACTCATTCATGTATTTACGGGGTTTAGTTAGTAACTCTAACTCCTTTGTCATTATTGTCCAGCGAAAAGTAATAATAAATAATGGAAAAATAAATAATGATTGAAAATAGATTTGTACTATTTTTTTTCCTGAATTTCCTAAAAGTATTATATTTTTTTGATTTAAAAAGAAAAATACTATTTTTCTTCAAAAAAACCCTAGTACCCTAGCAACCAACCCTTCTCTCCAAAAACGGAGAGAGTAGGCTTATGCCCAGCTATGGGATAGTAACAGGTCGTTACTTTGCTTTTCACTAAACCGAATAATGTACTTTCAGAAATTGGTTCAGTTACTCAGTTCGGCTATTACAGCAGTTTAAAAACACTTAAAAAGAGGCTGACACAGTAAACCTACTATACTGTTGAGGATTGCTTGGAAAATAAGAATATGTGGATATAGCTACTCTTTGACCTTGTACAAGTACAGTACAGTAATGACTAAATATAACTAGTAATAAGAATTCTTCCTCCTGCCCTTATCCCACTCTAAGTGGGGTCGGCACAACATGTTATAAGCATGCTGTAACATGATTTGGCTGGGATTTTACGACCGGCCGCCTACCTGACGTCATCTTACCTTAGTCGTATTTTACGACATCTCGGTAAGGAGGGTGGTCTATTCTACTAAACCGGACACCACACGATGGGTCAACTTACCTTAGTCGCCTTTTACGACACCTCGGTAAGAAATGAGGGCTAACTAAACCGAATAATGTTCGGTTCGGAAAAAAGTTCAATGACTCTGTTCACCAATTAATACACATACTGTTCTCCGAGTTCACTTGCGTTCCCATCAGGTGACCGCCAAATGGGCCGTCACGCCGCACTCGCCGACAATTTGTCGTCCATTTGGAGGGCCGTCCATAAATCATGTCGGCCAATGTTTGCCGGCGCGCCCTGACGGCGGTGACGTCGAGTGGTGTCGGTCTTTTGTTACCGACTTTTTTGGCCGATAGGAATAGCGTTTGTTTTTTGTACTGATTAATGTTTCTATACATCGATGGCTATATTTTGCAATTTCTCTCTGATAGTTTATTAGATATCCAGCTGAGAAGAAAAGCCTATTTTCTGACCGAGGTGTCGTAAAATGCAACTAAGGAAAGTTGACCCGCCGCGCCGTGTGGTAACCGTTTGAATAGAATAAACCACCATCTTTTTACCGAGGTATCGCAAAAGGCGACTAAGTTAAGTTGACGTCAGGCAGGCGGCTGGTCGTAAAATACCTAGCCAAATCATGTGAGAACATGTTAATAACGTGTTGTGCCGACCCCACTTAGAGGAGATAATGCCAGGAAGATGATGATATATATTTACCAGTTGTCCCTCACCCATAACACAAGTATTAAGTTACTTTGGGGACGGACGACCGTGTTTGTAAGTGTCCCATATATTTATATTTTAAAAAATAAGTCTCAAAAGTGCTAGCGCATTAGGGGATTTAGGTAAAACCTTAATGACCTTATAAATTTCGATAACGAGCACCCGGTCACGGAAGGCCATCCATCAGGCCCCGATGAAACTCATTAACGGCCGACTCCCATAAAAACGGACACGTGAAATATTGTACCTGAGCGGAATAAGGACTGAACTACAGTAGAAGCTCTTTATTCGCGGTGTATACGTCCTTAGATATGCCGCGAATACGGAAACCGTGAATATGTGAATGGTAATTTATATAGGGTTATAGGGGATAAGTTTCTAAGAGACGAAATAAAAAAAGCAAAAACATAAAAATCAGTTTAAAACAAAATAAGTTTTCAACTTCACATTAATAAGTTACTTATTATCTTCAGATTTAGGCAATGGTTTAAAAATTTAGTAATTTAGTATTATTACGAGTAATAAGTTTGTTTTATCTAAATATTCTGTTTGTTTACAACAACACCGACCGCGGCGGAGGCGGCTTTAAAAGAACAGCCAAATAAAACAAACAACATAAAAATGATAAAATGTGATTTTTTTAAATAAAACCTAGCTAAATCGATTTTTCTTCCCCAAAACCCTTCCTACATGCTGAATTTCAGGAAAATCGTTGGAGCCACCAAACATGTCACACTATCTTATACCTTTATCCATATTATATTCTATTTTCAAATAACTGTTAAATATAAACACCGAATAAAATTTTAAATAATAAATTTTTAAATCCTCAAATTAGTTTAGTTAAGAATAAACTGGACGCCTGATTGTCACGAAATAAAAAAGATTAATGGAGTTTTTAAATCTACTTTCGGGATTGCAACAGCTAACCTGTATCCTATAAAAATAATATAATTGATTTGAAAAAAATTCAATTAACTAATATTTGTACATGCGGAGCTTGTGACATAGGAGAGTTTGTGATAGTGAACGTGTGTAGTGCTTGTGTATTTTGGAGGCGGTGGTGGAGGTTTGTGCATGTGTTTTTTCGAATCCTGTATGTATCAAGTATGAAAACGATTTGTCCACTCTACATTTAGCATTATATATTATCTATTTTACTCCATCGCGGATTATAGCCAAATAATTTTATTATTACTTTTGTACATAGGAGAGTAATTGCTTTTAAAAACCATGTTGAGTGAAAGAAGAAAAGTCGTAGAACGTCAAGACTTTCGGAACGTGGACTCGATACGTCTATTAGATTTTTTTTTAAATGGAATTACTTTTCTCTAATATTAACTGTTATTAAAAAGATCCGTCTAATATCCTCAGTGTGTGTTAATCCAACATCAGAAGTGGGATTTATAACTGAATGTGCTTATACAACGCATTTGCAATCCAAAAAATAAATTAGATAACGTTTGTTTCGAAGAATATAACCTAAAAGTAACGAAATACTCGAGATTATCTCAGAAGATAAACTAGATCGTAACGTGGGATCACCGGTTAGACAGAATCTGAAAATATTGAACAATATACGTCGGTCATAAACCTGGCGAGGGACGACGGCAATAAAGGTTCAAACGCTTAAGCTACAGAGGCTAATTTCATTATTACAGCAAGCACGCGTGCCTACAACATTTCCCTCGGGATTAGAAGCATTTGCAGGCTGAAAGTATGGTGTGAGTCACACGCTGTAGCGAGGCGACCGGAAACAGGGGGACCTTGAGCTCAGTGGCGTGCTATTTTAGAGACCTATGTCCAACAGTGGACAAGGATAGGTTGTTGATGATGATGTAGCCATAACGGCATTTGCCGCGTCATTGATAGGGGTAGGCTAAGGCGCAAGTTGAACTAGCATCAGAGAATTTCACCTACAGGGTGACTCCTCCTCCTATATTATAAATAAATGCTATATATAAACAGCGACGTGGTTATGTGTGGTTTGCACACACTACCGCAGGTTTCCAATCTCACCCTATGCAGGGATCGCGGTACTATTGGACTTGCACTATACACAACCTCCGCAGCGTTGCCACCCTTTCGGCCCTCCTCAGATCGTGGCGACCTAACGCCTCCTAATTACCTCTAGAATGCACCTAGAACACGATGCATCTCAACCCTTAAAGAGCGTCGAATCTCTCATCATCTGACATCTAGGGTTTCTTATCCCTAACCAGCTGTAAACGGTCGTTGGTATTGAATATGGCGTTTCAGGTTTACGGGGCCGCATTTATGCAAGTCTATTCCAAGGGGAAAGAGCCCTGGAGCCACCGCCAATCTTCCCTCGTTTCTTAGCAGCTGGGGCTTTGCACGTATTACTCCACGATCTAGGCTCGAAAGGCTTGCCTGCTCGTTGATACATCCCACAGTGAGGCGTTGCCAGTGACAGAGGCATGGCTTAGCCGAGTAATGTGTAATGGAGATGGTTTCACTGTGTTTTGTAATCACGTCGTTGGAAATGTTTTTTTAACTACAAGCTTTAGCGACATCCATTTCTTTTTTTAAATCTATACTAGTATATAAAGCCGAAGAGATTGTTGGATTATTTGAACGCGCTAATCTCAGGAACTACTGTACCGATTTGAAAAATTCTTTAAGTGTTAGGTAGTACATTTATTTAGATAAATGTACTACCTAACACTTAAAGTCTATAGGCTATATAACATCACGCTAAGATGAATAGGAGAGGAGCAACAATAAAAAATATAGCGAAAGCGGCAAAATTTTAAGATTTTCTTGCGTGCGCTAAGTAAACGGTGAAAGGTATTCAAAAATCTCTAATAATTAACTCACGATAACTACTTTTACGTTCAAAATTTCAATTCGGGAAAAAATTTGTTACACACTAATTTACATACAGACAAAGCTGTTGGCACAGCTAATTCACAATATGCTGTAAGCCCCAAATGTTAACAACATTTAAGTCAAGAATTGTGTATTGCAGGTTTTAAAAATTATGTTAACGAAGTCTTGGAGCTTATGACTTGTCCCACAGTTTTGTTTTGGCCTAAAGCTATACCTTAACTAAACAAACGCCCTAATGAGCTAGCCGATGTGAAATAATTGACGATATTCTCCCTCCGATGTTTCCCTTTGAGGTCGTATCAATTGATTGTGTGGATAACCATGGTATTTAGTGGTGCGATGGCGAGTTTAATGGTATAACGCCATTTTGTTCGATATTGCGTGATGATTTTAGGTTTCATATCCTTGTTAGTAGAGTAGTCCCCATGGATGAAAGAGAGAGACGCAGTAGCATAATGTAAGTAGCGGCCTGTTACTATCCCACTGCTGAGAATAGGCCTCATCTCTCCGTTTTTGGACGGAGGTTTAGGAGCTAAAACCTACCACGCTGCTCCGGTGCGTATTGGTAGGTTACATATATCTCCAGAATTCTCTAAAGATATGCAGGTTTCCTCACGATGTTTTCCTTCACTGAAAAGCGTGTGATAAATTGCAATTATCAATTAGACACATAAGTTTTAACAGAAAAACTCATGGGTGTCTGCCCGGGTTTGAACCCGTGACCTCCTTGAAAGAGTCGCACGGTGTAACCACTGGGCTACCACAGCTAGTTTAGTTAGTCGCCTTTTACGGCATCTCAGTAAAAAATGAGGGTGGTCTATTCTACTCAGCCGGATACCACACGCTAAAACAACAAATATATTATGTAACAACAAATAACCGTGGCCGATAATAGATGTTTTATAAATTCACTGTTAAATTACTTATGGAAACTATGTCACATAAACAGAGTACACTTATCAATCAATTACAACTGTCAAATACAATGAAATATGTATGGCTGAAGCCCGCATTGGTGTTGCTAAATTTAACTGCAATTAAAATTTGACTGACGGCTCACGGTTAAGTTGTTACGGTTCAAAACGTCACGTTAAATTACCGTTTAATATGAGATAACCGGATGTGATCAAATCAAACGTTTTAATTTGTATGTGAACCTATTTCTGAATGTTGCTCACTCTAAAAAGAACCAGCATGAATTTAGGCTAGAACAATCTTATGTAAATTGTTCAACATAATTGAAACTGCATTACGAAGTATTAACAATTTTGGTTTAAAATTTTTAATTTTTATTGTTACGAAATCTTAATACATATTAAGATGTACTTTTAAATCATAAAATATGCTGTTCTTATAAATCATAATACATGCTGTTCTTTAAATCATAATACATCCTGTTCTTTTGAATCATAATACATGCTGTTCTTTCGAATCATAATACATGCTGTTCTTTTATCATAATATATGCTGTTCTTTTAAATCATAATACATGCTGTTCTTCTGAATCATAATACATGCTGTTCTTTTGAATCATAATACATGCTGTTCTTTTATCATAATATATGCTGTTCTTTTAAATCATAATACATGCTGTTCTTTTGAATCATAATACATGCTGTTCTTTTATCATAATACATGCTGTTCTTTTATCATAATACATGCTGTTCTTTTACCATAATATATGCTGTTCTTTTAAATCATAGTACATCCTGTTCTTTCGAATCATAATACATGCTGTTCTTTTATCATAATATATGCTGTTCTTTTAAATCATAATACATGCTGTTCTTCTGAATCATAATACATGCTGTTCTTTTATCATAATATATGCTGTTCTTTTAAATCATAATACATGCTGTTCTTCTGAATCATAATACATGCTGTTCTTTTATCATAATATATGCTGTTCTTTTAAATCATAATACATGCTGTTCTTCTGAATCATAATACATGCTGTTCTTTTAAATCATAATACATCCTGTTCTTTCGAATCATAATACATGCTGTTCTTTTATCATAATATATGCTGTTCTTTTAAATCATAATACATGCTGTTCTTTTGAATCATAATACATGCTGTTCTTTTAAATCATAATACGTGCTGTTCTTTTAAATCATAATACATGCTGTTCTTTTAAATCATAATACATGCTGTTCTTTTAAATCATAATACATGCTGTTCTTTTAAATCATAATACGTGCTGTTCTTTTAAATCATAATACATGCTGTTCTTTTAAATCATAATACATGCTGTTCTTTTAAATCATAATATATGCTGTTCTTTAAACAGCGAGAACAGAAGCACGTACAAAGGTACAAAACGCAAAGGGTAGAGCGCAGAAACTCTAGCGTTGAAAATCTGTGTTAGGGCCACACCTAACTCTGATCTTTCACCCCTATTAAAAAGAAGTTTCACATAACACGCGTCTTTAATACCATCCACATTTGACCAGTATATCTTCTGAGATATACAAACCGTATGGTATTCGGCTGAGCTGAATAATCCACCCTCGAGGTGTCGTAAAAGACGACTAAGTTAACTCCTCCCGGCGGAGGGAGGGGCCACTGTTTAGAGAGGCCCCGACCCGGAGGTGGCGCTCTCCGGGGTACAGAGCTGTTGCTGGCGGGGATGGGGGCAATGTCTTCATAGGTACCCTTTCCCCGCCACCAGCAGCGTGGTGGAGCACTGTCAGGTTTTTAGTCGGTGAGAGTCCGACATACCAGCGCCGCTCGTCCCCGTCGGGCGGTGACGACCCATAATGGGTTTTCCTGACATAAAAAAAAAAAACTCCTCCCGCCTGGTACTTAGCCTAATCATGTGACAAAATGTTTATAACATGTTGTGCCGAAATGATGACATTTCTTTTTGAGGTCGTCAGTCCAACTCGTAGGAGGTCTATTTACGCTGCGTTTTCAGGAACGGGGTCGCTCTTCATGCACCTTACGATCCTAACGCCTCCTCATATCTGTTTTGATCAGGTAGAGATACTAGCGAGAGCATAGCTCACTCTTTGTACCATACATCAAAAATCCTAAAGAAAGTCGTTTACGAAAGCTAAGTGCAAAAAGTGACACCGTAACAAGCGAGTCACGGACGCGTCGGAGCGGGTTGGGACGTCACGGCGGCGCACGTTAAACGGGACATGACAAGGAAGGGTCCCATGTACTTATCTTTTACGGTGACTGTAAATGAAACTGTTGTCTACATTTTTTGCACAATCTTTTTTATATTTGACATAAACTAATAACCTATTCTTATTATGCCATAGTCATATGGCATAATAAAAATAATTCTGGATCGAAGAGCAGATAGACGTCTTTCCAAAAGCTCATCATAGCTAAACAAAGAGCAGATAGAACTATTTTTACTATACAATAGTCATGTCTTTATATTGTCATAGCCAAAAGAAGAGGATATTTAAGTGTATTCTGAATGTCATAGCCAAGCAAATATATAAATAAAAAACCGCTAGATACTCGTCTTTTTATAGTACCATAGTTACAGATTACAAAAGTAATTTGAAAAAATAGAGGTACTTTCCATCGCCCACTAAGTGACTGAATCTTCTTTTAGGACTTATAGTTCTTCTACCTACGTATGAACAGGTCGAAAACTAAGATTATGGTTGTGAACAGAACTCACAAATTAAATCTAAATGGCGTGCTTGATCTCGAACTAGTTGAGAATTTCATTTATCTGGGCTCCAGCATTATAAACAATGGCTACACAGAGTTAGAAATCCAAAGATGGCATGGACGCATTGGCATGGCAAAGTCAGCAATGTCACAGCTGCAGAAAATTCGGCGGGACCGCAACATTTCACGTAAAACCAAAATTCATCTGGTAAACACACTCGTGTTCTCCATTTTTCTGAATGCTTCTGAGACATGGACTGATCTGCTGACTGGAAACGCATTGATGCTTTTGAGATGTGGTGCTGGCGTAAAATGTTGGGTGTATCTTGGACTGAGCATCGGACCAATGCATCGATACTCATTGCTATAGGAGTAATCACTAGGCTCTCAACACCGTGTCTCCGCAGAGTCCTTGAATTTTTCGGCCATATCGCTAGGAAGACTGGAGACAACCTGGAAATGCTAATGATCACTGGTTCGGTGGAAGGAAAAAGAGCAAGAGGCGACAGTCCAACTCGATGTTCAAACCAGATCACTCATTCATTCTCCATTAAAGTATACGAGGCCTTAAAAGCCGCAAGTGATCGCAAAACCTGGAGATCAGTTATCCGCAAAAAGTGATCCGTGGCAAAGGTCACGACCCTCAGCACGGCAGAAATCGACGCAAAGAGTTCTTCTACCATATTTATATCTTCATACCTTTATCTTTTTGACGTGACAACGTCTTAAATTAGGTTGCGGCTTGGAGTCACTCATGAAAAAGTGTAACGCTCGCTCACGTCTGTTAGGCCCGCCAGACTGGCGAATGCCTTGCGTCTCTCTCTCACTCCAATCTATCACATTTAAAAAGACGTTGTCACGTAAAATCTTTGCCCGTAAAACCGACTTTACAGGCAACCGTTTTTTTTTTTCTTTAAATAAAAAAAGCTGTACCACTCTCAATAATCAAGCATTCAAACAGTTATCTTAAGAATTACATTTCTACAAAAGCGAGATCAATTGAAAACCACAAAAGTCAATTATATCGAAACATTCGATGAAAAATCTTGAGAGACATCGAAACTGAAGTTAATATTTGAGTCCGTAAATTCAATCCGACAAAGAAGTTGAGAAACTCGAAAGGTAAAAGATTTAAAAGCGCACCTCAACTTTTTATCTTTTTATTCCAGCAATTAACCGTTCTCAAAAGTATCTTTAACTTTCAGCGGAAGGAAGGTTATTTCTTTGGCGGCCATCATGAATTTATTATCTTGTTTTATCTAATTCTTATTATAATTTTTTAATGGCTACCCTTTAATCTTAAATACTGTTATATAACATTATATTTATATTCTTAATTCTTTTACACTTTCAATATTATTTTCCGTAAGAATTGATATAACTTTTTTAATTTCATTATCATATCTACTACAATAGCTAAACAACATATCGCACGCTTAGTATTAATATGACATTCAAATTCAGGCCTAATTAATTAGAATTAATGCCACTCTAGGTGGGGTGGCACAGCATGTTATAAACTTGTCAACTTGTCATCATCCTCCAGCCCTTATCCCATTCTAAGTGGGGTCGGCACAACATGTTATAAACATGTTGTCACATGATTCAGCTAGGCATTAGACGACCGGCCGCCTGCCTGTCGTCATCTTACATTAGTCGTACTTTACGACACCTTGGTAACAAACGAGGGTAGTCTATTCTAATAAACCGTATACCATACGGTGAGTCCATTTACCTTAGTCGCCTGTTACGACAGCTTGGTAACAATTGAGGTTGGTCTATTCTACTGAACCGGATACCATACTGTGGGTCATCTTACTTTAGTCGCCTGTTACACCTTGGTAACAAATGAGGGTGGTCTATTCTACTCAGCCGGATACCACACGGCATCTGGCATCTCATAAAAAAGGTCTAAACATTTAGTTAATTTATTATTATTTATTAAGTAAGGCTCAGTCCAGATTTTACCATAAGCAAATACACAATCAAGTTTGTTTAGCCAACAGAATAGCACGTATTGATTCATGAACACACCTCATCGTTATTCCCCACACGATATGACAGAGGGATTTTCGCGTGCCCTGAACTTTATTGAAAAATTAATAACGTTTTTACCGGTCCCGTGTTGCGCATAACTCGGGAACTTAGTCCGGATACCTAGAATATCTAAGCGTTCAATCAATTATAGCCCTGTCAGTACAACAATCGAAAATAATTAGTACCTGGGTAAGCCTTGCTTTTTTAAATATATAAAAATGCGATAAACAAAAAGATAATATTATCTGGAATCGATCGTGGTATTCGAATTTGAGACCGCTTGCTAAGCTAACGTGACTTTGAAATTTCTTTCTCATAAAATTTTAGCAGTTTTTTTAAAAACAAAAAAAGCGACCGTTAT
Organism: Morpho helenor; assembly: GCA_029227775.1. Taxonomy (NCBI): domain Eukaryota; kingdom Metazoa; phylum Arthropoda; class Insecta; order Lepidoptera; family Nymphalidae; genus Morpho; species Morpho helenor. Next base: position 13,956,761 of record JARGCU010000022.1, on the reverse strand, counting down.
TTCAAATGAAACCTAGCTACGCTTTTCTCCCCCAAAACATGCTGAATTTTATGAACATCGTTGAAGCCATTTCCGAGATTCGGAATATCATTTATATATTAAAGATAGCTATAAAAGGATTCCGATACATAAAACCTATTTAGTATATTTATATTTCTTAATTTATATGTCTATTGCTTAGTTTAACTTTAGTTAGGTAGCCTGTAAGAGATTGCTATTAGTGACAAGGCCGCCTTTGCACATCTTTTTGTTTAATTTTAAGTTTCATGTACCGAATTTGTTGTATGTGCAATAAAGTATTTTATTATCATTTTTATATTATTAAAGATTGTATTAATGATAAAATTGTCTGGATTTAACTCTTCTTCGACCTTGCGAATTTGTTATCACGAAATTTACCTGAAATTAAATTTTAAGAAGGAAGGAAAGAAGGTGATATCTTCTCGGTAGGAGCAGTTTTTCTAAACCAGCACTTACATATATATGTAAAATGTACACTTATATATGTAAGTTAAATATATCTCAAGATATTCTTGGGACTTATATATATATATCTCAAGATATTCTTGGGGTATATGAAACTTGGCAATTCGCATTGAAACAGCATTGTGAGTTGCTCGAACGTTTCCTTCCAAAACTTACCCTATCCACAGCAGCGAAAAAAATCACGTTGAAGTTAAAATATCGCCCTAATTGCATGTTACAAAGTGTCGCATAACTTAAGTAGCTTAGCGATGAGAGAGTAATCTGTTTACACGTTAGCTGACTTATCTCGGCATGTAACAACTTTATGGCCTTAGGAAGCTCGAGATAAACTTTAAAATGACTTAAGACCTTAAACATCAGGCAGTGAAATACCTAGGTATTTTACAAAAATAGTTTTTCTTTTTCCGTTCTATTGAAGGCCTTTTAATGCCGTGTAGTTTCCGGCTAAGTAGAATAGACCACCCTCATTTCTTACCGATGTGTCGTAAATGGTGACTAAGGTAAATCTAACCGCCGTGTGGTATTCGGTTTAGTAGAATAGACCACCCTCATTTATTACCGAGGTGTCGTAAATGGCGACTTAGGTAAATATACTCGTCGTGTGGTATCCGGCTAAGTAGAATAGCCCACCCTCATTTCTTACCGATGTGTCGTAAATGGTGACTAAGGTAAATCTACCCGCCGTAACACGGCTAAGTAGAATAGTCCGCTCTTATTTCTTGCCAAGGTGTCGTACAAGGCGACTTAGGTAAGTTGACCCACAGTGTGGTATCCGGTTGAGTAGAATAAACCATCCTCTTTCTTACCGAGGTGTCGTAAAATACGCTTAAGGTAAGTTGACGTCAGGCAGGCGGCCGGTCGTAAAATACGTAGCCAAATCATGTCACAACATGTTGTGACGACTACGCTTAAAGTGGGATAAGGGCAGGAGGATGATTTATAAAAATAATATTTTTTACTTTTATAGTGCCAGAGTGTTTAGTTAGCCACGTTTGCCGAAGGGAAATGGACACGTAAAATTCTAAATTAGCGGACCGATTTGGTTACAACCGCACGTAAATTTTTAATGAGCCCCAAACGTGCTCCATTATGCAACAGCACTAAAGTCTAATCAAGGTAGCGACACATCTGACGGGAAGCGGTTCTAATATCTTTACCTTTAATATTTAAATGAATTAATCTTGTATATATATATATATAAAACAATCGCCAACGGCTCCGCCCGCGTGGTAAGACTAAAACCGTAACATAGTCTTTTGATTACCATAAAAATGGTTAAAGTGGGTTAACCTTAAAAGCTAGACATATGCTGTCCCGGACTTTTATTTAGAATTTTTAGAGGGGAACACTTTTGTAATACATGATTTTTGAATAACTATTACCGTTTACTCAGCGCACGCAAGGAAAGCTTTAAATTATGCCGTGTTCTTACTATTTATTGCTGCTCCTCTCCTATTCATCTTGGCGTGATGTTATATATCCTATAGCCTTCTGTAATAAATGACTATCTTACACTGAAATAATTTTTCTAATTGGTCCAGTAATTCCTGAGATTAGCGCATTGGAATATTCAAATAAACAAACTCTTCAGCTTTATATATTAGTATTGATGTTCGGGATTTCGTAAACGACCCCAACGATTTTCATGAAATTCAGTATGTAGGGGGTTTAATTTTATCCCTGTTTTCAGCTACTGAAAAAATTCTGAAATTGAATTGAATAGAAAAAACTATTTTTGCTGTCATTTGTAAAGTTTTAATTGCTCAGTGGGGAATAGGAAGAATGAAAAAGTAAAAATACCTGGGATCAAGCCCCAGATATCCCAAATAAAAGCTTTTAAAAAAAACTACAAAACTTGCTTTTAAAAAATAATTTTCATAATATAGGTAGATTAAAAATTGTAAATGAAACAACATCACAGTATTGATTTTCATATTGGAGTACTACAAAAGTCTTTATTTTAGTACGATACACAAGCTCTCAAAATAATATCGTAGTAAAATATAGCAGTCGGAAAATTCAACAAGATCTACGAGAAATTACTTATATAATGAAATTTATAATTTGACTTCAGCATAGAGCTACAATTTAATACAAAAGCTCCAAGCGACCACCGCATAAAACCAATTAAGCACAAAAATCGTTAGTTGTGCGAACAAAGCCATAAATACTGGTAAATAAAAGCCAATTATTTCCACGGAACAAAGACCGGCGTTAATTCTAGAACACACAATTAGCAGAACACCGCACAAAAAGGTATTCCTTAAATTTGAAACATTCTAGGTTCTGTTTTAAGCAATGAAACCATAGACTTATTATTCATAGAGTATAATCAAAAAGGGGAAGATGAGAGACTGTAATTATCTTTGTCTAATCACATATAAAAAGAGATAGCTAAGTACACTTATTTGCTTTCTCTTTTTGTTCGTTGCACAGATATTAGGCTGGCTCCTTTACTCTGTTATAATAACTATGGAAGTCGATTTCTGAGTATATACAAGTTCTTGATGGCTACAAGATTATTTGGCTATATTAAGAGTACAAAAAGCAAAGAATTATTATTTTTAAACTACGATAGTAACAGAATATATACCAAAAAAATTGTATCCTATAACGCGTCTGTCTTGGGATGTCTTTTATTTTTTAATTACTATCAGAAAATAATTATAATATTATTTTGTTGTAATCCGCGATAAAATGAAATATATGTGATGCTGTATGTAAAGTGTTTACATGCTCGATATATCTAGGGTTTGTGACAAAAACCAACTACCACCATCATTGCACTACACTAGCACTGCACACATTCATTACCAACATCTCACCAATCGCTTCACGTAATATACCAAAGGCTCATCAGATGATAGACTCTACAATAACATCGCAAAGCAATCGTATTACGATTATATAGTGCATGTGTTTTTGCGAATCCTGCATGTATTAGATATGAAAACGGATAGTCCATTCTACATTTAGCAATACATATGTTGTATTTTTTCTTTATCGCTAATTATAAAAAAAAAATTTTTTTTTTTGGAGTATTGTGTTAAACAAATTGTATAAAACAGGTTCTATAGATATTTCGCTGATAAAACACCAAAAGATACCAAGCAGTTAACCCGTAAATTTTTAATATGAATGTGTCCAGAGGTTAACTGGTACGTGGAACTTGGTCGGTTCAGTAGTAACACCGGAGCGCGGATGCATTTTATGAGCGGAACTATCCTACGAGGCTGGTTTTAGATTTTATCGAGAGCCGTAAACTGTCCGACGTTATTACAAGGCATTAGTGAAAACTAACACTTTTTCACTTCTGTATTAAAGGTACGACGTAGTAAGCTTCTTCACTGACCTGATGAGTACCAGAAAGTAAACATCTTCCTGCCCTTATCCCACTCGAAGTGGGGTCGGCACAACATGTTATAAACATGCCGTCACATGAATTGGCTGCGTGTTTACGACCGGCGCCTGCCTGACGTCAACTTACCACAGTCTTATTTTACGACACCTCGGTAAAAAGAGGGTGGTCTATTCTACTAAACCGGATACCATATGGTGGGTCAACTTACCTTAGTCGCCTTTTACGACACCTCGGTAAGAAATTAGGTTGGTCTATTCTACTCAGCCAGATTAAACACGGCGGGTCGAATTACCTTAGTAGCCTTTTACGACACTTCGGTAAGAAATGAGGGTGGTACTTATTCTATTCAGCCGGTTACCACACGGCGTGAGTACCAGAAAGTAAGCAACGTTCATATAGGTGGATTTTCTAAACCTACCTACCGTAAGGAACAATTGAAGAAATCCTATTGGATAGCTTGCACGCCTAGTCTGGTGTTAATCTCCTGCTGATACTATACCTCTTTGCTTCTAGCTCATGCTGGCATAGCGTTTATCTGTTTGCTCTAAGCTCATGCTGATAGTATTGCTTGCTTCACGGATGTTGAAAGTTTTGAGGAAATTGTTTCTACGACTAGTGATTTGGCGCTCCACCTGAGATGTATCCAGCGACAAAACGGCTGGTTTCGACCTTGAATGTTTCGACTTCGGTTCGACTAGGTTTATAAAATCCACCTACATGAACGTTTTGTACTTTCTGGTACTCATCAGGTCAGCTAAGAAGCTGACTACGTCGCATATTTGGCGATTGTCGCGCTAGGGTACGCGTAGCTTATCGTATTCGAAATTCGCATGAGATAGTCGTGAAGTAATTCATGAGATCGATGCCTCGCAGATGCATGTGCAGATCCTTATGGTCGTAATTTCATAAATTCAAATTCAAATTCAAATTCAAAATATTCTTTATTCAAATTATATATGTATTATGGGTTGTTAAGAAAAAAAGCATGCAACTTGGGTACTCAAATTCAAATTCAAAATACTCTATATTCAAGTAAACTTGTAAACGAGTGCTAAATTTTCATCTCAACTTTTGATTCGGAAAGCTGTTCCTACCGAGAAGAGCGAGCAAACACGACGGTTGCTCTTTTAAGATTATTATAACTAGTTACATTTCGTCGTTACTATCTTTCACTACGAAGCAAGTACAAAGTTTGACCGCGCTTTTGGCGTCGGTGGCGCAGTTACTCTGCCTACATTTCGGGGACTACCATATTCAATTCCGGCCAAAGGCTATTATTTCGATAAGAAATTTTTGGTTCTTCTAGTCTGGGCCTATGGGTAACGTGTAACATATATTTATTAGTTGTGTCTAAAAAAATAACCAAAATGGGACTTGTGATGAGTAAAGCGCCAAAAACAGGACAGACATTTCGCATTTATTATATTTATTTAAAGAAAACTTTATAATACCAATTGAGTTGGTTTTAAATTAAAGCAATACAAACTGTCTCTATCCATTCCCAGCATAAATACAATATCACCTTCAAAAGATTCGAAGCACCCTCGAACGACAAATAAACGAATGATATTTTCTTTCTATTAATACAAGACGACAAAGGGCAATATTAAATTCACAAAGGCGATACCAATTTACCGGTATGGCGGAAGCTCAATTTTCATTTGCAAAAGGAAAAAGGCGGGAGTCAAACGCCCTGTTCAAGATCATACGGGACACACTCGGCAAGTCTATTACACAGATACTAATGGCATTCTACTGGATGTCGCTATAATAAAAAAATTGAAGTTAAGTTGAAAAAAGGTGACTAAGTTAAAAAAACTAAAAGCACACTCGATGTTCTGTCCTCTATATGTATTTATTTTAAATGAGTTAAAATTAAGTTCAAAGGAATCGGTGACATACATACATACGGCGTTATATAAATAGCTCATGAATAAGGACCCCAGAAGTCCGGCCAACTTGATCTAATAACCACAAGTGCGGCGCCGAATTTGACACGCGGCTGCATACGCTCGCAGACTGCCTAGCTTAGGCGGTTCAGCGGACAGAGCTCGTGGCTCAGATAGGGCACGGTCTCTCTCTGCCCACCGTGGTTTGTGCCATGGTGGACAGTGAGAGATTTTGGGCAGCGATGGCCTCCTGCGAGGACGTAATCTCGCGGAAGGAAGCGGCGGGGCGGATTCGGGAAGTAGAGTCCTTGGATCCGATCCGCCGCTGACGAGCGGGTCGCAGACGACTCGCCGAAGCCCGTCGTATGCCGTCCTAACGGGGACCTCTAGGTTACTCGAATGGGGTTTATCGCACGCCTATCTGATCTGGTACTCCTGATGCGTCGATTAGTGCAGCGAGGGGCCACTTTTAGAGAGGCCCCAGCCCAGAGGTGGCGCACTCTGGGGTTCAGAGTTGCTGGTGGCGAGGATGGGGGCAATGTGTACAACGATACCCTGTCTCCGCCACCAACAGCGTGGTAGAGCACTGTCAGTTTTTAGTCGGAATGAGTCCGACATACCCACCGCTCGTCCCCTTCAGGCGGTGACAACCCATAATGGGTTTCCCTGACTTAAAAAACCTTGTATAATAAGACAATACAGGCGCATTGTATTCATAAACTAAAAATATTTAATTCAACAATTAGGCATTATATAAATGTAAATTTTATTTGCTTTATGGTAAAGTATATTATAAAGTATGTGTTGAATGCTATTTCCTTGTCATAATCAATAAATAAACGTGTCAACGTGATTGTCGATGGCGCTTCTAGTTCTAGTATAATTTTATATCTTCAGTAAGACACCCTTATCTTGGAAATCAAAGATCTTCGCTGACAAAGTCATCGTGGTCGAAAAATGAAAATTTTAACAAAACAATTCCTTTATTAATATTTGTAGATGTACCAACATTTAATTTTGATCATAAACAAGAGAATGGTGAAAACGTTTTTAGTAATCTATGTATATAATAGAGAAAGTATGTATGTATGTCCATTATAGACTCCGGAACAGTTGGGCAGATTTTAATGAAATTTTCAGTCAATCTTCAGATTAACACAGCGGATAATACTGTAAAGTTTGGTGGCGAACTGTCCATTTTTTTGACTATCAACAGTTTTGTTTCGATTGTATGTCGTAATCAGACTTATGCCCGGTTCATATTATTCCAGTCCAATAATCCAGCGAGTCAATTCAGTCCAGTGTTGGACTGGAATATATCGTTTACATTATTCCAGTCATTAAAAGCTGTCGCATCTGTACCAATAGAATTTTAGCCACTCAAGTCAAGCACTGGATTCAACTCGATTGGCCGTTCACACTATTTCAGTGGCACTGGAATGGGCGAGCTGGAATGAAAAATAGAACGCCAATCCAGTCGACTGGACTGGATTGATCACTGGATTGGAATATTCTAGTGCAGGTTCACATTATTCCAGTAGCATTCCAGCGCTGGACTGGAATTGTCGACTGGAATAATGTGAACTGGGCATTAGCCACAGTAACGCGTGGCCGGAACGCTAGTCTTTTACATCTCACAATTCACTCTCATAATTAGAATACCAGGTATCCTAAACATACCGCTATCTATATCTATATACTAATGTATAAAGCTGAAGAGTTTGTTTGTTTGTTTTAACGAGATAATCGCAAGAACTACTGGAGCGATTTAAATAATTCTTTCAGTGTAAGATAGTATTTTTATTAGGAGGGCTATAGACTATAACATAACGCTAAGAAAAATAGGAAAGGAGCAGCAATAAAAAATACGACAACGGCCAAATTTAAAGGTTTCCTTGCGTGTGTTATGTAAACGGTAATAGTTATTCAAAAATCATTTATTACAAAATAATTCCAATCTAAAAGTTCTAAATAAAAGGCCGCGACAGCATGTCTTCTTTAAGGTTAACCAACTGTCACCATTTAAGGTTAAACAACTGTCACAATGTTTAAGGTTATCAAATTCAATATCATAATATTCTTTATTCAATTAAACTTGTAAACAAGTGCTTTTGAATCAAAAGACGGTATATTACGGTTTTAATCTTTCCACGCGGGCGGAGCCGATGGCGATTGCTAGTCGTTAATAATAAAATTCCATACAACTGGAACAAAGATGACTTCAAGAAAATTCTATTAAATATTCTCATAGCGGGCTTCTCTTATAATCGATATCAACCACACAATAGAAAATTATTAGAGCACTTCCAGAAAATGTTTGTCTTCAATAAGACGCTCCCAAGTCTGGAATATCAGGCATCCTGGAGACACCGGCGCGCAGTGATATCGTCGGAAATGAAATTCCATCGCGGTCAAACAATTTCCCTTATCTCAGCAGCTTTATGCGGAGGAAATTAAATTTAGGAGACTTAGACTGTTTGCAGATTGTATTACTGATTTGATAAATTTATATTTATGGTTTGGTTAAGTTTTGAAACTAACGCGTCTCATTTGGGTTGTTGCGTCAAGATATATATCTTGAGGAGCGATAAAAATCATGTGAACGAACAAGTGTTAAATATGTATTTGGATGGATATATTACACGCTCAGTAATAAAGTGCCCTAAATCAATCTAAATGAATCAAATCTTTGTGTCAAATTGCAATTAGCGTAACGTAGCGCCATGCGAAATACGAAATAAACGAATACAGAGGCTAGGTTTCATTTACGACTAAACGACAGGATTTCGAATCTATCTTTGTATAAAAACAATTCAAATTTAAAATATTCTTCATTCAAATAAACTTGTAAACAAGTGCTTTTGAATCGTCAACTCTTTGCTGGTTCGGAAAGCTGTTCCTACGGAGAAGCAAAAAACGCGGCCGTCGCTCTTTTATAAATATAATTCTTAATAGTAGTTACATTTAGTCATTTCTGTCTTCTACATGTTTCTTACACATTCTTATCATATAAGTAATCCTCAACAGTGTAGTAGGCTTTCTTTTTAACAGTGTTTAAAATTGCTGTATTGATAAATTTTATTATATTCAAATTCAAAATATTCTTTATTCAAATAAACTTGTAAACAAGTGCTTTTGAATCGTCAACTCTACTGCTGGTTCGGAAAGCTGTTCCTACCGAGAAGAGCCAGCAAGAAACTCGGCGGTTGCTCTTTTTAAAAAATACAATTCTTAATACTAGTTACATTTAATGTTTCTATCTTGTACAGGGTTGAACAATATTTATATCCACGCATTTTTATCGTCTAAATAATACTCAACAGTATAGTAGGCTTTCTGTATCAGCCTCTATATAGAATGTTATACACAAACCCACAAACGACTTACGTACCTTTGCAAGCAGGAGCAGTAAGCTTATGTCGGTTCCTACTTTGTCTATTAGATTTAGATATGTAAAAAAAATCTAATGCAATAATGACGGTCGGACTTTATTCGTAATTTCAAATACTATTAAACGTAAAATATATCGCATGCTTAATATTAAAGTGACCTAAATCAAAAAAGTTGTTTTGTGGCAAATTGCCATAAGCGTAACGTAGCGCCTACAACACTCGTGAATGTTAAAGGCTCATAACTTAGAAGAGCAAGAAAGCTTTTTTTATATAATTGATATCGTGATGTTACAGATGAAATTGAAATAAGGATTACAATGTATCTAACTTTAAAAAAAAAGGAAAGTAGCGGCCTATTACTCTCCCACTGCTGGGAATAGGCCTCTTCTCTCCGTTTTTGGAGAGAAGGATTGGAGCTAAGACCTACCACGCTGCTCTAATGCGGATTGGTACGTTACACATGTCTCCTGAATTCTCTAGGGACATGCAGGTTTCCTCACGACGTTTTCCTTCACCGAAAAGCGTGTGATAAATTGCAATTATGAATTAGACACATAAGTTTTAACAGAAAAACTCATAGGTGTCTGCCCGAGTTCGAACCCGTGACCTCCTCGAAAGAGTCGCACGGTGTTACCGCTGGGCTACCACAGCTCAAATCTAACTTAATTAAGTTTAAATGTTGAATTCACTTCAATGCTAAGCGTGCGATATGACTTATGATGACACGAGCCGCAAGTTTATGTCGGTAGTTTAAGTCAGTCAGTCAGTTCAACAATTATCATATGTCTGGTATGCGGTGTGTCGCCGTTGAGACTGTGACGTTGCTTTGAGGTTACGAACTCGGTGCGTTTATTTTAAGTTCCCCACTTCTAACTACACTAACGGGGAGATTGTTCGCTAACGTATGAAATGTTTTAATGATCTGTCTTATCACATGTAAGCCTGACTTCCTTACCAGTTAATTCTATTTTAATAAAGGACTCTATTTCTCTATTTTACTATAATCCGCGATGAAGTAAAATAGAAAATATATATAATGCTAAATGTAGAGTGAACAATCCGTTTTCATAACTGATATATACAGGATTCGTAAAAATATTATTCTTTATTTGTAGATTGGACTCGGCATTGATTTGCTAAAGAGAAGTATTAGGAGTGTCATCATCATCCTCCTGCCCTTATCCCACTCTAAGTGGGGTCGGCACAACATGTTACAAACATGTTACAAACATGTTGTCATATGATTTGGCTACGTATTTTACGACCTGCCTGACGTCAACTTATTTAAGTCGTATTTTACGACTCCTCGGTAAGAAAGATGGTGGTCTATTTTACTCAACCGAATACCACACGGTGGGTCAACTTAACTTAGTCGCCTTTTACGACACCTCCGAAAGAAATGAGGTTTGTCTATTCTACTCAGCCGGATACTTCACGGCGGGTCGACTTACCTTGGTCACCTTTTACGACACCTCGGTAAGAAATGAGGGTGGTACTATTCTATTCAGCCGGATACCACACGGCGTTAAGTATGACTTCATATTACCTTACCAGTTAATTTTAATATAGGACTCCATCTCTCGGTTCTGTATGTAAATCGATATTCCTTTTACCCCTTTTACCTCTCTTTCTCTTAATACACTCCTAATAATACTTCTACGCGGTGTGGTATCCGGCTTTTACTGAGATGTCGTAAAAGGCGACTAAGGTAAGTCGACCCGCCGTGTGGTATCCGGCTCAGTAGAATTGACCAACCTCATTTCTTACCGAGGTGTCGTAAAAGGCGTCTAAGTTAAGTCTACCCGCCGTGTGGTATCCGGCTGAGTAGAATCGACCAACCACATTTCTTACCAAGGTGTCGTAAAATATAAAACGTAAGTTGCCGTCAGCCAGGCGGCCGGTCGTAAAAACGCGGCCAAATCATGTGACAGCATGTTTATAACATGTTGTGCCGACCCCACTTAGAGTGGGATAAGGGCAGGAGGATGATGATGATGACACTCATAATACTTCTCTTAAGCAAATCTACAAACAAAGTACTATTTAGAATGACACGTTTCAATGTCAAGCATTTGGTTTTAAACTCTCTTCTCTTCCCACCCTTTGTGTGTGTGTATTTTTAGGATTCCCGCATGTATCAAGTATAAAAACGGATTGTCCACTCTACATTTAGCATTATATATATTTTCTATTTTACTTCATCGCGGATTATAGCAAAGTAATTTTATTATTACTTTTGTATTATATACCGGTTTAAGGTAAAAGTAAATTAAAAACTGTACTTTACTGTACACGTAACTTCGAATTACATTTTAAATGATTCGATTGAGATGTCTAAATTGGGATTACGATCTTAAATACCACAAACAATTCTGTTACCCACGAACTAAATCCATCGATCATAGAGGCAGTTAAAACAATTGTTCATAATGGAAACTACCAAATTAATTACCGGGATACGGGTGGTCGAACTCCCTATCTGTTGACGGGAACAATTTGAAAAATAAGTAGAAACTCCTCTAATTGTTTTAGTTTGGAAATTTGCTCATTTAACAAATAGAGAGTAAAGCAATACCCGCTGTGTGGTATCCGACTGAATAGAATAATACCACCATCATTTCTTACCGAGGTGTCGTAAAAGGCGACTAAGATACTCAGGGCGACTAACTAAGGACTCACTTAGAGTGGGATAAGGGCAGAAGGATGATAGAGTAAAGCAATACCTAAATGTAAATACCTTGAATTAAGTAAGTATTTTGTGTAATTTTCTTGCCCCCGAATCAAAAACGGGTTATAAAATTGTCTGCTATTTGGTATTGATTGAGTAGAATAGACCACTCTCATTTCTTAACGAGATGTCGCAAAAGGCGACTAATGTAAGTTGACGTCAGGCAGGCCGCCGTAAAATACGTTGCCAGATGTGAACATGTCTCAAACATGTTGTACCGAGCCCAGTTCGAGTGGGATAAAGGCAGGAAAATGATGACACGCTTATAAATTTGTCTAATGTTTTTTAACAATCGATCGCCCTAAAGAGTTGAAAAGAAATATAGGTATCTCAAAAAACTTTATTGTATTAGTCTATATACAAGTCGCATAATATTAAAATTAAATACTAGTCTTAATGTATAGCATTGTAAAAGTATTTATGTATAGTTCCGAATTCATACGACATTTTCTTTGTCCTCAGGAGATTCGGCATGGTCGACAAAAGGTTCTGCGTGGAAGGTGGATCGCGTTGCGGAAAAGGAGAGGGTCTATTTGTGTTCGCAGCCGAGGGTGGTAGAGAATTGACTGAACTCCTCAATATCTACAGTCACGAAGCGCACTCCCGACTGAGTGTGGCTTCAAGGAGTGGTTCAGGTAAATTGAAAACAACTCTACTATTTTATGTAACCATTCACAGTCTTCTAAGATATGTACTTACAGGGGTAAGCAGGATTATTACCCTACATCATAATGTAGGGTAATAATCCTCGGTAAGAAATGAGGTAGAGCATACTCTATATTGTCCCAAGTTTGTAGTTGCTGTTTAACCGATGTTAAGGCGTCCATTTCCTTTATACTTTTGGGGATACACTAACTGACATCTGATAATGATCGTTAAATTAAAGTAAAATTTTAAAATTTAATTACGATACCACTGGTAAGTTGATGTAATGCAGCTAAATTTTCGTGCAAAATGTTATAGTCGACTAGATCAAAGGCCTTGTTTAAATCGGTATCTATCTTGGACCCTTTTCTCTAAAGTTATTCACTGCAGAAAATTCTGTCTCACAAACTTATGTTGATTAGCTGCTAGTAATGGAATTATATGAACACTAGACTTCGAACTTAGAACACTTTATTCCCGTTAATTTAATCGTTTAAGTAACCTCAATAATATGTGTTTATTTTCCCTGTTTCCAGAAGCAAAAAGGGGTTTTTTTTATCCTAAATGTGTATAAGCTTTAATTGTAATCTTTAATTAATATTTGATTTGGAAACCATTATAAATTATTTTTAAAATATATTTTTCAAAAGAGTGACTGCAGAGTTTTTTGTTGGTTCTTCTCGGTAAGAGCACATTTCCGTATCAGTCCTAGCTTCAGTGTTATTTGACAATTCAAAAGTGCTTCTAAAAACCAATTTACACAAAGTATTATTTGAACTCAAATTGTACCAAATTTCATCAATATTACTCCAGCGGATTAGCCGTAAAACCATAACAGAATGACAGACTTTCGCATTTATAATATTAATATGGCTATATGGATGAATATGAATTCATTAATTATTGCCTAAAATAAAATCTTATCTTGTTACAGTTTTAGATAAAAGATTCTCCGACACCAGCTCCTGTATGGACGATTGCTTCCACCAGTCAATGAGATCAGTCTCCCCGTCGTGGGGCGCTCCGGCTAGCCAGACCATGCATTGCCTATCGGACCTTGATACCAGCCTCGACAGTAACGAAGATAAATTCAGGAGGCCGACGTCTTTGCCACGGTGCTCAAGTTGCGTTGGGAAAATAAGCCATTTGACAAGGTTTGTATTCTATTTACAAAAAAAGAAAACACGAAATAGTTAATGGCAGCTTGTCGTAGAATCTTTTCCGTATCTGCATCCTACTATCCGCTAAGTATATTAGATCCTTACTCAGTGCTTTTTTTTTCAATATTCCTTAAGTTCATTGCTCGCGATCGTTAATTACAATTATAGTTTCCATAGAAAACAGGGCAACTTTAAACAACTTTAACAGCCATCTCTCAGATAATTAATTAATCAAATGTCACCACTTCATGTACTACTGACTTAGCGTGAATTCCGTTTATCAGAGACTTATAATATAAGTTTGCGCTCTTCATACGATCACGATCGCGCATCACAATGATCCAAGTAAAACGAAAAAACTAGATTATCCATAAACAAGATCTCTTTTCCATCTAGAATTTAGATACTCTCTTGCATTAGGCACTGTCTTTAAAATTATGCCCAAAAGACTGTTTGTTTATGACGATTATTGCATTCTTTTGTTCTTGATCATGATTTCTTTGAATCTGATCTGCAATTTTGAATTCAGTTTAGATATGGATCATTAATTAAATTTAGTCCGTAATTCTTGTAGAACTTTAAAAGAACCAATAATTTCCAGGTCATCGACCATGAATACGCCAGGATCGATCATGTCTCCAGTATGGACGATGGAAAATATAATGGAGAAGCGGTCAGAGTCAGACAGAGCCTCTATATATTCGAGATCAAGCGGCAGTGCCTCCGAATATTCTGTTCCGCGGAGTGCGTGTTTACTGGACAAGAGTTTCGATTCTAAACGTGCCAGTCCGGTAGGATGCTGCACGCCAACCGTGCCAGTCAAAACTGGAAACACGTGCCAGTGTTGGCAACAACCAAAACCCTGCTGTTGCAGGAAGAAAACGTTTAACGGACCATATGAAAATTACGACGTGCCAAAGACGCCAATGCCTTTAATACAGGTAATATTATAGAAATTAATAATTTTTATCTAATCTTATTTACCCTGCTTTAGTTTATAAGCTGTGATAGTCCAGCGGTAACACCGTGCGACTCTTTCGAGGAGGTCATAGGTACCCGGGCAGACACCAATGTGTTTTTCTGTTAAAACTTAAGTGTCTATTTGATAATTGCAATTTATTATACGCTTTTCGGTGAAGGAAAACATCGTGAGGCAACCTGCATATATTTAGACAATTCTGGAGATATGTGTAACCTACCAATCAGCATCGAAGCAGCGTGGTAGATCTTAGCTTCAATCCTTCTCTCCGAAAAAGGCAGAGATAAGGCCTATTCCCAGCAGTGGGAGAATAACACGCCGCTACTTTACTTATTTTTTACTTATATAAAATCATTGAATATATTCACAATAATTCTTGAATTTGGTTTTTTATAGGAACATCCAGTAGATGTAAACTCGGATGCAGCGAGTTTGTACGATACACCAAAGAAACTTAAATGTCTCCTGCAGCAATGCGACTGCGCCAGGAACGAAACCAAAAATGACGAAAACCAAACACACGAAAACAACACATGTGATACTAGCGATAACAATAATGTCGAATCACACTCCAATTATGTTAATATTACTCCGGCAACCAATCCGCAAATAGATTTAAGCAATTACGCAAATATAGATCGAGCAACATTAGAAGAATTCGAGAGTTCCCTGCGAATACTCCGCAGTGCTGGTTTCAGTCAAGAGGAGTTAGACGCACTGGAAGATATACCAGAGCACGATGACGACATGTCAACAGCAACAACGAACACAGTCCATCCTTCAACAGACTGCTGTAACGAACACATGAGCTACATGCACATTGAGCTAATAGAAAACAGTATTTCAAGTAATAGCAAAAACTTTTCCGACAACATCAGTCGAATTAGTCACGTATCAGATCCAACCCAACATTCTGACACGGATAACACAATCAGCACAAGACGTTCAAGTTCTGCGGACTTTACAAAGAGACATGACGATGACTTCAGCTTAAACAGCCGCGTGTGCTTTACACCGACAGTCATCAGACGGACTTGTAAAACTGATTGCATCAATGAAGGTGTTCCAGTACGAACTAACACTCCAGAATTTGAACAGAAGAAGCTCTTTAAATCGCCCGAACCAAAGACGGATAACATTTTCGTTGCCAAATTCAAGGATGTGGTCAAAATTCGTAGATCATCGAGCGTGCCGAGTAAATCGGAAAAGAACAGAGATTCCTCAAGCTCAAACGACTCCGGGGTCTCGACTGGATCGTTGAAGCATCACAAGGGTGATTTTAATGAGTTTGAAACGCCTGTGACTAATTCTAAATCTGCTAAAAAGCATAAGAACAAATCATCCTTCAGGAACACATTGACGCCTGTACACGCGCCGTTTTTGAAATCCAATTCGTCAGATCCATTGAAAAACTTGACATTCCAGTTTGAAGAAGTCGCTATCATGGCAAAGTCGAATTCGTGTGACGTTGACACTTTGACTAGAAGAAAGAAAAGGATTGGTAAGTTTAACAAGTATTTAAATTAATTATTTACCTTGCCACCAAATACTTCATTGGCGCATAGTTTTATGTTACATTCTTTTAGCTAGAAGAAATATTAGATCCCAAAATTAATAGCAAGCAGAATTTTCTAGTAAACAATGCATGATATACTGATAAAAATTAGTAGAATCAACTTGCTCTTTTGCAGTGATTAAGGCTTTTAATAGATGTGAAGCCAAATTTTCAACAACATTTATCTTTGTTTTTCTTATTTCATCTTATCTATAATGTGTAAATATTAGATCTTAATTTTACTATCCTAAAGAATTCACTTGATAATTAATATATATTTTAAATCTATTATTTCAGCTGACACAGATACGACAGCGCGTCACAGCCAAATGACCAACAAAAGCACGTCCTCGGGAGCGTCAGACACGTCAGACTATATGGAGTCACTGTCAGTGTCATCATTCAGCTCGTGTGACGTGTCAGCGGACAGACACGTCACGAGACCGAGGTCTGGCAAAGAATATGCTAGTATCGATAGGGCTGCATTGGCGAGTGTATGCGATGTTGGTCCCGCTTGATCAATTTTGTATATTTGACAAATAATTGTCATTAAAAGTGTCTAAAGAGGTCAATGTTAAGGTGTATAGTTGTAGATTTTATTGTCTGGTGTCATTTGTATGACACGCGTCCATGTTTGGTCTACTGACGTCAATATATTTGACAAATAAATTGTAGTTTAAACTGCACTTGTCATTAAAAGTGTCTAAAGATGTCAATGTTAAGGTGTATAGTTGTAGATTTTATTGTCTGGTGTCATTTGTATGACACGCGTCCATGTTTGGTCTACTGATTGTCATACAGTTTCTTGTCAGAACGAGAAATGATTTTGGTGTCAGACTAAAAATTCCGGCCTTAAATCAACAATTTCTGCTACTCTATTGCTTTATGCATTTGATTTTATTTTTTTATCTGGCGTTACAAAATTCTTGTATGTTTTTTATTATTTTAATCGTTTTATTTGCATCTTCAATTACAGTCACTTTCCAATCATTGATTTTAGATATATCATTGCATCATCGTATATTTTATAGTCTGTATGGTTTTGAAAATTGTAGATATTTCTGTTCATCAAACAAATATTTGACTAATATGGCGTTTGATTTTCTTACTTTGCTTAAAAGAGGTGATTAAAAAAAGTAAATGATTAAGTCATCATCATTGACCTCTATAATTTATGCCTTCTGATTAAGACACAAACAACTATATATATATAAATTGTTTTTATGCTTATGCTGTGTATAAACTGCGCAATGCGTTAATAAATTGTAACAATTTGTTGCGGTAAGAAAATATAAAATATTTCAGAAAACAAACTTTTTAAATAATAATATCACATTTATGACAAAATTCCACTGCTCTTTTAATTTAATGCACTTTTAATGAAATAATTGTATTTTATTTTGAACACTTAGTTACAAAAATATCGCTTTTTATTTTTTTCTATTCTATTCAATGAAATGAAAAATACAGTCGTTCCTATGTACATAATTAATTGTAGCAAAGAATTTATTGTCAAATTTAGACGTAGTACAGACGAATTTAGCTATGCAGTAGCGTGCCAAAAAATTGTAGCCTGCTTTCAAACATGTCCGGTGTAGTGTAATATATAAGGGATAAATAAGGTTTTAGATTGAGTTTTAGATATATTTTTAAGTACTAAGGAACTGTTGCTAATGTTTAAATATAAATAATATAGTTAGATTTTATGATGCCGCAAATATATCCGTTTAACATTCAAATAACTGCCTTTTTAAGACGTCAAATGTGTAATTGATACGAAAACTAGATATCTCTAGTCTATGGTCTCTTTTAACAGATAAAAATTTCGGTGCTTTTGCAACGTTAAAATTATAATCTGTTTATCAATATACCATTATAATATCTGCATTTACCATAAGCATCAAGTTTTTAAGTGAAATGACTACTTTGAGTGTTATAAAAATGGCAACAAAACTGGTTTATATAGCAAAAAAATTGCTTTTTAAATGTTTTTTTTTTGATAACCCTTCTCTTAATGATTTTGTAAATAGTTTACAAATTAAAATAGCTATGGTTTTTCTATTATCCCTTACTTAACTTAAACATTAAAAATTGCGTTTATGCATACATTTTAATATTTATAAAGTCACCTATAAAGTACAGAATAATCAAAATTGTAAAAAATTCGAAATGTAATATTAAATGATCAATTACTTAAATGTAAATGTAACTTACATATATTTTATTAAATGTAACGAGTTATGATTAGGTATTGATAAGGTTTTTTAATAAACTTAGGTACTTAAATTATTTGTGCCTTTATGTACAATGTTTTAGATGTTTTTGTTTTCTTTCATGTTACCTTTACAATTTAAACGTCATTATAAGGCATGGTAAGGGCAGAATATCTTTTGTCTGATATCATAAAGTCGTAACTTGAACTTCTGATCTTCATCTTTGTAAAAGATATGGTTTCATACATAAAATCAATTTATTTGAATTAATTAAAAAAGTGATCCAAAGTTAATTGCGTGTTAAACTTCAAATAATAGTCAATAAAGTATTTTAATATAGGAAATATTTGAAAATTATTTCATTTTAATTGGCAAATTGAAGTAGAACCAAAATTGGATTAATTTGAAATAGAATTTCGTCAAATTGTCAATAGTTAATCAAAAAAAATTACTATTATCACACTATCCGAAGTATAAAGTCATATGTCGTATGTATATACATAGGAAATGTGACTTTATTCCTCGGATAGGGCGATATATTGAGAATTTATTTTCAATAATGAAATAAAGAATAATCTCACTTTTTTATTTACTTATAGCATATCGTATGTTAGTAGACTTAAATACTAGTGAAAGAATATCTTTAAACAACAAATATTCAAGTATAGAATCCTTAAATCCCTTTCATGTAGCGACCATTGTTTTTGTTTTAGAAATACTATTTCTAACTTCATTTAAACATAAGTATGTTTTATTCATCACTTTATTTTATGGCTGTATTAAAGACATCTTTAAGATACGACTTTATGCCTCAACACGTCAATAATGGCCGATATTATAATGACTTTACTGTAACATTAATATTAAATAAAATTATAAATAAATAGTTTTATAAATAACTTGGATATGTATTTATTTCGTATATATAGGTACAGCTAGTAACGTGTACTAAAGTAAACTTATATTTAGTCTCAGATCAAGAAAAAAGAAAGTTTGAATCAAAATTATTAGAATTAAAGTATGAAACATGGTATTCAAATTCAAAATCCCCTTTATTCAATTAACGTAAACAATTGCTTTTAAATCGTCAACTCTACTGCTGGTTCGGAAAGCCGTTCCTAGCGAAAAGAGCCAGCAAGAAACTCGGCGAAACTGCTCTTTTCAAAATATATTTTTTATAGTTACATTAAGTAATAACTAGTAGTACAGCGTCGAAATCCACTCATTCTTATCCTCTGTATAACCCTTAATAGTAAAGAAGGCTTTCTGCATCAACCCCTTTTTAGGAGTGTTTTTAAACTGCTATAATAGCAAAGCCAAAACTGCGGAATTTTATTAGAGAATCTTATACCCAGACCCACAAACGACTTACGTACTTTTGCAAGGAGCAACGCGGGAGCCGCAAGCTTATATCGGTTTCTACTTTATCTAATAATAAACAAAGTAAGAACCGACATAAGCTTGCGGCTCCTGTAAAAAAATCGACGATGTCAATTTTTTTATAATTTTGTGTATTTTTATACAAAAAAATAAATTGCTAAAAATTTAGAAGCCCAATGTAAGAATACCTATTTCCTTAAACTTCTCTCGCAGAGAACACGTGAAAATAAATTGTTCAAATACAAGCAAACTATACAGATAAAAAATGCATACAGGCGTATTTTTTTAACATTTAAAAGTAATTACTTAAAAATGCTTTCTTTTTCGTTGATCTGAGAATTTAATCAAAATAATTTAGATAATAAATTTGCCTCCGAGGAATCATAAGCAATAGTAACTTCCAATAACAAATTATTCTTATAAAACAGTTATTGATAACGTATTTAGGAGTAGCTGTACAATCAATCTAATATATCATGACGATCGGCTATTTTCTTACTTTTAAATAAACTATTAATAAATATTAATAAAAATCATTTTACAGTTTACATGTATTAGAAATATTTAATATTTCAGTAGTGCTAATTTTTTTATATGTATACTAACTGTGCTAATTTAGTGTCAAAAATGTTTTTCCTGCATAAATAATGTTATTTTCAGTAAAAAAATATTTTATGAAATTTTGTACTTAAAAGTAATAAATATACTGTTTTGAGAACCATAATGGTTGATGTGGGTTAACCTTAAAACCTAGACATATGCTGTCGCGGATTTTTATTTAGAACTTTTAGAGGGGAACAATTTTGCAATACATGATTTTTGAATAACTTTCACCGTTTACTCAGCGCACGCAAGGAAAGCTTTGAATATTGCCGTTTTCGTAATATTTTTTATTGCTGCTCTTCTACTATTTATCTTAGCGTGATGTTATATAGCCTATAGCCTTCGTCGATAAATGGACTACTTTATACGTAAAGATTTTTTCATATCGGTCTTATAGTTCGTGAGATTAGCGCGTTCAAACAATCAAACAAACAAACTCTTCAGCTTGATATATTAATATAGACTATAGATACCGACATACGCATTTGTTCGTAAATAGTATTTGAAAATACAAATATAGCCGATCGTCATTTTATTAGATCTTCTGTACATATCTAATCGTTTTTATACAAATATAGCTTCGGAATCCTGCCGTTTTGTAAATGCAGTCAAATCTGTATTCGTTTATTTATTGCCAGCCGCCGAGCTTAATTGTTATATATCACATGATTTATCATATGACATGATATCACATCATATGATATATCATGTGATATCTAATGAACGAATAAAGTGACTGCATGTAACTTTATAAATACTTTTTAATAAACTTTTCATCTCTATTTTTTAAAAACATTTTTATATGAATGTTTTCTTTGTAACGATATACGATAAATTTGTTGGATTTCTTATTATTTTAGAGGCAAAATTTTTTAAAGAACGGTTCTAGACAAATCGATTTTGCCTCTAAAAATTGTAATTTTGGTGGATTTTATGTCTAGTCAAGCGTGAAACGGTGGCCGTATTAAAAAATATTTGAAAAATCCAATTTCAAAAATATGGAAAATATTAGTAAAAATGTTATTTTTAATATTTACAATAGCAAGTTTTCCTTACAATTTTAAAATACATCTTAAAATTATAGCTATCTGCGCTCTCTATTTTAAGAGGCTTGGAATTTATCAAAAAATAAAACACTAAATCCCAAATAGCATACGAAAATCTTAGTAAAATACAAAACAAAATGATTAAAAAATACTTGCTAAATATATTTCGGCGTAATATTTACGATTTGCCTTTAATTTTGCAGTTTAACATTGTCAAAACTATGTGTGTATTAAGTGCTAAAATATTATTTCCTATGGCCACCATTGGTTATGGTTTCTGTACAAGTATGGTGTTTTTACGCGAAGATCGATATTTTCTTATAACATATATTACACTATTATTTTAAGTTTTGTGTAGTTTATTGCAAATGAGAGGAAATATAGCGCATTTCAAAGATGTAACTTTTTCATTTACGTTTACTTCCCTTCTCCCTTATATTTCGCAGAAAGTAATTCTTAAAATAAGTTAAACATAATAAAAGCTTTTAATGAAGTTTCATGTCGCTACTGTTAACCGTTGAGGAGTTCCCTTGTCTGGAGCCAATCCTGGCAGCATTAGGTAATGCTCATCATAAACAGGCAATCGGACACCTAGTAGTGGGTGAAATTGAACTAGCTAATAGGTTTCAATTTATCACTCGTTAAGGGAAAACACTCGGCTACTATGGGCTTTATAACTTCAATTATGAAGTTGAAGTTGAGGATCTGACAAATATCCCCTTCAGGGATACTGTCGGGTTCGTAAGAGCTACGGGTAGATTAGAGCAGTGAAACCCCTGTCCCAACATGGGGAAATGGGTGAAATAGTCCGGAATAGGAGCTGACCACCCGCCCTGCACCAACAGGCGTCCCCGAAATTAGATAGATGGGCCTCATAAGAAGGCTCAAATTGCTCAGCAGGCAATGGAGCGAGCTATGCTTGGAGTATCTCTACGTGATCTAATAAAAAATGAGAAGATCCGTAGAAGAACAAGAGTCACCGATATAGTTCAGCGTGTCGCGAAGCTGAAGTGGCGATGGGCGGGGCATATGGTGCGGAGAACCGATGGGCGTTGGATACAAGCGGCACAAAATCGTACGTTATGGAGATCCCATTAAGAGACCTATGTCCAGCAGTGGACGTCCATCGGTTGAAGAAGAAGGGAATACATCGTGAGGAAATCTGCATATCTTAAGATATGCATAACCCACCAATATGTGTAACCTACCAATCTACATCGGAGCAGCGTGATGGATCTAAGCTTTAATTTTCCCAAAAAAGATCGGAGATCTTTACCCAGCTGTGCGATATTAGCAGGTCTATGAACAAATGCTGCAGAAATAAACAACATTTAAAGCTTTACGAAATATCTTTTGTTTTTTGTCCCTTTTATCTCGGTGACAAGACCTCCTATTACACACTATTACACTATGAACGCTGCCAGCATTTTTGGAAATGTGTACATTTGTGTAGTAAATAAAATAAAAAATTGAGGCTTATCAACAATCATCATCCTCCTGCCTTTATTCCACTCTAAGTGGTTTCGGCACAACATGTAATAAACGTTTTGTCACATGATTTGGATAAGTATTTGACGACCGGCCGTGCCTGACGTGAACTGACTTTAGTCGTATCTTACATTAAATGATGTTGGTCTATTCTACTCAGCCGGACCACATGGCGGGTTGACTTACCTTAGTTACCTTACTTTTACGACACCTCGGTTACAAAATTAGGGTGGTCTGTTCTACTCAGCCGGATACCACACAGCGTAAAGCTTATCTACAACATTTGTGTAGATTCAGAAATTATTCAGTTAACAATTATTTGAAAATGTTAAACAAGCCAGATGCTATGATTTAAAGGCCTGTATCAGGAGTTTATAAGGTAAATGTCTCTAAAAAGAGACTCTAAAAAAGTGAAAAAAAAATCGCGACCATTTTGGTATTTGCTATCCAGCAGATAAACAAAATAACAGCCACATGATGTACCTGTTAACTTATTAGGGACTTTAAGTGCTGAATAAGCCTAGCAGAAACCTGAGAAACGCAAAGTTCCGAGATATGTGTCAGATATGTTCTGAATAAGCTAACTGACAGTTTATTGGTAACTTGTGAAACAGGCAGTAAATTTGCCATAGTTTATAATTACTTACATAAAAACAAACGGTCTATAGATGTCATATTGATTTTTATCTCATTGTGAATATTCTGCCTTATTTTCTTGCAATCGTCAAACAATGTTACATTTGATATGAGTGGACGTGTTTATGCAGGCAGTAATTATTCTTTATAAGCTGTATGCAAATTTGTGCGTCCGTGACCGAGCTGTACTTTTTTTTTAATAAAAAAAAATATAAAAAAAAGGCTGGTGATGTCCGGGAAAATAATCATCCTGTTCCATTTATATTTTAGCAGTTTCTCAATGCCTGAAAACAGGGATAAAATGACATTTTTTATTATACATGTACTTACAAAGATTAAATTATTTAAATATTAGACAGATGTCCTCATATAAAACGAGTATACCCATGATATTCGAGCATTTTTCATAATAAATAAATATATGACACACAGTCAGGCAGGCGGCCGGTCATCATCGGCGGCAAATCATGAGACATGTTTGTAACATGTTGTGCTGACCTGTGGGATAAGGGCAGGATGATGATGATAGGTTTTCGCCAAGTTTGGAGTCTGCAAAAGCCAAAAAAAAATATTTTAAAGTATTATATAATAGCACTAAAGAGTAAAGTTCTTTACAATTTGCAGATATCGCAGATAGTGTAATTAGGTAAATTTATAATTGAAAAGGCATACTGGGCTTTTTACACCCTGTCGTGTGTTAATTATGAACAAAATTGTTCGTTACGAATAACATCGGCCATACAGTTCAAAACATTCGATGGTATGGTTTTTTAAATCGAATTTCTGTTTCTTGTCATTAGATTGTGAATCAACATGGCAACCGGATTACTTGTATTCTTATTATACTTAAGTTACGTCACTGCTGATAATAATACGACTAACTTGAATATGGGTAATGTATTGTAGACAGCAACATATTTAATCAGTGTTTTAATTTGTTGTTGCTAGCAAAACTTCATAATTCCCTCGCATCTAGAGTATAAAGTTGGTCGGGTCAAGAACAGAGGTCTCTTTTTAAGATCTGTACTCGCGTGCGAAAGCTCTGTTAGTTGATCTGTTCACGTGCGCCATTTTGTTTTTATTTGTTTGGTAACAAATGTATTAATTTTGTTCTCGTAACAGTATAGATATTAATTTTGCGTGTACCAGGCCTTTTTTTAATCAGGAAAAACTGCTGGGTAGGGTTGTAACATGGAGTAGAAAAAATCGATTAATAAATCTTTTTTTTCCCCTTTAAAATAAATCGTTTTTTTATTAATCAATTACTTTATTACAAAATAATTGATTTTAAAAAATCTTTTTTTTGTATTTGAAAAGTTGCATTTTATGTTATTAATTAATTACAATAAACGCTAATTAAATTGGACAACTACCAAGAAATAATAACAGATGCGCTGTTTGTGAAATTCAATTAAAATGTGCAGTTTGCCTACATTGGTTTCCAACAATGCATATCCAATCTTAAAAATCAAGAAAAAGAGTAAAACGGAAAAAGAGGGTAATTAAAATAATCGATTTTTGAAAAATACTAATATAATCTGCACTGATCGGATTTCTGTACGGTTTTTACTAAAAGTTAGTGCAATTCTTGAGAAAGGACTAGTACATTCTCTGGAACGGCTTAACCATTACAACCAGTTTGAATATAAATTATAAAAAACTATATTTTCTCCCTTATATTTATGCAATAATAAAAAGCAATTTTCCCAAAGTCAACCCATTTAATCCGTCAACAACTCAATGTCGGCTACAATGTTTTTGATATTATTGACCAATATTGTAGTGTTTATAAACTAATGTTGTATGAATATAGCACAGGCTCAAACACCCACTAATAAGTAACAATGTCACTTCACGACCACTCTCACCAAGGGCTCTCGTGTTACTGTCGTGGTGCATCCTGAGACCCTGTATGTACTAGAGTGTGTTAGTGTGACTATGTTCATGTATGTATCACATATATGTGTCTTGTATATAAATGTACAAAGTGCGTTACAGACGTCTCAAACGGCATACACTACAAATATAAAGGAGGTTGTATCTGAAAACATGTAACAAAATTGTGTAGCAACCTAGATATAACATTCCAGCGGAAATGATACCACCTGACAGTCAGTCGATAGAGGACTGTCAGCCGGATGAGGTGTTCGTGTGGTGCGGGCAGTGCGAGCCCAGCTGTGTGGAGCCGACTCCTCGTTGCCCGGATGGCTGTACCCGCGGCTGTCAATGCCGACCGCCCCTAGTGCGACACTATACGGGACACTGCGTCCGACAGCACGACTGTCTGCCGCGTATGTATGCATATTTTGTACTAGTATGCAGCCCGATTTGCCGTGCTTAATTCAAAGATATCTTTACCAATTACAGCATTTTCCGCTGGTAAACCTACCCTATATGTGAAGTGAGGCTTTCTACTGCATGTAAGTAAAAACTGCGTCTAATTCGGATCAGCGGTTTTTGAGATTAGCGGAAACAAACACACAGAGATTTGACATCTCAACGATTTTATTATATGTATAGATTAAAAGTAAATAATAATATATAATTTCATCGATCATTTTTAAAATACAATCGACATCACAGAATCAATCTCAATTTTTTTTTACAGATATTAGAAAAAAACATATATTCCTCCTTATTTACTTTAAATATATATTTAAATAAAATAAAAAAATAAAAATAAAAAAATATATAAAAGAATATCCTCTCCGGCGGGGAATCGAACCCCGGTCTCCCGCGTGACAGGCGGGGATACTGACCACTATACTACCGAAGACTTGAGTTGTGCTTCGAAATATACATTCATTATTTATCACATACATACGTAAATCTAAAAATAAACAAAATAAATTTACAAATATGAAATTGGAAGTATCTTTGCAATCGGAATAACTTTTTAAAATAATGAGATAAAATATGATAAAGATATTTAAACTAAAAGACATGAAAATGTTTTTATTTAGTAACATAAAAACATTTACTTGTTACAGTATTTTTAGTATTTTTTAATGCCCAAAAACAGGAATAAAAAGATTTTTTTTTGCATAAAAAAAATTATATACTTTTTTTACAGTTGCAAACAATTACTCACAATTACAATGACTTGCATGTGGTTAGGTGCAATGACATTCTGTAACCTATTCTTTTCAACAATTAGACTTTTGACACAATTTTCAATGCTGTAAACAGTTTTAAGGGCACTTTTGTAGGAAAGTCAAGGGACCTACATTTCACTGTAATTAGACTACGTTTCAAAAATTAACTTTTTTACTGTTAAATATACCATAGACTAAAACGAAAAAAAATGTGAATCAAATTAACAAAAAAAAAGATTTTAGAAATAATTTTTACTTAGTGTAGTACTTTATTTAGTGACCTAAGTCCAGTAATATTCGTCTAAAGGTAAAAAATTTAAAAATTAAATTCCGTCATCAATTGTATTGAATTATGAGGCACAATCTATATAAATATATCAGAGTTAGTATGTATGTATGTTGCTAAATGAATCCGAAACGGCTGTACCGATTTTAGTGAAACTTTCACACCATCGTCAGATTGACTCAGCGGTAATCTTTTAAAGTTGGGTTTGGTTAGAGCATTTATAAAAAATGTTAGAATTTTTTCCGAGGGTAAGTCTAAACTAGACTGAGCCACCGTGTGGCCTAAGTATTGACACATAAACCATTATGGTATACTAGCTTTTACCCGCAACTTTGTTTTGCGTGGACTGTTGTTGCGTAATAGGTTGATAATAGATGGCGCTTTTCAATATCATCCTATTCCTATAGAATTAACAGGTTTTATATAGCCTATATGTTACCCCGGTGTATAAGGAACAATTGTGCTAAATATTCCATCGATATTGCTTTAGCGGATTCACCCTGAAAGAGTAACAAATACATCCATACTCACTTTACTCCATCCATACTTTCGCATTTATAATATTAGTATGATAGGATAGGATTATGGCTTATGTGTTTAATATTTAATTTTTGTAACACGACATTATTGGTTTAACAGGAAAATGTCCAAATCCTGACGAAGAGTACCTCTGTCGCTATGGATGTGAGGCGCGATGCGAGTCTCGCCCGTGTTCACGCACGCTATTATGTCGACTCGGCTGCGCCTGCAAGCGCGGCCTCCTCCGCAGCAAGGATGGAAAATGTATCACCAAAGATCAATGTTTCGGAAATAATACAACACCTATTAAAAACTTAATTTAATTAGATTATTAGAGACTCGCTTTAAACTTGTCGGGCTCACCCGATAATCTGAGATGTGAGCCGATTCTATTCATTAACTATGAATGCCTATTGCGAAAATTTAAATTCAAAAAAGGAATTAAAATTATTAATAAATGCAAGGATTTGTATCAAAAATTTATTTTATTAAATCTTTTCGTCTTGCGATCATTTTATCATTGTATTGACCTCTTGATATAGACAGAATTCTCTATTACCGCCATCTTTATAAGCTACTACAACGCCATCTAGTATAATAGTGTTGTATTTTATATCGAATAACACTAATAATCCCGTTAAGTTATATTAAGATTAGTAATTTTCTAATATATTTAATAAATATAGAAATATGTTTTTATATTGTTTTGTTTCATTGTTTCATGTAGCACAATAGTAATTTGAATATAGTGTAGAGCAATAGTAAATACTTCAATTCCAATCCGATCTGTGCCAATTGACATCGTTGTCATCGCATGTCAAAAGTAGTGATGTAACTTGGAGTAGAAAAATCGATTATTTCGTATCAAAAATTAATAATAAACGATATTTTTGACTATTTGAAAAGCTACCTTTTTAAAATTAATAATAAATTAAATAAAGGCTAATTAAAGTGGACAATACCAATTAATAACAACAGATGCGCTGTTTGTGAAATTCAATAAAAATGTATAGTTTGGCTACATTAATTTCATGCAACAATGCATATCTAATCTTAAAAAACAAGAAAAAAGAGTAAAAGAAAGAGAAGGTTAATAAAAATAATCGATTATTTTTTCACTTTGCTAGTCAAATGTAAGAGTTAACAATTGACATTGACATGTTTGTAGATGCCTCGAATAAAACTTCGAATTATTTTGTTTTGGCTTTTATGCACAATTTTTAAATTATAATACTATTGATGATAATTTTGTTGACTTGATTTGAGCCACACGTTGTAAAAAATACTAATCAAAATGGTAGGCAAAACAGTAGTTTCCCCGGAACAAATGGAAATTCTTGTTTCGTTTATGGAGGAGCACCGGGAATTTGGTCGCGGCCAGATCAATGGGAACGGGCCGCTCGCCAAGAAGATGTCGGCAGCAAAGTGGGCGAAGCTTGCAACCAGGCTCAATAGTGTAACGGGCACCAATAAGTCGCCGAGGAAATGGAGAGAGGTAGGTACTACCTAAATGTACGTATATCATGGTATATTATAATTTATAAGTGAAGGAAACATTATTTACTTAATTATTATACTGCAAACGAGTTGTGGAGTATATAGTTTACTAGCTTTTACCCGCAACTTCATTTGTGTAGAATTTCATCGCTATTGGTTCAGCGAATTCACTATGAAAGATGAACAAATACATACTCCCAAATGCATTTGCACTAGGGATAAAAGTTAAAAAAGTAAAGTAACAGCCTGTTACTTTATTTATTTATGTACCAAAAAACACAATATCCGAAAATGCAGTTAAATAGAAAATGAGTACAAAGGTTTTCTTACCTTGTTCTTTTCAGTACTGGAATGACAAGAAATATTCTGTCAGAAAAAAATCATCCTCCATAACTAATGGAGGATCTAGCAAAAGAACATTAGACGAGATGGATCTACGAATATTAGATGTGGTTGGTAAAGTGGCAGTGTATTCCGAAGAGTCAGTGAGGATACCAAACCCTTTTGATGATGTAAGCATTCCTTAAATCAATTAATGGTAAGACCACTAGATTTAATGTAATGAATTACCTAGAATACCTATAAGTAAGTAATGGCCTGTCATTATCCCACTGCTGGGCATAGGCCTCTTCTCTCCATTTTTTTTTTTGGAGAGAAGGATTGGAGCTAATACCTACCATGCTGCTCCAATGCGGATTGGTAGGTTACACATATCCCCAGAATCCTCTAGAGATATGCAGGTTTCCTCACGATGTTTTCCTTCAAGGAAAAGCATGTGATAAATTGCAATTATCAATTAGACACATAAGTTTTAACAGAAAAACTCATTGGTGTCTGCCCGGAGTTTGAACCCTAGACCTCCTTGAAAGAGGCAAAATGTAAATACCTATCTATCTATCTATCTAATTTCGGGGACGCCTGTCGGTGCAGGGCGGGTGGTCAGCTCCTATTCCGGACTATTCCACCCATTTCCCCATGTTGGGACAAGGGTTTCACTGCTGTCCCGACAGTGTCACCTGCTCTAATCTACCCGTGGCTTTTACGAACCTGATAATATCCCTGAAGGAGATATTTGTCAGATCCTCAACTTCAATTTCATCCTTACCTAGTATCTCCCATCTTACCAGCGAGTACATAGGGCACTCAGCCATAAGGTGAAGACTCGTTTCTTCCTCTCCACACTCTGGGCACGCAGCATCTTCTGTTATTCTCATTATTGACAGGTGTCTGTTTAACAGGCAGTGCCCAGTTGTAATGCCTGTTACAATTGCTACATTTTCCCTGCTCTGAGACATCAGCTGTTTAGACTTCCTTGTATCAAACGATTTGAGAAACAGCTTTGCTTGTCTGAGCATTGTGTCTCTCCATCTTTTGTTCGATTCTGTTTCTATTCTTTTTTCTATCACACACTTTATTATCTTATGTGCAATTGGGAGAAAGGGTTCTGGGCCTACGAATGTTTGACTAGCTCCCTTTCTTGCCAATTCGTCAGCTTGTTCGTTCCCTGCATGGCCGCGATGCCCCGGAATCCATGCAATCGTTACTTCCCCCTTCTCAGCTAATTCGTTTAGTACACGTTTACATTCCTTCACGATAGCTGAGGTTGTTTCTATGCGGTCAAGTGCTTTTAAAGCTGCTTGACTGTCGCTATATATAACTATATTATGTTCTAATGCTATTTCACTTTCTTTAAGTTTCCTGGCACACTCCATGATAGCCATCATTTCGGCCTGGAAGACACTTGTATATTTACCCAGATTTAGGACCTGGTGTAAATCTGACGAGGTGCTGTAGATAATGCCAGCTCCTGCCAGCTTCGTGGATTCTCGTCTTGAACCGTCCGTGTAGCAGATGGTCTGACTCATCTCACTATATTCCACTTTCCAGTCTTCTTTTACTCCTATGTGTATCCTATATTTTTTGTCGAAGATTTTCTGTCTCTTGATCAGGTCACTTCTCCTGACTACCATAGACAGATTTTCTCCGTAAATCTTTTCTATATCTGTATGACCTTTATCTGTAAAGTTTCCTTTCCATTGTTGGAACACTTTCATCTTATACCATTGTTCTATAGCTTTTCTTTTAGCTGCTAGGTCCAGAGGATAAAGTCCCACCAGAACTTCTAGTGCAGCAGATGGGGTTGTTCTCACTGCACCTGTGATCATTAGTGTTGCCATCCTCTGTATCTTCGTTAAGTCCTTACTATTGACTCCGATGTTGGCTCTGTGCCACCAAATCGAAGCGCCGTACAGTAATCTGGGTAATATGATAGCCGTATATATCCACTTGATAATTTTTGGCTTCATACCCCAGGTTCTGCCCACCGCTCTTCTACATTGCATGAGTGCAATTTTTGCTTTGTTACATTGATCTTTGATATGACTTCTAAACCTTAGGGTTTTATCTAGCGTTATACCTAAGTATTTTATTTCCTTTATCAACTGTATCTCTACTCCCTTTATACTGAGAGGGTTAAAGTTGGCTATTTTCCTTTTGTTTGTAAAAAGGACTAGTTTGGTTTTTGTAGGATTAAGGTTTAATCCCCTTTCCTGACACCATCTTAGTGTTGCTCTAATGCTATTACTCATTATGTTCCTTATAGTGCTCAGGTCTTTACCTGTAACTAAAAGGACTCCGTCGTCTGAGTATGCTTGCATGTATGTCTTTCTATCATTAATCTTCCTAACTAATGGATCTAGTAGGAGACACCATAAAAGAGGAGAGAGACATCCTCCCTGAGGAAATCCTCTCGTTGATTTTATTGTGTGTGTAACTCCACTTAGCTCCGCCACGATTGAACGATGCTCTAGCATGTTCATTATCCAGCGTCCCACTTCATTTGTTATTCCTTCCCTACAAATTGAGTTTCTTATAGCATTGCGATTTGCTTTGTCAAAAGCACCCTCTACATCAAAGAAGCAACCTAATGCTATTTCTTTGTTACATAAGGTTCTTTCTATTCTTACCACTAAGTTATGGAGAGCTGTTTCTGTTGATTTGCCCCCCATATATGCATGTTGGTTTTCATGCAGTGGAAGATTGCTTTGTTCTAGCTTAGTTCTTATATGTCCCTCTATCACTTTTTCTAGTGTTTTTAGAATGAACGAGGACAAACTTATACACCGAAATGACTTCGGTTCCTGATAGGTTTTCTTTCCAGGTTTTGGAATGAACACCGCCTTTACCTTTCTCCAGCTCGTCGGGACATAGCCCCACGCCAAACTCGCATTAAAAAGTGCTAACATGTTTCCTTTAATATGTTCATATGCTACCTGTAGCATTTTAGGAAGTATTTCATCTGGACCAGCTGCTTTGTATGGTGCAAATGACATGATACTCCACTTAATCTGCTCTGCTGTTATGATATTTCCCGGGTCTGACCAGTAGTAATCGGTACTTGGTGATATCATTTCTTCTTTAATTACTTTACATTCTGGAAAATGTGCTTCTGCCATTTTGGTTAGTATTATTTTGGGATCCGTAACTATTGTTTCCTCCACTTTAATACTACCCAGTCTGCATGTTCTGTCCTTTGCCAGTATACGCATAAGGCGTGCTGCTTCAGGGTATTCTGTGACCCCATTACAATACACCTGCCAGCCGTTTCTGGACTCTTTCCTGCACCTTTTTCGGAATTCCGTCCTATACTTCCTATATTCCGCCCAGCTCAATTCATCCCCTTTCTTAAGGGCAATTCTTTGAGATTTGCGTACTTTCTTCCTAAGTTTTTTCAGTTCGTTGTTCCACCATGGTTGGCCCGTGCCTTGTGTAACCTCACGTAGTGGACACGTACTGACAAAGGCATCTTTTAATGCTGTGCTTAGTTCCAATGCGCCTTCCTCTAACTCCTTTATCGTGTTGTAGGAAGTGTATTTGGATCTCCATTCGCTCATTAAGGACCCAAAGTTGTCCCAGTTGGTCTTCTTAACATTTCTAATGCGCAATTTGCCAATTTTGCTGTTTATATGGAAGGTGATTCTGCGATGATCTGATAACGAGTCGTTTAGATCCACCTTCCAATCTTTGATGTATTTGGCCACGTCTTCTGATGCTAGAGTAATATCTAATACTTCTTTTCTCGTGCTTGTAACGAACGTTGGTTCATTACCAATGTTCATTATCTCGAGATTGTTACTTATGATAAATTCTAACAGTGCTTCTCCTTTCCTATTTGTGTCTGTACTACCCCACACCTCATTGTGCGAGTTAGCGTCACATCCTATTATAAAAGAAATTTTCTTACCTCTGTATTTGTTGACAGTTTCTTCCAGTTCTCTAGTTGGTGGCGTGAAGTCGGTCTCACTGGGAATGTAGGCCGACATAAACGCCATCCTTAGTTTCTTTTCTTCATCTAGTGGAATCATGGCTTCCACCACTACTAAATCTCTGTAACATTCTATTTCAATTAGACCTAAGTTTCTGATCCTGCTACTGGTATAGATACATGTTCTGGGGTTCGACTCACCGTTGTTGTGATAGGTTAGGTCTCCCCCTAAACAACCCATACCGACCACACGTCCATTCACAACGTATGGTTCCTGTAGCAGGGCCACATCTATTTGCTTGCTGATCACATAGTCGCAGAGTTCGCTCATGGCTTCTCTGCAGTGGTGCAAGTTTATCTGAAGAATCTTTAGTGTGTGTGTAGAGTGTTTTTGTATGTGTTTATGTCTTTTGGGCGTGCCTCCCATTAAGTGTGTAGTGTGTGTTTATTTGTTCTTTTCCCAATACATAATGATGCCCTGCACGACTTCGATCACCAGCTGTGAGGCAAGGCGCTCAAGAAGTGTACAAGGCATCAGTTATGTATCAGTACCTTTGATCGTTAGTGTGCCGTGGCGGTACCGGCATCTCCGACTATTCCCTGCACGGATGTCTTGGCGGGGGGGTACTAGGGGCCCCGCCTGACGCTCCGATTGCTGGTTTCGTCGTGTCCGCTGGTTCCAGCACACGAGCAACACTGTTCTGTGCGGAGTTTAAGTCGGTATCGACTTGACTTTGTGCTTGTGTGGGTTTAAGTTTCGGTTTCCAGTTTAAAAACCTAACCTGCACTTGTGTGGCTTGGTAAAAGAGCCACACAAGACCCCCCCTAAAAAGTTCGTTTATTTCCCGAGGGACCCCCACAATCAGACGCTCCCCCAGAGGGAGGGGCTCTCTGACGATGAGGCTCCACTCGGGGAGTCTTAATTCCGATCTATTTCTATTTTGACCCCTAAGCAGAAGGAGAGGGTCAGCTGCTCTCCTCGTGCCTGGGATCCAAATTGCCACTCTCCCTCTATCCCTTCTCATGGCCTTGATCGAGACGCCGTTGTAGAGACCGAAGTCGCACCCCAGCAACCAATCCCTCGACTGCTCAGTGGCTGGTGTCACAAGGAAGAACCCTTCTGCCACCAGCCCCGAGGTCGCGAAGTTTAGCTTGGAGCTGTCGACCTCCTCCACGACGGCTGCCTCGATAAGGTCAGCTATTTTATCTCTAATATGTGTTGCTAGATCCCCATCGACCGGCAAACCATCTGCACGATGGATGGCCACAGCGAGATCACTCTGCTCCTTTGCGGTGCAACGTGGTCCCGCTGTAGCCATCCAATTGCGACGCTTTGCCGGTCGCTGTTCGCTCGGTCCTTCCTCAGGGTCAGTACCCTGCCTCTTCTTCTTCAGCGGTCTGGAGGTCTTCGCCTCCCCAACCCCCGAAGAGGTGTCCCCCTCCACGGGTTGGGAAGTCAAAGGCGCGTCCGACACAGCCGACTGCCTTTTCAGTTTTTTGGCCCTATTCTTGCGTTTTTTAGACGCCACCATCTTGAAATCGCCCTCACCCGTACCCGAAGGCCCAGGCGTCGGCGACTTCAATAGGTCCTCTTCTTCCCTCAGATGGAGGGTTCTCGTAAGCTCATCGTGGAGATTCGCTGCTGAACCTCCAGGATGCTCTAAACCCGAATGCGAAAAATTGCCCCCCCCAGAATACGAGGGGCAGCCTGAGACTGATGCTTGGGCCGTAGCCCGAGCATCAGTCTCAGGGAGGGATTCTCCAGCTAAGCTGGTACCCTCCTGGGGTAAATGTTGATTATTTTCCGCGTCCATGTTACGTTTGCAGGTGAGAAGGATATTTTAGGGGGGAAGGAGTGGAATTGAAGGGATTAGGGGGTAGAGGAAGGGGATAGCGGACGTGCGATATTACGTGGGAAACCATAATCCCGCACCGCCAGATCATACTTGCTATTGCAGCCTGAGGAATAGAAAAGTGTGAGCTCATTAGTGACTGCAACATTGCCCAGGGTGCACGGCGTGGACATGTATGATTCGACTTATGACAGTGCCCTGTAGCTCAGCTCACATACCTGGGCGTGGCAACTGTCATCTACACCCCTAAATACCTATAAACAAATGCCAATTTATAAGTGAGTGACCAGACAGACTGAAGACTTTTTTTAGGACTTGACATGACTTTTGAATCGTCAAGCATCAATATGACACAATGAAGTTGTCGAAATAAGTTGCGAGACTTACCTTTTTCTGTATTTATTGGGTGTTGGGCATTTAGTATTCTTTAGAAAGGAACTTTAAAGAATACTGCTGTAGTTATCAATTTTTTTTACAATTGCCAAATCAAATCAAAATAATCTTTATTGAAATTAGCTCTTTCAAAACTTTTTAATTGTCAAGAATCAATATGATTAATGAAGCTACAACTGGTTAGAAATGTTGCTCTTACTGAGAAGAACCAGAAAGAAACTCGGCGGTCAATCATTTAAACATTTTCAATTTTACATTATTAAAACCGCAGTCTTGTATGAAGCTAAAAGGGTTTTCAAATCTAGGCAATTTCATCATCCAAATCTTCAATTTTGTAATTCGCTTTACATATAAGCATCCCTTATCTTAACTTACTCTTAACTGAAACCTTTCTGTAGACTGATTTAGTATGTATTGCGGAATTTTATTGTAGAAGCGAATACCGAGACCATCGTTTTGCACTCGCAACCAAAGCATCATCAGGAGATAGACTCCACGACAAAATCGCAGTCTTTGCACTCATCGGTGTCGGGCCGAAAAGATTGTTGAGTTTGTGATAGTGAACGTGTTTAGTGCATGTGTATTGTGGTGGCGTTGGGGGAAGGTGTGGGGGAAGGGGAAGGTTTTACGAATCCTGCATGTATCAAGTATGAAAATGGATTGTCCACTCTACATTTAGCATTATATATACTTTATCTATTTTAGTTTATCGCGAGTTATATCGAAATCATTTTATTATTACTTTTGAACATTGTCAGCTTTGTTATATAATATTTAGTTATTTTTAGGATACTCCACTGGATAGTATTGTTCACTCTGGTGGCGGGAATAGTTTTGATAATGTCGCTCCTGATGGAAACAAAAAGAAAGTAACCATACCTCTGAAAAGGCGTCGGTATATACGTAAGTAATTATCCTCCTGCCCTTATCCCACTTTAAGTAGGGCGGCACCACATGTTATAAACATGTCACATGATTTGGTTAAATATTTTATTACCTGCCGCCTAACATGCTTTACCTTAGTCGTATATTACGACATCTCTGTAAGAAAGAGGGTGGTCTATTTTACTCAGCCGAATACTACACGCCGGTTGACTTACCTTAGTCGCCTTTTAAGACACTTGTAAGAAATGAGGGTGGTCTATTGACTCAGTCGGATACCACATGGCGGGTCGAATTACCTTAGTCGCCTTTTAAGACACTTTTGTAAGAAATAAGGGTGGTCTCATTACTCAGTCTGATACCAAACTAGTACACGGCGGGTCGATTTTTAAGGCACCTCGGTAAGAAATTTTCTATTTTATTCATGAGGGTGGTCTATTCTACTTAGCCGGATACTATACGGCGGGTCGACTTACCTTAGTCACCTTTTAAGACACCTCAGTAAGAAATGAGGGTCTATTAAGTCAGCCGGATATCACACTACCACACGGCGGGTTGACTTTTATGACATCTCGGTAAGAAATGATATTGGTCTATTCTACTCAGCTGGATACAGCGAGTCATCTTACCTTAGTTGCCTTTTAAGTCATTGTTGCCTGCCCGGGGTGTGAATACATGATCGTCTTTAGGGAGTCGCGCGGTCTCATCGCTGAACTCTCTATAGCTCTTTTTATTATAGGCAAATTTATTAAAAAAAAAAAAATAATAATAACTTTATTTGACAAAAGCCTAATACATGGATTTCTAAGCTTATTAATATATTCAAAAAAAATTATAACCGTACAATAAATAGTCCAATTATCTGATGATACGAAGGTTTTAACGTTCCAGGCAGTACCTCATACGCGCCTGAATGGGCAATACAAATAGAGGCGCGAAGGGTGAGGGCCGAGGAGCGGTCGGCAGCCGCCTTCGAGACCCTGGCCGCTTCCACCAGCACCCTGAGCGACAGCCTGGCCGGCATACGGCAGGAGTTGGGACACATAAGGACCATGCTTGAAAGGAGGCAAAACAACTACTAGGGTCATTTCGGACCAGAGAAAGAGAAGAAATCTCGCAAATGAAAGCCGTCCATCTAAATCCTGGATGCAGAGCTGAAGAAATAGGAGATACTGAAGATAGATCATTCTAGAAGTAAGAGAGATCTGATTAATGGACATGATTGTGAAATAACTACTAGGTTCATTGTGGACGAGAGATAGAAGAAATCTCATGAATAAAAGCTGTCCATCTAAATCCTGGATGCCGAGCTGAAGAATATATACTGAAAGAGATAATTCTAGAAATAAGAAAGGTAGATCTGATTAATGGATATCAAGAACGTGATTGTGAAATAACTACTAGGTTCATTGTGGACGAGAGAAAAAGAAGAATCTCGTGCTTATATGGTCTATCCAAATCCTGGATGCAGAAGAGCTGAATAGGAGATACTGAAAGAGATAAATCTAGAAGTAAGAGAGGTAAATCTGATTAATGGATATTAAGAACGTGATTGTGAAATAACTACTAGGTTCATTGTGGACCAGAGAAGAAGAATCACGCGTATGAAAGCTGTCCGTCTAAATCCTGGATGCAGAAGAGCTGAAGAAATAGGAGATACTGAAAGAGATAATTCTAGAAGTAAGAGAGGTAGATCGGATGGATATCAAAAACATGATTGTGAAATTCTTGATATAGACAATGATGGAGATATATTATGGTTACAACTGTGATATCCTACTAATATTATATGCGAAAGTTTGTTTGTATATGTTTGTTACTCTTTCACGGCGAATCCGCTGAACCAATATCGGTTAAATTTGGCACAATTGTTCCTTATACACCGGAATAACATATAGGCTATAGAAATCCTGTTCATTCTACAGGAATAGAACATTAAAAAGTGCCATCATTATCGATCTATCATACAACAACAGTCGACGGGAACGAAGTCACATGTAAAAGCTAGGAAATTAATAAATTTATACTTAATTCAAAGTATGCAAATTATGCTTAATTCAAATTAGTTATAAATGCAGGATTAGTGAGACGCATATAATGCTAACCGTCACCACTACTACCAAACTAGTAGCACTGCACATATTCACTACAACAATCTCAACAACAACTATTCCTTATACACCGGAATAACATATAGACATTATTTTAATTCAACAGGAATATGATGACATTGAAATGTGCTATTATCGACCACATGACAACAGTCCACGTGACTAGTCGCGGGTAAAAGCTAGCTAATGGGGGGGTCAGCTCCTATTCCGGATTACCCATTTCCCCATGTTGGGACAAGGGTTTCACTGCTGTCAAAAATAACTGTGAAATTTCAATCACTAGAAGGTGAATCAACAAAAAAAAACTTATAGTGATAATTGTATATTATAGTGCTAAGTGTGTAAAAGACCATAGTGACCATAGATTTATGGCTATGTATAAATACTTTAAGGTATCAATATGTTTTAATATTGATGACTAAAAAATTAGTTAAGAAATTTTTTGCTTTGTTTAACAAATGTACATTGTACTAATTCTTGTATTTATTAATTACATCGTTTTAGATGTGATTAGGAATTAATATTTATGTTATTTATTAGATTAATTATACACTGTACGTCTTAGTAATTATTTTAATAATAAATAAATAACACAATAAAAAAAAAAAAAAAATAATTATGTTTGCTTTGGGATATGGTATTACGAGTGTGGTAATACAAGTTGAATTATAGCTCAGGCTTTAATTTTTTTTTTATATATGGGACACTTACACGGTTGTCCGTCTCCAAAGTAACTTAATACTTGTGTTATGGTAGACAGACAACTGGTGAATATATACTTATATATTTTTTAAATACATACTTAAATACATATATACACCCAGGCTCAAAGACCAACAAATTCATTTATAGAAAATGTTGGCCCTCGGCGGGTATCGAACCCGCGGACCCGCGGAGTTGAAGGCAGGGTCACTACCCACTGCACCAACGAGCTAGTCAACTCAATTAGCTAAATGTAAACAAACAACCTTATGATTCAGTTGTGCCAAACATGTTTTCAATACTAACATTATAAAGAGGAAAAATTTGTATGTATGTTTGTAATGTTTTCACACAAAAACTACCGGACCGATTTCAAAAATTATTTCACCATTGGAAAGCATCATCTTTACTGAGCAACATAGGCTATATTACATTTAAAAAATAGGGATCCGTATTAAAAATGTAATACGGTGTAAAAAAAAAATTATGCTGGTGAAACCGCGGGTAATTACTTATTATTAGTAAGTTAGTACTTATTATTAGTATTACAGGAACTACTCGACCGATTTGAATACTTTTTTCGTTTTTTTTAAAATAAAACCTAACTAGATAGACTTTTCTCCCCCAAACACCCTACGTGCTGAATTCCAGGAAAATCGTTGGAGCCGTTTCTGAGATTCAGAAAATATATTTATATACATACAAGATTAACTCATTAAATTATATAAGACTATTAATATTAATGACTTATAATAAGTAATTACCCGCGGTTTCACCAGTATAATTTTTATTTTTACACCTTATTACATTTTTATTTTGGATCCCTAGTTTTTAAATGTAATATAGCCTATGTTGCTCAGTAAAGATGATGCTTTCCAATGGTGAAAGTATTTTTGAAATCGCTCCAGTAGTTTTTGTGTGAAAACATTACAAACATACATACAAATTTTTCCTCTTTATAATAATTAGTATTGAAAACATGTTTGGCACAACTGAATCGTAAGGTTGTTTGTTTACATTTAGTTAATTAATTTGACTGGCCCGTTGGCGCAGTGGGTAGTGACTTTGACTTCAGCTCCGCGGGTCTGGGGTTCAAATCCCACCGAGGTCCAACATATTCTATAAATGAATATTTTGGTCTTTGAGCCTGTGTGTATATTTGTATTTAAGTATGTATTTAAAAATATATAAGTATATATTCATCAGTTGTCTGTCCATAACACAAGTTTTAAGTTACTTTGGAGACGGACGACCGTGTAAGTGTCCCATATATTTATTTATATATTTCTTTAAATAATGTCATATTACACTGCCAATATTTATTTTAACTAGACTATGTTAATAAAAAACAAGTTTCTTGAATTTTTTATTAAAATGTTATTTATATTTACAAATCATCAAAGTACACCTCATATCTTTTTTACTTATACAATTCCTTCCAAAGCCGGCTAGTCGAATATATGATGATAATTAGGGTAAATTAATGTGATCTCACATACATAGTACGTAAAAGTCCGCGATAGTATGTCTCTATCTCTTATGGTTACAATAAGTAGCGAAGTCTCGGGCATAGTTAGGGCTATGTAAAATACTGATTATCCTGGCATTGTCTATTATACTCCATCTGGTACATACAAGCGGCCCGTGCGTTCCACAGCCTACCTATCAGAACATGTCTCGACCCGTCCACGTCGTGGGACTCCACTGCTTCGAAGATCTGCTGCTGCAGGTCCAGGTGCAGCTCGTCTTGGATGTTCACGGCCAGTCCAGCTTGATTGAGGATGTTGTGCAGCACGACACAGGCGTTGACCATCTTTCCAGCTTTAATGGGGCTGTATCTAAGCACCTGTTAATTCCTCGTTGATTAAAATCGATTATTATATATATACAACTTTTGGAGGACTTTAATAATAAGTATTTTTAGTGTGGTATCCGGCTGCGTAGAATAGATCACCCTCTTTCTTACTGAGGTGTCGTAAAAGGTGTATTATTGTAAAACGCTGTTGGATTGCAAGGTAAGTTGACCCACCGTGTGATATCCGGCCGAGTAGAATAGACCACCCTCGTTTGTTACCGAGGTGTTGTAAAAGGCGACTAAGGTAAGTTAACCCGCTGTGTGGTATCCGGCTGAGTAGAATAGACCACCCTCATCTCTTACTGAGGTATCGTAAAAGGTAACTAAGGTAAGTTGACCCACCGTGTGATATCCGGCCGAGTAGAATAGACCACCCTCGTTTGTTACCGAGGTGTTGTTAAAGGCGACTAAAATAAGTGAACTCGCTGTGTAGTATCCGGTTGAGTAGAATAGACCACCCTCATTTCTTACCGAGGTATCGTAAAAGTTGACACACCGTGTGGTATCCGGCTGAGTAGAATAGACCATCCTCTTTCCTTACCGAGGTGTCATAAAATGTTGCCTGTGTATGTAATGTAAAATGATGTTTGCCCTTAACCTACTTGTGGGGTCGGCACAACATGTCGTATACATGTTGTCACATGATTTGGCTGCGTATTTTACGACCGGCCGTCGGCCTGACGTCAACCTATATTATAGACATTTCAATCAACAAAGAAAAGCGGTTTAAAGAGATCAATGACCATACACTAACACGTAATTTCAAATAATGTATTACGGCACATAACCTTGACCTAAAAACTTAATAAAGTGCGAGTGAGACAACACTGATATTATCTGTACGCGATATAGCTTGCAGCGATTGCTTGCTCTACTGAAACGTTGCACCTTATACAAACGTATGTTTATGTAATAATGTATAGAAACAGGCTATACTCAACTGAACGCTGAAAGCAGCATAAATAGCTCATTTTGTGTTTTTTTTTGTTAAACTGTATGCTGTTAGCCCTAACGGCTTTTACAGCGTCACCGGGCGGGACGGGCGAGCGCAGAAGCATCGCCGAAGTTGCGAAATGTGGAGAGTAGAGCGCAGAAGCTCTACTAGCGTCGGGGAACGTCGTCCTAAGGGTGCCTCCTGTGAGCCCGGACCGAAGAGCTCATGAACAAAACCTCCGTATATGCTCGAAACTAATCGGGTTCATTCGATAAAATAACGTAAGTATAGCCGGTTTCTATACAGCAATTAGCAGCGTACTTTGTGAGCGAGCAGGCATTTCCACCTGCCCTTCAGCACCCCAATACAGCGGTCGACCACGCTGCGGCCGTGGGCGTGGACTCGGTTGTAGTACTCCTCGGGGGAGGCCGGCGCCGCGCCCAGCGCTGGGCTCATCATCCAAGGCCTCTGGGCGTACGCTGAATCACCTACACCACATTACATTATAACAACCAAAAAAAAATGTGATGGCCTAGCGGTGCGACCGTGTGAATCTCTAGAGACGATCATGGGTTCAAACCCGGGCAGACACCAATGAGTTTTTCTGTTAAAACTTATGTGTCTAATTGATAATTGCAATTTAGCACAGCTTTTCGGTGAAGGAAAAAATCGTGAGGAAACCTGCATATCTCTAGAGAATCCTAGGGATATGTGTAACCTACCAATCCGCATTAGAGCAGCGTGGTAGGTCTTAGCTCCAACCCTTCTCTCCAAAAATGGAGAGAGGAG
Source organism: Morpho helenor (assembly GCA_029227775.1). Lineage (NCBI taxonomy): Eukaryota > Metazoa > Arthropoda > Insecta > Lepidoptera > Nymphalidae > Morpho > Morpho helenor. The sequence continues at coordinate 13,914,020 of JARGCU010000022.1, read as the reverse complement.
GCCTATGCCCAGCAGTGGGATAGAAACAGGCCGTTACTTACTTACTTATAACAACCTATGATCCAACTGTAAAAGCCACCCATTTTTTTGGGAGAAAGGTTAGATGTTAGGCCTTCCATACTTCCAATGCATATAGGTAGGTTACACACATATTTCAAGTATAGTATAGTAGTAAGTAAGTAAGTATAATATAGTAGGTTACATACAAGATTTCCCTTACAAACATCATTCTCATGCCCTTATCCCACTCTAAGTGGGGTCGGCACAAGAAATGAGCGTGGTCTAATCAACTTAGCCAGATACCACGCGGCGCTTCAATTTACCTCAGTCGCCTTTTACGACACCTCGTTAAGAAATGAGGATGAATAGAATAGAGCACCCTCATTTCTTACCGAGGTGTCGTAAAAGGCGACTAAGGTAAGTCGACCCGCCGTGTGGTATCCGGTTTAGTAAAATAGACTACCTTTTTCTTACCGAGGTGTCGTAAAAGGCAAGTAAGGTAAGTCGACCTGCCATGTGGTATCCGGCTGAGTAAAATAGACCACCCTCATATCTTACCGAGGTGTCGTAAAAGGCGAGTCAGGTAAGTTGACTCACCGTGTGATATCCGGTTAAGTAAAATAGACCACCCTCTTTCTTATCAAGGTATCGTAAAATAATCGTAATACGACTAAGGTAAGCTGACGTCAGGCAGGCGGCCAGTCGTAAAATACGTAGCCAAATCATGTGACATGTTTATAACACGACGTTATCGCGGCGGATAGGTTTGAAACTAGTCGGGCTAACCCGATAAAATAACACACGAGAGTATAGCCGGTTCTATACATTAACTATGAATACTACTCACAATAGTTTAAATTTAAAAATATTTATAACATGTTGTGCCGATCACACTTTGAGTGGGTAAGGACAGAAAGATGATGATGGTATCTTGTAATTTGTGACACAGAAATAGTTAACAAAAATTATAATACAGTGATGTAATTCAAATTCAAAATATTCTTAATTCAAATAAACTTGTAAACAAGTGCTTTTGAATCGTCAACTCTACTGCTGGTTCGGAAAGCTGTTCCTACCGAGAAGAGCCAGCAAGAAACTCGGCGGTTGCTCTTTTAAAAATATAATTCTTATGACTAGTTACATTTAGTCATTACTGTCTTTTACAGAGTCTAAGCGAGCTATATCCACACATTCTTATCTTCCAAGTAATCCTCAAATTATACCTCAATAAAGATGTACATACCAAGTAGACAGTGGTTGCCTTCCCCCTTGGCATGCATCTGCTGCATGAAGTGGTTGACCGGACAGTGGGCCCACACGTGGGAGTCGTGGCAGGCCCCGCCGAACGACGCGTCCACGTATAATATGTTTAATTTGGAGTCGCATATCTAGAGTAGAATAAAATTTGTACATATTAATCGGTCACCAGAGCCTCATTGGTTTATCTGTGAGCTAGACAGCAAGCAGGTGAAGTTGATAATTGAGGAAACTGAATAGGAAATGCCTTCCCTTTGCACTCCTTTACAGATCTAAGTTATAATGACGGAAAGTAATAATAAAATTATTTTGCTATAATCCGCGAAGATCATCGCGATTATTACTTTTGTATTATGGATCTCCGCAAAGTAACGCCTAATTCTATAAATTATTTAAAATGACGGGGTAAAATAAATGCTGGGATACTATTCTATACTTATGCTTATCACGAGAAAAATGACAAAGCAATGTGCTTCACAAAACTATCATCAAAACATCCTTTAGCTCGTATGTTTAGACTTTACAGTACTGAATACCAAAGGTAGATATAAATTTCTAAACACTAAACATATTTAAAAAGAAATGCCTTAGCTACTACTCCAGTTGGGATGAAAGTAATATTTAACATTTACCTAACCTAATCAACCTATGTAAATTATCTTGTTTTTTTTTTATTTCAGTTTTCTTTACTAAATACATGTATTATACTTTATTTAATTATTTAATTTCTTATTTTCTTGATTATATTACTAGTTTTTTTTATTTAATTTATTTAACAATTTATTAACAAACTAGCGGCCTGCCCCTGCTTCGCACGGGTATAAAATATATAGCCCATGTCAGTCAGTGTAAAAAAAATGATTAAAATCGATCGAGTAGTTTTGATTTATTCATTACTGCCCGTGGCCCGCACGCGTTAAATTTGGAGAAAAATAATTTCCTTTCCCTATACCAAGAAGATTTCCTGCTATCTTTGGAATATCTAAATTCATATAGTACATTTTTACTTATTTACTTTTACATTTTCTCTATGTATTTTATTTTTATAATTAATTACAGAATGTCTTTAAACAAACTTTTGAAAGAGGGACATAGCTGCTAAAGTCGAAGTGTTATAGGGCGAAGCGCGGCGTCCTCACGGCATTTTAAATCTGTAATATCTCCGAAAATGTTCACTTAAATTACATGCTGTAAACGGCCATATTGATCTATATTAAATTAACTATTTATTTAAGGTACTTAATTGGATAAGGATTAATGCAGTTTTGTATAAAAATTGCTTTGAACATAAGGCATTATTTTTCGTAAAAAGTAAATGACAAAAAGTGCTATTGTGGGTTATCCATAAGAGATAGACATATACCATCGCGGACTTTTCTGTAGACCTTTTCAAAATGTACAAATACTTAGTACATTATTTTGATAAATCTCGTAGGGCTTAGCCTGCGTTTGCAATGTAAGCGGAAAAAAATGAAATTATTTACAGAAACCTCAAAAATTACAGTATTTCTCTACTCCGTATTGAATGTTATTATACGTACAAACCTTCCTCTGGAATCATTCTATCTATTAAAAAAAACCGCATCAAAATCTGTTGCGTAGTTTTAGAGTTTTATGCGTACATAGGGATATAGGGACTTTGTTTTATAATATGTAGTGATAGTGATGTTACTTAACACTATAAAAACCACAGAGGTTTGTACCTAGTGTTACTGTCATAATAATATATACTACAGTATTAACCGGTTGTATGTATTACTTATTTATTTTTTCAATTTAAATGAAATATCCTTGGTTGTAATTTTGTTAATAAGATCGCGCGGTAGTCTATTAATTAAGCGAGGGACAAGGTATCTCGTTGTCCTTTCACCGTACGAGTTATTGGCTCGCACAGTGTGTAAACAATTATTTGTAATTACTCGCGTTTGTATAGGATGTTAAATTTTTCATTTAAGGTATTTATGATTAAAAAATTGTTCTTTTAATAGTTTAAGCTTAAAATTATCTTTAACTGGTAAAATATTACAGTGTTTAAATAAACCTAACTCCTTGCCATCAAATTGCAGTTTTAAATTAAATTAAATTAAAAATAAATAGTTAAATTCTCCTATCAAACTCTCAAAGCTTAATATATTTAATTATGTTAACAGATATACTTACAATTAAAACGTTAATTGAATGATAATTCTTCCTGTTGAAATATGCACCCTCATTTTCACAGGGACGTATTATAGCGACGTGGGTTCCATCAATGCAACCAACTACGCCGGGTATACCGAATTCTTCAAAAAATCTGAAACACATTTTATCCTTATATATATAATACCTTGTTACCCATGCTCAATAATTTTTTTTTAAGATATAAAAAATTCGAAGCGAATAGAGTAATAGACTTGCGATCGAGAGGTCGTGGGTTCGAATCCTGGCCATTATACTACCGAAGTGAACCCACTTCTAACACAAGCAGCTTAGTTGGAGGGGTTAACAAGTTAACTGATAGTTTGTAACTCAAATTGCTAGTAACTTTAAAAAAATATATATTGCAATTAAAAAAAGGAGTGGTGATATCAGCTTGATCCCAGGTATTTTTATTCCTTTAGTCCCTATTGAGCTATTACAATTTTAAGACTGACAGCAAAAAGTCTTTTGTAATATTTAGTAATTTTTCAGCCTGCAAACAGGGGGAAAACGATATTTAAAATAAAACCGGCTAGATTGATTTCTTCATTCCTTATAAAACCCCCGAATATGCTCAATTTAATGAAAATCGTCTGAGCTGGTTCAGAAATTCTGCAAATATATTACAATACAATATAATATAAGATTTATTCATTGAAATATAAAAGATTTAGGTAGCTAGTAGTCCAGTAGCTGGTAATATTGAGAATATTCTAAATTAACAGAACACGCCGTGTCGTATCCGGCTGAATAGAACAGTACCACCCTCATTTCTTACCGAGGTGTCGTAAAAGGTGACTAAGGTAAGATGACCCGCAGTGCGGTATCCGGCTGAGTAGAATAGACCAACCTCATTACTTACCGAGGTATCGTAAAAGGCGACTAAGGTAAGATGACCCGCAGTGCGGTATCCGGCTGAGTAGAATAGACCACCCTCTTTCTTACCGGGGTGTTGAAAAATACGATTAAGGTAAGTTGACGTCAGGCAGGCGGCCGGTCGTAAAAACGCAGACACATGATTGGCAGCATGTTTATAACATGTTGTGCCAACCTCACTTGGGATAAGGGCAGGAGGATGATGATAAATTAACAGAACAAAGCAGGTAAGGCTTATAAAGAATATTTATATACCTTATTCTTACCCTTTTGAAACCTCTTCCATATCCTGAATAGTTCTTGGGAACTTTATATATTTCCTTAATAAATAAGGTGTATTGAGCGCATTGGTGACATCCCGCAAACAGTCATGCACTGATGTTTGCGACAATCCTAATAGATTTGTACCGACTGCTTTTTGATAACCGCCATGTCCATAGAAAGCCAAAGCTGTTAATATCTATAATTAGTATATCCATTACTTAATGTGAGTATAGGCCTTTTACTCTTATACTTTGACTGGCTCGTTAGCGCAGTGGGTAGTGACCCTGCCTTCAGCTCCACGGGTTGCAGGTTTGAGTCCCGCCGAGGGCCAACATTTTCTATAAATGAATTTGTTGGTCTTTGAGCCTGGGTGTATATTTGTATTTAAGTATGTATTTAAAAAATATATAAGTATATATTCACCAGTTGTCTGTCTACCATAACACAAGTATTAAGTTACTTACTTTGGGGACGGACGACCAAGTGTGTAAGTGTCCCGAAGTGTTATATTTATATATTTATGCTGCTGGGAATAGGGCTCTTCTCTTCATTTTTGGAGAGAAGGATCGGAACTAAGACTTACCACGCTGCTCCAATGTGGATTGGTAGGTTACACATATCTCCAGAATTCTCTAAAGATATGCAGGTTGTTCACAGAGTTTTCCATCACCGAAAAGCATGTGATAAATTGTAATTATCAAAAGACAGATTAGACAAAAGTTTTAAGAGAAAAATTCATTAGTGATTTGAACCCGGGGTTTGAACCCGTGACCTTTTCGAAAGATACACACTGTGTTACTGATGGGCTATCACAGCTCTTGTACTTACAATTATATAATATGTATATTTATTTCATCATCATCCTCCTGCCCTTATCCCACTCTAAGTGGGTTGGCACAATATGTTATAAACATGTTATCATATGATTTGGCTCCCAACCAGACCAACCGCCTGCCTGACGTCAACTTACAACACCTCAGTAAAAAAGAGGATGGTCTATTCTATTCAATCGGATACTACACGGCGGGTTAACTTAATTTAGTCGCCTTTTACGACACCTTAGTTAGAAATGAGGGTGGATTATTCTACTTAGCTGGATAACACACGGCGTGTCGACTTACCTTAGTCGCCTTTTACGACACCTCGGTGAGAAAAACCTCGGAAGAAATGAGGTGAGAACACGACAATTAATATGTAATTTATAGCATACACCAGTTTCTAGTGCATAAATAAATAAAAATTTATTTATTTACCTTTTTATCTGGTGGGATTGCATTGGAATATTGACTTCCCGGCAAAAAAGGTTTTAATATATCACAGAGGTCTTTAAAAAGAGGCTTTGTCAGTCTGAAAACCTTCAAGAATTCGTCGTCCGGCAGATCTAAAGGAGTGGTATGTTCACGGAGAACCCGCCCATTTAATTTTAGTCTTCCTCGTCGTTCTTTTTCGGCCGCAGCCAAAAAATATGCGCCAGACATATTTTTAAACACTCAATGTTCATGCAGTATATTAACATAGATGATTATTTCATATAATTAAGTTATCCAACATCAATTTACTTCTTAAATTCCCAATAATCCATTACACATTTAAATTTTAAAACAATACAATTTAAGATAGATATAACTTGTACATTTCTGCTGTAAAATGTAAATAAATCTACTTGTTTATATTTATATCTTAACCTACTAAGGATGAAAAAAATTATCGATTTTTATAATAATCGATTTTTTATAAATCAAAAATCATTTTTTAAAATCTAATAAGATATGCATTTTAGGCATTATTATCAGGTTTGCATTACTTTAATCATTATTAAGATATAAAAAGGATATTTTCAAAAAGTCAAAAAAAGATTATTATTATTAATCGATTATTATTTTGATACGAATTAATCTATTTTTTTAAATCGATTTTTCTACTTTAACTCACATCCCTAAGACCTACACAGATTACAGACATATAAATTGATGTTTGACACAATAATGAAAAAACGCTCAAATACCATCGTAGCATAATAAGGATACTCTAGTGTCCTAAAATGTGCCCTATTACAATAAAAAGAAACCAAACGACTGAGTATCTATCTTTCTTTTTTATGTAGTAGGCAAAAATACCGTATTTCGCAACCTCGACGATGCTCTTGAGTTCGCCAGCCAACCCGTGACGCTGTAAAAGCCGTTAGGGCTAACAGCATATAATCAGTTCGAAAAAAAGACAAAGATAAGATAAGAGTTTCGCTCACTTACAGGTCTGCCTAAGGCTCCTCACTCTAGTATAATAATTTTATATATGCCAGGCATTAGCAAATTAAACTGACCAAATATATAATATAAATAGGTTTTGAAGCTCCTGACAGCTCTAAATAAAAGCCCTGATTATTGATACATGATATATGGTGAATAGATACACAAGTCATGGATACAATGTTCATTGCGCCTGTTAAAATTTATTAGCAATACCTGTAAACGAAATGTTTATTCTACCTTTTTTGTATTATAAATGTAAAATTCTATTACTTTTTATTTCCTTCGGCTAAATCCGAATGAAGCAACGCATACATACTGTGGATTAGAGTGATATAGCTACTATAAGTCGAACTTAAATTATGGGTATAAGCTTCTTATGCCGTAGACATGAAATGTATTTTATTAACTAACGTTCATTTTGGAGTCCCAGACAGCTTATGTAATCCTTATGAATTATAAAACAAAGTCCCCCGCTGCGTTTCTCTGTTTGTTCCATATAAACCTAACACTAGTAATCAGATTTTAATGCGTTCATAACATGTATAATTTGTTGTGCTTTGTCAATCCGTTTTAGATATAACATTAAAACAATGTATGATAGCATATTTCTCATTTTACTGCGGTAAGGGGCGTCACTACATATATCTATTAAGGATTACTAACTAACCTAATTTGACGTTTTTTAAAAATGGGTAGTAAAATGCTGTATTAAAAAGTTACAAAGTGCACATTTTTACATATACACATACGCTAGGTACCTAAAGGTAACTAACGTATTTAAGATCTAGCAATGCCTAGTATTATCTTACTCTCCATATAATTCAAATGAATATCATCAGGAGTTATCGCAAAATTAAAACTAACCCCAATATAAGGATAGGGAAAGTCAAAAACAGATTAAGTCATAGGAGCACGTAACCGAATCTGCTAGTTTCAGAATTAAATCAAAAAATAAATTTAAAAAAACCTCTCCGGCGGGGAATCGAACCCCGGTCTCCCGCGTGACAGGCGGGGATACTGACCACTATACTACCGAAGACTTGATGAAAATGTAAAAAGTTGTTATAAGTTTTCTAATGTCATAATTTGTTGCTATATTAAATTATAATAAATATATTTTATTGTATCAAATATATTTTATAATATCGAATATATTTAGATTGTTTTAATACATGCTTATAATTTATTTACTACAAATTTTATTACAGTTAGTTTTTTTAATTGACAATGTCTGTCACTATGTTTAACAAATGTCAAGCTTGTGCCATCTGTAGCTTTTATTTTATGCTTGTTCGACATTATAAATAAAACTCGAATCGTAACAATGAGTGAGAAATTAAAGGAATTACGCGAAAGATCTCAGAAACGAAAGAAGTTGTTAGCGCAAACGGTATATGTAACAGTTGAGAACCATCTCTTGTTAAAGCGAAACACCGGAATATATATTTAAAACTGTCTTTATTACAATTTACAGTTAGGTGTATCAAGTGTAAGCGAACTCCGCCACGCTTTAGGGGCAACTGTTGATGTTCTGCCTAAGAAACAAGCTGCTACGGAGTTCTTGCCTGATGGCAATGATAAGCAATCACAGAAAGAAACCGATAGCCTAGTTTATACAGATTCTTCCACTTTCTTAAAGGTTTGTTTAGTGCCTTTTAATGTTATAATACCACGACTTTTTAATATATCTTTGGTATTTAACGTTTGTTTCGTGTGGTATCCGGCTGAGTAGAATAGACCACTCTCATTTGTTACTGAGGTATCGTAAAAGGCGACTAAGGAAGTCAACCCGCCGTGTGGTATCCGGCTGAGTAGAACAGACCACCCTCTGCCTTACTAAGGTGTCGGAAAACACGACTAACGTAAGTCAACGTCAGGCAGGCAGTCAGTCATATGATAGAATACCTATCAAAATCATGTGACATGCTTGTAACATGTTGTGCTAACCTCACATAGTGTGGGATAAGGGCAGGTGGACGATGTATTTAATGTTTGTTTACATGTATAGACTACATACATGGACTTAGATTAAGTAATTTTTTAATTTGCCTTAATCTTGAACCAAGACTGATCAGCTATGCATTTCAGGTTATAAAAATGAGCTAGTAACTAATGCGTTTTTGATGCACTTACAATATTTTTCGTAGTAAATTCCTTTAATTAACCTTTATTATAATTTTCAGACAAGATATTATAAAGTTTGAAAATTTCTATGCCTCTTACTTTACAAACTTTTATTGGTATATTTATAGGTAATAATTTTCTTTAAATTTTAGATAATAGTAGAATATTTGCAATATTTTCTTTTAATTATATTTAGTTTACACACACATATGCACTAGGAAACTCTACACTTGCCTCTTCCCAAATATGTTTCATAAATATCACTAAAAAATATTCGGAATATTCATATCCTTAGTATTCTTTTTAAAATTTTAAAAACCTCTTCACCCAACTACTTACGTGAGTTGTTTCACGAAGCTCCTCCCCGTGTCAGGCCTGTACGATCTTGTGTGCCATTAAAATCATTTACCATCCTGCCATTTTTTGCTAAATCTTTTTCTGTACTTGCTGGTTGTCTGTGGAACTTGTTGCCATACAGCGTCATCAATGACTGCTTTAGCCTTTCCTTCAGCACTTTTAAACTAAGACTAAAGAAACATTACACATCTTTACCATCATAATGTAATTGTTGACATTTATATATTATACTTTGTATTATATATAGTGTATATATATAATACAAATATATTATTTTTTTTTTTTACTCGACGTTCAAGCGTTGGTTTTAATAAATATCTCGTCCCATTACCTACAGGAAAAAAAATATTCATCTACCCAAAATCGGCGCTCTTTCTATATTATGACGCGTGTTTCTGTTTTTTCTTCTTCGTTGCTTCCTTCTTTGATGAGTGTTCGTCTGTTGTGTGTTTTGTGTGTCAGTTGTGTTGGTTGATTGTGGCATGTTTGGTAGTTGTGAGGTAGTTAGGTTTTGATGTGTATTTTGCATATTTTGTGTATCTGATGGACGTTGAGTGTGATTTTTGTGTTTGTCTGGTGGTCTATTTACGAAAACGGTATCCCCTAACACTTTACTTAGTATGGTCAGTGTATGTATAGCTGCTTGTTTTTGCAGGATAGTAATATTAATGCCTGTATCAAGGAAATCTACATATTTTAAAATACTTTTAGCTACTACTCCAGTAGCACCAATTACTATTGGAATAATAGTTGTTTGGGTCTTCCATAAACGACTAATTTCAGTTTTTAATAGATGATATTTACTTAATTTTTCTACTTCTTTTGCTCCTATGTTGTAGTCTGATGGTACTGTAATATCTATTAGGAATGTTTTATTGTTAATTTTATCTACATATATTAAATCTGGTCTATTGTGGGTTACGATCACGTCAGTCTGTATGGGCATTTCCCACATGATTTTAGCTTGTTCACTTTCTTTCACCTGCGGTTCTGTCAGTGTTTCTTTCCACCAAAAACTAGATCCCTCGATTTTATGCTTCTTTAACAGGCACCAATATACATACTGAACCAGGTTATTATGTCGCTTTACATAGTACGTGCCCGCTAACTTCTCGCATCCTGAGATGATATGTTGCACCGTTTCATCTTTGCTAGCACACAGACGACATTTACCATCAATCTCTAACTTTAAAATGTCACGTTGATGCTGCCGCGTCATAACAGCCTGGTCCTGTATTGCAAATATTCCTGACTCTACAGAAGGCGATAGTTGTTGTTTTTTCAGCCACTTAAATGAGCCTTCTTTATCTATATTGCCTTGATCTAAGACTACTTTCGGAAATTGTCCATGCAATTGTTTGTTTCTCCATGTATCTTTCTGCTTCTTGACAAATGCTTGTCTAATTTCTATATCTGTATGTATATTATCCTTTGGTAGTTTTAATTCTCTTATTATTTCTTGTGCTTCTTTCATTATTGAATATTTATCCCTGTTTTTATCATGTTGTCCTATAACTTTAATTAAATCGTCATTTTCAGTTTTAAGATATTGTTTATATTTAAGTATTTGGCTTTTATACATATTTTCTACGTTTATCAATCCCCTACCTCCTTCTTTAATAGGTAAGTACACCTTTCTCTTTCTACATCTGCTTTCTACATCTGCTTTTTGTTGATGGGCTTTTTTCATATTTAATAATTTCCTTGTTTTTACGTCTATTGCCTTTAAATCACTATTCTTAAAGTTTATTATTCCAAATGAGTAAAGTAAAACTGGAATAGCATAAGTGTTAATTCCTTTTATGATATTCCTTGAGTTCAGATGTGTGTTTAGTAGTTTTTTTGTCCTTTTGTAATATTCTCGTGTAATCTGTTCCCTAATCTGGCTATGATTTATTTTCCCTGATTCGTGTATTCCTAGATATTTATATGTCCTATCTATACCCAACTGTTCGAATGTATCTCCGCTCATTAGTATGTGTCCTTCTCCCATTGTATTATTCCTATACCCTGCTGTAATGTGTAGTGTATTACATTTATCTAAGCCAAAACGCATACCTATATCGTTTGTGAATATTTCAATACTTTCTAATAAGACTTTTAAGTTATTTCTATTGTTTGCGTATACTTTTAGGTCGTCCATGTATAACAAATGATTTATCCATAAGCTGTCCTTGAGTTTGCGTACCTTTTTCATTAATATAAATTGTCTCACTTCGTAGGTTAGCTGGCAGAGATCTCTATCATAGGGATAAGTTGACCTTTGTACACTTTTTTTACCAATAATGTTTTTTTTCCAACATTTTTTATGGTACATAAATAAATAAATAAATAAATAAAAAAAGATATGCTACACTTTACTTTGTTAAAATAATATATAGTATTGAATTGAGATGCAATAAATATAAATAAATAAATACACTACACACACAGTTGTCCATCCCCAAAGTAAATAATTTAATACTTGTGTTATGGGTGACGGACAACTGGTGAATATATACTTATATAATTTTTAAATACAAATATACACCCAGGCTCAAAGACCAACAAATTCATTTTATAGAAAATGTTGGCCCTCAGTGGGAATCGAACCTGCAACCTGCGGAGCTGAAGGCAGGGTCACTACCCACTGCGCCAAAGGGCCAGTCAAATAATAAATTAATATCAGATAATAAATTTCTGTTCCCAGGGTACTCAGTCGTCGAATCCTCATAATGATTATTGCCAGCATTTCGTGGATACTGGACAGCGACCACAGAACTTCATCAGAGATGTTGGATTGGCTGACCGTTTTGAGGAGTATCCCAAATTGCGGGAGCTGATCAAGCTGAAGGATGAGCTCATCGCACGGACGGCCACACCTCCTATGTATTTGAAGTGTGACCTCAAAGTTAGCAATTACCTTATTATTAAAGTTATATAACTATTATTTCTTAAGGAAAGAAGGTTTTCTTATTAATATAAGTAATTTTTACCTGAAATTTTTTAAAAGATACAAAAAAAGTGCAATAAAAGAAAATAAAAAAGTAAAAAGCGCTGAGTGACACGTTGGAATCATAACTAGGTTTCGAACCTTTTTTGGTCCGTGTGTTACCATTAGGCTGTCACAGCTGTGCATTTAACAGCTAAAATTATGAATTGCTATCTATTTCTACTTTTGTAGTTTTTTCAGTGCCTAAAAACAGGGATAACATTAAGTTTTAAATAAAATCTAGTTGGATTGATTTTTGTCCTTCAAAACCCCCCTACAGGCTGAATATCAGGAAATTCGTTGGAGCTATTTCCAAGATTCAGAAAATATATTTTTATATATATATGACGGAAGAGGCTCGCCGCGATTATTTTTAAAAAGTGTGACGTCAGTATCGCTGACGTCACGAGCAGGGTTATCCGCCATAATTGGTGATCAATATAAACAGCGAAGATAATTTTGACAAATTTTTATTTCCAATAGTTCCGTTCGCTACGGATGTCCGAGACAGAATAATCTCACGAGCTGGTGCGCGCTCGGCTTTTATAGAAAAACTGGGTGTGTCATTCGATTGAACAAACTACCCACCTTTTCAACTAAAACTATTCTTTACATACAAAGAAATGTTCTTAATTTTAAAATGAAATGTTTAAATTTATTACAATGTAACTTGTAAATATTAATTCTGAAGTCTGAACTCGTGGTAAAAATATTAACCACGTGTTTTTATTTTAGTAATGAAGGTATTTATCGACAAATTAAACATCATAGTAACAATCTAAATCGAATGGCGTGATGTTGATATTCAAAGTACGGCTACCCGCCGAAATATACATATAAGATTAACTCATTTATATATTAAAGATTAGAATTTTTTTTTCCTCTGTTGTAGATTACAATTATCCATAGTTCATATATAGGTTTCATTATACAGCTCTGTACATGTACATTATTTTAATATAAATACAGAAAACATTGATTGATAACAATGATGAAATGAATTTAGATAACAGAATATTTTAAAAAAGCATCAGCCTATATTCTTGCTTTCTTTTCTCAGTAAAAAAAATATCAATGAATTAATAAATAAATAAAAAGCTGTGATAGCCTAGCGGTGCGACTGTGTGAATCTCTAGAGACGATCATGGGTTCAAACCCGGGCAGACACCAATGAGTTTTTCTATTAAAACTTATGTGTCTAATTGATAATTGCAATTTATCACACGCTTTTCGGTGAAGGAAAACATCGTGGGGAAACCTGCATATCTCTAGAGAATTCCGGGGATATGTGTAACCTACCAATCCGCATTGGAGCAGCGTGGTAGGTCTTAGCTCCAACCCTTCTCTCCAAAAATGGAGAGAGGAGGCCTATGCCCAGCAGTGGGATAATAACAGGCCGTTACTTTTAATAAATAAATAATGTAAACTTGATGAAATCTTAGTCCACATTCTGATGGAAAGAAGAGAGAATAAGAAAAATAGCATACTAATTAAAACTTCGGAACAAGTAATAATAAAATTATTTTGCTATTATCCGTGAATCATCACAGATTATAGTAAAATAATTTTATTATTACTTTTGTATTATGGATCTCCGCAAAGTAACACCTACTTCTATAAATTATATAAAACTTCTGAGCTAATCCTATAGATATTTTGAGCTTAGGCCTTGTTAAATTTCAAATGATATGTACTCCTAGATTAGTCTTTTAATTATTCATCATCTTCCTGCCCTTATCCCACTCTAAGTGGAGTCGGTACAACATGTTATAAACATGCTGTCAGATGATTTGGCTGCGTTTTTACGACCGGCCGCCTGCCTGACATCAACTTAACTCTGTCTTATTTTACGACACCTCGGTAAGAAAGAGGACGGTCTATTCTACTAAACCGGATACCACACGGCGGGTCGACTTACCTTAGTCGCCTTTTACGACACCTCGGTAAGAAAGAGGACGGTCTATTCTACTAAACCGGATACCACACAGCGGGTCAACTTACCTTAGTCGCCTTATACGACACCTCGGTAAGAAATGGTGGTGGTACTATTCTATTCAGCCGAATACCACATGGCGGTAATCTCATGAGCTAGATCCAAATATTTATTGTATTATTATTCCAACCCTCAGCATCCTTTATCAAAATTCAAAATTCAAAATATTCTTTATTCAAATAAACTTGTAAACAAGTGCTTTTGAATCGTCAACTCTACTGCTGGTTCGGAAAGCTGTTCCTACCGAGAAGAGCCAGCAAGAAACTCGGCGGTTGCTCTTTTAAAAATATAATTCTTAATATTATTTACATTAAGTCGTTACTGTCTTGTACAGGTTCAAAGAGAGCTATATCCACATATCTAGAGAGCTATATCATCATAGCATTATTGTAACGTTATGTCCAGACGTTCGACCTGAAGTCAATGGGCAGCAAGTTTGACGTGGTGCTGGTGGAACCACCGCTGGGCGCTGGGTGGCGGTGGCGGGATGTGCTGGCCCTGGAGCTTCACCACATCGCCCAGCCCCGCTCCTTCGTCTTCCTCTGGTGCGGGAGCTCTGAAGGTGAGTGACTGTCAACTCTTATTTATTTGTATGGATCTTTAACAGCATCACTACATAGTATAAAACCAAGTCACATTCTTTGTTTGTCCATATATCCCTATGTATGCTTAAATCTTTAAAACTATGCAACAGATTTTGATGCGTTTTTTTTAATAGATAGAGTGTTTCAATAGGAAGGTTTATATGTATAATAATATACATAATACTATAACAATTTATATATATATATATATATATATATATATATATATATATATATATATATATATATATATATATATATATATATATATATATATTTGTATAGAAAATATTTAAAAATATAATGTAAATTTGTATATAAATAAATAAACGTACATAATAGTATATGAATTTAGATATTCTAAAAATAGCAGGAAATCTTCTTAGTATAGGGAGAGGGGAATTGTTTTTCTCCAAATTTAACGCGTGCGGGTCACGGGCAGTAATGAATAAATCAAAACTACTGGATCGATTTTTATAATTTTTTTTCACTGAGTGACATGGGATATATATTTTATACCCGTGCGAAGCATGGGCAGGCCGCTGGTAACATATAATATAACCCAAAAAATATCCAAATAGTCTTAAATTAATTAAGTAGTACCAATTACGGGAAATCAAATCATTCTTTGTAATAATTATACAATTGCGAACCTAAAAAGAGACAGAAAGACAAAAAAACAAGAGAATTATTCTGTTGCTGTTTTCTCTGCTTCTTCTTCTTTTTGGTATTAGCTTCTACAATAAAATGCCGTAACCCATACTAGACGAGTCTACAGAAAGGTTTAAATAAAGTATGTGCTTATATGTAAATATTACAAAATTGAAGATTATTTGGATGATAAAAATCTAGCTAGCTCTAGGTAGGTCGGGATATATCGCCGCTTCCAGCGGACGACAATTTTTTATATTTTTAAATGTTTTTTTTAATTATTTTGTTTTTCTAAATTTGTCTCTTGGATTTTGTAACTTTGTAGATATAACATCATGAAGAATCATTTTTAATTCTTCTTTAAAAAATAATATTTATTGTTGCAAACACTTTTGCAAACGTCAGCAATTAATTAGATTTTGTCTTGTCACACAATTGAAATTAAAAAAAATACATTTTTAGGTCTAGACATGGGCAGAGAGTGCCTTAAGAAATGGGGTTTCCGTCGCTGCGAAGACATCTGCTGGATCAAAACGAACATCAAAAACCCCGGGCACTCCAAGAACTTGGAGCACAACGCAGTATTCCAGAGGACCAAGGAGCACTGCCTCATGGGAATCAAGGGCACAGTCAGGAGATCAGTGGATGGAGACTTTATCCATGCAAACGTTGATATTGACCTGATCATATCCGAGGACCCAGAGTTTGGCAGCACAGAGAAGCCTATAGAAATATTTCATATTATGGAACACTTTTGTTTAGGACGTAGAAGGTAAATCATTCAAAATATTCTTTATTCAAGTAAACTTGTAAACAAGTGCTTTTGAATTGTCAACTCTACTGGTGGTTCGGAAAGCTGTTCCTACCGAGAAGAGCCAGCAAGAAACTCGGCGGTTGCTCTTTTAAAATATAAGTACCTGGCTAACCGACCAGTTGCTCGGTAATTTAAAAAAAAAGAACTTAAAAAAAAGAAAAAAAATTATGGGTAAGTTGGGCTCGATCCTAGGTATTTTCATTTCTCGAGACCGCCCGTTCCCCGAATAAACAACCCTGAATTGATAATTTACGGCAAAAATAGCGTTTTATATACAAATGTTATATGTTAGCATTTTTTAATGGCCAAAAACTGGGATAAAACGTTTTTTTTTTAAATAAAACCTAGCTAGATCAATTTTTCTCCTCCACAACCCCCTACATGGTGAATATCAGGAAAATCGCTGGAGCCGTTTTCGAGATTCCGAAAAAAAATATATTATGGAATCTTATACCCAAACCCACAAAAGATTTACGTACTTTTGCAAGCCGTAAAGCAGGAGCCGCAAGCTTCTGTCAGTTTTTACCCTGTCTATTATATCTATCGCCGATCTTTTTATTATAATGTATATTTGTACAAGATTCGAATCCTGGACCCCTGTAGATGAAAGCAGGTTCAATTGGCAACGGGGCAGCATTTTTTTTTCTTTGTAGAGTTCATCTCTTTGGGCGTGATTCAACAATCCGACCGGGCTGGGTGACGATCGGTCACGAGTTGACCAACTCCAACTTCAACGCGGAGCTGTACGCCTCCTACTTCACCGAGGGTCGGGAGACCACCGGCTGCACCGAGCGGATAGAGGCCCTGAGGCCCAAGAGTCCCCCCAACACCAGCAAGGGCACCAGGCCCAGGGGGAGGGGTGGTTTCCGGGGCAGGGGTCGGGGGAGGGCCGCGATATAGTAATATAGTATAAGGACAATGTTTTCAAGTGTTTTAATATTAAAATGGAATTTGTAATACGAAATACATATCAGGATTTTTTTTTAATAGCGACAATGGTTCCTCTTTATTATAGCTGTCTGGTTTCAAATTCCCCTCGAGACAGAACTCAAAAATATGGATCGCCCTCCAAACTTTATAATAACGAGAATTTCATTAAATTCGGTCCAACCGTTTCGGAATCTATAAAGAAATAAGACAAATAGTTTAAAGAATTAGTCGTTACTTTGCGGAGATCCATAATACAAAAGTAATAAAAATATTTTGCTATAATCCGCGATGAAGTAAAATAGAAAATATATATAATACTAAATGTAGAGTGGACAATCCGTTTTAATACCTGATACATGCAGGATTCGTAAAAATATGCACAAACCACCACCGCTACCACAATACACAAGCACTACACACGTTCACTATCACAAACTCAACAATCGTTTCACCCCGCAACCGAAGTATCATCAGGAGATGACTCCATGACAAAATCGCAAAGCCTTGCGATTTGCTAAATATTGATGAAATTTGGTACTCTTACAGCTTATTCGTCGGGGTAAAATATAAATCTTTACTCATATTATAAATGCAAAGTCTGTCTTTTTTTAATATTCCTTATACACCGGAATAACATATAGGCTTTAGAAGTACTGTTAATTCAACAGGAATAGGATGACATTGAAAAGCGCCATATATAAAAGTTTATTCGTTATGTGTCAAAGTCACTTCTTGAGGAAGCTTCTATATCACGCTGTATAGCTTACGTTGAAAGACTTATTTTTAAAAAGTTTTTACATATTTCGGTTTTTGTTTATTGGATAAATTAATATAATAAACGACGATATTTTACTTTATTCTGATTCAATAAATAAAAAGCAATTTTCCCAAAGTCAACTCATTTACTCTCTCAACAACTCAATGAGACATACGACAGCCACAATGCTTTTTCATATTAGTGACCAACTCTATGAAGGAGGTTGTATTAGAAACATGTTGTAACATTAAACTTGGAAAAATGAAGTTTGAGTGTTGCCAGGTTTCACGATTGTCGACGTGTATTTAGATTTGCAACGTTGAAATGTAACTTTATATCTGTTCCTAATGTGAATTATGAATTTTAATCGACGATTCATAAATAAAAATTTTAACACTTTAATTTTTGCTTTTACTTAACCTTACCCATCCAGGCTTACTTTACTTTATTATTACGTTTACGTTGGTACTTTACTATGAAGTTTTTAAAACTAATACAACAACGATATTTTTTCTTTACACTTATTCCATAAGTAAGAAGCAATTTGCAAAAGTCAACCCATTTTTTTTCAACAACTTGTCACGTCACAATGTTTTTTTTTTAATATTGACCCAACTATTTGGAGGTGGTATTTGAAACATATAACAGAAATGTTTCGGTCGTGTAAGAGAGACCCTTGTCTAACGGCGGACATTCATTGATCTAGAAAGAACCGCGATATATAAAAAATAAATAAATATATTGGACACTTAAACACACGGTCAAACGTCCCCAAAGTAACTTAATACTTGTGTTATGGGTGAGAGACAATTGGTGAATATATACATATCATCATCTTCCTGCCCTTATCCCACTCTAAGTGGGGTCGGCACAACATGTTATAAACATGCTGTCACATGATTTGGCTGCGTTTTTGCGACCGGCCGCCTGCCTGACGTCAACTTACCACAGTCGTATTTTACGACACCTCGGTAAGAAAGAGGGTGTTCTATTCTACTAAACCGGATACCACACGGTGGGTCAACTTACCTTAGTCGCCTTTTACGACACCTCGGTAAGAAATGAGGTTGGTCTATTCTACTCAGCCGGATACCACACGGCGGGTCGACTTACCTAAGTCGCCTTTTACGACACCTCGGTAAGAAAACGAGGGTGGTACTATTCTATTCAGCCGGATACCACACGGCGTGGTGAATATATACATATACTTTTAAATACAAATATACACCCAGACTCGAAGACCAACAAATTGATTTATAGAAAATTATTGCCCTCGGCGGGAATAGAACCGACTGACCTATCCTATATAGTGTATTATCTATGGACCGACCCTTGGTGGAGCTTAAGGCAGCGTTACTACCCACTGCGCCAACGAGCCATTTGTTTTATCATTAAGCTAAATATCAAGAACTTTAATAGCTAGGCTGATTTGTTAAAAACTGTTACCATTTACGAATCCCTTTAGATGAGATACAGATCATGTAGTGCAAAAATTACTGGAAAAAAACCCCCCACAGTCGATATCCATTGATTGTAGAAGTCTTCTCAACGACTAAATATAAAATCATCATCATCCTCCTTATCCCACTATAAGTGGGGTTGGCACAACATATTGCAATGTGTCTAATTGATAATTGCAATTTATCAATGCTTTTCGGTGAAGGATAACATCGTGAGGAAACCTGCATATTTCTAGAGAATTCTGGGGATATGTGTAACCTACCAATCCGCATTGGAGCAGCGTGGTAGGTCTTAGCTCCAATCCTTTTCTCCAAAAACGGAGAGAAGAGGCCTATGCCCAGCAGTGGGATAGTAACAGGCCGCTACTTACTTACTATTGCAAACAAGCGGTCACATGATTTGGCTTCATATTTTACGACCGGCCGCTTACCTGACGTAAACTTACCTTAGTCGTATTTTACGACACCTCGGTAAGAAAGAGAGTGGTCTATTTTACTCAACCGGATAACATACGGTGGGTCAACTTACCTTAGTCGCCTTTTACGACACCTCGGTCAGAAATGAGGGTGGTCTATTCTTCTCAGCCGGATACCATACGGCGGGTCGTCTTACCTTAGTCGCCTTTTACGACACCTCGGTAAGAAATGAGGGTGGTCTATTCTAACCAGCCGGATACCACACGGCGGTTCAACTAACCTTAGCCGCCTTTTACGACACCTCGGTAAGAAATGAAGGTGGTCTATTCTACCCAGCCACTAAATATACTACACACATACAACCACTAAATATAAAATAAAATCACTATTACACTTATCCATCAGTTTCCGTAGAATCTACAAAAACCATTCAAAAAGGCAAATAATACACAAAAATATATACATCAATATATTTTATTTTACATAGGTTGTCTTTAAATCAACTCGACTATTCTGAAGTTCATCAAAATATAAAAAAGACAAAACAAAAAAATATGTCATATGAGATCTTTTACTTACTAAGATAAGAAAAAATTTACATATTTCATTTCAATTATTGTGGAACTAAGAATTATTACGACTCATAAAAAAAAAAAGATAACATTTGCGAGGGGACTTTATTGTTTCTGAAATAAATAATTTTATAATTGATTAGGCATTATTGTTGAAAATAAAATTAAAAATCATTAAAATTTATATTATCTGTGAAAATCTAGACAAATCTTTCATAGACACGAAGTTTTAGTAAAAATAAACATATATTATACTTAGAGTATGGAATCTAGCCTAAAATGTGACATATTACAATAAAAAGAAAGCAAATGAGAGATGATATGTATGTCTCTCTTTTTTAATTTTCATTAGACAAAAATGAAGTATACGAGTTTTATCTTCCCTCTCATTATTTCATGTGTCATTGTCAATTACAAGCTTGTCTATGACTCCACTACTCTAGTATAACTCTATGAAATTATAGGGTTAAGTTATTACAAGTTAATAGATATTAAATCTGACATGTTTAAATTTATCTTAAAAACAAAACTATCAAACAATCGCACGAAATAATACCACTTTTTACAGAATTGGTGAGACTGGAATAGTTCATTATTAAAATAGTTGAAAAGAACTATGTATATATTTTGTTTCTTTCTTATTTAATTATTATGTTTTCAATAATTAGTACTCAACTCAAACAATTGAGCCACAAATTTAAATACAAAACATTCAAAAGTAAACGCTAAATTGATTTCGATAAAGTAAATCGAAATTGCTATAAAAATCCATATTACACAATATGATTTAAGATTATTAAATAATTGATTTAGAAAAATAAAATGCAGTCATAGACAGTCACAGAGTAATAACTCAATATAAGGTCGGTAAATTTTTTTTTGCATGCAACACTGACGCGGTTGATTAGAAACTAATTTATATATACAATAGAGTCCCTTCGCACACTAATCCATCCAATTGACACAATTCTCCACTGATACTACCTTTACATCGCACATTGTCAAGTCTTATATTACATAATTCATTTTGTTATCATTATACAAGGCATACTTTTCATTCAGCGTCGCGATCACAGTGTTCTATATCACCACTAACATGCCAAAGACGTCGTTCTTAAATAAAAAAAAAAATACGTGAAGTACTTAAAAAATTGTCTATGACTTTATTTGTATTGATACATACACTGTAATCGCGATACGCTGCGACATCCTTTAAGTATAATCGTCATAAGATCACATTTTTTAAGGCAAACAACAATCTTTAAAGCTAAACCTTTGATGGAGGGGAAATAAGGGGGAGGGACAGCGAGAAACCGATAACGAAATTTCCTGTGCAAAAATCAATCGCCATGGAATGGGAGCGTTTAATACTATACTGGATGTTGATATTAAAACAATTATTCGCGCACTATTACATAGCTTTACACCTGATATGGAACTAATAAATCCTAAATTTGTACTTGATATAAACGCATAAACAACCGGACGCAAGATTTCAATATAACACAATACGAAACGCAGCATTAAGCGAGAAACTCTCGACTATTCACTTATATTTACAATTAACAAAACAATGCGTTGGTACTTGTTTTTTTATCGAAAAAAAGAAAACAAAGCAGCACATTAAAGACTTTAATTACAAACTAATTAATGAGACAACATGTTAGAAAAACATGACACTTAAAAAAGTTAAACATTTCATTTCAAATTGGAAGCATTTGTGTGACTGAGACAGCCTTAGCCCAAAAAATCTTAATAAAAACTTAGGGTCATTTTGAATCTGAACGAACGGAGTGACTTCTATAGTGAAAAAAAATGTTGAAACATTTGCCAGTCTATCTACCCGTGGCTCGTTCAACAAACAATTCCCGTAAAATACATTGTTAATTTTGTAAAAACCTATCAAATAATATAAGTTTAGATGATTCTATGACGTTCTTAACATAGCTTAGAACCTAGCCTAACTAACATTTCCCACTTCCTAACATACACCTACACAAATACTAACATCTCATCTCCAAAAATGGCAACACAGTAATATTAATTATCTGCAAAATTACAATGAAATCCTTTACGATTTCAACATTCTCATTTTCACATTCAGTAATAATTTTAAGGCAAGATTTTGATAGCGTATTCTTTGCCATAGTCAATTTCCAAAATTTTTATAGGTCACAATTTTTTTATACAATACTCATAGCCGTCAAAAATAGAAATATATCATCTCAATATTGCTGAGGAAAAAATACATTATGATTTCGAAATCTTTGACAATGTAACATATAATCAAATATATAATAAGCAAAATGATTATTATATAACTTTGATTGGGCTTTATTAATCTCTTCTTATAAACATATCAGCATAACACACCTAAACGTCATAGAAACCAACTAGAATCGACAAATACGAAAGCGCATGGGCCCGCCATCTTAAAAAAACTTCTTCAATTTATTAATTGATTATCTAACATCAGTCATTAAGGTACAGACAGACAACAGATCCGAATAACACTAAGGTATAAATTACAATATAATTACAAGTGGTACAATTTATTCGGAGAGTGTTGCCACACTTTTAATTAATACATACAATGTATTATTCTTATGCAAACTTAAACCAAATGAAAGTTTAAATATAATATCGAATATGCTTTTGATATTTGAATTAGTTGAATATAATCATCGAAATCATTAAGACTTAAATAAAATCCTGATTAAATTCGAGATAAATGTAAAAAAATAGTTTGATTTTCTACCAAATTCCAAAAGTTATACATATTCTACTAATTGCCAAAATACCAAATGCATTACACGAATTATTAAGACAAGACAGCTTAAAATCTGTCAACACTGTGAAAGCAAACCAAAAATATCGCATCCGTTATTGTAACGAATGTCTTAAACCACTTTACTTCACTGTGACAATTCTTTGCTCATATTATATTAACAAAACATTAATAATATATTAAAGGCGCATGATTTACAGAACTCCATACAGTGTGGTACCGACTATTTAATATTAATTTTAATTTTAGGTACACCTGAGCACCATACATAAAAAAACAGTTAATTCAGTAAAGTATTTAGGCATAGAAATTATTTTACGTTTAAAAACAGAAACACGATTTATAGAGATCAATGACGGTATCCTGATACGTAATTCCATATAATGAATATGATACATAATCTTAACCTAAATGGTGCAGGTGCGAGTGAGACAAAACAATAATGTTTTTTCCTGGACATTGAAACGTCATAAACAAAGCCAGTTCCCAATTTAATTGTATTGTATTGTCCCATATATTCATATATATATATATATATATATATATATATATATATATATATATATATATATATATATATATATATATATATATATATATATATATATATAATTTTTTTTTTTTAAACGTTATTAAATTGAATTATGCCAAAGTTATCTTATTTAGGTTATCATTGGGTTCATTTAATGTCATATTATCGGCACCACTCTGTAAACATTATCAGCAGACCAAATTTAGTAAATTATCGCCAACTCAACCGAATATTGTTGATTTGAAAATCACATTTCTTATTTCTATGCAATCTATATTTCCAGAAATATACAACTTGATAAAAACAGATACAATAATTAAGTTGTGTAGGAAGTAAATTGTTTGTTGTTCGTTACTAAATTTAATCTACAAATATTTAAGAACATAATATTTGTGTGAAAATTAAAGATCTGGCGCCGAGTAACTAGAATTCAATCCAAATATATATATACATTTATAAAACATAAAGCATTGGCTATGGTTTGATTAAAAAAAATAGCCAAGTAATTTATCCCTTGGGTAAGTTCGGTGGTTAAGCCATGTTAATAGATATATAACCTTAAACAATTTGGGGAATAGATTTGCAAGATTGAGATGGTATGGACATGTAATGAGGAGGGATGAAAATCATGTGACCAAACGTGTGTTAAATTTGAATGTGGGCCTAGAGAGAGGCCTAAAAACAGATGGTTGGATTGTGTGAAGTATGATATGCATATAAAAGGAGTGGCGCCAGAGTTGACGAAAGATAGGACAGAATGGAAGAGAAAAACATGTTGTGCCGACCCCACTTAGAGTGGGATAAGGACAGGATGATATATAATTTGGGGAATAGATCAGAATAGGTCCCGAATGGGATCAATACTTCAACTTCCTTTTACAATCTCAGTATATACAATTTGAAGGTATTTTTATTTGATATCTACAGAAGTTAACATTCTTGTTTTTAGTGATATAAAACATTTATATCGCTAAAACATCCAATTACACATATGTTACATACATCTGTTGTTTTTAAGTTTCCTTCAAATTTTGAGGATGGATATGTCAAATTGACCTTTCGAATAGTTCAAATGTACTTGCTACTTTTTTTTATGTGCCAGTGTTACCAAGAGCCGAATGTAAGTTTATGGTAGATTGGTAGAAAAAATTCTATAAGTATATGGTAGATTGGTAGAAAAAATTATATAAGAGTAAAGAAAATAATTAGATTCTTAAATTTGTTTTTATCGTTAAGAGATGAAATTGGTTACAGTGTAGAAAAATGTTATAAAAGTATATTTTTAGTAATAAATCTAGTTGCGAACATTTTTCCAAAGTTAGTATTTGTTTTTTGATTCTATTTCTCTTATCCTTATTAATTTTTCTTTATTCACTACGATTTTTATTTAGAATTTACATCTTTTCGTCTATTTAATTAAACTTTTTGAAATAACAAACATTAACTCATGAGGTATCAAAAAATACACTGCTATAATTTTATGAGAAAGCTGAGGATACTTTCGATGTCAATTGCAAAGTCATGATAGCTCAATTGGGTAACGGGTGGTTTCTCGAATTCAGAATACTAGAATTGATTTCAGATATATTTTTTAAAATATTTTCAGTTACATTTTTATTTAAATAACCACCCAGGTACTTTAAATAAACTAAATTGTTATTTTAAATTGTGTTTCGATTTCTCTATTTTTAATTTTACAATACCGAAAAATATAATGTTTTGGAAAGTATCAAAGGTGTTTATCGAACTTATGATGCAAAATATATTGCATACGGTCAAATTTAAGAGGAAACATCACACTGAATTAAATAAGTCCTGCATAAAATGCTAACAAGTGCAGTAAAAGGTATTCGATGTCCTCAATTGTTAACAAAAAAAAGGTGGCGCAGACGGTAGGGGGGCACACAATCTTGAAAGTTTGTATCAAACAAATGAGACACGAGGTAAAATGTTTTAAACTAAGCTTATCAATTTATATATAATAAAGGATTAAGGCGGCATAATAAATTCTGTCTTTGGGAAGCTAATCTGTACTGAAAAATGACGTCTAGGACGAAAAAATCACATGCATTTATTTTACAGTAAATTATTGTACAATTTATAAACCATTCACATAGATCGGTACCGAAAACATAATTAGTGCTTAACACTTCATGTTTTCATGCACTTTTAACATATGTACTCAAAATCAAAGACTTTCGGGGTCTAACAAAATTAAGATGTATTACCTATTGAAGCCCGAATTTTACCTACGAAATAAAGAATAATTTATCCGAAACCATACAATTTAGAATAGCTCAGTAAATCGTCTGAGCCTGTATGTAGATCCGATTAAATTACTAGATATCATTTAGGCACAGAGATTAAGTCCTCTAAACATGAATTACGTCACAGAGTCGGACAATTTTTGATTACGGAGGCAAAATTACACTTTGAATTAAAAAATTTAATCAGATGATCTCGTGAAGCTTTAATCCAGAACTTTCTCTCATCACGATTGAGCTTTACCAACCACCATTTTGGAAAAAATTCTTAATTTAGTGCGTAATCCCCATCCCCAAAAAAGGTTTAATTAAAATGTGAAATTTCTATTTAGTAAGTTTATATTTCATTCGATCTATAATTTATCGCGCTGGTCTAAATGATATATTATTTAGAAACATTTCATTCGTTTAACTCCACATTACTAGCCTAAAAAAATGGCATTTGAGATCTACCAAATTACGCGAAATTACAGTTTCAACTTGAACTCAAGTCATTTAAGTAAGATCTTTTGAACTAACACAGTAAAACACTTGGAAAAGAGTAGTAATATATATTTCTTAAGTCATGATACAAATCCATGTCTACCTACATGTAGTAACTCTAGATTCTCTTTCTGTAGTAACTCAAGTCATATATTTATGTTATTTTTAAATGGTTCAACGCTAAAATTGGAATAGTAAGTTTCTCAACGGCTCAAAACAATTCCGGGGATAAAATCCTGAGAAAAACTACCCAAAGGCTCGATTTATACATAAACCAGAGACCCTTTTGATATAGATTATTTTTCTGTAGTAACTCAATTAAACTCATATATTTATGTTATGCTTTTTAAATGATTCAACGCTAAAATTCGAATAGTAAGTTTCTCAACGGCTTAAAACAATTCCGGGGATAAAACCCTCAGAAAAACTACCCAAAGGCTCGATTTATTTATGGATAAATCGAGCCTATGGGCCAGAGATCTTTTTGATACAATTATTTTACTTTAACTGATAGGAATCATTGCGTGTTTCGTGTATTAGCGCATTCAGATCTATGGTGGGTACATCTGCCTCGCCTAACGGCATAATAATTTTCTTAAAATAATAAAAATTTAACTAAAGAAATTAGTAATTTAACAACATAATACCAGAACTAAATTTAACAATGTCTAAAGATATATCTGATTTTTCACGTTTCGACAATCGCTATGTTTACTACGGAAAATACAAATCACATGTTACATAGAGCAGAAAAATGTTTGAATCTGTATTTTTTAACGTCTTTTGGCCAAGTCCAAGGGTCAGGTTCTGTTAAGCTACATGTTTACACTCGGCGCTAACATCCTCCAGTAATATAGGATAGGAGTAACTCTACTAAAATGAGAATACAAATCGTTCATAGGCTGCAATAGTGGCATAACTAAAAAAAATCACTTGTTTTGGTTTAGGAATAGGTGTAAATGCTAAAATATACATTCTCTTTAACATCAATACGGCAGAACTCATAATTCAATATAAGACCGTTCGTTTAAGCAAGCTAAAGCATTATTTATGCCTCTTCAGGTGACAAGATGGCTGTCTCCTTTTTCGCACAATGAACTTGGGACCATGCCACGTGGGCAGGGTTTGTATTGTCCTAGCGTTTAAATAATTAGGATAGGTATAACTTGTACATTTTCGTTGTAAATAAAAAAGAATTTTCCTAAGCAATGAAATCTTTAAAATCGTTTATTTCAAAACATGATTTTTTCAGTTGTGCCACTATGTAGCCCATAAGCAATATCTCTCTCATTTTAGCAGTGAACTTAAACTTTGTGGTAAAGTTTGTAAAGGTGTGGTAAAGGTAAAGTAAAGTTTGTGGTGTGTTAAAAAGCTATTTGCATTTTGCCAATAGCATACAAAGCGGGCGTCGTTTTCTGCGCGCGTACATTATTAAATTTGCATTAGTTTTTATCTACATTCAGTAAGAGAAACACGTTCTGCCTGAATCATAACTGTCGTCCGACTGTCTCACATATGCCGGTAACAAGTTTATGCGTATAAAATTGCGTGCAAATACGCTTGATTCTTTCTATTTTTGTACTTTGGAAGCTTATACATAACACTACTGTACTTAAGATACGAACTGGCTGAGCATTCTAAAATTATATAAAACGTAAGTTTAATGGGCCAACCGTTTAACTCAGTCCTGGCCTGAGGGTAGAAGGGCGCGGAGATAGTGCGAGAACGAGATTAAGATAGGTGCGAGCGGTCACATCTTGTATATCACGTTACGAGCGCTCTGCCCGCACTTATCTTAGTGCCTGTTCTCATCCAATCTCGCACGCAGGCGAGGACTGAGTAAAACGGCCGGCCCATAGATGTCATCAGATACAATCCATTTTGAGAAATATTTACTAACTCTCAAGCTCAACGAAACTCGTGTATTAAAATGCTGACTACTGCTATAAATTTTAATTCGTTAGGACCTAACTTTTTTGATTTACTAATCATCGGATTATTAGATCACATTTAAGTATTAGATTGTTAACTAAATAAATGTTATATGCTTAAAAATAAATATTAAATTTGAAACTGAGATGTTTACACGGTGGAATAAGTTTCAAAATAGACGGAGATTAAATAAACTTTCCCTGTATACATTTGTTAAGTCAAACAGATATTCAATGTTTTGACAATTCTTTTCGTTATTTACATAGATAATTATATAGGAAACGGAGATATTCTTGGCAACTTTAACCTTATGATAATATTAATTTAACTTTAGATAATAAAGTAAAATATCATTTATCACTTTAAAGGTCAAAATGTGATCAGGAAATATAAAACATCATTAAAAAATATTCAACAGATTTGTCAATGTTTGGAAAAATTGTGAGAACTTATTTTATTTATTATTATTTAAAATAACGACGTTGTCGCTTTGACTGGCCATTATGAACTAAGAATAGTTTGATCAAAAATCGAGAATTTTTTTTATAAATATCCCGGATATTGACCTAGGTTGAAAAAAAAACCACATTCCTATTATGGGTGGTTGTAGACAGGTATATATATCACGATTCTTTAGAACGGCATTTTGAAAACTTGAAGATGGGGCTTGCTGTATTAGAACTGTTTAATCTGTATATCGCTTAGTATTAAAGTGACTTAATTTAAAATTAAGCTAAATTGAGTTAGACACATTGTAATCCTTATTTTTGACTGGCCTGTTGGGGCAGTGGGTGACCCTGCCTTCAGCTCCGCGGGTCGCGGTTTCGATTCCCGCCGAGGGCCAACATTTTTTATAAATTAATTTGTTGGTCTTCGAGTCTGAGTGTATATTTGTATTTAAAAATAATATAAGTATATATTCATCAGTTGTCTGTCTACCATAACACAAGTATTAAGTTATTTTGGAGACAGACGACCGTGTGTGTAAGTGTCCCATATATTTATTATCATTATTTCAATGCCACGCTACGATCTATTAAAAATGCTAGTGTTTTCTTGATCATCCAAGTTATGGGTCTTTTTAACACACGAGTTTTATAAATACAACAGTACGCTTTATGGCAATTTGCCATAATTTTTTGAATTAGGTCACTTTAATACTAAGGTTCGATATATTATCTTGGAACTAGCAATTTTTAGAACAAGCAAAAAAAAATTATAAAAAATTTATAATTTTTTATAATTTTTTTTTTATAAATTACATATTTTCGGAAACGGCTCCAACTATTTTCATGATATTTAGTATGCAGGAGTTTTGAGGGCCATCAAGTGTTCTAGCTAGATTTCATGTGTATAAAACGTGGTTTTATCCGTTTTTAGGCAATGAGGAATTACTACAATATTATAAGAATACAAAGGTAAATTTTGCCAGCTTACTTAAGTTAACCCCGGTTCGAGTCGAGATGTTTTCAGTACGATTATCTTCCTTTTTTTGAGAAATAGTATAATTCGTATCTAAACAATTTCAAAACACGATTTACAAAAAAAAAAAAACTGAGCAAACCTCGACATCCATGTTACCGTATATTAAATTTTAAATATTTTTAAAATAATAGACATAGATTTTTTAAAAATGATAGTTAAACGTCTGTATGTATGGCGCCAGTGTTTACACGTGTTATTAATATATTAATCAGAAATTAAGTCGACTTCACGAGACTAACTCCATTATCTGTTGATCTGGTTAATCGTTGATTAAGTTAACTAAACAAGATAACTGTGAACACACGTTAACACACAAAAACAGTGTTTTTATGCTATAATACACTTTTAATAAGTTATATCGCATGCTTTATAAAACTTTTATCAGATTTTACTGAAGGTTGAAAAATTAGTATCTATTCTGAATTCCTTACGCAATATTTAGAGTAACGAAAATGTATTTATTTATATATCATGAAGAACAAAGACAAAAAACTAACAGAAAAAAGTGTACAAAATTGCTTTTCCAAAAATCAAAAATTTTCTTAAAAACTTAGTGATTTTTTAGAGAAGTTAAGATTCGATCTTAAGTCTCTGCAATATTACTTCTAAGTATTATAAATCTGTTTATAATTGAAATTAAATTATTTAAATTGCCAAAAACAGTAGTCAAAAACATTTGAAAATAATCTAATAGTTTCAAATTTTTAAAAGGAGACTTTAATAATTGAGTCCAAGGTTAAATTATTGAAATTTTGATTACATAAAATTACCTTTTGAGTAATTTTTTTTTAAATTCTTAATTTAGTGTAATGCGAATATGATTTGCTTGTTAAACTCTTGTTTTGTATTTATATATTAAACTATATCTATCTTCTGAAAATTGCAACATCATAAATATGTATTTTTATAGAAATATCAGCACATGCAAAATAAATCCATTATTTAAATAATGCGTAAGGAAGACAAAAAGCCAAGGAAATACAAAAATTGTTTATTAATAACCAACAAAGTCAGAAGTGGGTTTAAAAAAAATAGGCGTAGTTAATATCACATTAGAATAAAGTACTATTGAAACCAAATGGAGTCTTTAACGCAAAGCCTGGTTAAAAAACAGGTTTGACAAGGTATAGCCTAAAGCGGCATCGCACGTGATCACAAAGTCCAACGTTCAAATCCATACCAGTTCAATATTCAAATACGTTTCGTATATCATTAGGGCAATGGCACAACCCGTATAATTAAAAATTCCATATATCTACACATCGTAAACACACATAGAACACTAAATTGTCATAACGTCACTAAAGGTACACGGTAAAGGCCCGGGGGGGATAGTTCGAGGTAAAGCCTTTGCCTGTGGGAGGGGGTAAGCGGGGTTTATGTATAGAAGTGTGCAGAGTTCACTGATCCCACCGTGCCACCCTCACAAGTATGTGGATTCACCTGAAAAATGTAAGAAACCCATATAAGCGATCGGCACGATTACATATGCCACATTTTTTTTTTTTGGTTAATACGTTTTGAGTTTTTGGGCTTAAAACGCAGAACTTTGATTTAACAATAAGGTAATTTGAGTTATCATGCTCTATTCTTTGATTAATTTAAACATTAGACTAATTTGAAATTGATTTAATTTGATTTTTAATATATTTCATTCAATATAATTTACT
Source organism: Morpho helenor (assembly GCA_029227775.1). Lineage (NCBI taxonomy): Eukaryota > Metazoa > Arthropoda > Insecta > Lepidoptera > Nymphalidae > Morpho > Morpho helenor. Next base: position 13,882,412 of record JARGCU010000022.1, on the reverse strand, counting down.
TTAATAAATTGAACACTTGAAGTAAATAAGGCCCTAAGTACCTAAAAATTAAAATTCGAACTAAGTATGTAATTTGTTTCTAAAAGCCTCTCAGAACCTTTTAGAGGCTTTTAGAAACAAATTACATACTTAGTTCGAATCTTAATTTTTAGGTACTTAGTCCCTTCTTTACTTCAAGTATTCAATTATACACCAGCATTTTTACAAATTCTCTAACGTATAATTTAGATAAGATTAAATTACTTTTTTAAATTTCAGGCCCAAAAATTCAAAGCAATTTTCAAACGCCTTAAAACTTTTAATTAAAATTATTGAAAGCGAAATATAAAACAAAATAAAGGCGTTCGAAAATCGTGTGGCATGTGTGATGCGGTCAGGTTTGTGCGAAGCGAGTGATGCGAATGAATGATGGTTAAGTGGACATGATCAACATCTGTGCAACGGCCATACTATGTTCTATGTCTATGGTTGACAACTTTGCGCGCGAAAATTATAACCGAACAAATATCGAATTATTATTCATAGAGTAATAGAGCCATAGACAGTAAGTGAGAGTGTAATAATAAATAATGAAAAGCTAAAACTCGTATTCTTATCTCTGTCTATCACACATAAAAAATAGAGACAGATAGATACAGTCTCATTTTTCTTTCTCTTTAATGTAATAAGGCACATTATAGTAAGATAAGAAACCCATAATGAAAATCAGCAGTGAGGCTAAGGCTTCCAGTGTGAGTGGCCATCCTTTTCGACCTTTCACACAGCTGTACTTGGGTGTTTATTACGTTAATTATTTAGCTTTATTATCAAAATTGAGTTAAGGTGAAAGACGAATAAAGATCTTATTCTAATTCCTATATTTATCTTTGAATAATTATACATAAAAAATAAGCTAGCTTCCTTAGCCTACTATATACTCTATGGTACTTGTAATCTATGGTAAGTATCAAGTATGAATATGAAAATAGTATGGCTGTCACAAATGTTCGAAACGGTTAACAGTAAAAATAAAAAACCTTTACACAAAACACATCCCACATAGACAACGGACAGACAGGTTAACAATTCACACAATTATATACAAACAAAGAAATGATCAATACATTGAACAGAAAGCGTTTGTTATATTTATTTTAATTTAGTAAATAAATCAATAAAAATGTTTATAAATTCAGTTTATTTCCCTTATATCAGATGTGATATACCGATCTACCTAGGTTTGATTTAAAAAAATGTCATATTATCCTTGTTTGTAGGTACTGAAAAACTGGTGCAATATTATTAGAAAACAATGATTAATTACGCTGTCAATTTCAAATTTAGCTCAGTTGGGAATGAGCGATTTAAAGAAGTGAAATTACCCTCAAGTCCCAGATATCACGTGCCCTTTGTTTTATTATTGCAATTTTTTATCTTTAAAAAAAAAATAGAGCAAGGCCCTATCACTTAAGTATTTTATATTAAAACCAGCATCAACGCTGGGCTATCACAGCTTATAAATGATAAATGAGCCTATAAATGTTGCCATTTGAAATTCGAATATACCAATTTAATTATAAAATAAAATTATATTGACAACTCAAACAATATTTACAAGTTATAAATATAACGAGAATCTCAAATTATAATAAAATAACTTAGCCAATAATATTAAAGTTTTGAATAGAAATGTGAATTTAATTTGAAAAACAAATCTACTTTCTGTTCAAGTATCAATAAAGCATGCATGGTTTATTCATTAAAGCAAAATCAGTCAACATGGGGGTATTACAAAAAAATCTGAAAGAAAAAAATAGCAACCAACCAATAAAAAAAATACACAGAATTAGTATAAACGTGGGCTTTGATGTTAGTAGATTGCGGTGCGATAAAAAACTTTTTACCAATTAACTTTAAAGATATCGCACGCTTTATTTAAAGTGACCTAATTAAAAATTAGACTTAATTGCGTTAGATACATTGTAATCCTTATTTCAATGCCATCTATCACACTATGAACTGTTAAAAAAGCTAGTGTTTTCTTGCTCTTATAAGTTATGGGTATATTAAACATTCACGAGTTTCGTAGACGCTACGCTATGCTTTATTGCAATTTGGCATAAACCACCTTTTTAAATTAGGTCACTTTAATACTAAACGTGCGTTGTATTCTCGGATCAGGTGTGAAAAGGATAATTTAGCAGTTATGTAACATTTTTAACATTTTAAAGTTATCAAAAGGATATTTAACTACTTTCTTTTGTTGAGAGATAATGAGCTATATTGTTTTCACAATAAGGTCGAATATCCGAACGCTTATGATAACGATCGGCCTAATATTATGTATGAAGGTTATTAAGTAAAAAGTAAGTAACGGCCTGTTACTATCCCACTGCTGGGCATAGGCCTCCTCTTTCCATTTTTGGAGAGAAGGGTTTGAGCTAAGACCTACCACGCTGCTCCAATGCGGATTGGTAGGTTACACATATCCCTAGGATTCTCTAGAGATATGCAGGTTTCCTCACGATGTTTTCCTTCACCGAAAAGCGTGTGATAAATTGCAATTATCAATTAGACACATAAGTTTTAATAGAAAAACTCATTGGTGTCTGCCCGGGTTTGAACCCATGATCGTCTCTAGAGATTCACACGGTCGCACCGCTAGGCCATCACAGCTCTCAAGGTTATTAAGGTTATTAAATAATAATAAATAAATAATAATTATTATTTATTTATTATGTATTAGGGTTATTAAAATTGTATAGAGAGATCCGGTTAGTATAATCGAGTGATAAACAAAAAAAAAACATTTTTATATCCGTGCGTTCCACCTTTCTTTTTTGGTCCAAGTATAAATTCCGCACAATCTACTAACATCGTTCCATCCACAATCGATTCATAATGTACAGACAAATAATTAAACGTCGAAAAAAGCATATTATTTAAGTCTTGGGACGTCAATGGAGTTGGGTTCGACAGAAACAAGCGGTGATGTAAAGTATAAACGAGCATATGAAATGCGAAAATTTGAAAATTGTGGTTTAAATTTTGCCAAAAACGTGGCATCACTCAAAATGCGCAAAACTGTGCACTAAAACCACCATTTTCTGATATAATGGCATTATAGATTAATGCTAAGGGTTAAGCCGGGGTGTTTTAATCTTAAGTGCTTATAAAGGTTTTCTTTCACAAGAAAAAAAATACGATAACGCTCTCTGTGCTCTGAAGCCTGAATATTTTTAATTTGATACGTACTTTTTAAAGTTATATAATTAATTAGAAGCTACACTAAGCTCATTCACGATCTCAGTATGAAATTATTAGAATCAAAATTACTGTTTGGCAATTTTAGCAAATATTAATACATTCAGTGTTTATAAAGTCACTACTTTATCTTTCATTTTCAAAATCATAATATTGGGCTACTAATTGAGACAATTTACATGTACATAAAAAGCTGGTAGAAAGTCCTTTAATGGATAAGTTCGACTATGTATATGTGCTATGTATGTATGTATGTTTACAATAAGAAATAAGTATTAAAATACTTAGAAAAGATTTCCAAAGTATATCAAAACAATTCTTAAAACACTTTATTACTTTAATAAAAATAATTTTTCGTCAAAACAGAATGCCGCCAAAATGAATTTCCCTTCCATTTTTAAATCTCCTCTTACTGTCAGATATGTATCTGAAACATATCTCGGAATTTTTCATTCCTCAGGTTTCTGATAGGCTTATTCAGCACTTAAAGTCCCTAATAATTTAACAGGTAGATCATGTGGCTGTTATTATGTTTATCTGCTGGATAGCAAATAAATACCTATTTCAAAATGGGCGCGATTTTGTTGTTTTTCATTTTTCACTTTTTACAGTCTTTTTTGGAGACGTTTATCTGCTGCTTAGTTTATTTGTCGGTTAACTATCCGACACTTTATCAGTAACTAGTGAAACAGGGTCTAAACTGAATAGAATAATTATTATCTTATTATGAAAATGTTAAAATTGCTAACATATGTAAATAAATAAAGCTTTTGATCACCCTTTTTAGATTTACTTTATTCTTTTTTCTAAGTTTAGTTAATCAGATATAATGAAAGAAATTACTGGATGGCGATTTCAATCTACTATTATAATATCGCATAAACGAATATCAATAAAAGCGAGTTGCAGCAATCTTAACATTATTAAAGCTCTGCAATCTTCATTAAACTTTTATTAGAATAATTCAATAACTGTATAAACTACACTCTCTAGAACAATAATGATGGGGTTAGTATCAATCCTATATCCAAAATAATTAAAATTGAGTAAAATGAAAATTTTGTTTTATGTGTTTAATTCTTGGAGTTTCGACAAATAAAAAATATTAAACACAGATTTAATCACTGCGAATTTAAGTAATATTATTCTTTACATTTCCTGCAAACTGTACAAATATTTAAAATTAGCTAAATTTGATTGTGACTTTAGGATTTAGCTATTTTTGATTCTAACTCATTATTAGAATAATTGTAGATGTAAGGGAGGAGAAGAATTTTTATTTTATTTGTTTATTAGGAAGCCAATGTGATATACAATATGGTTTATTTAAAACTTATTGTATTAATTTCTATTATATATCTCACTTAAAGGCTAACTCGGCATGGATGATTCAATAAAAAAAAAGCTAAATAACGTTCACTAAATCAATTTTTTTTGATTTTTATTTTTTTTAGCTGAGCTTTATTGATTTTATACTTTGTCTAATTAATAAAGATCAAGTTGTGAATGAGCTTAGTGTATACGCACAACAGAGCGTACACGGTGCGTACAAAATATATTTACGTGTGTGTGCTGTTTTCGGGCGACAACGGGCGGTAACGTCCCACACGCTCGTGCCCCGCCCCTGTGACGTACGTCTTTACTTAATATACAAATTTAATAATGAATTTGCGGTTATTAAGAGTTTAATCTATACTAATAGATAAAGCTGAAGGGGTTTTTTTTTCATTTATTTTAAAAATTTAACAATTTATTAACAAATGTTACTTAACACTATAAAAACCACAGAGGTTTGTACCTAGTGTTACTGTCATCGAAATATATAAACAATAACATCGAAAAATATACTACAGTATTAACCGGTATTATATTGTATGTATTATTTTTTAATTTTTTAAATGAAATATAAAGTAAAATAACTAAACTTATATCAAATAATATGAGTTTAGTTATTTTAGCGTTTTAAGAAAATATTCTTTCAATTTAAATGAAATATTCTTGGCTGTGATTTTGGTAATAAGATCGCGCTGTAGTCTATTAATTAAGCGAGTGACAAGGTATCTAGGTAGGTTTGTTTGTTTTGTTTGTTTCATTGTTTGAACGCACTAATCTCAGGTACCACTGGGCCGATTTGAATAATTATTTGATTGTAGGATAGTCTATTTATCGAGGAAGTTATAGACATACAAATACATATATAAAATCACGCTAAGATGAATAGGAGAAGCAGCAATAATTTATATGGCATAACGTTTGCCGGTTCAGCTATTACAATATATACTTTATTTCTACTGCCGTCATTATTAAGATATATTTTAAGGAATCAGAAAATAATGCATAGATTATTTATGGCGGTCCCATTGAGATTATAATTTAGTAAAAATTTTGTATATAAAATTCTCTAGAAGATACCACAATCCTAATAAAATATCCGATTATAACGGGTGTAAACTAGACTGTTAATAAAATCGGTGATCATCTTGGGCTCAAATTGATGGTATAACGGTTTCTTTACAAATCCGTATCGTATATATAATGCATGTGACATGCGAATTGTGAACTTTATATTTATCTTTTTGTCGTATTAAGCAATCGATCAGTAGGCAAGTAATAACCAAATATTTTAATTTTATTAGTAACTACTTACAATATAACTGCACTTAAAGTTCGTTATCGGTTTAAGATTCACTTTATATTATTTTTAGTTGGTACTTAATTTGAATCAATTACCTAATTAAAATAATAATAACAAAACTATAAGACCATGTTATTCTTTTTACGGATTTTACTCAGTTCAAGTTTCGTTGTAAATAAAATTGGGCGTAGAATAATATTTAAATCATGCGCTTAGAAATAAATTATCGTTATAAAAACTATAATAAAATCCTTACAATTAACCTCTTTAAAATAACAAATAAAACACATTAATAACTAAAACAAAACAATAGAAATCTGTACATAAAGACCCCATGCTTTCTCCACGTGTTAATAAAAGAAAATATGGCCAGTTCTGTAATAGTCCGTGTCAGAGATTGTTACAATTCTAAGATGCACAAATTTAGTCGAAATTAGGGGAAGTAATGGTCTAAAATAACCGTTGCAAACTAGATAATGGTTAATTAAATCACATTATATAAAAATCAAAACAATCTTTATTCAAGTACGCTTTTAAAAGAGCTTTTGAATCATTAAGGATCAATTTGATTTATGAAGCTACAGCTGGTTCAGAATGTTGCTCTTACCGAGAAGAACCAGCGAGAAACTCGTCAGTCAATATTTTAAACATTTTAAATTTACATTCATTATGTTAAATAATGTAAATTTAAAAAGTCTTGTTTAAAGGTGAAAGGATTTTCAAATCCAAGCATTTTTAGCATTCAAATGATTTTCAATTGTGTAATATGCTTTACGTATAAGCTTTACTTTCACTTAAACTTTTCTGTAGATAAGTCTAATATAGATTTATCTATACACTACATAAAGGGCAAAAAAGTGAATAACAATATGTTCATATAACAGTAAAGTCCAGTTTGCTATGCCTTAGGTAACAGATGGAAAAGTTCTTATCAGTTTAAACCTGTAACCGACACTATTTGGAATTCTAAACCCGTTCTTGCTTTAACTACGTATAACTGAACTTCTTGAAACAATTTTTAAGTCACAATATCCAACATCTATCAAGAATTTGCCGATTGGCTATACTTCTTTGGATATTATAAGTATTGAAAAATATACGAAAAATATTTGCTCAGTCATTTTTTCTCAACGACTTTCTTAGATATAGTTCTCCAGATCAACGTAGATGAACTCTCTTTCCAATATCTTGTGAGAGAGAATCGGAAAATACACTATTCGAATGCTGTGATTCAAAAGGATTCAAAAGGACTTTGACACTTTACTACTTGAAAGAATTGTTAAGTCACAACATCCAAGATCTATCAAGAATTTGCCGATTGGCCATATTTCTTTGGGACTTATAAATACGAAAAATAATATTCGCTCGGTCATCGTTTCTGATCGACTCTCTTCGATATTGTTCCTGAGAACAATGTAGATGACCTTTTTTCCAAAATCTTGTGAGAAAGTATCGGAAAATTTACTATTCTAATGCTGTTTCGACAGGGTTTGAGTTCGTAAACACTTTGGAAGTGAAATCTACCAAAAAAATTACTGGCGATCATCCCTATTCTTCTTTTTCCTATTTTCCCCAAATTTCCCACTAAATTCGCGCCAAGACGCTCTCATGTCGCCTAACGAAAGTCGGGGTTTAGAAACATATTTACATTTCTTATCTTTTTTATTAATATCATCAGATTTCAAATCTTTTTTACTCTCTACGGAATATTCAGAAGGTGGATCTGTGCCGATGGGATTTTCTGATTTTAATGGATTAATTTTTGTCTTTTCTAGTGATTCAGATGTATTGGTACGATCAGAATTTTCATTTTTAGCATCATCGTATTGCGGTAGTTTATCAGAACAAACGGGGAATTCATTGTTAAATTGGACATTATCTATAAGATGTTCGGGTTTATCTGAATAAAGAAATTCTGGTGTCTGATGTGTATTATTTTGACATTCAGATGTATCATTAGGCACATCTGTCATAGTCTGTTGATTACCAGTAGACTCATCATCGTAAACTTGATATTCGGACTCATCATATGGTATATCGTCTAATGAACATTCTATATTATTATCGAAACAATGTACATAATACTGAAGTCTTTCAGTATATGCTTTTGTACGGATAGGATAACCATCTTCATCTCTAAGTAAATTATATTGTTCGGGATGTTCAACATCACTCGTAAATACATCGTCGTCATCATCAAAATTAAAATTATCTGAATACAATTTAGCATCGCTCGTACACAAATTATCCTTACTTACTTTACTTAAATCGCTATCGGATTCTATATTTTTATATAAATTATCACTTATATCTAGTTCAGCACTGGCCGGGTACCCAACTTCATCCCTGTAGTGATTTCTGTCGATAGTATAAGTATCATCGGGGATAGAATTAATTCTACTTTTATATATATAATCATTAATACATTCACTTTTAGTTCCATACGAGTCCCTACTTTTATCGGAGCTATCTGTTTTGGTATTATCGATATCATGAACATTACTGCATACGTGTACAGAGTCGTTGTGGTCAATTTTATTTACGCACGCGCCTTTGTCGTTAGGATTGTTCGTGTCGTGTGTATTCTCGTTCATATAAAGTTTATCATCATCGCAGTCGGTGCAAGCTCTGTCCATGTTATCGGGTCTGCCCGAGTGGTCGGTGTTTAGATCAGTGTGAGGGTAGAGGTGCGTGTAGGGGCAATGGGGGCAGAGGGGCGGGAGGGGCTCACCGGAGTCCCAGTGGCCGTCGGGTTCCGTATCCGGCTCGGAACCGGAAGACGCGCACGACGAAAGCGACGAAGACGCCCGCGCCGAGTGACCGCTGAACGTTGATGACTCTGGCTGCTTTTGGATTATTAGTTCGACCTGGAACAAATGAAACAAAAAATTAATATCCAATATTATAGCGAAAGGTTGTCTGTTAAGCTTTCGCCACTAGTCACTTTCATATTTACTCGATTAAATTGAAATTTTGAATAATTATTATTCAAATAGCTTTTTACCAAGTTTTTAACTCCACTGCTGGTACTTATACCAGGAAAGCTGAATGGAAACTCAGGGGTGGCTCTTTAGGAAAGTAAAGAAGTTCTGTGGGAGTATAGGAATGATATTGGTGGAGGGAATGGAGGAGGTAGTAGGGGTAGGAGTTTGTCGGAGGAAGCTTTAGTTGTCAAAGGGGTAGAGAGAAGGAGAGGTGAGAAGAGATAAAGGGAGGGAGATCAAACCACTAATACTATGTGATCCTCTAATAATAAATAATGAGAATAACTCGAATAATGAGAATAACAGAAGATGCTGCGTGCCCAGAGTGTGGAGAGGAAGAAACGAGTCTTCACCTTATGGCTGAGTGCCCTATGTACTCGCTGGTAAGATGGGAGATACTAGGTAAGGATGAAATTGAAGTTGAGGATCTGACAAATATCTCCTTCAGGGATATTATCAGGTTCGTAAAAGCCACGGGTAGATTAGAGCAGGTGACACTGTCGGGACAGCAGTGAAACCCCTGTCCCAACATGGGGAAATGGGTGGAATAGTCCGGAATAGGAGCTGACCACCCACCCTGCACCGACAGGCGTCCCCGAAATTAGATAGATAGGGGTAGGAGTTTGTCGGAGGAAGCTTTAGTTGTCAAAGGGGTAGAGAGGGAGAGGTGGGGTAAGAGATAGATGGAGAGAGATCAAACCGCTAATACTATGTGATCCTCTGTGTTTGTATAACAATTGCCTTCCTCCTGCTTCCCAACCTCCTGCTCACCTTAAAGTCCGGACTGTAGACTTTGTGTTGTTTGTCTTTGTGCGCGTCGTCCAACTGCCACTTGTCCAGCGTTAGCTTGAACGTTTCTAGGTTTGGACCTGCCGAGTACACTTTTGGTTCATTCATTTTATAATATCCTTACTAATATCATAAATGAAAAAGTCTGTCTGTTAAATTTTCAAGACTAATTAGCTGAACTAACATCGATGAAATTTGGCACAATTAAAACTTTTACACCGGAGCAACATATAGAAATCCTGTTTATTCAACAGGAATATGATGACATTGGGAAACGCCATATATCATCAATCTATTAAAGATTTTTTATAAACGATGTGTTAAAGTCAAGTCTGTTAATTAAAGAAATAGGTTCTATATTCCGCTGTATTCTTTACGTCCAAAAAGTTATTTCTAAGTTTTTATATATATTTCGGTTTTGCTTTATTGGATAAATTTAACTGAGCCTTTTTAATATATGAATAATGTAAATCAAACGAGTTATTAACTAAAATAATTAAACTATGCTCTCGAGAAAACAATAAATCCATCTCAGCCTTCCCGGATTTATGTGATGATCTTTTTTCACACAAAGAAAAAGATAAAAATTATTTACTTACTACAACATACTGCATAAATAGTTTATGAATTTTTTTTTTAAATAAACGAAATAAACTAATATATACTACAATAATAATTAACGTAAGGGATTAATTACAAGCTAATAATAAAAATATTTTTCTTTTAAAATGATATAATTTAATAATATTAATATTATTATATATATTTGCAAAATTTGGCGGCACACAAAAGTGCCGCGGCACAGTGGTTGAGAATCACTGGGTTAGAGTGTTATAGGTAAATCGTGTGTAGTATATAGCAGGGCTTCTTAAACTTTTTTATATAGCGATCCCCTTCAAGCTTATGAAATTTTAAACGACCCTCTCCTCCATATAATGAAATATATATTAACCGTAGATGTAGATGTAATATCGCACTATTTTACAATGTAAATAACAGTTTTGCATTGCCACTTTTTTCAAAAAATAGTTATAATAAAACAACAATAGTATTTTGTATGATTTTTATTTGTATTTATATTTGTACGTAGTGTGTATACTAATTTTAAAATTTTATTAATAATTGTTGTAAACTAACCAATCATAAATTTAATAAAATCTATTTAATAAAATTTAATGAAAAGGGGTAATGAAGGAACTTAGGAGGAGAAATATTAATAAATCTTTGTTAGAAAAGTTCTTTAAAGGACAGCTGAAGCCATGTAGTTGTATCAATAATGATTGAAAAGTATCAGATCTTTGCGACGCCCCTTTCAGTAGTCTTACAGTTTAAGAAGCCCTGGTATATAGTGATAGTATACAGAGTTGTACTGACTGTCGGTGGGCGCGGGCACGGGCTGCGCGCCCACGCACTCCGTGACGAAGTACGTGTTGAACCAGAAGTGGAACAGGCGCTCCTTGCCCAGCATCATCTTGGGCTTGCAGTACACGTCCACGCGCACGTCGCCCTGCAGCGGCACGCACGCCGCGCAGCACACGCGCGCGAACCCCGCGCCGCTGCGCCGCAGCTCGTGCGAGCCCAGCGCCGCCTGACAACCGACACGACACAACTTCATATATATCCTACTGCGCTTATCCCACTCTAAGTGGGGTCGGCACAACATGTTATAAACATGCTGTCACATGATTTGGCTGCGTTTTTACGACCGGCCGCCTGCCTGACGTCAACTTGCCTTAGTCGTATATTACGACATCTCGGTAAGAAGGAGGGTGGTCTATTCTACTTAATTGGATACCACACGGTGGGTAAAATTACCTTAGTCGCCTTTTACGACACCTCGGTAAGAAATGAGGGTGGTACTATTCGCGCCTAGTCATGTGACCATTACTAACAAAGCCAGATCTGAATTAAATTATATTTATTTTGTTCGAAAGTACATTTTTTAACAATTTTTAAGAAAAATGTATTCGTATTAATAGACGCACGCATCTGAAGCTTCCAACAAGCGAGTTTTTTCACAACAGCGCGATACTATTGACCTGAGCTTTCAGGAAGAATTGTACTATATTTAAATAAAAACCGTACAAAAATAAGTTCAGTAGCTTTTGATAAATTCGATCACATACAGCTTTTGGGAACTTTGTATTATAATAAGTATAGACTATGGATTTGACACTACTTGTATGACGTTATTGGTCGTGGTGGTGGTGGTAGTGGTAGTAGTGATGATGGTGGTGGTAGTAGTGATGGTGGTGGTAGTAGTGATGGTGATGGTCGTGGTGGTGTTGGTGGTAGTAGTGATGGTGATGGTGGTAGTAGTGATGGTGTTGGTGGCAGTAGTGATGGTAATGATGGTGTTGTTGGTGGTAGTGGTGGTGGTGTTACCTTGAGCGTGGGCAGGTGCCCGCTGCCGAGCTTGGCGGGCCGCTGCGACACGCACACGAGCAGCGTGCACTGCGAGCCGGCGAGCGCGGGCGGCGGCGACATGAGCAGCTCGCGCACGTGCACGCGCGGCGCGCGGTACGCCAGCCCGCCGCGGACCAGCGCCGCGTAGTACTCCACGTACCGCCGCTGGGAGGGTATCGTCACACCTGACGCAGGGGACGGAGGAACTACCTGTTACTATCGCACAACACACACCGTAACGGGCACGACACGGGCCGAGTTTCTTCGAGAACCAGCAGTAATAAATATAAATAACTAGCGGCCTGCCCCTGCTTCGCACGGGTATAAAATATATAGCCCATGTCACTCAATGAAAAAAAATGATTAAAATCGATCCAGTAGTTTTGATTTATTCATTACTGCCCGTGGCCCGCACGCGTTAAATTTGGAGAAAAACAATTTCCTTTCCCTATACCAAGAAGATTTCCTGCTATCTTTGGAATATCTAAATTCATATAGTACATTTTTACTTATTTACTTTTACATTTTCCCTATGTATTTTATTTTTACAATTAATTACAGAATGTCTTTATATTCAACATTCACAGCTTCCTTGTCGTTGAACAAACTCTTGAAAGAGCGACATATAGCTGCTAAATTCGAAGTGCTATAAGGTGAATCGCGGCGTCCTCACGACATATTAAATCTGTAATATCTCCGAAAATGTTCACTTAAATTACATGCTGTAAACGACGATATTGATCTATATTAAATCAACAATTTATTTAAGGTACTTATTTCGATAAGGATTATTGCTGTATTGTATAAAAATTGCTTTGAACATAAGGCATTATTTTTCGTAAAAAGTAAATGACAAAAATGCTATTGTGGGTTATCCATTAGAGTTAGACATATACCATCGCGGAGTTTTCTGTAGACCTTTTCAAGGTGTACAAATACTTAGTAGATATTACTTAAATAATACATAGTACATTTTGATAAATCTCGTAGGGTTTAGCCTGCGTTTGCAATGTAAGGGGAAAAAAGTGTAATTATTTACGACATCACTTTAGAAACCTCAAAAATTACAGTATTTCTCTACTCGGTATTGAATGTTATTATACATATAAACCTTCCTCTTGAATCACTCTATCTATTAAAAAAAACCGCATCATAATCTATTGCGTAGTTTTAAAAACCTGCGACCCGCGGAGCTCAAGGAAGGGTAACTGACCACAACACCAACGGGTCAGTCTAAAAGCAGTAGAGTTGACGATTAAAAGTAATAATTAAATTATTTCGCTATAATCCGCGATGAAGTAAAATAGAATATATATATAACGATAAATGTAGATTGAACAATCCGTTTTCATATCTGATACATACAGGATTCGTAAAAACACATGCACAAACCTCCACCACCGCCACCACAATACACAAGCACTACATACGTTCACTATCACAAACTCAAAGCATCATCAAGAGATAGACTCGGCGCGGATTATAGCAAAATAATTTTATTATTACTTTTGTATTATAGAATCTCCGCAAAGTGACGCCTAATTCTATAAATTATGATTAAAGAGAATTGTTTAAAAGTTTACTTGAATAAAGAATATTTTGAATTCTAATTTGAATTTATTTTACGACCGACCGCCTGCTTCACGTCAACTTACCTTTGTCGTATTTTACGACACTTTAGTAAGAAAGAGGGTGGTCTATTCTACTCAACCGGATACCACACAGCCTTTTACGACATTTTGCTAAGAAACCCCTCATTCGGAATTTGAATTTGACAGACACACCGGTGGCGTAAAGACTAAAGTAAAGGGCTGCGAGTCAAGGGGGGGATGAAAAATGTTTTTTTTTTATAATATATACCTTTTTCATCGTGGGTCCTTTTCGTGCCGTAAAATTGCAACGCCTCGTCCGCTGTTTCCTTTTGCCCGCTATGCAACAGGTAACAACAAACCATTGTCCCTGAAAAAAAAGAAAATCAAAATCATTATCAAATATAGGACATTTATGGTTACTTTAAAATTAAACAGACGGAATCCAATTACCGTTCATCTAAATATTATAAATAACACTCGTGCGTATTAAAGTCTATATCTATATCAATCCAACTCTAAACGAAGACTCGACAACATTAGATGCACTAGTGCGTGGTAATGTTGATATTTGACTAATAAAAAAGTTAATTAACGACGACTCTTTCTTCTCTTCTTATTTGAGAGAAGGGTTTGAGCTTAGACCTATAGCGCTGCGCCTGCAGATTGGTAGGTGACACATATCCAGGAATTCTTCAGAGATATGCACGTTTCAGCTATCACTAATTGTGCCAAATTTAATCAATATTGGTTCAGCGGATTCGACGTGAAAGATTAACAAACATCCATCCGTGACCGGCCCGTTGGCGCAGTGGGTAGTGACCCCGCCTTCAGCTTCGCGGGTCGCGGGTTCGATTCTCGCCGAGGGCAAACAAAAAAATTTCTATAAATGAATTTGTTGGTCTTCGAGTCTGGGTGTATATTTGTATTTAAGTATGTATTAAAGAATATATAAGTTTCACCAGTCATCAGTATTCACCAGTTATCTGTCTACCATGACACAAGTATTAAGTTACTTACTTTGGGGACGGATGACCGTGTGTGTGTCCCAAAAAAACATTCATATTTATTCATTTATTCATACTCAAACTTTCGCATTTATAATATTAGTCGGAAGTAGGATAGGATACGATTGCCAGCAGTGACGTGAAACCCCTTAGAAAAGTATTTACGCTTTTTCTACAACTTTAATACATATACCAACTGCGCATTAAACAGTAACAATATTTCTACCAGGAATTACTTGTTTTAATAAACTTGCTGCTGCACGCGTTTAAAATAAATCTGCAGGAAATGTATGCAAAACATAGTATCGATTTTCCATAATAAAGGCAACATTTCCACAAAATTAGTTATGACTCAATTTCATTAGAGCTTTCTGGATTGAGTTGTTTGCGGTGAGATGGATCAAGCCCACACATTATAATTTAATACCAGCAACTCTGTACATCTTATTGGACACTGTCTGTCTGTCTAGTCCAGT
Organism: Morpho helenor; assembly: GCA_029227775.1. Lineage (NCBI taxonomy): Eukaryota > Metazoa > Arthropoda > Insecta > Lepidoptera > Nymphalidae > Morpho > Morpho helenor. The sequence goes on along the minus strand of JARGCU010000022.1, from coordinate 13,867,283 downwards.
ATTTCCCAACGTGGGACCCCCACAAGGGGGTCATTGGAAAACGGACTCAACACGAGTTTAACCCTTTCGCTCCAGGCCATTTAAATGCAATGCTACATTTTGGTACCAAATTTAACTAAAAATGGCTTCTGCCTAAAAAACTATCATTTAAGTACATTCAAGTATCATATATAAAAATGTTAGGTGCGTATAATTTTTAGATGGGGTAAGACAAAAAAGATTTGTAGAAACTGGTTAAGTGCACCCACTTGCACTTAAAATGGAGGAACATGCATTATGTTCCGTTATTGCATGTCCCGGACTAATTCCTCCATTTATACCTCATCCATTGGCAAATTGACTCGTTCAGCTTTATACGGGTTGAATAGTTTTTAATTGCGTTCAGACAATCCAAACATATCCAGGAAACCCTTTATGGGTACGGCAGCAGGGCGGAAGCAGTTACGCCGGACTCTTACAGGCTATAACCTCATGGTGTTCCACTTTGCTGCTTGGTGACGAGGGTGAAGGAGTACTTAACGCAATTCCTACTCTATCTTAATACGTGTATAAAAAAAATAAACAGACGCGGGAAAAGAAAGGCACTTATCCATTGTCATAAAAAAATATGTTACAACGATTAAATCGATCCCGTTGCCTCCAAAACGTGTTTCTTTCATATCGAATAGCTTTACCGCCCGTTTTTTACGTTCCTTTAAGGCTGACCGCAAAAAAAATGGAGGCGGTCCAAAGGATCCTTTTCAAAATTTACGACTCGGCGTGAAAGTTCCAGCACTGGTAATTCGACCAATTATGGGTCGTAAAGAAATTTTGCAATTACGTTACCCTCTGGTTATTTATTCGGGGGTACTTTTTGTTTGTGCGACAATAGGCGCCGGCATCAAAGGCGCAGTTGTAAGAACGTAATTCCTTATTCGACATTTGTTTGCAGAATCGGTGGGAAACTATTATATTACGTTTGCACGAGGCGATATTCTGTATCAAATATCTGCGAATAGGGGATTTATGTTCGACCGTTTATATAGTTCACACGAGTTTAGTATGCGGTAATCGACAGAATAAAAAGTATTATTTAATTATGGAGGATTACGAAAAAATAATTTCCAATAACGGTTCGGTTTCTAAAATCTTCGAGTCTAAAAATAGATCGAAAAATCTCGCACGATATTCGGAAAAAATAATCTATTCTAATATATAAAGCTGAAGAGTTTGTTTGTTTGATCTATTCATTCTTTGAACGCACTAATCTCAGGAACTGGACCCTTTCCTTTTCAATCTGGAGTTATCTAACGCCATCTAACTATTTTTTCCCAATTCTCAGTGGTTCTCTGTGCTGGGTTTTGTGTGCCACTGACAAAAACGCCCATCTTTTGGCCAAATTCGTTACAAATCAGGGGTGACTGCTTCGCTATTTGGCACGTCCACCGCCGCCTCACCTGTACTCAGGAGTTTTTTTTTCGAATTGACTATATGCTGTTAGCCCTAAGGGATTTTACAGCGTCACCGGGCGGGACGGGCGAGCGCAGAAGCATCAACCGAAGTTGCGAAATGTGGAGAGTAGAGCGCAGAAGCTAGTACAGCGTCGGGGAACGTCGATCTAAGGGTGCCTCCTGTGAGGCCGAACAACGAGTTAGGGCGACGTGTAGTGGAGGACTAATAGTATGATGATTAGTCATAATGGCGTCGGGAGTAGGACTCAGAAGATGGGATTTCCATTTATCTCCGGAGTAGCTATCTAAAGTTGTCAGAAATAACTTGAAAAGACATTATCTAACCTGTCCTCCCTTTGCCAGCTTTACAGTGGACGGCGGCGACGTTCCGCGAGTCCAGACTAAGCCAGCTGTGGACGTCCTCGCAGAACTTCTGTATCTGGTCGATGTTAGGCGGCGCGTGGTCTTCCATTTCGAACCGCACAACCTTGAAAATAGAATAACATTCATTTAAAAAATAACGAATTAATTTGGCTCTCCATACTATTATTATAAATACGAATCTTTCTGTTTGTTAAGCTTTGAGAGGTTATCCAGTAGGCTAATATGGTTGAAATTTAACTTAATGAAAACTTAAAACCATATATGTACATAAAACTTAAGGCATAACATATTATCGTGTGGTATCCGGCTGAATAGATCACCCTCTTTCTTACCGAGGTGTTTTAAAATGCGACTAAGGTAAGCTGACGTCAGGCAGGCCTGCCGTTCGTAAAATAACTAGCCAAAACAACTTTCAACATGTTTGTAACATGCTGTGCCGACCACACTTATAGTGGGAATAAAGTCAGCTGTCTCTCTGTATGTGATCGAATTTCTCAAAATCATCTTTAGCCGAACGTATTTTTGTACGGTTTTTAATAAAAGGTAGTGCAATTCTCCCGGAAAATTTAGATTAATAGAAAATTACGGTTTTATGTAAATTTTGTTGAAGAGGTCGCAGGGGTATAAAAAAAACTCGCCTGCTGGGAACTTTACGCACCGCGTAAACCAATAGAGATACACTAAAGTAATGTACAAAAGAATTGTAGATCTACAAAAATACTACAAAAAAGTTCGTAATAGCACGTCTCCATCTCTTATTGTTAACTGACAAAAACTACGTATATGTTCAAAATTAAAGTGACATTCTGATATGACATGATGACTGTAACATACTGATATTAACCCGGGGGAAACCGCAAGGCACCAGCTAGTTTAAGAATAAATTAGCTTTTATCCGCGACTTCGTTCGCGTGATAGGTTGATAATAGATAGCGCTTATTAGTGTCATCATATTCCTGTAGAATTAACAGCCATTTCTATAACCTCTATGTGCCTTTATATTATAGTGCTTTTATACAGCTGATGAGGGAAAATGTAGCAATTGTAACAGGCATTACAACTGGGCACTGCCTGTTAAACAGACACCTGTCAATAATGAGAATAACAGAAGATGCTGCGTGCCCAGAGTGTGGAGAGGAAGAAACGAGTCTTCACCTTACGGCTGAGTGCCCTATGTACTCGCTGGTAAGATGGGAGATATTAGGTAAGGATGAAATTGAAGTTGAGGATCTGACAAATATCCCCTTCAGGAATATTATCAGGTTCGTAAAAGCCACGGGTAGATTAGAGCAGGTGACACTGTTGGGACAGCAGTGAAACCCCTGTCCCAACATGGGGAAATGGGTGGAATAGTCCGAAATAGGAGCTGACCACCCGCCCTGCACCAACAGGCGTCCCCGAAATTAGATAGATAGCCTTTATGTTATTCCAGTGTATAAAGAATAAATGTGCCAAATTTCATCGATGTTGGTTTAGCGGATTCGCCGTGAAAGAGTAACAAACATACATCCATACTCACAAATTTCCGCATTTATAACGTTAGTAGGATGGGATATGATTTGCGAAACTTCGAAACCCAAATAATGGCACAAAACGATCGCCAAAAGCTTTTAGCACTAACTCACAACGTCACATAACGTCATATCCTGTCAAGTTTTAGTGCACATTATTACATATTGCATCTGCGGGAATGCGGTTAGAGAATTACGCGAAAAGCCAGCGAAACCTTTTACTGGAAGCGGTTTGCGGTCGCCGCGACAGGGACTTCGTAACGTATTGAGCAGGGATGGGCAACCTTTGGCGTTCTCATTATTAGTTTATCACACGCTTTTATATTAGTTTCAGCTTTATCTTCTTTCTCTTCGCTCGTTCCCATATTATTTAGGGGGATATTATTTAGAATAGACCACCCTCTTTCTTACCGAGGTGTCGTAAAATACGACTGAGGTAAGTTGACGTCAAGCAGGCGGCCGGTCGTAAAAACGCAGCCAAATTATGTGACAGCATGTTTATAACATGTTGTGCCGACCCCACTTAGAGTGGGATAAGGGCAGGAAGATGATGATGAGTACCATTCATCATCATTCTCCTGGACCTTATCCCACTTTAAGTGAGGTTGGCATAACATGTTATAAAATGTTATTAAATGATTTGGATAGGTATGTCACGACCGGCCGCCTGTCTGACGTCAACTTACCTTAGTCGCCTTTTACGACACCTCTATAAGAAATGAGGGTGGTCTATTCTGCTCAGCCAAATACCACGCGGCGGGCCGAATTACCGTAGTCGCCTTATACGACACCTTGATAAGAAATTAGGATGGGGCTGAATACCACACAGTGGGTCAACTTACCATGGTCCCATTTTACGACACCTCGGTAAGAAATACTCAGCCGAATACCACACGGAATTAAATTTAGTACAAAATTACGAGCATTATAAACTTTCAAGTTGACACTAAAGAAGTAGCGTTCATCATCTATCTATACTTATAATAAATCTGTAGAAAGGTCAATTCTGTAACTGGAATATATTTCCAAAATAACTATCAGGGGGTGATTAGGGATCGATACTGATGCCAAAAATGCAATCAGTAAAATTTTTGTCTGTCTGTCTGTCTGTATAACCGTTATAGAAACAAAAACTACTCGACGGATTTTAACGAAACTCGGTACAATTTTTTGTCATACTCCTGGGCTGGTTATAGTATACTTTTCATCACGCTGCAATCAATAGGAGCAGAGCAGTGAAGGGAAATGTTGGGAAAACGGGAGAAGTTACTCCATTTTTTAAGCTTCCGTCGCGTGTGCAACCTTGATGGTTAAAGCTACAAAGAAATCATGTATGACGGAAATGTTCTCCTTAAAATTATATAAAAACTATCCCACGGTACAGCATATGTCTTTCTTTTATTGTTGACTCACAATAACACGTGTAACTCCCGATAGCTTAGCAGTTCGAAGCTTTCTGGTTATATTTGCCTACTCCTACATTTATATCACTCTCAGTCATCCCTAAATAAAAAAGTGAATAGTATTAACCATTGTATAAAAAAAGAATCATTGAAATCGGTATAGAAACACCAAAGTTATACATGAAATACGCTAATAATAAGCCATCGCGCGTGAATACTGAATCATGCTATAAGGATTATCACTACATAGTATAAAACAAAGTCACATTCTTTGTTTGTCCCTTATATCCCTATGTATGCTTAAATCTTTAAAATTACGGAACAGATTTTGATGCGTTTTTTTTAATAGATAGAGTGATTCAAGGGGAAGGTTTATATGTATAATAACATTCAATATGGAGTAGAGAAAAACTGTAATTTTTGAGGTTTCTAATGTGATGTCGTAAATAATTACTTTTTTTCCGCTTACATTGCAAACGCAGGCTAAACCCTACGAGATTTATCAAAATGATGTACTAAGTATTTGTACACATTGAAAAGGTCTACAGAAAAGTCCGCGATGGTATATGTCTATCTCTTATGGATAACCCACAATAGCATTTTTTGTCATTAACTTTTTACGAAAAATAATGCCTTATTTTCGAAGCAATTTTTATACAGTATAGCCATTAATCCTTATCCAATTAAGTACCTTAACTTACATTGTTGATTTAATATAGATCAATATGACCGTTTACAGCATGTAATTTAAATGAACATTTTCGAAGATATTACTGATTTAAAATTCCGCGAGGAGGCCGCGCTTCGCCCTATAGCACTTCGAATTTAGCAGCGATCGGACGCGCAACTAAATGTCGCTCTTTTAAGAGTAACCTCTAAAGAAAACATTTTTGTATTGTCTAATGATAACAAAGCTATGAAAAAAAAAGTAAAGTTGTATATAAAGACATTCTGTAATTAATTTTAAACATAAAATATATAGGGAAAAATGAAAAATGTAAATATGTAGTATATGAATTTAGATATTAGATATAGCAGGAAATCTTCTTGGTATAGGGAGAGGGGAATTGTTTTTCTTCAAATTTAACGCTTGCGGGCCACAGGCAGTAATGAATACCTAAATTAAAACTACTGAATCGATTTTAATCATTTTTTCACTGGGTGACATAGGCTATATATTTTATACCCGTGCGAAGCAGGGTAGGCCGCTAGTATATCATAATTTGTTGTTGCATAATTTGACCACGTCATTTGAGGACAAATTCGATGCGTTAAACGTCGATTATCCTTTTATAAGACCAAAAAAGCCTATAGACAATAGTTTAACCGCATATTTCCTACACCAATGAAGTACAGTAACTACAGCGTTATCAAACTTTATGGTATTCTTAATAATTTATAGAATTAGGCGTTACTTTGCGGAGATCAATAACACAAAAGTAATAATAAAATTATTTTGCTATAATCCGCAATAATATTTATCATCATCATCCTCCTGCCCTTATCCCACTCTAAGTGGGGTCAGCACAACATGCTGTCACATGATTTGGCTGCGTTTTTACGACCGGCCGCCTGCCTGACGTCAACTTACCTAAGTCGTATTTTACGACACCTCGGTAAGAAAGAGGGTGGTCTATTCTTCTAAACCGGATACCACACGGTGGGTCAACTTACCTTAGTCGCCTTTTACGACACCTCGGTAAGAAATGAGGTTGGTCTATTCTACTCAGCCGGATACCACACGGCGGGTCGACTTACCTTAGTCGCCTTTTACGACACCTCGGTAAGAAAGAGGGTGGTCTATTCTTCTAAACCGGATACCACACGGCGTCCGCAATAATATTTATAGAAAAATAATTTTATTATTACTTTTGGCATTCTTGATTGATTGATACAATCCATAGACGGGGTAAATAGTTTAAATTGATCACGTAACACTTTAAGTAACCCGTTCTTGTAAAAACTTTTAGTACCTCGAAATCAAGAACAAATCTAGATCAAAATAGTCCATTTAAGCGGCTAATGAACACTTATAACGCACTTAATTCCCATGATATCCCATCTTCCACGACCCTCTATTCAAATATAAAAATAAACTTGCTCGCCTGCTTTAAGTTGTTAAGTTTAAGTAATATTTTTTATCAAAATTTCCTGTGAGTATAATTTAATTTGTTTCCTTTAAGTAGTATATTTTTTTGTACCTAACTACCTACGATAACGCTGTACTCGCCTTAAAAAGTGTTTTACCAAGAACTTGCCTTATGAAAAAGTGTATTAATAAGTATGTGTAAAATGCTATTGGCTTGTCATAATAAATAAATAAAATATATTGGGAAATTCTTATTTATTACTTATAGACATAGGCGGCATGCCGTAATATAGAAGATGCAAATTATTCTATCATAACATATTATTTATCAGTAATGACTGGCCCGTTGAAGTAGTGGGTAGTGACCCTGCCTTCAGCTCCACGGGTCGCGGGTTCGATTCCCGCCGAGGGCCAACATTTTCTATAAAATGAATTTGTTGGTCTTTGAGCCTGGGTGTATATTTGTATTTATGTATGTATTTAAAAAATATATAAGTATATATTCACCAGTTGTCTGTCTACCATAACACAAGTATTAAGTTACTTACTTTGGGGACGGACGACCGTGTGTGTAAATGTCCCATATATTTATTTATTTATTATTTATTTATTAATGGTATTCAGCAAAGCAACGTCTTCTATAAAAAATGATATAAACAATTTAATTTTTGCGTATAAGAATATAAATAATTATAAAAAGATTGGTGATGTATACAATAGACAGAGTAGGAACCGACATAAGCTTGCGGCTCCTGCTTTGCGCCTTGCAAAAGTACGTAAGTCGTTTGTGGGTTTGGGTATAAGATTCTATAATAAAATGTATATGTATACTAGTGGCCCGCTCCGGCTTCGCACGGGTATAAAATATATAGCCTATGTCACTCAGTGAAAAAAATGGTTAAAATCTATTCGATATCTATTGATAATTGTCAAATTTTTTACCATACTTAACCAAAGACAAAATTACGTATAGCTGTCATTATGTTTTTTATTCCTGTCATAGACGTTTTTGTTATACCATGTTTTATAAATGCGGTCAAACGGGATAAAAATGGGTATCCTATGTCCGTTTCCTGGTTCTAAGCAACCTCTCCACCAATTTTCAGCCGAATTGATTCATTCGTTCTTGAGTTATAAATAGTGTAACCAACACCAACTTTCTTTTATATATATAGAAGATATATTTTTTAATTTTATTACTTTTGATCAATGGATTACCTCAAAGTAACGCCTAATTCTTGAAATTATTTTCTAATTCTCAAACCATTGAACTGCGTGCTTTCAATTCGTATCTGGTTATTTTATAACCGACTAGTAATATACCGCGGTTTCACCCGCGTACATACAGATCTCATGGCAGTGGAAAGCCCACTAAAAATAGTTATATTGGCATAACTATAATAGTTGGATAAACGATGTAGTATCCGGCTGAATAGAATAGTACCACGCTCATTTCTTACCAAGGTGTCGTAAAAGGCGACTAAGGTAAGTCGACCCGCCGTGTGGTATCCGACTGAGTAGAATACACCAACCTCATTTCTTACCAAGGTGTCGTAAAAGGCGACTAAGGTTAGTTGACCCATCGTGTGGTATCCGGTTTTGTAAAATGGACCATTCTCTCTTACCGAGGAGTCGTAAACTACGACTAAGATAAGTTGACATCAGGCAGGCGGCCGGTCGTAAAATACGTAGCCAAATCATATGACAATATGTATGTAATATGTTGTCTCGACCCCACTTAGAGTAGGATAAGGGCAGGAGGATGATGAACTATAATAGTTGGGTATATGGTATCGCGGACTTTTTTTTGTAGATATTAATACGTACTACAATACTGTAGAACATTTTTTTGTTCTATCATCAATAGTTTTTGCAGCGCACGCGATGATATTACATTTATAGCTTATTACATTTTTATTACCGATCCCTATTTAAATAAAAAAAAATATAGCATATGTTGCTCAGTAAAGATGCAGCTTTCCAATGGTGAAAGAATTTTTGGAGTCGGTCCAGTAGTTTTTGTGTGAAAACATTACAAACATACAAACTTTTCCTCCTTATAATATTTAGTATAGATGGAGCTTAGCTAGCATATACACAAATTCAAGTTACGTCATCGGTTTGTCCGTTTGTACGTCATTAGCGTGTACGCCCAGTAGTTCGTACAACGGCCGTGACCGCAACTGGCGCACTAATTTCGTTATTTAAATGCTGATTGGGGTTGCCGTGATGGCGTGGGTAACGTAATAAAGCTGTGTTAAGTCACAAGTAAGACCTTACCAATTTTACGTAATTTTGATTTAGGTCACTTTAATACTAACCGCCGCGTGGTATTCGGCTGAGTAGAATAGACCACCCCTTTCTTATCGAGGTGTCGTAAAATACGACTAAGGTGAGATGGCATCAGGCAGGCGGCCAGTCGTAAAATACGAAGCCAGAATAAATTCACATTTCCTATGCTTATACATGGGAGATGTAACTTTGTTCTTCGGATAGGGAGATATGTTCGTGTAAAGTTACTTGGTGATTGCAAAGTGTTTTAAAATTAGTTAATTGTTCGGAGGAACAAAGATTTTCCTTTACTAATTAATATAGCGGCGTGTGTGTGTGTGTATGTATGTGTGTTTACGTATATCCGTGTGTGTGTAATATAGTGTCCTTTGTTTTGCTGGGGCTACATTAGCGGGCGGTCACGTTGGCGTGCAAAACAGCATATTTTGCAGCAAATTTGCTAATTCAGCACGTAGAGGGTTTTGGGGGAGAAAAATCGATCTAGCTAGGTTTTATGCAAAAAAAATCGTTTTATTCCTTGTTTTTGGGCATTAAAAAATACTAAAATTTATATTAATACACAATTTTTGTCATACACTGTTAAGCTTATTCGGGGAACAGACAGTCTCGAGAAATGTAAATACCTAGGATCGATTCCCAACTACCATATTATTTTTTTTTAAATTTTTTTTTATTTTGTAAAATAAAGCTCTAAAAATAAAGCTTGTAAGGTTTTCCGTCATGGTTCTCTTAATGATACCATCAAAAGAGCTCTTGCCACCATCGACATTCGTGCTCTTCTCGAGCCTTCCGGGATATGTCGAGATGATGGCAAGAGACCAGACGGCTTGACGCTGGTTCCTTGGGAACGGGGACGGGCCCTAATGTGGGACGCAACATGCGTTGATACGTTAGCCTCGTCCCATATCAGGGAAACAGCGTCAAGACCTGGAGCTGCGGTGGAAATAGCCGAAACCGGCAAACGGCGAAAGTATGCATCTCTCATCGACAGTTATACATTTGTGCCGTTTGCAGTCGAGACCCTAGGGCCATAGAGTCAAAGTGCAAAAAATTTTTTATCCGTTTTAACACCTCGGTTGATTGCCTCTTCAGGTGACAAGAGGGCTGGCTCCTTTTTCGCACAAAGAATCAGCTTAGCGATTCAGCGCGGAATCGCTGCCAGCATTCTTGGGACCATTCCACGTGGGCATGATTTGTATAGTCCTAGCGTGTAAGTAATTTAAGATAGGTTTAACTTGTACATTTTTGCTGTAATTAAAATTTTGTAAATATTTACCAAGCAGGGCTCGGTCAACCAGGTATATTTTATTCGCCGTAGCCCGCTAATGTAGCCCCAGCATTAGACCTCCTAGTCAAAATCGCATACATAGAGTTCGAGCTAGTTAGAGCTAACCATTGAACTGTTGAATGACCGCTCTTGCAGCTTATTATACTGCCAATCTAGCTTACGATTCACACCGCCGCCTTAGTGTGGCTTCCGAATTGATGCAGCGAAGCTATATAAAGGGTGAATCTTATTAGTATAAAGTAAGTTTAATTATACGTTAACAATCACCAATTGTGTATCGGACATTCTTTTATATAGTTGTTAAATCGCACTACTATATTGCAGCAGTTTAAAAACACTGTTAAAAATAGGCTGATACAGAAAGCCTACTATACTATTGAAGATTATTTAGAAGATAAGAATGTGTGGATATAGCTCTCTTTGAACCAGACAGTAACGTCTGAATGTAAATAGTATTAAGAATTATATGTAGAGCAACCGCCGAGTTTCTTGCTGGCTCTTCTCGGTAGGAACAGCTTTCCGAACCAGCGGTAGAGTTGACGATTCAAAAGCACTTGTTTACAAGTTTATTTGAATAAAGAATATTTTGAATTTGAATATAAATAAGTAGGCTTGGAATCGTGAACGGTTAGGGTAGGGGCTTTGGCCGTACCTTTTGACCTCGAATGAAAACAGAAATTGCTACTGTAAGAATGGCTGCACAAACAGATACAACTTTACAACTTCCAGATATATATATATATATATATATTGAACAGTTTTGAACAGGTTTGAAGTTACTCCTGATGATGCTTCGGTTTCGGGGCGAAACGATCATAGAGATTGTGGTATAGAGTGTAAGCAGTGCTTGTGTGGAGTGATGGTGTTGGTGCCATACGTTACGTGTGGTAGATTCTAGATTCTTTAACAAAAGCGGATTACAGCAAAATAATTCTTTTTCCTTTTTTCCTTTTCCTGAAATTCAGCATGTAGGATCGATTTTAGATCGAGAAAAATCGATCTAGCTAGGTTTTATGTAAAAAAAATTGTTTTATCCTTGTTTTCGGGCATTAAAAAACACGTAACATTTATATTGAATTGAATTTTGCAGATCGGGCAGCCTCGAGAAATGTATATGCATAGGATCGACCCCAACTAAATTATTATTTTTTTAAAGTTTTTTATTTAAATTACCGAGCAAGGCTCGGTCACCCAGATATTATTTATTAAGGTCCATGAGCTGTAAATGTAATGTCAATGTATTTGCTTCAATGCAAATTATACACCATAAGAAATACTACCAATTAAGGACGGCATATAAATTCTCTATGAATAGCATTCGTATTAATTACGGCGTCATGTGACTCGTTGGTGACCAATTTTTTTTATTCATTAAGAGGCATGAGGCAACGGTATGACTTTGTGCAACCTAAAATTGACCGCGTTTACCGGTTTTTTTAACGCCAGGTTAAAAGCGTCGAGTGATGGTTAAGTGAAGAAATTTCCGTGTTTTTTTTTTTTCGAATTGACAATATGCTGTTAGCCCTAACGGCTTTTACAGCGTCACCGGGCGGGACGGGCGAGCGCAGAAGCATCGCCGAGGTTGCGAAATGCGTAGAGTAGAGCGCAGAAGCTCCACCAGCGTCGGGGAACGTCGTCCTAAGGGTGCCTCCTGTGAGGCCGGACCACGGCTTAGGACGACGTGTAGTGGAGGGCTGGTGGTATGACTTTGATTAGTCAATACGACGACGGAAGGGTGGCAAGAAGCCACGACCAACCGATATCAGAAATCTGGGACCTCGTCTTCGCCGGCGAAGACGCTGTGTGTGTGTATTACGTGTTTTTGTGTTTGCGATCGTTATTTGATCGTCAGGGTCATATAGGACGCTTTTTGGACGCCTATATTTTCGGTGGTCAGACCTAACTGGTATGTAGGTGGAAGCAAATGAGATTAGAGGGTTCGGGTGTACCTCGGATTTCTCGAAGTAAGACTTCGAAAAACGTTTAAAGAGGTGAGTAATGGTAGGGAGGTCGAGGTCTCTATGGAGGTCAACGTTCCACATGAACCAAGGACAACCAGTGGCTGTACGCATAAATCGGTTCCGTGTTTTGTCTGTAAATACGATTTGGTGAAAGCGTAACAGACAGATCTACAAAATGTCACATTTAAAATATTGGTATGAACGTGTTTATTCAGTTCCTCAGAAGGAAAAATAGGAATTCCATCCTATATTGGCCTTGCGTAGAAGCTTAAATTGCTTAATTAAGCTTAATTGTAGCTAATTTTATCAATATTTATCCAGCAGTTTAACCGCGAAAACGTAACAGACGAACAGATAGAAAGACAGACATACTTTCGCATTTATAATATTGATTAATAAGGATTCATACTTCTGCCCTTATCTCACTCTAAGTGATATCGGCACACCCTGTTACAAACATGTTGTCACATGATTTGGGTACGTATTTTATGAACCGCCGCTAGCCTGACGTCAACTTACTTAACTCTTATTTTACAACACCTCGGTAAGAAATGAGGGTTATCTATTCTACTCAGCCGGATACCAAAAGAATAAACCTTAGAGCATCTGTTATTTTTATAACCATTGTAAATCAGCGATGCGGAGCTTTGTTATGACCAAAATACAGGTAACCCTCGTAAATAGCGGAAGTTCCTAAAAAGTCTTGTATGAAACCCAAAAGGAGGAAAAGGAGTGTATCGCTAAGTGAGTACCTATATAGAGCTTTGGCTACATACAAACATTTATTTGAATTGAATTGAATTTGATATCATATGAATTCGAATTGAATTGTTATAGTATGGTTACCAGTCATCGAGCTCGCGCAAGAAAAGCTTTAAATTTTGCCGTTTTCTTAATATTTATTATTGCGGCTTCTCTCTTATCTTAGCGTGATGTTATATAGCGCAGGGCTTCTTAAACTTTTCTATATAGCGACCCCCTTCAAGCTTAGGAAATTTTAAACGACCCCCTCCTCCATATAATGAAATATACAGGGTGTTTGGAAGGTCGATGCAAAGCTGCAAACAGGAGCTAGTATAGACTATTTAGAACCATTTAAACTGAACTTATGTTAGGCGAAGTGCGACTATTTTTTTTTTATAAAATTTTAAAGATTTTTGAAGAAAAATCCGAAGTTATGTCATTATTTGCTAATAATCGGCCATTTTGAAGCCAAAGTCAATTATTTTTTATTTTATTTTATTAAACTAATGTGTAAACAGTGTAATAAAACATGATTAAGGTATCTGTGTTAAGAGATATTTTTTTTTACAGATATTTGAAGTCAATCATTTCTTTTAAGATCAGAGAAAGCTGATTTTTGATGGCATTTAAAAAAAAAAGATTGTGCTTTTTTAGTTCAAACATTTTATTAAATATGCCTGGTCATTGTTCTTTATTTTGAGGTATCAACTATGCGGATAGCCCGCAAATTATTGAAATTAAGATCTACAAACTAAATTGCGAGAGAAAATTAAAATTTATAGGCGAAGTAATTAAAACAAAATTTTAATGAAAGTCATTTATTTTTCGTGTTCAAAATGTCCGCCGCGGTTTCTAACACAAGCACGGGCCCGACTTCTCACTTCTGTTGTCGTTATCTTTAACTTCATTTCCACTTTCATCGTCGCGAACGCTGAATTAATTCTGTCAATTAATTCTTCTTTTGTGTTTATTTCCACATTTGTGTATACTAGCTCCTTAGCCCGACCCCACACGTAAAAGTCAAGCGGAGTCAGGTCAGGTGAACGGGCGGGCCAAGGGATGGGCCCAACTCTGCCGATCCAGCTATTGGGAAAACAATTGTTTAAGTGCTCCCGTACATTTAATGTCCAATGCGCTGGACAACCATCTTGTTGAAAAATGAGCTCTCGGTCGCTAACGAATATCAAGGCCCCAGACTCCTCTACAAGCTCTGGAAGATCATTTTGCAGGAATTTTTTTTTTTTTCATTTTGAAGGAAATTTTCAAGGGAAGGCATTATTAATTTCCATAACCTTCATCTATGGGCTGAAAAACATAATAATCCACCTTGGAAAACGCAAAAATCATTCCAAAAGAAATTCTCGGTCAATGTGTGGGCCGGAGTTATTGGCAAAATTTTGATTGGGCCTCATTTCTTACCAGATAATTTAAATGGAAATAATTATTTAGAATTCCTGCAAAATGATCTTCCAGAGCTTGTAGAGGAGTCTGGGGCCTTGATATTCGTTAGCGACCGAGAGCTCATTTTTCAACAAGATGGTTGTCCAGCGCATTGGACATTAAATGTACGGGAGCACTTAAACAATTGTTTCCCCAATAGCTGGATCGGCAGAGATGGGCCCATCCCTTGGCCCGCCCGTTCACCTGACCTGACTCCGCTTGACTTTTACGTGTGGGGTCGGGCTAAGGAGCTAGTATACACAAATGTGGAAATAAACACAAAAGAAGAATTAATTGACAGAATTAATTCAGCGTTCGCGACGATGAAAGTGGAAATGAAGTTAAAGATAACGACAACAGAAGTGAGAAGTCGGGCCCGTGCTTGTGTTAGAAACCGCGGCGGACATTTTGAACACGAAAAATAAATGACTTTCATTAAAATTTTGTTTTAATTACTTCGCCTATAAATTTTAATTTTCTCTCGCAATTTAGTTTGTAGATCTTAATTTCAATAATTTGCGGGCTATCCGCATAGTTGATACCTCAAAATAAAGAACAATGACCAGGCATATTTAATAAAATGTTTGAACTAAAAAAGCACAATCTATTTTTTTTTTAAATGCCATCAAAAATCAGCTTTCTCTGATCTTAAAAGAAATGATTGACTTCAAATATCTGTAAAAAAAATATCTCTTAACACAGATACCTTAATCATGTTTTATTACACTGTTTACACATTAGTTTAATAAAATAAAATAAAAAATAATTGACTTTGGCTTCAAAATGGCCGATTATTAATAATGACAATAATGACATAACTTCGGATTTTTCTTCAAAAATCTTTAAAATTTTATATAAAAAAAATAGTCGCACTTCGCCTAACATAAGTTCAGTTTAAATGGTTCTAAATAGTCTATACTAGCTCCTGTTTGCAGCTTTGCATCGATCTTCCAAACACCCTGTATATTAACCGTAGATGTAGATGTAATATCGCACTATTTTACAATGTAAATAACAGTTTTGCATTGCCACTTTTTTCAAAAAATAGTTATAATAAAACTACAATAGTATTTTGTATGATTTTTATTTGTATTTATATTTGTACGTAGTGTGTATACTAATTTTAAAATTTTATTTATAATTGTTGTAAGCTAACCAATCATAAATTTGATAAAATCTATTTAATTAAATTTAATGAAAAGGGGTAATGAAGGAACTTAGGAGGAGAAATATCAATAAATCTTTGTTAGAAAAGTTCTTTAAAGAACAGCTGCAGCCATGTAGTTGTATCAATAATGATTGAAAAGTATCAGATCTTTGCGACGCCTTTTGCTTTCAGTAGTCTCGCGACCCCCCTGGCTGTCGCGACCCACAGTTTAAGAAGCCCTGATATAGCCTATAGCCTTCCTCGACAAATGGACTATCCTATACTCAAAGATCCTGAGATTAGCGCGTTCTTAAACAAACTGTTCAGCTTTATATATTAATACTGATTTCAACCCAGCGTCATTAGACACGAAGCATATCATTACATTCCCAGTAACACCTGCTATCTCACAGTAGGTATGAACGCGTAGGTTTCTCATGCAACAATGTAACACTATCAAACACTAACGGTTGCAGTCTAGACAATTGGATTACAGCGGTATCGTTTGGCGAGTGCGAATTATAATTGTCGCGGAGTGATTCTAGGAAATTCGCACACGTGTAAGTACATGTCGCTCAGAAATATTTACAAGGAAAAGGAACAACTAAATTATTATTTATTAAAGTCGTTATGACCGAACTTATATAACTAAGAAAACTGTTATAGAAGCGTTATGTTTTTTAAAGGTGTTATTAACTATTTAAATTCAAATTATTCTTTAGTAGTAAGTAAGTAACGGCCTCTTACTATCCCACTGCTGGGCATAGGCCTCCTATCTCCATTTTGGAGAGAAGGATTGGAGCTAAGTCCTACCACGCTGCTCCAATGCGGATTGGTAGGTTACTCGAATAAAGAGCTTCTACTGTATTTAAATAAAAGTGCCTGGGAAACCAAACCTTGTTAGGTAATTTTATTCAAAGATATAATAATAATAGATAAAAAAGCAAATTAAAAAAAAAATCAAAAAAGGGGTATTTTAACTTATTTAGACCACCCGTTCTCCACTGAGCTATTAAAACTTCACTAATGGCAGCAAAAATAGTCTTATCTATTTAAAGTCAATTCAATTTTTTAATTCTGAAAACAGTGAATGAATGACATTTTTGCAAATAAAACCTAGGCTAGATCGATCTCTTAATTAGATTCGTTACTTTTAATTGAATTATTATTATTTTTTATTTATATTAGTCTTTATTCTAATTAATTATTAAAAAAATAAAAAAAAATCGATTATTAATATACGACTTTTTCGATTCGATTAATAGATTTTTTAAAGGTGAAATATACATAGGATACAGAAATTCTGTTAATTCTACATGAATAGAAAGACATTGAAAACCGCAATCTAATAACATCCTATCACGCGGCAAACAGTCCACGCAAACGATGTTGCGGGTAAAAGCTAGTATTATACAAAAAAAGTGACGAATCATCGCTCATTGTTTATTGCTATATTTCTTATTATCTGCAAATACGGGGCCTAGGAAGTTTTTTTTATCAACATTTCAATACGGTGCTGTCGACCGATAAAACCGCGCAATCTGCAGTCACCCTAAGCGGCGATAAGCGTTATCACCTTTTATCAAAAGGGCAGCGGGGGCGACAGCCAGTCTGGCCACTTTCACCCGGAATATATCTGATCTTGGTTTGACATGTGAATAAGAAAATGACGCGACGGTGTCTGTGAAATAAACACAACCGATGCATTATTGAGTCTATTGTAAACTAATTTTACCTGCGACTACTTTCGCGCTAATTTAAGTGTTTAAGTGCCCTCAATAATGCACATCATCCTCCTGCCCTTATCCCACTCCAAATGGGATCGGCACAGCATGTTATAAACATGTTATCAGCTTCGTTAGACGTCAGCTTACATTAGTCGTATTTCACGACACCTCGGTAAGAAAGGGGGTGGTCTATTCTATTTAACCGGATACCACACGATAGCTCGATTTACCTTAGTCGCCTTGTACGACACCTCGGCAAGAAATGAGAGTGGTTTATTCTATTCGGCCGGATGTCACACGGCTAAACCTCAACAATGCACAAAAGTTATATTATATTTTACTATAATCCAACTTTGTTAAAAAAAATCTATGTTATGCTAAGTGTAGGAAACAGAAACCGTTCACATACCTTACACATGGTTTACGATAATCGTAATTCAAATTCAAAATATTCTTTATTTAAATAAACTTGTAAACAAGTGCTTTTGAATCGTCAACTCTACTGCTGGTTCGGAAAGCTGTTCCTACTGAGAAGAGCCAGCAAGAAACTCGGCGGTTGCTCTTTTAAAAATATAATTCTAAATACTATTTACATTAAGTCGTTACTGTCTTGTACAGGTTCAAAGAGAGCTATATCCACACATTCTTATCTTCCAAATAATCCTCAAGAGTATAGTAGGCTTTCTGTATCAGCCTCTTTTTAACAGTGTTTTTAAACTGCTGTAATCGACAATAAATGAAAATCGCAAATGCCTACCAATAACGTAATGCATTATGATTTTGTCGTGGAGCCAATCCTCCTGATAAAGCTTCGGTTACGGAGCGAAACTATAGTAGAGATTGTCGTAGGGAATGTGTGTAGTGCTTGTGTGGTGTGCTGTTGGTGGCGGCGTTTTGTGTTACGTATGTCGACTGGTCCGGCATACATAAAGATTCTCTTAACAACCGCAGAATATAACAACATTTCATATTATAATATTAGTATGGATTGACACGAAACTTGTTAAATTTTACACGTAATAATTATTTAACAATTTACTTAACTGACAAGGAACACTCAACTGCGAATTGATATTTGTATAGTAATTATATAATATCGTTTTAACGCTTCATTCAGGGTTGCCACTAATTAAAAAAAAGATAATAATTTGGATAGCTGATTAATTTATATACACAAATCCTCAAGCATGCTATGGTGCGGATGCGATGATGGTGTGATGGTGCGATCCTCAAGATGGTGCGGGCTAGATTTAGGCTCGGCATTCACCAAAACTGAGAGAAGCGGATGGGTTTTGAATACCAATCAGTTATCTTCATTTCCACGTGAAAATGGATCAAATGGATCTCATTTTTGTATATAATTTTGTGCCGCAAACAAGCAAGTGATGCGACAGAGATGTGTGTAGCTGGGTGGGGTTTCTCAAGCAAATTAAAATATACTAAAAAAAAGTAATAAGAATATTATTTTGCTGTAATGCGCGATAAAACAAAATATATGTAATGCTAAATGTAGAGTGTACTATTCATTCTCATACCTGATACATGCAGAATTTGTAAGAACCCATGCACTACCCGACACCGGTGACACAACAATACACAAGCACTGCACACATTCACCACCACAATCTCAACAATTGTTTCGCCCCGAAACCGAAGCATCGTCAGGAGATAGGATCCACGACAAAATCGCAAAGCTATAAACCTCCGCAAAGTAACGCCTAATTCTATAAATTATTTAAAATATTTTTTTTGATTCGGATAAGTTCTCACAGCTAACATCTCAGATACGCACAGCTTACATCTCCTATTCGTTACGCAGCACCTCTCGGTTTTGGTGGAATTAACCTGACTTCTCAGCACATCTCCTCTCCTCTTCCCTTTGGTGGTTACCGAATCTTAGGCCCGGTTTCCACCGAAGCGAGGAAAGGAGATGCGTTTTGAACACCAATCAGATATCGTCATTTTCACATCTCCCCGCTTAGCTTGAATGACGATATCTGATTGAGTGGATCTAAAAATGTGGATTATCTTTTGAGCCTGTACAAAACAGTAATAACTAAATGTAACTTGTTGTAAGAATTATTTTGTACAGGGCAACCGCCGAGTTTCTTATTGGCTCTTCTCGGTAGGAGCTTTCCGAACCAGCAGTAGAGTTCACGATTCAAAAGCACTTGTTTACATGTTTATATAAGTAAAAATTAAGTAACGGCCTGTTACTATCCCACTACTGGGCATAGGCCTTCTCTCTCCATTTTTCGGAGAGAAGGATTGGAGCTAAGACCTACCACGCTGCTCCAATGCGGATTGGTAGGTTTCACATATCCCTAGGCTTCTCTAGAGATATGCAGGTTTCCTCACAATGTTTTCCTTCACCGGAAAGCGTGTGATAAATTGCGATTATCAATTAGACACATAAATTTTAATAGAAAAACTCATTGGTGTCTGCCCGAGTTTGAACCCGTGATCGTCTCTAGAGATTCACAACGGTCACACCGCTGGGTTATCAAAGTTTATATGAATAAAGAATATTTTGAATTTAAATTAGTTTCCAAAACACATGTCTCCTCTCCGCTTTGGTCATTTGAAAATGCTCTTACCGGGGATACCAGAAAGAAATTTGGATCACATATATGCGTCCAAAGAACACCAATGGATAGTTAATGTATAGAAACCGGCTATAGTCACGTCCTATTCTATCGGGTTAGCCCGACTAGTTTCAACAATAAAAAAAAATATCAATGGAGACGAAGGTCATGTTATTCTATGATAAAGTGCCACCCCTACCGTTCCACGTGGAGTAAATCAAATTATGACGCCGTAAGGAAAATCGCGAGTTATCAGCGCGATCTGGTCAGCTAATATCCGAGCAAGTGGTCACGTAGGACTACTGCTGCTGTGACTCAGCGAGCTCTACGTGACTTACGAGTCATGATGAAAGTCACGCGATCTTAACTTTATGTATGCAACATTTTTTCAACTGTTTATCGTGTGGAGTATGTGAAGATCAAACACTTAATGGAATCAAAATAGTCAGAGGAGGGTGGAAACTTTTGATAAGCTCTCTGTAAATAAAATTTATATTGGCTTTACAAATAGCACTAGCTTTTATTCGCAACTTCGTTTGCGTGGACTGTTCTTGCGTGATAGTTTGATAATAGATGGCGTTCTTCAATATCATGCTATTCCTGTAGAATTAACATGATTTCTGTAACCCGATGTGTCTAATGTGTGTATATTACCGCCAGCCTGACGTCAACTTACCGTAGTCGTATTTAAAACGACTCGTTACGAAAGAGGGTGGTCTATTTTACTCTAGCAGACACCACATGGTGGGTAAACTTAGCTTAGTCGCCTTTAACGACACCTCGGTAAGAAATGTCTTCTCCACAACCGTATACCACACGGCGGGTCGACTCACCTTAGTCGCCTTTAACGATACCTGGATAAGAAATGCGTGTGGTCTATTCTACTCCAACGGATACCACGGCATCCATTTATTTATTGTTACTATTTAAAAAAAGTTAAATTTATATATAACCTTTTCTTTTTCTCTAAAGTGACCCGTACTCTCTTTCTTCTTCACTTCTTGTCCTTTTCCTTCTGTTACTCAAAGGTTGACTGGAAGAGATCCCTTTTAGGGATCCTTTAAGTCCGCCGTTATATATGTGCTTTTTTACTTTTCCTTTCTCTGTGCTATTTGTATAAAAAGAAATAAATAAATAAAAAGTATATAAAGATAAAGTTTGCTTACCCTCTGATGAAACTTGTTACAGTCGTACGTCCTCTCGGCGCACAGGTTGTAGATCTTGTAGTGTTCTTTGTGCATGTGCTCCAGAAACCGGTACACCTCGTCTATGTGATTCCTGTACACCCCCTCCAGCTTGTCCCCCGGGTACCCCATTGCTATCAACCTGTCTGTTATATCTGTGCACGGGTTAAGGAAATATCTCCACAAAATTAACTATAAATGTTTTAACAAAAAAGCAATCGGCATAGAACGCACATGAAAGTAAACAAATAAAGATAGCACTCCTATAACATGGTTTCACTATAACGCGATTCAAAAATTGCGACGCCCTCCTTACAACACGGTCGCCCTATAATATGATAAGAAAATATGTACAGCAAATATGTACTGCTATACTCACGGCGAGGCTTGTAAAAAAGAAACAGCGATCCGGACCACTATTTTTTCACAATAATTTTTTTATTTTTATTATGCTCGACACTAAAACTAATTTTTTTTATTTTCAGTCCGATGTGCTATGAAGTTGTATTTTTTATTTATTTTTTATTTTAAGGTATCATAACCTAAATAGTGCGTGTTGCTAGTGATGACTCACTGATATGAAACGTGGTCGCTGAGTATGGCCTTCATAAAAAAGCTCAGTCACTCAGCGGATGATTGAGCGAGCTATGCTTAGAGTATCTCTACGTGATAAAAACAGAAATGAGAAGATCCGTACTAGAACCAGAGAAACTGACATAACTCACCGTGTTGCGAAGCTGAAGTGGGAATAGGCGGGGAACGTAGTACGTAGAAATGATGAGCGTTGTGGAACTAAGGGGCTGAAAAGGGGCGACCTCGCACCGGGAAAACGCAGCGTCGGTAGACCCAACAACCTTAGTGGACTGAAGGCCTCAAAAAAGGTCTTGGGGATTCGCTGGATCCAAGCGACACTGGATCGTAGTGTGGAGATCCTCAGTGGAGTTGAAAGAATAGAAGATACCCTAAAGTTCGATCTTAGGAAACCCAAATAAAATTACGCGTTCTAACCATTAAGCCATTATTATCACAATAGAAATATTCGACACTGCTTGGGTAACATCGCCGGCCAGACAGTAACGTTGCGTCAGTTTTCAGAACGAATACAGATGACGAAATGCATAATTGTGAACTTCGAGGGTGGTCAGATAAAATTAATAGCTCAAAACATCACAATATTGCCCTCGGACCCCGTGTGCTGTGTTTACCCCTTTTACCCCTTTGGACCTCCTGTGCTGTGTTATGCACATAAGGTTTAAAGCCTTAGTACCTGGTTAACCGAACGTTGCTCGGTAATTTTTTAGAAAATAAAAAAAGAATTTTTTGGGTAGCTGGGGCTCAATCCTACGTATTTTCTTTTCTCGAGACCGCCTGTTCCCCGAATAAGCTACGCTGACTTGACAACTTACAGCAAAAATAATAATAATAGTTATAATATTAAATTTAACAAACATGGATAAAACGATTTTTTTTTTAAATAAAACCTAGCTAGATCGATCTTTCTCCCCCAAAACTCCTACGTGCTGAATTCATGAACATTAATTTACCCCTCGACCATTTGTGTGTGCACAATTTTACACATACCAGAAAATTCGGAAAACTTAATAAATACGTAAGATTTACACGTTTGTTTTTATGATGTCCTTCTTACTAATAATTAGTAAAAAAAATATTTTATTCATTCAATAATAATAATTGCAGTCTGAAGTACGAATGTAATTATTTGCTGTACCTCACTTAATATAACTTAATGCGGCGGAAATGGTCGAATCTGGTAAATGGTGAAAGTGCGCATATCTCATGAAGAGTTATACAGGAAGGTACCGACTATTTGTAATTATAAGTTAATTTGAATTTTAGGTACCTACACATCTCAGCACGCTACATAAAGCAATTATTTAATGTTGAAGTATTTAGAATTATTTTAAATTAAAGAAAAAATAGTCTTTTGTATTCTATGTAAAAAAGCTGTGATGGCCTAGCGGTGCGACCGTGTGAATCTCTAGAGACGATCATGGGTTCAAACCCGGGCAGACACCAATGAGTTTTTCTATTAAAACTTATGTGTCTAATTGATAATTGCAATTTATCACACGATTTTCGGTGAAGGAAAACATCGTGAGGAAACCGGCATATCTCTAGAGAATCCTAGGGATATGTGTAACCTACCAATCCGCATTGGAGCAGCGTGGTAGGTCTTAGCTCCAACCCTTCTCTCCAAAAATGGAGAGAGGAGGCCTATGCCCAGCAGTGGGATAGTAACAGGCCGTTACTTACTTATTCTATGTAAATGTAAGTTGACCTTTGTACACTTTTGTTTTTACCAATGTTTTTTCCAACATTTTTTATGGTACATAATAGATAAATAAATAAATAATAATAAATAAATAATAAGAAAAACTGTTACACAGTTTTTCAATGCCTGAAAACAGGGATAAACGATATTTTTCTTAATTAAACGTAGCTAGATCGATTTACCCCCGGTTCCCCCTATGTACTAAATTTCATGAAAATCGTTGGAGCAGTTTCAGAAATTCTTAAACTATATATAGAACGAACAATGAAAATAATGTAAAAATTTATCTTTAAAAATTTCAACTATTAAATTTTTTGGCTAATAATAAACATGAATAAATTATCAAAATAACACAAGTTTTATTATGCTAATATTAAAAACTATATTAGCATAATAAAATAAAATAATACCATGTTTAAATTATATAATTTTGACGCAAAATTAAACACTTTATTTAAGTATAAAAAGAAACCATGTAATAAAACTAGATTCTTCATGGTTCCTTAGCCTAAAACAAAAGCCAACCTTTTTTATTTCGGCCACCTTTCTCTCATGACTTCTGGCAAGCTAATGTCATTTACTTTCACAGTCGGATAAAATTCAATTGATTCTCAATAAATTTAAATAACAGACAAATAATGGAATCTAATTAAAATCCTAGGTTTGTTAGGTACTTAGGTCTTTTTTTTTCGAATTGACTGTATGCTGTTAGCCCTAACGGCCTTTACAGCGTCACCGGGCGGGACGGGCGAGCAGAAGCATCGCCGAGGTTGCGAAATGCAAATACTTAGGTCTTAGAAGCATAAAGCGTCAAGCGTCGTTCGTTGCCTAAAGTGTTTTATAATCGGTCACAGATTTTTTTTAAGGTTCAATAGTTTGTCATATTTATGGCGTTACTCCATAAATACAACCATAAAAATAAAAAACACGTTCGCAAATATTTTTTATTCCATTGTCTAGTAAAGTGGGAAAAAGAAATTCTCATTTAATTAATAATACATATTTTCTATATTGGATTAATAAAGCCGGAACCCTTTATGCGAGTGGTCCAAAACGCACTTGCTTTTAATAATTTCAAAAAGGCAATCTAAAATTCTTTCACATATTTCATGTTATAAAGCGATAACTTCCTTCTAAATTATAAGACTGTATCTGTCATTTTTTTTATTTTACACGCCGTTTGGTAGGATATGGCTTATGATTTTTATTACTTAATTTAAGTTTTAATGTATCCTGGAAACGAACAATATAATTTTATTTTATAGTTGTCGTTAGAGCACTTTATGGTGGTCTAGTGGGTCTCTTATTCATTTTATAAATGGCTAGAGAAGAAAAAAAAGGAACCATTTTTTAGAATTTATTAATTCTGAATTTTAAAATGTTCATTATATCATACCAACATAGAAACAAATAAAATGTATTATAGTAGCTTCGTACTACTAGCAAGCGTGAATCGATACATTTTAAACAATTACACTCAATTTTAGCCTGCATAATAAGTTAAATAATATATGTATATACTGCCCTTATCCCACTCAAAGTGGGGTCATGTTGTGCCGACCCCACTATAAACATGTCACATGATTCGGTTCACTATGTATTATTTACCACACGGCAGGTCGACTTACCTTAGTCGCCTTTTACAACACCTCGGTAAGAAATGAGGGTGGTACTATTCTACAAAGACGGATACCACGGTACCTATCATGAAGAACCAGCAAAGAATTCAGCAAATACTCCTTTAACAAAATAAGAAAATCGTAATATTTACTTATTATTTCTGCCTTTTGTTTACTTTTACACTGCCAATCTACTTATTTTATACTTCCAAATTTCCAAAGCAAGAAACCCTAGAGGCTCCTTTGCAGGCACAAAGTTCAAACCACGATGTCCTAACTTTCTACCTCCATAAGGAAATTGAAAAAAATGGACACACTAACTAAGAGCCGTAGAATTAAATTCTGCGACATTGAGAAATCACAATGAATATTTATACATTAAAATTAATTGCAGAAAGTCCGCTCTCACACAGCAGGCGATCTATCAACACCAGAAAGCCTTTAGACAGTTTCACAAGTTCTTCGCATATTAACTTAGAAAAAATTGACGGAGTTACGTTATAATAGTCTGCGGTGTTGCGAAATCGACGAGCAAAATTCTATAAATGGAACCCACTTTCGTGGACTAGACAGTTTGACCGCATATTAACTAGCTATAATGAGACGTGATTTGTTTGTCTGAACAGACATAATCGTCGACACAAAGCCATTAGGTTTCAAATATTATATTTACGGAGTAAATATCTTCTTCGCGGATTATAGCAAAATTATTTTATTATTACTTTCGTATTATGGATCTCCCCAAAGTAACGCCTAATTCTATAAATTATTTACGGAGTAATAAATTTCTATAAAAAAATATTTTTATTTAGTGCAGATATGAGTTGCGTTGTGGTAACCGACTAAGTAGGATAGACCACTCTTATTTCTTTGCGAGGTGTCGTAAAAGGCGACTAAGGTAAGTTGCTTCACCGTGTGGTTTCCGTCTGAGTAGAATAGACTACCCTTATTTCTTACTGAATGTCGTAAAAGGCGACTAAGATAAGTTGACTCACCGTGTGGTATCAGGTTGAATAGAATAGACCACCCTCATTTCTTAAACGAGGTGTCGTAAGAGGCGACTAAGGCAAATTGATTTTAGGAAGGCGGCCGGTCGAAAAAACGTAGCCAAATCATGCAACAACATTTTTATAACATGTTGTGCTGTCCCTACTTAAAGTGGGATAAGGACAGGAGGATGATAATGCAGATTTAATATGAGCTAAAGGAAATATCAGGCACCACCTACATGTGTTATCCAGTGACGTAAAATAATTAATAATCAATATTTAAATCAAGTCCTAAAGTTATGATTTATTGCTTCTTTAAATCAGTAAATAAGTGACTCTTTTGACATAATTATTTCGGCGCCAGCGATTGTGGCGTCATCTTAAAGATAAACATGAATGATAATAAATGTTTTATGACTTAAATGAATAATTATAGCTAAAATAATTATCATTTAATTGTATGAAACTATCTTAATTATTTACTGAATTTACATGTAACTAATGACTGCAATGTTATGTAAATTAACCATACGGAAGTATCGTTTTACAGTTGTTTTAAATGGAAATAGTCAAATTTCATCTCTTTAGTTGTTTAATACCAGAAAACGCGGTAATCACGTGACCAAGCAAAGGAGGGACTTGAGCTGGAGAGAGAATTCTTTATAAAATAACCAAACTTGTTAGCGAGGACAGCCTTGCTGTAAAATTTTGTTACAACGGTTATCATACTGTAACGGCGCTGAATCGAGTCATTGCTAGTAGTCTAGCTATAAAGCTAGACGTGTACGATTATTAAACACCCACGTGTTTAGATCATGTTACAACATGTCTGAGGGAGTTCTGTTGCTGAGGTGAAAAAATTGTTTAATAATCTGGCCATCTAATAAAAAACGTTAGACGTTTTGCTATAAGGAAGCTGTATAGAATTATGGTAATTGATAAAATTTATAATATACTATAATATCTATGTTATATATAAAACATCGACGGAGCCGAGACCTCGATAAACAATCAAGGAATATTCCTATAGTTGTCGATATGCCTCATTAACAGCTAAACCGGTTCCCGTGACTACCAGTTATACTGTTAAGTTTAAAAGAATACGAAAGAAATTTTAAGTTGAACGAAAAAATAAACGACCTGTAAAGAAACTCTTTTTCTTTGGTTGTATAATATTAAGTTACTAATATTATAAAGGCCAAGGTTTTTAAATGACTGTGAGTGGGTGAGTAAAGTGACAGAGAGCCAAAGTAATCGACGTAGCCCAAAGGATTAGCAAGGTTAAGTGGCAGTGGGCTGGTCACATTTGTCGCAGAACCGACAACCGCTGGGGTAGACGTGTTCTGGAGTGGAGACCGCGCCTTGACAAAGGTAGTGTAGGACGCCCTCAGGCTAGGTAGAGTGAGGATATCCACAGAGTGGCTGGTATCGGTTGGACACAAAGAGCTGAAGACCGAGCTCAGTGGCACGCAAACGAAGAGACCTATGCCCAACAGTGGACAGAGACAGGTTGATGATGATGATGAATGGGTGTGTATTTTTATACTATAACGGCTTCAGGTATGTATGTCCACCATACCCAGAAGGTTTTAATATCTTTTTCGGATTGACTAATGCTGCTAGCCCTAATGTGCACGGAGTATGTAGAAGCAATGGGCGTTGGGGTCCTAAGGTGCTGGAATGGCGACCTAGCACCGGAAAACGCAGCGTCGGTAGACCCCCATCGAGATAGACGGATGACCTCAAAAAACGTCACGGGATCCAAGCCGCACAAAGTTGTGGGCTGTGGAGATCCCTTAAAGAGACTTATGTCCAGCAGTGGACATCGGTTGAAAAAGAAGCTTGCCCTAATGACTTTTACAGAGTCACCGGGGGAGGGGAGAATGGATTAATCACAACAAAAAATAACTTCCAAGACCACGAGTCAATAAGAGGACTCGTGGAATTTACGCGGGAACAACTTTGTGACATGTGTAATAGAAAGAGAGCACCAAACTAAAGACTAGCAGTTTCACCTCAGGAACAGAACTCCCTCAGACATGTTGTAACATGATTTCGACATGTGGGTGTTTAATAATCATACAACGATGACACGATCCAACAGCGTAACAGTATAATAACCGCTCTAGTTAAATCTTACAGCAAGACTCTTTCGCTATGGCAAGCTCGGCTATTTTATAGCCGATTGTCAAGCCCATCCTTTGTTTGGTCACGCGATTACCGCGTTTTTGGTATTAAATAACTATGAGATGACATTTGACTACTTCCATTTCTAACAACTTTAAGATGACATAGCGCCCTTTTTGATTAAAATAGTGGCAACACTGTGACGTGTTTGTTTCCGGTTGAATCTTCCTGTTGATAAAACGTTTCAGTGACAGTCAGTTTTTGTTCGTCATTCAAGAGAAGTGCATCTCGGAACGGGAAATGTGGTATTACTATTATATTGTGTTCTTGTTGAAAGTGTGCGTTAACATAAATAAAAAATTAAAGCTGCAAAAAATCATTTATAACTTTTGATATAAATATCGATTATTAATCACTATACATCACGAGATGTGACGTATTCCTTACATCTCCTATTATTCATGCGGTACCACACAGTAATTTCTACGCAGGCAAAGCCATGGGTTCAGCTAGTTTGATATATTTGTATTCAGAGTGGCGGAGGATCTGAAAACGTCGGTTAAGTCAAATTTAGCCAGGTTCTAGCTGCTATAATATACAACGACACTATCTAAGTCGGCGTTTCTAGAATAACAATGAATTAGCTTTCGAAAGATCTTAGATCAAGCAATTTGTAAAGTGGGGCGACCGACAAGAAACAACTTACTGCAATTTTGCGATAAAGAAGGTAAAAATGCTAATACAAATTTTAAATTAAAAAAAAAGGGGTGGCACTTGCTAGATATGAAACATCAAGATTACTCTACACAGGACCATTACACTACACAAATACAATTTAAAAAAAGCGCCGGTGACATGAGGAACTCGATCCCGGGTTTTGAACTTTTTTTGGTCCGCACGTTAACCGTTAGGCTACCACAGCATTACGTTTGACGGCGAAAACTTCATTTACTTTCTATTCAACGCATAAAACATTTTTTTAAATGAAACCTAGGTACATCGATTTGTTACCCCTAAAACCCCCTGCATACTGCATTTCATAAAAATCATTGTAGCCGTTTCCGAGATTCGGAATCTTTAACTCATTTAAACTTTAAAGATGTATGAATAAATAAATTCAAATTCAAATTCAAAATATTCTTTATTCAAGTGGACTGTTTACAGTACTTTTGAATCATCAAATGTTTTAAAGAAGCTACCACTGATTCGGAAGTTTGCTCCTACCGAGAAGAATCAGCAAGAAACTCGGCGGCTAATCTTTTAAAAATTATTACAATTTGATGGTTACAAGATAATCGTTGCAGCTGGATGCGTAGCTGACTGCAGTTAAGATAAGCTATCACTCAAATAATCCTCAATAGTATAGTAAGCTTTATGTAGCAACATCGTTTTGAGATAATTTCTAAACTTGTGTAAAGGCAAGTCCAGATAATGTTGAGGAATTTTGTTATAAAAACGTGTACCGAGACCGACAAATGATTTTCGGACCTTTTGGAGGCGTAATCTAGGCGTCATTAGTTTATGTCTGTTTCTTGTATGTCTGTCATACCTATCACTATTTTTACTATACAAGTGAATATTTTTACGTACAAATAGTATATTACTGTAGATGTATTGTGAAGCTACAGTCATAACGCCAATTTCTTTGAACTTTTCCCTAAGAGAATCACGAGGTTTCATATTATAAATACCACGTATAGCTCTTTTTTGCAAAACAAAGACCCTGTGAATATCAGCCGCTGTACCCCATAGCATGATTCCATATGACATAATGCTATGAAAATAGGAAAAATAAACAAGTTTTGCTGTGTCAACATCAGTTAATTGTCTAATTTTCCTAACAGCGTAGGCAGCGGAACTTAATTTTCCACAAAGGTTTGTTATATGGGGTCCCCATTGGATCTTTGTATCTAAGGTCATTCCTAAAAACACAGTTGTATTTTCTTTCACTAATATTTCATTATTTAATATAACATTTTCTGTTGGTCTGGTTCCATTAAGCAGTGAAAACTCTACGCATTTTGTCTTTTTTGTGTTTAAAAGTAGGTTATTTATGGTAAACCAGTGAGATATTTGAGACAAAGCATTATTCACATCGTCAAGATTTTCCTTATATCTGTCAACCTTAAAAATTAATGATGTATCATCTGCGAATAGTACAATGTCGCAAATACTGGGCACAAAATATGGCAAATCATTAATATATACTAAAAACAAGAAAGGACCTAAGATTGAACCTTGAGGCACGCCCATAACTGTTACTGATCCGGATGACTTGACGTCATTTATACATACTCTTTGTAATCTATTGGAAAGAAAAGATGTAATAAGACTAAGCGCATTATCTTTGATCCCATAATGACGCAGCTTATACACGAGAGTTGTATGTTGGACACAATCGAACGCTTTAGACAAATCGCAGAAAATACCAATAGCGTTCTGCGAATTCTCCCAGGCATCGAAAATGTGTTTCAACAGCCTTGCGCCCGCATCTGTTGTTGATCGACCCTTAGTAAAACCGTACTGCTCAGTATGTAGTAATTTATTCAAATCGAAATGTCTGAGCAGTTGATTGTACATAATTTTTTCAAAAATCTTACTAAGAGTTAGTAATACTGAAATGGGTCTGTAATTATTGGGATCATTTTTATCACCTGATTTAAACAAAGGGACTAATTTACTATATTTCATGAGATCAGGAAATATTCCGGAATCTACAGCTCTATTAAAAATCAAGGCTAGATAAGGCGCAATAATTTCAATAATGTTATTCATTGTTTTCATGGACATGCCCCATAGATCTTGTGTTTTCTTCAATTCTATTGTTTTGAAGACCTTAAGAATGTCACATGGGGTAATATATTGAAAATAAAAGTTAGCACTGCACTCAGTGGAAATAGTTCTTAGTAAATTAAGAGCTTCTGTTGGCGAAGAATTAATACATTGAGTGGTCGCAATTGGTATATTTTGGAAGAAATTTTCAAATTTTTTAGCGACCTCTGCATCAGAAGTAATGATTTGATCATTAATAATAAGCTTAAATTCACGATTATTTTTTTTATTTCTACCTAATTCATCGCCTATAATATCCCAGGTGGCTTTTATTTTATTGTCTGCCTTCATAATTTTTTGTTTGATAAATAGCGACTTAGCTTGTATGCAAACAATTTTAAATAGCTTTGAGTAGTTTTTTACATATTCAACAAATGTGGGGGTTTTATTAAATTGTTTTTGTGCATACAAATCAAATAATTTATTTCTACTCTTAAAAATGCCAACAGTTGCCCAATCACTAAATTTCAAGTTTTTTAGTACACTTTTTTCCACGGTCTTAAAAACATTATTGAATTCATAGTATATTAATCCAAAAAGAGCATTGTATAGTTCATCCGGACCTCGTTTTCTAATTTCTAGAGTAGGAATTCGAGCTATAATTTTTTCCTTAAATTTCCTAATTTTTTTATTGGTGATATGCTTAAACTTTATTACTTGTTTTTGTTGCGTTTCAGCGTATGGAACAGATATACGTTGTCCAGAATGATCAGATTTGAGATTATTGATTACAGCTTTTTCAAAAACTTTACAATTACAAAATACGTTATCAAGGCAAGTAGCTGAAGTTGCGGTTATTCTGGTGGGTTCATTGAATACATTCTCTAAGTTAAAGCATTTAAATAAATTAAGTAATTTAGATCTATTGTGAGAGTTTACTAAAATATCAATATTGAAGTCACCACATATTAACAATTTTTTCAATGTTTTGCAAAGCCTCGTAAGAACGATCTCCATGGTATCCTCAAATAAAGAAAAATCACCTGATGGGGGTCGGTACACGCTCACTACAATATACTGCTCCAGCTCTACACAAGACAGCTCTATAGTGCGTTCTATAGAAAGACTTACAATATCCTTTCTTTCTTTATAGTTTTTATTATCTTGCATTAATATTAAAGAACCCCCTCGACTATTAACAGTCTTTCTCAAGAAGGCACTGCACACTGTATAATTTTTAATATTAAATAATATTTCGAATTTAGTAAACCAGTGCTCTGTTATGCATAACACATCAATATCAAATTTTTTAATAAATAATTCTATTTCAAATTCTTTGCCAGATGCGCCCTGTATATTCTGATGTACTACATTTAATTTGCAAGGCATATCTGTTGTCTTAATGTCTAGTTTAAATTTGTTCTATCAATATTGGTACTACATGTACTATTATTAACATATGAGTCAAAAGACTTTATTACACTTTGTGTAACAGTATCATTAATATTAAATGCTAGCAATGTAGCTATTTGACGTCTTAATCTTAAGGGCAGATACATTGTATCTTTAGTCAAGCAAAAAGAAGATACAAATTTATTTGTATCAAAATAAAAAAATGCATCATTATGATGACATGTCAATAGTTAATGACAAACATACAAATGACATAATCAATATATAAAATAAATACATAGTTAGTATAAAAGCTGTACACCAGTGTATCCCAACGTGGGACCCAGGCCCCCACAAAGGGGGCAATTTTATTATTAGATTAGGGACTCGACACGACTTTAACCCTTTCGCTCTGGACCATTTTAATGCAGTGCTCCATTTCAGTGCCAAACGATAAAAGAAAATTCAAGTAACGACATATCACTACACGTCCACTCTCACCAAGGAGATCTCGTGTTACTGACGTGGTCCGCTTGAGACAGTGTAATGTTTCCTTTATACGTTAATTATTAGTGAGTGTATATATATGTATTGTACATATAAGCTGTGATGGCCTAGCGGTGCGACCATGTGAATCTCTAGAGACGATCATGGGTTCAAACCCGGGCAGACACCAATGAGTTTTTCTATTAAAACTTATGTGTCTAATTGATAATTGCAATTCATCACACGCTTTTCGGTGAAGGAAAACATCGTGAGGAAACCTGCATATCTCTAGAGAATCCTAGGGATATGTGTAACCTACCAATCCGCATTGGAGCAGCGTGGTAGGTTTTAGCTCCAACCCTTCTCTCCAAAAATGGAGAGAGGAGGCCTATGCCCAGCAGTGGGATAGTAACAGGCCGTTACTTACTTACTTACATACGGGTATTGTATATAAACATACACGCTAAGATACACATATTTCAATCTGCAACTGTCAACACGGGTCTTAACCCGAGACACTGTTCGAAAACCAACACGAAATATACCTAACAATAATTATCTGCAATCGTAACGAAAAAAAAAAAATAACGGTAGTAGATAACAAAAATTATACAGTAGGTAATAAAAAATAATCAACTCGTACATAAACTTAGCACTTATCTCTAATGTAACTTAAAAGTTTCGTACCTACTACTGTCGAAACGAGATAACATCTCGCCAATTGTACTAGTTTATCTGTCGAATCTTGGCAGCGTCCGAAAACGGTATTAATATTATTTCACTGTTTACTGCTCGCCGTTCAAATATTAAAATTTATCTTGCCAAAAAAAAAAAATATATATATAATGTTATAAACATGTTGTAACATGATTTGGCTGCGTTTTTAAGACCGCCCGCCTGCCTAACGTCAACTTACCTTAGTCGTATTTTACGACACCTCGATAAGAAGGCGGGTGGTCTATTCTACCAAACCGGATACCACACGGTGGGTCAACTTATTTTAGTCGCCTTTTACGACACCTCGGTAAGAAATGAGGGTGGTCTATTCTACTCAACCGGATACCATACGGCGGTTCGACTTACCTTAGTCGCCTTTTACGACACATCGGTAAGAAATGAGGGTGGTCTATTCTACTCAGCCGGATAACACACGGCGGGTCGACTTACCTTAGTCGCCTTTTACGACACCTCGGTAAGAAATGAGGGTGGCACTATTTTACTTAGCCGAATACCACACAGCAATCAAATATTAAAATGTATCTTGCCAAAATATCTATAGTTAACGAGCGCCATATATGTATGTATATCAGTGAACACGACAGGATGATATTAAGGAGGTCAGCTTGAAATATAGCCTCTTAAAGAGCTATCTATTCTAATATATAAAGCTGCAAGTTTTTTTGTTTGTTTGAACGTGCTAATCTCAGGAACTACTGGACCGATTTGAAAAATTCTTCGATTGATTCGATGAATATGTCCATTTATCAAGGAAGGCTATAGGCTATATAACATCACGCTAAGATGAATAGGATTCTTATCCTATTCACAATAAAAAATAATACGAAAACGGCAAATTTCTTTAATTAAAAGTTTTATAACGGCAAGCTTTTGTTGCGGGCGCCAATTAAACGGTGAAAGTTATTCAAAAATCATGTATCACAAAATTGTTTCTCTCTAAAAGTTCTAAATAAAAGTTCGCGACAGCATATATCTGGCTTTTAAAATTAACACACATTTACCATTTTATGATTATAAAAATACTATATTACGGTTTTAATCTTTCCACGCGGGCGGGACAGCTGGTGATGGCTAGTCTACACAAATATATAAAGCTGAAGAGTTTTTGTTTGTTTCTTTGAACTCACTAAGCTCAGGAACTACTGGAGTGATTTGAAGAATTATTTGAGTATAAGATAATCCATTTACCGAAGAAGGCTTTAGGCTATATAACATCACGATAAGATGGATAGAAGAGCAGCAATAAAAAATATTACAAAAAACGGCAAAATTTAAAGCTTTCGTTGCGTGCGCTGAGTAAGCGGTGAAAGTTATTAAAAAATCATGTATCAATCAGCACGTTCAAACAATTAATCAATCAAACAAACTCTTCAGCTTTATATATTAGTATAGATAATGACTAACTTTTATCCGCAACTTCGTGTACTTGTACTTTTGTCACGTGATATGTTTTAATTTTTATTTTTTCTTTCTCTTTTCTAAATATATGTGTAAAAAGAAAAATAAATAAAAAATAAATAAATATTGATAATAGATGGCGCTTTTCAATGTCATCCTATTCCTGTAGAATTAACAGGTTTTCTAAAGCCTCGCGAATAATTATTCCAAATTTCATCGATATTGGTTCAGCGGATTCGTACATACATCCATACTAACAAACTTACGCATTTATAACATTAGTAGGATAGGATAGGACATGATTGATTATTAGAACGAAAGAAGTTGCGGGTACCTCTGGTAAATAAATATTTAATTTTCAAAAATTCGGTGACGCCAGAGTTACAATTATCTAATTATCGTCCATTAGAGATGGTGAGATTAGAGATAAGGTCGCAACACTAGTTCGTTCCCCAGAACAGTCATAAAATCGCGCGCGCACCGCACATAATAGAGATGTTGAGAATCGATTTTTTTTATAAATAATCGATTATTTTTTTTATCAAAAATCGATTATTTTAACTATTCTCTTATTCTTTTCTTGTTTTTTAAGATACGCATTGTGGATGAAACCAATGTAGTCAAACTTACACATTTTAATCGAAGTTCACAAACAGCGCATCTGTTATTATTACTTGGTAGTAGTAGTAAGTAGTCCACTTTAATTGGCCTTTATTGTAATTAATTATTATATTAAAAAGGCAACTTTTCAAAAGGTCAGAAAAAAATCGATTAAAAAAAGAATTTATTTTAAAGAGAATAAAAATAGATTTTTTTTCTACTCCATGTTACATCCCTAGTACATAATGGCGTCCATTACGGCGCAACTTTGTGAATCGCAACAGGCTATTAAATGTAATTAAGTGCGCGAGTACAGCCCAGTTATGTAAATCAGCCATTGTTGCTAAGCGAGTTTAATTTCACTATTGAATAACGACCTTGAGATCGTTAAGTGTAGCTTTGTGGCGGAGTGCGATGAACGTACCGTTATAGTGTAAGAGCCGACCGCGACATATCATCCACGGGAGTACAGTTGAAACATTCAGTAATAAAATACTTACCTATCTGCATCATTATTAAATAAGTAAATTTAAGAAATAATAATCTGAAACCCACAGCCCTTTTTTTCTAGTTCTTGATACAATAGACTACTACTGTTGAGTCTTAAAGGATGTCCACGCCTGCTTGCATTTTGTTTGGATACTCATATTGGAGCTTGTCTGTAGATCCCTGCGATCTTTTAAAGTTGCTTATTTACCCAGTTTGTTCAAGGACTACTAATGCTGCTTTACTGTACTTTACATTAGGACCCCAATGAGTATTGATTTTTTATAGAATTCCAATTTTCTGTTATACTTATTCACTTTTTATTGGTTTAATCACGTAGAGGCATGAATAACTTGCTTCATCGCTCGCTGAGAGGCCTACTTGGCAAGTTTAATAACCATAATTAATTTGGCATGGAATTTTTTTAATGAAAAGATGCGTAACTTCTCGACAACCGTCTACCCGATTTAGATACACAATTTATGGTAATTTAAGTTTATTAAAAATATATACCTAAATGTTTATTTATAATATAGTATATGTTTTACAATAATTAATGTTAATGGCTCATTTAATATAGAGTTGAAGACACTAACGGTTTCTTATATTCGTATTTGCATTTGTTTCATTCACGAAATAACGTTTTATTGTAATTGATTTATTTTTCTGTGTCTGAAGATGCCTGCTTAGAATTTGCCTATACATTCCTGTGTAGAAGGAATATCGGAACGAAGAAATGACAAAAATATCAACGTATATTCATGCGAATTAAACATTTTATTTAATGAGTATCTTATATTAATTACGGATGGAAAGTACTTGTTGTACTGTACCACGCATCCAAATCCCATTGAGAGTGTAGATTTATTATTGCTGCTGTAAATTCCGAAATTACAAATAAATTTCTTATATACCCACAAGTAAATACTAAGAAATTGAAGAGTAAATTAAATTTTGATTGACTAATTTACTCTGTTTAAATTATCTGGTACAGGGTAAGGAAATGTATCGGCGTATATTAATTTACATTGATATTCCGAGAGCGTAATAAAATGAACGATCGACACGAAAACACTTAGGAAAATTAACGTCAACGTAACGGACTTCGTAAATAAAACATGTTACGAAATGCAATCATTTGTAAAATTTTGCATACAAAATATAGACAAGCAATATTTTTTGTGCTCTATCTAACAAATCACAATAGACCAGAGTTTTAATAGTTCAATATAAAAAGTACATTAGTAAACAAAAGCAGTTTAGCGATTTCGGTACCATTCTCTTGCGTTTGAAGTTAGGTACTATTCAGTACCAGTGTACCTAGCTTTTGATATTGGACAAGATTTATAGATATTTGAATAGAATTTTAAAGAGTAGGAGATAAATAATATATCCTATTTTATAATAATACTTCTATATTATCGATATGACACCAAATTGGCTTAACAGTCAAATACACGTATTTCGCGGATGGAAACTAAAGTGTGTTTGATTTTTTTTAACTTATGTGTAAAACATTATTGTCGAACCTGTCTGAATTTCTGTTCTATAAGTAATTTGCTAATCAACAATGGAGCAACTGTGTATGTCGAAAGTTCCATATCTCTTAATCTCATTAAAAACAGCTTATATTTCCACTTTAACAAACCTATTTTAAGCATTTTTAAGCTCATCCTTTATATATACCACCAAGGTATTTTCTCAAGGATTATTCTTATTGCTTTTGTATTTCTGACTAATAACTCTACGCTTACAAACTAAATCAAAACACATTCAAATCACCAAAATACTCGTGTTCTGTACTTAGTTTTTATAATATGAGTATCTTTAAAGAAAAAAGTGCATAGTAATCTTCTAGGCAAGCGAACTCTACTTTACAATTTATCATCGCTTACCTTGAGGAATGAATGCAATCTAGAGCTAGTCTGTTAAACAACATATAATTTAGCAATTATTTTAATCTAGTATATTCGGATATAAATCAATAAAAATAAAAAATATATTCAGTCAGCGCTCGTGAACATTTTCAAACAGATTAAATCATTTCCGACAAGACAGCACATTAGTGTTTTCGATATCGATCACGTTTCGCCGGCGCCGAGTTTTGCCGTGAGCTCTTTGTTTACAAACTTAGTATTACGAGGTTGCAGCGTCTATCAAATATTTATTCGCAAATCTGATATCTGTGCACACACAATAAGCTTCTATTTCGCATACTTTAATAAATACTGTAAGTTAAAACGATAGAGGTGTATATTAGACCTATGTAATAACTAATATATAAAGCTGAAGAGTTTGTTTGAATGTTTGAACACGCTAATCTCAGGAAATACTGGACCTATTTGAAAAATTCTTTGAGTTTAGGATAGTCCATTTATCGAGTAGGGCTATAGACTATATAACATCACGCTAAGATGAATAGGAGAGGAGCAGCAATAAAAAAAATCTATTCTATTCTATTCAACCGGATAATTCAAATATCGGTAAATAATAAATTGCCTAAAGAGAAAAAGATTACGAAATAAAGAAATATTATTACATAACTTACGGACACTGCATGTATAAGGTATGAGAACGGATTGATTAACGAACGCGGAGTAAAGCAAAAATAATTCTATCACTACATTTAATTCTACGCTAATTTAAACAATATATAACAGGCTGTTTTCTTTATAATCTTTCGCCCACAAATATAAAGATTCAATATGAATTATTCAAAGACATTCGTGACCTAATTCCATAAATTAGTAAACACATGTATACAACAAGGTAAACGATGGAGAATAAAATGTCAAAGGTTATTATAATATCTGTCATAGAACAATGGCATAATCAGGTGGCCTCTAAAAATTAATTAAAAATTGTGATGCTAAGCCATGATAGCATGAGATATAGCGAAAACTTGGTATACTGGTACAAAACCCGTTGCG
Organism: Morpho helenor; assembly: GCA_029227775.1. NCBI lineage: Eukaryota > Metazoa > Arthropoda > Insecta > Lepidoptera > Nymphalidae > Morpho > Morpho helenor. The sequence goes on along the minus strand of JARGCU010000022.1, from coordinate 13,828,268 downwards.
GAAACCAATATAGGTTTGTTAACGGACACACTATACAATAACTCGATGTAATAGAAATAACACTATTCGAGTTCCGAGATGCACTTCTCTTGAATGACGAACAAAGACTGAATGTCACTGAAACGTTTTATCAATAGCAAGACTCCATCGGAAACAACAACAGCACAGTGTTGCCACAATTTTAATAAAAAAGGGCGCGAAACTCTTGTTTCATGACTGCGTTGCGATAAAATACAAAGCGGAAGTCATTCGCGACAACAGGTTAGGTTTCTATAATAATTGCTTAGGTTCCGAAGCGGTCGACGTTTTGATCTTGAGTCGCGACTCACCAGAGTTAGCAACTCATTCGATGGTCTCGGTATTCGCTTCTACAATAAAATTACGCAATCCATACTAGACCAGTCTAAAGAAAGGTTTAAATTAAGTGTAAGAGATATGCTTATACGTAAAGCATATTAAAAAATTGAAGATTATTTGGATGATAAAAAAAGCCTGGATTTGAAAACCCTTTCAGCTTCATACAGGACCCACAACACAACATGGCCCGGCACAACATGTTATAAACATGTTGTCACATGATTTGACTACGTATTTTACAGGCCTGCCTGACATCAACTTACCTTAGTCCTCAAAGGGTGGTTTATTCTACTCAACCGGATACCACACGGTGGGTCAACTTACCTTAGTCGCCTTTTACGACATTTCAGAAAGCTTCATAGCCGTATAATGTACGAACATGTTGCGCTCACCCCACCTATAGTGGGCAGGAGGATGTATTCATACTCCAGCTATATTAGCGACCTCACGTCGAGTATTAAAGAACAGTTATATATAATTCGCTAACAAATTATATAATTTTGGATGCTGAAAGTTGCGCCCATTAACGAAAAGAAGAGAAGTGCTAAATTAAGATGGTATAGACATATAATAAGGAGGGATAAAATCATGTGACCAAACGATATGCATTGATATGTGACTAGAGGGAGACCAAATAAGAGATGGTTGGATTGTGTGAAGAATGACATGCGTATAATAAGAAAGGAAAAAAAGTAGAACGATCATATTGGTGTGACATACCTACATGTATAAAGTATGACAACCGAATAAATATAGAATTACATTAATTTACACTCATAACAGATTAAAAAAAATATCATTACCAACCTTTGTAATAGCTAAGCGGTAAAAATGAACGAGCTATTAGATTTGACAAGGTTTTTTAACAAGTTGAGGATTACAGTAACCTTAAATGAGTTAAACCAGTTTTGTTATAAATAACTTATGCCGCTCACGACATAGATACGACCTCTTTCAAGGTTTAACTGGTTTGTACAGTCGGCGGCAGATAAATATTAGCGCAAAATAAAAAAAATTATAAACTCAATTACGATCCATATTTCTAAATAATTTGTATTATATAAAAAAATAGCTGTGATAGCCCAGCGGTGATATCGTGCGACTCTTTCGAGGGGGTTACGGTTCGAGGGGGTCTGTTAAAAACTTATGTGTCTAATTGAGATTTGTAATTTATCATACGCTTTTCGGTGAAGGAAAACATCTTGAGGAAACCTGGATATCTCTAGAGAATTCTGAGATATATGTAACCTACCAATCCGCATTGAAGCAGCGTGGTAGGTCTTAGCTCCAATCCTTCTCTCCAAAAGCGGAGAGAGGGCGCCTATGCCCAGTAGTGGGATGCTAACAAGCCGTTACTTTACTTTTATATATAAAAAATATATTAAATTGTTGTAGATTGTACTAAAACAATAAAATCAAAATAAATTTTAATACAGATTAAAGTTCAAATTATTAAGATATTTTTTTAAAGATCTACTTAAAGTTCGCCTCCTGTCTCTCTCACACTTTTTTTTAGAGAGAAGAGCTTAAAGAAAAAGAGATAATGAGTTTGGAACTTAGAACCCACCACGCTGCTCCAATACACATTGGTAGCAAACACATATCTCTAGAATTCTCTAGAGATATCCAGGTTTTCTCAAGATGTTTTTCTTCACCGAAAAGCGTGTGATTCATTGCAAATATCAATGATAAGAGATCTACATAAAGAATTATATTATAAAAAAAACAACCTCCGATCTTAACCCTTGTAGGTCGGTAAAAATAAATTCAAAAAAGCAATTTTTCAAATCAGCACTAGAGTGGACGCTTAAAAACGACTTATTTAAAGTTTATATAATTAAATAAATAATTTATAGATTTGCGATTTTGTCGTGGTATCTATCTCCTGATGATGCTTCGGTTGCGGGGCGAAACGATTATTGAGTTTGTGATAGTGAACGTATGTAGTGCTTGTGTATTGTGGTGGCGGTGTTGGAGGTTTGTACGTGTGTGTTTACGAATCCTGCATATATCAGGTATGGAAACGGATTGTCCACTCTACATTTAGCATTATATATATAAATATTTTCTAATGTGAAATATATTAGAAAATATTTATATATATAATGCTAAATGTAGAGTGCGGACCGCGGATTATAGCAACATAATTTTATTATTACTTTTATGTATAAATAAATTTTGAATTTGAATTTGTAAATGCGTTGCCGACTGTACAAAAGTATATCACACGACAAATCGTGTAAATTGCGTTATGATGTCTTCCACCACACGAGCGAAGCGTTAAATGTTCTAATAAATAACTGGTAAATTTTACAGTCAGCTTTTTTTACTTAACACGGAATTGATATGTTTATACATCCTCCTGAACTTATCCCACTCTGAATGGGGTCGGCAAATCATATGACAACATGTTACAAACATGTTGTCATATGATTTGGCTGCGTATTTTACGACCGGCCGCCTGTTTGACGTCAACTTACCTTAGTCGTATTTTACGACTCCTCGGTAAGAAAGAGGGTGGTCTTTTTTACTCAATCGGATACCACACGGCGGGTCGACTTACTTTAGTCACCTTTTACGACACCTCGGTAAGAAATGAGGGTGGTACTATTCTATTCAGCCGGATACCACACGGCTTACGGAATTGATATTTTTATAAAAGGATAAAATTTTTACATAATATTTCTCCATCCGAAATACTGGAACGTAACGTCTTATGTAATGAAGGAAGGACGAGAGTGTGTAAACACCACTATTCCACTCTAAGAGAAGTCAGCACTACATGTTTTTCTCTTCTAATTTCTCATATCATTAAAATCTGGCACTACTCCTTTTATATCCATGTCATGCTTCACATAATCTGACAGGCACATGATGCACATGAGGCACAATCTGAAATGTTAATCACATTTTAGGTAGGCCTAAAATGTGATTAACATTTTAGGCCTGCCTCTAGTTACTATCCAGTCGAATTCATATTTAACACTCGTTTGGACACATAGCCACACATCACACACAAACACACACGCACGCACACACACGCACACACACACATACACATTACATATTCATACCACATTAAACTTTAAATTTTTTAATAAACCTAATGTTTCCAATTTGATTTTATAATCATGCGCTTGTTTGCTTTGTAAGCCGTGTGGTATCCCGCTGAGTAGAATAGAACACTCTCATTACTTAACGAGGTGGCGTAAAAGGCGACTAAGTTAAATCGACCTGCTGTGAGGTATCCGGTTGATTAGAATAGACCACCCTTATTTCTTACCGAGGTGTCTTAAAAGGCCACTAAGGTAAGTTGACCCACAATTTAGTATCGGGCTGAGTAGAATAGACCACCCTTATTTCTCACCGATGTATCTTAAAGGACCACTAAGGTAAGTTGACCCACAATTTAGTATCGGGCTGAGTAGAATAGACCACCCTCATTTCTTGTCAAGCTGTCGTAAAAGACGACTAAGGTGAATTGACGCAAAGTGTGGTATCCGGTTGAGTAGAATAGACCACCTTTTTCTTATTGAGGTATCGTAAAATACGACTAAAGTAACATTACGTAAGGCAGGCGGCCGGTTGTAAAATACGTAGCCAAATCGTGTGACAACATATGACAACAACCCCACTTAGAGTGGGATAAGGGCAGGAGAATGATTATTGATTATTTATTACCCCTCTAAGCTACATTAGTTTATCTATTATTGTATATTTTGTTCAATCATTATATTTTTTTTTTGTTACAATATATCGCACTCACTGGAGGCCTATCTCAATGTGCTGCGTAACACCGTCTATGGCAGGCCTAATCGGTCAACCTTAATTTTGTCACTCGACCCTTCTAATTCCTATGCATCTCATGGAACGCAATATTGCACGTACACCATACAAAGCGTGTCGGCGCATACAGAGCGATTAAATAGGGCATTCAAACATATTACATTAATTAAAGCACAAACAAAGCTTATTAAATTACTGAGCTTTATTTAACTTGTAATGTACTCGTTTTAAAAGCTTTTATTTGACTTGAAATGTATACATTTGAAGGTGGAATCTTGCAAGTTAAATTTGACACATTTCCCGGTGTTCGATTAAGCTGAAATTTTACATACTGGTCCAATCCCGATGACAATGCATGCAATGCATATTTTACTACCGGCCTGCCTGACGTCAACTTACCTTAGTCTTATTTTACGACACCTCGGTAAGAAAGGGTGGTCGATTCTACTCAGCCGGATATCACAAGACGGTATATTTATTGCGTATTATAGTATTATTGCGAAATAAGAATGAGGCGCTTTATGCCATATTATTCGTTGTACCTGGGTGACCGAGCCTTGCTCGATAATTTTTAAAATGATGTAAAAAAAGTGAAATTAAAAAAAAAATTGAAAAGAAAAATTAAAAAATAATAGGGCAGGTTGTGGCTCGATCCTAGGATTTTCACCTCTCTAGACCGCCCGTTCTCCAAATGAACCACCATGACTTTACGTTTGACAGCGACAAATTGTGATTGTATTCAACGTAAATTTAAAAAAAAAAATTAGAGTTCGAAAACAGGGATAAAACGATTTTTTAAATAAATAAAACTTATCTAGATCGACTTGTCTCCCCCCAAACCCCCTACATGCTGAATTTCAGGAAAATCGTTAGAGTCGTTTCCGAGATTATGAAAACATATATACAAGAACTCATTTAAATATTAAAGATATGTATAGTGTCTTTTAGTTTTTTTTTAACTGTATTTCTATTTATAAGCTAATTTGAAACTTTTTCATACTTTTGCTAAAGCAAAAGATAAGACCTATATCAATACCTGCATATAAGTTTGGGCAAATTAAAACAAAAATGACACATTCAATAGAGAAATACGGTAAAAGAATTATAATTAAAAAAACTAGTTTTATATATCGAAACTAACCCATTAAAATGGATTAGTTATATATAAAAAAAATCGTTTCACAATTTGAATGATATTTACATATTTTATAGTTTATGAAATTCAATAAAAAAAATATGTATATGATCATCATATTAATAGCTATAATAATAGCGGACGTTCTGAATTTAATTATTAATATATTATATAAATATGTCGGAATTTGCCCAATATATTGATATTAGTGGGTACTTTGGTCATTTTTACATATTATAAAACAAAACCAAAAGCTGTCTGTTTGTGTATGGTCGATTTTCTCAAAATCTATTGAACGGATTTTGTACGGTTTTTACTTAAAAGACTGTGCGTTTCTTTCGGAAGGTTTAGGTTTACGTTAATTATGGTTTTATGTAAATGGTGTTCAAATGGTAGAGCAATTGTACAAAAATTCGCCTGCCGGAAGCTTAGTCGCGTACGCCGCGAAATCCAACAGAGATTCACTAAAGTAATGTACGCCGTGCGGTATCCAGCTGAATAGAATAATACCACCCTCATTTCTTACCGAGGTGTAAATGGCGACTAAGGTAATTTGACTCACCGTGTGGTATCCGGTTGAGTATAATAGACCACTCTCTTTGTTACTGAGGTGTCGTAAAATACGATAACGGTAAGTTGACGTCAGGCAGGCGACCGGTCGTAAATTATGCAGCCAAGTCATGTGTCAACATGTTTGCAACATGTGCCGAACCCCACTTAGAGTGGGATAAGGGCAGGATGATGATGATGATGCGATAAAGATTACTTTATCGCATCATCATCATCATACATCATCATTGGTACATTAGTACCAAAGAAGTGTAGATCTACAAAAAATACTACAAAAAGTCAGCAACAGCATGTCTCTATCTCTCATGGTTATCTCACAAATAACTTTTATGTTAAAATTTCAATTCCGACACTAGTTATCACGTGCCGAAGCTGGTACTGCTAGTTTATCAATTCACCACCACGCCACCACTACACTATGCATGCACTAACGCATGCATTCACTACTACAATTTAAAAAATCATTATGCCTCGTAACTGAAGCATCATTGTTTAGGAAATTTCACGAATTTTTTGAGTAAATATATGATAAATATATGATTGTTTGTTGTTTTTTGACTGGCCGCCTGCCTACCTCAGTCGTATTTTACGACACGTCGGTAAGAAAGAGGGCGGTATATTCTCTTCAGCCGGAAACCACACGGTGAGTCATATTACCTTAGTCGCCTTTTACGACACCTCGGTAAGAAATGAGGGTGGTACTATTCTATTCAGCCGGATACCACACGGCGTAACATTGTTTCATAAGTTATAATTAATTAAGTTTCGCTACACTGTTGTATTAAGATTCCCTGAATGGATAGTGATAAGCTGAAAATAAATAAATAATAACTAGTACTTTTAGACGAGCTAAAAATTATTTTGTTAGAAGGTTAAAACCGCACCTACTTCAGCTTAGCATTTTAGGCGAGGTCAAGAGCGACCTGTCACTGACAAAAAAATGATGACCATTCAATTGACACAGAAAATCGCTATCTTAAATCGACTTCCCACGCACGTTATCCAAAAAAGTACCCGTGTACAATTTTAAAACTCAAATTTGTATATAATACTAGCAATTACCAGCGGCTTCGCCCGCGTGGAAAGATTAATACCATAATATAGTATTTTGATCATCATTCTCTTACCCTTATCCCACTCTAAGTGGGGTCGGCACAATATGTCTCCTCTATCATTCGTCAACTCTGGTGCCACTCCTTTAACATGCATATCATTTTTCACACAATCCATCCATCTTTTTTACGGCATCCCCCTAGCCATACATCATACATACGTAATATAGTATATACATACGTAATACAGTATTTTGAATACCATAAAAATGGTTAAAGTGGGTTAACCTTAAAAGCTAGACATATGCTGTCGCGAACTTTTATTGAAAATTTTTAGAGGGGAACAATTTTCTAACACATGATTTTTTAATAACTTTCACCGTTTACTTAGCGCACGCAAGGTAAGCGTTAAATTATGCCGTTTTCGTAATATTTTTTAGTGCTGCTCCTTTCCTATTCATCTTAGCGTGATGTTATATAGCCTATAGCCTTCCTCGATAAATGGGCTATCTTACACTGAAAGAATTTTTCAAATCGGTCCAATAGTTCCTGAGATTAGAGCGTTCAAACAAACAAACAAACAAACAAACAAACAAACAAACAAACAAACAAACTCTTCAGCTTTATATATTAGTATCGATAACATGCCCATACCGTCTATAGTTAACGAGATGTCTGTAACGAACCGATTAAGCAACGTTTTCTTAGATTTTGTCTATAAAAATGTATGTGAACTGGTCGGAATATTACCTTAATTTACGCTTGACTATAACCTGCACTAATTGTGAGAGATGACGTCATTGGAATCCATACAGCATTGGTAATATTTCACCAAAATTTCACAATTTCACAAAAATTGACTGGCCCGTTAGCGCAGTAGGTAGTGTAGTAACAACTAAGTAAGGTAACAAACAAAACGCTTATTATTTAAAATTTCATACAAATGGTCAACTACTAGTGCATGGTCAATTACTAGTGCACTTACCTTATTTATAATTAAATATTTTCATGAAAATTAGTATGTACGGGGTTTTGGAGGCGATCAATCGATTTATCTAGGTTTTATTAAAAAAAAAAAACCTGTAAGGTCGGTTTTACGGGCAAAGATTTTACGTGACAACGTCTTTTTCTCAATAGAATATTTATTGATATCATGTTTGAGTGGGAGAGACGCAAGGCATTCGCCAGTCCGGCGGGCCCCTCTTTCGTTCGGTGACTCATCGTAACAGACGTGAGCGGGCGTTACACTTTTTCATTAGTGACTGCAAGCCGCAACCTAATTTAAGATGTTGTCACGTCAAAATGTGTTTTATATTATTAGAAAACAAAAATGAACTATGCTGTCATTTGCAAAATCATAATAGCTGAATTAGGTCACGAATTCATTATACCCTATCAAATTCAAATTCAAATTCAAAATATTCTTTATTCAAATAAACTTGTAAACAAGTGTTTTTGAATCGTCAACTCTACTGCTGGTTCGGAAAGCTGTTCCTACCGGGAAGAGCCAGCAAGAAACTCGGCGGTTGCTCTTTTAAAAATATAATTCTTAATATTATTTACATTAAGTCATTACTGTCTTGTACAGGTTTAAAGAGAGCTATATCCACACATTCTTATCTTCTAAATAATTTTCAAGAGTATAGTATCAGTCAACTCTGTATCAGTCTCTTTTTAACAGTGTTTTTAAACTGCTGTAATGGCAGTATCAGCCCTATAATATTTTTAATGTTTTTTTTAATTGATTTTTTTTATATCTTCTAAAATAAATACCGTGCAAGGCTCGGCCAGGTACTTATTTATAAGAGTATTACTTTAAGAAAAATCTAAATTAGCTCTACGTAACGTACAAAATCTGATGCGTCATCAATCGGGGTTACAGGGGTCAGGAGGCAATGCCCTCCCGAGGTAACGTCAAATATAGGTTACGCTGGTTGACATTTCAAGTACGCCGGAGAAATAACCTCTTATGGTTAAATATATATCTTTAATATTTGAATGAGTTAATCTTGTATATACCTATATACATTTTTGCCGAATTTCGAAAACGGCATCGAATCAGCATCCAATGACTTTCATGAAATTCAGCACGTGTGGTATCCGGCTGAATAGAATAGTACCATCCTCATTTCTTACCCAGGTGTCGTAAAAGGCGACTAAGGTAAGTTGACTTCAGGCAGGCGGCCGGTTGTAAAAATGCAACCGAATCATATGACAGCATGTTTATAACATGTTGTGCCGATCCCACTTACGAGTGGAATAACGGCAGGAGGATGATGGTTTAAAATACCTTTAATATTTACATGAGTTAATCTTGGAAACGGCGCCAACGTTTTTCATGACATTCAGCATGTAGGGGGGGTTTTAGGGGGCAAAATTCGATCTACCTAGGTTTCCTTAGTTTTCTTAGGCTACGTAGATTAAAATTCGTTTTATATTATGTTATGTTTCGGGCGTTGGAAAAATGTAGCATTGAATGTAAATGATATTTTAGCTGTCTAACGTAATGCTGTGATAGCCCAATGGCTAACGAGGGTACCAAAAAATAGTATAGTAGACTTTTTGTATCTGCCTCCCTTAAACAGTTTTTTCAAGTTGCTGTAATAAGATAGACGGATAGATATGAACCAATGTGTGAGTTGGTAATTTAAAAAATAAGGCGTTACTTTGCGGAGATCCGTAATACAAAAGTAATAATAATATTATTTTCCTATAATCCACGATGAAGTAAAATAGAAAATATATATAATGCTAAATGTAGAGTGGACAATTCGTTTTCATACCTGATACACGCAGGATTTGTAAAAAAACATGCACAAACCTCCACCACCGCCACCACAATGCACAAGCAATAAACAAAATCGCAAGGCTTTGCCATTTTGTCGTGGTCTATCTCCTGATGATGCTTCGGTTGTGGGGCAAAACGGTTGTTGAGTTTGTGATAGTGAACGTGTGTAGTGCTTGTATATTGTGGTTGCGGTGGTGGTTTGTGCATGTTTTTACGAATCCTGTATGAGAATGGGTCGTCCACTCTACATTTAGCATTATATATATATTTTCTATTTTACTTCATCATGGATTATAGCAAAATAGTTTTATTATTACTTTTGTGTGCGTTGGTGTCTTTTTGGTGCTATAACGTTAATGATATCTGGTAGTGGCCCCCAATTTTATACGAGGAAAATCGTAAAACAATACCAACAAAACCGCAGAGAGCGTCGCGCAGTTAAATTCGCTTTTCCTCGCTCGTTACAATTACTTACGTATTAATCAAGGACTAATTACCTTATTTGGATTAGTTCTTTGAAACAGGCTTAGGTACAGACTGAAATCCTTTAAAATGATCCGATTCCGAACACTATTCGCTGACGTACGGAAAAATATCCATATGTATAAGACAATTCTATTCGATGTATATCATAGACATACGAGAGGTCCAAAAAGCTTGTGATGCCTGTGTCGCGACTCAGCAGAGTTAGCAACTCATTCGATGGTTTCGGTATTCGCTTCTACAATAAAATTCCGCAATCAATACTAGATCAGTCTACAGAAAGGTTTAAATTAAGTATAAGAGATATGCTTATACGTAAAGCATATTACAAAATTGTAGATTATTTGGATGATAAAAAAGCCTGGATTTGAAAATCCTTTCAGCTTCATACTGCGGTTTAATAATGTACAATTGAAAATGTTTAAAAGATTGACCACCGAGTTTCTGTCTGGTTCTTCTCTCTAAGACATTTCGTCATTCCGAACCACTTGTAGCTTCATTAATCAAATTGATCCTGGACGATTCAAAAGTGCTTGAAAGAGCTTATTTGAATAAAGATATTTTGATTTGACTATAATCTCTTGTATTGCATATCGAAAGCTAAGCTACTCCGAAGCTTATTTTTAGGAAAACCCATTATGGGTCATCACCGCCCAACGGGGACGAGCGGCGGACTTGTCGGACTCGCACCGACTAAAAACCTGACAATGCTCCACCACTCTGCTGGTGGCGGATACAGGGTACCGTTGTACACATTACCCCCATCCCCGCCAGCAGCAACTCTGAACCCTAGAGTACGCCACCACTGGATAAGGGCCACTCTAAAAGTGGCCCCTCCCTCCATGAAAGGGGTGAAATAGTCAAGAATAGAAGATCACCAGTCCTGCACCGACAGGCGTCCCCGAAATTAGATACATAGATCTCAAATTGTAGCAGATCCGGAACTAACAAATTGTTTATAGAATTATTGGCCCTCAGCGAGTATCGAACCTACGACCCACGAAGCTGAAGGCGGGGTCACTGCCAACTGCGCCAACAGTCCAATCAATTTGAAAAAAACTAATCGTGAACAAAATACTTCAAGCCTTCAGAATAAATTATGTTGATAAATATCTTTGGCCAGAATAAAAAAAAAATTAATGAGCTTTGATTACCTATTTGTTAATATAGACATAACAAAAAATTATATTCAAAGACAAACGCTACAAGATTTCTGGTATATATTTATTTAAAATTAATAGGTTTAAGAAAATGGTAACAAAAAATTTAAATATGGCACTATATCATATCCGTTTGACACAAGTTTCAACATACAATTCAATGTCTTTTAAATAATTTATAAATGGTATATGCAAAATTTCATAATATAAATAAAGTTGTGCCTCTTTTTTAACGAGAAGGTTCAGAGTTTAGAACCACCATGTCGCATGTATTGGCAGGTTACCATATCCCCAGAATTCTCGGGAATAAACAGGTATTTTTGTTCCTTTTTGTTGCCCTGGTTAATATTCTTCAGTTCTATAAAATATTTACAATATAAGCGAATTAGATGTGAAAGCATATTACACTCTCCAAGCATATTACTCAAAAACCATTGCATTTGCCAGAGATACAGTTAAAAATGCACAAAACTCATAGCTGCTGGATGAACCTGTAACCCCACAATGTTCACAAAGTCTCACTGCTCTGCTATATGCTGCTGATTCAGAAAGCCTACTATACTATTGAGGACTACATAGATGATAAGAATGTGGGGATATATCTACTCTTCGGCAATGGGCAAGATAGTAATAACTATAACTAACTAGTTAAAATACATACACCTAACATTAAGAACACCTGTATGAACCAGTAGCAGAGTAAAAAAAAATAAGCACTTGTTTACCAGTTTACTTGTATTAAACAATTGTTGAATTTAATCAAATACTAAACCTATAATGTATAGTGAACGAGGATCTATGCAAAACTAAATGTAGAGTCTAAAATAATTGATTGATCACTTTGGCAAAATAAAAAAAGTAAAGTAGCTGCCTATTACTCTCTTCTCTCCATTTTTGGAGAAAAGGATTGGAGCTAAGACCTACCACGCTGCTCCAATGTGGATTGGTAGGTTACACATATCTCCAGAATTCTCTAGAGATATGCAAGTTTCCTCACATGAAACAGATGTTTTCCTTTACCGAAAAGCATGTGATAAATTTCAATTATCACTTTGACATATATAATATATATTCAAAATTCGCATATAGTACATGCCAAAACCCACCACCAATATACTAGGACAGTATTTACTAAAAAAAAACTCTTAACATAAGTGCAACCAAAACATCGCCAGCAGATAGACTGTACAAAAATTCATAGAATATCCTAATAATACACCTTTTATAAATATTAAACAATTGTCTAAGGGCTTCTTTCACAAGTTACTGATAAAGTATCAGATAGTTGACCGATAAATAAACTAAGTAGCAGATAAATGTCTCTATTCCGAGACATGTATCAGATATGTTCCGAATAAGCTAACTGACAGTTTATTAGTAACTTGTGAAACAAGCCCTAAATGTCGCAAATGTCATATAAACTCTTAGTTAATATGTTCAAATACTGATCAACTAATTGACAAAGCAAAATAATGTTGCTAAAAAGTATGATGTGATTTCTGTTTAAATCAAGTAGATTAGTTAATACAATTTTACAGACTACTTATGTGTCTGTTATTATAAGAAATAGGTAGCTCATTTGACTGGAAAGTGACAGTCGGGCAACCCAAAGATGGGATCAGGAGCAGAGGTCGCAAAACGAAAAGATGGGAGGACGACCTAAACAAGACTGGGTCCTCTTTGGTTACAAGTGGCGGAGACCGAAGGCAATGGAAAGAGCTGGAGGATGCCTTTGCTGTAAGGCACACAGAGCAGTGGGATATTTTGTAGATATATATTACTAAGTTAAATGTAGTGTAGCTATCTTTAACTGTTTTGTCAGATTAAAAGCTATCATAAACTCATTTGAGTCAACAGAAGCCAAGTTTATACAATCTTTTCTAAAAGGCTGTGGGTATTGAATCAAAACTTTTAACCCAAAACCTCATTATTGAAATATATGGTACTTTATTCAGATAACTTATTTTATATTCATGGTAGAGCTATGGAGAGACTTGCAAAAGACATTTACATATAGAGAATTCTAGGAAAATATATAAGCAGCTATATATAGGTATATATAGGAATAGTAGGTTTAGAATATGTATCTTTTAAATGCATAAGTTCCATAGGTGGGACTATTTTTTTTTAATTTACTTAATAGCCAAACACCTAATACTAATGACTAAAATATATATAAATATTAGCAGTGACCTTCTGCCCAGCATATTCTCAGTTACTATCTAGATTTTGCCTACTATCATAACTTTTATATGATATATAACACAGTTCATAGATAACCATCATCATATCATCATCATCCTGCCCTTGTCCCACTCTAAGTGGGGTCGGCACAACATGTTATAAACATGCTGTCACATGATTAGGCTACGTTTTCACGACCGGCCGCTTGCCTGACGTCAACTTACCTTAGTCGTATTTTACGACACTTCGGTAAGACAGAAGGTGGTCTATTCTACTTAACCGGATACCACATGGTGGGTCAACTTACCTTAGTCGCCTTTTACGACAATTTGGTAAGAAATGAGGGTGGTACTATTCTATTTAGCCAGATACCACACAGCTTAGTTCATAGATAACCATTGATGTTTAATGAGATTAAGATATTTCCCTTCATATATATAATATTAAATTTATAGTATGTTATAAACACACCAAACATCTGTTTTATTGACATAAATAAAAATAGCATTTTAGATATAACAAAAATTATGCAATCATACACTAGTGAAATTTTTTCTTTTATAATGCATATTTGTGTGTAGAAAACAAAGCCTGTCTTAGTGGAGAGAAAGTTACATTAGCACACAAGCAACTTTCCACCACAAATAACTTGACATTGATTGGCCCCAAGGCTGCTTAAAATACACACTGAAAACTCAATGATGCTATCTCTATGTTTCCAACTGATTATCAGATAGTATCTAAGTACTACACACATACTGTGTGGTTATAAATATATAGGTTGGCTTGTTGCTATGCAAGATATCAGCCAGCTATACATACATGTATAACTGAAATCTACACCTATACATCCTTTTGTATGCTACAATGTTGTATTCAAACGCCTAGTCCACACCTTATGTATGTAAATGCGTTAGATCACTTTTTTGTTTACAATTGTAAATTTCGACAGGAATGGTAATATCGATAGATATAACCTCAAATACGAAATTAACGTCAATATGAACGCTATGTACAGGTTATAGTGGCTATCGACAGAGCTGGTATAATAAAACGAGAATATACTCCTGAATATTCACAGGAACCTCGGACTATATTGACTTACCCCATAACAGGAACGCTACCACAGATCACCACACAAAAAGGATACATGCTAAGTCCAAATTGAAACCGTCTTTCACGTATCGTTTCCGTCGCTTGCTCACCATGCCCTTGATGGGGTTGGTCATTTTGATGTTCGGGATGGAGTTTGCCATGGCTGGCCAGGCGACGCGTCGCGGTAGCAGCTCTGTCGCCGCGCCCTTAGCGGGCCCACCCGCGCCCGGCACCCAGCGTTTCTCAGGTGCCTTTCGCTCGCGGCGCCGGCAGCTCACGCAAATACCCATAAAACCTCCGGCGCTCGCATGGGGCCGGCGGAGCGCGAGCGGACGCCGCGGCCGCCCGATCAGCTCGCGCCCGCCATGGCTCCGGGCTCCGCTTGCCTCGGGCCGCTCCGCAGTCTCCGTGCTCTCGGCACGAGCCACACACTCCGCGCCGCACCGAGGCCACCCGAACGCACCAATCACACATATAGCATACTCCACGCCCGCCACTGATGCACGCACTGTCGCTACGCGAGCGATGCTACTACAATTTATCTCGCACGAATGGCGTCCATCCTGCGTTCGCACTAGACCCTAGAACACGACCGACGAGAAACAGTTGCACAAGAAAGAAAGATGGTTATGAATTGACGGCCAGAAGTGTGACCGCCGTCCCGTTCGCACTTAAAACGTGCGCGTTCGTCGAACAGAGATAGAACACAACCTTATTTTCTAGTAGTGGTTAGCTGCCTCTCTTTGTTCACTATGGTTTTGGAATTTACTCACAAGATGACACTACAGTAGATACTCATAGCGCCAATATTTGAATATTTTAATAGTTTAGATCGCCAAAGTAAAATATTGGTTGAAATTTGTCTCTCACCACAAAAGCTATTGATTCATAGATTTATTTGATTATATTTAAGGACATATTTTAATGATTACTCAATATGTCTAAAATGGAATTATTTACTGTTATTCTCAGAGTAGCATAGATGGCATTAGTAACTCCATTGCAAGAGCTGCGTTCCGATTCTTATACACTGTCCATTATATTAACCATCTTTTGACAGATTGACGATTTACATATTTAGTGATGTCCTAAAGATTCTCGTATGCGATACCATTCCGATTATAGTACCTACTATCATTAATCGAATTACGTACCTAAGTAATTCGATTAATGATAACCTACGTAAACTAATAACAGATATAGAAATCAACATTTTGATTTAATATTGCCTTAGTTTTTTGAAAATAAATGTTAATCCGTGTGTATTTATTATAATCATAAAAAATATATTATACATCAACTGGCAACATCTACAGACCTTCCGCTCGGCCGCCATTTTGACGTGATCTGTCACTCTCAACGAAACTCCCGTGATAGTCACACGCATTTACGTTCGCTGAGTGTTCTCTCGCATCTGTTACACCTTGAGTTAAGTAGCTTTATTCCTCGGAAAAACTTTTGTGAAACTTATATTAATTGATCGTGAAAAGGCCGAAAGGACGTGTGTTGAAAGCACAATCGAGACAGTTAGTGTTAAAACTTCATGAGTATTTTGAGCAAGAAAATCAAAATGGCGGACCTCTTATACCTATCACGCAAGTCCGAAACCGTGTTGCAGCCGCGTTGGGGATCAGTCTATCAACTGTGACTAAAATCACTACTGATGCCTACGGCAGGAGCGGCTTGGAGCAAAACAAACCATCTACACCAAAAAGAAAGCGCCGGGCTCATAAGGTGACAGCTGTTGATGACTTTGATGCTGACGCTATTCGTCGTCATGTATATGATTACTACTTGAGAAAAGAAATTCCAACTTTGAGAAAACTTATTGTTTCTTTGAAAAGAAGTGGTCTATTTCATGGTGAAAAATCTTCTTTGGTCAAAGTTTTGAACACAATTGGCTTTTCATATAAAAAGTTAAATAAAAGAAAATTATTAATGGAACGCACAGATATAGCTATAGCACGTTGTGATTTTTTAAGAGAGGCAAAGAAAATACAAGATTGGGCAAATATTGTTTTCACGGATGAAACATGGCTCAACGCTAACCACACACTATCTCGTTTCTGGACTGATGATACTGCTGATTCCACTTCCTCAGTACCAATGGGAAAAGGTGAGCGCCTAATCATTTGCCATGCAGGTACAGCAAAAGGATTTGTACAAGACGCACTGTTGGCATTTAAATCGAAGAAATCAAATGACTACCACGAAGAGATGAATGCAAATGTGTATGAAGAGTGGTTCAAAAAAATGCTCATTTCATTGGAAGAACCATCAATAATTTTTATTGATAATGCGCCCTACCACTCCCGTCAAATTGACAAAATGCCAACACAGGCTAATAAAAAGCATGAAATAATTAATTGGCTTCGGGACAATGGAGAAAATGTGGACGACTCAATGTTAAAAGTTGAATTAATAAAAATATTAAAAACCAAAAAGAGAGCAAAACGCTATGTAATCAATGAAATGGCAGCAGAATATGGCCATACTGTTCTTCGGATTCCTCCATACCACTGCCAGTACAACGCAATAGAACTTATATGGGCACAAGTAAAAGGGCATGCTGCGAGATGCAATACAAGCCCCCCATTCACAGCGAATAAAATGTTGCAATTGCTAAAAAATGCTTGCACCCACGTAACGGCCGAGAACTGGGCAAGTGTGGTGGAAAGAACTAAAAGAGTAATATTCTCTGATTAGGAACGTGATATTGCGTTTGATAATATATTATCTACACAAGAGCTAATAATAACTGCTACTGAAGACTCCTCATCGGAGGAGTCTAGTGTTGATTATCATTCCGACGACTCGTGCTAATAAAATAAATTAAAATATCCTGATTGTTTTATTTGTATTCATGTATTAACTAAGAAGAAAGTAAAACTTTATATAATGTTATTAAATGTCTTTTAATACTCGTAACATCGATTTCTACCGATTATTTTTAATCTGTGGCATAATCGTAGTAACCATTATGTGTGACATCACTAAGTGGGCGGTACCCATCCATAAAGTACAAATATTATTTGTATGATATTTGTACGTAAGCAATACAAAACTTAATGAGCGTGAGCTGTCAAAAGACTGATAATATGATGGACGCAGTATAAGAAGGAATAATTGAATGGCACTCTTAAATATTTGATAGGATTAAATTGAAAATGTTACAAATATAGGATTAGCAATATTAACATAACATTTTATATTATAAATTTTAACTAGATAATAAGATTTCTTAATAATTATATTTTTACATTACATAGTGAAACTAATTTTTGAGAAATATATTGAATAAACTAAGTGCTGTAAGGTTTTATCCACGAAAAGTCAGATCAAGATAAAATAACAGCTTTCTAATCATTTACTAGTTGATACAAATAACGCAGCGGGCCACAATCACCAACCCACTTGCTAAGCGTAGTGATTACTGCTATCAACTGTGTGACCTTTATTATCAAAATTTAACCGTTTATCCATTTCTGTACACAATTTCTCTCTTTATGGGTTTTCTACGTTACAGGATCTTGTGTTCCATCATTTGCTTTATTGATAAAAATTAAAAAAAAAACATTTAGATTCGATGTTTGAATAAAATTTATAAACACATTATAAATGCGATATGAATAGTTATTATTAAAGTTTAGTTACATAAATACTAAATAGTTTGAATTATTTAGTACATATATGGACGTAACATATAATATGATCGTACAGTTAACGTAAAATTGTTCTATATATAAAATAGATATCGGCTAGCGTAGATAATTCGATCGAGCAGACAGCTAGTTGCCATCCGACCTGCTTGCACGCATCAAATTACGTTACCATGCTACCTACTACGTATGCTGAATTATCAGTATGTATTAAGACACGTTTACACTCGACTGGAATTAAATATTTTTGGATTCATATAATTTATTTCTTCATTTGAATCTGTTTTAATAGCCGTGTGGACTCCGGCTGAGTAGAATAGATCACCCTTCTTTTTAGCGAGAGGACTGGAATTAAATATATTTGGATTAATATAATTTATTTCTACATTTGGACTTGTTTTAATAGCCGTGTGGTATCCGGCTGAATAGAATGTACCACCCTCATGACCGAGATGACGTAAAAGGCGACTAAGGTAAGTCGACCCGCCGTGTGATATTCGGCTGAGTAGAATGGAACACCCTCATTTCTTACCGAGGTGCCGTAAAAGGCGACTAAGGTAAGTCGATCCGTTGTGTGCTATCCGGCTAAATTAACCAATCGTGTGGTATCTGGCTGAGTAGAATAGACCACCCTTATTTCTTACCGAGGTGTCGTAAAAGGCGACTACGATAAATTGACCCACCGTGTGGTATCCGATTAAGTAAAATAGATCAACCTCATTCTTACTATACTACACTATTACACATACTTTCTCTTATAAAAACTACCTTGTAGTGTCTTGGTGAATATAATGTACCACACTCATGAGCGAGATGTCATAAATGACGACTAAGATAAGTTAACCCGTGTGCTATCCGGCTGAATAGAATAGACCGCCCTCATTTCTTACCGAGGTGTCGTAAAAGGCAACTAATTGACCCACCGTGTGGAATCCAGTTGAATAGATAAGACCACTCTCTTTCTTACTGAGAGATGAGAGAGACCTTAAAATGTTTATAACGTGTTATGCCAACCTCACTTAGGGTGGAATCAGAAGAGCAGAACACCTTTATAAAAACTTAGTGATATATCTTTAAAAAATGTATATAATATCTATCGTTCTTCATACGAACAGCGAAAAAAATTAGGAGCAAAATAACTCTTAAAATTGAAATTTTAAAATTCATTAAATTTCCTCAAAATATTTTTACAGAACTTTCTAGATAAAGGTGTGTGTAAACGCGTCTTAAAACTACGTTTATAGGATTTTGAATGTTATGTGCTATAGAATAAAGGTCAAATCGCTCTGGAATGTCATGTGAATATACTGAAAACATTTTTTATTGTAATAAAATGAATATGATTATTTAAATTCGTCCCTAGGTGAATCACAAAGTAAATGGAAACAGCGTTTAAACATTGTTTTTTTGAACAGAAAATCTCGAAAAGACTGTTCTTTGTAATCTTAGCATATTTTAATATTCCGTGTTGCTTGGTGTCTGAAAATTTATTTTATGGTCATGACAATCATATCGCATGACAAATCAATATCCAAGCTTAATTCATCAAATACCAATTATAGAATCATCATCTTCCTGCCCTTATCCCACTCTAAGTGGGGTCGGCACAACATGTTATAAACATGTTGTCACATGATTTGGCTACGTATTTTACAAATGGCCGCCTGCCTGACGTCAACTTATCTTAGTCGTATTTTACGACACCTCGATAAGAAAGAGGGTGGCCTATTTTACTTAACCTGATACCACACGGTGGGTCAACTTACCTTAGTCGCCTTTTACGACACCTCGGTACGAAATGAGGGTGGCCTATTCTACACAGCCGGATACCACACGGCGGGTCGACTTACCTTAGTCGCCTTTTACGACACCTCGGATAAAATACCAATTACAGAAGTTACAATAAAATTTGCTGTAATCCGCGTTTATTAAGAGAATATATGTAATGCTAAGTGTATGTATGCATTCACATATCTTATACATACAGGACAAGTCCACGACAAAATTGCACTACGATTTTGTCTTGGAGCCTATCCTGATGATGGTTTGGTTGTCGACAAGTGCTTTTGAATCATCAACTATACTGCTGGTTGCTCTTTTCAACATAATACTTATAACTAGTTACATTAAGTCATTACTATCTTGTACAGGGTCGGACAGTAGCTATATCAGTATTCTTATCGTTCAAATAATCCTCAACAGTATAGTAGGCTTTTCGTATCAGCCTCTCTTTAATAGTGTTTTTAAACTGCTGTAATGTCGAAGCTAAAATTGATTGCAGAATGTTATTATAGTATCTTATACCCAAACCCACAAACGAATTTCGTACTTTTGCAAAATGCAACGCAACGTCAAGCTTACTGTTCATTTCTTAACGAATTGTCGTAAAAGACGACTAAGACAACTTGACCCGCCGTGTATCCAGCTAAGTGGTATAGACCACCCTCTTACCGAAGTGTCTTAAAAATTGACTAAGGTAAGTTGACCTCATACAAGCAGCCGGTCGTAAAATACCTAGCCAAATCATGTCACATGTTGTGCCGACTCCACTTAGAGTGGGATAAGGGCAGGAGGATGATGAATTTTATTACATGATAAACGGTATATGGATGATAAAACAATGTAATAGCATAATATGCATATTAAAGGTGTATGTAAACATCCGCTAATTAAGCAATCGGATGTTGCAAACATGGGCGTTGCACGAAATGAAATCATAAACAAAATCTATTAATCTAATAATGTGTGTTTTGGTAAATTAAAAAGAATAATTATGTAACAACGCCGCCTTGTCGTTATTGCAAGCAAGCAAGCAAGCCATGACGTCACATCTTGCCACAGCCTTTCGCGCCATTTTGCCGTGGGAGATGTGACAGCCGCTGTCATTAGCAGCTAGCCCGCGGATAGCGAACGAGAGTTTGCTTTGATTTCATTTTAGCATTTTTTATGAAAAGAATAAAACTGATTTAGAATACTTCTTTTATTAATATTTATTTATTTAATTTATTTATTTAATAATAATTAGCACGGATAAAATCCAATTACACTAATTATGTTATACTTACATTATATTATAATACAAAATTACATATTCTATAACATTACACTATATATAAAATCATATCAAATTTTCACAGAATTTTAGTAATTCTATTCGAATATGTTGCCATTTACCTGCAAGGATATCACAGTGTGGGGATTCTTTAAGAAGTTCGTTGAGCAAAGACAGTGACCGCGGGATAGGTGACCTAGCACGCGCCACGGTGCGGGACGACGGTACGGCAAATAACTTATGACGCCTAGCACGAGTATAATTATTTGGAGCATATAATAAAAATAATTTGTTATGCAGATCGGGAGAGTCGATATCATCTCTGATAATTTTTAGAGCAGTGTTAAGTTGGCAATACAGTCTTCTCGTCTCAAGCGAATTATAGCCAAGATGTCCCAAGAGAAAACCTGTTGGATACAAGTACGGATAATAACCGTACAGGCGTTTATATAAGAATCTCAAAAAGGCTTTTTGTACCTTTTCAAGAGCTAAAGTATAAGTACTTTGATATGGGTTCCATACACACGCACTCGACTCAATTTTACTACGGACTAAGGCATTAAAAAGAAGCTTCATAGTCTGGGGATTACGAAAATCTCGTAAGTTACGGAGGACGAATCCTAGACGTTTAAAAGACTCAGTAGCAAGTGCAGAGACATGGTTGTGGAATGAGAGTTTTGAATCAAAGGTTACCCCCAGGTCCTTGACAACAGTAAGTCTAGTAAGCGAAACGCCATTAATAATGTAATCAAAATGAATTGGCTGGACAATGCGGTGAAAGGTCATTATGGAACATTTGGTTAAATTGAATTCCATTTTATTGGCTATGCTCCATCTTACTACAGCATCAAGGTCACGCTGAAGTTCAAGACAATCCTGTTCCGTGTTTATTTGCATAAATAATTTTAAATCATCCGCATATAGCAGGCATTTAGCAGATCTGAGTACTGTTGGGAGATCGTTAAGCATTATCAAAAATAGTAATGGACCTAAAATAGAGCCCTGACTTACACCGGAACGTGTATGATAAGGCTTGGATTCATATAAACCTAAACGAACAAATTGTTTCCTATCGCGCATATAATCCGCCATTAATTGCAAAAGATTAGGAGAAAAGCCAATTCCACTTAATTTACTTAACAATATATCATTGTTAACTCTGTCAAAAGCTTTCTTAAAATCGAAATACAAGACATCGACCTGGCGTCCGCTATCAAGACTTTTTGATATGTAATCTACAAGTATTAAAAGGTTGCTATCAACAGATCTTTTAGGTCTAAAACCATGCTGCTCATTACAGAGAAATGGCTTAATCTGCCTGTGCAATTTATTATGGAGAATACTCTCAAAAACTTTCGCCATTGAGGATAAAATAGCAATAGGGCGAAATTCTTCTATAGCTATGGTATTACTTTTAGGAATAGGACTTACTCTTGTAACTTTCCACTCGGGAGGATATACACCAGTTTTTATCGAAAGATTAAGGATGTAGCTCAGAGGATGGCAAATATAATATTTAACCCGCTTTAATATAGTTGAGGGAATTTGATCGGGTCCAGGAGAACTACTTGATTTCAAATTATTTATAGCACAAAGAACCTCATCCGAATTGATAATATTTATATTTACTAATTTAGAGCTACTGTCGTCATTACTCCCAGAGGCACTACGAGCATCTAGATGAGGAAGATCAGAAAGAAATACACTGGAAAAATATTTCGCAAAGCCTTCAGCAGCTTTTATGCCAGTAAGGCGTTCACCATTAATGTCTACGGCAGGTTCAAAACCACCTTTGGTACGCAAACTTGAAATGTGATGCCAGAATTTTTGTGGATATTTTTTTATTACGGCTTCAATTTCTTGAGTATATACATCGTAGGCGATTGGAATTCTAACTTTTAAGCTAGATCTGATTTCAGAAAAAAGTTTATAGTCTTCATCAGAGTTAGACCTTTTCCACGAATTATGTAGCTTAATTTTACGTTTGCAGTCTTGAATAATATCTTTAGAGAACCAGACTGGATAGCGGCGCACTATTTTAGATCGGTACTTTTTAGGAATACAGATATCAAAAATCCTAAAAATTATTTGATAAAAATGATTAAGAGCAGTATCTGCGGACACGGATTTATAAACCTCAGACCAGGAAGTTTCAGATATTATAGATAATAGCTTTTCGTAATCACATTTTTTAAAGTTGTAATCTTTTATTTTACTAATATTACTAGCCTCTGAGCAATTACTATTAAGGGGAGGGTCAAAAGTGATTGATATATCGAGTGGAGGGTGGTATGCATCGGGATAAACTAAACCTTCACAAGAATCCACGGACACTGTGACATAGCAAGATTCTCTTATTAGGACAACATCCAACATAGAACCAAACTTATTTATGATTAAGTTTTTATCAAGTAGATTACAAAATGATAAAAAGTAACAGTAATAATTTTTAACATTGTCAGATGCACTGTTGAGATTAAGGTCTCCGAGTACAATAACTAACCCACCCAAATTGTGAATAAATGATTCTATTTTGCAGAACCAGTTCATATATTCAGAGTCATGTGCACTTGGCTTTATATATATCACACAAACATAAATAAGGCGATTATGCAACGTAAAAGATACCCATAAGTCCTCACCACTAGCCGTTTCATACTCTGAATGACGTTTTAGCGTTAAACCCGGGCGTGTCAAAATCATCACTCCTCCACACCGGGTCTTACGGTCCCTGCGGCAAAGATTCCAACCTCCACACATTACCTCGGCATCTTGCACAGAATCATCAAGGAATGACTCTGTAACGGCAACCACGTCTTGATTAGTTATCAATAAATTCGTTCTCCAAATATTAAGTTTAGTTTTGATACCACGCACGTTCTGGTATAAGATGCCGAGCGTAACTTTATTACTTGTTTTTGCTATTTTAGTTTGAGCGAAAAAGACTTTGGGAGTTGGTTTTCCTATGATCCTGTTTTCCAAAAGGCTTTCGAAAGGACATCCAAGGTCTAATATTGGCATTGACAGGCCAAACGTCTTGCGAGTAGCAGGTTTTATAGTAGGCTATTGGGACGCCAATTTTGTAAGACTTGTAGTTGCCCCTTGGTTTCAATTCTTCCACCGTACACTGCCCATTTGGGCACAATTGTTGCATGTAAGTGCGCACGTCTTCGGAAGTGGATTCCATGTTCCATACGTGAAGATACTTGCGAGGCTCAACTGCTCTCAAGGTGGTTACAGAAGGGCCAGCGGCACCACGAAGTGGCGCAGGTCGTCGGTTTTGTTTTTTCTGCACAACAGTCCACTCACCGGTCGTATTTTCATGTATCGTGGATTTTATACTAATATCAGGGACTCTGGCTTGGTTTGTTTCAGGTTGAGAGGCTTGAGTATAACATGGAGATGTAATATAAATAGTTTAGTTACAATTACTACATTTTAGGTCAGCTACGACTGTGGTATTTAAGTTACAGACTAGAATCATCGTCATCTGCCTGCCCTTATCCCGCTCTAAGTGGGGTCGGCACATGTTATTAACATGTTGTCACATGATTTGGCTACGTATTTTACGACCGGCCGCCTGCCTGACGTCAACTTATCTTAGTCGTATTTTACAACACCTCGATAAGAAAGAGGGTGGTCTATTCTACTTAACCGGATACCACACGGTGAGTCAACTTACCTTAGTCGCCTTTTACGACACCTCGGTAAGAAATGAGGGTGGTCTATTCTACTCAGCCGGATACCACACGGCGGGTCGACTTACCTTAGTCGCCTTTTACGACACCTCGGTAAGAAAAGAAGATGGTACTATTCTATTTAGCCGGATACCACACGGCGTAAGTTCAAGACTAGAATATATTTATCTTAAGTAATTATATATTAGTAGCATCTTTACATCTATTTATTATACCAAAATTAATGAATAGATTAAATAGTTAAATTTATATAAACTTTTTCTTTTTCTCTATATTACCCTTAGTCTCTTTCTTCTTCAATTCTTGTCCTTTTCCTTCTGTTACTCAAAGGTTGGAAGAGATCCCTTTTGGGATAAGTCCGCCTTTATACATGTGCTTTTTTTACTTTTCGTTTCTCTTTTCTAACGATATGTATAAAAAGAAATAAATAAATGGTTTGGAGTCCAATGCATTACTGTCATAGAGTTATTATTCTATCCTAC
Source organism: Morpho helenor (assembly GCA_029227775.1). Classification (NCBI taxonomy): domain Eukaryota; kingdom Metazoa; phylum Arthropoda; class Insecta; order Lepidoptera; family Nymphalidae; genus Morpho; species Morpho helenor. The sequence continues at coordinate 13,802,767 of JARGCU010000022.1, read as the reverse complement.
TAATATCATAAATGTTATTTTATTTTTATTGTTAATTTAGGAAATTATTAGTAGGTAATTCTAGTTCATAATGTTTGATATTTGCGTACCTTTTTCCTTAATATAAATTGTCTCACTTCGTAGGTTAGCTGGCAGAGATCTCTATCATAGGGATAAGTTGACCTTTGTACACTTTTTTTTACCAATAATGTTTTTTTTTTCCAACATTTTTTATGGTACATAAATAAATAAATAAATAAATGTGAAAGTTTGTGAGTATGGATGTATGTTTGTTACTCTTTCACGGCGAATACGCTGAACCAATGTCGAAATTTGGCACAATTATTCCTTGTACATCGGGGTAACATATAGGCTATAGAAATCTTGTGCAAGAGGATATGTTATTCATCCCTACTAATTATATATTAGTAGCATCTTTTTATCTTTTTATTTTACCAAAATTAATTAATAGATTAAATAGTTAAATTTATATAAACTTTTTCTTTTCCTCTACATTACCCGTATTCTCTTTCTTCTTCAATTCTTGTCCTTTTCCTTCTGTTACTCAAAGTTTGACTGTAAGAGATATATAAATAAATTATACCATATCTTAATCTTGCACTTTTCGCCTTGTTTATAATGGGCGTAATTTTCAGACTTTTCCTTATATACTAGCTATTACCCACAACTTCATTCGCAAGGACTGTTGTTGTGTGATAAATTGATCCCCGCCCGGTGACACTGTAAAACCTGTTAGGGCTAACAGCATATAGTCAATTCGAAAAAAAAAAGATAGATTGATAATAAATGCTGCTTTTCGATGTCCTCCATTACTGTTGAATTAACAAGATTTCTATAGCCTATATATCATTCCGGTGTATAAGGAATTGTGCCAAATTTCATCGATATTAGTTCAGCGGATTCGCTGTGAAAGAGTGTTGTCGCTAATGACTTCCGCTTTGTATTTTATAGCAACACAGTCTTGAAACAAGAGTTTCGCGCCCGTTTTGATTAAAATAATGGTAACACTGTGCTATTGTTGTTTCCGGTGGAGTCTTCCTATTGATAAAGCGTCTCAGTGACATTCAGTCTTTGTTCGTTATGCCAGAGAAGTGCATCTCCTAGCGGGAATAGTGGTATTCTATTATATCGTGTTATTGTAGAAAGTGTGCGTTAATAAGAGTATCAAACATATATCCATACTTACAAACTTTCGCATTATTTATTAGTAGGATTTTAAGTGGAAATATAACAGATACCTTAAACGTGTAAACTTTCCGTTATCGCGTATTCTTAGCGCATATTATGATATCAAGACAGACTGCATGCCGTTGCTATGCTATCTGAATTATTTGTGATAACAGGCGATAATTGACAAGCGATAGCTAGTCCCAAGGTAGACGCGCGATAACGCGCCTGACAGCTGGGGTGCTTTATCTAATATGGAAAATGTATTTGTATTAAATAGATATTACAATTTGTATACCGCAGCTGGGTAAACGTGATACATTTTGAAACCAATCCCAATTCTTTTTTGTGCATTGTCCTACCTTAGATTTCTAAAATACTTATGCCCTATGACTATAATGTTACTTGACGGCGACAATGTTTTTTATATATTATGGACCTAACAGTGTGAAACATGTTATAATTGTTCACTGAAGAAACTTAAATGATAGATTTCAGAAAGAATTACGTTAAATTTGGCACGGAAATTTGCATTTGCAAAAATTGCATTTAAATGACACCCCCCTCCCCCTTACTACTGGCCCGTTGGTGCAGTGGGTAGTGATCCTGCCTTCAGTGCCGCGGGTCGCGGGTTCGATTCCCGCCGAGGGCCAACATTTTCTATAAAAGAATTTGTTGGCTCTTCGAGCCTGGGTGTATATTTGTATCTAAGTATGTATTTAAAAATTATATATGTATATATTCACCAGCTGTCTGTCACCCATAACACAAGTATTAAATTACTTACTTTGGGGACGGACGACCGTGTGCGTAAGTGTCCCATATATTTATTTATTAAAATTGCCCCCTGTAGTGTTTTAAACACTGATTTACATCAATAAATATTATATCCTATTATATTCTTAGATCGATTAATAATAATTTCCCGCCGCGTCTGTAGTGTTAAATTTAAAGACGAATACTTAAATACGAATTTTCTTGTGGTTTTGAATAGATTTAGAGGATTAAAGAGAAAGATTTAGGTTTATAATTTGTTATTCAGTCTTTGTGATTGATAGGCTATTAAGTATTTTGGTCAAAGGTTAAAATAGGGTCATGGCACAAAAACGAGAAAACTATTTAAAAAAAAAAACATTGTAAACTTTTAAATCATTTAATCAGAACCTAAGTTTATTCTCGTAAGTAGTTAATATTCTATCAATTTCCAAAACCCTCTCCTTTAACGTCGCCATTTCTTCATCGGTGACCGTTCCTTTTTTTCCGGCATTTTTAATTAGGAAGTGTTGTATGAACAAACGCAGACTTTCCCTGAACATATGAAGTTTGGGAGGTTTGGATATCCTGTGGAACACCTCCAGAGAAGCTTGGATATCATCATTCATGATGATCGCGAGGAGTATTTGACGCATGAATCTAACAGTTGTTTTATTTAGGTCAGAGAACTCAATAATCTGGAATAAAATGATTAAATGTACAATTATAAATTTCCAAAGTATTAAAAGCTTTTGGACTGTTGTGTGATAGGTCGATAATAGATGGCGCTTTTCAATATCATCCTATTCCTGTTGAATTAACAGGATTTCTATAGCTCTAGATTCAGCTTTGCCATTACATCAGTTTAAAAACACTGTTAAAAAGAGACTGATACAGAAAGCCTACTATACTCTTGAAGATTATTTGGAAGATAAGAATGTGTGGATATAGCTCTCTTTGAACCTGTACAAGACAGTAACGACTTAATGTAAATAGTATTAAGAATTATATTTTTAAAAGAGCAACCGCCGAGTTTCTTTGGCTCTTCTCGGTAGGAACAGCTTTCCGAACCAGCAGTAGAGTTGACGTTTCAAAAGCACTTGTTTACAAGTTTATTTGAATAAAGAATATTTTGAATTGGAATTTGAATTTGAATAGACTATATGTTACCACGGTGTATAAGGAATAATTGTGCCAAATTCAATCGATATTGGTTTAGCGGATTCACAGTGAAAATGTAACAAACATACATTTATACCCACAAACTTTAGAATTTATAAATATTAGTAGTAGAATTGACGATTCAAAAGTAGTTGAAGTTTATTTGAATAAAGAAAATTTTGCATTTGTATTTGAATTAAAGGTGTGCCGTGTATTTGAAGTAATGCCGTGTGGTATCCGGCTGAATAGAATAGTACCACCCTCATTTCTTACCGAGGTGTCGTAAAAGGCGACTAAGGTAAGTCGACGCGCCGTGTGGTATCCGGCTGAGTAGAATAGACCAACCTCATTTCTTACCGAGGTGTCGTAAAAGGCGACTAAGGTAAGTTGACCCACCGTGTGGTATCCGGTTTAATAGAATAGACCACTCTCTTTCTTACCGAGGTGTCGTAAAATACGACTGAGGTAAGTTGATGTCAGGCAGGCGGCCGGTCGTAAAAACGCAGCCAAATCATGTGACCGCGTTGTTGGTGTAGATATAGTTCAATTTCAACTGTAGGGGACTTCTTCAATTAAACTAACGTGTGCACTGTTTGGAAATTTATTTGCGACTGATCTTTGTGAGTGTACGCCTTACAGTTACAACACGCGTGTTTATAACATGTTGTGCCGACCCCACTTAGAGTGGGATAAGGGCAGGAAGATGATGATTTGAATTAAAGGATATACTGTAGACAGCAACACTTTTCAATCAGTGTTTCTATTTATTATTGCTAGCAACACTTCATAATTCCCTCTGATACATGGTGACCAGATCATTAACAGAGCTCTGTTAGTTGATCTATTCACGTCAGCCACTTTGTTTTTGTGTTAGTAAAGTAAGTAAGTAGCGGCCTGTTACTATCCCACTGCTGGGCATAGGCCTCTTCTCTCCGTTATTGGAGAGAAGGATTGGAGCTAAGACCTACCACGCTGCTCCAATGCGGATTGGTAGGTTACACATACCTCCAGAATTCTCTAGAGATATGCAGGTTTCCTCACGATGTTTTCCTTCACCGAAAAGCGTGTGATAAATTGCAATTATCAATTAGACACATAAGTTTTAATAGAAAAACTCATTGGTGTCTGCCCGGGTTTGAACCCATGATTGTCTCTAGAGATTCACACGGTCGCACCGCTAGGTCATCACAGCTTTGTTTTTGTGCGTTTGTTTAGAAATGTATTATTTTTGTTCTCTTTTAATAAATCCTACTTTGGATCCTGAAAATACATATTCTTATGTTTATTTTATTGCATTGTCAATAATAGTTTACCTTTAAAACAGAGAGCGGCAATCCTTTCTCCGTGATGAGGTGTATCATGAACTGCGCCATATTGGACAAGCTCAGCTTCGACATCGACTGCAGCTCCTTTATCTTGTCCCACACCGAATATTGTATCGAGAGCTTTAACACATTACATAATTATATCGATATAGTATATTATGATACTGTTGCATAATAAGGGTTGTTATAACAGTGTGTTTTAAAGTATTCAAATTCTTAAATTCATAATATTCTTTATTCAAGTAAACTTGTAAACAAGTGCTTTTGAATCAACTCTACAGCTAGTTCGGGAAGCTGTTCCTACCGAGAAGAACCAGCAAGGAACTCGGCGGTTGCTCTTTTAAAAATATAATTCTTAATGGTATTCACATTAAGTCTTTATTGTCTTGTACAGGTTCAAAGAGAGGTTTGAAGAATATTTAGAAGATAAGAATGCGTGGATATAGCTACTGTCCGACCGTAATGACCAAATGTAACGGGTTAGGAGAAATATTTGGGAAAGAGCAACCGCAAGCTTTTAAGCTGGCTCTTATCGGTAGCAGCAGTAGAGTTGACGAGTCAAAAGCACTTGTTTACAAGTTTACTTGAATAAAGAAAGTATTGAATTTGAAAGTCACATGGTATTACTCATAGAGATTTTAAGGAGAATTTCAACATTACCTGATATCTCCTATCAAAATCGCACAACTTCTGTCCCAGCACTGCGTAGTAAGGATTGAAGGTCTTCTCCTGCAAGCAGCAGGCCAGTAGAACGTGCACCACCTCTCTTTGCTGCTGGCCCTTAAGCCCCAAGTGCTGGAGTTTCTCAAACGCGTCCATATAATCCTGGAATTAACAAATTTTAATAATATAATAGTATAATATAAATATATGGATCACTTACACACACGGTGGTCCGTCCACAAAGTAAGTAACTTAATACTTGTGTTATGGGTGACAGACAACCGGTGAATATATACTTATATATTTTTTAAATACATACTTAAATACAAATATACACCCAGGCTCAAAGACCAACAAATTCATTTATAGAAAATGTTAGCCCTCGGCGGGAATAGAACCCGCGACCCGCGGAGCTGAAGGCAGGGTCACTACGCACTGCTCCAACGGGCCAGTCAATATTCTTATTTGTTAATAGTGTATGTTGTAAATAAAGTTTTTCTTTCTTTCTTTCTTTCTTTCTTTCATTCATACGAATTCGAAAGAAAACATGATAGCCAACCTCAGCTGACATGATGACGCAGAATATGCTCCTCCTCACGTCGGTGTTCATCCTCTGTTTCCGCGCCAGCTCTAACAGCTTCTGATCGGTAGATAGCGCCAGTTTGTTCGTGGGCTTGTCCACCAGTGGGCGGTTGCCTTCCCACGCCGATCCCACCACCCACCATTTGCCTCTTTCGTGGGCTACAAGTAACATCATGTTAAATTAATAGAAGTACCTGGGTGATGGGTAATTTTTTAAAAGATATAAAAAAAGAAACTTCCAAAAAAATAATTGGGTAGGTGGGACTCGATCTTAGGTATTTTCATTTCTAGCCCGCCTCTTCCTGAATACACTACGCTGATGTTATATTTTACGGCAAAAATAGTATTTTATATTCATTATAAATTTAAGTATTTTTTTGATACCCAGAATCAGGGATAAAACGATTTTTTTTTATATAATTTACAGAATTAGGCGTTACTTTGCGGAGGTCCATAATACAAAAGTAATGAGTATATTATTTTGCTATAATCCGCGATAAAAGAAAATATGTGCAATGCTAAATGTAGAGTGTACTATTCGTTCTCATACCTGATATATGCAGAATTTGTAACAACTCATGCACTACCCGACACCGATGGCACAACAATACACAAGCACTGCACACATTCACCACCATAATCTCAACAATTGTTTCACCCCGTAATCGAAGCATCGCCAGGAGATAGACTCCACTATTAACTCATTTAAATATTAAAGATAGTGTAGTAATATTCGTGACTCTGTTCACGCCAATTCAATAATTAATCAATTAATAAATATTTGGGACACTAAAAAAAAAGACAAGTAAGGTAAAAGACAAGTAAGGTAAGTTGACGTCAGGCAGGCGGCCGGTCGTAAAATACCTTGCCAAATCATGTGACAACATGTTGTTCCGACCCCACTAAGAGTGGGATAAGGGCAGGTGAATGATGATGATTTATATCTCAGTCAGTAGTTTTACTTTAGTCTTGTGGTCTAAACCATCCTCCTAATCCTATTATAGTTATAAGAATAAAGTTTATTCAATTTTGTTTTAATATTTTTAAAAAATTTCTGCAGTATTTTGTTTATTATTATTCTATTTTTTTTATTATATTTTTTACTTTTCAGTGTTAGTTCCCAAATATTTTAAAATTTTACTCTTTTTACTTTTACTTTGTACCATAACCAATGTTTAATTTTATTTTTACTGTTTTTGAATGTTGTATATGCCTGTAATAGTATTTTAAATAGATTAAGACTGTATGAAATACATGTAAAAAACAAAAATGTATGTTAATAATACTGTTGGCATGTCTTATTAAATCTATATCTATATATATATATAAAAGAAAGTTGGTCTTAGTTACACTATTTATAACTCAAAAACGGATGAACAAATTCGGCTGAAAATTGGTGGAGAGGTTGCTTAGAACCAGGAGACGGACATAGCATACTTTTTATCCCGTTCGACCGCGTTTATTTTATCCCGTCAAGTCACTATAAAACTTGGTACAACAAAAACGACTATGACATGGAAAAACAAAACATAAATGACAGCTAAACGTAATTTAGTCTTTGGATAAGTATGGCAAAAATATGACAATTATCAAAATAGTAGTAGCTATAAACGTTACTACATAGTATAAAACAAAGTCACTTTCTCTGTCTATCCTTATTTCTCTATGTTTGCTTAAATCTTTAAAACTACGCAACAGATTTTGATGCGGTTTTTTTTAAATATATAGAGTGATTGAAGAGGAAGGTTTATATGTATAATAAAATTCAATATGGAGTAGAGAAATACTGTGATTATCACTGAGTGACATAGGCTATATGCTTTATACCCGTGCGAAGCTGGGGCGGGACTCCTATTAATAAATAAATAAATAAAAGCACATTTTTATACTGCAGTATCAATAATACCCTTGAGCAAGTCTTCTAGCCGGATGTTAAGAGGTGTGACGTAGTTCCCTCTCCGCACCGCACCGCGACACATCTTCTTGAGATGCTCCGCGTACGTCGGCTCGTAGTTCGGGATCTTATTCAAGTTGTTGTTTTTCACGGCTAGCAACACTTCTAGAAGGAATTTTATGCGCGACCTATAATATAAAGAAGGAAATCATACAACATCATCATCTTCCTGCCCTTATCCCACTTATAAACATGTTGTTACATGATTTGTCTGCGTTTTTACCGGCCGCCTGCCTGACATCAACATACCTTAGTCGAATTTTACGACACCTCGGTAAGAGAGAGGGTGGTCTATTCTACTAAACCGGATACCACAAGGCGGGTTATTTTACCTTAGTCGCCTTTTACGACACCTCTGTAAGAAATGAGGGTGGTACTATTCTATTCAGCCGGATACCACACGGCTTGAAACTTTTAGACAACCCCCTTGGGTTGTTGGTCGAACAGGGTGTATGTAGGACGGCCGATTAAATTATAACACAGCTATCCATTATCCGAATCACATTTATTGGTTTACCAACAATTATTTTATTACGTATTATATGTAAACGAGTGTGTCAACACGACGACACGGGAAGAGTGAGAAAAAAGAGGGGTTCTCAGTTCTCACTTTTTTTTCGAATATGACTAATGCTGTTAGCCCCAATGGCTTTGACAGCGTCACCGATAAGACGGGCGAGCGCAGAAGCATCGCCGAGACCTCAGTTCTCACAAACCACTCGTTGCTTATATATAGTTCCGCGAACCAAACGATAGCGGGCATTTTTTCGATGCAGCGCCATCTAGTTTGATTCGCGGCACTAACGTATTTGCGTTATACACTTTAAAACAATTAAAAGTTATTTAAAGTAAGTACTAGTAATTGACCATGTACTAGTAGTTGACCGTTTTTTATGAAATTTGAAATAATAAGCGTTTTGTTTGTTGAGGCCTATGTCCAGCAGTGAGATAATAATAAATAATTAAATTTTTAAAAAAATTAAAAAAATTGAAAAGAGAAATGAAAAAATAATAGGGCAGGTGGGGCTCGAACCTAGGTTTTTCACCTCTCTAGACCGCCCGTTCCCCAAATGAAATACCATGACTTTACGTTTGACAGCGAAAAATTGTGATTGTATTCAACGTTAATTTCAAAAATAATTTAGAGCGATTGGATAAAACGATATTTTTTTAAATAAAACTTATTTAAATTGATTTTTCTCCCAAAACCCTCTACATGCTGAATTTCAGTAAAATCGTTGGAGCCGTGTCCGAGATACAAGATTAACTCATTTAAATATTAAAGATAAATATATGGGACACACACACGGTCGTCCGTCCCCAAAGTAACTTAACTTGTGTTATGGGTGACGGACAACTGGTGAATATATACTTATATATTTTAAATACGTACTTAAATACAAATATACACCCAGGCTCAAAGACCAACGAATTCATTTATAGAAAACTAGTTTTTACCCGCGAAACTTCGTTCGCGTGGACTGTAGTTTTGAAATTAGGAGTGGCTTCTGTCACCATCCAAACCTTCAAATATCTCAATCACAAAAATTAGATCGATCCGGGATGAATCAGAGGGATTTATTGTTTGATCAAGAGCTTAATATGATAATTTTAGTAAATAACCCGTACTTACATGAAATATATATTAAAATAGCGCAGTAAAAGGAGTACAAAAACTTTATATACATGAAAAATTCATAATGTTTTCTGGAATTAAATATCTCTATAAATATGTTGGCCCGACTCGCGGAAGGCAGGGTCACTACCCCACTGTCACCAACGGGCCAGTCACCGTAATAGGCCGTTACTTTACTTTTTTATTATTAAAAAACTGTTTTACCCGTTAGCAGCAGTTTCACTAACACCAGCGACCTTAGTCTGCGTGTCGTGGATGAAGGTCCTGAGAGCTGCTGGCTCCTCCTTCCTCAGCACCCCGCCCACATTGCGTAAAGCACTCAGCACACAATCTATGTTTTTCTCAGTTAACTCGTCAACTAATCGAGTTAGAATATCGTAAAGTAAGCACGCGTGATAGATCTGAAATGGAGTTACATCTATCGTAACTTTTAACTGAAAACTAGTTTACATAATTTGTGTTATTGTCACCAGTTTTTGCTTTTTGTTATTTGAATCCTTCTTTTGCTTTATCTACCTTGATATGGATGTTTGTTGTTATTGTAAATGTTGTAGCCATCTTTAATTAATATAGCATTTAGTTTCTATTTTTAATGTATCGTGTATCTTTTGTATACGTATTTAATGTATATATTGTTGGTGGCCAAATAAAAAATATGAAATAAAAAGAAGGTAATATATATCCGAATACCTGGACGTAATTCTTCAGGAGATATATGTACTAAGAGGAGATAGGAGATATATCACTACATATTATAAAACAAAGTCCATATATCCCTATGTACGCATAAAACTTTAAAACTACGCAACAGATTTTTAAGCGGTTTTTTTAAATAGATAGAGTGATTCCAGAGAAAGGTTTGTACGTATAATAACATTCAATACGGAGTAGAGAAATACTGTAATTTTTGAGGTTTCTGTAAATAATTACATTTTTCCGCTTACATTGCAAACGCAGGCTAAACCCTACGAGATTTATCAAAATGATGTACTAAGTATTTGTACACCTTGAAAAGGCCTACAGAAAAGTCCGCGATGGTATATGTCTATCTCTTATGGATAACCCACAATAGCATTTTTTGTCATTTACTTTTTACGAAAAATAATGCCATATTTTTAAAGCAATTTTTATACAATACAGCATTAATCCTTATTCAATTAAGTACCTTAAATAAATAGTTGATTTAATATAGATCAATATGGCTATTTACAGCATGTAATTTAAGTGAACATTTTCGGAGATATTACAGATTTAAAATGCCGTGAGGACGCCGCGCTTCGCCCTATAACACCTCGACTTTAGCAGCTATGTCGCTCTTTCAAGAATTTGTTTACAGACATTCTGTAATTAATTGTTAAAAAAAATACATAGGGAAAATGTAAAAGTAAATAAGTAAAATGTACTATATGAATTTAGATATTCCAAAGATAGCAGGAAATCTTCTTGGTATAGGGAAAGGAAATTGTTTTTCTCCAAATTTAACGCGTGCGGGCCACGGGCAGTAATGAATAAATCAAAACTACTGGATCGATTTTAATCATTTTTTTACACTGAGTGACATGGGATATATATTTTATACCCGTGCGAAGCAGGGGCAGGCCGCTAGTATGAAATAAAAAAAGGTAATATATCTATATCCTAATACCTGGACGTAATTCTTCAGAAGATATATGTACTAAGATACCAGGAAGTGGGCAAATTTAAATTCCACCTTAATATATATAAATATATTATTATAATATATTACCTTCTTATGATACCTTCATAATAGTTGAACCATTTATTATCCGGCTTAATAGCACCCGGCACCCTCTTGCTTACCAAGGTGTCGCAAAAGGTGACTAAAGTAAGTTGACATCAGGCAAGCGGTCGTAAAATATGTAGTCAAATCATGTGACATGTTTATTACATGTTATGCCGACAGCACTTAGAGTGGGATAAGGTCAGGAGGATGTTTGTATGTCCTTTAACAGAATATCTACGTATAATTACCTTAAAACTAAATAAAAGTGCAAGACAAGCAACGAGATTATCCAAAGTCTTATTTTCGATCGGCTGCGGCGACTGCAGCGTGTCGTCAAACTTCCGCGATAGCACCTCAAGGAAATGAGCGCCTGAAATATTGGACCAAGATTGAATCCTGTACTGACCGTATTGTACCGTACTGATCACTTAAACGTATACGTAAATAATTTATAGAATTAGGCGTTACTTTGCGGAGATGCATAATACAAAAGTAATAATAAAATTATATTACTATAATCCGCGATGAAGTAAAATAGAAAATATATATAATGCTAAATGTAGAGTGGACAATCGGTTATCATACCTGATACATGCAGGAGTCGTAAAAAAACACATGACCGTACTGGTCATCCACCGTTCTATATCGTAAAATACAACTAAGGTAAGTTGACGTCAGGCAAGCGGCCGTACAATACGTAAAATACGTAGCCTAATCACGTGACATGTTTGTCACGTGACAGCATGTTATGCCGACCCCCACTTAGAGTGGGATAAGGGCAGGAAGATGACGGATTATTTCCACACTTACCTATTTCAGAGCCAACATTGGCGTGTAATACCGCAACCAATGCAGCGTGCTCGGCCACCATCCTATCAGGGGTGGCTGATACACCCACCACAGCCTCCATCCAGAGCTGAGATAGAGCAGTATTCACGGAATTCCTGCTGTTGTTTGAATATAACCCCTCTATCGACGTGCAGGCCCAATGGAGGTTGGTACCTGCAAGCTTGTTCAGAACACCTGTAAAGAGGGACATTTATTTCCCCTAATGATATAGAGATGAACTCACGCCGTGTGGTATCCGGCTGAATAGAATAGTACCACCCTCATTACTTAAAGAGGTGTCGTAAAATACGACAGAGGTAAGTTGACGTCAGTCAGGCGGCCGGTCGTAAAATCGCATTAAAATGTTGGCAACACTGTGCCGTTGTTGTTTCCGGTTGAGTCTTCCTATTGATAAAACGTTGCAGTGACGGTCAGCGTTTGTTCGTCTTTCAAGAGAAGAGCATCTCGGAACGGGAATTGCATTATTTCTATTATATTGTGTTATTGTATAGTGTGTGCGTTAACACATATGTCTAGCTTTTAAAGTTTTACCCACTTTAACCATATTTATGGTTATCAAAAGACTGTATTACGGCTTCAAGCTTTCCACACAGGCGGAGCAGCTGGCGATTGCTAGTATTATCTGTAACTAGCTGTGCCAGCATAGAAATCGTAATTATTTTCCCAAATTGAAATTTTGAACATAAAAGTAGTTATCGTGAGTTAATTATAAAGAGATTTTTGAAATAACTTTCACCGGTTACTTAGCGCACGCTAAGCTTTAAAATTTGCCGTTTTTGTCATATTTTTTATTACAGCTCTTCTCCTATTAATCTTAGCGTGATGTTATATAGCCTATAGCCTCCTTCGATAAATCGACTATCTTACTCATAGAATTTTTCAAATCCAGTAGTTCCTAAGAGTAGCGTGTTCAAACAATAAAAAAATCAAAGATTTCTTAAAAGAGATCTTACTTTTAATTTGGCGTTTCAGTTGTACAAGATCCTTATCCGAAATAGAGTCTTTGTTTCTCAAATGTGGTGGAATGTATATTCCTTTTTCTTCCTGAAAAAAAAATTAATTATTAATTAAGATAAGACCGTATGTAAGTGCTATGTGGTGCAAATTACTGTAGTTCACAGTCTTGTCCAGTAGGGATATGACTTGGAGTAGAAAAAATCGATTAATAAATAATCGATTTTTATCCCTTTAAAAATAATAGTTTTTTTAAAAATTGATTTTTTCTGACTGTTTCAAATGTTGTCGTTCAAATGTGTAGTTTGGCTAAATTAGTTTCATTCCAAAAAGCATATCTAATCTAAAAAATAAAAAAAAGAGTAAAAAAGAAAAATGGATACCTAAAATAATCTTTTTTTAAAAAATCGATTTTGATGAAATGAAAAAATAATCGACTATTTTAAATAAATAATAATAATAAATATATGGGACATCACCTGCACTTTTTTTTTTAAAGATGGCTACAATATTTACAATAACAAGAAACATCCATATCAAGGTAGAAAAAGCAAAAGAAGAATTTAAATAACAAAAAGCAAAAACTGGTGACAATAACACAAATTATGTTAACATTTCACAAATCATATTTTAGCTTCAGCAGATATAGAAGTTAGGATTAGTATAGCAAGCCAGAAGATGTATCAAATGTTCTTCATAAAATATATTAAAAACTTACTTTAATTATATTTCCTTCTTTATCACGTTTCCTTCCATATATATCTTCCCAAACATTAGGTTTCTCTTTATCTTCTGTATTTGAATTTTCAAAATCATTATCTATTACATTATTTTCAGAATCATCATCTGATAAGTGTGACACTTCATCATCACTAAACACCTTATTTAAATCATCTTCTGCTATAACTTTATCTGGATTTTTATTAGATTTATTCTTAGATACTTTTTCTACCTTCTTATTGTATTCTCGTTCACTAGGCTCACTTTCATCATCATTTAACTCAGTATCATCAAAATCATCAGAGGATTGATCACTATCTATATCTAAATCCATTTCAATTTCATCATCTTGGGCTTTCTCTTGTTTTTCCTTAGGCCCATCTTCACCTGTAACAGCTAGATCTTCTTCAATATCAGAATCATGATCTACATCAGCTAAATGCTTTTCTGCAGCCACAATTTGTTCTGATGTTGTTCTATCACAAACTTCAAGTAAATCTTTTATTTCAATTAAGAAAAATATTATATAAAAAAAATGTCTAATTTTTTTTTTGTTTTTTTTTTAATTTTTTTTTATTTATTTACAGCAAAAATGTACAAGTTATATCTATCTTAAATTACTTACACGCTAGGACTATACAAATCATGCCCACGTGGAATGGTCCCAAGAATGCTGGCAGCGTTTCCGCGCTGAATCGCTAAGCTGATTCTTTGTGCGAAAAAGGAGCCAGCCCTCTAGTCACCTGAAGAGGCAATCAACCGAGGTGTTAAATGGATAAAAAAAATTTTGCACTTTGACTATGCAATGTCTAATTATATTTATCTACTCTGATACTATAATACAAAGATTATAAAACTGAAACCAAAATTCTTATGACAAACATTACATACAGGCCAAAAATTAAAAATTAATAAGTTTTATTACAATACAGGTCTTGTATGGACACTTGTATCATAATATAACTTTTAAATCATAACGATACACCTATACAACATCCAGCTGGACCAAGGAGATTGAACCTCTACCTTAAAAAAAAGGTTTCAATGAACAAGTCCGCGACAACGCAACACGCATGCGCAATCGATGTTTGCACTTTGGTGCTAACATTTGAAATATAACAAATCTTTTCAATATTTAAACATAAAAGGTTTTTATTAATATTGTTTTACGTATTATAGTATGAGAGTAGATAAAGTAGTGTATGACACTGTACATAACTTGGTCTTATAAAACTCATATGATTGTTAGTAATTACCTAATGACAGAAAAAATCTACTTAGACTTAAATATTCACAACCTATTCAAAACAATTTATAATATCATCTATTCAAAAAAGGATACAATCAAGGCCATCATTTGCAAAGAAGTTATTTTTATTTTTTGATTTATTAAGTCCAAGCTGTTTTTCTAACTTTTTAATCATTTTATCCTCTTCCTCATTAGCTTCTAGCATCATTTTCCTTCTCTGTTCATCCATTTGAGATTTGAGTTTATTTGCTTCATTTTTTTCTTTCTTCAACTGCCTTAATAAGATGTCTTGTGATGTCTCAGCTTTAGATTTCTTGTTCTATAGTTAATAAAGCTATTTATTTATATATATTCATTGTAACGTACGTTATACATATTAAAGGAGTATAATATTAACATTAAGTTATTTATTTACTAGCCTTTACCCACAACTTCGTTTGTGTGGACTGTTGTGATAGTTTAATAATAGATGACGTTTTTCAATGTCATCCTATTCCTGTTGAATATAATAGGATTTTTATAGCCTATATGTTATTCCGGTGTATAAGGAATATTTGTGATTTAGTCATTTTCATCTATATTTGTTCAGCGGATTCGCCGTGAAAGAGTAACAAACACATCCATACTCACAAACTTTCGCATTTATAATATTAGTAGTAGTAGAAGTCTCTTACTTTAGATCCTTTATTTAAAGCTGGATCATCGATTGGTCGTTTAACAAATTTTCCTGGAGTGTTTCCGGCGGGAACAGTTTGAATTTTCTTTTTCAGATAATGCTCCTGGCGATTAAGTTTTTTTTGTTTCCTCTTTACCTTACGAATAGCTTTGCGTGTATTTGTAAATTGTGGCCTATTGGCCGTTGATTTAGTTTTCTTCATATCGTTGTCAATTTAATTAAAGATTACAAAAATATAGTACGCTTTAAATAAAATTTTGAGGTTACTTTTTTATAAACACACATTGACAACCGTATGATAATGACATTGACAATTTCTAATTTACAATCTTGTTGCCATATATATACACCATTAACTAGGATAAATTTACTGGTTTTTTCTATATTTATAAAGAATATTTTACGAAATACTCATCTATATCGACGTTAAGTAATAATCACATAATCACATTTCCTAATTTAATCACAAAACTTTGCTATTTACTATTTACTAGTCCAATAGCGACATATGTTTTTACTATCATTTTCGTACCTTGCAATTTAAATAGGAAATAAAAAATGCTATGTTGTCTCTGGTACAAAAATTCTCAATTTATTTAGAGACTCGTGTGATTGGTAAAATTATTCCTTTTTAGTTTTACATTGTTCTCAAAAGCTAACGTTTTTTAGTAACAGCTTCGTGTTATTTGCCCGTTGTTCTAAAATTTTAACGTAAGGCATGATGGTGGAAGGCTCGGCATTTACGCGGAACGATGTGTTCCAAATGGCAATTCGCGTTGCATTTGTGTCTGCAGTGACTTATTTCTCAATAAAGTGGCTTGTGAATCAAATAGACCCAACTTCTAAAAGTAGAAAAAAGGCGGAAGAAAGAGCGCGGGAACAGTTACGCAAGTATGTATTGATTTTTGGCTCTGATGCAAATGCGCCACTGCATGATCACCAATGAGAGCATCTCACATAAAGATGATATTTTTATTTATTTTTTCCATATAAATAATCTATATCGCTAATCTCTAGGACAATAGATTTATTATCTAATTCTATCATCATCCTCCTGCTCTTATCCCACTCTAAGTGGGGTTGGCACTACATGTTATGAACATGCTGTCACATGATTTTGCTGCGTTTTACGACCGGCCGCATGCCTGACGTCAACTTACCTTAGTCGTATTTTAAGACATCTCGGAAAGAAATGAGGGTGGTCTATTCTACTCAGCCTGATACCACACTGCAGGTCGACTTACCTTAGTCGCCTTTTACGACACCTCGGTAAGAAATAAGGGTGGTACTATTCTATTTTGCCGGATACCACACGACATAATCTGTTACACTAATGATAATAATTGTAGGACAATATATTTATTATCTAATTCTATAGTTCATGGAAATCATTTTCTATTCAAAGCAATAATTTAATTTAATTGCTGTTAATAAGGCCAAAACTACCTTCCCCTAGACGTATTAAATATAAATATGCACCATGCTTAAAAACTTGTCATGTTTAGGTTGTTCTTATATCTTTTTGTTGTTTAATAATTTGTTATGAACTTTGCCTTCGCCAAAAGTTTAGTTATAATCATATTCCACTTAAAGGCTTATGAATGAATGCAAAAAATAGTTTATTAATAGGTGATACCATAATTGCATAACTTGCATCATGTTAGATTATATCTGTCAATAAAATTAGAAATAAATATATATATCAATATGTGTTGTAACCTATTTCAGATATTTATATGGTGTCTATGATATAATTTTTTCTATTAAGTAATACACCTGTCCTTTTCAGTTTATCATAATACAAATGGGTTTGTGTATGAAGAAAATCAACATTTCTATATTATTTATTTTAAGTAAACTATTTAATTTAAAAGCTGACTAATGAAAAAACAAATCCAATCAAAAGTAATAATAAAATTATTTTGCTATAATCCGCGATGAAGTATAATGGAAAATATATATTATGCCAAATGTAGAGTGGACAATCCGTTTTCATACCTGATACATGCAAGATTCGTAAAAAGACACGCACAAACCTAAAGAACACATACAAACACAATACACAATACAAGTACAAAACATAAACAACCTAGAAACAAATGCAGAAGTAGATTTTTTTTATTGTATTTATTAAAAAGTATAATTGTACAAAAAATTACCTGAATGATTATTTATTTATTAAATTTATAATCTTTAATTTAAATATATAATTTATGTTTTATATTTATAATTTTTATTAACTGAGAATTAAGGGTGTCTTGCAGAGCCGGCTTGGGCGGTAAGCACTCTGTGGTCTTGGACAAGTTGACTGACCATGAGATGATCATTGCTTCACAACTTGTTGTACCAGAAGAAATCAATGTAAGTAAAAGGATCATTTATTAACTTAACTTCACAAAAGACAAAAAATATTTTTTATACACATTACATAACATTATATTAAGTTTAAATAAAAAAAATTCTTATACAATTTATATTTTTTTATTATGTACCAATTAGAGGTTTTTTGTAAATACAGTTAAAAGTATTAAAAGTTAACTAGCAACTAGCAACTATCTGAAGGATTGGAGTTCCAAATAAAATTTATAAATGATTATTGGCTTACCAGTTCAATGAGTACCTACATCATTTTTTTCCAAATCTAGGCCTCAAATTTAGTAGCCTTAGTAGTGCACTGTAAGAAATGGTCACTGTAAGAAATGGCAATCACTTGATCAAAATGGTCAAAGTGATAATTCAAATTCAAATTCAAAATATTCTTTATTCAAATAAACTTGTAAACAAGTGCTTTTGAATCGTCAACTCTACTGCTGGTTCGGAAAGCTGTTCCTACCGAGAAGAGCCAGCAAGACACTGGGCGGTTGCTCTTTTAAAAATATAATTCTTAATACTATTTACATTAAGTCGTTACTGTCTTGTACAGGTTCAAAGAGAGCTATATCCACACATTCTTATCTTCCAAATAATCTTCAAGAGTATAGTAGGCTTTCTGTATCAGCCTCTTTTTAACAGTGTTTTTAAATTGCTGTAATGGCAAAGCTGAAATTGATTGCGGAATTTTATTATAGAATCTTATACCAAAACCCACAAACGAATTACGTACTTTTGCAAGGCGCAAAGCAGGAGCCGCAAGCGATATTATGGAGGCCCTACTCCAATAAGAAAAAGGAGTACATTGATTATGGGTTTTTAACATTGGTTAAAAGACACAGTCTTGCCATATATTCATTAATTTCTGGTTGGGCCAGTTACATTTTCCTATGTCCCTATATCCTTCCTCCTCATCCACGGTAAACTCTTGATCAAAGGAAAAGAGTACGCGAAATGCTGCGGCGATCTTCAAGCTGTCAGTACCTGATTAATCAAACACCGAACGCGTACTGAACCGCATTTATTCTCATAAAAAACAAGCTTGTATCGATACTTTTTACAATTGAACATCTTTAGGGCGGCGTAATAAAGATCAGCGCCATTTAGTTTTGCGGAGGTAACAAAATATTACAACAGTATCATTGGAACACTTTACGTCGTAAAACGTCACAAGAAGTCACAAAAAAATATTACGTGCTGCTTCATAATATTTTTTCTCTTTTTTAAATGTATGCGACATTTCGCCCGTCAGCAGCGTCTTATCCAGGTGATTGGTCATCCTTTATCGTCTTATTATTCGCAGGGATTCGTTTGTGGAACCTCACATACTTTACTTTCATTGATTTCTTTTATATTATTTTTTTGGTTGCCTTTCCAGGTTAACTGGAAGGACATAGCAGGTCTGGACCACTTGATAAAAGAGTTAAGGGAGACGGTTATCCTTCCTATACAGAAAAGGGAGTTGTTCGCAGACAGTCGCCTAACCCAGCCACCTAAGGGTGTACTGTTGCATGGACCCCCAGGTCAGTTTTAAATCATAAATATAAAAAAGGCCATGCTATTTTATACCTGGTCTTGGTAAGGCACAAATACATTTTAGGCTACTATTACCAGGTTGCGGCAAAACGCTGATAGCGAAGGCGACGGCTAAAGAAGCCAACATGAGCTTTATCAACCTGGATGTATCGCTGCTCACTGACAAGTGGTATGGTGAGACGCAGAAGCTGGCGGCGGCGGTCTTCAGCCTGGCCGTCAAGCTGCAGCCCTGCATCGTGTTCATTGGTAAGTGACGCCACTAGCACGCGCACGTATTGTACATGCGGCATCGCATGCATACACACGCAAAGCGCACGCATACACACGCAAGCGCATACATACACACGCAAAGCTCACGTATACACACGTAAAGCGCACGCATAGACATGCAGAGTTGCATACACACGCACGCAAAGCGCGAGCATAGATATGCAGCATTGTATACACACATGCACAGCAAAACGTATAGATACGCACTTAATAATCTCACAACGTACTCACGCTATTACACGCACTTGCAAATGCATAGACGCACGATTGACAACCACGCTAAAAGCCCGAGCATACATACACAATGCAGTACCGATCATAAAACATTAATATCAATTTTTAATTTACATACTTCAGTAGCCTACATAAAAAAATCGGTTAATTCAGCAAAGTATTTTCACAACAAGAATTATTTTACATTTTTTAAAATGACTTATAAAGATTGACTACCTTGAAATGGACAATAAGTCGACCCAAAAATTCCACATTACTTACGTAAAAGGAATATGATGAAATTCACTTTAGGAAAGTGGATAAAACATTTCTTTCTAGTTTTAAGAGGAAGTGAAATAGATTTTCAATTTTAGTATACATATGGGGAAAATGAAAGCCCTTATATTAGTGAAATTTATATTGACAGAATCATAAGTGTATAATCGTGAGAGTAGATAAAAGAGAGAGTTTAAAAGATGGACTTATATAGATATACAATAACGCCACAAAGTAATAGAAACGACTTAGCCGTCATAAGATATATTCATATTCACCATCCTCCTGCCCTTATCCCACTCTAAGTGGGGTCAGCATATGTAATGAACATGCTGTCACGTAATTTGGTTGCGTTTTTACGACAAGCCGCCTGCCTGACGTCAACTGATCTCAGTCGTATTTTACAACTCGGTAACAAAGAGTGGGTGGTCTATTCTACTAAACCGGATACCACATGGTAGGTTAACTAACCTTAGTCGCCTTTTACGACAACCTCAGTAGGAAAAGAGGGTGGTACTATTCTATTCAGCCGGACACCACACGGCGTCATAAGTTATATTCATATTATTTGTAGCTTAAGTACTGTTTTTACCGCTTTTTTGCTTTTACCCGACAAAATCGCAAAGCCTTTTCCGTGGAGTCTATCTCCTGACGATGCTTCGGTTACGGGGCAAAACGATTGTTGAGATTGTGGTGGTTAATGTATGCAGTGCTTGTCTATTGCTGTGTCATCGGTGTCGGATAGTGCATGAGTTCTTACAAATTCTGCATGTATCAGGTATGAGAACGAATAGTACACTCTACATTTAGCGTTACATATATTTTCTTTTATCGCGGATTATAGCAAAATAATATTTTCATTACTTTTGTATTATAGACCTCTGCAAAGTAACGACCAATTCTATAAATATTTTTTTTTGGTTAAGTTGTAAATAATGATCGGTGATTCAGATGAGATCGAGTCGTTCCTGCGCACGCGCACGCAGCACGACCACGAGGCGACGGCGATGATGAAGACCCAGTTCATGTCGCTGTGGGACGGGCTCATCACCGACCCGGGCTGCACGGTCATCATCATGGGCGCCACCAACCGGCCGCAGGACCTGGACAAGGCCATCCAGCGCCGCATGCCGGCCACCTTCCACGTGCCCATGCCCAGCGACTCCCAGCGCGAGAGGATCCTGCAGCTCATCCTGGAGACGGAGCCCACTGCGCCTGATGTAAGGTTTAAAAAAAATTGACAATATACTGTTTGCCATAGATAATAACTGTTATAGCCCAGCGGTGCGACCGTGTGAATCTCTAGAGACGATCATGGGTTCGTACCTGGGCAGACACCAATGAATTTTTGTATTAAAACTTATGTGTATAATTGATAATTGCAATTTGTGTGATATATTGCAATTATCGATTATACATGTCAAACATGGACAAAATTTCTTCAGATTTCTAGATATGTGTAACCTACCAATTGGTACTCACAGTGTGTTGTTGAGTTTAAGGCAAAACTCTTCTCTAAAAAAAAGAGGATATTACGCAGCTGTGGGATAGTAATAGTTACTTTCTTAAAAAACTATTGTCCAAAAAAAGGCAAAAAAGTAGGCATAGCTGTGGCATAGTAACAGTTACTTTCATTAAAAACTATTGTCCCAAAAAAAGGCAAAAAAGTAGGTATCGCTGTGCCATAGTAACAGTTACTTTCATTAAAAACTATTGTCCCTAAAAAAAGGCAAAAAAGTAGGCATAGCTGTGCCATAGTAACAGTTACTTTCATTAAAAACTATTGTCCCAAAAAAAGGCAAAAAAATTAGAAATAGCTGTGGCATAGTAACAGTTACTTTCATTAAAAACTATTGTTCCAAAAAAAGGCAAAAAAATTAGAAATAGCTGTGGCATAGTAACAGTTACTTTCATTAAAAACTATTGTCCCAAAAAAAGGCAAAAAAATTAGAAATAGCTGTGGCATAGTAACAGTTACTTTCATTAAAAACTATTGTCCCAAAAAAAGGCAAAAAAATTAGGCATAGCTGTGGCATAGTAACAGTTACTTTCATTAAAAACTATTGTCCCAAAAAAAGGCAAAAAAAGTAGGCATAGCTGTGGGATAGTAACAGGCAGTTACTTTTTAAAATTTTATTGGGCTCTATATGTTTTGTTAGATCGAATACAAGCGTCTAGCGGCGTCCACGGAGGGCTTCTCAGGGTCGGACTTGCATGAGTTGTGTCGGCAAGCTGCCGTGTACCGGCTGAGGGACCTGGCCCGGGACGAGATGGCCAGGGAGGAAAAGGTACCATTACCAACCGCTGATCTATATCATCATCATCCTATCCTTATCCCACTCTAAGTGGGGTCGGCACAACATGTTTTTCTCTTCCATTCTGTCCTGTCTTTCGTCAACTCTGGCGCCACTCCTTTTATATGCATATCATACTTCACACAATCCAACCATCTCTTTTTAGGCCTCCCTCTAGGCACATATCCATCCACATTCAAATTTAACGCACGTTTGGTCACATGATTTTCATCCCTCCTCATTACATGTCCATGTGATCTATATATATATTTATATTATATATCACTACATATTATAAAACAAAGTCCCTATATCCCTATGTACGCATAAAACTTTTAAACTACGCAACAGATTTTGATGCGGTTTTTTTTAATAGATAGAGTGATTCCAGAGGAAGGTTTGTACGTATAATAACATTCAATACGGAGTAGAGAAATACTGTAATTTTTGAGGTTTCTGTAAATAATTACATTTTTTTCCGCTTACATTGCAAACGCAGGCTAAACCCTACGAGATTTATCAAAATAATGTACTAAGTATTTGTACATCTTGAAAAGGTCTACAGAAAAGTCCGCGATAGTATATGTCTATCTCTTATGGATAACCCACTAAAGCATTTTTTGTCATTTACTTGTTACGAAAAACAATGCCATATTTTTGAAGCAATTTTTATACAATACAGCATTAATCCTTATCCAATTAAGTACCTTAAATAAATAGTTGATTTAATATAGATCAATATGGCCGTTTACAGCATGTAATTTAAGTGAACATTTTCGGAGATATTACAGATTTAAAATGCCGTGAGGACGCCGCGCTTCGCCCTATAACACTTCGACTTTAGCAGCTATGTCCCTCTTTCAAGAGTTTGTTTAAAGACATTCTGTAATTAATTGTAAAAATAAAATACATAGGGAAAATGTAAAAGTAAATAAGTAAAAAGTACTATATGAATTTAGATATTCCAAAGATAGCAGGAAATCTTCTTGGTATAGGGAAAGGAAATTGTTTTTCTCCAAATTTAACGCGTGCGGGCCACGGGCAGTAATGAATAAATCAAAACTACTGGATCGATTATAATCATTTTTTTTATACTGACTGACATGGGATATATATTTTATACCCGTGCGAAGCAGGGGCAGGCCGCTAGTATATATATATTTCTATCTATATAGTCCACTAGCAGACCGGGTAAACTTAATGCCATATAATTTACTAGCTTTTACCTACTGCTTCAGCAGCAGGGTCTTCTCGCTTACTCCCCGGGTGGGGGTAAAGGGGGTACAAGCCTCGAGGAGTACCTCTGCCCGGACATTTCCTCGCGGGCACTAAAGCCCGGTATGTGTTTCGGTCATAGGCAGAGGTCACCTAAGTAATAGGTTACTTAGGTGACCTCTGAGGATATCTGGTTCGATGGGGAGTTCTGGGAATGGTAGCTCCCAGACCTCAAAGTCAGGTGGTGTCATATACTATACTATACACTGTCCATTATATTAACCATCTTTTGACAGATTGACGATAGTGATGTCCTAAAGATTCTCGTATGCGATACCATTCCGATTATAGTACCTACTATCATTAATCGAATTACGTACCTAAGTAATTCGATTAATGATAACCTACGTAAACTAGATTACTACTTGAGAAAAGAAATTCCAACTTTGAGAAAACTTATTGTTTCTTTGAAAAGAAGTGGTCTATTTCATGGTGAAAAATCTTCTTTGGTCAAAGTTTTGAACACAATTGGCTTTTCATATAAAAAGTTAAATAAAAGAAAATTATTAATGGAACGCACAGATATAGCTATAGCACGTTGTGATTTTTTAAGAGAGGCAAAGAAAATACAAGATTGGGCAAATATTGTTTTCACGGATGAAACATGGCTCAACGCTAACCACACACTATCTCGTTTCTGGACTGATGATACTGCTGATTCCACTTCCTCAGTACCAATGGGAAAAGGTGAGCGCCTAATCATTTGCCATGCAGGTACAGCAAAAGGATTTGTACAAGACGCACTGTTGGCATTTAAATCGAAGAAATCAAATGACTACCACGAAGAGATGAATGCAAATGTGTATGAAGAGTGGTTCAAAAAAATGCTCATTTCATTGGAAGAACCATCAATAATTTTTATTGATAATGCGCCCTACCACTCCCGTCAAATTGACAAAATGCCAACACAGGCTAATAAAAAGCATGAAATAATTAATTGGCTTCGGGACAATGGAGAAAATGTGGACGACTCAATGTTAAAAGTTGAATTAATAAAAATATTAAAAACCAAAAAGAGAGCAAAACGCTATGTAATCAATGAAATGGCAGCAGAATATGGCCATACTGTTCTTCGGATTCCTCCATACCACTGCCAGTACAACGCAATAGAACTTATATGGGCACAAGTAAAAGGGCATGCTGCGAGATGCAATACAAGCCCCCCATTCACAGCGAATAAAATGTTGCAATTGCTAAAAAATGCTTGCACCCACGTAACGGCCGAGAACTGGGCAAGTGTGGTGGAAAGAACTAAAAGAGTAATATTCTCTGATTGGGAACGTGATATTGCGTTTGATAATATATTATCTACACAAGAGCTAATAATAACTGCTACTGAAGACTCCTCATCGGAGGAGTCTAGTGTTGATTATCATTCCGACGACTCGTGCTAATAAAATAAATTAAAATATCCTGATTGTTTTATTTGTATTCATGTATTAACTAAGAAGAAAGTAAAACTTTATATAATGTTATTAAATGTCTTTTAATACTCGTAACATCGATTTCTACCGATTATTTTTAATCTGTGGCATAATCGTAGTAACCATTATGTGTGACATCACTTAGTGGGCGGTACCCATCCATAAAGTACAAATATTATTTGTATGATATTTGTACGTAAGCAATACAAAACTTAATGAGCGTGAGCTGTCAAAAGACTGATAATATGATGGACGCAGTATACTATACTGTTAATGATTTTATACTTGAATATTCGTGGTTTGAAGACATAATTATAAATTATTAGTTTCGGGTACATACCACGGTAATTTGTTTTGATTCGCCGATATTTTTGACCACGATCCATGCAACTGGGTCGAAATATCGGCGAATCAAAACAAATTACCGTGGTATGTACCCGAAACTAATAATTTATAATTATACTATACTGTTGATGATTATTTGGAAGATAAGAATGCGTGGACATAGCTACTGTCCGACTTTTTACTTACCTTATACAAGGTAGTAATGACTTAATGTAACTAGTTATAAGTTTTATTTATTGTAAAGAGCAACCGCTGATATTCTCTTAGTCTCTTCTCGGTAGGAACAGCTTTCTAAACCAGCAGTAGAATTGACAATTCAAAAATACTTATTTACAAGTTTATTTGAATAAAGATTTTTTTAAAATTTGTATTTGTATTTGCTATACGCTTTTCGGTGAAGGAAAACATCGTCAGAAAACCTGGATATCATAGAATTCTATGGGGATATGTGTAACCTACCAATCCACACTAGAGGAATAGTAACAAGCCGTTGACATTTTTTTTACGCCCATAATTTGATTTTCAGTCGAACCACAGTAAATCGAACGATACAGACTCTGATGACGAGTACGTGGATGCTGTGAGGCCAATCACCATGGGAGATCTCAGGATGGCCTTAGGCAAGCTCAAAGAGTCCAAAATACAGTGTGGCTCATTGGCACCCAATATGCGGCTGGACCTCGACTGATGAAGCGCGAACTGGACGTAAGAATAGTATTAAAGTTTCAAACACGCTTAGGGATGAAATCGTTAAAGCTGGTTTAATTTTTGAATTTAAACTATCGTGAGTGGAATTCATAATTAATGTATAGAAACCGGCTATACTCACGTGTTATTTTATCAGATGAGCCCGAATAGTTTCAAGCCCACAAGGGGCTCTTATTCATGAGCTCTTTACGCCGCGTAAAGAGCTCATGAATAAGGGCTCATCCGATAAAATAACACGTGAGTATAGCCGGTTTAGTTTGTTTTTTCCCTACTTTTAGGGAGATTTTCGAATGTTTTGGATAGTGTTTATCCGGCTCGGAGGACTGTTATGTATATTTGCTGTTGATCGACGTATTTAAGTTGTAGAAATTGTGACTAATTGCAAAATTTATAGAAGCAGGCGTTACTTTGCGGAACTCCATAGTACAGAAGTTACAGTAAAATTACTTTGCTGTAATCCGCGTTTGTTAAGAGAATATGCAATGCTAAGTGTATAAAGGCAATAATCACATACATACATGCAGGACATGCCGCCACACGTACCACAAGACACTGCCTACACCAACACACTAGCACCACACACATTCACTACCACAACCTCAACGATCGTTTCGCCCCGAAACCGAAGCATTATCAGGGGATAGGCTCCACGAACAAAATCGTAATGCGTCGAATAATTTTATTGTAACTTCTGCAAAAATTATTTGTAAAGATATCATCATCTTCCTGCCCTTATCCCACTTTAATTGGGGTCGGCACAACATGTTATAAACATGTCATATGATTTGGCTACGTATTTTACGACCGGCCGCCTGCCTGACGTCAACTTATCTTAGTCGTACTTTACGACACCTCGATAAGAAAGAGAGTGGTCTATTCTACTTAACCGGATACCGCACGGTGGGTCAACTTACCTTAGTCGCCTTTTACGACACCTCAGTAAGAAATGAGGGTGGTACTATTCTATTCAGCCGGATACGCAGCGTAACTATTTGTAAAGATAATCATGCGTATTTCATATATATACATAAAAGATATTTATTTACTTTTAGTATGTCACTAGGATTAGACAGTGTCAAATACTTAATAAAGATGTGATTTTTATAGTTATCTATTATTTATAATAACTCTAATGTCTTTAAAAATTTTCCAAAAACATACTATTACAAATTCAAATTCAAAATATTCTTTATTCAAATAAACTTGTAAACAAGTGCTTTTGAATCGTCAACTCTACTGCTGGTTCGGAAAGCTGTTCCTACCGAGAAGAGCCAGCAAGAAACTCCGCGGTTGCTCTTTTAAAAATATAATGCTTAATGCTATTTACATTAAGTCGTTACTGTCTTGTACAGGTTCAAAGAGAGCTATATCCACACACATCGTCCATTAATATGCATACTTAAGTAAATAATAATTTTCTGGAATAATCCAAGTGTATTTTCCATGCAATTATATCTTTGATGTTGTATATATGTATTACTGTATGACTTGAATTTGTTTTGCTATTGGATATTAATTTTTTACTATACTGATCAGTGTGCAGTGGCGTAGCTAGGGGGTGGCGAGGGGGGCGGTCGCCCCAGGGCACCACAGGCAAGGGGGGCACCAAACTTGATAATGCTTTTTTTTGATGAATAATGAAATCATTTCAGAAAAAGTTGAATAAGACTCTTATTAAACTTTTTGCACATTGATTTTGTATGATTATATTGTCTACAATAAACAAAAAAGTTTCTTAGCTGTAGAGCTCGATGAAGAAACAACGGACTTTGCCACTCAAAAAGTGAGGAAAGTTTTAAATTTTCTAAATAAATTTTATCATAATCTAATGTTATTTTAGATATAGTTATTATCATTTTGAACAAATTTAAATTTATATATTCATTTATAAAGTCATTGCGTTCTGAAATCTAAAATTATTAAGACTCTTTAGAAGGGGGGGGGGGGGGCACCAGGTGACAATTGGCCCCGGGCCCCAAATATACTAGCTACGCCACTGTCAGTGTGTACAGTACACATTTGTTATTTACCCCGATTTTGGGGAAATTTTTAATGTTTAGTAGTAAATATATTGTGTTGACCGCTTCCTATGCAATTCGAAATACTTGTATTAAAATATAAATATCTTTTGCTGTCATATTGATTTTTCTTTTAGTATATAATAATTTTTCAAATTTGATCTTGGTAAATGAGAGATGTTTATTGTTTAGCCAGATTTTGAATGCTTATATTTGCGTTGTATAATTTTATCCGGTTTAAAGGACCAGTGTTTAGGTTAGATATAGTATGCGCTTATCCACGCTAAGTTAAAATGAAGCATTTGTTATATGTATATTTTACAAATGTGATTCGCGTTGGTAAATGGGAAATGTTTGTCACTTACCCCCAATTTAGGAGTTTCCAAATGTTTTCATTATCATCAATCTCCTGCCCTTATCCTACTTTAAGCGGGGTTGGCCCAACATGTATTGTACATGTTACATGATTTGGCTAGTTATTTTACCGGCTGCCTGCGTGACGTCAACTTTTTACGCCATTTACTAAGAAATGAGTGTGATCTATTCTAATCACCCAGATACCATACGGCGGGATACTGTAGTAATTATTTGCGTTGTATATTTTATTTTTATCCGGTTCAAAGGACCATTGATTAGATTTAACACTTATCCGCACTACAAATAAGCGTTAATTATTTGTAATTGTTATTTGTTCATTAAGCTATAGCTTAAATGAATTATGATTTATGGAAAGTGTTAAATTGTAGTATTCTTGCCTAGAATATGCCTTTTGACTTTCTTTTACTTGTTGCTGTATTTTAAATAATTGGGAACAAAGATCGTCTTGTTTATATTGTTTTTTGTTGTATTTTTGGTCACAATATCGCCCCATCTTTCTTCTGCCCTTATCCTACTCTAAGTGGGGTCGGCACATGTTATAAACATGCTGTCACATGATTTGGATTGGTATTTTACGACCGGCCGCCTGCCTGACGTTAACTTACCTTAGTTGCCTTTTACGACACCTCGGTAAGGAATGGGTGGTCTATTCTACTCAGCTGGATACCACACGGCGGATAACAAATTCAAATTCAAAATATTCTTTATTCAAATAAAATTGCAAACAAGTGCTTTTGAATCGTCAACTCTACTGCTGGTTCGGAAAGCTGTTCCTACCGAGAAGAGCCAGCAAGAAACTCGGCGGTTGCTCTTTTAAAAAAATATAATACTTAATATTATTTACATTAAGTCGTTACTGTCTTGTACAGGTTCAAAGAGAGCTATATCCACACATTCTTATCTTCTAAACAACTCGTCCCATCCGAGAATAACGACAAATTCTATGTTATAAACATAGGAAATGTAAATTTATTTTTCGGATATGCGAAAGATAATTTCTTATATTAGAAAATTAAATTGCGTTAGATCTTTTAAATATTATAATTATTAACGGAGACGTACAAAATTGGTTGTTCGATACAAAATTTATATTATATAATGTTATTGCAAATTGAGTACATGCAAATGAGATGAGAATGTTAAGGTGGATGTGTGGTGTGACAAAACTGGATAAAATACGAAACGAGTATATAAGGGGAAGTCTGAAAGTTGCGCCCATTATAGAAAATACGAGAAGTGCAAGATTGAGATGGTATGGACATTTAATGAGGGATGAAAATCATGTGACCAAACTAGTGTTAAATTTGAATGTGGATGGATATTTACCCTAGAGGGAGGCCTAAAAAGAGATGGTTGGATTGTGTGAAGTATGACAGCATATAAAAAGAGTGGCGCCAGAGTTGACGAATGATAGAACAGAATGGAAGAGAAAAAAATGTTGAGCCGACCCCACTTAGAGTGGGATAAGGACAGGAAGATATATAATGTTATTGCAAATTTTTCCGCGTATTTAATTTATTTTCGTTTAAAACGTTTCACGTAGCCGTAGTAAGATCAGTAAATAACCATTTTATGTAAATTGTGTTGAGGTCACATAGTTGTAAAAACTCGCATTCTGGAAGCTTTAATAGCGTGCGCCGAATAAACCAACAGAGATACACTCAAGTAATGTATTAGAGAATTGTAGATCTACAAAAATACTACAAAAAAGTCCGCGACAGCATGTCTCTATCTATTAAAGTTAGCTCACAATAACCACTTTTATGTAAAATTTTAATTCGAGAAAAAATTGTGGACAACTGGAAGCTGGAACAGGCCTATCCTACTTTTATAAATGCAAAAGTTTGCTAGTATGGATGTATGTTTGTTACTCTTTCACGGCTAATCCGCTGAACCAATATCGATGAAATTTGGCACAATTATTTCTTATACACCGGAATAACATATAGGTTATAGAAATCCTGTTAATTCTACAGGAATAGGATGACATTGAAAAGCCCCATCTATTATCAACCTATAACGACAACAGTCCACGCGAACGAAGTCTCGTGTAATAGCTATTAATTAAATTAAATTTAGGTGTAGATAAAAGCCTTGTTCTTTCGCGATTAAAGCGTAGAAAGACTTAACAGACGGATAATGTAAAACACAAATCTCTTTTCGGTAGAATAATCAATTCGCAACTAGTATACCTCAAGAATACCTGCTTTGTATTGTTTTAAAACGAAACAAGTTGGAACTTTAATTTGTAGATAGCGAAATGTTAAATTTTAGTGACGTTATTATTAAATGTTTTACAATAAACTAAAACTATACTTAACAAAGAATAATTTATAGAATTAGGCGTTACTTTGCGGAGGTCCATAATACATAAGTTATGAAAATATTATTTTGCTATGATCCGCGATAAAAGAATATATCTATACTACTATATAAAGCTGAAGAGTTTGTTTGTTTGTTTGAACGTGCTTATCTCAGAAGCCACTTGACCGATTTGAAATTTTTTTCAGTGTAAGATAGTCGAGGAAAGCTATAGGCTATATAACATCACGCTAAGATGAATAGGAGAAGAGCAGCAATAAAAAATTGTACGAAAACGGCAAACTTATAGATTTCCTTGCGTACGCTGAGTCAACGGTAATAGTTATTCAAAAATCATGTATTACAAAATTGTTTCCCTCTAAAAGTTCTAAATAAAAGTCCGCGACAGCATAAGTCTAGCTTTTAAGGTTAACCCACTTTAACCATTTTTATGGTTATCAAAAGACCTTACGGTTTTAATGTATCCATGCGGGCGGAGCCGCTGGCGATTGCTAGTATATAATATGTAATGCTAAATGTAGAGTGTATTATCCGTTCTTATACCTGATACATGCAAGATTCGAAACTCATGTACTGCCAACCTATAACACAACAATACACAAGCACTGCACACATTCACGACCACAATCTCTACAATCATTTCACCCCGTATCCGGAGCGTCGTTAACAAATCGTCAAGCTATATTTTCAATTTTGTCGTCGAGTCGATCTCCTGACGATGTTTAAGATACATTCGAAACGATTGTTGAGATTGTGGCAGTGAATGTGTGCATTGCTTGTGTATTGTGTTATTGGTGGCGGCTAGTGCATGAGTTTTTACGAATTGTGAATGTATTAGGTATGAGAACTTTCTCTTTTATTGCGGATTATAGCAAAATAATATTTTCATAACTTTGTAACAAAGAATATTATTAAAAAAGATGAAGTATATTTAATTGTTAATTTAGTTATAGTTTAGTGTAAAGCAGAATTGTTCTGATGTAAATAAAGGGAATAATAAAGATTTTTGTGTTTTAAATGTTTTTTATTACTTTGGTTTAACTTTTACAGTGTCGGCGAATGAAATAAATAATACGTTGCTATTTAAGGAATGCGCCAAAACGGGACCTGAAAAAAAACAATTTTCTTCATAATTTGTGCCAATGTGTAATTTTAGGTGTACGCCGTGTGGTATCCGGCTGAATAGAATAGACCGACCTCATTTCTTACCGAGGTGTCGTAAAAGGCGACTAAGGTAGATTGACTCGCCGTTTGGTATCCGGTTTAGTAGAATAGACCACCCTCTTTCTTACCGAGGTATCGTAAAAGGCGACTAAGGTAAGTTGACTCGCCGTGTGTTATCCGGTTTAGACCACCCTCTTTCTTATCGAGGTGTCGTAAAATACGACTGAGGTAAGTTGACGTCAGGCAGGCGGCAGGTCGTAAAAACGCAGCCAAATAATGTGACAGCATGTTTATAACATGTGCGAACCCTACTTAGAGTGGGCGGGATAAGGTACCAGGAAGATGATGTGTTATTTTGGGTGTCACAAACTTGTCGAGTTAAAAATGTTAAAAATAAAGTTTTGGCACGAAAAAACCCAGTGTAAAATATAGAAATATTATAATATGTGGATATAGCTCTCTTTGAACCTGTACAAGATAGTAACGACTTAATGTAAATAGTATTAAGAATCATATTTTTAAAAGAGCAACCGCCGAGTTTCTTGCTGGCTCTTCTCGGTAGGAACAGCTTTCCGAACCAGCAGTAGAGTTGACGATTCAAAAGCACTTGTTTACAAGTTTATTTGAATAAAGAATATTTTGAATTTGAATATAAAATAAGTAATTGTAAAATTCTGAAAGATAATTAGAGGGTTTTGGATTTTTTAAGCTCCTGAGTTTATCTTATATAAAAGTATGTAATACTTTTGTATAAGATAAACGTTTTCGTAAGATAATTTAAGATAATTTCTCGTTCTCGGCACCGAAATATTTATTAATATGAAGACGAGGTCATTGCCGCCTACGTAAACCAGATAATCAGGGTGATACCGCCTATACTACATTTAGGTACCTACAGACCTTGGAACCCTACATGAAAAATATATTCAGTGGATTATTTTAGATACAAGAATTATTTTACATTATTAGAAAAAGAAGAAATTTTATGAGTTAGCAACAATAGCAACAATGGCCACCAACAGAAGCAGGTGGAAACGAATTATCCACTCGAGGATAATATCTAGCCAGGACCACGATCTTCAGTAATGAAGTACGACTAGAGAGAGATTAGAAAAAGAAACGTTGTTTAAAGATCAATGACCGTACCCTAACAATACCTTGACCTAAAAACTAAATAGGTGTGAGTGAGACAACAAGAATGTTATTGTTTTATCCTGTTACGTGCCGCTTTAGATTAGTGTATCATTATAAACAAAGCCAGGTCCAAATTAAATTATATTAATTTTCTTCGAAAATACTATATTTATGAAGATTGAATTATGCCAAAGTTATTTTATACGTTTAAGTGATCAGTGGATTAAACTGAAACTCAAAATTTTCTTTATTCAAATAAAATTGTAAACAAGTGCTTTTGAATCGTCAACTCTACTGCTGGTTCGGAAAGCTGTTCCTAACGAGAAGAGCCAACAAGAAACTCGACGATTGCTGTTTTCGACATAATACTTATAACTAGTTACATTAAGTCATTACTATCATGTACAGGGTCGGACAGTATCTCTATCCACGCATTCTTAGCGTCTAAATAATCTTCAACAGTATAGTATGCTTTGTGTAGTAACATATTAATTTTCTTCGAAAATACTATATTTATGAAGATTGTATTATGCTTGTTGTCGCCATTGATTTCCGCTTTGTGTTTTATAGCAACAGTCATGAAACAAGAGTATCGCGCCCTTTTTTATTGAAATGTTGGCAACACTGTGCCGTTCTTGTTTCCGGTGGAGTCTTCCTATTGATAAGACGTTTCAGTGACAGTCAGTCTTTGTACGTCGTTCAAGAGAAGTGCATCTCGGAACGGGAATTGCGGTATTCCTATTATATCCTGTTATTGTAGAAAGTGTGCGCTAACATGCCAAAGTTATTTTATACGTTTAAGTGATCAGTGGATTCATTTAATATTCACTCACTCACTTTACGCACTTCATTCACTCAGTATATTCAAGTGTATATAACAAAGTTACCTTTTTTCGTTTCCAAGGTTTATCTCTGGCTCTTGGTTTGCGATGGTTTTTTCTTTTCTTCGCATTTGAATTTGTTTTCTTC
The DNA here is from genome assembly GCA_029227775.1 of Morpho helenor. Lineage (NCBI taxonomy): Eukaryota > Metazoa > Arthropoda > Insecta > Lepidoptera > Nymphalidae > Morpho > Morpho helenor. Next base: position 13,768,638 of record JARGCU010000022.1, on the reverse strand, counting down.
GGCGGTATTTTGAGGATTATATCTCGAAGCAGATCGAGCAAATCTGTGGACGGTTAAACGATTTTTGGTTATCTGATGTTATTTAGATAAAAATTCATGTTTCGGTTCTTTTAAAAATATTATTGAGTATGCTTGTATATATTTAATAGTTTCTAGTTATAAAGAATATTAAAAAAATGATTAGATATTTGGGGATCGATCCTAGGTATTTACATTTTTCGAGTCTGCCCGTTCCCCGAATAACCTACGATGACTTGACAGTTTATGGCAAAAATAATATTCAATATGAATTTTAGTATTTTTCAAAAACAGGGATATAACGAAGTTTTTTTTACATAAAACCTAGCTAGATCGATTTTTCTCCCCCAAAACCCTCTATATGTTGAATTTTAGGAAAATCGTTGGAGCCGTTTCTGAAATTTCGAAAATATACACACACACACACACACACACATATATATATATATATATATATATATATATATATATATATATATATATATATATGTGTATGTATATATATATATATAAACACACACACGCAAAATTAACTCATTTAAATATCAAAGATATATTATAAATTTCAATATAAAATATTTTTATTTTGTTTTACTAAACTTTCCGTTTTTATATCTTAGTAGTTCTTTATCACTACATATTATAAAACAAAGTCCCTATATCCCTATGTACGCATAAAACTTTAAAACTATGCAACAGATTTTGATGCGGTTTTTTTTAATAGATAGAGTGATTCCAGAGGAAGGTTTGTACGTATAATAACATTCAATACGGAGTAGAGAAATACTGTAATTTTTGAGGTTTCTGTAAATAATTACATTTTTTCCGCTTACATTGCAAGCGCAGGCTAAACCCTACGAGATTTATCAAAATGATGTACTAAGTATTTGTACACCTTGAAAAGATCTACAGAAAAGTCCGCGATGGTATATTTCTATCTCTTATGGATAACCCACAGTAGCATTTTTTGTCATTTACTTTTTACGAAATATAATGCCTTATGTTCAAAGCAATTTTTATACAATACAGCATTAATCCTTATCCAATTAAGTACCTTGAATAAATTGTTGATTTAATATAGATCAATATGGCCGTTTACAGCATGTAATTTAAGTGAACATTTTCGGAGATATTACACGGAAAATGTAAAAGTAAATAAGTAAAAATGTACTATATGAATTTAGATATTCCAAAGATAGCAGGAAATCTTCTTGGTATAGGGAAAGGAAATTGTTTTTCTCCAAATTTAACGCGTGCGGGCCACGGGCAGTAATGAATAAATCAAAACTACTCGATCGATTTTAATCATTTTTTTACACTGACTGACATTGGATATATATTTTATACCCGTGCGAAGTAGGGGCAGGCCGCTAGTTTTAATATAAACTGCACGGTTTAAGAAAGGTGTGTTAATATGTTAGTACCAAGCCTTGCAATTATTACGGTATTTTTTTTACAAGATAAAAAGGTGAAACTTGAAAAAAATAACAATTAGGCAGGTGAAGCTTGCTTTATTTTTACAGTATTTTTAAACTAGCAATCGCCATCGGCTCCGCCCGCATGGAACTATTAAAACCGAAATATAGTATTTTGATAACCATAAAAATGGTTAAAGTGAACTAACTTTAAAAGCTAGATATATGCTGTCGCGGAATTTTATTAAGAACTTTTAGGGGATAACAATTTTGTAATACATGATTTTTGAATAACTTTAACCGCTTATTTAGCGCACACAAGGAAAGCTTTGAATTTGCCGTTTACATAATATTTTTTATTGCTGCTCCTCTCCTATTAGCTTTCCTCAATAAATGGACTATCTAACAATGAATTAACAGGATTTCTATAGCCTATATGTTACCCCGCTATATAAGGAATTATTGTTCCAAATTTCATCGATTTTGCTCCAGCGGATTGGCTGTGAAAACGTAACAGACAGACAGACAGACTTTCGCATTTATAATATTAGTAAGGATATAGCCTTCCTCGATAAATGGACTATCTTACATTGAAAGAATTCAAATCGGTCTAGTAGTTCCTGAGATTAACGCGTTCAAAAAACAAACTCTTCAGCTTTAGATATTACCTACAAAAATTATATTTTTTTCTTCTTTAAACCTACTTCCAAATACCGTATCTTTTTTTCCTTTATTAACTTTTACGCGTACTACGCCTCCGTTCCCTTTCGCTGGCTTTCCATGCAAAACCAAAACAGTGACGAATTTCATTATAGTGAAAAAGGTTCGCGGATTCACTTGTATATAATACAAACGGCATTGTCCTAAGGTGATTGACCTCGACGTAACAGCGGGTAGAATAACTGTACTGGATTAACGCTTATTTGTACATTAAATGTTTTAATTAGAATCAGTAAATCTTACTCATAGATAACAGGGTCATTAGCATATATCTTTTGCTAAAATATTTTCATTTCATTTCGTAGCCGAGAGCCTTGAACCCCATACCTTCGTCATTTTATAAAAGCTGAAAGTTTATCAACGCATGCTCACAACACAGGTAAGGACGATGATATATTTTAAAATTTGGGTCATCGTGCCTTTGGGAGATAAATGGTACTCTACTAGGTGTGTGAAATACTGATCTAATTTCGTCAAATGATAAAGTATCATTTTTGGTGTTACCTTCAGAATAATATTAAAAATCACGTCAGTCAATACCAGATACTTAGCATAGTGGTAACCCAGACACCTTTAACGTTCATGAAATTATAATTCTATTTACGTCATAGTATAAAAAAGACATAGCTGATTTTAATATATATCACTTATGATATTTCCTCACTAGGCAGATATTTTTGATATATCAAACTCCTGCCAGATAAGCATGCAGGGTAGCTATAGGACCGAGCGCGAGATATATATACAAGTAGGTGCAAGCGAGAAGGCGAGTTAGGTTGTTATTTAAGTTATTGTACCACGAGCAGGTGAGGGGGCATTGGAGGAAACAATCTGGAATGATCTTCCTCTTATACCCCGATGTAGCTTGATTTAAAATGCTCAAGGTGACACGGACGGTATATACAACTAATAGATTTTGTGCCCGAAGGTGCAAAAATAGCCAAGAAAGTCTCAGGAAGTCGGAAGTCTCAGCCTACATTAGCATGTTGTGTGGAGATATCTTGCAGACTTGTCCGCCAGTCAATGTCCATCGGTTGAATAATAAGAAGAATCCTGAATATGAAGAACGCATAAAGCGCTCATTTACCATTACATAGGTTTTTTATCGCGTAATAAAGATAAAGAATTTTATTGTTACTTAATATAGGTAATAAAATATAAAAGGTGCAATGAAAGATTGAGCACATATAAATAATTTATTAGACTTAATTACTATATTTACACTTAAACAAAGTGTCTGAATCACAAACCGAACGTAGGACTCCCGTTAATATACGATGTTCCACCGTAAAAAATTACGGTCTATTCGCCGCAGTGGCGGTATCAAGTTAAAAAAGTTTATAACAAAATTTTATGTTCCTACTGTTAACAGTTCAGGAGTTGCGTTGTCTGGAGCCAATCCTGACAGCATCAGGTCACGCTTATCATAAACATGCATTGTCATTAGGACTGGTTCAGTATGTAAAATTTCAGCTCAATCGGACACCGAAAAGTGGATTTAATTTAACTTGCAATATTCCACAATCAAATACAGACACGGCAAATTATATAAAAGCTTTTAATAATAAAATTGTCGTTCCGTTGTATCACTTTTAAATTATGTTGCTTTTGGAACCATGGACTAAATTCCAGTACAAATTTTGATCAAATAAAAATTGCAATAAACTTATACCGTCGTAGCCCAACAGAGGTCGTTTGCTAATGGTATCCTATCCTACTTATTGTATTTTTCTACCAATATTATTAATGCGAAAGTTTCTGAGTATGAATGTTTGTTACTCTTTCACGGCGAATCTGCTGAAGCAATATCGATGAAATTTGGCACAATTATTCCTTATACATCGGGGTAACATATAGGCTATAGAAAACCTGTTAATTCTACGGGAATAGGATGACATTGAAAAGCGCCATTTACCTTCGTATTGTAATGATAATATAACAGTTTTTTATTGCCTGAAAACATTAATAAAACGACGTTTTCAAAAAATTAAACCTAGCTAGATCGATAGAAATAACCTGTATACTAAATTCCACAAAACTGTTGGAACAGTTTTGTTCATTTAAAGGATAATAAATAATTTCTTGATGATTTCAACAATTTTTTAATATTTAAATATAAATTAGTAGTTAGTTAGGTTAGGTAAGCCAATCGTCATGCACGTTTGGGTTTATATATTGATCTCACCTTGGTCTATTCCATGTAAACTCGCAACTTCGAGAGGCTCGACAATATCATCAATAGGTTTGATAGAAATATCAGTGCACGCCCCAAAGTTTTCCTGGTTCCCACATCCCAACCCTGACGTTCCATCGTCACAATAACCCCAGTTATTCCCAGCCACGTATTTCCATTGTAATACACAGTGATCACAAACTAAGCCTTCAGGTAAACGATAGTTAACCTTATATACGTCTGAGCGTTTAGGATAATATTTAGTTCCACCTTCTTCAAGCTCTACTGGATATTCGTCGAAACATGATTGGTTGGTGCTTGTGGGATCTGGACATATCCTGAACTGCCAATAGCCTTTGTGGTATACAGTCAGATCAACGATTGCTTCGAAGACCTGTCCAGATTTGTATTCAGCTACAATCATTCCGCTGCCGTACATGCCACCGATCTCGTGGGGCCTAGGCTCTTCTAGGTCGAAAGCATCCCCGCAAATGCCGCATCTGGGGAAAGAAAGTGATTGTATGAAAGATGAAAGAAATACTTTATTTTGGACTTACACGACTTAGTTATAAGAGACCATTATTGTCCTGCCATTATCCCACTCTAAGAAGGGTCGGCACAACATGATGTCACATGATTCGGTTATATATTTTAAGACCGACCGCCTGCCTGACATCAACTTATCTTATTCGCCTTTTGCGCCACTTCGATAAGAATGAAGGTTGTCTATTCTACTCAGCTGGATACCATACGGCGGGTCAACTTACTTTAGTCGCCTCTTACGACACCACGGTAAGAAATGAGGGTGGACTATTCTACTCAGCCGGATGCGACACCGCTTGGTTATAAAAGACCAAAGAAAACAAAATTATGTACAAACTGAGCCTGTAGCTTTATCTGTATGAAAATCAGTGTATCACAATGTTTTTTCAGCATTTTAACATTAAAAGCTTATATGTTGCTTCACAATCTCCTCTACCTTTCAGTAAACCTCCCATTAAAATTGATTCAACCGTTCAAAAGAATGTACTTTTAACCCAAACCTTCCTCAATTGCATCTTATTTAAGTAATAACTGTTTAAAAATCCGTTTAGTAGATTTTGAGAAATTCGATCACATACAAACAGACAGCTCGTGGAAACTGCTGGGTAACCAGTCTTTTGTTCTAATCTAAGACCGATACAGCGACTTTCGGTGACTTTACGGAGGTCAGCAAGGTTTTATGTTAAATATTTAAAATTAATTTGATTTATATATGCAAACAAGCTTTAAATCCTTTAAAAGGGAAGGCTATTTTAAGATTTAGAAGCTGTTTAATGTTAAAATACCCACAAATATGTCTCTTTTGTATTGTAGAAAGTAAAACGGTGAATTTTTAATCCTACACATTAACGTATATACTTGAATTGTACCAAATTTCATCAAAATTGCACAACGAATGCCATGAAAGCGTAATACATAGACAGACTTTCGTATTTATAATTAGCGTGGATAAAACAGTGAGTAATGATTTAATATTAATTACTATATAAATAATTAACAGGTCATCGTCACATAAATGAATCATACGGGTCAATGATTGGTATATCTTTGTTAATATAACTGCGAATGTCTCTCTGTAGCGTTTTTACAACAAAAGGACAATATCGGGTAGTTCAGGGCTTGTGGTATGACTGTGATTAGTTATTACCAAGCCACGTCAGATTGCCACGCAATTATCACGCTAGAAGCCACGGCCAACCGATGTCAGAAAACTAGGACCTCGTCTTTGCCAGCGAAGACGCTGTGTGTATTAGGTGTTACTGTGTTTAAGACTGCGTGCCCAAGACTACCACTCTAAGGAGGTGATGAGGGCCTCCGGGTGTCAAATATTCGGCGATCTACCTGTAGAATGGTTCCTAGAGTTGGCTGATGCATTAAAGTGTTCTCAATGTTTCGGTTGTGATGGGCCTGTCCAGGCTCTACCAAGAGTAGGCTACCGACGAGGCTGTAGACGTGATGCGTTCAGTCCGGTGAGAGTCCGACATAACTGCTTCCGCCCCCCGTGTATAGCAGTACCAATGAAGAGTTTCCTCATGAGAAATAAATCGGTGTTTCAGTGTTTGCGATCGTTATTTGATCATCAGGGTCATATACGTCGCTTTTTTGGCACCTATAATTTCAGACCTAACTGGGATGCAGGTGGATGTCACTACCTATATTTTCGGTGTTCAGACCTAACTGGGATGCAGGCAACTGATATAAGATGGTTTGAGTCTACCCTTCGAAGTACGAGTTAGGAAAGCGTTTAGAGAGAAGAACTAGAGTTGAGAGGTCAAGGTCTCTATGGAGGTCGCCGTTCATGGCCAGGGACACTCAGTGGCTGTCCGCATGAATCGGTTCTGCAATATTTAGGGCGTCAGCAACCTGACCCTAGAAACGTGACGCTTGCTTAGGATACCATCGATTTTAAGCAAGTTTGTTTGGCCTCCGTGAAATGATATACATCTTACAACAAACGCTGATTAATGAAAGAGGCTGTTGAGAAAAAAAATCAATGGGTTGCTCTCCGGGAGTGCCGGCAGTAGTGACTACTTGAAAACTGTGTATTGCATTTTTGATATTTTGAAATGATTAGGGAATAATTAGCACGAATGTTTTTATTATCAGTTTAAAAGTACTGTCATTTATGTGGTAAAATACAACATGACAATTTATTTCGTGCAAGCACCTTGCACTACCTAAACGAAAGAGGCGCACACATTTTTGTCGCACGGTAGAATGAGAGCTAGACAGTTCCTCTTCTACGCCGTGCTGGCGGTCTACTCTCCGTCTTACGAATTTTCGATCGGGTCACATGTCCAGACGCAAGCTTAACATTTTTACCCACAAAGCAGTTTTCGCTTCACAAAATACATTTGTCTATGCCACTCTATGGTATGATATTAATCCTTACTTGCCACCATTATCTTCATGCTGCCTGGCGAACCCTCCGCAATTGAGGCCGTCATCGTCGTAGTTCTTCTCGGTGGGGAAGCCGCTTCGCCACATGGACGCTCTGGAGGGAGGCTCCAGGACACGCCCGTGGCCTGACACCACGGCGACAACTGCTGTCAGTGTCAGCAATTGACGCAACATCTGCAAAATAATATCAATAGAGGATTAATATTTAACATTTAAATAATATATATAATACGCCGTGTGGTATCCGGCTGAATAGAATAGTACCACCCTCATTTCTTACCGAGGTGTCGTAAAAGGCGACTAAGGTAAGTCGACCCGCCGTGTGCTATCCGGCTGAGTAAAATAAACCAACCTCATTTCTTACCGAGGTGTCATAAAAGGCGACTAAGGTAAATTGACCCACCGCGTGGTATCCGGTTTAGTAGAATAAACCACCCTCTTTCTTACCGAGGTGTCGTAAAATACGACTGAGGTAAGTTGACGTCAGGCAGGCGGCCGTAAAAAGGCAGCCAAATCATGTGACAGCATGTTTATAACATGTTGTGCCGACCCCGCTTAGAGTGGGATAAGGGCAGGAAGATGATGATGATGATTTAAATGCTAAGTACCTGGTTGATCAAGCTTTGCTCGGTAATTTTTTTTAAATTAAAAAAAAGATACTAAAAAAAATTAGGTTGTTGGGAATCGATCCTAGGTTCATTTCTCGAGACTGAGGGTTCCCCGAATAAACAACGCTGACTTGACATTTTATGGAAAAATAATGTTTAATATTCAATATAAATTTTAGTATTTTTTAATGCCCAAAAACAAGAACAAAACGATTTATTTTAAATAAAATCTAGCTAGATCAATTGTCCTTCCCCAAAAACCCTTACACGCTGAATTTTAGCAAAATCTTTGGAGCCGTTTCCGAGATTCCGTAAATATATGTATGTACATATACATACAAGATTAACTCATCTAAATATTAAAGATATTGTATATATATCATCTAAATTTCGGAAACGGCTAATTATTATGTAAATTAATAAACCATTTTGTAAAGATTGACCGCCGAATGTCTTGCTGCTTCTCGGTAAAAGCAACGATCCGAAACAGCGCAGCTTTTGTATACAATTAACGGACCTTTGATGATTCAAAAGTTCTAGATATATTAACATATATCATTATTTTAACAAATACATATTATTTTGATTTCGTTTCATTCAAGAGTTTGTTTAACGACAAGGAAGCTGTGAATGTTGTATATAAAGACATTCTGTAATTAATTGTAAAAATAAAATACATAGGAAAAATGTAAAAGTAAATAAGTAAAAAATGTACTATATGAATTTAGATATTCCAAATATAGCAGGAAATCTTCTTGGTATAGGGAAAGGAAATTGTTTTTCTCTAAATTTAACGATTGCGGGCCACGGGCAGTAATGAATAAATCAAAACTACTGGATCGATTTTAATCATTTTTTTTACACTGACTGACATGGGATATACATTTTATACCCGTGCGAAGCAGGGGCAGGCCGCTAGTAAATAATAATTTAAAAAAACCAGAAGCATTCACAATCGTGACGTTCTTTAATTTACTTTTATTTGATATTGTGTGATTGCGAGGTGATTGTATGCAAATTGCGTACATTGTGAAAGAAAAGCTGGGAGACAAGATAATTTTTGAGGCAAGGATAACAAATGGCTAGTGCCATATACGCAAAAAGATTATAAATATTGCAATTGTGATTTTATTCTTGCCGAAACAATATTTTAACATACACGTTTATTTATTATTGAGATAAGCAGCCTTTTATATATTTATTCTTCCTGCCCTTATCCCACTCTGAGTGGGGTCGGCACAAAATATTATAAACATGCTTTCACATGATTTGGCTGCGTTTTTACGACCGGCCGTCTGCCTGACGTCAACTTACCTCAGTATTATTTTACGACACCTCGGTGAGAAAGAGGGTGGTCTATTCTACTAAACCGGATACCACACGGTGGGTCGACTTACCTTAGTCGCCTTTTACGACACCTCGGTAAGAAATGAGGTTGTTTCATCCTACTCAGCCGGATACCACACGGCGGGTCGAATTACCTTAGTCGCCTTTTACGACACTTCGGTAAGAAATGAGGGTGGTACTATTCTATTCAGCCGGATACCACACGATAAGCAGCCTTTTATATTTTAATATTTATTGAAACTTTTATGAAATCTTTGATTCTGGTGATTGGAGACGCTTCAAAACTCAATCATAATTAGGAAACGGATTAAGTACTATGGCTGCGTTCAAATTTGAATGATTATATATAGTATTCTATATAGTGTGTATGTATATATATTTATTTATATATAAATATATTATATATTTATTTTATTTTTATTGTTAAATTAGGAAATTATTAGTAGGTAATTCTAATTCATAATGTTTGATATTTGCGTACCTTTTTCTTTAATATAAATTGTCTCACTTCGTAGGTTAGCTGGCAGAGATCTCTGTCATAGGGATAAGTTGACCTTTGTACACTTTTTTTACCAATTATGTTTTTTTCCAACATTTTTTATGGTACATAAATAAATAAATAAATAATTTTTTATTGAAGACATTAATTTTCGAATATACGAATTGTATATTATTTTAACTTTCTTGTACTTATTTGTTATTTTCATAGGCTTATTATAACAGGGTACGGAAGGTTATACTGTGCCATAGAATAGAATAGAATATTACAAGAACAATAAAGAGCAAGAAAACGAGGGTGCATTATATGTGTGATTAGACAAACATACGTATACGAACTTCTTCTATTCCCCTTCTACTACTCTACTACTTTCCTTCGACTAAGGTAAGTTGACCCACCATGTGGTATCCGGTTGAGTAGAATAGAACACCCTCCTTCTTACAGAGGTGTCGTAAAATATGACAGGTAGATTGACTTTAGGCAGGCGGCTTAAATACTTAGCCCAACCTTGGACAACATGTTTATAACATTTTGTGCCGACCCCACTTAGAGTGGGATGATTTGTAACTAGTAATCGTCAGCGACTCCCGCGTGGAAAGATTACAGCCGTAATCTAGTATTTTGATAATCATAAAAATGGTTAAAGCGGGTTAGCCAAGCTAGACATATGCTGTCGCGGAGTTTTATTTAAAACCTTCAGAGGGGAACAATTTTGTAATACATGATTTTCCAATAATTTTCACCGTTTACTTATGTATATGTATGTCTGTAGTCTTCCTCGATAAATGAACTCAAAAATTTTGAATTTCAAATAGGTCCAGTAGTTCCTGAGATTAGCGCGTTAAAACGATTAAACAAACAAACTCTTAAGCTTAATATATTAGTATAGATAGATATTAATATTATTTTCCATAATATGAATTGTATATTCTTTATATTCTTGTATTTATGTATTACTTTAGAGTTGATTTTTGGTAGAAAAATTAAACTTAAGCATTCAAATTCAAAATATTCTTTATTCAAATAAACTTGTAAACAAGTGCTTTTGAATCGTCAACTCTACTGCTGGTTCGGAAAGCTGTTCCTACCGAGAAGAGCCAGCAAGAAACTCGGCGGTTGCTCTTTTAAAAATATAATTCTTATGACTAGTTACATTAAGTCATTACTGTATGTACAGGGTCTAAGCGAGCTATATCCACACATTCTTATCATCCAAGTAATCTTTAACAGTATAGTAGGCTTCCTGGATCAGCCTCTTTTTAACAGTGTTTTAAAAAAAATATAGGAACATACCTTTAAATTTAAACGCTCCGAATAAAAACAATTTAAATTCCCGCTCTTTTCCCAACGACCTAATCGCCGCACGCGGTACAATGCAGTACAAATCAGTAATAAACTATAGATAAACAAATGCATACTATTTATATTAGCAATAAACTGTATTATAAACATTTTATCAGTTGATAATCGTTATCGGGCACTTAGAATCAAAACAGCCGGTATTACCTGATGATTTTATTTGCTAAATTGGGGATTAAGGAAATTAAAGAGTTTCCGACTCGCCGCTCAATGTTGGGAGTGTGGCAATCCTTGCTAATATTATAAATGCAAAAGTCTCTGTCTGTATAAATGTCTGTTATTTTAAATTAAATGAAGCTTATATATCTGGGTAACATCTTTATATATAAAAAACACCTGTAACGAGGTGCTTTAACGCTAATTTTTAAAACTACTGAACTGAACTGAACGCCGAAATTTTTTGGTCCAACTTAAAGGTTAGGAGTTCTTTTGTTTGGATTTGTTTAAGTCACAGTAAATATTTTATGTGGTATCCAGCTGAGTAGAATATATCACTCTCATTTCTTACCGAGGTTTCATAAAAGGCGGTAAGTTAACCCACCGTGTGGTACCCGATTGAGTAGATTAGACCACCCTTTTTCTTACTGAGGTGTCGAAAAATAAGTAGCCAAACGATGTGACATGTTTATAATATGTTGTGCCGCCCCCACTTAGAGTGGGACAAGGGTAGGGGGATGATTAAAGGATAGGAGTTTTTATCTCCATTTTTAGTATCTTATACACTGTCCATTATATTAACCATCTTTTGACAGATTGACGATTTACATATTTAGTGATGTCCTAAAGATTCTCGTATGCGATACCATTCCGATTATAGTACCTACTATCATTAATCGAATTACGTACCTAAGTAATTCGATTAATGATAACCTACGTAAACTAATAACAGATATAGAAATCAACATTTTGATTTAATATTGCCTTAGTTTTTTGAAAATAAATGTTAATCCGAGTGTATTTATTATAATCATAAAAAATATATTATACATCAACTGGCAACATCAACAGACCTTCCGCTCGGCCGCCATTTTGACGTGATCTGTCACTCTCAACGAAACGCCCGTGATAGTCACACGCATTTACGTTCGCTGAGTGTTCTCTCGCATCTGTTACACCTTGAGTTAAGTAGCTTTATTCCTCGGAAAAACTTTTGTGAAACTTATATTAATTGATCGTGAAAATGCCGAAAGGACGTGTGTTGAAAGCACAATCGAGACAGTTAGTGTTAAAACTTCATGAGTATTTTGAGCAAGAAAATCAAAATGGCGGACCTCTTATACCTATCACGCAAGTCCGAAACCGTGTTGCAGCCGCGTTGGGGATCAGTCTATCAACTGTGACTAAAATCACTACTGATGCCTACGGCAGGAGCGGCTTGGAGCAAAACAAACCATCTACACCAAAAAGAAAGCGCCGGGCTCATAAGGTGACAGCTGTTGATGACTTTGACGCTGACGCTATTCGTCGTCATGTATATGATTACTACTTGAGAAAAGAAATTCCAACTTTGAGAAAACTTATTGTTTCTTTGAAAAGAAGTGGTCTATTTCATGGTGAAAAATCTTCTTTGGTCAAAGTTTTGAACACAATTGGCTTTTCATATAAAAAGTTAAATAAAAGAAAATTATTAATGGAACGCACAGATATAGCTATAGCACGTTGTGATTTTTTAAGAGAGGCAAAGAAAATACAAGATTGGGCAAATATTGTTTTCACGGATGAAACATGGCGTTGACGCTAACCACACACTATCTCGTTTCTGGACTGATGATACTGCTGATTCCACTTCCTCAGTACCAATGGGAAAAGGTGAGCGCCTAATCATTTGCCATGCAGGTACAGCAAAAGGATTTGTACAAGACGCACTGTTGGCATTTAAATCGAAGAAATCAAATGACTACCACGAAGAGATGAATGCAAATGTGTATGAAGAGTGGTTCAAAAAAATGCTCATTTCATTGGAAGAACCATCAATAATTTTTATTGATAATGCGCCCTACCACTCCCGTCAAATTGACAAAATGCCAACACAGGCTAATAAAAAGCATGAAATAATTAATTGGCTTCGGGACAATGGAGAAAATGTGGACGACTCAATGTTAAAAGTTGAATTAATAAAAATATTAAAAACCAAAAAGAGAGCAAAACGCTATGTAATCAATGAAATGGCAGCAGAATATGGCCATACTGTTCTTCGGATTCCTCCATACCACTGCCAGTACAACGCAATAGAACTTATATGGGCACAAGTAAAAGGGCATGCTGCGAGATGCAATACAAGCCCCCCATTCACAGCGAATAAAATGTTGCAATTGCTAAAAAATGCTTGCACCCACGTAACGGCCGAGAACTGGGCAAGTGTGGTGGAAAGAACTAAAAGAGTAATATTCTCTGATTGGGAACGTGATATTGCGTTTGATAATATATTATCTACACAAGAGCTAATAATAACTGCTACTGAAGACTCCTCATCGGAGGAGTCTAGTGTTGATTATCATTCCGACGACTCGTGCTAATAAAATAAATTAAAATATCCTGATTGTTTTATTTGTATTCATGTATTAACTAAGAAGAAAGTAAAACTTTATATAATGTTATTAAATGTCTTTTAATACTCGTAACATCGATTTCTACCGATTATTTTTAATCTGTGGCATAATCGTAGTAACCATTATGTGTGACATCACTAAGTGGGCGGTACCCATCCATAAAGTACAAATATTATTTGTATGATATTTGTACGTAAGCAATACAAAACTTAATGAGCGTGAGCTGTCAAAAGACTGATAATATGATGGACGCAGTATATTTTATAGTATTTTATTGCACTTGATATCGGAAATTTAAGATAACTCTCTGACTTAAATAGTTAAGACAGGCATCATCTGTCGGGTCTGTTAGTATAGGATATAAAAAATACTGCTTGTCATTGGATACAAAGCACAGTCCGATAATAGTCCTCCACAGCGCGTCGCTTTAAGCCGAGGTTCGGCCTCACGGGAGGCACCCTTAAGGCGACGCTCCCAGGATGCTGCGGGCCTCTTTCGAGACCCGCTCTCCTAGCACTTCACCCCCGGCGATGCTTCTGCGCTCGCGCACTCTCCCGGTGACGCTGTCAAAGCCTTCATGGCTAACAGCCTTAGTTAGAGTCCGAAAAAAAAAAAAAAATTGGATACAAAAAGGTAGATCCTACACGATTGAAGGTAGTTAATATTTAAATTGATTTGAGTTAAGTTGCGGGTACTTTAATGTAACAGAATAACTTTCATTATTAACATTTTCTCTCAGAAAAAATATTCACGTTTTTCATTAGCAAATCAAATTATATGTAGATTTTACGAGTATAACCTCTTAAATTTGGAAGTTCGATATCGACCGGTTCTCATTCCATACTAATATCATTAATTCAACAGTCCGCCTGTCTGTCGCTTTCACGGGTAAAAGCTGGAGCAATATCGATGACATTTAGCATGATAGAAGTATATATACTGGAGGAGGTGGGTTATTTATTAATATTATAGGGAAAAATACATAGAATATAGACATATGAATAGACTTTCTCCTTAATGGAGAGAAGAATTGGAACTGAGAGCCACTACGCTACTCCAATCTATTATATAAAGCTGAAGAATTTGTTTGTTTGATTGTTTGAACGCTCTAATCTCAGGAACTACTGGACCGATTAGAAAAAATCATTCAGTGTAAGAAAGTCCATTTATCGAGGAAGGCTATTGGCTATATAACATCACGCTAAGATGAATAGGAGAGGAGCAGCAATAAAAAGTAGTACGAAAACGGCAAAATTTAAAGCTTTACTCAGCTGTGCGCTGAGTAAACGGTAATAGTTATACAAAAGTTCCCCTCTAAAAGTTCTTTATAAAGTCCGCGACAGCACATATCTAGCTTTTAAGGTTAACCCACTTAAACCATTTTTCTGGTTATCAAAAGAATATATTACGGTTCTAATCTTTACACGCGGGCGGAGCCGCTGGCGATTGCTAGTACAAGATATTAAGGTTTACACTTACGATCTCCAAAAAGCATGTGATAAATTGCAAATATCAATTAGCCACGTAAGTTTTAATGGTTAAAATCTCATTGATGGCTCTAGAAATTTATTAAATTTTTTTTTAAATTAAGTATTAAATTAAAAAAATGTTATTAGTGATCAACAAAATATTATTATTGTTTTCAAATTTCTCGTTATAATAATCATATTGAAATTTTCGTTATTGTTTTTATATGATAGCAACATCGCAAATAAAATATAGAATTTCTTTTTACTGAAGTTCCAAAAACAATATGCTTTTTCTGCAGTTCGGAAACTTTTTTAATAATAAAAATAAAAGCGTGGAGTGCCCATAAAATATATCTAAACGATAATAAATAAGTACTTTCAATCGTAAATGATGATAAGATCCAGAAAACAAATAATCTTGAATCATTTTATTTTTAGTCACTAAAATTCCAATATTTCGTAATGGCAGATAAAAAAAATCCCTTTTTGGATTGTCATCACTTCGATCATGGGCAATAGTGCCACAACCCAAAAAATCATGTTTTTATTTAGATAAATGAGTTTAAAGTTTCCATGACTAAGATCATCATCATCATTTTCCTGCCCTTATCCCACTGTAAGTGGGGTGAGTAAGTGATTTAGCTTCATATTTTAGGACCGGCCTGACTTCAACCTACCTTAGTCGTATTTTACGACACCTCGGAAAGAAACAGGATAGTCTATTCCACTCAACCAATTACCACACGGTCGGTCAACTTAGTCGCCTTTTACGACACCTCGGTAATAAGGGAGGTCTATTTTATTCAGCCGGAGACCACACGACGCTTCGACTTACCTTAGTCGCTTTTTACGACACCTCGGTAAGAAATGAGATTGGAACTTTCCATGATTAAGAAAAATAGAAAATAAAATGCTTTGCTTTGCTTTATTTAAGAGTGTTGCTGGTATTGCTGCTGAAAAGAATTTGTAATTCATTTATTATATAGAATATTATCCTATTCTTATTCTATTTTTAGTCCAAAACATGTTTTTTATAGTTGTGTCACTATTGCCGCCCATGATCGTCTTATATTTAATAGATTATAGGAAGTTGTAATAAGTATAGGCTATCCTTAAAAATTATATATTTCAATATAATGCAATTATTCCGGAATGTTTAGGTTTTCGTAATTTGTGTTTTAAGATGGCGCTTGGTTGTAAAATAACTTTAAACAGTTCCTAATATCATGTCTCTATCTCTTATGGTTAATTCACAATTTCTGTTTTAATGCATGTTTCACAGGTTACCAATAAACTGTCAGTTAGCTTATTCGGAACATATCTGACACATATCTCGAAATTTTGCGTTTCTCAGATTTCGATAGGCTTATTCAGCACTTAAAGTCCCTAATAAGTTAACAGGTAGATCATGTGACTGTTATTTTGTTAATCTGCTGGATAACAAATAAATACCTATTTCAAAATGGCCGCGATTTAATTTTTTTTTAAATTTCGCTTTTTGGAGTCTTTTTTATAGACATTTATCTGCTACTTAGGTTATTTGTTGGTTAACTATCCGACACTTTATCAGTAACTAGTGAAACAGGCAGTTAATGTCTTTTGTGATATACTTATTTCCATGCGGGTGAAGAGTTAAGCACAGCTAGTCTATAAGTTTAACGCATGAGTAATAGACAATCTGCGGTGGTTATTATAAAAATTACTAACAATATCTGCGGTGAATAGACTCCAAAGTGAGTTGTAAAGATAGAAACGGAAATGAACAGTCAGATAAGATATATGATATAGTATTACTGAGAATTGAACTTCCTAAAAATAACAGTGAATATATTTTTCTATTACTGTGAGTCCATTCGCTTTTATATTAAATTTCCTCAAAATATTAATTTGCTTACACAGATTTTAAAGTATAAGTATAAGGAATTTGTTTCAAAAAACAAAGCAAACTGTCTGTTACGCTATAATATTGATGAAACTTGATACAATTTTAATTTTCATGAATTTTCTGCCCTCATCCCACTCTAAGTGGGGTCGGATTTGGCTATCTTATATATTTTACGACCGGCGGCCTGCCTGACGTCAACTTATCTTAGTCGTATTTTACGACACCTTGTTAAGAAAGAAGGTGGTCTGTTTTATTCAACCGGATACCACACGGTGGGTCGACTTACTTCAGTCGCCTTTTACGACACCTCGGTAAGACATGAGGGTGGTCTATTCTCCTCAGACGGATACCACACGGCTATTGATATAATTGTAGCTTATCCCATTCAAAATCATTTCAGCTTCATACAAGACTGCGGTTTAATAATGTACCTAAAATTGAAAATGTTTAAAAGATTGACCGCCGAGTTTCTTGCTGTTTCTTCTCGGTAAGAGCAACATTCCGAACCAGTTGTAGCTTTATTGTTCATATTGAACCTTGACGATTTAAAAGTGCTCGAAAGAGCTTATTTGAATAAAGGTTACTTTGAATTGGTTTGATTATATACTGCCCCAATATAAAGGATAACAAGATAAGAATCTTGTTTTCATTCGGGAACCAGAAATAAAGTCTTAATGCATTAGCTAGGATATCTTAACACAATGTTCACGAATGACGTCACGGGTACAAATAGTGAAAAGAAAGTAGTTTTAATAAAGCTACAACTGGTTCGGAATGTTGCTCTTACTGAGAAGAACCAGAAAGAAACTCGGCGGTCAATCTTTTAAACACTTTTAACTGACATTATTAAACCGCAGTCTTGTTTGAAACTGAAAGGATTATTAAAACCAAGCATTTTTATTATTAAAATAATGTTCAATTGTGTAATATGCGTTACGTATAAACATAGTTTGTGAACTATGTTTAAACATAACGCAATTCCCTTCCCTGTAATTTTATAAAGATATGCAGATTTCATCATGTTTCCCTTATTGAAAAGCGTGTGATAAATTACTTTTATCAATCAGATACAGAAAAACAAAAACTCTGTTTGCCCGGTGATTGAATCCGTGACCCGTGATAGAGCTGTGCTAACCCAACCTACAACTGGTATAAAAATATAATTAACTTTGAATATAATAAACATACTAACTGTATTTTTGTGTTAGTCATCTCTCAATTAATTTAATCTGTAGCTTCAAGTAAAAACAGTAACGGGTAAATTTAAAATATTATCGGATATAACGGCAATAACACTCATCGAATAACAACACTATCACAATAACATTATTACCACAGATTACACATGTTTTTTATATCACGTCATTTATTGTCTATGGACAATAAAAGTTACACATGTTTTAGAATTAAATTTATAATTATTTATTTAAAAACCGTTTTATCTTTTTAGTTTTATTTAATTTATTGCACTCAAATAAATAAAAAATATCATTCAAAATTAAATACTGTTTATAGGGAATTTGGTTTTTATTATTTTGTTTTATCTGTCAAGTCATTTATTTATTTAAAGACACTTAAACAATTTTTAAATATTTTATATTATTTAAATCAACCATTGTCTTAACATCACAATAATTTTAAATAAGGAATTACTATTTTGTGAGCACTAAATACTTTTTAGAGCAAATTTTTGTTTTTTTTCTGAACATATAATTATTTCCGTATCCGATTTTCACACTGCACATCGCAGTGCGTCCGCGCAACTGTCTGGTCAACAAAATTTTTCTTAAGAGTGCCTTTCTAATTCGATTGAACTTAGATCATAACGCTTTCTCCTAAAATCGATCTAAATACTCCGTGACTTCTGTAGAAGCAAGCGTGACTTATTATTTGGACAGATTAATTACATTGGCATACTATTTTCTGTCCGCGAATTTATCTGTAGATATCAAAGCTATGTAAACCTAAAAGAAGGATTCAAAATTACTGGAAATAGTCTCGTGGAATTTCGCGACGGCATATATAATATGTAAAGCCGTGTGGTATCCGGCTGAGTAGAAAAGACTAACCTCATTTCTTACCGAAGTGTTGTCAAATATGACTAAGGTAAGCTGACGTCTGGACATTTTACTTCACTTTTAAGAAGTGACATATTTTTTTGACATTAATTTTTTTAATAATTGTCATAAAAAATATAACTATTTATAAAATTAAAAATACATAATTATTAAAAATTAAAAATGAAATTTTACAATTTATTAAAGACAAAATGAAAGGCTAATAAAAAAATAAAGTTGTCGTCAGGCACGCGGCTGATCGTAAAATACCTAGTTAAATTATGTGACAACATGTTTATAACATGTGCCACGCGTTGTGTGGGATAAGGGCAGGAGAATGAATTAATTGATCAATGTATTTACAATATTTTTAGGAATCAAAGTTTCACAAAAGTGAAAGTGTGACTCTTATAGATTATTTGAACATTATTCTAACTTATCCCCGAGTAATATTCCAAAGAGGTATTAGCTACGCAACGCGTTTCTATTTATTATATACAGGATGGTTCCGACCATGCGATATTAATTTTATTCAAGGTACCTACACACCTTAGTAGCCTACATAAAAATTACTGTTCATTTAGTAAAATAATTTAGTGACAGTAATTATTTTACGTTTTTTAATAAAATAAACATGATATAGACGGGTGAATGACCGTACCTCATCCATACAATTTCGTATGTAATGCATTGAACTTGACCGAAAGATACAAGGGCGAAGGAAACAACTATAATGTCATTGTGTTATCCTGCTTTTTGAACAAGGTACGCCGTGCCAAGATCAACCATTACTTATTAGCCAAACCAATGAAATTATATTTATTTTTTCTAAAAATTTTTTTTAATGATATTTAAAAATATTGAATAATGCCACAGTTATCTTATACCTTTTAGGTGACCAGTGGATAATTTAATGTATTTTATGATCTTAGAATTATCTATTTTGTGTGAAAACTAATGTTCCTTGACAAAGGAAATTTGTTTAATGCAGGACGCACAATGCACTGTCCGTTACTTTCACAAATAAAGTTGGTAAATACCACCACCCAAGTGTACCACCACATTGGTTCATTTGAAACATTCATCACACGTTTCGCTCCGTTACTTTAACTAAGTTTATGTCTTGGCCTTGTATTAAATATTCAATCGGCAATTATACTAAATAATCTATACTTAAAATATGAAGCTGAAGAGTTTGTTTGTTTGTTTGTTTGTTTGTTTGTTTGTTTGAACGCGCTTATCTCAGGAACCACTGGACCGATTTGAAAAATTCTTTCAGTGTAACATAGTCCATTTACCAAGGAAGACTATAGCCTACATACTATATAACATTACGCTAAGATGAAAAGGAGAGGAGCAGCACTAAAAAATATTACGAAAACTGCAAAATTTAAAGTTTCCTTGGGTGCGTTGAGTAAACGGTGAAAGTTTTTCCAAAGTCATGTATTACAAAATTGTTCCCCTAAAAAAGTTCTAATTAAAAAAATTCTAAAGTCCGCGATAGCATTTGTCTAGCATTTAAGGTTAACCCACTATAACCATTTCTGTGGTTATCAAAATACTATATTACAGTTTTACTCTTTCCACGCGGGCGGAGCCGCTGTCGATTACTAGTGGAATATATACCAACAGAAATTGTTTAAATTGAGTGTGCATATTGCAAAATTGAAGATTATTTGAATGATAAAAATGCCTGGATTTGATAATGTAATACGAGACTGTGGTTTAATAATGTAAAATTTAAAATGTTTCAAAAATTGACCGCTGAATTTCTAGCTTGTTCATTCTGATTCCAATCTGCTACTGGTGAGTCCAGGTGTTAGCGACTTGATCAAGCCCATCGTCTGCGTCATATAACAGCGATCGCGGCCGGCGGTGACCTCCTTCTGCTCTGAGGAGGGGGTGGAGAGGGGCGGTGGAACGGTTCCGGGAACTTCTGGATCTGCCGCTGGCGAGTCCAGGTGGTAGCGACTTGCCTAAACCCATCGTCTGCCGCCCTGTCAGGGGACCTTCAGGCGTTCCGAACGGAGTATATCGGACGTCTGGCTTACAGGTCCCCGTGGCGGTCAGTGCATCTTGTGCTCCCGATGCACTGGTTAGCGGAGGGGGACTTCTCTTTTGAGACGTCCCTACCCGGAGAAGGTGTCTCTGGGATCAGAGCGGGGATGGAGGCAATGTGTACAACGATACCCTGTGCAGCGTGGTGGAGCACACAGGTCGTTTTAGTCGGTGCGAGTCCGACATAACCGCCGCCTGTCCCCGTCGGGCGGTGGTACCCATAAAGGGCTTTTTCTTGACTAAAAAGATGCTTCGTCTACGTGAAGTTTAGTACAGAGATAAAAACATCCAATGTTTTTGCTAAATTCATCCAATATTTCCAGATATTATCTTATCTATCTTAAATTAAATTATACAATGAGTGTTACGATCATCAAGTCATCAAAAGATAAACATTATCGGATCAAAATGAAATTTATCTTTTTCAATCTTTCTGCGATGTATCAGTAGATTAAATTATACGTCAATCAAAGACAATATGTATTAAGTTGTATTTCATCGATTTCGATCCTCTTTTGGATACTCTAATTCTTGCATTTGAGTGTATAGGTTTATCGGACTCCCATCGGAAAAGGCGCCTTTTACGACAACTTTTATCTTGGTCGCCTTTTACGACACCTCGGTAAGAAATGAGGGTGGTCTATTCTACTTAGCCGGATACCACACGGCGGGTCGACTTACCTTAGTCCCCTTATACGACACCTCGTTCAGTAGTGAGGGTGGTCTATTCTACTCATCCGGATACTACACGGCGGGTCGACTTACCTTAGTTGCCTTCTACGAAACCTCGTTAAGAAATGAGGGTGGTCTATTCTATACCACACGACATTAGATGTAAAAGAAATTATTCAAATCAACGAAAAATACAATCATTTAAAGTATGACTTACATTTCTTTATCGGGTTCTAATGCTTCACTTCCGTGAATAGTAATGAATTAATTCGTCATACATATTTTCCCTATTCACCTATTTTTTTATATCTGACTAAGTATTCTTCCAATAAATGAGGCAGAATTCTATGTAAAACATAGGAGCATAATACGTACTAATAACTTTCAGAGAGTCACAAACCATTATAGAAATTTCTCTCAAATCTACTATATAAAAATAAGTCGGGTTTTCCTTCCTGACGATATAACTCCAGAACGCACGAACCGATTTCCACGGTTTTGCATTCGTTGGAAAGGTCTCGGGCTCCGTGAGGTTTATAGCAACGAAAATCTAGGAAAAATTTCAATAGAAAAGCGGGAAAATAGGGAAAATCATTTTTTAAATACAGCGCCATATCAAAACTACTGGATCAATTTTAATCATTTTTTTTACACTGACTGACATGGGATACATATTTTATACCCGTGCGAAGCAGGGGCAGGCCGCTAGTTCTTTATAAAAACTGATTCATTTATAAGTTTTTGAATATTATCAATGTTACGCAGTAAATATTGACAAATACATTCATTGTAATGACTAAGGTTACTAATAATAACAACGCTAACACTCAAAGATTAAATTTATTTGGAAATATTCTAAAAATCTTATACGCTTGTTTATACGTAAAGGATATGAAATTGAAAATTGTTTGGATGATAAAAAAGCCAGGATTTGAAAATCCTTTCAGCTTCATACAAGACTGCGGTTTAATAATGTAAATTGAATGTTTAAAAGATTGAGCGCCGAGTTTCTCTTTGGTTTTTATCGATAAGAGCAACATTCCAAACCAGTTGTAGCTTTATTGATCCTTGACTATTCAAAAGTGCTTGAACCTGTTTATTTGAATAAAGATCGAATGAAGATTGCCTATATATACAGCCTATATATACATATATGTATACAGGATTAACACCAATTATATTACATCTTTGCTGTCTTAGGCAATCTTCATTCGATCTTTATTCAAATAAGCAGGTTTAATTAACCAATCAAATCATCAATTATATATATATATATATATATATATATATATATATATATATATATATATATATATATATATATATATATATATATATATATATATATATATATATATATATATATATATATTCTCGGAAACGGCTTCAACGGTTTACCTGAAATTCAGCATGTAGGGAGTTTTGGGGTAGAAAAATCAATCTAGCTAGGTTTTATATATAAAACAAAATCTTTGACGATTCAAAAGTGCTTGGAAGAGCTTATTTGAATAAAGATTATTTGGATTTCATTTGATTAATATGAGGAATATATAAAAATTAACTAGGCTGATGGTGATGTGTTAAGGAAATAAATAAACCAGTATAATACACCCGTATTTTAATTCCCATCTGAAACTTCGGCAACAGTTCTGCTTCGAGAATTAATCCGACGGCTTAATAGAAATATCAGTGCAAGCGAAAAAGTTCTCTTGATTTCCGCATCCCAAACCTGATCTGCCATTACCGCAGAAGCCCCAATTGTTCGCCGCTATATATCTCCATTGAAGTACGCAGTGCTCACAAATCAGACCTTTAGGCAGACGGTAGTTAACTTTATATATTCCTTCACCTGATGGATAGAATTCAGTGCCTCCTTCTTCAAGTTCCACAGGATATTTATCAAAGCATGATTGGTCGTTAGAAACGGGATCAGAGCAAATTTTAAAATACCAATAACCTCTATGGAAGGCAGTAATCTCAACTTCTGTCGTGAAGATCTGTCCCGATTTATATTCAGCTACGATAATGCCTCTGCCATATTCTCCGCCCAGTTCATGTCTTCTTGGTACTGGATCGTCCCAGGCGTCACCGCAAATGCCGCATCTAAAGTGGCACATACAACATTTGAATAGTGCAATAGACGTTTCTTAAACAAGTACCTGTTTGGCCGAGCCTTGCTCAGTTTTTTTTTAATAAAAAAAAAGAAAATTGAAAAAAATAATAATAATAGGGTAGCTGGGGCTGAAATATTAAACAATAAGTACGACCAAAGAATAGAAATCTCTCCTAAACTTTTTTAGATACATAATATGAATCTAAAAAAGCTTATAAAAATCAGTCAACAGAATCGGGTGCAGTTCACCTTAGGCTACATATTTCGCTTTCTATTCGGTGAAATCGTTGCCATGACCTAACATTTTCTGCTTCTATTATATTATATTCTAGCACAGTTTTCTGACCGGATCGGTTAAAGCAACAGACCCCACACCACGACCGTGAGAACAGGTTACTGGTTAAATAATAAATATAATTCGTAAGCTATATGGACCCTGCCCAAACCTACCTTCCACCATTAACGTTATATTGTCTGCCAAAACCACCACAGTTGAGACTTTGGTCATCATAGTTTGGTTTGGTTGGGAAGCCCTTCCTCCACATCGAAGCCCTCGATGGAGGGTCTGTGACACGTCCGTGGCCTGCCACCGCCACCACAACTGTTGATAGTGCCAGGATATACAGCATCTATAAACATTCAATTGAAATTTAACGTAACGCGAATTATATTGGGAATCACATTCGTCTAAGTCGGAACAGATTCTTATATCCTTATGCCATGTGGTATCCGGCTGAGTAAAAAAGACCACCCTAATTTCTTAGTGAGGTGTCGGTTAAAGACAACTAAGGTAAGTCGATCCGACGTGTGGTAACCGTGTGGCTGAGTAGAATAGACCATCCTCCTTCTTACCGAGGTGTCGTAAAATACGACTCAGGTAAGTTGACATCAGACAGGCGGCCGGTCGTAAAAACGCAGTCAAATCATGTTACAGCATGTTTATAATATATTGTGACGACCCTACTCAGAGTGGGATAAGGGCAGGATGATAATGTCATAGATGGAATAGATCCTTATGTGTGACTCATTACATAATTTTGCATATTAGTCGATTATTCTCATATAGGTTATATATTACTGAAGCATAAACCAAATTTTATATTTAACACACAAATTTACTCATATAAATTCACCTTTAATCCCTCGAACTTAGATAAGCTTTTGATTTTGTTGATCACGCTTGTTCCACTAAGTAGACAATGAAATATATAATTTTCAATTATATAATTGTAATTATATACCGATAATAAATTAAGACCAACCAAGTAATTTGAGTTGCATTAATAAACTGCAACTGTTCCTGGGTGTGCTGTAATTTATAAATTTTTCGCTTTTAATTTTTCTTCCTTTGTTTTAAGCGGTTTTCCTGTTTGCATTTTTAGCAGCTATCAAAGTAATCCTATTTTGATAGAGATGACTCAACCACAATTTCAACTTATTTGTAAATTAATTATTGACGTTCTTCAATAACTCATGACTGTAGTGATGCCATCATTTTACCAAATAGACAACTTCCTTTATGTAAGTCTTAATGTTTAAAATCTATATCATCTTGCTGCCCTTATCCCACTCTAAGTGGGGTCGGCACGACATGTTATAAACATGTTGTCAGATGATTTGGCTGCGTTTTTACGATCGGCCGCCTGCTTGACGTCAATTTACCTTAGTCGTATTTTACGACACCTCAATAAGAAAGAGGGTGGTCTATTCTACTCAGTCGGATACCACACGGCGGGTCGTCTTACCTTAGTTGCCTTTTACGACACCTCGGTAAGAAATGAGGGTGGTCATATTCTAGTCAGCCGGATACCACACGGCGTGACTATAGAGATGTCATCATTTTACCAAATGGACTAACTTCCTTTAGATAAGGTTCTATCATCACTTCTAGTCTCACATAATTTTTGTTTTAAAATCTACAACTTACACTTTAAGATTGTTAAAATTTCCCAAGAGACCTTCATAGAAACTAAAGTTCTTGTATAAACTTAAAACATTATAGAAACAGATGTCATTAATATAATTATAAAAGAGAATATAAATTTACCTCAATATATTCTTGTAACCCGTGAAAATACTGACAAGATCAAATGATTGACTAGGACAATTTATACAAAACGCACTATGGTGTTAAATTTATTATCTCTAAGTAATCTGTTAAAATATACATGATAGAATCAAACATCGGATATTTTAAGTGTCGATTTAATGAGATAAAGGAATAAAGTGATTTCCCAACTTTGCCGACAAGTCCAAAAATTTTTATCGGAAGAATAGTTTGTAACAACATACTCGTAAATTAAAGATTTCTTGATAATCCCTATCTCCATAATAAATAGTAGGATACTCAAATTACGATTTTTATTATAAGTAACTCCTTATATAATTGAGTACCTTATGTAGTGAGTAGGTAAAATTTTAAAGGTTATGAAATTGTAGCATCAAACATCGTGAAAATTCGAAAAGTTTCTTATTATCTTTAACGAATTCCGTGTAAAATACGATTTGAGTGTTACCTGTATTGAATTTCTTTTTACCTAATAATACATCATTGATTGAAATTTAAAAAATACTAAGGTAAGGGCACAATAATTGACCATGTACCTACTTTATTTATTTTAAATAATAAGCGTTTTGTTTGTTGTAGCTAATAAAAGATATTAATTAACAATGGGGTACAGTTCTGAGGTGTTGAGCAGTTGATAATAGATGGCAACAGGTAATTACAAATTTATTTTTTATTAGCTACATCAAACAAAATGCTTATTATTTAAAATTTAATACAAAACGGTCAACTTCTAGTGCATGGTCAATTACTAGTGCCCTTACCTTAATTTTAATTCCAAAATAATAGTATACGGAGTATAGCGAAATTTTGATCTGTGGGTTGACAATGTGTTAAAGAAAATTCAAGGACAGTTGCATATTCCTCAGAGACCTCAATTTTTGTACTGTATGAATCCACAATAACCATGTCATTTTTTGACACGTAAATTTAGGCTTTTTTAAGCGAAGTCGTGAATCTATGTCATTGAAACTTGTTCTATACTACGAAGCTTTATAAACATAACATCATGTCTAATATACATATATGTATTTTGTTTAAATGATATGCGCTTGAGAACGACGCTATCAAAGACTAAAGTCTAAATACTGAAAGACGCTATCCTATCAGTGAAAGTTTATTATAAAACTTTATTTCCGTTATAAAATAAAATGCAATAATGCGATGTCATTTCTTGAACACACAATTTATTAGCTTCTACCCACGACTATGGTCTTAACAAAGATAAAAGTTTCACGAAATTTCATCAAATATTTGAAGATATTATCATATCTACATTAAATAAATTATACAATGAGTATTAGAATCATCAAGTTATAAATATAAAAATTATCGGACCTAAAAGAAATTTATCTTCAAACGTCTCTGCAATATATCACCAAATTAAATTATACGTCAATCAAAAGCAATGATAATATATGCGTTATGTTTTATTTCATCTTATTTTCATCCTGCTTAGGGTCTATTTTTACATATAATTACCGTAAATTACATGAATACCTCAAACCTTTAATGTTAATTCTGACGAATTAATGTATATTTTCCCTTTCACCAATTTACACATCACTCCATAAGTATTTTGTAAATAATTAGATGACTAAAATTAATTATAACGACTGACTCATTTATACTGTTTTTCCTTCTATTGTCAAATCTATACAGTAATAATGTAAAAAAATCTTTGTTATCAAATCACTAAGTTTAAAAATAATAATAATGTTACTAATAATAATAATAATAACCAGGCAAGCCTAAAACTTATTTGGATGTAGACTAGAAATATTATTTTGAGAAATATGTAAAACTAACAAGGCCGATGATGAGGATGTGTTAAGCAAGAATAATAGAGTATTTTATTTTCCATCTGAAACTTCAAGCGGCAAGGGCATCACTTCAGGGACAATATAATCCGATGCCTTAATAGAGACATCAGAGCAAGCGTAAAAGTTTTCTTGATTTCCGCATCCCAATCCTGATCTACCATCACTGCAGACGCCCCAATTGTTCCCCGCTATATATCTCCATTGGACTACGCAGTGATCACAAATTAGACCCTTAGGCAGACGATAGTTAACCTTATATATTCCTTCACCAGGTGGATAAAACTCAGTGCCTCCTTCTTCAAGTTCCACAGGATATTTATCAAAGCACGATTGGTCGTTGGAATCGGGATCAGGACAAATTTTAAATAACCAGTAACCTTTATGGTAAACAGTAATTTCAACTTCTGCCGTGAAGATCTGCCCAGATTCATATTCAGCTACGATAATGCCTGTGCCATATTCTCCACCAAGTTCATGACTTCTAGGTACTGGATCATCCCAGGCATCACCGCAAATACCGCATCTGAAGTGGACGAATTCAAATTGAAATTTCAACACAATAAACAGTTAAAGTGCTCTTTTTTTAATCCTTAATATAACTGGTTTTAAAATAAAATTTTGTAAAAGATTGGCTATGTTAGGAGTTTTACAATCAACTTTCATATTCTCAAATTCTTTGTTATGAAAGCAATGGGCTTTAAACCCTCCAAGGACTCAAAGGCTTTAAACTCAACGATAAAACAATATTAAATAATCAACATAATTCGTTAGCAAAATGTAACATGACAAAAATTACTACCTTCCACCGTTGCCGCTATATTGTCGACCGAAACCACCACAGTTTAGACCGTGGTCGTCATAGTTTATTTTGGTTGGGAAGCCCCTTCTCCACATTGAAGCCCTGGAAGGAGGGCCTGTGACACGTCCGTGACCTGCCACTGCCACCACTACTGCTGCTAGTGCCAGAATATGACACAGCATCTATAAGAATTCAATTAAAATTTAAACTTGAATAACAGGTCTTATTATGTTTGACTGCCTAATTCGAGACCTCATGACGCACTTGTACTCCTCGGGTTAGTTGAGTTATCACGATTTTCGTCGTGTATGACTACAGCACAAACCAGATATTAAATTTAACTACACATTAACCTTTTATCCCTTGAACTTAAATAAGGTTTTGATTATGTTCATCACGCAATCACCAAGTAGAAAAAAAATACAGTTATCAATATAATATAGTTTGTAAATATATACAGAGAATAAAATAAAACATATTTGAGAGCGACTAATTAATTTGAGGTGCATCAATAAACTGCAGCTATTACTTGGTGTGCTTCAAGGAGCTATAAATTTAATATTCCGCATTTTATTTTACTTCTTCTGTTTAAAAGACATCTCCAAGAGATAGTATTACTACTATTTTCTAATAACTGAGCGGCTGTATTTTTGCACAAATCACGCTAATCTGAGATAAAAACGTTGGTGGGCCAACACAACGCTGTACTTTGAAAATTTATGCCAAACGATTCTTATAACAGAACAAAATATTTTATAAACTTAAAAAAAATGACAATAGACCCCATGAATATCATTATAAAAATAAATATTAATTTACCATAATTTACTTTCGTAACCCGTGAAAATACTGACAAGATAAAATGATAGATTCGGACAATATATACAAAACCTACTATGCTATAAAATTATTATCACTAATCTCATATAATAGACCTGATAGAATCAAAACATCGGATATTTTGTTGTGGATTTCGCGAGATAAGGGAATAAAGCTATGTTCTTAAGTTCGCCGACAAGTCCATAAATTTTATCTGAAAATATTTGGCAACAATATAAATTAAAGATTTCTGGGTAATCCCTATTTGTACAATAAATAGAAGGTCGATCACATCATGATTTTAAAGTTTAAAAAAAGATACCTGAGACGTATGGTCCGACTTGATTGGAGTAATTTTGAAAAAGAAGTCAGTTGAAGGTAACGTGGATGGGCAATACTTGGGAAGTTACTCATTTGATTCGATTCCGAAAACGTAAACAGACGACTGCAAAATTCGCAGAAGTTGCTGGAGATTTACAAGGTAAGATAAAAATAAAGGGTAGTCATCATTCCTTCTGCCCTAATGTTTCATTCATTCTCTTATATCATTAGTCAACTCTTGCGCTACTCCTTTAATATGCATGTCATACTTCAAAGAATACATTCATATTCATATTTAAACCTTTTTTGGTTACATGATGAAGTATCTTCATTACATGTTTATATTTCCTTCTAGCAATGTTCAACATATATAACCAATTATTTTTCTTATAACGTTTACTGGATTACTGTGAATGGTTGAATGGATGAATGGATGGATGGGTGGATGGATTACTGGGTTGTTGGATAGCGTGTATCGAGTCCTTAGTATTCAATCATAACCATGTCAATATCCATTCTTTGAACTATTGCCACGCCAAAAATCACATCGATCTGCGCCTCCGTTCAGACATAAAAGGGACTAAACAACTCAATAGAAAATGTCTCTTTACTGCAAATTAGCATTATAAAAATATTTTTTTTAACAAAGTGAATTATTTAATGATTAAGAAATTAAATTTCATTTTTAAATTATATGAGGCAATTCATTTTACTCATTTATAATAGTTATTTCCGTAGTGAGTAAGTTTTTACAGCTATTTAATGGCCCCCAATCAAAGTCTTGACGATTTGCCGATTTCAGTGTTGTAATAAATAATTTATTATAGTGTAATAAAACACGCAAAACACACATATGCGTAAGCGTATCTGCAGATAATATGTTCTGCGTATTGAATTAGTTTAATAAAAACTTATTTCGCCCAATTGCTATTTACAATCCTTTGTGCACTTTTCTGTAAAAACATTGAAAGGAAACCTGCATATCTCCGGAAACTTTCTGGGATTCGTGTAACCTGCCAATTCATATTGGAGCAGTATGGTGCATGTTAACTCTAACCCTTTCTCCAATGTAAGTCAAAGCCTTTGCCTAGGTATGTCACTATTCCTTGGTTATTCAATCAGGCAAGATATAGATACTTCAGATCTTATAGCCCAAAATGCTTCAGTACTTGAATACGAGTCTGAAAATTGTGGGTTGCAGTAATTCCAAGATCTATAACCTGGATTCTGAATATGGATATTAAAGAAAGCTGAGAGAGTAAGAACGAGAGAGATTATTGTGATTTTTTTACAATTCAAGCTTTTATACTGGATTAAAATATAATGTGATCTGTAAAAATATCCAATATTCATTCGGGAAAAGGATAAAATACATAGTAAATTTTGAGTACTTGCTTAGTTAACAAAAACGAAGTCGCGTATCACGCTACATATATTTCAACCTAACACATAATAATTAAAAGACAGAGTTAATAACTTATAATACTATCAACAATAAATGTAACACTTAAAGCAAATGTAATATTTAAAGATAATGCGCACATTTCCATAATCATATAGAAAATAGGGAGATCTATTTAAGAAACTGAGTCATCTACATAGCTAGGAGTCATAAAGCTCAAATGATAATATGTGGAATAAATCATTCAAAGAAGCAATGAACTCTAGGGTTCTAAAATGATTTTCCACCCATTGGCAGACGCCTTTCTACTAGACCTCTCCCAAAATAGGCAGGTGATCTTAATAAAAGTGCTCAATTCAAAAGGTGACCTGAAAGACCACAAATCCGATCAAAAATCGATTGAAAAAAACATTGCTAGCGTTTTTGCTATCGTGGTTGCATTGCGTTACCTAGGCTTTTATTGTAAATCCGTTCACTCAAGAGAACAGACTGCAAAAGCTATAAGTTCATTATGGGAAGAGTAAGTGTGTAAGAGTTATAATGGATTCGTCTTTCGAGTATAACAGTACACTGGACAACGAAAATGCTAATTAGGCTACCGCAATTAAAACGCATGAAACTAAACAACTCGTTTATTAACATAGGAGTTCCTTGCCATAATTTTAGGTAAATAAGTTAAATAATAAATTCACAACTTAATGAATACTTAAAATTAATTTAACGTCACCAAATTTTGAAATTTCGAAGCCAATCACAGTCAATTATTTTTCAGCTAAATAAGTACCGGAAACGACGTTAGGAATTCACTTAATGTCGATGGCAGGTAAAATGTAGTCAAAAATTATAATTAATAAAAATAATACAATGGAGAAAGTGAAAATGAACAAATTAGTTACAAAAACATTAAAGCCATGCAAAGAAGCAAGGGTTTTGTTCGCTAATGAAGGACTCGTGTCTAAGACATAAGGCGTGTATTATTTCTATTTACAAATTCCATGTAAAACTAAGTATGGGTGTAGATTCAGATAATTAACTTTTACCTAATAATACATCACAGATTGAAATATAAAAAGAACTAATATCTAACTCACATACAGTATACAGAGTACAGGGACATTTGGATCCGTGGGTTGACAATGTGGTAAAGAAAATACGACAACCGTAGCATATAGCTCGGATACCTAACTTGTTTTTACCCTGTACAAATCCGCACGGACCAGAAGTGTCTAATGAAATAAATGTAACAATTATGACAAGTAAATAAGATGAATTACTAACTAATCAGGATGAAAAGAATAATAAGAGAAATAAAAGTTTAACTCCTTTCTAGGAGTTCGTAAAGTCCGTTCTAAAAAATTGGCAAGCACTTACAAATTAAATTCAAAATCTTATTATTAGCTCCGATAAGATCACTGACATTTGTTAAAAAATTGTTAGTTTGACTAGATATTTTTAATAATCTTATTTATCAAGTATTAGAAACATTTGTACAAGAAAAGGTTTCACCTACTCTTTAACTATGCCATTGAAAGAAATATGTAAATATTAATAAATAGGGGTATTTAAATACAAAATAATAAATATTCAAAAATTGCAATTCAATAGTGACAAGAAATTTTATAGCGATGTAGGACATAAATTTATATTCGTTTTATAAATCTAGTGTTTATCGTCTGAACACGACTTTAAATCCTTTTTGATTTCCTCCTTCTTAGCTTCAATTTTGTGTATTTCGTTTTCTTTTTCTATTTTTTTATTGCAGTCATAGGATTTATTTTTAGTATCGCATTTATTCTGAAATTCTTCACTTAAAATCTTTTCAAATTCGGCCGATACTTTATTAACATTTTTTTTCATAACTGGATCTGGATAAGTCTACAAATAAATATTCTCTCATTAAATGAGTAAAATTATCACCGAAATAAGTACTGTTATCTCTATTTACCTTAAGGTAGAGTCTGACATTATTAAATATACGTCTGAAATCTTGAACAACTTGGTCATATTCAGTATAAGAGGAATGTTTTAGTTTTGTCGAAATATCATTAATACACATCGGATACTTAACAACTTCATAAAACCGCGGAGCCTGCAAATAAATTTATTTAATGATATATACATATGGTAAAATTTTAAATTAAATAGAAAGGAAAAATTGCTTAATAAGTACATACTACTTTGATGTCCATATCTTTTTCAATGAAAGCAGCTTCGCTTACTTGAGACAGATGATAAATGACAGAGTCAAATTTTTTTACAATAGAGCTGGATAAAGGTTTCTTTTTTTTAGGATGATACCAAGTACCAGAAACGGAAACTTTGGGCTTTCCGACAGTTTTCTTTTGATTGTCATCTTTAATATAGCTTCCAGTCTGATCAAAATTGGGGCAACGAGAAATTTGTTTTATTTCTTCATTTTTGGTTAAAGCTTCAACTTGCTCATCGATTTCGATTTGTTTTTGTTTTTCCTCTGGCTTTATATTGACAGTATTTTCGGAAGTTGAAATCATATTATCTTGATTTATATTCGACGCGCCCTCTTTCTTGGTGGTCCTTTGATCCCACGATGTAGACGCTTGTTTTGTCATTAATTGACTAGACTGCAAAATTGCTGACCAAGTATCGTCGTGTTCCATATGCATTTTAGGTTGTTTTGAGCCATCGAGAAAATATTCATTTGCAGTCAAACCTAATGCATCATAAAGTCTTGCAGTGTCTGACTTGGATCCTTCATGAATAAAATCCATTAATTTAGGAGCTGATTGTTTTGCGGCTTCCCAAGCTCGATCAGATGTCATAGAATTCAAAATGTCCAAAGATTCAATTCCTCGTATATCTAAGCATGGAACAGAGGGTCTAATTAACGTTTTTTGATCATTTATCAATATTTCCTCAGTTCGCCTAGACATTAAACATGGCCATGATTCTATATTATACTTAGGTTGTGGCGCTAATGTTACTTGAGAAAATGTTACTTTATCTTTGAGACATGTTGAATCTTCGATAGGACTTTCGTATATTACGTCTTGGGATCCACTTTGGACAAATGATGAAACAGGCTCTGCAGGCTTTATAGGTACCTTATAACTTCCAGGTTTCATATATACTTTGGACATTTCATGGAACTCATCATTTTCATGATCGACAAATTGCACGGGGCCAGAAATATTATTAGAAAGCGTCACAACATTTGCAGGCATTTGAATGTTGTGAGTATGATGAGTCAAAAAATCACTGGATTCTTTTTGGACCATCTGACCCCATGCTGCAAAAAAATCAACTTCTTCTTTTGTATCACCACAGCTATTATTTTTTTGCATATAGCAACTTCGTATATCGGCAGCGGATGCCATACTTGGTATCAATGTTTTCTCTACATGACTTAAGGGTATCATTTTAGCTTTAACCTCCATATCCCTGCGTTGTAGTATGTCACAGGGCATATTGGTCAGACAAGTTTGACCTGGTGTTTTACCTAATTCTGCGTCCATTTTATGTTTTAATTGCGTATAGAGATCCCTTTGATCAGTATGGCGGACACCTTCCAAAGTTCTAAAATCAGGAATATTCGTTATAGTCCAGGATTGTCGTGGTTTCGTCTCTCGAACAATGCATGGATCACATTTATATTGTGATTTTTGAAAATTTTCAACGTCACTATGCTCATTAAGTGGATACAAATTTTGTGAAGTGGGTGGTGGTGGTACTGCAGGAATTTTTTTATAAGTTACACTTGATCTTGGTGGCCAAGGGCTGTCACTATAACTTTGTGGTATCGCTTGTGTTTGGTTTTGAATCCATGGCGGTTGTATTACATTATATGGCTGAGGAGACGCACTGATCGGTCTAGGAGTACTGAGGTGTGTTTTTGTTGGCTGGAATTTACATAGATTTTGATGACGAGGGGCTGCAGAATTAGTAGCGTAGTAATTATGCGTAAAACTTTTTTGTTCCATTGTAAATCCATGATCAAGGCATTTAAACGTCTTATAAATATGCGTTAGCATTTCTTCCGTAACTGCCTGCCACTGTATAAAACTTTCTCTAATATTTTGACTGTAATATTTATTTTCTATTCTTGAAAACGTGTCATGTTTTTCACTTAATAATTCATTTACTCCTTTCCATCCATCTAAAATTCTTACAAAGGAAAATATAAAATTTTTAATCACCCAAGGTATTCCCTGCGAATGCAAGTTTGCTACTGCACTGTTCGGTTTTTGGACGTTAGACCTTGTTTTTGCGCAGATTGAATGAATATTCTTGAAACATGGCCTATTGTGATGAGCGATAGCTATATTTTCGGCCTCAGTACACGCCTCTATTGCAAGCTGCACAATTCGCGTGGGAATTTGGTCATGCATTAAAATTTTATCTAAGGCAGTTAGCAAAACATCTGAAGATCCTATTGCTTTATTTTTGTCGTTGTCATTGAGGTGCCCTTTTTGGCTGGATTTAAGATTACTTACGTCATGTCTAGTGTTCGGATCTGGTATATTACATAGTTCTGATACCATTTTTTCCCCTTCTGTTAAAAAGTCTAAACTAGATGTAGATTCTGATGTCAAATTTCGTTCTTTGATTCTGGATCTATCAGTTTCAGCACCTGTATCTTTATATTTCTCATGATACCGATTTTCGGCGCTATAATTATTTCGCTTATCTGGGTTTTTTACAATTTTTTTCTTTGCTCCAGTTCCTATAGGCTCCTGATGAGATATAGACCACGAACTTCGTCTATCAGAGTTGAAACGTTCAGCCATGGCACCAGGCCCACTATAGTTAGGCGAAGATGGGTCAAATACTAGCCCAACTAATGGTGAAGTAGGAGGAGAGCTAAACGTTGGAGCCGACGGTTTGTTGTATCTGGAAAATATTATTCTGTTCAAAACAAATAATGAAGATTATAAGAAAAAAAATTGTGTAAAAATCACCTATTGTTTTGGCTATGGAATTGTTGTCCCGATGAAGTTTCAAAGATTCCAGTTGCTATTCTGCTGTAGCTTGTTACACTTTGATCTGGCAAATCACGATTGGAGCAACCTGTGCAATTTAAAAAAAATAGACTATTTACGCCAATCTTCTTGAACAAAAGTGTGTTTATTATGTTAGTTACATTTTGCTCCTTTTTATTACATGTATATACCATCTCAATTTTGCATTTGTCGTCTTTCCTATAATGGGCGCAACTTTCAGACTTCCCCTTGAATATCCCCCTTCTTATTTCGTACTTTATCCAGTCTTGTCAAACCAGACATTCACTGTAACATTCTCATCTCATTTGCATACAGTGTTATACTATTTATGTATTGAAAATTAAACTATACGGACGCAGTGGCTTACCATAGTTCTTTTGTATCGCATATTGTGTGTGAAAACTTTCTTGACCATTTTCTCTGCTTTCCCCGCCATCTCGGAAATCTCCCGATTTGTTTGATACACCCCCACCAAACTCTTGCATTTGCCTTGCTATTTGCTATTATTATACTAATATTTAGTATACTTATATAGTTTATATTAATCATCATCCTCCTACCCTTATCCCACTGTAAATGGGGTCGGCACAACATGTTATAAACATGCTGTCACATGATTTGGTTACGTATTTTCCGATCGACCGCCTTACCGACGTCAACTTTCCTTAGTCGTATTTTACGAAATCTCGGTATAAAAGAGGGTGGTCTATTCTACTCAATCGGATACGTCACGGCGGGTCCATTTAGCTTAGTCGCCTTTCACGATACCTCGGTAAGAAATGAAGGTGATCTATTCATCTCAGCCGGATACAACACAGCTTATATAATTTATATTAATATTTTCATTAAATTTGTCTGTTATTAAATTATTATATAAATAAATAGTTTATCCAAATAAAGATGATAATTTTTTTAAATTTCGTTAATCTAATAATTTAGGTCTATTTTATTGAAGAACAAGATCAAAATCAAAAAACTATGTCGCACACTTTCGCCTTAAGTTTTCGAGTTTAATTTGATGAAAGGAAGAAAATTATCATTCTCTTTCGTTTCATCTTTAGTTTTACCAAAGCAAATATCGTTACTATGTCACCTATTTATTTATTTCTAGCTGTACTCGCTATTCTATTTGCCTCAACTTTAGAATTAAAAAACGCTCAATTATATACTACATTGTTGTTTGTTATTTACAAAGAAAAAACGGGATTGTCCTATATGTCCGGTATATAAGTTTCAAAGGTATAATTTTTATCATAGTTCTGTTCAGTATCTATTCTATTCAGTATATATTTCAGTTAAATTAACCTTCGCTGCAGTATTTATAAACACTTTACAACTTCAAAGATCTTGTGAACTTTAAATTTATCTGTAATTATTTCGATAAATATTTAGCAATATTAAATTTACTAATTGAAATCTCTTCATCCTCATTTTCATTACTAATTTGGCTATTTCTAATTTTTTTATATCGTATTGAATTGACATGTAGTTTTATACCACGATCTAGATGGTATCTGCCATTAAGATCACGTAGCATTTCGAATATGTCTATTTTTACGAAACAATCACCGTTTTTTATAATTTGAGTACTATAATGATCTATTTTATAATTCCCTTACTTTTTACATAAGTAATACAGGTATACGTTAATATTACAAAAAATTGTGGAAACTACAAAATTTTACTCACCGTGAATATTCCGCTCTCAGCCTCCTTTGCAAGAATATTTCCTTAATACCAGTGTATGGCAAGTGCAAAATTATCACCTACTTTAAAATACTTTGATATGTCAAAAAAATCAAATCTAGTTAGATTAAGCTTAGAAATAATGTTACGATTGTATACGATTTAGCTGGGTTAGGAGCGCGGCTTTTTTCTTTATTATTTCCTAAGTTATTTGCTTTGTGAAGATAAAAATCATTATCTTTTTCAGCTCCTCGATGTGGAATGAACAATGTGTGACTTGCCAAATAATTGAAACCAACCATATGATTCCGTTCATTTGTTTTTTGACGTTGTGTCATTCGATTTTTACTTTTCAGACGTGATTTTCTGTAGAATTTGGTTAAACGAAAAAGGTATAAAAAAATTACTTAAATATGTATTTTATAAATTATTTATTTTTCTTTAATTAAAGGTATTTTGGATCAATTGATCGATCTAGTTAAGTGCAAAAATTTTACTTTTAAAATATTCGTACTTCGTTTTCGTGAACAGAGCTTTTAAAACAAAAATATTAATTTTATTCGAAATTATCCATATTCATTTAGAATTCTCTCTGTATTTTATATAGTGAAAATAATTAAGTAACGGTCTATTACTATTTCACTCCTGGACATAAGCCTCACCTCTCCTTTTTATTGGGGAGAGGATTGGATATAAGACCTACCGCTGCTCCAATACATAATATCCATAGATGTCTCTAGGGATATGTAGATTTTCTTACGATTTTTTACCTTCACCGAAATGCGTGTGATATATTGCAATTATCAATTAGACGCATAACAGTTCTACTGTTGGTGCCTGCCGGGATTTGAAACCCTCGAAAAGTCCTACGGTCTAACCGCTCTATAAGGCAAAAAATCAAAGCATTAATAAAACACAATTCTCTTTGTATTAAGCTATGTTTATTCCTTGATCTATTCAATTTCATCTCGTTAAAGTTCAATCATAGTTGTGATTTAGATTCATCTGGAGAATGTTTAACAAAGCTGCACCAACTATGAAGTACGTTGCCCCAAGTTTTTCCGATCCGTTGCAGAGGTCTGTGCTACAAGAGCAGACCTCCTGGCGGCCGCCGTACCCAGAACGGTGGTAACAGGCATTCTGGAGGAATTAAAGATTTTAAATGTATCTTATAAACTCAATAGTGTTAGCCTTGTAGTATCCGGCTGAGTAGAATAGACCACCCTCTTTCTTACCGAGGTGTCGTAAAGGCGACTAAGGTAAGTTTATGTCAGGCAGGCAGTTGGTAAAAACGAAGCCAAATCATGTGACAACATGTTTTTGCAAGTTGTACCGATCCCACTTAGAGTGGGATAAGGGCAGGATGATGTAGAGGTAGAATATTAAAGCCTGGCACACACTGTGTTTTAGTAGCTGAAAGTCATGTAAGTTTGCTTTATACATATAGCTATATTCCAATTCAACTTCAATCTTTTTTTATTCAAATAAACTTAAAAACAAGTGGTTTTGACTCTTCAATTCTACTGCTGGTTCAGAAAGCTGTTCCTACAGAGAAGAGCTAGCAAGAATCTCGACAGTTGCTTTTGCAACATAATACTTTATTACTATCTTACAGGGTCGGACAGTAGCTATATCCACGCATTCTTATCATCT
The DNA here is from genome assembly GCA_029227775.1 of Morpho helenor. Lineage (NCBI taxonomy): Eukaryota > Metazoa > Arthropoda > Insecta > Lepidoptera > Nymphalidae > Morpho > Morpho helenor. The sequence goes on along the minus strand of JARGCU010000022.1, from coordinate 13,729,209 downwards.
AAGTAATCCTCAACAGTATAGTTAGTAGGCTTTTTGTATCAGTCTCCTTTTAACAGTGTTTTTAAACTACTGTAATGGTTAAATCGATTGCAGAATTTTATTATTTAATCTTATACCCAAACCAACAAACAAATTTCGTACCTTTGCAAGCCGCAAAGCATGAGCCGCAAGCTTATGTCGGTTCCTACTTTGTCTATTATATACATCACCTATGGTTCTAGAACTCTTTATATTTTTATGTACAAAAATTAAATTACTTAAAATGTGAAGCAAATTTCACATTTCAAGTAAGCAAATACGCCGTGTGGTATCCGGCTGAATAGAATAGTACCACCCTCATTTCTTACCGAGGTGTCGTAGATTGCGACTGAGGTAAGTCGACCCGCCGTGTGGTGTCCGGCTGAGTAGAATAGACCACCCTCTTTCTTACCCAGGTGTCGGAAAATACGACTGAGGTAAGTTGACGTCAGGCAGGCGTCGTAAAAACGCAGCCAAATCATGTGACAGCATATTTATAACATGTTGTGCCGACCCCATTAGAGCCGGATAAGGGCAGGAAGATGAAGATGATGAAAATGTGAAGCAAATGTAAGAATACCTATTTCCTTCAACCTCTCTCGCAGGGAATCACGCGAACTTCAATTGTAAATGCCACGTATGGCTCTTTTTTGTAATACATTTTACATTATCCACGCATTTACCCTATAGCAATATTCCATAAGACATAATGCTATGGAAGTTAGCAAAACAAACAAGTTTATACAACTTCTTCCCCGCCACCTACTAATCCGCATTGGAGCAGCGCGGTGAGTCCATGCTTTAACCTTTTTTTTTCCAAAAATAGAGAGAGGAGACCTATGCCTAGTAAGCAGTAACCATACCATATATTTGGTCTCGTCCCACCCACAGCTCCTGATGACCCTCCCAACAGGAATGTGTCCGTTGATATCGTGGTCCACATATTGGATTATTTTTCTGAAAAAAAAAAACACCTTTATTAATAAAAATTGTGAACTAAAGCATAAAATTATTTGTAATAATAAAGGTGGAGGGCAAACGCCGTGTGGTATCCGGCTGAATAGAATAGTACCACCCTCTTTTTTTACCGAGGTGTCGTAAAAGGCGACTAAGGTAAGTTAACCCGCCGTGTGGTATTCGGCTGAGTAGAATAGACCAACCTCATTTCTTACCGAGGTGTCGTAAAAGGCGACTAAGGGAAGTTGACTCACCGTGTGGTATCCGGTTTAGTAGAATAGACCACCCTCTTTCTTACAGAGGTGTCGTAAAGTACGACTGAGGTAAGTTGATGAGACAGGCGGCCGGTTGTAAGAACACAGCCAAATCATGTAACAACGTGTTTATAACATGTTGTGCCGACCCCATTTAGAGTGGGATAAGGGCAGGAAGAAGTTATACCCGTAAATACTTTACCTGGTTTAATCTGAGACGCAGTTAATTAAAATTAGTTTACAAAAGTAATAATAAAAATTAATTTGCTATAATCCTCGAAGATGTAAAATAGAAAATATATATATAATGATAAATGTAGAGTGGACAATCGGTTATCATACCTGATACATGCAGGATTCCACGACTCCAGGACTTCAGGAGTCCTGGAGTCTATCTCCTGATGATGCTTCGGTTGTGGGGGGAAACGATTGTTGAGTTTGTGACAGTGAACGTATATAGTGCTTGTGAATTGTGGTGGCGGTGGTGGAGGTTTGTGCATGTGTTTTTAAGAATCCTGCATGTATCAGGTATGATAACCGATTGTCCACTCTACATTTATCATTATATATATATTTTCTATTTTACATCTTCGAGGATTATAGCAAATTAATTTTTATTATTACTTTTGTAAACTAATTTTAATTAACTGCGTCTCAGATTAAACCAGGTAAAGTATTTACGGGTACTTATACTTATTTACTTGTAAAAAATCCACAGCTATTATTATGACTAAATTACTCTTAATATAAAAATATTAACATAAGCCATTAAGGATTACATTTCTTAGATTAAACATTGTAGACATTGAGTCAAACTATGTAGGTAATAGACATAATTTGAATATATTTTTTCTGTTTTACTTCTTCGCGGATTATAGCAAAAAAAAAATTATTATTACTTTTGTATTATGGATCTCCGCAAAGTAAGGCCTAATTGTATAAATTGTTTAAAATTAGTTTAATTAAATTAAAAGTCATTTACGATTAGAATAATTTGACCTGCATAAAGTATGAGTGACTCCTCGGTCGTGGTCAGAGCAGTTCCTCTTCAGCCTATCGTCGTAGAGGAAGGCTTCTGAGCACAGCGGGTTGATGGCGCTGTTGCATTCGTAGCAGACTATCGCTGAACCTGGAACGTATCAGATCCTACTCATTATCTAAAAAGATCCAGGGAAGAAGAAAACCCGGCAGAAGAAGAAACATCATCCTCCTGCCTTTATGAGTATATATTTGAATTTAAGTATATATTTAAAAAGGCTCCTTTTTCGCACAAAGAATCAGCTTAGCGATACAGCGCGGAAACGCTGCCAGCATTCTTGGGACCATTCCACGTGGGCATTATTTGTATAGACCTAGCGTGTAAGTAATTTAAGATAGATATAACTTGTACATTTTTGCTGTAAATAAAATTATTTATTTAAAAAAATATATATAAGTATATATTCACCAGTTTCACTTACTTTGGAGACGGACGACCGTGTGTGTAAGTGTCCCATACATTTTTTATTTTTAGTTATTTATTATCCAACGTGAAGTGGCACAATATGTTATAAACATGTTCTCACATGATTTGGCTTCACATTTTACGAGTGGCCGCCTACCTGACGTCAAATTACCTTAGTCGCCTTTTACGACACCTCGGTAAGAAATGAGGGTGGTCTATTCTACTCATCCGGATAACAACTACGGATCAACTTACCTTAGTCGCCTTTAACGACACCTCGTTACGAAATGAACTCTACGCAGCCGGATACCACACGACAGGTCAACTTGCTTTAGTCGCCTTTTACGACATCTCTGATAGAAATGAGTGTGGTCTATTCGCCTACGATACCACAGATTTATTAAATACAACAATTATTAAATTTATAAAATCAATTAAAAAAATTGGCCTACCGTATTGGATGAGTCCAAAAAATATGACAAACTCAACGCCCCAGCACTTCATGACTGCGCCGAGTACACCCTGTATCTGACTGGGGTAGACCGGCCATATAGCAACAAGATAAATCCACTACACACTGCATCAGGATTGTGTCATGATCTAAGCGCTCTAAATCAAGAGGATGTATCTCATTGAATCGGCGAACGGATGAATACAATTTAGATACTTATACAATTAAAGAGCACCTGTTTGGTAATGTTAAATTTGGCAATGTAGATAATACTTTTAATGCAATCAAAAAATGGATAAAAGGAAAATTTGTTTACATACATGATCTTAAAGAACACGATTCTAATAAAGTAAGAGTCGCTGTTAATTCTTTAATGACAGATAATATAAGAAACAGTTTACAACAAGATTTGTATAAGTTTCGGTCGATTATAACTCCAAAAATTAAAACAAAGTTTAGAAGTAAGATAGAAGCAATATTGACAGATTCTAACTTGTTGATAGAAAATATAATAAGATACAGAGACGTTAACAATAATAGAAATTAAATCAATGAAGTAAATAATTATCAAAGATGTATTAGATTAGTAAGAAATTATGTCAAATAAAAAACACGATAATGAAAAACGTTTAATAAATACTCGCATTAACAAACACAACAATTATAAAGCTTTTACACTACATGCGTTTAATAGTGCAATACATAAAACAATGTTCCAAAAAGCTGTCTGTATGTATGTGATCGATTATCTCAAAATTTACTGAACGAATTTTTATGCAATTTTTAGAAAACGATAGTACAATTTTTGAGGAAGGTTTTAATTAATATTACATTACGGTTTATGTATGTTAAGTTGACTGAAATACATATTTGTGACACACTAATTTCCATGCGGGCGAAGCTGCGGGCAAAACTGTCCAAAAACTCTCTGTATGTATGTGATAGGATATCTCAATATCTTAGCAACGGATTATTGTATGATTTTTATTTAAAGATAGTGTAATTCTAGAGGAAGGTTTAGGTTAACTTTATATTCTACGACACGGGTTTATGAAACAGATTTTGATGGGAATTTCATTGGAAGAAAGAGGTGATTGTGGAGCAACGTATTAGCTACTTAATAACTCAGAATTTTCCCAGGGTCGAGAGTCGCGGGAAATACTTTATGACATACTGATTACCACGCGGGCGAATCCGCGGGCACAGCTAGTAGTTTTTAACACAAAGGTAATCTACGCTTAGAACATCAAGGAGGCAGTGTAACTTCTGATTTCTTATCAACTATTTAAAAGCCATCACTATATTCTTTATCACACAAGACAAGTACAGTCAGTCGAAAATACATGTCAATGTTTTCACCTTCTATTTGTATTCAATAAAACATTTGAAAACGTTATTTTTAGTCGTATTCGAAATCGTACTATATATTCAATACAAAAGTATTATCCTTTACTTGGCTGAAATACAACTGATAAAGGTATTCATCCATATGATAATAACATAAGGTAAGAAGTTGATGTATGTGAGCTCGAAATTAAACCTTTAAAATCGACAGTTTTAACAGAGTATAGAATATTATTTAATTCGATTATATTAATAAACTATCTTCCTCTGCATATTAATAGAGTAAACGGAAAATCGTTATGTGTTTCACGTACAAGCGAACCTTGCTTCCATCCATTTCAAATTTCTTAAATTAACAGAATCTGAACTACACTCATAGTTTCAGGTACACTTATAGGTGCTAGGGCGCGGAGGTCGGACGTTCTCATCCTACCCCTGCACCCTTGTGCTCCGCAGGCGAAGCCTGAGTTAAACGGTTAGTCTATAGCTTTACTAATATAAAGATTTGATAGTTTCGCTTTCACGGTTCAATCAATATACCAATATTGAATTTGAAACAATGGATGCTTAAATATATTTAGCTAACAAAAGCGAAATTGGAAAAATACACACTGCATAATTGAATATCAACGTATGAAAATACTGTAATAATACAAATACAAAAGTTATGGTGAAAAAATTTGCAGGTCAACTTATGACATAATAAAATGCGAATATGCCTTTAGTGAGTGGACTCATTGAAAAATTTTCAAAACGGAATTTAAGCTAAAAATATTTATTGTTAGACATATCTTTAGATTAATGTCTTTAATGAATCCATAATTATTTTTGAAGACATTCCTATTTTTATCAAAAACAAAATTTAGTTTTTCTATTCTATTCTGGTTGTCTGTACATATCGCCGATCGTTATACTCAGACTAATAAGACTGTTCCATTAGTCTATGACCTGGTCTAGTTATCTACCTACAGTTAATTGAATTAGCTGCGCCTTGGTAAATGTGCTTTCGATTAGTTCCACAATACGACATTATTAACAGATACTACCTATTTAACAGACACTTCGATTGACTTCATTTTCTTTTATGACATTATTAACAGATACTATTTTATAACATACAAGAGCAAATGGAACGAGACATAACACGCCAAGTTTACTCTATGTATATAGCATACCCAGGTACTTTGACTTGAGGACGATATTATATATAATATATTTTAACTAAAGAAACTGCCAAAGAAGTTACCTATATCTAGACGATAAAATGTAGTCCACGTACTATTTGTCGTCGTAAAAAACGACGGTTTATTCGCCGTGCATAACACGGTTGTCAGTATTTAATGGAGCACCATGAATGTGTGACAATTAGTTATTAAATACAGTGTTTAAATTGTTTGTGATGTGGAACTACCTCAATCTAAAATTACTGATATGTCATTTACAATTTTAGCCAACGTGCTCATTTCGATGTACACCTACTTCTATATTTCCTTTGGTATCTAGCTTCATTTTGGTACTTAGATTATATATTTTAATATTAACATTAAATAGTACAATTCCTATTTCATTAATAAAATCTACAGCTGCATTTGATTGATCTCATTCATTCTATAGAATCTCAAAGATTTATACACATTCTATGTCTAGATTTAAAACCGTAACAGTACAAATGTGAGGAACATTAGTATTGTTGCTGCAACTGGCACTGAAGCAGAGTTACACCCGTCCTCTAAACAGGAACATACTTCTTGTCTACCCCCGAATCCTGAACGCTGATAGCATCGACCCTGTAACAAAAGACAAGATCAATATTTTGTCAATACCCACGAGAAAGCAAAACAAGAAATAATATCCACAACATGGCAGCAATTGTACAAGACTTTCAAAATTATTGATCGACAAAATATAGGCTTAAAAGGATCTTAGTTAAAGAATGATCGAAAGGGATCAAATTTACAAAAACAAATTGTAATAAACTCATGTTTTTTAAACTTAACGATCTAATTTCGGGGACGCCTGTCGGTGCAGGGCGGGTGGTCAGCTCCTATTCCGGACTATTAGAAAGACGTTGGGATTGTCAAACCAGAGTGTATCAAATTCATCTATTATAGACGTTAAAATAAGTATATTTGTTACCATTTTACAGTTAATATGCTTGACCAATGTTGATGAAATTTGGCATAATTTGAAATTGGTAACTTACATTTGCAACAATAAATTTTACCTTGTAGTTACTCTCGTCCCAACCACACCCTCTGATCACGCGATTGTCTGGAGGCATCCCGTTCATCTCGAACTCAACAACTTGTGAGATCTTTCTGCACATCGTGTCCTTTGAGGTACAGGGCAGGCGGAGCGTGTCTGGCAACTTGTCCATCAGACATCGCGAGTCGTTATGGCTGTTGCATTGGTAGCATGTGATTGCTAAACCTGGGTAGAATGGACAAAATAATGTTTAATACATTATAACTTGCGTGGTACTCCTGTTCTGTGATGCATAAAAGGACATGAATTGTTGAGGTGTATTGGAATAGGACTCTATAATATAATTCAGCGATCAATGTTAGCTTTACAATTGCAGATTTGATATAACTGTTGTTTGCCCTTGACAACGCTAGTTATTAGAATACTATTAAAGAGGAACAAACTCTAAGTGTTTCAAACGTGGGTTTCTGGATTTTGCAAACAGAAATGCGTACTGTAAACCACTATGAAGAAAGATGGTCAAAAAAACTTTATAGCTTCATAAAATTCTCAATAAGGGACAATGTTTTTCATATTATCGACCTAATTATTTGAAGCAGATTGTATTTGAAAGATGTAACTAGGTAGAGAAGCGATCTCAAAAAGATAGCTAACTAGGTAGACCGACTAGATCTCTAGCAATGCGTGCAATAGCAAGATGCTCACTTGGTAAGCGATATTAAAGAGCTCGAAAGAAGCTGCTGAATTGAATATGTGCCGACAATCAAATCGCTAATAACGTTAATTAAGTAAGTAAGTTAAGTAATTTAAAGTTTATTGAAAGCTTATTGTCGAAACACATTCAAAGACTTAAAAGACTTTTCTTCATATATAAGATGTAGTAGATATCAAGGAAACAGCTTCAAGACCTGGAGCTGCGGGGAAAATGGCCGAATCCGGAAACGGCGGCAGCATGCAGCTCTCATCGAGAGTTATATTTGTGCCGTTTGCAGTTAAAACCCTAGGGCCATGGAGTCATAGAGCAATAAAACTTTATCCGTTTTAACACCTCGGTAAATTTCCCCTTCAGGTGACAAGAGGGTTGGCTCCTTTTTCGCACAAAGAATCAGCTTAGCGATTCAGCGATGAAACTCTGCCAGCATTCTTGGGACCATTCCACGTGGGCATAATTTGTATAGTCCTAGCGTGTAAGTAATTTTAGGATAAATATAACTTGTATACTTTTGTTGTAAATAAAAAATGAAATAAAAATCTCATACAAGATGTAGTATTATCATAATATTTGTATTTGCTTATTAACTTCCTAAGTTTATTAATATCATCTACACTAATATGATAGATTTTGTCTCTCTGTCTGGTTTTTAAGTCTAAATATTTCCGATGTCATACTTCAAAGCCTTATCAATGATAATTATAATAATTGGGTTATGTATGTAATTCTTGAATTAAACAAGAAATGAAATCATATCAGATATTGGTTAGTCATTTACGCATTAAGTTCCGATAATCTTACACCATGTTTGTTTGTAATCGATTTTAAAATCTTATATCAGATTGATATATCTAATAAAATATAATTTAAATAATTGTTTTATTTCTACATAATGAGGGCAGGATATTAGGTTGATTAAATACGGCGATGTTTATAAATTTACATGTAAATTTGACCACCCTAAAGGGATGAACTGTAAGAACGATTCAAAATTCAAAATATTCTTTATACAAGTAAACTTGTAAACAAGTGCTTTTGAATCCTCAACTCTACTGCTGGTTCGGAAAGCTGTTTCTACCGAGAAGAGCCAGTAGGAAACTCGGAGGTTGGTCTTTTTTCGATAATTCACGTTTCTTCTCTCTCTCGTCAACTAATAGTCGTCCACTGTTGGACATAGCCTCTTTCATAGCCTCTTCAAAGGACTTACATTGAAGTCGTCCGTCCAACTGCGGAGGAGGGGGTGGTTTACCTACATTATGGATTACGGTGCGTATTCACCACTCAAGCACCTTGAGACCTCAACGTCCATCGGTTCTTCACCCTATATGCGCCGCCGAATGCCACTTCTGCTTTGACCATTTGATGTCTGTCCATCACTTTGGTCCTTCTACAGATCTTCTCATATCTGATTTGATCATGCAGAGATACTCCGAGCGTAGCTCCTTCCATCCCTCGCTCGACTCGGAGCTCTTTTTTTCGATTCTGAGCTTTTTTAGGAGGCCCATAGTTAGTGACCTATGTATATTAACTGCCTATAGTTCACGGGGCGCAGCTAGCTGCTAATAAAAATGCTCTTACGTCCAGAATCAATAAACCGTTAACTCAAATGTACTGTACGCTATATCGATTCGTTACCAAAAACTAGTTTATATTTGCTTATGCCTTGACCTATTTTTAGTTTCATAGTTTGCGAATATTTCTATTACGTTATTTTTGCATGTTTCGTGTTTACGTGAGTTTTATACATTCACTATCTTTTGCGAACGTTTTTTTTTCTGCATGGACTGCAGTACTGAGATTAAATAGCCCTTTGACTATTCTTATACCAAAAACTGCAATTGATTAAATTAAGTAGGACCTGAGACTTTTTTAACACCTCGGTTAATTGCCTCTTCAAGTGACAAGAGGCTGGCTCCTTTGTCGCACAAAGAATTCAGCGCGGAAACGCTGCCAGCATTCTTGGGACCATTCCACGTGGGCATGTATTTGTATAGTCCTAGCTTGTAAGTAATTTAAGATAGATATAACTTGTACATTTTTATCTGAGACTACCTAATTTAATTGAAATTTGGAAATCTACAATTGATACACGTTATCCTTTCCAGATTTTCAAAGAGAAGATAGACGTTAGAACAAATAGTAATAGTGTGTAGTGCTTGTGTATTGTGGTCGCGATGATGCAGGTTTATACATGTGTTTTTACGAATCCTGCACGTATGAGGTATGAAAACCGATAGTCTACTCATACATTGTATATATTTTCTACTCTTTCTTTTGTTTTAGTTTTTACTTACTTATGTGACATTTAAAGAGATATTGAAATGTGAAAGATATAAGCCTCACTTTTTCGCCCACGCCGTCCTAATTAAAGCCACCCCCTAGTCGTAAAAGTAAACTCAAAACCACATCCCAGTCTCCGACCTTCAGCAAACAAACACTTGCAAAGAGCAATACCGACCTAATTACCGCAAATATTACGTTAAGAAAGGTCGGTGTGCCTTAAATGGATAAGTGCGACATCAAGTATCAGATATATTTGTAATTCCTTTGAATAAAATATATTATTTATTTAAATATAACTTGGTTTGAAAAGGTTTTCTTACGAACAATATCCAGCAAGAAACTCGGCGGTAAACCTTATCAAAATATTTTATACGTGAGATAATTTATAAAATTAGGCGTTATTTTGCGCAGATCCATATAATAAAAAAGTAATATTTATTTACTACAATCTATACTTATTATAAAAAAAAGTCCCCAAAAACAGTCTATCTGTATGTGATCGATTTTCTAAAAATCAAGCGAACAGATTTGTGTACGTTTTTTATTTAAACAATACAATTCTTGAGGAAGGTAGGTTAATAGTACATTCTCCAGAATTCTCCAAAGATCTTAAGAAAATTAAAAAAAAGAAGATTTTAAAAACTTAAGAATCTTTTTGGGAACTGGAGGCTGTAGAGCCACATATAATTTTATCCTAGAATTACAGTGGGGTCGGGATATCCGCGGGAAAAACATAGTGACACACTAATTTCAAAGCCGTTGGCACTTAGACCGTAATTCAATAGAGTGTACTATGCGTGTTAATAACAATACATATATATTCCTTTATCGCGAATTATATCAAAATTATATTAACATTAGTTTTGCATTATGGACCTCCGCAAAGAAACGCCTAATACTATAAATTACCAAGTTTAGCCAAGCCTTAGAGCCATACATATAGAGACTTTTTAAAAGCGGTATAAGTTCTGGAAAGAGCTATGGCCGGAGTATCTATGCGTGATCAAATCAGAAATGAGAGATCCGTAAAAGGTCCAAAGTGAAGTACATAGCTCAACAGGTTTCGAAGCTGAAGTGGCAATGGGCGGTATAGGCAAACCGTTGGACTTTGGGGTCTCAAGGTACTAGAGTGGCGACCTCGTACCGGAAAACGTAGTGTAGGCAAATCACTTGTAACCATTGACCAAACAATTGTTGAGATTGTGGTGGTGAATGTGTGCAGTGCTTGTGTATTGTTGTGTTATCAGTCGCGGGTAGTGCATGAGTTTTTAAATTCTGCATGTATCAGGTATGAGAACAAATAGTACACTCTACATTTAGCATTACATATATCTTCTTTTATCGCGGAATACAGCAAAATAAAATTTTCATTAGTTTTGTAAACAAGGTAACTTTGCTAAAAACGCGTGTATGCGAAAATGAATCTATTAGTAGGCGCGTTACATTCTACGTCACTTAAGTTCGTAGATATACTTAACGAATCAAATCCACAAACCTTGTTGTAGCAAACTAAATAGTGCCGCCAAAAAGCAAACTGTTCCCAACGCCATCTTGACCACTTCCCGTTTAAACCGGTATTCGCCGCCGTGTACCGCGCGCGCCGTTCGCAGGGCGACTGAACAGGTTCTACTAGGATTATGTTATGCTATATCTATGATCCAAGCGAAACGTTTATTCAATTGATGTAACATGTACTAATTGACTGATATACGGAGTGACGGGCAAAGGGCTGGCTAGATTTCACCGGTTGTGACCCAATTCGATTGAAGGTTATGCTCTAAATCGGATATATTGGTTAGGTTACGTTAGGTTGTTCTCAAAAGCGCAAAAGGAACCTCAAAACAGGAATTAAAGACTTCATTATTCTACTGCCCTTCTCCCACTCTAAGTAAAGTCGGCACAACATGTTTTATTTATTTATTTACTAGCGGCCTGCCCCTGCTTCGCACGGTTATAAAATATATATCCCATGTCAGTAAGTGTAAAAAAATGATTAAAATCGATCCAGTAGTTTTGATTTATTCATTACTGCCCGTGGCCCGCAAGCGTTAAATTTAGAGAAAAACAATTTCCTTTCCCTATACCAAGAAGATTTCCTGCTATCTTTGGAATATCTAAATTCATATAGTACATTTTTACTTATTTACTTTTAAATTTTCCCTATGTATTTTATTTTTACAATTAATTACAGAATGTCTTTAAACAAACACTTGAAAGAGCGACATAAAGCTGCTAGATTCGAAGTGCTATAGGGCGAAGCGCGGCGTCCTCACGGCAATTTAAATCTGTAATATCTCCGAATATGTTCACTTACATTACATGCTGTAAACGGCCATATTGATCTATATTAAATCAACAATTTATTTAAGGTACATAATTGGATAAGAATTAATGCTGTATTGTATAAAAATTGCTTCAAAAATAAGGCATTACTTTTCGTAAAAAGTAAATGACAAAAAATGCTATAGTGGGTTATCCATAAAAGATAGACATATACCATCGCGGACTTTTCTGTAGACCTTTTCAAGGTGTACAAATACTTAGTATATTATTTTGATAAATCTCGTAGGGTTTAGCCTGCGTTTGCAATGTAAGCGGGAAAAAATGTAATTATTTACAGAAACCTCAAAAATTACAGTATTTCTCTACTCCGTATTGAATGTTATTATACATACAAACCTTCCTCTGGAATCGCTCTATCTACTAAAAAAACCCGCATCGAAATCTGTTGCGTAGTTTTAAAGTTTTATGCATACATAGAGTTATATGGACAAACAAAGAATGCGACTTTGTTTTATAAGATGTAGTGATATTTATTAAGGAACATCAACAGCACACATTAAACATTGATTAGGCTACATACAACAATAAGAAAACATCTGATACATGCATCAATTATAGATGTGCATAACATTGCATGTTTTAAACGTATTGTTACATGTTTTGGCTAGTTATTTTTACGACAGGACGCCTGCCTGACGATAACGTATCATAGTCGCCTTTTACGACACCTCGGTAAGAAATCAGGATTGTCTATTCTACTAAGCCGGATACCACACGGCGGGTCAGCCTACTTTAGTCGCCTATTACGACATCTCGGTAAGAAATGAGGGTGGTCTATTCTACTCAGCCGGATACCAGGACTTAAAGATTTAAGGAAGTTAATATGCTGCTAAAATTGCGATAAAACTTTAGTTATGTAATGACTTTTCTTAGTTATAAGAATAGAGGCCAATATCTAAGGGAATAATGTGAAATTCTAATTATGAAACGACGTTCTTCTGTCATTTGATGAAGGTCTACCATTACTATACTAGATGAAGGAGCTACCATTTCCAGACCTCCCTACTGAACTCGATACCCCTTTGGTCGCCTAGGTGACCTGGGCCCGCGGCCCGAATACCGATCAGGCAATAGAGCCTGCGAGGAGCAGCCCAGGCAAGAAGGTTCGCCTCGAGGCCCGTACCCCGCTTACCCCCCACCCGGGGAGTAAGCGAGATGACCCGTATATAATGACAGAAGCTTCTGGTTTATTCCAAGACACACAATTGCACGCAAATTAAGTTCCGAGTAAAAGCTAGTGTCTATAAAGGTTTTTGTGTTGACATGTTTTTTTGATTACGTTTGTTTGTTTTTATTAATAACCTTTTATGCCTTGTCCTTGCTAGACCCTTTATTGAGTCATATTATAGGATAGTCGAATGAAACCATTAGTGAAGTCCTCCTGGATTGCGGTCGGCAAGTACATCCGCGTGCGCGGGCGCAGGATACACCAATTGTTACCTCTTGTTGCCGCTGGGGATCTAATCTATTAATCACGACACGGTGTGCGGAGGTTAAATATCGTATTGTACCGCGGTTCTATTGTATACAGTATCATAAACAAATAAAATATTTAATATTAATCTTGTATGTATATATACAAATATATTTTCCGAATTTCAGAAACGGCTCCAACGATTTTCATAGGATTCGGCATGTAGAGGGTTCGGGGGCGAATTCGATCTAGCTAGTTTTTATGTAAAAAAATGTCTTTTTATCCCTGTTTTTGGGCATTAAAAAATACTAAAATTTATATTGAACATAAAACATTATTTGTGTATAAAATAACTATGAAAATTGTCAAGTCAGCGTAGTTTATTCGGAGACCGGTAGTCTCGAGAAATATAAATACCGAGGATACTTAACTACCTAATTATTTTTTCTTTTTTTTAAGTTTCTTTTTTTTTATTTTGTAAAAAATTACCGAACAAGCAACCAGGTAATTTTGATTATATGGCATTTAAAACAACTATAACAGCCTTTACTCTGGAACTCTGCATAGAATAATATAAATCTTGTACAGGGTCGGATAGTAGCTATATCCACGCATTCTTATCATATAAGTAATCCTTAACAGTATAGTAGGCTTTCTGTATCAGCCTCTCTTTAATAGTGTTTTTAAACTGCTTTAATATTAAATTGTTGTAAAAACGTGGTCAAATCGTGTGACAACATGTTTATAACATGTTGTGCTGACCCCACTTAGAGTGGGATAAGGGCAGGAGGATGATGATTTTTTTTATGGGACACTTACACACACGGACGTCCGTCCCCAAAGTAAGTAACTTAATACTTGTGGTGTGGTAGGCAGACAACGGGTGAATATATACTTATACATTTTTTAAATACATACTTAAATACAAATATACACCCAGGCTCAAAGACCAACAAATTCATTTATAGAAAATGTTGGCCCTCGGCGGGAATCGAACACGCGGCCCGCGGAGCTGAAGGCAGGGTCACTACCCACTGCGCCAACGGGCCAGTCCCGTTATATATATAGTTGATATTATGTTAAATCTTTCAATTTGTTACAAATTACCGGAAATGAGTAAGACGGGCACACGTTTATGTCTTAGACGAGATTTAACGAACGTCCGACCTACAACTGTCTGCGAAAGTGCGTAATGGCATCTTGAAACTGTCGTGTCTGACAGCGAGTTAGATCTAAATGAAATTTACCTTTATTAATGTTTCCTTTGGTGAGACATGTTTTTCGTGTTGCGTGAGAACCGATTTAGTCCAGTTTTCCCTTTGTCACGTTTGACACTGAAGTACAATAAACTGTTCCGTTGATAAAGTCATATGGTGGCACGCGTTTAGACAGTTGAGTTAACTTAAACGTTAATTTTTGTTTAAATGTACAAAGTATAACAAAAGTTTATCTGTTTACAAATTGTGTCTAATATTTAACCACAATCAGTTTTTCCTACAAAAATAAAAGCGCCTGTCAAAAATATTAAATAAATACCCTTTATTAATTAATATCTAATATAAATATTCAGGCGCTAAATATGTCGTTCGATTATAATATCGTTGTGATGTTATTTCTGGTGTACGTGAAATCAAGAAAGTATCTTTTATATTATCAAATCAAATCAAATCAAATCAAAAATCTTTTATTTACACAAAAATCACATTAAACTACGTACAAGGAGAAAGAAAAAAACAATACATAAAACGTAGCATTAAAAAAAATAAAATTATACAAAAACAATAAAGAAAAAAATAAATAAATAAAGGTACGCAGAGAAATGTGACCCTGTAAAAAGGAACACCACTCAGCGTAATTGAGGGGGTACCTCAACGCTGGTTTTCAGTGGCGACCTCTTACTACTACTAATAATACACCCAGAACGTCAGCGACAGTGTTACATATATCAAGAACTTATAAATTTGAGAAAATATGAGAAAATAAATATATAAAAGTAATAATATAAGCCTTTCCGAAATTGTTAACTTTATTATATATAGTCATATATATTATACATAAAAAAATAATAAAAAGAAAAAGAAAAACCTCCGGACATCTAGTGAGACTGATGGCCACTGGCACTCCACAACAGCAACAAACAGCATATGTTGGAACACTATTGAAATGATCACGACATTAACTGCAAGTCTAGTAAAAGTAATTTGTATGCACGTTTAAAACTATGGATAGTTCTTAATTATTACTATGGATAGTTATTAATTTCATAGCAATAACTTAATGTATATTGTGCCTACGGATTAATAAAATATACATATTTTTTTATAAAATTAAGTATTTTACAAATAATTATTCGTAAAGTGTAATCAAGACTTCGTTTGCCTCAATATGTGTTCAAATAGCCTCATATGCAATAACTTAATTTTACAGTACATTTGTTTTAACTTCTATACCAAATTTTGACAATATTCCCATTAGTAATAATTGTGTAAAATTTCATCTTATTGGTTCGGCGGAGTCGCTGTGAAAGAGTTAAAAACATACATCCATACTCACAAACTTTTGCATTTATAATTTTTCTCAAAATCTACTAATCCGATTTTTGAACGGTTTCCATGTTATTGCATTTCTTCCAGAACGTTTAGGTCAATAAGGTTCACGTGGTTGTAAAAAAACTCGCCTGCTTCTAGCAGCTGATAGAAAACTAGCGGTAATACACTAAAATAACGAGGATATCATCAAATAGCTTCCGCAGCGCATGCGATGACAGACTTTTATGGCTAATTTTTTTACACCTTATTACATTTTTACTACGGATCCCTATTTGTTTTTAATGTAATATTGCCTATGTTACTCAATAACGATACAGCTTTCAAATGGTGAAAGAATTTTTGAAATCGGTCCAGTAGTTTTTGTGTGAAAGCATTACAAACATACATACAAATTTTTCCTTTTTATAATATTAGTATAGATTTCTAGGCGGGCGAAGCCGCTTACAGCTATAAGTTAATAATATTTTGCTTCCTCCTCCTTGCCTTATCCCACTCTAAGTGGGGTCGGCACAACATGTTATAAACATGTTGTTACATGATTTGGCTGCGTTTTTTCGACCGACCGCCTGCCTGACGTCAACTTACCTTAGTCGTATTTTACGACACCTCGGTAAGATGGTGGACTGTTCTACTAAACCTGATACCACACGGTGAGTCAACTTACCTTAGTCGCCTTTTACGACACCTCGGTAAGAAATGAGGTTGGTCTATTCTACTCAGCCGGATACCACACGGCGGGTCGTCTTACCTTAGTCGCCTTTTACGACACCTCGGTAAGAAATGAGGGTGGGACTATTCTATTCAGCCGGATACCACACGGCGTAAGTTAATAATATTTTGCTTACGTTTATCTAATAATGCGTATTAGCGCGTACGCCTGTGTGGATATATATATGTAAGAGATCCATAGATAAAAGAGCAGTTTAAATGCACTCAAGCGTTCAGGGTCATATTATGTACAGCTTTGTATATAAATACATATAGCACATGTGATTACATGTCCCCAAATGTCAATTGAAAATTAACAGTGCGTGCAAAACACACTTATTACGTTAAACACGCGATTCGCTAATTATTTCATTGGAACACGAGGACGTATTGTATTTGTCGGTCTACGTCTGTACTTTAATTAAATAAATCGTTAATTAGACACCCTTATTCTGAATTAAATGTTTTTATCCATTTTGAGCCTTTTAGCTGCGATTTTAATGTATATTTTAGACAAGTCACGAAGTATATTCAAGCACAGTTAACAAACATTATTCAAAACATCCATTTTATTCAAAGTATCTAAGGAATCAGGTTTAATCACTACTAGCAATCCTGGCGATTGCTCCTTGCTAAAGCTTTCCTTGCGTGCGCTAAATATACGGTGAAAGTTATTCAAAAATCATGTATTACAAAATTGTTCCCCTCTAAAAGTTCTAAATAAAAGTCCGCGACAGCATATGTCTAGCTTTTAAGGTTAACCCACTTTAACCATTTTTTGTTGTTGTCAAAATACTATATTACGGTTTTAATCTTTCCACGCGAGCGGAGCAGCTGGTGATTGCTAGTTTTTAATATTTTTAATATTTAAATGAGTTAATCTTGTATATTTATATATATTTTCCGAATCTCAAAAACGCAACCAACGATTTTCATGAAATTCAGAATGTAGAGGGTTTTGGGGAGAAAATTCGATCTAGATTCAATGAGTTTTGTGACAATTTTCACGCGTGCGAAGCTGCTGGCATAAATAGTATTTATTTATTTATTTATTAGATACACCAACGATATATTATACATACATTAACAATAAATTCTTATATTAATTCTAGTTCCAATATAATTATCATTTACAGGCGTATTCAGCATTATTTTATTTTATTTATTTTTTTGTTAGTTCTTTCTGAAGAAATATATATGTCAAAAAAAAAAATTTAAACTATAAATTATTCTATATGTCAAAAAATATAAATATAAAATATTAATAAAACTCAACTGAATAAAATAAAATAAAAATAACATATAACAAGTTAATTAGACTGCTGTCACAAGTGCCCGTATTTTCTTCTTAAAGCTATTAAAATTATCGTGAAAGATGTCAATGTCATGGTGGGTCATACTGTTATAAGTATTACTAATTCTATTAATAGGAGAAAATTTGCCAAAAAAAAAAATAATTTGAAAAAAAATAATAATTTGAATTTGAATATATATCGAACAGTGTTAACAATGTTTCGGGCGCGAGAACGCTTTAATAAGAGTTAATCAGTTCATTCACATCTCGTATCACTTCACAGAATAAGGATGTACATTGTGCTTGTCCAAGTTAACAACAAAACCGAAGCATCAGTCACAAATCGACGCTGCTTATAAGCTCGTGTAGATTACGTTTATTTACGACTTGAGTACATTTGTTTGATACAATGACATGTAAATACGTAATTTCAATATTCATTTTAACGGTTTCTATTCACTATGGTAAGTCTATCCTATTTCCTATTAATATTCTACCTCCTGCCCTTATCCCACTCTAAGTGGGGTCGGCACAACATGTTGTAAACATGCTGTAACATGATTTGACTGCGTTTTTACGACCGGCCGCCTGCCTGACGTCAACTTACGTTAGTCGTATTTTAAGACACCTCGGTAAGAACGAGGGTGGTCTATTCTACTAAACCGGATACCACACGGTGGATCAACTTACCTTAGTCGACTTTTACGACGCCTCGGTAAGTAATGAGGGTGGTCTATTCTACTCAGCCGGATACCACACGGCGGGTCGACTTACCTTTGTCGCCTTTTACGACACCTCGGTAAGAAATGAGGTTGGTACTATTCTACTTAGCCGGATACTACACGGCTATTCCTATTAATATTATAAACTAGCGGCCTGCCCCTGCTTCGCACGGGTATAAAATATATATCCCATGTCAGTCAGTGTAAAAAAAATGATTAAAATCGATCCAGTAGTTTTGATTTATTCATTACTGCCCGTGGCCCGCAAGCGTTAAATTTGGAGAAAAACAATTTCCTCTTCCAATATACCAAGACGATTTCCTGCTATCTTTGGAATATCTAAACTCATATAGTACATTTTTACTTATTTACTTTTACATTTTCCCTTTGTATTTTATTTTTACAATTAATTACAGAATGTCTTTAAACAAACTCTTAAAAGATTCGAAGTGTTATAGGGCGAAGCGCGGCGTCCTCACGGCATTTTAAATCTGTAATATCTCCGAAAATGTTCACTTGAATTACATGCTGTAAACGACCATATTGATCTATATTAAAACAACAATTTATTTAAGGTACTTAATTGGATAAGGATTAATGCTGTATTATATAAAAATTGCTTCAAAAATAAGACATTATTTTTCCTAAAAAGTAAATGACAAAAAATGCTATTGTGGGTTATCCATAAGAGATAGACATATACCATCGCGGACTTTTCTGTAGACCTTTTCAAGGTGTACAAATACTTAGTACATCATTTTGATAAATCTCGTAGGGTTTAGCCTGCGTTTGCAATTAAGCGGAAAAAAATGTAATTATTTACAGAAACCTCAAAAATTAAAGTATTTCTCTACTCCGTATTGAATGTTATTATACGTACAAACCTTCTTTTGGAATCACTCTATCTATTAAAAAAAACCGCATCAAAATCTGTTGCATAGTTTTAAAGTTTTATGCGTACATAGGATATATGCGACTTTGTTTTATAATATGTAGTGATGCGAAATTTTGTGAGTATGGATGTACGTTTACTCTTTCACGTCAAATCCGCGAATACTGATGAAATTTGGCTCAATTATTCCTTATACACCGGAATAACCAGATATTAAAAGATTAAATAGTTAAATTTATATAAACTTTTTTTTTTAAATTTAAGCTATCGTGAGTAGTATTCATAGTTAATGTATAGAACCGGCTATACTCACGTCTTATTCTATTGGGTTAGCCCGACTAGTTCCCGCCGCGATAACGTCGTGTAAAGAGCTCATGAATAAGTGCCCCGGATGGGTTCGAAACTAGTCGGGCTAACCCGATAGAATAAGACGTGAATATAGCCGGTTTTATACATTAACTATAAACTTTTTCTTATTCTCTATATTACCCGTATTCTCTTTCTTCTTCAATTCTTGTTCTTTTCCTTCTGTTACTCAAAGGTTGACTGGAAGGATCCCTTTTAGGGATAAGTCCGTCTTTATACATGTACTTTTTCTAAATCTACTATATAAAAATAAGTCGGGTTTTCCTTCCTGACGATATAACTCCAGAACGCACGAACCGATTTCCACGGTTTTGCATTCGTTGGAAAGGTCTCGGGCTCCGTGAGGTTTATAGCAACGAAAATCTAGGAAAAATTTCAATAGAAAAGCGGGAAAATAGGGAAAATCATTTTTTAAATACAGCGCCATATCAAAACTACTGGATCAATTTTAATCATTTTTTTTACACTGACTGACATGGGATACATATTTTATACCCGTGCGAAGCAGGGGCAGGCCGCTAGTATATGTATAAAAAATAAATAACATATAGGCTATAGAAATCCTATTAATTCTACAGCAATAGGATAACATTGCAAAGCGCCATCTATTGTCGACCTATCACACCTATTGTAGAATTAACAAAATATATATCATGTTTAAGTTATTTTTAATTATGTCTGTTGTTGATTTTAAACTGTCGCTATACATATTTATTATTTTATAAACATACGGGCCACATCGCGATAAAATCTATTTACCTTATACAAAGGTAACTAGACTTTATCGCGATGTGACTCGTATGTTTATATAACAATACATCTGTTGTGATGTTTTTATTCATTTCCTAATTATACATACTATTTATAAGTATATTTGTATTATAAATTTAAAAAATATATATTGAAATCATATATGAACTTTTGTGGTGTTCGACAAGGGAGTGTTTGTAGCCGACACTCTTTACTTTGTTTATAAAGGGCTTGAAAACGTAGGTTAATAATTAGAATCCTGTAGATTGTAAATTAAAGTAGACATATCCAGGAACTCAAAATATATTAATTACAATAACTTACATAACAAACTGGTAGTTATGTTAATGATATACTCTGTAGACCCATATGATGTACACCCATACACTGTCCTTAAATTATGTTTAAGTTATTAAATAATTTATAGAATTAGGCGTTATTTTGCGGAGATCCATAATACAAAAGTAATAATAAAATTATTTCGTTTTTTTAGTCGACAATCGGTTATCAACCGATTGTCCACTCTACATTTAGCATTATATATTTTTTCTATTTTACTTCATCGCGGATTATAGCAAAATTTTCTTTCTTTCTTTCTTTCAAAATAATTTTATTATTACTTTTGTTTAAGTTATTATTTAAATATATTCTGTTTATTTACTCAGTATTGTTTACATTAAATGTATGTATACATAATTTATTTTATATTTCTTTTTTTCTGTATTGTCCCATACTGTCACTTCCTTTTCGTTCTCGCACAATGGCAGCCACTGAAAGTCAGTGCTAGGGTTCCTGCCCTAGCTTAAAGCTGAGTAATCTACCATTTTGTGACCTATTATATTTATTTATGTCTTTCTTAGTATCTCGTAAATTCTATGTATTTTTATTAACTAAATAAATTTAATTAACTTTATTAACGTTAAGGTCACAAATAAAGGTTTTTGAATTTGAATGTAATTTCTCCACAGGCTCATCAATTAGATGTTACGATTGCAACAGTGCGAACAATTCAATGTGCTTAGACCCAACCATCTACGATATGGAGACTGTCCAGAAGTATCTCAGCACCACGGAGTGTGAGCGAAACGTCTTCGCAGCAGCACACGGTAACAACCCGATGTTCTGCAGGAAGATTATCCAAACGAGTAAGTATAATTTATCTTAGATCTCCGTAACTCAACTGTTCAATTACAGTATTGTTGCTTTGTCAAGATCTCCAGAACTGGTAAATTTTTTGGATATGATATCTGAAAAAGTGAGATTCCAGATATAACCTGATGTTGTGACTATAGGATTTTATTACATATCTCTTTCAAGTATCTTCATAAATACCTTTCTTCCACCTTTAGATTAATTAAATCTATTTTGGTCTGTATAATTTATAGCTGAGCTAATAGTAGATGCTACAGGGTCCTAATGATTACCTTGTCCAGGGCAATAATGATTAGCTTATTTCTTGCTACACTGATAAGTAAGTTAATTATAAAAAAAAATAAAAAGAAGTAAGTTCATTCACATAAAATAGGGTAAAAAATAAAATTATAAAACCTTTTTATATAGCCATATTAGCAAATAATGATGGTTTTATTTGATTTGAAACTTTACTCATTAAAGTATCATTTAGAGATGGTATCTGTAAAAAGACTAGCGGGTTGGTTTGTTAGATGACTTCAAACGCTATGAAAAGATAATATCGCTATGTACATTGGAAGATTAATATTTTAAGAATATTTTAGAAGGTATATATATCCGATTACGCTAATCGAATCTGTAAATAAAAAATTGGAAATTTTTATGAATAAGGAGATAAATTTTACAAAAAATCACAATTACTACTATTTTTTGTTTTATTCAAAAATATAAAAGCAAATATGACCGCCGTGTGGTATCCGGCTGAATAGAATAGTACCACCCTCATTTCTTACCGAGGTGTCGTAAAAGGCGACTAAGGTAAGTTGACCCACCATGTGGTATCCGGTTTAGTAGAATAGACCACCCTCTTTCTTACCGAGGTGTCGTAAAATACGACTAAGGTAAGTTGACGGCAGGCAGGCGGCCGGTCGTAAAAACGCAGCCATATCATGCGACAGCATGTTTATAACATGTTGTGCCCACTTAGAGTGGGATAAGGGCAGGCGGATGATGAATGTAGCTATATCCGATTACTGAAGTAAGCAAGATAGATATAAAATATTCACATGCGTACCTAAATGTTTCTTTACGTTGATAAGGGGTTCTCCTTTTATATAACCGATAATGGTTATATAGCATGAAATATTTAACCTATGACCTTAGTTAGTTCACCGGAAAACAGTTCTATTTATGTGTTGAGATTATCGGGGTGAAGTTCAAGGCATTTAGGCCATAAACAAATAGACGGTGTACAGTTGTTTTATGTTAGCTCAGACATGTCTATTTTTTAAAAAATGAATGAAATTGACCAATGGTTCGGTGATCCTGAATTTAGTAAATTCTACTCGAGAGTAGGGTTTAAAAAAAAAAATTTTTAAAATAATCAATTTTTTTTTTGAAATAATTGATTATTTTTTAATTAAAAAATCGATTCAAAATCGAAATCGATTATTTTAGTTATCCTCTTTATAATTTTTTACTCTTTTTCTTATTTTTAAGATAAGATATGCATTGTTTGATAAAACCAATGTAGCCTAACAACATATTTTAATCGAATTTCAAAAACAGCGCATCTGTTATTTATTGGTAGTTGTCCACTTTAAATAGACTTTATTATTAATATTACCTAATAATTTATTTATTTATGTACCAAAAAAGAAAATATACAAAAAATGAAAATAGAAAAAAATGATTTTTTAAAAATCGATTTTTTCGCAATAATCGATTTATTTAAAAATCGATTTATTTTACTGAGAAAAAAACTATTATTTATTAATCGATTTTTTCTACTCCATGTTACATCCTTACTCGAGAGGACATCAGCAAGTAATTTTAGGTGCTTAATTTTAATGGTTTTTTTAAACTCTTCAGTTCTCCACAAAGGGCACGACCCTGAGGTAAGGGTGACCCGTGGCTGCGGCTGGGTGAAGCACCGTAGAGACTGTTACAAAGCTGACAACGAAGACCACCTCGAGACCGTCTGCCAATGCTTCAGTGACGACTGCAATGGAAGTCCTGGAGTAAACTCCAACATACTGGCTTTGTTAACCAGTATAGGATGTATTTTGTTATTATTTTAAAGAACCGATATAATATTACTTATAATGTCCCGTTACAGCTAACGCACATAGGCCTCTCGACTAATAGTGTTACTGGACTAGGGTTGCCACCCGTACTATATTATATAGTATCATACTATTGGGCTGGCAACTAAGTAATTGCGGATTTTTTCAATGAAATAAAATAGATATTTTTTTTACTTGAACTTTACTTTAAGCTATTATGTGTTTTCCATTTTGTTCGATGGCTATTTGGCATCTTTCTGACAACTTGAAAATTCCACATTTGTAAAAATTTTGATTATTTGCGACCAAAAGCCGATTTAAGTGAGATTTTACAGCATCATCAACATTGAAAGTTTTACCACGAAGAGAGATATCTAGGGATCGAAAAAACTGGTTATCCGATGAGGCAAAATCAGGGCTATAAGGTGGATTTAACATCAATTCCCAACAACGTCCATCAATTATTGACAAGTGGTCAAAGTCTAGCATTGTCTTGGTAGAAAATGGCATCTTTACGATTGACCAATTCTGGTCGCTTTTCCATGACCACTGAATTTAATTTGTTTAGCTGGTGACAATAGACGTCCGAGTTGATGGTTTTGTTCCATGGAAGCAGCTCAAAATACACTGATCCTTTTTTTATTTTACCAAATTGCGATTGAAGTGGATTGCGATGACTCATTACGCGTGCACCATGATTGTCTTTGATTAATAATGTTGTACACAATCCATTTTTTGTCACCAGTGATGATTTGTTTTAAAAATGGATCGAATTCATTTCGTTTAAGCAATAAATCGCAGGTGTTTTATGCTTAGTCAGATGAACTCTTTTTAATTCGTGCGGAACCCAAATATCCAGCTTTTTAACGAGCTCTACACTTTTTAAACGATTCTCAGTGGCTGTATATAAAACATTTAACTTCTTTGTAATCTCACGTGTACTTATGCGCCGATTCGCAATGATGATGCTTTTGATTTCAGCCTCATTAAGCGCAACTGGTAAAGCTGGACGTCGGTCATCTTTAACAAAAAAATCCTCCAAAACAGAATTTTTCAAACCAATTTCGACACTGCCTTTCTTTAAAGGCTTTATCACCATTTATATACAATAACATTTTGGCGTCTTGCGCAGCGTTCTTTCTTTTACGGAAATAATAAAGCAAAATAAGACGAAAATGTTCGTTTTTGCGCTCCATATTAATGTCGAATTAAACTAAAGAACTTTACGAAAATATCAATGCATTAAACTTGTAAACGTAGATAAGGATGGTAGCTAGCACATATAAAAAGAAAAAGGACATACAATTTACGGATATTATAAAAATTGGTGTGAGAAACGTCTATAACTCTAATCCGCAATTACTTAGTTGCCAACCTATTATATTTTAGAATAATAACTCTCGGTTAAGCAAAAGAGTTGCTAGACTATAAAAAAAAGTTGGCTTTAATGACGCATGAAATAGGTTTTTAATATGTGTGTTAATTCGACATTTTATTTCAAGTACATTTAAGTAATATTTCTCTCTTAATGATTAAGATTTTTTTTTTTATAACATTTATTAATAATTATTAAAATAATAATTTGATTTAAGTTGACAAAAAGTAAAGTTAATAAAAAATTACTAACTTATTTAGTTGGTTAACTGGTATGTTAAAGAACCTTTACTAATAAACTTTATCATCTTTATGGGCATTGTTTACCTACAAAACTTGACTAATTTTTTTTCACTGAATTTTATTTCAAATCACATACACACATATTTTTTCGTTTTTCTCTCAACTAATTATACTTTACGAAGTCATTTTTATTTAAAAAACCATTAACGATTTACTGAATTATAAGTTAATTATGTTGTGTATTTATTGTTGGTTCAAGAAGGATATAATGGAGATTTTTTTTAATATACAATAAATATATACCAATTTTATACGTAATATTTGTTTTAGTAATCTCCTAGGCTAGGTAAATAATATAATTTTGTTGTCCACTAAACACTAAACATTTTATAATTTCAAAGAAAGCATCTAGTTTATTCTTCTTGTATTAACTTCAGATTAAAAAAAAACAATGTCAAAAAATAAAAAATTTAAACGTTATGTTTATCAAATACTTAGCTAGATCTTTCTATAGTTCAAAAGTAATGAGAATATTATTTTGCTATAATCCGCGATAAAAGAAAATATATGTAATGCTAAATGTAGAGTGTACTATTCGTTCTCATACCTGATACATGCAGAATTTGTAAGAACTCATGCACTACCCGACACCGATGGCACAACAATACACAAGCACTGCACACATTCACCACCACAATCTCAACAATCGTTTCGCCCCGTAACCGAAGCATCGTCAGGAGATAGACTCCACGACAAAATCGCAAAGCTTTTGCTTGCTTTAGTGCATGAGTTCTTACAAATTCTGCATGTATCAGGTATGAGAACGAATAGTACACTCTACATTTAGCATTACATATATTTTCTTTTATCTCGGATTATAGCAAAATAATATTCTCATTACTTTTGTATTATGGACCTCCGCAAAGTAACGCCTAATTCTATAAATTACTTTCTATAGTTGTTAAAAATAAAATTACACAAATACAGGGTACTAAACTAAAGAAATTGTTTTATTTATCCACTTAATAGGTATGTTTTAAAAATCGAAAACAGAAACTAAACAGTTCCTGACACGTATACAATATAGCATCCCCTATTTCTGTATTTCTTTCCCTAGGATGTAAAAAAAAATCACAGTCATGAATATTTTATTTTAGTCTTGAAAATATGAAATTTGAGCAAATAAACAATTATTTCGGTTATTTCTTTTTATTATGATGAACGCGGGAGACTATAACTTAAATATTCAAATCTACAACAGTTGCACGCTGAATAAAGGTAAGTTCGAAAGACAACATGGAAAGTGTAACCTCATAACATAAATTAATAAATAACTACGTAATTCGTTATTTCTTATTTGTATAGATTATATACAATATTATTTACATATTTTCTATTGTTACGCCATCTGTGGTAAGCTCTATGAACTAAGTTGTACTTATGTGAATTTATGGTTCATACTAATAAATAGTTCTACAGTACCTCACTAGATGACAATAGAGCAATATTTTTAGTTTTTAATGTTACTGTTTCATTGCTTTTGTAAATAAAAAAATAATTCTTATGTATAGAACTAATTTCTGAATGTGTTTCAATTGTACAAAAATATAGAAGTCTGATTGAATACAGTCCTATTAAAAACTAATAAGGGTCTAAATAGGGTAAACTATGGGTCGCATGTTGCAAAATTCGCGAGAGATTTTAATGTCAAATATTTAAATATACCATTTTATAGAGTTGGCGGAATATATGGGATATTGGGATTTTTGTATGTTTCAAAACGCATTCTAAAACTACAGATTTTTATATGTATATTATTAACTAAAAAATAAACAATCAAAAAACAATACCTAATGTATTTTTCGTTTATACATGTATGGGGTCGTCAAGTAACTCGCAATCATAAATGGGGTCGTGAATGACAAAAGTTTCAGAAGCCTTGTATTGTACCTATCTATGACATTTGGAATTTATGTCCTGTTGTTTAATAATATGTCGTATCGTTTTATTAATATTTTTGAAAAGACGGATGATTTTTTAATAATAAACTTTTAATTAACTATCTATTTAAATCTTTGTTTTATGAGCTTTCTTTTGTAATGTTCTGTAAATTCACTTTACTTTACAGGTCAGGTTGGCCGAGTGGTCTAAGGCGCCAGATTTAAGCTCTGGTTCCCGAGAGGGAGCGTGGGTTCGAACCCCACACCTGACAGACCTTTTTGTATTTTTTTACATATTTAATAATAAATTATAATATTATTATTAGAATATTGATTTTTGAATAATAGTCAATGTCTTATAAGAAAAGTTTTATTTTTTTACATGCATATATCGTCCTGCCATTTTCCCTCTCTAAGTAAGGTTGGCACAACTTTACAAATATGTTCTCACATGAGTTGACTACGTATTTTATGGCCGCCTGCCTGACGTCAACGTACCTTAGTCGTATTTTACGACACTTCAGTAATAAATGAGGGTGGACTACTCAGCCGGATACCACACGGCGTTTACATTTAGTACATTTATTACATACTGGGAATATTACTTGCATATGCCGCCTTTAGAACACGACGACGACGCTGGATAGAGAAATAAATATCATATATTTATTTATTTATCTAGATAGATAGATAAATGTCAACACTACTCATAAAAGGCTTAAATGTATCCTTATCACCTAATACCCTAGGTGATGGACAGCTCCTTATCTGTTATCGACAGCGATACAAACATCAGCACAACTGCGCAAATTCTTCTAGGAAAATTACCGAACATAATATGCGGATATCTGCGGAAATAAATTCGCGATAACAGTATGTACAAAGATCGTAGGAATAAAGTTCAAAATTGTATGGCAAGGTTGCTTAATTCTAAGCGCGCACAGTTGTATATTGGAAATCATTTATGTATTTGAAGGTTTATTTATTTATTTTTTATTTACAACAAAAATTTATTTATTTTATTTATTTATGTACCCTAAAAAATGTTGGAATAAACATTATTGGTAAAAAAGTGTACAAAGGTCAACTTACCCTATGACAGAGATCTCTGCCACCTACGAACCTAAATGTTGTAAATAAGAAATAAATTAATAAACTTTCAAATACATAAATGATTTCCAAAAACAAGTTATATTTATTTTAAATTAATTATCCCCCGCCGCCCCACTACCGACCCCACCTAGAGTGGGATAAGGGCAGGAGGATCATATTTATTATCGTGGATTATAAAAAAATAAAATTAATGAAAAGAAAATCGTTTTTTTGGTGGATTGCTACAATAACCTATGATCAATGTATGTCCGGTGTAATAAATAAATATGCTAAGTAGACGATAAAAATTGACCTGAAAGGTCCTGAGGGACGTGAGGTCCTTTATAGAAATATCGAAATAGTTTTTCTATAAAACATTCCTTTCTCGTCAAAGGCAAGCATAATTGGTAGGATGTACGACAACGCTAGTAATGGTGAGATGTTGGTATACTTTATACTCAATTTCGAACCTTATTCCCGCTAGTAAACTTAAGAAACAGCAAATTACATTTGACTTATACCGATTCCGACCATAGATAATAGTAGACCAGTAGATATAAAATGTAATGCGCGTTTAGCCTATCAATTCGAGCTCACACGCATAACGTGTTTACATTTCATATGTGTGAAACACACAGTGTGATTCACACATTAACAATTTGCGCACGCGCACATTTATGGCACAAAACTTTAACAGATCGACTTTTATTTATAAAAACCATGGATTTACCGCTAGCAAAGTTATTTTTGGGTCCATTGACGCACTCGTTCCCAAATATGAGTCGTCACAAACGTTAAAAATAAAAATATTTTTTTAAGTACGGTTCGGAAACAAAGACCTATAGCCACCAAAATACCGATTAAAGGAAAGTATCTGGTTAACCGAGCTTTACGGTAATTTATTACAAAATAAAAAAAAAATTGTATTGGTTGGGCTCGATCCTAGGTATCTTCATTTCTTGAGACCGCCCGAATAGTGTATTCGGGGAACCCGAATACACTACTCTGACTTGACAATTTACGGCGTTTTATGTTAAATATGTACCATATGTTAAATATGTAAATTTTAGTATTTTTTTAATGCCCAATAACAGGGATGAAGCGATTTTTTTTTTAATAACACCTAGCTAGATTTTTCTCCCCCAAAACCACCCGCATGTTACATTTCAGGAAAATCTTTGGAGCCGATACCGAGATTGCGAAAATATATTTATATATATACATACAAGATTAACTCATTTAAATATTAAAGATATAAGAAAAATATTATACAACAGTTATAATACACGTAATAACAGTTCTAAGTACGGATGAATCATCGACATCGGAAACGAGCTAACTGTTAATCTACATCACATGTCGATGACGTAGCCGGTAGGTACAGCGTGTTAGGTACATAACTCATCATCCTGCCCTTATCCCACTCTAAGTGGGGTCGGCATATTACAAACATGTTGCCACATGATTTGGCTACGTATTTTGCGATCAGCTGCCTGCCTGACGTCAACAGGAAAAATCCCTTATGGGTACCGCCGCCCGACGGGGACAGTCGGCGGTTATGTCGGACTTGCACCGACTAAAACGACCTATGTGCTCCACCACGCTGCCGATGGCAAGGACAGGTTATCGTTGTACACATTGCCCCCATCCCCGCCGACAGCTCTGATCCAAGAGAACACCTCCTCCGGGTAAAGACCCCTCGAAAGAGAAGCCCCCCTCCGCTAACCGGTGCATCGGGAGCACCAGATGCACCGACCACATGGGGGACCTGTAAGTTAGACATCCGATATACCCCTTTCGGAACGTCCGAAGGTCCCCTGACAGGGCAAGTCGCTACCACCTGGACTCGCCAGCAGCAGATTGGATCCAGAACAAAAGTTCCCGGAACCGCTCCACCTGACGTCAACTTACCTTAGTCGCTTTTTACGACTCCTCGATAAGAAATGAGAATGGTCAATTCAACTCAGCCGGATACCATACGGCGGGTCAACTTACCTTAACTGAACTTACTTTAAATTAGTATCCTGAAATCGAATGGGTCAGAACCCAAAGTCAAGATTACTACAACCTGTGCGAACGGGTCACAACCTGCCTACAAACAATATAAAAGTAACAGCCTGCTACTATCTGACTGATGGGCATAGGCCTCTCTTTTTTGCGATTTTTAGAGAAGGATTGGAGCTAAGATCTAACGCTGCTCCAACGTTACAGATATCCCCAGAATTATCTAGAGGTGAGCAGGTTTCCTCGATGTTTTCCTTCACCGAAAAGCATGTGATAAATTTCAATTATGAATTACAAGTTCTTTCTTCTATTATTAAGATATATGGGAGTATGCTTGACTTACTAGAACGTCTCTACCTTTTTTTCAGTAACGAAGAATTTTGTATAAGATACAAATAATGAATTTAGAATTTTTATAAGTTTTAATAGAAAAACCCATTGTTGCCTGTCCGGGGTTTGAACCTGTGATCTCCTCGAATGAGTCGCATGGTGTCACCGCTGGGCTATCACAGCTTCACGAACAATACAGCGCGAAATAAATTCGCTAAAGTAATACGCAGTTCAATCGACATATCGATAAGCGATGTGCTCACCAAAGTCACGATAAGCCTGTCCTTCGATCACGTGCTTACTGTATAGTGTACTATTTATCTATAGTCTGTACACTGTATGTTTGTTGTTGCCAACTCAGACGTTGTACACATGCATGCATGCTAAGCAAGGAATATACAGTTTTATTTGTGTGCGTGAGATTGTTTAGACGCCAGTAATAATGCTATGACTATTTTGTAAATCGAAAAGCGTTTTTGTGTTAGACATCATTTTGATTTTGACTGGCCCGTTCGTCGCTGATCGCGGGTTCGATTGCCGCCAAGGGCTAACATTTTCTACCATTTCAGTTTCATTAACCAGTTGTCTGTGAGCCATAACATAAGTAATAAGTTACTTTGGGGACGGATTACCGTGTATATAAGTGTCCCATATATTTATAGTTTAAGTTAAAAGGCACGGACTAACAAAAGAATACTGTGGTTGGTGTTTATCGATCTGGAAAAAGCCTTTGATCGTGTCAGGTCATTAATATGGCAAACCCTGAAATTTCATAATGTGCCAGAATATTATATCCGCATAATCTCAGTCATGTTTGACTCTGTCCAAACAAGTGTTACTTGTTTGGACAGACTCCACTGCTGGCGACGCAAAATACTTTAATGTCAAAGTGGGTGTACACCAGGGTAGCGCTCTGAGTCCTCTGTTGTTTAATATTATCATGAATTACATAACAGCAGGAATTCAGAAACCAGCTCCTTTCAACTTATTATATGCCGGCAAAGTGCTATTAATGTCAGATTGTGGACAAGAAGCTCAAGAACAGTTGCATCAGTAGATGCAACAATAATTCTTATAACAGTAGCCGCATTTTCAGTATGCATATGCTTTGGGGGTCTGCTAGGATCTATCATTGAAAAGTGTTCCTAAACCGATTCGTCTATTTTTAGTCTACAAATTCCATATTGATAAATAAAATTTTATAAAACATCTGCTAATATAATAAAATATTATTGTAATAATTTAGTTACAATGATTAAATATAATTAAACTTATGATTTAAAATGCAATAATGTTACATAATATTGCATTTTGTCGTACACTATACTCTGTAAGTTTAGGTTTCTTATTTTTTTTACGCATTTAAAATTAGGTATATATTGTAATTACGCCATTTTATATGGCATGATTGCCATCAATAATTATGAAAACTTTGAAACAAATAAATTTAAATATTATTTAATATAGTTTTTTTAAATGTCTACTTTAAGAACATTTTTTTTACATAGTACTCGTATGACATGATGAAAAATATTAAATACGTTACAATATTTTTTCATTACAGTGACTTTATAAATATTGATATTGTATTACATCAGATAATCTAATATAATTATTATTGCCAGAATTAGATATTAAAGTACTTTAATTGATTTTAATTTGCATCATTTGATGAATATACTTTATAAAAGTTTTATTAAAGAAATATTTCATTAAAGAGATTATTTTGACGTATGCAGTTTTAAGTCAATTTCTTTATTTGTAGATCATATTATTACAATAAAATGTTTGGCCCACCTAAGTCATATGGTTTTGTTTGTTAACATTTAGTTAATTACCTAAATCTATTGAGTATAAAACGATCGTAACCTTATAATACTAAATATTGGAACAAACTAAATTATTTAGAGAATAATCAAGTTCGATACACGTGTTTTGTACACACATTGAAATAATGAACATTGTTATCAATATTAAAAAACTTTTTGACCTTGCTTGTGAGATAACGGCCATATGCAATGTTGGCTCAAAAACTGTTACTAAGTATAGGTATATATAGTTATTTTGGTTAACGATATTTTGGGAAGTCCTCGTTACAACCAGTATAGAAATCGAATACC
Source organism: Morpho helenor (assembly GCA_029227775.1). Lineage (NCBI taxonomy): Eukaryota > Metazoa > Arthropoda > Insecta > Lepidoptera > Nymphalidae > Morpho > Morpho helenor. Next base: position 13,696,203 of record JARGCU010000022.1, on the reverse strand, counting down.
GAATGTTTCTCAACGATCATTGGATTTAATGTCGCTCCCTATTAAAAACGTTTTTAAAATTTTATAAAATTTCGTCTATCAATTCATTTTCTTTTTGCTCACTGAAAATTTTAAAATTGATTTTAAGTACTCTAAGTTTAATCAAATTGTTTGGATGGCTTATATGGAGCTGTAACCTATTCCCAACTGACAATAATTTAATTACTTATTTTTTTATCTTATATTCATCAAATCGGGATTTTTTGGTAGCTAAGACTTAACAATTGATTTTAATTATATGCTCGATGACTTAGTAAAAATTAAATACATATAAATATTTGAATTATATTTACCTAATTGATTTATTAAATATGAAATAACATTATAATTTAACATTTATAATTTTCGTAATTTTTCACTTGTTAGTTCGAAAGCGTGTGTTTCATATATTTCAATTTACAACTTGAAAAATAAACTTCCTCTTTCCAGATACGTTAAATATAAAACCATTAAGTCAGGACTCTGAGCGGTCTTTGGAGGCGCTGATCGGCGTCGAGACCGCTCGGGACGTGGTCGATCACGCTCCCACCGCCATGGCCTGCTTCTCCGGCGAGGACAGGGAGATTCTTCGCGTCACTGGCCGCTGGGGCGCCGAGTGGTTGAGCTGACTCAGCACCGGGAGCTTCAAGCCAGCCGGTCCTCAGTGGCCGGCCGACCACCCCCTGCCGCAGCCGCGGTGGGGGGCCCCGCGCCCAGCCTTGCACCTGTCCCTACAGCAGTACGAGGACCTGGTCGCCAAGGCTGAGGCGATATTGAGCCGACTCGCCATCTCACAGCGCTACGACTCCATAAACAACTTCATCACCCTGTACGACTCATATATGGCATCGCCCGATGAGACCTTAAAGGAGTTCTTCCCGAAGTACAATCCACCGATAAAACCAAACAAGCACACATGTGTTGGCTTAGGCATGGAGACTATGAAATCATTGAAGGTGTTAGAGAAGGACTTCCCTGGGTTGACCAAGTCGATGATGCTCGTGTCTTGCGATGAAAACATCCCGGATTTGTTAGATTACACCACGTACAGTCCTGGGCCGCAAACGTTCGTGATTGAGACAGAGAAGCACCATGTGATGCTAGCTTTCCACGTGCAAGTGGCCGGCAGACCGGGCATGTTCATATCCGACTTGGGCTACCATATCGCCCGCGTCGTCACCGTTATGGCGGACCGTTGCTACCCTCATACAGGTAAGTTATATTTACACAAGTAAAATATACCGAAAAAGCATAATTGTAATAACGACGTAACAACAGCCTATGCATAATAAATATTTCCTATACGCGGCGTTATGGCGGCGTGAACTGATAACGCCGTATAAAGAGCTTATGAATAAGGGATACATATATTAACTATGAATACTACTCACGATAGTTTAATTTCAAAAACTAGGCTGGTTCACGCAGTCCGACGAGCCGCATTGCCGCAAGGAGTATAACTACCAGTTCAACATACACAACTCCAACTACGTGGAATGGCACGAGAGGGAGACACGCGGAGATCAGGTGAAGGAGTATCAGTACCTGATATACGTCGCCAGGGCGTACCTCAGTGCGGTCTCCGTCGCTGAAAAGAGGAATGTGGTCTGGGACATGAGGTGAGTTGAGAAATATAAATAGCTAACTTTTACCCGCAACTTCGTTCGCGTGGACTGTTGTCGCGTGATAGGTTGATAGTAGATGGCGCTTCTCAATGTCATCCTATTGCTGAACAAATAACAGGATTACTATAGCCTATATAGCCTCGGTGTAGTAATAATTGTGCCAAATTTCATCGATATTAGTTCAGCGGATTAGCCGTAAATGAGTAATAAACATACATACTCACAAACTTTCGCATTTATAATATTAGTATGACTAGTATATTTTGAAAGAGACCCAGAGGTCGAAGTCTAAAAAGGTGGGCAGACCAAATATCCGGACAACTGGATATACCCATCAGTCCACACTATATCGATCACAACTCCTGGAAACGACAATTCGACTAAGAATCACGATCCTCGGTAATGAGAGAACGATAACGAAGAGAAGGATATTTTATTGCATGTTTTTTTTGTCTTCATGGGTGATGTTTTCAATAAGTAAATTATTATTTCCTATTCCAGGAGTCTCCTAGCCCGTAATCCCAAGGGCCACTTGATAGCGGGTGTCTACTTCGTCTGCAAGCGCAAAGATACTCAGCTTACCATGTTCTTCGACGGACCCAACGGCAAGCAGAGGAAGAAGTACAAGTTTGACACCTTCGTAGAATTGCAGAAGGTGTGTAGACCTCTATTAGTATCTCTACAGCCTTAATTTAATCTTTTTGTGTGTTTTTAATAAAAAGTTATTTTGATAAAGCAGCAAAGTATGTGTCAATTGAAAAAAAAAGAGAAAGCAAATGATAGCCTATTTGTCTTTTTTGTTTGTGATTAGACAAAGATAAATATGTACAAGCACAGGCCTGCTTGTGGCTCCCCTAATCCAAAGGCATAGCTATCGGAGGGATAGAAGGGGCAGTGCCTTAAAGTCCCCAAGCTTAGGTGCCCCTTAGCTTGGCCAAACCTGCAGTGCGTAGTAAGCACGAAGAATATGAAACAAGCTGACTGACAAGATTCCGCCTTCACATACATATATTGCAAGTTGAATAAAAGCTTATAGTTACTGCTCCACGCGGTGTTCTCGCTAAGAATTGGTAGTTAATAGTCCTTGAATGTAACATGGCAAATAGAGTTGCTTGTTCCGCTTAATTTCCACAATTGTTTTTCATAAGAACCTTTTAACTATAATTAACACAACAAAAAAGTATCATTGAAACTGTTCCATCCGTTAACGCGTGATGTGATGATTAAAGGATATAGAGAATTTTTAAATATGGTAAGCAAAACTTTTTTCCAGATACCAGATGAAGTCGTCGAAGATGTGGAACAGTGTAACGACCAGCTCAGGCTGAGAGACGGAGAGCTTCTGTCCATCCTGAAGAAGCTTGCGGGCATCATGGCCGATGAAGAATTTATGGTGGAATTGTTAGAAATGAACGAGAAAATCATAGCAGCATCAGCAGAGGTTAAATAAATTCACTAAACACTAAATAAATCCTTTGAAACCATTTGCATAAACTAATTTCATATTGTAGTTCCTTTTTAGATTCATTTTTATTTAAACACGTTTCGGCTCATTGGGGAAATAAAATTTTGAAAATTTATTGTTTTTTATTTATTTACCAATGTAACCCAAGCCCTCTTGTTTATCATCCTCCTGCCCAAATCCCTGCTCTAAGTGGGGTCGACACAACATGCTGTAAACATGTCACATAATTTGGCTACGTATTCTACGACTGGCCGCCTGCCTGACGTCAACTTACCTTAGTCGTATTTTACGACACCGCGGTAAGAAAGAGGGTCTATTCTACCCAACCGTATACCAAAAGGCAGATGGACTTACCTTAGTCGCCTTTTACAACATCTCAGTAAGAAATGAGGTTGGTCTATTCTACTCAGCCGGGTACCACGCGGCGGTACCCTAAATTATTCATTTAAATTAAAATGTATAAAGGACGATGTTAGGCATAAAATGCTGCAAGTAACTAATGTATTTAAGTTGACAAGTTTCACAAATACCTACCAAAGTTACACACCTTCCCACCTACAATGCTTTTGAATTACCGCATCGTATATTTTAATTCAATTCAAAAAAAAAAAAATTTCCAAAAATGGTGGTTACATTTCTTAGAAAAACTTAACTTAAATAGATGCTAAATATTATAACTGAGTATTGAGATTTACTAGTAGGCCCCAACCTAGGTAATCCTGTATTTTAGGAGACCAGAGTTTGCCTTTAACATTATAAATACAATTATAATTACCCTTAGTAGAACAGAGTGGGATATTCTCTATTCTCAACATATAAATATGATCATTTTCTTACAAGTTCTTGTTGGTATAGTGGGTAAACATAAATAGGTATAATAAAAATATTATACAATAGTTGTTATACAGTAACAAGCAATAACATTTCTAAATACGAAAGGGCCGTTCGGAAAATACAGTGGCGTAGCTAGTATATTTGGGGCCCGGGGCTAATTGTCACCTGGTGCCGCCCCCCTTCTAAAGAGTAAATAATTTTAGATTTCAGAACGCAATGACTTTAATATATAAATTTAAATTGGTTCAAAATGATAATAACTACATATAAAATAACATTAGATTATGATAAAATTTATTTAGAAAATTTAAAAACGAACCTTCGTCGCTTTTTGAGTGGCAAAGTCCGTTGTTTCGACAGCGAAATAGAGAACAATACAATGTCTTGTTCAGCGTGACGGTATGTGACTTGTCTCCGGCAACGTGACGTTGGCCGTTCATTGAAATATTATAAACTAATATGTCAGAGCACGCGAAGAATGTAGTTTATATCACACGTGTAATAAAACCTTACTACTTAAATAAAATTACATTCAAAACGGAAAAGAAAAAGAAGTATTTCAACGTATACAATCAACTCGCGTCGCAGCTCAAGATTTGTTATGGATAGTAGGAAATGAAAGCACTGGCACGGAGAATGCAAAATGAATGGATGGATGGAGTAGACGGTAGTTTTGAAGATGAAGGACATGCTGCATTACCTATTATAAATATTTAGTCACATTTAAAAAATCCTTGGACTTCTGAATAATAGAAATATTATTTACTAGAAATATTCCGTGGTTTCGCCCGCGTACATACCGATGGCAGTGGAAAGTCTACTAAGACGGTCTATAGATTTATTTTTCTTAAATATATTATCAATAGTTTCCGCATGCGACGACAGATTATTATGACTAATGTTTTTCACCTTATTACATTTTTATAACGGATCCCTATTTTTTTAATGTGATATTGCCTATGTTGCTCAGTAAAGATGCAGCTTTCCAATGGTAAAAGAATTTTTGAAATCGGTCCAGTAGTTTTTGTTTGAAAACATTAAAAACATACATAACAAAATTTCCTCTTTATAATATTAGTATAGATTTGTTCGTTATATTTATTATTTAGAAGTACCTGGGTGACCGAGCCTAACTCGGTAATTTTCGAAAAGGATATAAAAAATAGCAATAAAAAAATGTGGGACTCAAGTCGGGAATCAAAGCCGCGTATTGAACTTTTTTAGTCCACCTGTTTCCTATTAGGTTATTACAGTATTACGTTTGACATCCAAAAGTATCATTTGGATGTCAATGATGATTCAATTCTATATTATAGCATTTTTTCAGTGTTCGAAAACAGGGATAAAAAGACATTTTAAATGAAACCTAGCTAGATCCAATTTTCCCCCCAAAACCTACATGCTGAATTTCATTAAAATCGTTGGTGCCGTTTTTGAGATTCAGAATATATATATAAATATACAAGATTAACTCATTTAAATATTTAAAACAAGCAATCGCCAGCGGCTCCGCCCGCGTGGAAAGATTAAAACCGTAATAAAGTCTTTTGATAACCATAAAAATGGTTATAGTGGGTTAACCTTAAAAGCTAGACATATGCTGACGCGGACTTTTTTTAACTTTTTGAAAGAAAGAAAGAAATTTATTTTCAGGGGAACAATTTTGTAATACATGATTTTTGATTAACCATTACCGTTTATTCAGAGCGAACAAGGAAAGCTTTAAATTTTTCCGTTTTCGTACTACTTTTTATTTCTGCCCCTCTCCTATTCATCTTAGCGTGATGCTATATAGCCTTCTTTAATAAATGAATTAACTCATACTGAAAAATAAAAGATAATTCACTTGTAGTCAATCAAATTGAAAGTGTTTTTAAGGGATTCAAATTCAAATTCAAAATATTCTTTATTCAAATAAACTTGTAAACAAGTGCTTTTGAATCGTCAACTCTACTGCTGGTTCGGAAAGCTGTTCCTACCGAGAAGAGCCAGCAAGAAACTCGGCGGTTGCTCTTTTAAAAATATAATTCTTAATACTATTTACATTATGTCGTTACTGTCTTGTACATGTTCAAAGAGAGCTATATCCACACATTCTTATCTTCTAAATAATCTTCAAGAGTATAGTAAGCTTTCTGTATCAGCCTCTTTTTTTTTCAGCCTCTTTTTATTATTATGATTATCCGCCGAGTTTCGTGCAGGTTCTTCTTAGTGAGAGCAACATTTCGAACCAGTTGCGGCTTCATTAATCCTATTGATCCTTGAATTTTATAATGTAAGTAATTATGTAAGTTGTAAATGTTATTCTAGAAAATTGCAACAAACAATAAGTCGTAAAATTTATTTCTATGTGAATATTTTTCATATATTCGTAAAACGATTTTTCTTTGGGTATTTCCATAACAAACAATTACAATGTCGTATTAATTATGGGTTTAAATGGTTATGGGTTTTTTAATAAGTGACATACACGTGTGACATAGAAAATTTTACATCCATACATATTTGTATTTTATATGTATTTATAAATATTATAAATGCGAAAATATGCCATTCTGTCTGTCTGTCATTTCCTTTCTTCTCTCCATTCCTGCAACTTCCGCTTTTATAGAAATATTTTTTTCGCCATGAATGTGAAATGGAGAGAAGAAAGGAATAGAGCATCCATTAATGTAATCAAAAATGGGTGTTAATTTAGGTACTTTATAGACCTAACTGGCTCAAATAGCTACAATTATTTTAAAAATAATAGAACCTTGATGGCCAAAGCGAAAAGTAATAATAAATAATCACGGAAAAATAAATGATTGAAAATAGATGTGTACTATTTTTTTCCTGAATTTCCTAAAAGTACCATATTTTTTTGATTTAAAAAGAAAAATACTATATTTCTTTAAAAAAAGGTGGCAATTACAGTTCTTAAATATATTAATTCACGTGTTCCGAAACGTTAAAGCATAACAGGCGGTATTAGCTCGTGACGTCGTCGCCACGTGAGAAACGTGTGACGTCGTAACGTGACCCCGTTTTGCGACGTCATCGTGTTGCGAAACGACAACGTGACTCGTACAAGAAGTTTCAAATCAAATTCAAAATAATTAATCAACAAGTGCTTTTGAATCGTCAACTCTACTGCTGGAAAGATGTTCCTTCCGAGAAGAAACTCAGCGGTTGCTTTTTTCAAAATCATCATTCTCCTTCCCTAATCCCACTCCAAGTGGTATATGACACGACTCGTTTTAAACATTCGTTTAATCATCATCATCGTTTTCTTTAAAAAAATTACTTGCTATATTTATCATTCTCCTGCTCTTATCCCACTCTAAGTGGGGTCGGCACATGTTTTAAGCACGTTAGTTGTTTGGTTAGTTATGTTACGACCGCCCGCTACCTAACGTCAGCTTACCTTAGTCGCCTTTTACAACACCTCAATAAGAAATTATTGTGGTCTAATGTACTCAGTCCGATACCATGGAGCGCAGCAAACTACCTTAGAAGCGTTTTACGACAACTCGGTAAACAATGAGAGTGCTCTATTCTGCTCAGCCAGATACCATACGGCGGTATTACTCGGTATATTATTATTACTTAAAAATATATTATTACAAAAATACCAAATAATATAAAATGAGGACGTATTTCGCTAAAACAGAATGTAATTCTCATAATGTTGATTGATAAATGATTTGGCTAGGTAGTTTACGATCGGCCGCCTGCCTTACTTCATTTACCTTAGTCGCCTTTTACGACGAATTACGAAATTATAGGAATTATATTTTGAAAAAAAAACAAATGCCGTTTGGTATCCGGTAAAGTAAGGTAAGTTGACCCGCTGTATGTTATCCGGCTGAGTAGAATAAGACCACCCTAATGTCTTACAGAGGTGTCGTAATAGGCGACTAAGGTAAGTTGACGTCAGGCAGGCGGCAATATTTCGCCAAATCATTTAACAACATGTTGTACCGACGCCACTTCGAGTAAGATAAAGACAGGAGAATGATAATGATTTAAACCCAGAATCGAACAACCACCAAACTGAACATATTTAGGAAACGTTCGCACTCGCCGGAATTCGAAGCTGCGACCCCTGAACCCGAAGTCAAGATTACTACAACCTGTGCGCCACAACCTACTTACAAACAATGTAAAGCGAAATTAATTCGCTTAAGTAATACTCAATTCAATCAACATAGCGATAAGTGATTGACTCACGCAGTGTTACCACCCTACTGTTTTAACAGTAGATTTGCTGTTTTCACATAGATGCCCCTGTTTTATGTTTTACTAGCAATCGCCAGCGGCTCCGCCCGCGTGGAAAGATAAAAACGTGATATAGTAGAAATCATAAAAATGGTTAATGTGGGTTATCCTTAAAAGCTCGACACATGCTGTCGCAGACTTTTATTTAGAACTTTTAAAGGGAACAATTTTGTAATACATGATTTTTGAATAATTTATACCGTTTACTCAGCGCAAGCAAGGAGATCTTTAAATTTTGCCTTTGTAATATTTTTTATAGCTGCTCTCTTATTCATCTTAGCCTAATGTTATATAGTTACTATAGCTTATAGCCTTCCTCAATAAATGGACTATCTTACACTGAAAGAATTTTTCAAATCAGTCCAGTAGTTCCTGAGATAGCGCGTTCAAACAAACGAACTCTTCAGCCTTACATATTAGTATAGATGAGAACAATATATTTTAGGATCCAAAGTAGGATTTATAAAAAGAGAACAAAATTAATACATTTGTATCCAAACAAACAAAATGGCTGTCGTGAACAGATTAACTAACAGAGCTTTAAGCTTTCGCACGCAAGTACCGATTGTAAAAGATACCTTTGTTCTTGACCTGACCTTATACTCTAGATGAGAGGGAATTATGAAGTGTTGCTAGGAACAATAAATTAAAACACTGATTAAAAATGTTGCTGTCTACAATATTATAATAAGCCTTTTTTTACTTCGTTTTTTTTATTGGTGACCTGTTATTTATTAATTTCTTGGGGTTGGCAACACTGGGCTTACCAGTCACTATAAGCCCGTCCTTCGTTCACGTGCGTATGTTTATCTATACACTGTATGTTTGTTGATGCAAGCTTAGACGTACCACACATGCATGCATGCGAAATAGAACATATACAGTTTTATTTGTGTGTGCGTGATATTGTCCAGACGCCAGTAATAAGGTTATGCTTATGTTGTAAATTGAAAAGCGTTTTTAAATGACTGATTTTGTTTCGAGTTAAACATGGAGCCTGCCTTCAGCTCCAGGGGTCGCGGGTTCAATTCCCGCCAAGAGACAACATTTTCTATATAGAATTTGTTGTTTAATAATAATAATAATAACAAATATATGGGACACTTACAAAGACGGTCGACCGTCCCCAAAGTAAGTAATTTTAATACTTGTGTTGTTGGGTGAGAGACAACTGGTGAATATATACATATATAATTTTTAAATATATGCTTAAATACAAATATACACCCAGGCTCGAAGAGTTTCTTTGAGTATGGGTGTATAGATCTATTTAAGTATTTATATAAAATTATATAAGTATTTAATATGTTTACCAGTTTACGTGCCCCATATATTTCATCATTCTCCAATCCTTATCCCGCTGTAAGTGGATTCGGCACAACATATTTTAAACATGTTGTCACATGATTTGGCTAGGTACTTTACGACCGGCCGCCTGTCTAACTAACGTAAACTTATCTTAGTAGCCTTTTGCAACACCTCGGTAAGAAATGAGGGTGGTCTATTCTACTTACCTACATACCATACGGTGGGTCAACTTACCTTAGTCGCCTTTTACGACACCTCGCTAAGAAATTAAAATGGTCTATTCTATTCAGCCGGATACTACACTGTGGATTAATTTACCTTAGTCGCTTTTTACGACACCTCGGTAAGAAATGAGGGTGGTCTATTCTACTCATTCGGATCCAACACGGATAGTCCACTTACATTAGTCGCTTTTTACGACACCGCAGTAAGAAATGAAAATGGCCTATTCTACTCAGCAGGATACCATACCGCGGGTCATCTTTCCTTAGTAGCCATGTACGACACCTCGGTAAGAAATGAGGGAGGTCTAATCCACTCAGCCGAATACCATGCAACAAAGCGTCCCACATATTTATTATTATCGCTTCGCTCATGTAACAAAACCGCCTGGCGATAGCTCACACACACATAGAACTGTGTCAATTAAAGCACACATCAGCGATATAGAATGACGCAGAGCTGTCGGAGGGAGGGGCGGAACGGAATAAGCGGTTTATATAGACCGCGTGGAAACGACTCGAACCAGTTTCATTTGTGTTGTAAACAAACACTTTCTTGAGGACAAGTTTACCCTCCGCCAGGCTTCTCCCAGCAATGGGTATGTTATCTACTCACCTTGACCTGTTTTATAATATCCTTTTTTTATATCCCTATAGGAAAAAATTCGATCCAATAATAAAAACTAATTAGATTATCTAATCTTTCTATAGTGACGCATTTTCAGTATTTACTGTATGGAGAGGATCTTAATGTTGCTTCATTTTAAAAGTATTCTTAAACCTATTCGTCCGGAAATCCGTCAATTTTAAATTCGATCCAATAATAAAAACTTACTAATTAAATTATCTAATTCTTTCTATAGGTAGTGACGCATTTCAGTATTTACTCTATGGAGAGACTGATGTCGCTTCATTTAAAAAGTATTCTTAAACCTATTCGTCCGGAAATCCGTCAATATTTTATTTATGAATTCCGTATTGATAAATATATTTTTATTTAATTTAGCAATTGCTAATACGATAAACGCAAAAATAAATAATATAATTATAATTTATTTAAATATGATTAAACCTTTATAAAATCAAATGCATTTTACAATTTTTAGTTTACAAATTCAGTATTGATAATTATTGTTTATTTAATTTAGCAATTGCTAATACGATAAACGCAAAAATAAATAATATAATTATAATTTATTTAAATATGATTAAACCTTTATAAAATCAAATGCATTTTATTATTATTGTATGCAAAAATGATTGGCAACCTTTTACCAAACTATATTGAAACTGAAATTAAGTTATATCGACATTAATCAAATTAGTTTTTGTACACACATTTAAATAATATCCCCTGTTTTTAATAACAAACAACTGTTTGACCTTGCTTATGAGATAACTGCCATATGCAATATTGACTCAAAAAACGTTTACTACCTATAGTTATTTCGGTCAACGATCTTTTGAAAATTAACTTTATAACCAGTACAAAGATCGAATATGAGACGTAGGGTACGTTTTCTAAGATTTTTTTCAATGACGTTTGATCTACAATCGTCACTGTTCAAAAACGGTTTTAATTTTTTTTAATTTCGTCTATATCAAGTCGTTTTTGTCGCTTTAAAATTGATCTATGAAATTGTTTGGATGGATTATACATGTAGATTGGGATTTATTGGAATTCCCCATTGTGATAATTTACTTTTTTTTATCTTATCTCCATAAGGTCGGTGTTTTTTTGGTAGCTAAGACTTTACAATTGTTTTCAATCATATGCCTGATGAGTTAGATATTATTGGAACATTAATCAATAAATATAAATAGGTATACCAAGATTTCAAAACGTTTCAAACATCGAGAAAGTAAAATTAATTTTAATTATATTTTTTTACCAAAAATAGATATCATAATGTGAGTTTCTATAATTAGTAAATAATTATTTATTAAATATTCTCGTTATTATAAATGTTGAAAATTTTTGTAAAATATAATGCGGAATTCAAGTATAAGAGGAAATGACGTGTCTCGTGAGTCGTGACGAATATTTACACATGTATTTTTATAGGACATGTAACGTGGTTATTTGTTAATTTTGTAGGGGCTTTTATGGTTTCATGACTTCATGACTCATAGAATATCATTCAAGGTCACAGCGTCTATGAATAATATTGCATCATTATTTCTTGAAATCAATTTTATTCCGTTAAGTTTACTTACAGAAATATATAATCATAATTTCTTATACTATTTTACATGTTTACTTACACATACGTAATTTATATAATCATTCTGATAAAAGCCTATGTATATTTTAAACTGGACTGTTTTAAAATATCAACAAAATCGTATTTGAGAATTTTGGGAAATAATTACTGCATGTATGAATGAAATAGTATGCAACTAGAATACGAGCATACTAAAAAAAAGAGTTTAAAAAAAAACAATTTCGAAAAAAAAATATTAGTATTATTATGAAAAATATATGAAATAATGATACAAAGGGAAAGGGATTGTAAAAAATAAAATCAAAAATTTGAATTATTTTATTGTCACCGGTACGTCATAAGTGTACGTTTGCATTAAATCTGTGCCAAAGTAGATCTAAATTTAGTTCAAAGGAGTCACATACATACATACGAGTATCGAGCACCCCACATTTACTTCACGATAAAACTTTTTTACTTTTTTTGTTCTATTTACATAGTTTTATATCTAGGCAGCTGGTTCTTTCCAGTTCTAAACAAAATTCCCTCTTTCCAGATACGTTAAATATAAAACCATTAAGTCAGGACTCGGAGTGGTCTCTGGGGGCGTCGTCCGGCGTCGAGACCGCTCGGGACGTGGTCGACCACGCTCCCACCGCCATCGCCTGCTCCTCCGAGGAGAGGGGCATCCCCCGCGTCACTGGCCGCTGGGGCGCCGAGTGGTTGAGCTGACTCAGCACCGGGAGCTTCAAGCCAGCCGGTCCTCAGTGGCCGGCCGACCACCCCCTGCCGCAGCCGCGGTGGGGGGCCCCGCGCCCAGCCTTGCACCTGTCCCTACAGCAGTACGAGGACCTGGTCGCCAAGGCTGAGGCGATATTGAGCCGAGTCGCCATCTCACAGCGCTACGACTCCATCAACAACTTCATCACCCTGTACGACTCATATATGGCATCGCCCGACGAGACCTTAAAGGAGTTCTTCCCGAAGTACAATCCACCGATAAAACCAAACAAGCACACGTGTGTTGGCTTAGGCATGGAGACTATGAAATCATTGAAGGTGTTAGAGAAGGATTTCCCTGGGTTGACCAAGTCGATGATGCTCGTGTCTTGCGATGAGAATATCCAGGATTTGGTAGATTACACCACGTCCAGTCCTGGGCCTCAGGCGTTCGTGATTGAGACTGAGAAGGATCATGTGATGCTGGCTTTCCACGTGCGAGTGGGGGGAAGACCGGGGATGTTCATATCCGACTTGGGCTACCATATCGCCCGCGTCGTAACCATTATGGCGGACCGTTGCTACCCTCATACAGGTAGGTTTACATAACTAAAATATGCACAAAAATTATAATTGTAACAGCTTATATTCAGTTTCCTCTCTTCAATCATTAGTGACGTCAAGATATCCATTTGATTGGTTCTTGTATGTATTCTGGATTATGTATGGAAACTGCCTTTTCTCACGTTATTCTATCCGGTTAGCTCAACTAATTTCGAGCCCATCTCGAACCCTTAGCGTTACAGCGGTGGGAACTACGTACACCTGAACGCGGTTCCAGTTGAAAAAAATCAGGCCAACCCGATAGAATAACACGATATCATTATCATCCTCCACTGCTGGCACCACAAAGGTCTCTTCAAGGGATATCCACACCTTTTTGAGATCGTCAGTCCATCTCGTAGGTGGTCTACCAACGCTGCGATTTCCGGTGCGGGGTCGCCATTCCAGCAGCTTAGAACCCTAATGCCCAAAGAATAACCTCTGTACATAAACTATGAATACTACTCAAGATAATGTAAATTCATAAATTTCTAGGCTGGTTCACGCAATCCGACGAGCCGCACTGCCGCAAGGAGTATAACTACCAGTTCAACATACACAACTCCAACTACGTGGAATGGCACGAGAGGGAGACACGTGGTGACCAGGTGAAGGAGCGGCTGTCCCTGATATACGTGGCCAGGGCGTACCTCAGCGCGGTCGCCGTCTCCGAGAAGAGGAATCTGGTCTGGGACATGAAGTGAGTTCATCTTTCTGCCCTTATCCCCTTATATAACATGTTATAAACATGCTGTGACATGTTTTGGCTGTGTTTTTACGATCGGCCGCTTGCCTGATGTCAACTTACCTTAATTGTATTTTACGACATCTCGGTAAGAAGAGGGTGGTCTGTTCTACTAAACCGGCTACCATAAGGTGGGTTAACTTACCTTAGTCATCTTTTACGCACCTCGGTAAGAAATGAGGGTGGTCTATTCTACTCGGCCGGATACCACTCGACGGGTCGACTTAGCTTAATCGCCTTTTACGACACCTCGGTAAGAAATGAGGTTGTAGACCAACCTCATTTCTACTCAGCCGGATACCACACGGCTAGAGACATAAAGTGAATTAAAAATATTAAAATAAATTGATTAGGTCACACTTTTATGTAAGTACAAACAGAAAGGAAAAATATTAAAACAAGAAAATAAACTAACCTAAATAGATTCTATGGACAAAAATGTAAATATTATTCCGCAAAATGATGCGACGCAAAAAGGATCACAGCTCAAATTAGCCAATAATATTTTATTTAAGCTTTCTTACTGTTCCCACGGAGCTGTGAAAGCCTAGCGATGCGACCGTGCGACTCTTTCGAGGTTTTAATGGCTTCAAACCCTGGGTTGATGAGTTTTCACAAAAATTTGAAAACAACAAACAAAGTTTGAAAATTATCACACGTTGTTCGTTGAAGGGAACATCATGAACCTGCATATTTCTAGATAATTCTGGGATTTCTTAACCTAGCAGTCCTCATTGAAGCAGCGTGGTAGGTCTTAGCTCCAATCCTTCGCTAGATAACAGAATCTTATACAACAAACTAGTTACATTAGTCATTACTATCTTGTAGAAGTGTATTCTTGTGAAGAGTTAGCTACTCTTCATTTTATCCACGCATTATTATCATTTACGAGTATATAATTATATACACACTGTTAAAAAGAGGCTGATACAGAAAGCCTACTATACTTTTGAAGATTATTTAGAAGATAAGAATGTGTGGATATAGCTCTCTTTGAACCTGTACAAGACAGTAACGACTTAATGTAAATAGTATTAAGAATTATATTTTTAAAACAGCAACCGCCGAGTTTCTTGCTGGCTCTTTTCGGTACGAACAGCTTTCCGAACCAGCAGTAGAGTTGACGATTCAAAAGCACTTCTTTACAAGTTTATTTGAATAAAAAATATTTTGAATTTGAATTTCAATATAGTCCTCAACAGTATAATTTGTTTTCTGTATCAGCCTCTTTTTAACAGTGTTTTTAAACTGCTGTATTGACAAAGCTAAAATTGATTGCATAATCTTACAGGAGTCTTCTAGCTCGTAATCCTAAGGGACACTTGATAGCGGGTGTCTACTTCGTCTCCAAGCGCAAGGATACCCAACTGACTATGTTCTTCGACGGAAACAACGGCAAGCAGAGGAAGAAGTACAAGTTTGACACCTTCTTGGAATTGCAGAAGGTGTGTAGACCTCTATTAGTATCTCTACAGCCTTTATTTATCTTTTTGTGAGAGTTTTCAACAAAGGCTATTATTTAAAACCTTTTCTTTTTCTCTATATTACCCGTATTCTCTTTCTTCACTTCTTGTCCTTTTCCTTCTGTTACTCAAAGGTTGTCTGGAAGAGATCCCTTTTAAGGATAAGTCCACCTTTATACATGGGCTTTTTTACTTTTTCCTTCTCTTTTCTAACTATATGTATAAAAATAAATAAGGCCTATTATACTTGAGCAGAATGTTTTACGTTTTTTGAAAAAAAATAAACACGATATAAAGAGATCAATGATCTTACTCTATTACGACACAGGCAAAAAAAAATCCTTGATTTGGGCCAATTTTTAATAGTACTAGTGCGAGGGAGAGAAAACAACAATGTTATCTCCTGTTTTTTTGAACAAGCACGTCGCGCCATTTTAGTCAACCAATACTGACAAAGCCAGATCACAATTATTATTTATTTTCTTCAAAAAATACATATTTTTAAAACGTTATTTAAGAACATTGAATTATGCCAAAGTTATCTAGTACGTACAAATGATCACTGAATTCATTTATTCTTATATCGTATGGACCACATATATTTATAATCCTACTTACTATACTACTAATATTATAAATGCGAAAGTTTGTCAGTATATGTTTGTTACTCTATCACGGCGAATACGCTGAACCAATATCGATGAAATTTAGCACAATTATTCCTTATACAACGGGATTACATGCAGGCTATAGAAATCCTGTTAATTCTACAGGAATAGGATAACATTGAAAAGCGCCATCTATTATCAACCTATCCCGCGAAAACAGTCCACGGACTGTTTTCGCGAACTGATATATATTAAAGCAAACATATTTTCCAGATACCAGATGAAGTTGTCGAAGATGTGGAACAGTGTAATGACCAGCTCAGGCTGAGAGACGGAGAGCTCCTGTCCATCTTGAAGAAGCTTGCGGGCATCATGATCGATGAGGAGTTTATGGTGGAATTGTTAGATATAAACGAGAAAATAATAGAGCTATCTGCAGGCGATAAATAAGTCTACACTTAACATTAAATAAATCCGGAAGTCTTTGGATTCATTAACATAAACTAATTTCATATTGTAGTGCCTTTTTAGATTCATTTTTAGTTAAACGCGTTTCGGCTCATTGGGAAAATAAAAATTTGAAAATGTATTATTTTTTATTTATTTTCTACCGTAACCTAAGTCTTCTTGTTGTTACAAATATCGAAATAATCTTTATTCAAATAAGCACTTTCAAACACTTTTGAATCGTCAATATAATAGAGCTAAAACTGGTTCGAAATCCCAATAAAAATTATAAAATCTAATTGGCGATTATTAAAATATTACTTAAAATAAAAGTGACTTTGAAAATATCATTTGATGTCAAAGGCAAAACAATTCAATGAGATTTTCTCTATAAAATGAAATTAAATTTCCTTAATTAATTTTGTTTTGCTTTATTTATACGCTACGGCTATTTTGCAGCGAAGGTTATGTTAGAAGTAAGGTTGGTTTTAGATTCAGTGAGATCGTTTTGGTACTCTGTAAGCCAGAGTTTTTCTAAAATAAAGAGTACCGCTTACGACAAATCCGTTAAGCACACGTTTTTTCCCTACGACACTAGAGTTTGGTCTTCCACCCACCAAATTACTAAGCCGTTTCCAGTGTGGGGTTGCAACTTTCGGGGTTTCGCTCTTTAACTGATTAAAGTAACGGCTTCCTATTATCCCACTTCTGGGTATAGACCTCCTCTTACCATTTTTAGAGAAGAGTATTAGAGCTAAGACCTGCCACGCTGTTCCAATACGGATTATATATCCCCTATATCCTTAAATCACATGTTCTGAGTGCTGGGACTAGGTGATGGTAAACTCTTGCGAGTCTCATCTAAATGATAGCCAAATTAGACCAGCTTGGCCCAACTGGCTATCCCCGAGACCGAGGAACCCCCTCACACATATCCCTAGAATTCTCTAGAAATATGCAGTTTCCCTCATGATGTTTTCCTTCACCGAAAAGTAGCGGCCTGTTACTATCCCACTGCTGGGCATAGGCCTCTTCTCTCCGTTATTGGAGAGAAGGATTGGAGCTAAGACCTACCACGCTGCTCCAATGCGGATTGGTAGGTTACACATATCCCCGGAATTCTCTAGAGATAAGCAGGTTTCCTCACGATGTTTTCCTTCACCGAAAAGCGTGTGATAAATTGCAATTATCAATTAGACACATAAGTTTTTAATAGAAAAACTCATTGGTGTCTGCCCGGGTTTGAACCCATGATCGTCTCTAGAGATTCACACGGTCGCACCGCTAGGCCATCACAGCTTCACCGAAAAGCGTATGATAAATTGCAAATATCAATAAGACACATAAGTTAACAGTATAACACATTAATTGATTGAATGCCCGGGACTTGAACCCGTGACCCGCGCCAAAGAGAGGCACGGTCTCACCGATGGGCTATTGTAACTTTTATAATTTTTATAACTATACTAGAATCAAAGAGTCGCTGCCCGCAGTGCCCTAAAACATATGTGCGCTAGGGACAGCCGCGTGCGTTGCATCACTTATCTATAAGTGCTTATCGATTCTTAGAAGGATGAACGATTATATGCAAAACAGGAAAGAATATATAGTTATGAAAAAAACAATACATAATTAACTTAACGCGAAGTAACTCGCTGGTAAACTAACTAAGGCTATTAATTTTGTTTTGTTAATATTTTTAGTACTTATCTAATTCAAATTCAAAATATTCTTTATTTTTATAAATTTGTGAACAAGCTTTTGAAACGTCAACTCTACTGCTGGCTCGGAAAATTGTTCCTACCTAAAAGAGCCAGTAAGAAACTCTGCGGTTGCTCTTATCGAGGATTGAAGCTTCTTATAGTTAGTTCATTTCGTCTAACCATCTTTTGCATGTTTGACAAGTAGCTAGACGTATTCATCCGTTATATATTACTCAATGATATAGTAGGCTTTCTGTATCAGCCTTCTTTTGATAGTTGTTCAGATTGCTGTAATGGCAAAGCTAAAATTGACTGTGGAATTTTATTATAGAATCGTGTACAACAAACTATTTTTGTAAGGTGCAAAGCAAGAACTGCAAGCTTAAATCAGTTTCTATTTTGTCTATTATATACATCGCTAATTTTTTAAGAATGCAGTATATATTATTTTTAACACAAAAGTGTTTTCATGTCTCTAATTATTATGTAATTAAAATTACAACTTAAAATTTGTTTACGCGAATTTGACACGTGTATCGTTAAAGTATAAACAAACGCTATCGTAACTTTGATTGGAAGTTTTGTTTACAATAACTAATTGACAAATAGGTCATTCATAACTTCGCGTGACCGATTCGCGTCGAAGCATTTCGTTTCGTTCCCTCAAATCCATAGGAGGGAGATAGAAAACTGACATGCGCGGTAGGCATGCCGGCCACGCTTTTATGACAGTAATGAAAATATTTCTGGCTTTTAACGTTATTTTGAGAATTTCACGTACGCCGAGTTCCGGTAAACGTTACTTTATCAATGTTTCCTTGCATTTTTTACATTGCTATATTCCGTCGGTATTAAAAATAATAAATTTGGATTACAGTGTTTTCTTTTTAATATATTATGAATATTAGTTAATTCCTTGTCAAATTAAATTAATAACACTTTATGATTAGCTCTCAGCAGTTTATTAGTATAAATTAGCCCAGATTGTCTTTTTTACAATCATATATATCATACATATTATTTTGACGGCTCTGGCGTACTGAAAAATCTCTAATTACGTTATGTTTGTGCTTACATAATGTTAACTTTCTTGTATATATGATTTTTATATAATTTTTATATACTTCTTTACATATACATTACATATAATTTCTTTACATATAATTTATGCCTTTAAAATAAATATATAAAGTAAGAGAAGTGAGTTTGTCACTTAAGATTTTTCTTATATAATTCTTATATATAAATATAATTTCTTTCTTATCTTAAGCATGAAATTCGTATTGTCCTTAAGGATTTCAATTAAGATTTCGTTCAATATGTTAAAGGCTTCATTAAATAACATATTCTTTTTTCAAGGCAAGACAGAAACATATACAGTAACCGTTTGTCACTATATTTATATTTATAAAGTTTTTTTGCGCTGGCGAACAATGAGAAGCACTAAGTATGCAAAGAATCCACCAAATTAAATTGTTCAGTCGTCCGAATAAATAATATCAAGGTTACAAAAACAAAAAAACGCGGTAACGTTATCGCAAATCACTGTAATATATAACGTTGCGCGAGTATAATAACGCTGGCTCAACAACTTGCAACGATCAGTTTGTCTGTTGTCGTACTAGAGAAAACACGTTTTGCATAGAGCGCGCCTCGGGGCAGCGATTTTGTTTTTCCTTTTTTTATTTGGCTTCTAGCCGTTGTATGGGTGAGTTATGTTTTAAACCTACATTTTAATTGCATACAGCGAAATGTAAATGGCCTTCGGTCATTTAGGCTATAATCGTTGTCATAGTAACAAAGAAAATGTGCGCGTGTTTATTGCTTCGTACCATACGTGTGGTTTGCGTATTGAATTTGTTTTCTTAACATAAACAAAGCCCTGTATTCGTAGTAATTTAAATACTAATAACGTCGATATTTTTGTGAATTAAATACGTTATTTTTTGTGGATATCTGTGCTCCGTGAATGGATGTGTATCTTTGCGTGATTGAATACGTGGCGTGTGAAAGATCGAAGAAAAAAGGTAATATTATATAAAAATAAAAAAAATACATAAGACAATACAATTTTTTTTAAACAAAATCCAGTTTATATACAGATATAAATGTTTTATCTTAGACGATAAAAACCTTTCTGGTTCGATAATTTTACATAGATAAAATAAAATTTACTCGTGTTTTGCGTGTAAAATTCGACTCTTAGTTTATCTCTGCTAAATCCAGATCATAAATAAAGATCTTTTAGTGTTTTAGTAATATTTTTAGTTATTACTAAAGTATTTTTATATCGAATTTAAAGGAGTAATGTTTAAGAGTATGGCCTCTTAAACATTACACTATTCTATAATTTTATATATTTGCATATTTCACCATACGAACTTTTAAATTTTATTAGACTAAAATGAATTCTTATTTAATATTATCTATTATCTGTTATTAAAGGCCATATCCCCATGTTTCATTACGTATTGTATGTAATATATAGGTTTATAAAATTGTTCCTAAAATATTTTGTTATACTAATATACTAATAAATAAAATAATAATAATAAAAGTTTATTCATAGATTAAAACTTTTATGGTAATAAAAGACACCAGAGACTAATTATGAACTCGTTAATTAATTATTAAAGATATAATTTAAAATGTGTTATAATTAATTTAAATAGTCATTAGTTCAATTAGTAACAAAAGGTTACATTACGATATACAGAAATCAAAACTATACACTGTCCATTATATTAACCATCTTTTGACAGATTGACGATAGTGATGTCCTAAAGATTCTCGTATGCGATACCATTCCGATTATAGTACCTACTATCATTAATCGAATTACGTACCTAAGTAATTCGATTAATGATAACCTACGTAAACTAGATTACTACTTGAGAAAAGAAATTCCAACTTTGAGAAAACTTATTGTTTCTTTGAAAAGAAGTGGTCTATTTCATGGTGAAAAATCTTCTTTGGTCAAAGTTTTGAACACAATTGGCTTTTCATATAAAAAGTTAAATAAAAGAAAATTATTAATGGAACGCACAGATATAGCTATAGCACGTTGTGATTTTTTAAGAGAGGCAAAGAAAATACAAGATTGGGCAAATATTGTTTTCACGGATGAAACATGGCTCAACGCTAACCACACACTATCTCGTTTCTGGACTGATGATACTGCTGATTCCACTTCCTCAGTACCAATGGGAAAAGGTGAGCGCCTAATCATTTGCCATGCAGGTACAGCAAAAGGATTTGTACAAGACGCACTGTTGGCATTTAAATCGAAGAAATCAAATGACTACCACGAAGAGATGAATGCAAATGTGTATGAAGAGTGGTTCAAAAAAATGCTCATTTCATTGGAAGAACCATCAATAATTTTTATTGATAATGCGCCCTACCACTCCCGTCAAATTGACAAAATGCCAACACAGGCTAATAAAAAGCATGAAATAATTAATTGGCTTCGGGACAATGGAGAAAATGTGGACGACTCAATGTTAAAAGTTGAATTAATAAAAATATTAAAAACCAAAAAGAGAGCAAAACGCTATGTAATCAATGAAATGGCAGCAGAATATGGCCATACTGTTCTTCGGATTCCTCCATACCACTGCCAGTACAACGCAATAGAACTTATATGGGCACAAGTAAAAGGGCATGCTGCGAGATGCAATACAAGCCCCCCATTCACAGCGAATAAAATGTTGCAATTGCTAAAAAATGCTTGCACCCACGTAACGGCCGAGAACTGGGCAAGTGTGGTGGAAAGAACTAAAAGAGTAATATTCTCTGATTGGGAACGTGATATTGCGTTTGATAATATATTATCTACACAAGAGCTAATAATAACTGCTACTGAAGACTCCTCATCGGAGGAGTCTAGTGTTGATTATCATTCCGACGACTCGTGCTAATAAAATAAATTAAAATATCCTGATTGTTTTATTTGTATTCATGTATTAACTAAGAAGAAAGTAAAACTTTATATAATGTTATTAAATGTCTTTTAATACTTGTAACATCGATTTCTACCGATTATTTTTAATCTGTGGCATAATCGTAGTAACCCATTATGTGTGACATCACTAAGTGGGCGGTACCCATCCATAAAGTACGAATATTATTTGTATGATATTTGTACGTAAGCAATACAAAACTTAATGAGCGTGAGCTGTCAAAAGACTGATAATATGATGGACGCAGTATAAATACGTAATTATATATATAACCAATTATATATTTTAATGTTGGCATGATTTAATCTGTTTTACCGTAAAATAATTTATTTTGGTAAAAGCAAATTTTTTAACCTTATTTTAAATTATTTATTGCACATTATCGCATTTATTAAATATTTTGGCTGCGTATTTTATTCTATTCTACTAAGCCAGAAATCACACAGCGGGTCAACTTACCTTATTAGTCTTTTACAACATTTCGGTAAGATGAGAGTAGTCTGTTCTATTCAACCGGATACCACACGGCGGGTCAATTTACCTTGTTCGCCTTTTACGACACCTGTCAGAAATGAGGGTTGGTTTATTCTAATAAGCCGGTTACCATACGGCTTGAGGATACCCTGTAGATCTCTGGAGAATTGGTTATGTGTAACTTAAATCTGTGAGGGGGTCACGGGTTCAAACACCGGGCAAGCAGCAATGAGTTTTTCTGTTAAAAATAGTGTGTCATTAATAATTGCAATTTATCACATACTTTTCGGTGAAGGAAAAACATTGTGAGGAAACCTGCATATTTCTAGAGAATTCTAGAGATATGTGTTACCTACCAATTCGCATTGGAGCAGCGTGGTAGGTCTTAGCTCCAATCCTTCTCTCCAAAAACGGAGAGAAGAGGCCTACTCTCAGCAGTGGGATAGTAACAGGCCGCTACTTACTTACTTATGGTGATGGAAAAACATCTTGAGAAAACCTGCATATCTGTAAAAAATTCTAGGGATATGTGTAACCTACCAATCCGCATTGGAGCAGCGTGGTAGGTCTTAACTCTAATCCTTTTCTCCAAAAACGGAGAGGTCCTATATGTATCCTAAATCCACATTAGAGCAGCGTAGGTCTGAACCTTAGTTTTTCTTACCAATAAATTTAAAGATAGGTAAATAGAGATGGAATAGTAACTGGGTTTTAGGTCGTTTTGTGTAGTATAGTTGCAAGCGAAACATGTTAACCCGCTTGTTATAATTTATAGAGAAATTACTCATTCAAATTAATCTACTCGGTCGAGAATAGGTTACGTTTTGCATGGGCGTAACACCAAACGTCACAAGTGCCTACAATTTCATAGAAACAACTGGAAATATAGGCAATTTAATTTATAGAATTAGGCGTTACTTTGCGGAGATCCATAATACAAAAGTAATAGTAAAGTTATTTTAATATAATCCGCGATAAAGTGAAGGAGATAATACGTATAATGCTAAATGTAGAGTGGACTATCAGTTTTCATACCCGATACATGCAGGATTCGTAAACTCACATGCACAAACCTCCACCACCGTCAGCACAATATACAAGCACTACATACGTTCACTATCACAAACTCAACAATCGGTTCGCCCCGCAACCGAAGCATCATCCGGAGATAGACCCCACGACAAAATCGGATAGCCCTCTCTATATTTCACATTATATATATTTTCTACTTTACTTTATCGCGGATTATAGCAATGATTATTGCTCACGATAGTTTGAATAAAATTCAAATTCAAAATATTCCTTATTGAATTAACTTGTAAACAAGTGCTCTTGAATCATCAACTCTACTGCTGGTTCGGAAAGCTGTTCCTACCGAGAAGAGCCAGCAAGAAACTCGGCGGTTGCTCTTTTTAAAAAATACAATTCTTAATACTAGTTACATTTAATCGTTTCTATCTTGTACGGGGCATCTTGTAAAAATCATCAATCTAAGCGAGAATCAAACCCGCGACCCACAGCTAAAAGGAGAGTCACTGCCAATAAGTCTATGCTTTAATTGTGTCTATTTATCAACTTTTAACAGCTTTTTATCAACATTGGCCCACTGGAATAGCAGTGAACGCAACAGACAGATTGTCGCATTTATGATATTATATGGATTTTAAACTGCTGTAATGGCGGAATAAATTGATTGAATACATTAGGTTGAAGAGAACAAAGATACTTAAGGAGTTAACGTGAAAGTGTATGATTCACGCGTTAACAAAGGAAGACTCAGCAATGCTGTATGTAACCTGTAATGAGATCATGCCGATCATTTACCCCCACCACGTCACGCGGTTCCAGATGAGTCGACTAGCGAAGTCCGATTCCTGATTGCTTTAGCTAAAAATGACTTTGAACAATATATTTTACGCGAAACAGTAAAATCTATTGGGAGTGGGATAAACAGCCTTTATCCCACTTCCAATCGATTCCCACTCTCACTTTTTAACGGTCCACTCCAAGTTCTTATTCTTTTAAACGGTCCATTCCAACGTGTTATCCATGTTTACGATCCCCTCCAATTCTTATTCTTTCAACAGTCCACTCTAAGTTCTTATTCCATTAACAGTCTATTCCAAATTATTATTATTTTTAACGGCCCACTCCAATTTCTTGTTCCATTAACAGTCTATTCCAAATTATTATTATTTTTAACGGCCCATTCCAATTTCTTATTCTTTTTAACAGTCTACTCCAATATCTTATTCTTTTGAACGGTCCACCATAAGTTCTTATTATTTTAATAAATAACAAGAAAGTTTTTTTAAGTTCCTATGGTTGTACCATAGTTTTTATCATATTAAATGGTCCGGCATTATTACTTGTTCGGTATTATTCCTTTTTACAGGCAGCTTCTTTGTCCCTATTTAAAGTTTGAACCAAACTTATTACTTAGCTGTAATATTATCGCTAAAATCCGCGACCCATTATAGAGATGCCCTTCAAACACATTCTCCGCGAAATCCGTTCACGTGCCGCGAAGGTCGCCGACACGTTGGCCCACATTTCATCTCGTGCCGGTAAACGTGCCGAAACCGATTGTTCAACTGACCTCGGATTACCAACTTCCTAGCCTTTGTGTTTATACATAAAGTTATATCCAGAAAAGTTTAGAACTTTTTGTTGGTTAACTTTTCCTTTTAAAGAGCCGAATTCCTATCTTAATTACTTGTTAAAACAATTTTTGATGCTAAAAGAGTCTGCCAATATTGTGCCTAACTGTTACAGAAACCACACATACATCAAAAATTCTTAACTTTTTGCTGATTAAGTATCACTATAAATATTGAAAACTTTCAATGGGAATGTGCTAGAAAACATATTTATTAATAATATTTATAATGGTATTAAAATAGTTTATGCCTCAAACGGAAAGTATTTATTGTCAATATATTACTTTTTAATTACGTATACAGCGCTGGATTCCAACGTTTTTAGTATAAATACGAAAAAATAATTGTATATAACATCCTTATATTATTATTATATACAATCCTTTTTTTTTGTTTCTCCCATTGAAATTCAATAAAATAATAATTGATACTAAGATAAAGATAATTTTTATATTTAACAACTCAAAAATTATTACTGTAACGTCTGGGCGCAAAATTATATAAAATTCTGACAGACTCCTTTAGAAACAAATTGGTCCATTGACGCGGAGGGCAGTGACCATGCTTTCAGCTACGGAGGTCGCTGGTTTGATTTCCAACGAGGGCTTACATTGTCTAATTACAATATGTTGATTCTTCAATTCATGTATTGAAGTATGTATTCAAAGTTGTATGTCTGTCACCTATAACACAAGTATTAAGTTACAAAAAAGGTGTTTTTTAATAAGACATCCATAATCCAAATTAGATCCAAATAAATCCAGCCTGGTGGCTGTCTCTCCGTAAAGAAGAGAGTAGGCCTACGCCCAGCAGTGAGATAACAGGTCGTTACTTGTACCACTAAGCAGCTATTATTATACAAACTAATGTTAGCTTTGCCATCGCATGTGTGCAAACAAAAGGCTACTGGTATAAAATATTCATGGAAATTGACATAAAAGCGCATGCACGCTTTGGCCTCGTTCATATAAATTGTTCATTCCATACAGTCAAAATAGTTAAAATGGCCTGTTACAATCCCACTGCTGGGCATAGGCCTTCTCTCTACGTTTCTGGATAGAAGGATTGGAGATAAGACCTACCACGCAGCTCCAATACGGATTGGTAGGTTACACATATCCCCAGCATTTTCTAGAGATATGCACGTTTCCTTACGATGTTTTACTTCACCGAAAAGCGTGTGATAAATTGCAATTATCAATTAGACACATAAGTTTTAGTAGGAAAACTCATTGGTGCCTGCCCGGGGTTTGAACTCGTGATCCCTTTAAGAGTTTCACGGTCTCACCGCTGGGCTATCACAGCTTATAGACTAAATATTAAACTAATATCCACCTAATCCTATTAATATTATAAATGCGAAAGTTTGTGAGTATGTATGTTACTCTTTCACGGCGAATCCGCTGAACTAATATCGATGAAATTTGGCACAATTATTCCTTATACACCTGAATAACATATAGGCTATAGAAATCTATAAGCTGTGATGGCCTAGCGGTGCGACCGTGTGAATCTCTAGAGACGATCATGGGTTCAAACCCGGGCAGACACCAATGAGTTTTTCTATTAAAAAACTTATGTGTCTAATTGATAATTGCAATTTATCACACGCTTTTCGGTGAAGGAAAACATCGTGAGGAAACCTGCATATCTCTGGAGAATTCCGGGGATATGTGTAACCTACCAATCCGCATTGGAGCAGCGTGGTAGGTCTTAGCTCCAACCCTTCTCTCCAAAAATGGAGAGAGGAGGCCTATGCCCAGTAGTGGGATAGTAACAGGCCGTTACTTACTTTACTTTACTATAGAAATCTTATTAATTCTACAGGATTAGGATGATATTGAAAGTCGTCATATATTATCAACCTCTCACACGACAACAGTCCACGCGAGCGACGTTACGGGTAAAACCTAGTATTATAAATCTGGAAGTCTGCTGTCTATTATGCGATTTTGTCGTGGAGTCTATCTCCTGATGATGCTTCGGTTGCGGGGCGAAACGATTGTTGAGTTTGTGATAGTGAACGTGTGTAGTGCTTGTGTATTGTGGTGGCGGTGGTGGAGGTTTGTGCATGTGTGTTTACGAATCCTGCATGTGTCAGGTATGAAAACGGATTGTCCACTATACATTTAGCATTATATATATTTTCTAATTTACTTCATCGCGGATTGTAGCAAAATAATTTTATTATTACTTTTGTATACTGGATAAACGTGTGGTATCCGGCTAAGTAGAATAGTACCACCCTCATTTCTTACCGAGGTGTCGTAAAAGGCGACTAAGGTAAGTCGACCCGCGGTGTGGTATCCGGCTGAGTAGAATAGACCACCCTCATTTCTTAACGAGGTGTCGTAAAAGGCGACTAAGGTAAGTTGACCCACCGTGTGATATCCGGTTTAGTAGAATAGACCACCCTCCTTCTTACCGAGGTGTCGTAAAATATGACTAAGGTAAGTTGACGTCAGGCAGGCGGCCGTTCGTAAAAACACAGCCAAATCATGTTACAGCATGTTTATAACGTATTGTGCCGACCCCACTTAGAGTAGGATAAGGGGGAAAACTGGTAGGAGGATAAACTTTTGTATAATGGATCTCCGCAAAGTAACGCCTACTTCTATAAATTATTCTATAAATATTGCTGTCTATTACTATTTCGCTGCTTAAAAATAACTTTTTTCTTCGTTAACAGGAAAAAGCACTAGTAAACTTGACACCAAATAAAGCATAATATACAAAACAAGTTACAGTACCTACTTATTAAATATTTATGAATTTGAGGGTTACGGTTTAATTACGTTATAATTTGCAATGACTTTGAAACAGTAACGGCTTGTTAACTATGACGTTCTCTTAAGTCGTGAACACATTAACGTCGACTGCACAAATGTCCGATTCAAATTATAGTGTGATTTTTAATTATATTAATTGTAAAACTTAATTTTTGAATAGTTTATATTTAAGATTTTAATATATAACATAAATGGTGTTATCATAAATTGTCTTATTTCTTAATATATATATTTTATATAAGGGGAAAGCTGCGATGCCGTGTAGTATCCGGCTGAATACAATAGAGTCTATTGGTGTACGAAAGAGGATGGTCTATTGAATAGACCACCCTCTTTGTTACCGAAGTGTCGTAAAAGAAGACTAAGGTAAGTTGACCCACCGTTTGGTATCCAGTTAAGTAGAATAGACCATCCTCTTTCTTACTGTGGTGTCGTATAAGGCGACTAAGTTATGTTGACGTCTGGCAGGCGGCCGGTCGTAAAATAACTATCATGCGACAACATGTTATAACATGTTTTGCCGACCTCATTTAGAGTGGGAGGGGAGGGAGGAGTAGGTGATTGAGCTTAAAATAAACTGTGAAAGCGTTGTTTTATTTCGTTCTTCTTTAACCGATGGACCTCCACTGCTGGACATAGGTCTCTTCACGGGATCTCCACAAAACATGATCTTTGTGCCGCTTGTACCCAACGGCTCTCGCGACCTTTTTCAGGTCGTGAGTCCACCATGAGGGAGGTCTACCGATTTTTTTATTTTATTTATTTATTTATTTGCATATTATACTATTAAAGAGCGTGCAAATTTTAAAACATTATACAAAAAAAAATTGCTTATAGCTATGACTCTGCAGTTCAGACATTATTACTTCCTAAAAAAGGTATTAACTAAACAAAAATATATGTCAAAATAAATAATAATAATAATATTCACATTAAACATTCTAATACAAATAAATTAAAAAAAAAAGAAAATAATAAAAAATCTGCTTAATAATTACAATAAAAATTTCATATTTTGGGTAAGTATTCGCTAACAGAATAAAAGCACTTATCCAAAAGCCACTTGTGAATAATTAATTCCCTTAAAAGTAAACAATGATTGTGACCTTATATGTACTGTTAGATTATTAAAAATTTCTATAGCCATACAGTAACAGTTATTTTTATATAAACTTAATCTTATTTTTGGTACAATTAGTCTATCTTTATGCCTTGTAACTTTTCCTAATGTTTCGTGAGTACTGAAAAGATCAGGATTTTTTTTTACGAATATACACATTTCCTTAATATACATACACGGCAGAGGAAGAATGTTAAGCGATTTAAACAATGGCCTACAGCTGTCGAGGTAATGAGCATTGCATATTGCGCGGATACATTTTTTGCGATGCGGTATATGGTGCGGGATCGCCATTTCAACATCTTTAGTCCCAACGTCCATCGGTTCTTCTTTGTCACTATGTGCCCCGCCCATCCCTCCGCCCGCCACTTCAGCTTTGTGACACGCTGATCTAGGTGATTTTAGTTCCTCTACGGATCTCCTCATTTCTGATTTGATCATGCAGAGATACTCCGAACATAGCTCGATCCGCCCGTTGAGTGACTGAGTCACTCTCTGTTGTTTTATTTACTAAATAATAAAAAAGACCCCATAGGACCCTAGGTCTAAAGAAAACCCTTTGAAAACCCCAGCATGTAACGGCTAACCAGCATCTGCGGCATAAAAGTGATACCGAGGTAATTATTGATCCTGACCGAAATCATTCGGGTTGCTCTTTGGCTATGTATGTTATATATAGACTGTTATATATATATATATCGACTGGCCCGTTGGCGCAGTGGGTAGTGATCCTGCGTTCAGCTCCGTGGGTCGCGGGTTCGATTCCCGCCGTGGGCCAACATTTTCTATAAAAAAAGAAAAAAAAAGAGTTTGTTGGCCTATATTTGTATTTAAGTATGTATTTAAAAAATATATAAGTATATATTCACCAGTTTTCTGTCTACCATAACACAAGTATTAAAATACTTACTTTGGGGACGGACGACCGTGTGTGTAAGTGTCCCATATATTTATTTATTTTATTTATTTATATATGTAAATACCTGAATATTTCAGCTCAGTATAGATTTAAGTGAAAAGTTGCAAGAGATGTCACATCGTGGGTAAAAAGTTGCGCAATAAGTTTGAAATTTTGAGTTAAAAATTTCGAAAAATTGCGTAATTCATTCCAGTGTCACGTACCAAACGCACTTTGAATCGATTCATCATAGAATGACACACGTCTTTGTCTTTGTGTAACATCCAATGATAATAGACAAAGAAAACTACGTGTCTAAAGGTTTTAAAGTCTAACGAAACACATGTCTATTTTATTCTACACTAGCTGTGCACGCGGCTTCGCTCGCGTGGTAATCAGTGTCACAAAATTTTACCCGAATTAAAATTTTGAACATAAAAGTAGTTATTCTGAGTTAACCATAAGAGATAGAGACATGCTGTCGCGGACTTTTTGTAGATCTACTATTCTTATGTATATTACTTTATCTCTGTTGGTTTAGGCGTCGCATGCGATTAAAGCTCTCAGCAGGCGACTTTGTTAACAACTGCCTTTACGCTTTTGCCTTTCGCCTTTTACGATGCCTCGTTAAGAAATGAGGGTTGTCTATTCTACTCAGCCGGATACCACACCTTGCATTAGTCGCCTTTAACGACATCTATGTAAGAAATGAATGTGTTCTATTTAAACGTGATTAATCATTTTTAAATTACCTTAGTTAAACTATTGATTAAATTACCGGCACTCATTAATAGGCTATAATATTTCTTAAATTATACGTATTTATTAACAAGTGTCTGCGCATCAGAATTTTTCATCGTTCTAAGAATCGATAAGCAGTTATCGATAAGTGACGCACCGCACGCGCTTGTCCCTGACTATTGATTTATAGCACCATGGGCAACAAGTCTTTGATACTAGTATAGTCCTAACGGCTTTAACAGCGTCACCGTGAGGTATTAAAGTAAGTAAAGTCGATACTTGCTAGGAATAGACCTCTTCTCTCCGTTTTTGGAGAGAAGGGATTGGAGGCTAAGACCTACCACGCTGCTCCAATGCGGATTGGGTTACACATATCTCCAGAATTCTCTAGAGATATGCAGGTTTGCCCACGATGTTTTCCTTCACCGGCCAGCGTGTGATAAATTGCATATATAAATTAGACACATTAGTTTTATCAGAAAAACTTATTGCTGTCTGACCTCATCGAAATAGTCGCACGGTGTTACCGCTGGGCTATCACGGGAGGTTTTAAACAGTTAAAATTTTATATCAGTATGTACGACGCCTTTATGTACATTATCGTAAAGTGTTATTTTATAAACTCGGCTGAGTCATGTTCCCAGAATACTCTTAAACGTGAATAGTTACTAGAATTCCTCTCTGACGCGCCTCTATTACGCGTTGATGGGATGTGTGTAAACCATAACTATTATGTAATTGTTAGTTCTATCTTTTAACGTGTAAATTACAAATTGAAAATATTATTTATTCAGTTAAACCGTTTCCAGTGCTTTTGAATCGTCAATTGTTATTGATAAAACTTTTTCAAAGGAAAACATCGCGCGGAAATCTGTATATCTCTAGAAAATTCTGGGCATATCTGTAACGCTTCGAATCCACATTCTACCAAGCAGCAAGCATCTTCATCTTAGCTCCAACACTTGTCTTCAAAAAGAAAGAGGCGTATGCTCAGAAGTGGGATAGTAACAGGCCGTTACTTTATGGATTTATGTTGGCCAGTATTAAATAATACATCAGTTTTTCCTTTTTCCAACTTTTTTGTGCCTGTTCTACCTTAAAAATTCTTTTGTTTTTTTATATTAAAAATTGAATTATCAACCCTTAACAGTCAAATTGTCCCCTGTAGGACGTGGGGCGAACGTTGGAAAACACTATAATACATGTAGATAGATAGTCAATACATCTCATTCAAGTTTGTATCGGATTCACGTAATAGCAGCTGTAATCCGACCAGCTGGCCGGATGTTCTGTTACTATCTATTCAACAATGCCTCTTGAACTTTGAACGATATGACGTGTTAGGCCTGTTGGTCACGATTTTCACGAGATTTTTTTTATATATATATAAGCCAGGGATATTAGCTTCAATTGTACCAAATTGCAATAAATTAGCTCGAGGCAAGGGAATTCTCCGTGAAAGATCTAGTCTGTTAGCGACCACGCCGAATGCAATTCTGCGAAAAACTATTATACATGAAAAACTAGAAGTGTGTGTATTTTAATTCTTATTAAAATACACCCACTTCTAGTTCAACAATTTAATTCAAATTTTTTTTTATTTAATTATTCTTGATAACAAGTACATTAATTAATACGTCAATTCTACTGCTGGTTGGGCAATTGCTACTTCTGAGAACAAACCAGAAAATAGTTGAATATCATTTATATTATCCTCAATAGTACCTATACATTCTAATGAATAAAACTTTCATTTGAGTTTTGAGTTTCAACGAGCTTCATTTTAATTATATTGTTACGAGTATCATATAATAATTTTTTAATAATATGCCTAGAATATCCCCTTTTTTTGGTTTCGCTTACAATTTAAATGTAGGCTATTCTAAATATTGAGTAAAGAATATTTTGAATTAAACAATTTACGTACATTTTATTGACTGGCTCGTTGGCGCAGTTGGTAGTGACCTTTAGCTCCGCGGGTCATGGGTTCGATTCCCACCGAGGGCCGAGAGGACATTTTCTAACAAAAATTTATTGGTTCTTCGAGCATGGGTGTTTATATGTATTTAAATTTATATGAGTATATATTTACCAGGTCTGTCTACCATAACACAAGTATTAAGTTACTTACTTTGGGGACGAACGACCGTGTTTATAAGTGTCCAATATATATTTATTTATTTATTTGAAGGATCAATTATTTCTTTTGCAGAGCGTGAAAGAATATTACTATTGTTAGAGAAGCGTGAGGCGCTCGTTCAGGGCGTTTCCAAGGAACAAAGCGACGACGATGTTAGCCTCTCCGACGAGGCGGAGGCCGACCCGGAGGCGCCCGCGGTCGGCCGCTGGGGCGACGAGTGGCCTAGTTGACTCGACACCAAGCCGGACGACGTCGACTCCGGCGTGCACCACCTGACGCCGCCGCTGCCGCCCCCGAGATGGGCGCCACCAGTACCACCGTTGCACCTGACGAAGGGACAGCACGAGGACCTCGTGACCAAGTCCGAGTCAATCCTCAGGTACCTCCTCGTCTCGAACAACTATGACTCCGTCAGCAATCTGCTATCGATGTACGACGCTCACGCGGCGTCCGACGGCCCTCTGTACGGATTGTTCGAGAAGTACACGCCGCCTATCGTCAGAGGGAAGCAGACGTGCGTCGGCCTCGCTATGGAGTTGATCCGGCGTTGGCTCCCGCTGGACAAGAGGTACCCGGGGCTCGCCCGGGCGACGGCGATCGTGTCCTGCGAGGAGGCTGTGTTGAATGTCCGGGATTACGTGATGTTGGGCGAGGATCCCATGTCAGTGGAGTACGCGGAGAAAGAGCACGTGTTGGTCTGCATCCAAGTGATCATCGACGGACGTCCCGGGCTGATGCTCGCGGATCCTGGATACCATCTCGCCCGACTGGTCACCGTGATGCACGACCGACTGTATCCACATACGGGTTAGTTATTTTACTAAACTTTTTTATATTAAAGGTCCTTTTATGCAAGAGCCTTTATCAGATATTTTATCAGCAAATTCCTCTATCTTATTTTTGGACAGAAAAGTTGGTAGGTAACATATCTGAATAATTATCTTAATATATGCGGATTTCTTCACGATTTTTCCTTCAACGGTGTGATGAATGGTAAATATTAATTAAGCACTTAAGTCTTGACAGAAAAACTCATTAGTGTCTGGGGTTTGAAGTCACCAAGGCTTGGTAAAGTGACACGTCAGCTTTTTTACTTTGCCAGAGGTTTGAACACACCAAGACCAAGGGGTCTGATTAAGCTATCACGTTCATTTATTAGTTATTAAAAACTTAGTTTATTATTGCAATAGTTGCGTTTTCCGGTGTAAAGTTGCCATTCCAACACGGTTATCTGTTCCTCGTACTATTTGATAAAATATGTATCACAAACACACACACACAGAGTCGCTCAGCGGGCGATGGAGCGAGCTATGCTCGGAGTATCTTTACGTGATCAAATCAGAAATGAGGAGATCCGTAGAAGAACCAGAGTCACCGACATAGCTCAGCTTGTCGTGAAGCTGAAGTGGCGATGG
The DNA here is from genome assembly GCA_029227775.1 of Morpho helenor. Taxonomy (NCBI): domain Eukaryota; kingdom Metazoa; phylum Arthropoda; class Insecta; order Lepidoptera; family Nymphalidae; genus Morpho; species Morpho helenor. The sequence goes on along the minus strand of JARGCU010000022.1, from coordinate 13,661,780 downwards.
GCGGGGCACGAAGTGCGTAGAACCGATGGACGTTGGGGTCTCAAGGTGTTGGAATGGCGAAAACTTCCCACGAGATGGACTAACGACCTAAAAAAGGTCGTGGAGAGCCGCTGGGTCTAAGCGGCACAAGATTGTGTGGTAATGAGATCCCATGAAGAGATCTATGTCCAGCAGTGGAAGTCCATCGGTTGAGAAAGAAGAAGAAGGATCACAATCTATGATATGTCATATGTTAAATTTTCTACCATAGGCTGGTTCATCCAGTCCGAAGAACCGGAGTGCCGGAAGGAGTTCCAGTACAATTACAACCCCAACAACACGAACTACATCGAATGGCACGAGCGGGTCACAAGGGGTGCGGCCGTCAAGTGCCAGACCTCGCTAATATATTCGGCCCAACCCTTTCTGGATAGCATAAAGATCACCGAAAAACGAAATCTGGTTTATACCTTTAGGTAAGCACTTTTTAATAATAAACCTCTCTTGTAGAAGTCCATTTCACACTTCTGACTGCTGACTAATCACATTCATACCATCTGCCCTCCACTACACGTCGCTTTAAGCCGTGGTTCAGCCTCACAGAAGGCGCTTTCAGGACAAAGTTTCCGGATGCTAAGGTCGCCGTGTGGTATCCGGCTGAATAGAACAGTACCACCCTCATTTCTTACCGAGGTGTCGCTAAAGGCGACTAAATTAAGTCGACCCGCCGTGTGGTATCCGGTTGAGTAAAAAACCCTCTTTCTGTCGTGTCGTAAAATACGTAGCCAAATCATGTGACAACATGTTTTTAACATGTTGTGGCGACCCCTTAGAGTGGGATAAGGGCAGGTGGATGATGTTTCCCGACGCTAGGGGAGCTTCTTTATTCTAATCTCCCCATTACACAACCTCCTAACTAGCCTAGCGCCGTAAGAGCCCTTATGACTAACAGCGTACCCCCTTAGCAACCCCACTTAGAGTGGGATAAGGAAAGAGAGCTTATTCATTCTACTATCCCCATTTCGCAACTACCTAACCAACTTAACCCCGTAAAAGCTCTTAGGATTAACAGCATACAGTCAGTTTGAAAAAAAACAAAGTTAGGGCCGGATTTAAATGAACAGAAGCCCTAGTCTACTGATGGTATCCTTTAAGTTTCATTTTAAACTAACGGAAGCAAGCCATCCACTAAAAGGCTCGTCTTTGCATTTCAGAAGTGGGCTTCACCATTTAATATCTAAATTTACAATGAAATTCTCGTCAAGATGGCGTCCTTATGCCATTCGGTAACATTATCTCCCTGTCTCTCCCCAGGAGTCTACTGGCGAGGGACAGAAAGGGCCACTTGGTCGCCGGGATGTATTTCCCAGTGAACAGCCATTCAGGTGATGCCGCGTTCACGATATTCTCGGACGACGGTATCGGGAAACGAAGGACCAAGTACAAATTTAGTGCCTTTACAGACCCTCAAGAGGTTAGTAATGTCGATGTAATTAAAGTACTTTATAGAATTACTAGCGACCTGCCCCTGCTTCGCACGGGTATAAAATATATATCCCATGTCAGTCAGTGTAAAAGAAATGATTAAAATCAATCCAGTAGTTTTGATTTATTCATTACTGCCCGTGGCCATTATTTGGGGAAAAACCATTTCCTTTCCCTATACCAAGAAGATTTCCTGCTATCTTTGGAATATCTAAATTCATATAGTACATTTTTACTTATTTACTTTTACATTTTCCCTATGTATTTTATTTTTACAACTAATTACAGAATGTCTTTAAACAAACTCTTGAAAGAGCGACATAGCTGCTAAAGTCGAAGTGTAATAGGACGAAGCGCGGCGTCCTCACGGCATTTTAAATCTGTAATATCTCCGAAAATGTTCACTTAAATTACATGCTGTAAACGGCCATATTGATCTATATTAAGACAACTATTTATTTAAGGTACTTAATTGGCTAAGGATTAATGCTGTATTGTATAAAAATTGCTTCAAAAATATGGCATTATTTTTCGTAAAAAGTAAATGACAAAAAATGCTATAGTGGGTTATCCATAAGAGATAGACATATACCATCGCGGACTTTTCTGTAGACCGTTTCAAGGTGTACAAATACTTAGTACATTATTTTGATAAATCTCGTAGGGTTTAGCCTGCGTTTGCAATGTTAGCGGAAAAAAATGTAATTATTTACAGAAACCTCAAAAATTACAGTATTTCTCTACTCCGTATTGAATGTTATTATCTCTTACTCTATCTATTAAAAAAAACCGCATCAAAATCTGTTGCGTAGTTTTAAAGTTTTATGCATACATAGGGATATATGGACAAAAAAGAATGCGACTTTGTTTTATAATATGTAGTGATGCGTTACTTTGCGGAGGTCCATAATACAGTAATGCTAATCTTATTTTGCTATTTGCAACTAGTTTGTTTAACGGTTGACCCCTAACCTTTAATTTGACTTGCAAATCGTGTCATAAGCTGGACCCAATTAATAATACTTTCAGTTATGTAATAATTGTTATATTAATATTTTATTATTATATTAATTTTATTAATATTTCCAGTTTCCAGAATCATTATTTCCAGTTGCTCTAAATTATTATTTAGTATGTTTGTACGAATACCAGTATATATAATATGAAATAGGAGAGTACACTCTACATTATCATACTTAATATTTATCATCCTCCTGCCCTTATCCCACTCTAAGTGGGGTCGGCACAACATGTTATAAACATGCTGTCACATAATTTAGCTAGGTATTTTACGGCCGGCAACTTACCTTATTCGTATTTAATGAAACCTCGGTAAGAAATGAGGGTGAAATCTATTCAGCCGGATACCACACGGCATTTACAATTGAAGATTGCAAATATTATGTAATTTTTTAAACGACAAGCGCGGATAAAAGATGTAATTTATATAATAAAAACGATGTGATAAAATGTTTATCAGTATCACGTTCCAAACTGAATCACGTGTAACTAAATTTAACCCTTATCGCTAACCGTATTCGCGTGCAAACACCGCGCTGTAATCTAATTAGAGCTCAGTTCGGCAAGTGTTTACTGAGTTAGCACACTGCCTACTTCCTGATGGACGATCATTTTGCAGATACGTGTAACTTATAAAACTGTTTCGACGTGACAACGTCTTAAATTAGGTTGCGGCTTGGAGACACTCATGAAAAAGTGTAACGCCCGCTCACGTCTGTTACGATGAGTCACCAAACGAAAGAGAGGCCCGCCGGACTGGCGAATGCCTTGCGTCTCTCTCCCACTCCAATCCATCACATTTAAAAAGACGTTGTCACGTAAAATCTTTGCCCGTAAAACCGACATTACAGGCAACAGTTTTTTTTACGTTTTAAATATAACTGGTTGATCGAACCTTGAATCGAATTTTTTTACAAAATAAAAAAAATAAATAAATAGGGAAATAAAAAATAGTAGTTGGGGATCGATCCTAGGTATTTACATTTCTCGAGAATGCACGTTCCCAGATTAAGCTACGTTGACTTGACAGTTTATGGCAAAAATAGTATTCAATATAAATGTTAGTATTTTTTAATGCCCAAAAACGGGGATAAAACAATGCCAGACACTTAGCATAGTGGCAACCCCCTGCCAGACACCCTTAAAGTTCATGAAATTTGAATTACATCATAGTATAAAAGCTGATTTTAATAGCTGGGTTCACGGGCTCTCGCTACTAAATTTCATGAATATCGTTGGAGCAGTGTGTATATATATATATCGGCGCGAACGCAGTGTTGACAACCCCACTACTGACGCAGTCGCGTTGTCAACCCCACCTTGGCGCAGATTATAAATAACGGCGCTTTGTCGTTGGAGGGGATCATTCGTTTGTAAACACCCTCAGCGTGAAGTTGGTCTTATGTTTATTTAAAGAGTTTCGTTTTAAATAGTGTTTTAATAGTTAGTGGAGTAATTGCTTATTATCGTGTACTAATCATATAATAAAATGGATAATGATGACTTTGACTCTCCTGAATCTCCGACTCTTACATATACAGATATTATATTAAGTTACTTTGGGAACGTACGACCGTGTATGTAAGTGTCCCATATATTTATTTATTAATTCCTAGTATTGCGGTCAAGAAAGCATTTACGCAAACTACAAGAAAATAATATTACCTTCCATAAGTAGATTAATGATAGTCTATTAGAAATGCTTTGCATATAATTTCCCGCGCAACGTTTACGTCCGTTATATAATAGCTCATACTGAATTCTACTTGAGCTATAATCACTGATTTCTGTATGAATATTTAACGTCTAGGACAACATCCGAGTCTTTACACTCAAATGCGCGATTCAGAATATTTTTTTTATTTTAATGGACCAATTTTGTTTGTAGTTTTACTTGTATGTAACAGAATCTTTTAAACTTAATTTTGACCCACTTTGGACAAATAGATTTATTTCTAACATTGTTAACTTATGAAGATCTGGAAAAAAGTATTTTTTCTTACCAAGTTATTGTTTACTTTTACACATATTTTACGCCCCGTAAACGAAATAGTGTCAGGAGATAGACTCCACGACAAAATCGCATTTGTCGTTGAGTCCATCTCCTGACGATGCTTCGGTTACGGGGCGAAACAAATGTTGAGATTGTGGTAGTTGAATGTGTGCAGTGCTAGTGTATTGTTGTGTTATGGATGGCGGGTAATGCATGAGTTATCACAAATTCTGCATGTATCATGTATGAGAATGAATAGTACACTCTACATTTAGCATTACATATATTTTCTTACATCGCGGATTATAGCAAAATAATATTCCCATTACTTCCTCCGCAAAGTAACGCCTAATTCTAAAAATAATGTAAGTCATGTTGGTTATCCCAATAAAAAAAAATTGTTTCAGATACATCCGTCTTTATTAGATGAGCTTGAGGAAGTCAGCTTGAAAATGAAATACAAGAAGCGTGGACTGTTGAATATAATAGTGAAGCTATCAAAACTGATGACCGACCAGTCCTTCATCGAACAGCTGTTAGAAATAAACGACGACATTTGCCGTATGTACTTATGAAACAAGATGGCCGCATGAAAATGAAGTTAAAATGGCGGCGTTTGATTGATATTTGTTCTACCCTCAATTGTTTATATATTTTGCCCTTTTAATTTACTTTGGTGATGGGTTTTACTTGATTTATTGAATAACACTTTATATTTTATTTTTCTAGAAATTTTAATCAAACCGTCATTATATTTGAAGTGTGTACTTATTTTCAATTTTATTAATTATACCATTTCCCTTATAATTGTGTTTTATTTAAGACAAGAATATATCCTTTTGAATAATTATTCGTATACTAATAGTATAAAGAGAAAAAATTTGTATGTATGTTTGTAATGTTTTTATACAAAAACTACTGGACCGATTTCAAAAATTCTTTCACCATTAGAAAGCGACATAGACATATTACAATTAAAAAATAGGGATTTGTAATAAAAATGTAATAAGGTGTAAAAAATTGGCCATAAAAATCTGTCATCGCATGCGCTGCGGAAACTATTGATGATATATTTAACAGAAATAAACTAGTTTGATTTAATAACTTTCCTCTGCCATGAGAAATCGGTATGTACGCGGCTGAAACCGCGTGATACAAAATGACAGAGAAGAATAATATTTCCTATATGTTGGATATTAGATTAGGGTTTATACTTAGGTAACTAATGGAAGATGTTTAATTATGATCGGTAATAAAGCAGTATTCTGGAAACTAGGCAAATGAACTTTCTCCTTATAATGGTACTTATAAGCATTTAAGTTAACATTTTCTAAATTGAAATCGTCATTTCACTGCATCAGATTTTAAATACTTTTTCTATCTTACAACTGTTACAACATGTTTCTAATGCAACCTCCTTCATAGAGTTGGTCATTAATATGAAAAAATATTGTTGCTGTCATATATATGTCAGAGAGTTGTTGAGAAAGAGTAAATGGGTTGACTTTGGGAAAATTGCTTTTTATTTATTGAATAGCTAATAAAGGAGAAATATCGTCGTTAGTTATAATATGTTTAAGAATACCATAGTTTCAATTTATGTAGGAAAATATTACTTTTTTGTCGATTTCGAAACAAACAAACACTGAAAACTATGGAACATTAGTAGAATTTAAAGAAAGTGCTGCATTCATTTTAGATACGTTTTTAATATTATTCAACTGGGCCCCAGGATTACCTAAGACTATCTTAATCCCAGCCATGCAATTTTCCTTTTTCTATATTTTTCCCGCCAAAAAATGATCACTGTTCAAGGGAATAAATAAAACTACACAAATATATTCTTATACCTTTATTTCCAAAGACACACGTACAATAAGAATTGTTGTCTCTTTTAATTCTAACATCAATAATATTAATTAATATAAAAATATTTGAAACTCGATTTGTTGAGATCTTCGTAACAGTTAACATGTGTGAAGTCTGTGAAAAACTAAAATTCCTCAACCTTGTATTTTTAAAAAGTTCAATAAACCTTACAATAATGATTTCCTGCCTAATGAAGGATTATAAGATATTGGTGGTTTATGGTTTTTTAAAATAACGAACAATTTCCACTAATTTAATTAATTCAAAATGGCGGTTATCATAGTATTGCCAATGTAAAAAAAATTGTATCCATAGATTCGGTTTAGTATGTGACAAATAAAATTCTCCATTTTACATTTGTTTATGTGAATTTAACCGAATGTGAAAAGAATCTAAATTTGATACGATTTGATTGATTTATTTATAGGCAAAGAAATAGTAAAATTCTGTTTACAAAAAAGTTGAGTTGACGTTTCAGAAACACTTGTTCACAAGTTTACTAGAGTTACCTTTACACCTTTACTCTAGACGTACCTTTAAACTGTCACAAGATTCATTAATAAATGGAGCTTTTGAAATTGCATGATTTCAAATTCAGCGATTTCAGAGAAAACAAAGATCCTTGTTTTGTCTCACTCGCACTTTTATTTTTTAGGTCAAGGTTATGTGTCGTATTACATTATTTGGAATTACGTGTCGTGTACGGTCATAGATCTTTATAAATTATGTTTCTTTTTTAAAAAACGTAAAATCATGTTGCTAAAATACTTCAATAGCAAATAGTTGATAGCAAAAATTAAAATTAACGTCATATGATCGTGTAGCTACCATCCTGTATATGACGAAGAAATATATAGTAACATCGCAAGCATAGAACGATGATAAAGTTTGTATGTTTGTATTAATTCTAAATTTTACGCTATATATTATACATAAATATATCTTATTTTAAACAACTAAAGCACAGGTTTACATAATGGGAATGGGCGAACCGCTTATCTAGAACTTTTGTGCCTCAGAATACACGAAAGAAATTATTATCTACATTTAACTTAATTTCAACTAAGTGTTAAATTTAATACTAACGTAATACGCCCATATTACATTTTAAATAAAACACTGAATAAAATAAAAATGAGAAAAGAATATTTTGTGTGCCATAAAATTTATTTACTACGTTACATACACCAACATCTAAATTATTCTAATTTATATCTAAGACAAAAAAACTAAGACTAAATAGCGAAAAAAAATGACCTAGTTTATATAAATAATGTATTTCTATCGAGAGTGGAATATATATCTAAAAGTACATTAATCTTTTCGTTACGGAAAAATAATATGAACTAATCTTGAGAGTTGACAAAAATGGGGTAAAATACGCCATTTTAGTTATCTAACAGTGTTACCATATGCAATACATATTCTGCCCATAAAACTGTTTCAAAATTAATTTATATTAGTGTAGGAAACAGAAACCCGTTCACTTACCTTATTCTGCTTAGTCTAGAACTTTCCGTCTTATTTAAGAACGTATCTAAAACATTCATATATATCGCACATATAGTAATAAAGCGACCTAATTCAAAATTGCGCTTAATTGAGCTAAATACATTATAATTCTTATTTCAATGCCATCTATGGTGCACGGTAACTATTAAACAAGCGAGTGTTTTCTTATTCTACCAAATTATGGGAATCTTTAATACTCAAGAGTTATGAAGGTGCTAACGCTACGCTTTATTGCTATTTGCAACAAAACATTTCTTTTGATTTAGGTCAATTTAATACTAAAAGTGCAATATAGGCGTGAAGTTTTGTCAATCTTTTAGAACGTAAATTAAGTCAAATTTCGTGGCAATCGTTTGAATAATGCAAGAAAAAAATGTCAACTCTCAAATAATATCCTTAGTTTTGTGAAAGTTTTAAAAACAAAATTTAATTCTTACGTCGTAAAATTTTCATCTCACATCATCAACATACTTTAACACTCAAAACACATATCATCAAAAAAAATACAGGAATCATCCAGCCTTTTGTAAAACAACAATCGATTTTAACTTTGAACTAATGTCTATAGCCTTAAGGATGATTCACGCTACACCGTGCCGCGACCGGGCCGTGGCAGTCATTCATGTTACACCGGGCTGTTTGGGTTTATTATTTGCACGACTTATATCTATGTTTAGTAGCTTTTGTTAGCAAGTGATTTCATCTATCGATAGACTTGACGCCTAAGTAAATATGCAGTTTCACAATTTGAATTAGCAGCTATTGCAATTGCCATCGATGATGAAGTATTGGAAATTATTTTATTTGTTATCTAAATACTTAGGATGGCTCATGTCGTAAATCACAGAGCAAATTACACACATTCTAAACAATTTGCATTGTCCATTTTGCTGTTAAGCTGCTAAACTCACTAAGATTTGACGTTGACTGCTCTGCGGGCGCCCAAGCGCATATGTTCGTTACAATGTGTCGGGGCCGAACCGTGCCGGAGCCGGGAAACAATACCCACCGACATTTCAACGCCGTGCCCCGGCCGTGCACGGCCGGGGCACGGTTAGGCATGAATCACTTCATACCAAAAGTATACCATAATGTTCGACCGTGCCCCGGACGGGGCACGGCCCGGTCGCGGCACGGTGTAGCGTGAATCATCCTTTACGTTTCCAAAGTAGTCCAGACAGACCCACAGGAGTCCACAGGAGACTCGAGGGAGTCTACTTTGTTGTTCGAAAATTGTGGGTTCGAAATTCGTAACGTAATTTCTTGTCGAGTTTTGGCAATATGGTAGAAAGTGGACTATAAGAAAACTCTGGGACCTTCTTTAGCCTTAGTTCTCACAGTAGTACACATAGAACCCCAAAGGTCCACGGGAGACTCCAGGGAGTCTACTTTGTTGACAAAAAATGAGGGTTCGAAATTCGTGACATAATTTCTTGTCGAGTTTTGTCAATATGGTAGAAATGGGTAGGGTGGGTCCAAAAATACTAGCCAAATTTTGAAAGTGATCTATAAGAAAAAAACTCCGTGAACTACAATAGCCTTAGTTCCCAAAGTAGTCAAGATGAAACCCCAAAGGTCCACGGGTGACTCGAGGCAGTCTACTTTGACGGTCAAAAAATGGGGGTTCGAAATAAGAAGTGCTTTTTTTAAGAATTTTTGTAAATATGGTAGAAATAGTTTCAGGGTAGCAACTGGGAATTAGCTAAATTTTGAAAATGGTCTATGAGAAATACTTCGGGGGTCCAATGGAACTAACTAAATTTTGAAAAATGGTCTATAAGATAAAACGTCGGGGAACGTATATACTATAATCTATAGAAGTTTCTCCCAACATTTTTTGTGCCACGCCCCACTTTAGCTTTTCTAAAATTTTTATCCCTCCCTATGTAACATAAATAACTTCTATTATTAAAAAATTGAATTGTTTAATTTGGCAACGAAATTTAGCTTTGCATATAAACCCGGAGCGAAAGGGTTAAACTGGTGCTAAATCCATTTTTTAATTGCTACCCTCCCTTAACAATTAATCGCACCCCTGTGGAGCGTGGAACACACTTTGGGAAACACTGGTTCTTACTCTAACATTATATAAATCATTGTTTAGATCGGAAATGTATAATTGTGTATATTAAATTAATTTTGCTTCTACAATAAAATCCTGGAATTATATTAGACATATTTATTATTAGACTTATCTTTAGGAGTTTAAATTAAGTGTAAGAAATATGCTTATACGTAAAGCATATTACACAATTGAAGATGATTTGATAAAAGCGTGGATTTTAAAATCCTTTCAGCTTCATACAAGACTGCGGTTTAATAATGTAAAATTGAAAATGTTAAAAAGATTGATCGCTGAGTTTCTTTCTGGTAAGAGCAACATTCCGAACCAGTTGTAGCTTCATTAATCATATTGATCTTTGACGATTCAAAAGTGCTTGTAAAAGCTTACTTAACAAAAAAATAATTTTGATTTTATTAGTATTTATACTTGAATATCTGTTATACATTTCCGGTCGAATTAAATGATAGTTAATAATAAAAATTGGGGAAAATTTCGTGTTATGAATGTAACATGTACGTACTGAAACGTAATGAAACATGTACGTAGACTATAAGTTGTATTAAATTACAACTAACTATTTGTTTCGATAAAAATCGCACTGAGACAAAGCGGAGCGATAGCGAGCGTAGCTAAATATATCTTTACATTCAAATTATGGTGTAGATATAAATAAATATATGGGACAATTAACACACGTTCCTCCGTCTCCAAAGTAACTTAATACTTGTGTTATGGGCGACAGAGAATCGGTAAATGTATTTTAGGTTTAAAATAAATACTTAAATATACATGTATAAAAAAATATCTTTTACCTATGTTTAAATTATGGTGGAAATATAAATAAATATATGGGACAATTAACACATGTTCCTCCGTCTCTAAAGTAACTTAATACTTGTTTAATGGGTTAGAAACAAGGGATAAATGTATACAAATGTAGTTTTAAAATACTTAAATATATGTAATAGGTTTTCAATAATAAGTTAGACATATCGCGGGTATTAAATTATAATTATATATCGACAAAAAAGCATTTTTTTTTTTTTTTTTGTGTAGAAATCATAAGATCGTGTCGTGAAAATCCTTTAAATCGATCTATAGTTTAATATAAAAAAAGTATGTATGTTCCTTAAACATTCCGAAACAGCTGGACCGATTTTAATGAAATTAACACTTGAAGTAAATAAGGCACTAAGTACCCCAAAAATTAAAATTCGAACTAAGTATGCAATTTGGTTCTAAAAGCCTTTTTTAGCCTTTTAAAGCCAAATTGCATACTTAGTAGTGTACAGTACAAGTGTTCAAATATTCAAACATTTTTTTTGTAAATGAAGCATTTTTTTAACAGTCAATAACAGGTTTTTTTACTATTAATATATTTAAATTAGGCTGCAAAGTGACGTGGGTATGCTTGTAGTTTAATAATAAAAAAAAGAATAATTAACATAGATTAAAAAAGTTAAAATCGTACAGGGATTGCTAATTAAAATGCTGTCCTCACACGGCTCGCTATCGCTCTCTGGTGGTACGCTTAGTTGTCTACGGGTGAGTGTCGTTGTCTATGGTGCTTGTGTCTATGGCGCTGAGGATGAGACCCGCCATACACCTCACGGACACCGGAGCTGTGAAAATATATAATATATTATCTATGGATATTATTAAACAAACCCCCGCTCTGTTTACTGGCGATTAACACAAAAAATACTGAACAGATTTTCATGCAATTTTCTACAATATTACATTATTAACTATTTTAGGTATTTCACAGAAGGATTTAATTTATTTTATTTTCAAAATGTTAGGAATGGAGGTCGAAAATAGAGGCCACATTTGCTAGTTTTAAATTATGGATTTTTAAAAATTACGAAACTCTGTCTAGTGTATCTTACAATTTACAAAAAATACTAATTTCTGAACGAATATTTTATATACTTATTGTTAAGTTTGAATTTTTTTCTAGTTGATAGTATATTTGTGAGCAACAATTTTTAATCAGTGTCTCAATTTATTGTTCTTAGCGACATTTTATAGTTACTAATTTATTGTTGCTAGCAACATTTCATAGTCCCTTATTTATTACTGCTAGCAACATTTTATAGTAACTAATTTATTATTGCTAGCAACATTTTATAGTTTCTAATTTGTTATTGCTAGGAACATTTTATAGTTTCTAATTTATTATTGCTAGCAAAATTTTATAGTTACTAATTTATTGTAGCTAGCAACACTTTACTTCCCATCCAGGTGTAGGGGTAAAGTAAAGGCCTACCCTCACTGTACCCCTAATTTACGCTAGGGGTAAAGTGATCAGGTTATTATAACAGAGCTCTCATTTACTATCGGTTCTCGAGTATGAAAACTATATTAGTTGATCTGCCCACGTTTTACTTTTTTGTTTATGGTTGCATGTATTAATTCTGTTTTCTTTTTACAAATCCTAGTTTCATATAATATAGATTTAACATAAATATAATGCTCCATAAAAAAAGCATGCTAAAAGCAAAAAAAAATGAAAAAATCTAAATCTATAAAAAAATTCATAGCAAATATATATACAGCATAATATATATTATGAATTACGATATTTTTAGTAGTATCGCCTTCTGCTATATCTGTAACTGGAAACGATTTATATATATAAATATTAAAAGTAAAATTTTATATTTATCTATACTTAATATAAGACAAAGTTCCAAAAAACTTTCTGGGTGAATCGATTTTCTCAAAATATACTGAACAGCATTTTTTTTAAAGGTATTATTTCACTTGAAAAAAACTCACTTCAAGTACTACATAACAAATTCAGATTCCGACATTTATATGACATATCTATACTAATATATAAAGCTGAAGTGTTTGTTTGTTTGAACACATTTATCTCAGGAACTACTTTACCAATTTGAAAAATTCTTTGAGTGTAAGTTACTCCATTTATCGAGGTAGGCTATAGGCATAACATCACGCCAAGATGAATAGGAGAGGAGCAGCGATAAAAAATAGGACGAAAACGGGAAAATCTAAAGCTGACTAAACGGTAATAGTTATTAAAAAATCATGTATTACAAAATTGTTCCCCTCTAAATGTTCTAAATAAAAGTCCACGACAGCATATGTCTAGCTTTTAAGGTTAACCCACTTTAACCATTTTTATGGTTATCAAAAGACTACACTACGAATCACGTTATAGCGAAACCGTGTTATAGGAGAGCTACTTTATTCGTTTACTTTAATGTGAATTCTATGCTGGTTACAAAAGTAGTAATAAAATTATTTTGCTATAATCCGCGAAGAAGTAAAATAGAAAATATATATAATGCTAAATGTAGAGTTGACCATCGGTTATCATACCTGATACATGCAGGATTCGTAAAAACACATGATCACATGATGAATCATAATTTTATTATTACTTTTGTATTATGGATCTCCGCAAAGTAACGCCTAATTCTATAAACTATTCTATGCTGGTTGATTTTTTATGGTTATCGAAAGACTATTACGTTTTTAGTTTATCTGGTGTCTAATATACTTACGAGGTAGCGAGCGGGCTGGCAGCCGCACGCAGGGCGCGCCGCGGGGCAGGCCGGTAGCGACGGTCGGCGCTGCAATACACACCTGTGCTAACTACGGAACTACCAAACATGCGGGTAGACGGAAACTCCTCTATCTGGCTCGAATACAGACCTGAATCTATTATTACCAAGAGGGTGTAGGGGGGACCGAGAAGAGGTGATAAGGCGAGAGGGGAATAGATGTAGAAGGGAGCGAAACGTTAAAGTCGAGAGGGGAGAGGAAAGGGGATAAGGGGGAACGATTATTGTTCGCATTAACCGTCGTCCCTTGCTTGGATGAGAACGGTTATATGGGGGGAAGGGGGGTAATGAGGGGAACAGTTATAGAGGGAGGTAATAGATGGAATAGCCTAAACTTAAGGATATTGCTGAATTTAACGTTTAAATCTCATACTAATTCCAAGTCCTAAATAGAAAGGCGCGAAGGGCATGGGTAAGGATAAAAAAGAGGATGGTGGGGGAAAGAGGAGCGAGAAAACCAAATAGTGGAAAAAGGGGGGGTCAAGGGGAACGGTGATAGGGATTAACAATTATAGGTGAAGAATGGTTGTATAGGTGGAAGGGGTAATAGGGGAAAGAGTCTAAACTGCCTTTTGAGTTTCTCTTCAGTTTTGTACTTTGAAACTAAATATAAACTCGATCGCAAATTAACACTTTCAGTTGATTTGACTGATAAAAAAAAAAATATCAATAAAAATTATGTACATACTACTAATTTAGGTTAAGTTTACTAATTTTGGTTAATGTTTTGTAACCAAATTAAATGTTTTTTTATTTTTTTTAATATAATTTTTTTTTATGTAAGGCTCCAATTTCTTGTCTTTCCAAAAAAAACAACAGATATTGAAGGATATTTAATAATAGATTCAAATCAAACATAGAAAAGTAATACAAAAAATATTTTTACTCCTTAAATATTTTTTCCTTCTACCCACATATATAAAAATTGCAACAAAAAAAATATAAGCCTACAATTGAATATAACATGCATGGCTAAATATTATGCATATTTATACACAAATATAATTATACTTAAAATAACCGCCATGCTTACATAATAGCAATATAGTATATGAAACTTGCTAAATATGCTGTTTATGCAGATGTGCAAATATTGTGTGTGTCGCTTGGCTTGAAATTTCAGATTATTTTTGTATAAAACTCACTAAATTAAATTAATAAAAAATCTCAAGTCCAAAAAATCTGTCTGTATCTGATCGATTTTCTTAAAATCTTCTAAACGGATTTCTGTACGGTTTTTACTAAAAGTTAATACAACAATTCGGAAGATTTAGATTAAAAGTAAATTACGGGTTTGTGCAAATTGCATGTGGGCCTCTATGGACCCAATAGTCGATCTCACCTGCTAGAATAAGACCTTGTAGCCTATAACATCCGCGGTTGTGGGTTCGATTCCTGCCGAGGGCCAACATAAGTTTGGTAGCCTTCGAGTCTGGTTGTATAGTTGTATTTACATATACATACATATATACATACATATATATATATATATATATATATATATATATATATATATATATATATATATATATATATATATATATATATATATATATATATATATGTATATTAACATACATTTACATATACATACATATACATATATATATATTTACATATACATACATATATACACATATATATATATATATATATATATATATATATATATATATATATTAAATACAACTATACAACCAGACTCGAAGGCTAACAAACTTATGTTGGCCCTCGGCAGGAATCGAACCCACAATCCGCGGAGCTGCAGGCAGGGTCACTACCCACTGCGCCAACGGGTCAGTCATATAAATTTACATCAGGATGTACGCTGCGAACAGACCCCGTAGAGGTCACGACCCTCAACATTGAGTACGACGACTCGAGAATACATAAACTATGTTTGTGTTGTGTTTCTGTGTGTTTGTCCTCCACTTTGTATACTTACCCTGTGGTGTGTGTGTGCGGGGAGTGCGCGGGCGGCGCGGGCAACGCCAGGCGCGCGGACTCGGTGGGCGGAGCGGCCATGATGGCGGCGCGCAGACGCATGCGGTGCGACGCCGCACGCTCTTGGAACTCTCTGGAAACAATACATTATACACTGTCCATTATATTAACCATCTTTTGACAGATTGACGATTTACATATTTAGTGATGTCCTAAAGATTCTCGTATGCGATACCATTCCGATTATAGTACCTACTATCATTAATCGAATTACGTACCTAAGTAATTCGATTAATGATAACCTACGTAAACTAATAACAGATATAGAAATCAACATTTTGATTTAATATTGCCTTAGTTTCTTGAAAATAAATGTTAATCCGTGTGTATTTATTATAATCATAAAAAATATATTATACATCAACTGGCAACATCAACAGACCTTCCGCTCGGCCGCCATTTTGACGTGATCTGTCACTCTCAACGAAACGCCCGTGATAGTCACACGCATTTACGTTCGCTGAGTGTTCTCTCGCATCTGTTACACCTTGAGTTAAGTAGCTTTATTCCTCGGAAAAACTTTTGTGAAACTTATATTAATTGATCGTGAAAATGCCGAAAGGACGTGTGTTGAAAGCACAATCGAGACAGTTAGTGTTAAAACTTCATGAGTATTTTGAGCAAGAAAATCAAAATGGCGGACCTCTTATACCTATCACGCAAGTCCGAAACCGTGTTGCAGCCGCGTTGGGGATCAGTCTATCAACTGTGACTAAAATCACTACTGATGCCTACGGCAGGAGCGGCTTGGAGCAAAACAAACCATCTACACCAAAAAGAAAGCGCCGGGCTCATAAGGTGACAGCTGTTGATGACTTTGACGCTGACGCTATTCGTCGTCATGTATATGATTACTACTTGAGAAAAGAAATTCCAACTTTGAGAAAACTTATTGTTTCTTTGAAAAGAAGTGGTCTATTTCATGGTGAAAAATCTTCTTTGGTCAAAGTTTTAAACACAATTGGCTTTTCATATAAAAAGTTAAATAAAAGAAAATTATTAATGGAACGCACAGATATAGCTATAGCACGTTGTGATTTTTTAAGAGAGGCAAAGAAAATACAAGATTGGGCAAATATTGTTTTCACGGATGAAACATGACTCAACGCTAACCACACACCATCTCGTTTCTCGACTGATGATACTGCTGATTCCACTTCCTCAGTACCAATGGGAAAAGGTGAGCGCCTAATCATTTGCCATGCAGGTACAGCAAAAGGATTTGTACATGACGCACTGTTGGCATTTAAATCGAAGAAATCAAATGACTACCACGAAGAGATGAATGCAAATGTGTATGAAGAGTGGTTCAAAAAAATGCTCATTTCATTGGAAGAACCAACAATAATTTTTATTGATAATGCGCCCTACCACTCCCGTCAAATTGACAAAATGTCAACACAGGCTAATAAAAAGCATGAAATAATTAATTGGCTTCGGGACAATGGAGAAAATGTGGACGACTCAATGTTAAAAGTTGAATTAATAAAAATATTAAAAACCAAAAAGAGAGCAAAACGCTATGTAATCAATGAAATGGCAGCAGAATATGGCCATACTGTTCTTCGGATTCCTCCATACCACTGCCAGTACAACGCAATAGAACTTATATGGGCACAAGTAAAAGGGCATGCTGCGAGATGCAATACAAGCCCCCCATTCACAGCGAATAAAATGTTGCAATTGCTAAAAAATGCTTGCACCCACGTAACGGCCGAGAACTGGGCAAGTGTGGTGGAAAGAACTAAAAGAGTAATATTCTCTGATTGGGAACGTGATATTGCGTTTGATAATATATTATCTACACAAGAGCTAATAATAACTGCTACTGAAGACTCCTCATCGGAGGAGTCTAGTGTTGATTATCATTCCGACGACTCGTGCTAATAAAATAAATTAAAATATCCTGATTGTTTTATTTGTATTCATGTATTAACTAAGAAGAAAGTAAAACTTTATATAATGTTATTAAATGTCTTTTAATACTCGTAACATCGATTTCTACCGATTATTTTTAATCTGTGGCATAATCGTAGTAACCCATTATGTGTGACATCACTAAGTGGGCGGTACCCATCCATAAAGTACAAATATTATTTGTATGATATTTGTACGTAAGCAATACAAAACTTAATGAGCGTGAGCTGTCAAAAGACTGATAATATGATGGACGCAGTATATCATACTCCTGCACTAATCCCACTCTAAGTGGAGTAGGTACAACATGTATATAAAATTCAAAATTCAAAAATTCAAAATATTCTTTATTCAAATAAACTTGTAAACAAGTACTTTTGAATCGTCAACTCTACTGCTGGTTCGGAAAGCTGTTCCTACCGAGAAGAGCCAGCAAGAAACTCGGCGGTTGCTCTTTTAAAAATATAATTCTTAATACTATTTACATTAAGTCGTTACTGTCTTGTACAGGTTCAAACAGAGCTATATCCACACATTCTTATCTTCTAAATAATCTTCAAGAGTATAGTAGGCTTTCTGTATCAGCCTCTTTTTAACAGTGATTTTAAACTGCTGTAATGGCAGTGCTGAAATTGATTGCGGAATTTTATTATAGAATCTTATACCAAAACCCACAAACGAGTTACGTACTTTTGCAAGGCGCAAAGCAGGAGCCGCAAGCTTATGTCGGTTCCTGCTTTGTCTATTGTATACATCACCTATCGTTTTATAATTCTTTATATTTTTATGTACATAAATTAAATTGCTCAAAATATACTGTGAAGCAAATGTAAGAATACCTGTTTCATTAAACTTCTCTCGCAGGGAATCACGCGGTCCTAAATTATAAATGCCACGTATAGCTCTATATAAGTAAGTATATGTTCACCAGTTGTCTGTCACCCATAACACAATTATTAAGTCCTACAGTAAGTAACTTTGGGGACGGACGACCTTGTGTGTAATTCCCATATATCTATTATTATTATTGCTTATTATGTAAACGTAAATGTAAAATGCAACATGTAAATAAACATGTTGTCACATGAAAAAGTAATGATGAAATTATTTTGGTATTATCCACTCCAAATTATTAATTTAGAGCGAGCATAAGCAAATTATGTTGTAACATGATTTGGTTACTTATTTTACGACCGGCCGCCTGCCTGACGTTAATTTACCTTAGTCGGCTTTTACGACGCCTCGGTAAGTAAGGAGAGTGGTCTATTCTACTCAGCCGGGTACCACACGGCAGCTCGATTTACCTTAGTCGCCTTTACGACACCTCTTTAAGTAAGGAGAGTGGTCTATTATATTCAAAATTATTTTGCAATAATACGCGAATATATAAAATATATAGAAAATGTTTTTTTTTTTTTATATGACCGCGCTTCGATTATTTTAGGATAACACAAACAAAATCGCAAAAATGCTTTGCGATTTTGTCGTGGAGTCTATCTCTTGATGATGCTTCGGTTGCGGGGCGAAACGATTGTTGAGTTTGTGATAGTGAACGTATGTAGTGCTTGTGTATTGTGGTGGCGATGGTGGTGGTTTGTGCATGTGTTTTTACGAATCCTGCATGTATCAGGTATGAAAACGGATTGTCCACTCTACATATAGCATTACATATATTTTCTATTTTACATCATCGCGAATTATAGCAAAATAATTTCAATATTACTTTTGTATTATGGATCTCCGCAAAGTAGTGACGCCTAATTCTATAAATTATAATATTTTCATTACTTTTATTAGCCGTATTGTATCTGGCTGAGTAGAATATACCACCCTCATTTGTTACCGAGGTGTCTTAAAAGGCGACTAAGGTAAATTGACCCACCGTTTGGTATCCGGTTTAGTAGAATAGACCACCCTCTTTCTTACCGAGGTGTCGTAAATGGCGACTAAGGTAAGTTGAACCACCGTTTGGTATCCGGTTTAGTAGAATAGACCACCCTCTTTCTTACCGAGGTGTCGTAAATGGCGACTAAGGTAAGTTGAACCACCGTTTGGTATCCGGTTTAGTAGAATAGACCACCCTCTTTCTTACCGAGGTGTCGTAAATGGCGACTAAGGTAAGTTGAACCACCGTTTGGTATCCGGTTTAGTAGAATAGACCACCCTCTTTCTTACCGAGGTGTCGTAAAAGGCGACTAAGGTAAGTCGACCCGCCGTGTGGTATCCGGCTGAGTAGAATAGACCACCCTCTTTCTTACCGAGGTGTCGTAAATGGCGACTAAGGTAAGTTGAACCACCGTTTGGTATCCGGTTTAGTAGAATAGACCACCCTCATTTCTTACCGAGGTGTCGTAAAAGGCGACTAAGGTAAGTCGACCCGCCGTGTGGTATCCGGCTGAGTAGAATAGACCACCCTCATTTCTTACCGAGGTGTCGTAAAAGGCGACTAAGGTAAGTCGACCCGCCGTGTGGTATCCGGCTGAGTAGAATAGACCACCCTCATTTCTTACCGAGGTGTCGTAAAAGGCGACTAAGGTAAGTCGACCCGCCGTGTGGTATCCGGCTGAGTAGAATAGACCACCCTCTTTCTTACCGAGGTGTCGTAAAAGGCGACTAAGGTAAGTTGACCCACCGTTTGGTATCCCGTTTAGTAGAATAGACCACCCTCTTTCTTACCGAGGTGTCGTAAAAGGCGACTAAGGTAAGTTGACCGACCGTTTGGTATCCCGTTTAGTAGAATAGACCACCCTCTTTCTTACCGAGGTGTCGTAAAATATGAGGTTAGTTAACGTCAGACAGGCGGCCGGTCGTAAAAAAGCAGCCAAATCATGTGACAACATGTTGTGCCGACCCCACTTCGAGTGGGATAAGGTCAGGAAGATGATGCACTGGGAGAGTAAATCGGTCACCTGTCAAAGTCCTCAGCCTCCTCCTCCTCCAGGTTGATGAACTCCTGCCTCTCCTCAGCGTCGCCGGAGTACACGTTCTGCTCGCGCTCAATCAGGTGGGCGCGCTCGCCGATGTGGTGGCCTTTGGGCAACAAACACTCAAATATAACCTCGAAAATACCTGGTGTAGTGTATTAATATAACACAGGCTCAAACACGCACTTACTGTTAGCATTTATGCTTTATTTATGCTCTCTAAGACAGAGCTTCTTAAACTGTGGGTCGCGACTCCCAGGGGGGTCGCAAGACTACTGAAAGGGGCGTCGCAAAGATCTGATACTTTTCAATCATTATTGATACAACTACATGGCTGCAGCTGTCCTTTAAATAACTTTTCTAACAAAGATTTATTGATATTTCTCTTCCTAAGTTCCTTCATTACCCCTTTTCATTAAATTTATGATTGGTTAGTTTACAACAATTATAAATATTATAACAATTATAAAATTGGTATACACACTATGTACAAATATAAATACAAATAAAAATCATACAAAATACTATTGTAGTTTTATTATAACTATTTTTTGAAAAAAGTGGCAATGCAAAACTGTTATTTACGTTGTAAAATAGTGCGATATTACATCTACATCTACGGTTAATATATATTTCATTATATGGAGGAGGGGGTCGTTTAAAATTTCCTAAGCTTTAAAGGGGTCGCTATATAAAAAAGTTTAAGAAGCCCTGCTCTAAGAGATACTTATAAGCTGTGGTAGCCCAGCGGTAACACCGTGCGACTCTTACGAGGAGGTCACGGGTTCAAACCCGGGCAGACACCGATGAGTTTTTCTGTTAAAACTTATGTCTTATTGATAAATGCAATTTATCACACGCTTTTCAGTGAAGGAAAACATCGTGAGGAAACCTGCATATCTCTAGAGAATTCTGGAGATATGTGTAACCTACCCGTATTGGAGCAGCGTGATAGGTCTAAGCTCCAACCCTTCTCTCCAAAAACGGAGAGAAGAGGCCTACTCTCAGCAGTGGGATAGTAACAGGCCGATACTTAAGAGATACTTTGAAAAAGCTGAGGTGCATACGAACCCGCTCGTCGCGGGGATGGTTAAATACACCTGCTATGATAAAAAGTTTTTAATCCAAATATCATAGACGCCCTAATTGTTCTATCTGACCAAGACGATCATTTCACGATCGCCAATGCTAGTATACTAAACACACACATTCACACACAGCGTCTTCGCCGGCGAAGACTAGGTTTTAGACCCGTTTTCTAACGTCAAACGGAATAGGCGTCCAGCCCAAAGTGTTATGAGATTAGGACTTTTCCGCAAGTCCGATACAGTCCTCCACAACGAGTCGTTTTAAGCCGAGGTCTGGCCTCACAGGAGGCACCCTTAAAGTCGCTCCTAGGATGCTGCGAGTTTCGTTCGAGACTCGCTCTCCCAATTTTTTCACTCCGGCGATGCTTCTGCGCTCGCCCACTCCCTCGGTGGGTTAGTGTCCGAAAAAAAACTTAGAACGGTCGTTAGCTAGCGACCTCCCTGTTAGGTAGGCACAGTCACCAGTACGGTTGAGTCTAGGCTTTCAGTACGATAGCGCCTGCAGTGTGCTCATTCGCCTACAGCTAGGAACTGTTTAGCTTAGCTCGGCAAAACTATAAGCTAAGAGATAGATTGCCTACGTAGTCTTCTCTGATGCTTGGTAGGGACTAGGGATGTGACTTGGAGTAGAAAAAATCGATTAATAAATAATCGATTTTTATCGATTAATAAATAATCGATTTTTATCCCTTTAAAAATTATCAATTTTTTTAAATCGATTATTTTGTTATGAAATAATCGATTTTAAAAAATTCGATTATTTTGTTACGAAATAATCGATTTCTTTTAATCATTTTTTATTTCGAAAATTGTCTTTTGTAATAATAATAATTAATTACAATAAAGGCTAATCAAAGTAGACAACTACCAAGAAATAATATCAGATCCGCTGTTTGTGAAATTGGATTAAAATGTGTAGTTTGGCTAAATTGGTTGCATCCAACAATGCATATCTAATTTGAACAAACAAGAAAAAGAGTAAAAAAGAAAAAGGGATACATAAAATAATCGATTTAAAAAAAACGTTTTTTGATGAAAAAATAATCGATTATTTTTTCACATCGCTAGTAGGGACGGACTTACAGAAGTTATTATAAACAAATACAAAGTGATTGGTGTAAGATTTTTACAATCTACTCTACAGAATTTGAATTTGAATATACTCACCAATGGACATTTTCTTGACACCAGTGCGGGAGTCCTGTAATGTCTTCCGGGTCTCCTTCACACCGTTTGGCCCAATCTTGGTGCTGCTCGACGAGCTGAATACCTGAAACCGTTACAAGCAAAATATTATTACGGAGGGCAACATATCGCTCGTGAGCTCCAATATTTGAACGGGCGGACTAAAGTGAAAATACCCGGGAATAGGGATGTCACTTGGAGTAGAAAAAATCGATTAATAAATAATCGATTTTTATCCCTTTAAAATAATCTGTTTTTAAAAAATCGATTATTTTGTTCCGATTATAATCGATTTATTAATCATCGATTTTTTTCTGACTATTTGCAAAGTTGTCTTTTTTTTAATATTAATAATTAATTACAATAAAGGCTAATTAAAGTGGACAACTACCAAGAAATAATATCAGATGCGCTGTATGTGACATTGGATTAAAATGGTGTAATGGTGATTTGATTTTATAGGCTACGAACCTGCGGGTTCCCATTAGGTCCACTTGACATAACCACTGTGCTGCTTGAAAATGAACTGGCGCCCATACCGTGTCCGTCTGGCATATCTACTGCTAGAATAAACGGATATAGACACGTAAAAAAATAATGAAAGACAATTGAAAATGACTGGCCCGTTGGCGCAGTGGGTAGTGACCCTGCATTCAGCTCCGCGGGTCGCGAGTTCGATTCCCGCCGAGGGCCAACATTTTCTATAAAAATGAATTTGTTGGTCTTCGAGTCAGGGTGTGTATTTGTATTTAAGTATGTATTTAAAAATATATATAAGTATATATTTACCAGTTGCCGGTCACCCACAACACAAGTATTAAGTTATTTTGGGGACGGACGACCGTGTGTGTAAGTGTCCCATATATTTATTTATTTATTTATTATTTATTTTTTATGCTATTAGTGAAAATAGCTCATATAGAAAAGGCACGAAATGCAAGATTAAATACCGACATATAATCAGATAGCTGTGATAGCCCAACGGCCCCGGATGGGTTCGAAACTAGTCGGGCCAACCCAATAGAATAAGACGTGAGTATAGCCGGTTCTATACATTAACTTAGCCAAATTTTATTATAATATTGGTCTAGCGATTTGGCGTGAAAGCGTAACAGACAGATATCGCATTTATAATATTAGTATGTATCTATTATTACACACAGTTGTAGTTTATTTATATTTGAACAATTTATTTTTTATTTATTTATTTATTTGCATTCAAATATGTTACATATTTGCCCGGTTAGGGCGTTGCAAAATATTATACACACGTCTAACATTATACAAAAATCTAATTTTAACATGTCAATATTTAAATAATCAATAATTTCAATTTAGTAAGAAAATAGTGTTTAATTATATTCATAATGTCGTATAATTATATTCATAATGTATTTAAATTTGTACATGACACATAAATTTGGCAGAAGCCGGATGTGTGAATATTTGTATAACATATATGAACTATGGAATGCTAATTAATATTATGTTACATGCTTCTAAAATCATCCTATACAAGTTTCAGCCATGATAGCTTCGTGAGCCTTAGATCACATAAGAATTTTCATACATGTTTTTTTTCCGTACAGCCAGTGGCGTAATGTGTTAACGTGGCGTAATGTATTAACGTGGCGTAATGTGTTAACGTGGCGTAGTGACACAATATATATACAGTAATATACTATTTGTTATGTGCTCCTAAAATCATCCTATAAAAGTTTCAGCCATAATAGCTTCGTTACCCTTAGGTCACATAAGAATGGTCTCACTTTTTTCCCATACAGCCAGTGGCATAATGTATTATATTAACGTGGCATAGTGGCACAATAGATAGTAAGAAAAAATATTCACTTGTATAGTAAAAATAGCGATAGGTAGGACAGACATACTCGAATCACCAAAATGTCCGAAAATCATTTGTCGGTCTCGGTACACGGTTTTATAACAAGATTCCTATACTTGTCTAGACTTGCCTTACTAAATTGCTAAATTGGTTTCATCCAACAATGCATATCTAATCTTAAAAAACAAAAAAAAGAGGAAAAAAGAAAAAGGGATACCTAAAATAATCGATTTTAGATAAAAAAAATAATCGATTATTAAAAATCGATTATTTTTGATGAAAAAATAACCGATTATTAAAAATCGATTATTTTTGATGAAAAAATAATCGTTTATTAAAAAACGAATTTTTTGAAAAATAATAGATTATTTTAAAAATCGATTGAAAAAAACAGGCCATTACCTGAGAAAAGTCTGTTGAGTGTTGGCATCTGTGATGCCATCATGAATGGCATCATGGCGTTGCTGCGCCGTCCGCCCATGATGGCGAGCGGGCTCTCAGCCATCATCCCAAAAGGATCCGAGAATAGAGAGCTCATCATGTTGTTCATCTGCCTCATATGCCTCATGTGCGACCTGAACAAAACACTTTGAACATGTTAAATATATATAGGACATAAAATGAATTGATATATATATGGGACACTTACACACGGTCGTCCCTCCCCAAAGTAAGTAACTTAATACTTATGTTATGGGTGAGAGACAACTGGTGAATATATACTTATATATTTTTTAAATACATACTTAAATACAATTATACACCCAGACTCGAAGACCAACAAATTCATTTATAGAAAATGTTGGCCGTCGGCGGGAATGAAACCTGCGACCCGCGGAGCTAACGGCAGAGTCACTACCCACTGCGCCAATGGGGCAGTCAATATGGTGTTTGTTAAAATCAAACACCATATTGATGAGATTATTATGTAGTAACCTAGTTGACCGGGCCTTGCTCTGTAATTTATTACAAAAAAAAATACCTGCTGAATAAACTGAATAACTGTTTCCTGAATAAACTATGTTTACTTGACAGTTTATGGCAAAAATAGTGTTTTATACTCAATATAAATTTTAGTATTTTTTAATGCCCCAAAACAGGGATCTTCTTCTTCTTCTTCTTCTTCTGGGAGTAGTGGCTTTGCAGGGCCATAAGGCCCAGTATCACTTTGACCATCACTGATCTATTGTGATCGCCACTGACTACAGTTCGCTGCCAATGCAGGTGATCTCCAGAAATTCCAGGATCTTCTTGGCAGCGAGATCCTTCACCTCTTTTGGGCGCAGACAATGCGACCCTAGGAGAGAGTATCGAATGTGAACCAGCGCAGGACAGTCGCACAGGATATGCATGGGTGTTTCCTCCGCCTCTAGGCAGAGTCTGCACGATCCTGTATCTGACAGCTTCAGGTTTAACATGTGTTTATTTAGTCCACAGTGCCCTGTAAGCGCCCTTGCTAGTTTACTTAAGTTGGTTCTACTAAGCGCTAAGATTTTACAAGTAGCTCTTTTGTTAAAGGCTTTCATTAGTGCTTTCGAGTGTTTTAATCCCGGACTGTTTCTCCAGAGATTAAGTGTATGATAGAAACAATAGGTTTCCAGAGTAAGCATGGCCAAACTTTTTGGAATTCCACAGATTGGTTCCGGTCCCATCTGCGGCATTTTGGCAGCTGCTTTGGCAAGATCATCGGCTATTTCGTTGCCGGGAATTCCTGCGTGTCCTGGTACCCAACGTAGTATCACCCTGTTACCAGAGCCCAGGGTGTTGAGTAAATTTTTGCAGTTTTCAACCAGCCTCGACTTTGTAGTCTCTGTAGATAGAGCTGTTAGAGCCGCCTGGCTGTCTGAGTGAATGTATATTGTGCGGTTAAGGTAGTTGCTCCGAAGCAGAGTTACAGCACATTCAATTATGGCATACACCTCTGCTTGGAATATGGAGGTAAACTTGCCTAGATTTTGACGAATCATCAGTCTAGGCATTTCCCCATAAGTACCGCATCCTACCTCATTTCCTGACTTGGAGCCATCAGTAAACCACTTAAGACTTCCAGATTTCCAAGTTACCTGGTTATGGAGCCAAGCATCTCGAATGGGTATTTCCACTGAGTATTTCCTGTGGAAAGTAAATTTGGGGACCATCATATCTGACGGCATGCCCAAAACTGGTATATTAAGTATTGTGTCTTGAAAAGATCTCAACACTTTAGACTGCCATGTCATTCTAGCCTGGTGGGTGATTCTGTACATGCTGGCCCTTGCTTCCTTTTCGACATACAAGTGGAGCGGGGGCAGATTCAGCAGGGCATTCAGTGCAGCACCAGGTGAAGTAGACATGGCTCCGGTAACTAGGAGACAGGCTGTTCTTTGTAGGCCAGCTAATCTAGTTTGTATGGTTGTCTGCGTCGTTTTCCTACACCAAGCCACTGACGCGTAAGAGACTATTGGTCTCACAATGGCAGTGTATAGCCACAGAGCAACTTTTGGTTTGAGTCCCCATCTGTTGCCCGCTAGCCGACCGCATGTATTTAAGGCCATTTTAGCCTTTTTCAGTATACCATCAACATGTGAGTTCCAAGTTAGCTTTTGATCTAGGATAATTCCCAGGTACTTGACCTCGTTTGAAAATGGTATAATTTTTCCTTTCAACTGGGGCGGCCTAAGTGCTTCAAGCTTAGTTCGTCTAGTGAAAGGAACAATGACAGTTTTATCGGCGTTAATGGAGAGATCGTTCTCTGTACACCATCTGTCAATTATTATTAGTGCTTTTTGTATAAGATACGATATATTGCTGAGACTGCTGCCTCTCACCGTCACCACCAAGTCATCCGCATAGCCTTGGGTGTCAATGCGGAGGTCGTTCATCTTATACAATAATTCATCCACGGCTAAGGTCCAAAGCAAGGGTGAAAGTACGCCGCCCTGCGGGCAGCCCCTTGTTGTATAAACCTCAGCTTTGCTAAACTTCGTTTAGCTCTAGTCTAGCTAATCTGTTAGTGAGCAACGATTCTATCCAAGCAATTGTGGTTCCGTCTACCAGTTTCCTAGTAAGGCCCCGCACCAGCGTTCGGATAGGAGTGTTGTCGAAAGCCCCCTCAATATCAAGGAAGGCCGTCAGGGCTACTTCCTTGTCCTCCAGTGCCTTTTCCACCCTATCAATAAGGCATAGTAGGGCAGTTTCCGTAGAACGGCCTCTACAGTAGGCATGTTGACTATTATGGATGGGTCTAAATATTATAACCTCATCCCTAATGTATCGATCAATTACCTTCTCCATAGTTTTAAGCAGGAAAGAGGAGAGGCTGATGGGTCTAAAGGATTTTGGAGAGGAATAGTCCTTCCTTCCAGCCTTCGGTATAAACACGACCTTAATTTTGGTCCAACGTTCCGGTATATAACCCCAGGCATAGCTGGTCCTGAAGATTTTTATCAGATGCGGTAATAAGATGTCCACACCTTTCTTAAGCAGAGTAGGTGTGATACCATCAAGCCCGCCACTTTTGTTGCCATTGAAAGAGTCGATGGCCCATCTCACTATCTCGGGTCTTATAATTCTGGCGGCCTTTTTCCAGTCCTCATGACGAGGCCGGCACGGGGTACGCGCCAGGTTATTAGCAGCACTAGGATCAAGTGCTCCCGGAAAATGAGTGTTCGCTAGTATCGCCAGCGTTTCTTGTTCACTTGATGTGAAAGAGCCATCAGGCCTTTTAATAAGACCCAGTTGGTTAGTACTGACCTTGGATAGCATTTTATGGAGTCGTGCACTTTGAGGTGTGTTTGATATGTCCTCGCAGAACTTCCTCCAAGACGCCCTCTTGGCTTTCCTAATTTCTTTGCTGTATTCAGTTTGGGCTTCGCGGTATAGTCCCCATTCCTGGGTTCTTTTAGCCCTATTGAATAATTTACGTGTTTTCGCCCTTAAATTGTTAAGTTTAGAGTTCCACCACGGTACTTTTCGCTTGGATTTCCTGGTCTTTTGTGGACAGCTGTCTTCGAATGCCTTAATAGTACCTTCGGTGACAGTATCCACCGCTAGGTCGAGAATCTCCGGCGATTGGATTCTTCTGGGTACTGTTTCCAGGTTTCTTCCCAGGAAGGTTTTGAAGTCATCCCAGTTAGTGCATCTGGGATCCCGGAAGATAGAGATTTTGGTTGCCAGTTCAATTGTCAGATCTATGCGAATATGTCTGTGGTCTGACAATGAATTTTCATTGCTTACCTTCCAGTTACTAACGTGCCTGGCTATATTTGGTGTAGCAAAGGTAATATCTAGTACTTCTTTCCGCGTTCTAGTCACAAAAGTTGGGGTGTTCCCTATAAACAGGGATAAAAGGAGATTTTTATTTAAATAAAACCCAGCTAGATCGATTTTTTTTCCTCCAAAACCACCTAAATGTTGAATTTCAGGAAAATCGTTCAAGATGTTTCCGAGATTCCGAAAATATATATAAATACATACAAAATTAAGTCATTTACATATTAAAGATAAAAAAAAAATGTATATTTCAATCAACTTTGTATTATAAACTGATGTGTTAAGTTCTTTCTGGTAACTTAAAATTAAATTAAATTCGTCATCCTCCTGCCCTTATCCCACTCTAAGTGGGGTCTGCACAACATGCTTTTCTCTTCCATTCTCTCCTATCATTTGTCAACTCTGGCGCTACTCCTATTATATGCATGACATACTTCACACATTCCAACCATCTCATTTTAGGCCTCCCTCTAGCCACAGATCCATTTATGTATATCATTCATACATGTATATTGAATAATTGAAATACAACAAGAATTATATTTAGAAAAGAGGAACTGAGTTTCTTAGTTAGTTACTTTGCTGTCTTTTCTTGGTAGCGACAATTTACCGAAGCATCAGTGAATTGACAGTACAAAAGCACTTGCTTAAAAGTTTAGTTGAATAGACAATATTTAGAATTGCAACATAGAATTGTAAATATTTTCTATTTTACGAAGAATTGTAAATATTGTCTATTTTACTTCGTTGCAGATTATAGCAAAACAATTTTATTATTACGTTTGTATTATGGATCTCCACAAAGTAATGCCTAGTTCTATAAATTTGGTTATATCTTTCTCTTAAACAAGACACGCTTAAAGTTCACAACTTGTGACCTGATTCAAATATCAATACTAAAAATAGGCAGCAGCAGAAACAGATTACAAACCTGTTATTAAGCTTAGTGTTTACTAGCGATGACTGTTATGGGAAAAAACATATTCTGTAGGTTTTTATAGTCAATATAAACAATGAAGGAATTAAGAGTCTACTTAAAATAGGTAACATATTGTACTTTCTCAGTATTTTTTTAATATACATATATTTTATTCATTTCAATAAACATACAGTTCTCTCATACATAATCTTACATATTACTATTGGATCAATTTGAAATATCGAATTGAAAAAAATACGACAACAATATTGATATGGGCGTTTTATTTTAAGAGATTTTATGGTCTCAAAACTGCAAAAAATGATAACTAAACTACATATAAGTAGAATTAAAATGTATACTAAGAGATGTTGCACAAATATAAACATAATTAAAACTAAAAACTAAAGCGTTGTATCTCAATTTTTTTTCCAACCTGACATTTTGTAAGCATTGCTATCGATGTTTACGTGATAATGTATGCGGTAAGCGCAAGTGTGAAATGTTGTTACAATCTCTATAAACAATTCTGTATCAGATTCAATTATATTTGGATTATCAATAAAAACTATTATAATCAAATTATTACCCAAAAAACGGATCATCATCCACGTCGCCCATCAGGGAACCAAACAGAGACATTGTGAACTCGCTCGCTGCTATTTTTTGCTATAAAAATTTAGACTTGTATAAATTACGTTTATATAGCTCAATTCACAGCTGGAAAAACACCCGTACGCTGAAAGGTCGTTGAAAAATCGAAACCTCTAGCAAATGGCAACTATGAATGGCAATCTACTAGGGATGTAAGAAATAATCTATTTGTACATTAATCCATTATTTTGTTAATAATCGATTTTTTACATTAAAAACATTTTTTTAAATCGATTATTTTTAATTGTCCTCTTTTTTATTATTTTTTAAGACAAGATATGCATTTTTGCATGAAACCAATGTAGACAAACTATACATTTTAATCAAATTTGACAAACTGCGTATCTGCTATTTTTAACTCATAGTTGTCGACTTTAATTAGTCTTTATTCTAATCTAATTAAATGTAAAAAATAAAAAAGGAAGTTTTTAAATTATCAAAAAAAATATTAATTAATCGATTTTTTCGCTTCGAGATAACTGATTTATTTTCAAGGAAGAAAAATCGACTATTTATTCATCGATTTTTCCACTCAAAGTACATCCCTACGTGACATGAATAATAAATGACTGATTTTAATTGTAGATGTCCATAAAAATGTCAATTTAATATGCGATAGATAATATTGTTATTATACACTGTCCATTATATTAACCATCTTTTGACAGATTGACGATTTACATATTTAGTGATGTCCTAAAGATTCTCGTATGCGATACCATTCCGATTATAGTACCTACTATCATTAATCGAATTACGTACCTAAGTAATTCGATTAATGATAACCTACGTAAACTAATAACAGATATAGAAATCAACATTTTGATTTAATATTGCCTTAGTTTTTTGAAAATAAATGTTAATCCGTGTGTATTTAATATAATCATAAAAAATATATTATACATCAACTGGCAACATCAACAGACCTTCCGCTCGGCCGCCATTTTGACGTGATCTGTCACTCTCAACGAAACGCCCGTGATAGTCACACGCATTTACGTTCGCTGAGTGTTCTCTCGCATCTGTTACACCTTGAGTTAAGTAGCTTTATTCCTCGGAAAAACTTTTGTGAAACTTATATTAATTGATCGTGAAAATGCCGAAAGGACGTGTGTTGAAAGCACAATCGAGACAGTTAGTGTTAAAACTTCATGAGTATTTTGAGCAAGAAAATCAAAATGGCGGACCTCTTATACCTATCACGCAAGTCCGAAACCGTGTTGCAGCCGCGTTGGGGATCAGTCTATCAACTGTGACTAAAATCACTACTGATGCCTACGGCAGGAGCGGCTTGGAGCAAAACATACCATCTACACCAAAAAGAAAGCGCCGGGCTCATAAGGTGACAGCTGTTGATGACTTTGACGCTGACGCTATTCGTCGTAGTTTTGAACACAATTGGCTTTTCATATAAAAAGTTAAATAAAAGAAAATTATTAATGGAACGCACAGATATAGCTATAGCACGTTGTGATTTTTTAAGAGAGGCAAAGAAAATACAAGATTGGGCAAATATTGTTTTCACGGATGAAACATGGCTCAACGCTAACCACACACTATCTCGTTTCTGGACTGATGATACTGCTGATTCCACTTCCTCAGTACCAATGGGAAAAGGTGAGCGCCTAATCATTTGCCATGCAGGTACAGCAAAAGGATTTGTACAAGACGCACTGTTGGCATTTAAATCGAAGAAATCAAATGACTACCACGAAGAGATGAATGCAAATGTGTATGAAGAGTGGTTCAAAAAAATGCTCATTTCATTGGAAGAACCATCAATAATTTTTATTGATAATGCACCCTACCACTCCCGTCAAATTGACAAAATGCCAACACAGGCTAATAAAAAGCATGAAATAATTAATTGGCTTCGGGACAATGGAGAAAATGTGGACGACTCAATGTTAAAAGTTGAATTAATAAAAATATTAAAAACCAAAAAGAGAGCAAAACGCTATGTAATATATGAAATGGCAGCAGAATATGGCCATACTGTTCTTCGGATTCCTCCATACCACTGCCAGTACAACGCAATAGAACTTATATGGGCACAAGTAAAAGGGCATGCTGCGAGATGCAATACAAGCCCCCCCATTCACAGCGAATAAAATGTTGCAATTGCTAAAAAATGCTTGCACCCACGTAACGGCCGAGAACTGGGCAAGTGTGGTGGAAAGAACTAAAAGAGTAATATTCTCTGATTGGGAACGTGATATTGCGTTTGATAATATATTATCTACACAAGAGCTAATAATAACTGCTACTGAAGACTCCTCATCGGAGGAGTCTAGTGTTGATTATCATTCCGACGACTCGTGCTAATAAAATAAATTAAAATATCCTGATTGTTTTATTTGTATTCATGTATTAATTAAGAAGAAAGTAAAACTTTATATAATGTTATTAAATGTTTTTTAATACTCGTAACATCGATTTCTACCGATTATTTTTAATCTGTGGCATAATCGTAGTAACCATTATGTGTGACATCACTAAGTGGGCGGTACCCATCCATAAAGTACAAATATTATTTGTATGATATTTGTACGTAAGCAATACAAAACTTAATGAGCGTGAGCTGTCAAAAGACTGATAATATGATGGACGCAGTATAGTCATGTCATAGACTACTAATGTGCTACTCAGGGAGGTGAAACTCTCTAGAAGCACTTTTTGGGTAGCCAAGATCAAGTGCTTAATACATGAAGT
Organism: Morpho helenor; assembly: GCA_029227775.1. Classification (NCBI taxonomy): domain Eukaryota; kingdom Metazoa; phylum Arthropoda; class Insecta; order Lepidoptera; family Nymphalidae; genus Morpho; species Morpho helenor. The sequence goes on along the minus strand of JARGCU010000022.1, from coordinate 13,628,767 downwards.
TTACAATATTATAAGAAAACAAAGGTTAATTACGCTACCATTTGTAAAGTGACGACAACACTTGGGAACGGGCCCACTCTAAATTAAGAATACCCGGATGGAATCCATTTACCACTAGCCCAGTCCATTTGACTCTTGCTTTTTTCAAATTGCACCTTTTTTATATTTAAAAAAAAATTAATGAGCAAAGCTTGGTCATCCAGGTTGGTCTTGGCTTTTTATTAAACGGGTGTCTATCAGAATGCAGTACAAAGCCATCTAGTGGATTATTATGGCAACGTTGGATTTTTTTTTTTTTTGGGTTGTCTAAAGGAAGTTGTCTACTACAAGAAGATTGGAAATTTAGAGGAACTAATAATAAAACAACGGCGTCGTGCATGTATCCGGGACGAAAGACAGTTTGGGCATTTACATTACATTATTAAGTAAAATAAAGTTTAATTATAATATTACTTCTCTTTTATTTATTTTTTTATGAAAACATTTTCATTGAGCACACAATAACACAAGAAATTAAATAATTAAAAATAACTATATTCGAATTAACTTCTGCATATTATATAGTATCTTTGTAATAACATAAAATAAAAGAATGTATTAGACTATATTAAAATCTCTATTAAACAAGCATTTTGTAAATAGTTTACAAATTATGCTTTAGTACATTTTTTTACACCACATGCCTTTAATCTTAGACAAAAAACTAATTAACCGTATTCCTACATTAAAATTGAAGTTCAGAGTTGTTTTTTGCAAAGAGTTGCAACAGCTCATATTATTTACTACATATCTATTTGTACAATTCATAAAGATTATTAGAATACCAAAAAAACCCCTGAACTTAATTATAGCTGCAGTTAACAGAAATGCAAATTGTGTAAAAAAATTACTAAATTACAACATTAGATAGCTTTCGGAACCTACCATATTGCTGTAACAATTAAGGTCACCGATTTTTGTAGAACTTTATAATACTAACACAGTGAATTTGGAATGCATTTATACTAAATACTTATTTTAGATAATATAAAAAAGGTTCTTCACTAGCGAGTCTTCATGTGAGATACCAAACAACTCTTTTGGCTACATTTATACTTGCAAATATTAGATTTAAACGGCTTCTCACCAGTGTGAGTCTTCATATAACTTAACTAAATTAATTTTTTGACTAGATTTATCATTGCAAAGATCACACGAAAACGATAATAATAAAATTATTTGCTTTGCGGATTATAGCAAAATAATTTTATTATAACTTTTGTATTATGGATCTCCGCAAAGTAACACCTAATTCTATAAATTACATGCAAAAGGCTTCTAAATAGTGTGAGTCTTCATGTGTACAGCTAAATTACTGCTTTGGCTACATTTAAAATTGCATATACTACCTTTAAAAGGCTTCTCACCAGTATGAGTCTTCATGTGAATTGCTAAATTACTGCTTTGGCTACATTTAAAATTGCATATATTACATTTAAAAGGCTTCTCACCAGTATGAGTCTTCATGTGAATTGCTAAATTACTGCTTTGGCTACATTTAAAATTGCATATATTACATGTAAAAGGCTTCTCACCAGTATGAGTCTTCATGTGAATAGCTAAATTACTGCTTTGGCTACATTTATAATTGCATATATTACATGAAAAAGGCTTTTCGCCCGTATGTGTTTTCATGTGCCTTAGTAAATTACCTTTTTGGCCAAATTTATAATTGCAAATATTACATGCAAAAGGCTTCTCACGAGTGTGATTCCTGATGTGTCTTACTAAGGTATACTTGCAGCCAAATGTAGAGTGGCAAAGATAACATGAAAAAAGGCTCTCACCAATGTGAGCCTGCATGTGAATTTCTAAATAAATCTTTCGGCTACATTTATAATTGCAAATATTACATGAGAACGGTTTCTCAGTGTGAGTTCTCACATGACGTATTAAATTAATTTTTTGGCTAGTTTTATAATTGCAAAGATCACATGAAAAAGGCTTCTCACCAGTGTGAGTCTTCATGTGAATTGCTAAATTACTGTTTTGGCTACATTTATAATTGCAAATATTACATTTAAAAGGCTTCTCGCCAGTGTGAGTTCTCTTGTGCTTAATTAAATCACCTTTCTGGCTACATTTATACTTGCAAATTATACATGAAAAAGGCTTCTCACCAGTGTGAGTTCTCATGTGCCTTAATAAATCACCTTTACGACTACATTTATAATTGCAAATGTTACATTTAAAAGGCTTCTCACCAGTATGAGTCCTTATGTGTCCAATTAAGGTATTTTTACTAGCAAATTTTGAATGGCAGAGATCACACGTAAAAGATCTCTTACCAGAGTGAGCCCTCATATGAACTGTTAAATAACTCTTTCGGCTACATTTATACTCACAAATATTACATGCAAAAGCCTTCTCACCAGTATGAGTCTTCATGTGAATTGCTAAATTACTGCTTTGGCTACATTTAAAATTGCAAATATTACATGAAAAAGGCTTCTCACCGGTGTCAGTTCTCTGGTGCTTTATTAAATCACCTTTTTGGTCACATTTGTACTCACAAATATTATTGAGTGATTTCTCATGTGTGTGAGTCCAATTGTGTTTTATTAAATTACTTTTTTGGCTACATTTATAATTGCAAAGATCACATGAAAAAGGCTTCTCACCATGAGTCATCATGTGCCTTAGTAAATTACATTTCTGGCCAAATTTATAATTACATATAATACATGCGAAAGGCTTCTGCGTGTGAGTCATGATGTGTCTAGCTAAGACATTCTTGCAGCCAAATTTAGAATGGCGAAGATGACATGAAAAATGTTTACCACCTGTGTCTGTCATTGTGTGACATACAAGACAATTTTTATCGTTACATTTATACTTGCAAAAATTAAATGAAATTGGTTTCTCACAGTTGTGAGTTCTCATGTATTCAGCTACTGTATCCTTGCATTCAAATTTAGAATGAATGGGTTCTGCATATTGTTGGTTAGAACATAACTCTGTTACAGGATGTGAGATATCAACAATTTTGTCGCCCAATATTTCACTATTAAAAGGGTTGTCATATAGCTCTTTCTTACAAACATTGAAGTTTGTATCATAAAGATTTTCCCAGGTCTGTTTGATATCCATTTCGCTTTTCACGATTAGGTCAGGTTCATATGTGTTTTCGTTCTCTATTTTAATATTTTCAGCAACATCATCAATCGATATTCTCTTTTTTTCTTTCACAGTCGACTGGTTCATTTCGTACATTCTTTGATATCTACTATTTGTTTTGTTGTACTATTAATAAATTAATAAAACTTCTTTTTTTTTAATTTGGCGTTCAGGCGTGTCAACTGGACACATTACCTTGCCAATGTCACGTAGGTTTTAGTGAAACTTACCAAATCCTTAATATTGTTACATGTTTCAAATACATATAGAACCTCCATACAGATGGTCAATAATAAATAATATAACAAATAAGTTAATAACATTGTGGCTGTCAATATCACATTGAGTTGTTGAAAAAGATTAATGGGTTGACTTTGAGAAAATTCTTATTTAATGAATATGTTAAAGGAAAAATATCATTGTTATATTATCTCTAAAACTCCTGTGTACGGATAATTTTAAATTAAAAATCTCTACAACTTTTTATTAAATAACAATATTTTCTGTATTATTTTACGATAGAAATAAGAAGCGTTTTATCATACGTCATAATCAATTTAATTTCCTTTTCTTATTTTGACAACATAAAACCTCCGCGCTATTATACATTGTTTTAAAAATGTAATAGTGCCTCTCCGCACCTCTCCACATCTCACCCAACTTATCCCCATCATATCCCCATTATTACTTCCGTTACACTATATAACACAAGGGATGTCAAAAATATTTTTTCTTCTCATTTTATGTTAATCGATTATTTTATCACAATAATCGATTCCTTTAAACATTACAAATCGAATTTTAAAAAATCGATAATATCAATCTACCTCTTTTTCTTCTTTTTTACAGTATTTTAAGACATGCATTGATAAAATGTGTCGTTGGACCATAGATAATACACTATATAGGATACGTTGGACGAAGTCAATGTCAAACCAAACAATCTAGTGAAAATGTATAGAATACTTGATGCAACCGTACATTCGTTAGCCCAGAATAAAGCCCGAGCCTAAAAACGCACATCACATGTGCACATTGTCGGTGACAATGTTGATTTTATTATTGACCTAATTATTTTAAGCAGGTACCTAGTATTTGTAACATAATAACGACAAAAAAACTATAATGCAATAAAGACATTTTAATAATTTAATGACGTTACAAAAATTTAAACAATACTTTACAAGTACTTTACAATCCATAAAAAAATTACAAAATTACAATTTTTTAATTCATTTACGATATCTATTACGTGTACCATACGGAACTGTATTGGCTCCATGAAAGGACCAGGCTGCAGACGATGGATATGAAGTGTAGACTATGTCTTGCAATCCATTTCTGCACTTGCGGTTATTAACTGGAACATCCTATAAAAACAAGTTATATAAGAAGAATTGTAAGGAAAAATTGGAACGAAACTGGCAAATTCAATATCATTTTTTCATACTACCTTATCTGATAGTCCATTACAGGGTTTATTTCCAACTAGCACATCTCCAATATGTCCTACTTGGCTAACTTTAACTTTTCTTTCCTCTTGCACCTGATTGTTTGCCATTGTATCGCCTCCATCTATCTCTATTGGAATTTGTTGAAGAGGTGAGTTTGCTTGTATAGCAGTTATTTTGCCTTCCGAATGGGTAAAAGGTTGTATAGTGGGAGCTACAATATTTTGTTGCGTGTATGATTGAGAGCCTTTATATTGGTTGTAAATTTGTTGTAATTGATTTGGTGTCTGCCCAATGGGTTTATTACCCATTATCGAAGTTTTACTTACAGTGGATTTAACATTAGAATACTTAGCTGGATCAGATCTAAACTTATGTGTCGGTTGAGGTGATAATGTTTGCGGAAGGGCTGGTTCTGGGGTACGATATGCTTTCGCTGATAACATTTCAACTGGTTGGCCAAGAGTATTATAATTCAAATATTTTTGTTTTGGTTGTACATGTGAATATCTTGATGTGTCTGCTGGAAATATTGGTTCTTTAATCACGTGTTGAATATTTGGAGATTCAGGAAAAGTATTATTTTTAATCTGAGGGTTAATATTCTCTTGCTCAGTAACTGTCTCGTAAGCTAAAGGAAGAGTTGGAGGTAAAATAGTGCTGCCAGTATTAGGATCAGTAAGAGATTGTTCACGGATTTGTTTTAGTTGCTGATCATGTTGATATAGTGGAAGTTGATTTGCTGTGCCAGCAGTGTATATTTGCTGCTTATTGACTGGTGCATTGGAAGTGCCATAAAGGTTGTGTTTAGTAGCCAAATCCCTTTCCTGGTAAGCACAAATTTGGTCCATCTGATTTGGTGTTATTGACTCATTCGGAACTTGTAGCAAAGAACTTTGTGGAACTTCATTCAGATGGTTTTGCTGTACATTATTCATTGGTGCCGCTTTAGTTCCTGATTGTAATATAGTTGAATTTGCAGATTGATCAAAAACTTTATTAATATCGTTATTTTCCATCATTTTATGCATTGTATCCATGGCAGCTTGCTGTTTATTAGCTGGATTCATCTGTATTGCTATTGCCATAGGGTCAAAACCTAAATCGCCACCCATACCTTTCATTACACCTGGAAACATTTCATTGAATTTAGCTACACCTTGACTATGCTGACCATGAGGATGGTTATGTGTTGCCATTTGCTGTGCTGCCGGATTTGTGTTCATATTCGAAGTATATTCTCCAGGTGGGAAATTTGACTGTACTGTGTTCTGATTTGCATTATGGTTACCAGCATAGACTTGGGAGTTATGACTGTTATACTTGTTGCTCATCATATTGTTGTCAAACTTGTTGCCCATAGGTAAAGGTGTGACGCCTACTTGACTTTGGGCAGATTTAGGCGATTCAATTACCATTGTGCCTTGCCCTTGAGGTACCTTCAAGTTATTTTGGTTTGACATATTACTTCCAAGCATATTCACGATTTGAGGTCCCATTCCTCCCATTTGACCTATTTGCTTTGCATTTGTATCATTTACAGGTATAGAACCAAGGTTAAATTGGTTATCCGTAGAAAATTTATGACCCACGTCGCCCATGTAACCTCGTTCAACCGAATCGTTAGCCAAGTTAGGTAAGCCCATTTGATTCGCTATTGGATTATTCACTATAGTATTAGCAGGTGTTAAGCTTTGCAAATCGTTGTAGACTTCTTTTATTGCAGGCTGCATAAGGTTCTCAGTTAAATAGTTATATGTGTCGGCATAAAGTTTGGGAGGATTGCAACGACCCATACAAGGGCTATAGCTATTTTGTGCATTACTAGAATAGGGTTCGCCGCAAGATTGGTTTGGATTCCATCCACAACCATGGCCATGACAACAACCATGGCGACAACCACCGTAAGTCGGTAAGTTACTTTGCGGCGCGGCAACTTGCCCAGAATTTCCAAATAACTTGCCCATGCACCCACTGCAAAAATTATATAAAAAAAATTACTTTGTAGAAATTTAATTGTTTTCCTCATTATTCATATACAGATTTTGGTTTGAGAAGTAACAATTTTTATATATATGATAATTAAAGAATGCATGTTTGTGTCATTACTTCAAATAATAACGAATGAGATTCAATCTGCAAAGCCGTGTGGTATCCGGCTGAGTAGCATAGACCACTTTCTTTCTTACCGAGGTATCGTAAAATACAACTAAAGTAAGTTGACGTCAGGCAAGCGGCCGGGTCGTAATTCGTAGTAATAATCGTAATAATCGGATTCGTAGCCAAATCATGTGATAACATATTATTACATGTTGTGCCGATCCTACTTAGAGTGGGATAAGGGCAGGAGGATGATAATGAATGGAATTCAAACTTCACATTTATCCTGACTACGGCAACGAGGGAAAATTATTGTTTTGTGTATATACAAACTGTGTAAAATATGTTTATTTTATAAGTACATTAATCAAGGTATACCTACACATATACTTAGTAACTTAATGAAGGCTCTTTTTATTTATGTTTTTAAATAAACTGAAAATTACTAACCAATCTGCGCTCTTTAATTGATTCATCACACTGCCTAATTCATTTAATATCCTTTGCCTATCAAGAGCCATTACAACATCAATCCAATTTTATTATATATGGCCTAAACGTTGTAAATAATTTGGAAAATATCTTAAATTATATCAGACATGGTTAGGTTCATTTTAATATTAGAAATGTCAATTTGTTTTTTGTTTTTATATGATGTTTCCTATTAACTATATAAATAGCCAGTTTTATCATTACTACAAGTACATAAATGAACTCAACGTAGACTTTTTGTTTGTAATAAGTTAAAAACCTTCCATAAACTAAAAATTACATGAAAGTTATTCAAATTTAAAACCTGTACTTTATGTCATCGTCCTTACTAACAAAAGAACAGCTTTCCATGATGTTACAATCACTGCAAAAGGTTGATACAAATATGAAATAAAAAATCGAAACGAAACTTTTCTTCTTTGAATCGTAAGGTGCATTACTACAATGTTTTCTACGTATACATATTTATTAAATAAATAATACCCACTAATTACATATTAAAGAGATTCACATTCGAGCATACTCTACTGGACTATACTGTCACAGTTTGGACAATTCGTTAATTTTCTTATTTTCATCATAGTATATTTTAGTAGCTGGTCCTAAAATCGATTTCATTCCGGCTTCTTTGTACTGTCTGTGTATTTTCGTTGTAAGGAGTCTGTGGTGGAGATATCTAATCTTTCATTACTCTGTGTCTCTTTTGTCATGCTCATGGTCCAAACTTCAAATTCCACTTTCAATTCGTATTTCGTGATTCGTCCAATTCACTGATTACATTTACCTGTTACTAAGTTTGTCTCGAACTGCGGTCGGAAAATATTAAATCATTTCTCATTGAGCAGTGCGACCGTCACTTGTCTCCTACTTAAAATACTTAAAGAGCCTATAGTGGAAGTTTGTATTTTTCAGTTGATAAAGGATTGATTATAGTAATTTAATAAACGCAGTAATATTTTGCTATATAAAGTGGGTGAATCATTACAGCTTGTTTTATTTACACTCAAGTATTTCGCAGTGAGCGTCGCAGTCATCTTTGTCTAATTGAGGTAATTATATACCAGAATGCCTAAGAAAGTTTACGTAGTTGGTGTTGGTATGACGAAATTCGTCAAGCCGAATACAGGAAGAGATTACCCCGATATGGGTAAAGAGGCAGTAGAAGGTGCTCTCGCCGACGCTGGTATTAAATATGACAGTATACAGCAGGCTGTATGCGGCTATGTGTTTGGCGACTCCACTTGTGGTCAGCGTGTTCTGTACCAGGTCGGCATGACCGGTATACCTATTTACAATGTAAATAACAACTGCTCCACCGGTTCTAGCGCTCTTTTCCTCGGCAAACAGCTTGTTGAAGGTGGTATTTCTGATGTCGTATTAGCTGTAGGGTTCGAGAAGATGGCTCCAGGTGCTCTCGGAAGTGGTGCTTATACGGACAGAACTAACCCACTCGACAGGCACACTTTGAAAATGGCGGAGCTCGCCGAGTTAACTGCATCCCCCATGACAGCGCAATATTTTGGTAATGCAGCGATAGAGCACATGAAAAAGTACGGTACAACTGAAACACATCTAGCTAAGATCGCTGCTAAGAACCATCGTCACGGCGTTAAAAATCCACGAGCCCAAAGCACTAGGGAGTACACTGTTGAGGAAGTACTGAAATCCCGCCGTATATATGGCCCTCTGACTAAGCTAGAGTGCTGTCCGACAAGTGACGGCTCTGGTGCTGCAGTTCTCATGTCAGAAGAAGCAGTCATCCGCTTTGGATTGCAAAACAAGGCTGTGGAAATCATTGGCATGGAAATGGCAACAGACACTCCTGCTGTTTTCGCAGAAAATAGCTTAATGAAGGTCGCAGGTTACGATTTGACTGCATTAGCAGCAAAACGTATTTATGAGAAGACTGGAGTGTCACCAAAGCAGATTGATGTTGTTGAACTGCATGATTGCTTCGCTGCAAATGAAATGATCACTTATGAAGGTCTACAGCTATGTGGGGAAGGTGAAGCTGGTAAATTTATTGATGCAGGAGATAATACTTATGGAGGTCGTGTTGTAGTTAACCCTAGTGGTGGATTAATAGCTAAGGGGCATCCTCTTGGTGCAACAGGATTGGCCCAGTGTGCAGAGTTAGTCTGGCAACTGCGAGGAGAGGCTGGAGATAGACAGGTTTGTCATATATGTTGTAAAAGGAGCATGGTCATGTTTTTGTGCAAAAAATTTATATTGTTCCTTAAAATTGCATTTACTGCAACAAGTTTTGTTATGGGATGTTACAGTCGTGTTATGTCCTGTATGTATGTTCTATGGTCATTGTTTATGTTGTCTATGGCTTGCTTTGTTGATTGTAGTATATGCTTTAGTCATTTTATAATTAATGTTTACAAAACTGATATAGATCTTCTAAATTACTTTTACAAACTCCTTTGTACAACAATGAACAAACACTCTTTGTAACAATTTCATTGACTAAATATTTTATTTAATTTTATCGAGTTATGAAGAAATATTTTCAATAGATATCTTCTTCCTTTTAATGATGGCACTATGATATAGATCTTGAATATGTATTTTCCGGCCTATTTAGAGTTGTTGTTCCACTTGAAAAGACATGGTGAAAGATTATAATGTAGATAGTTTATTGATTTGTAGGATGATTGCAGTGTTCAGCGAAGACTTGGTATTTGTCAATTTAATTAACTTATATGTATGCACTTATAAGTGTGTGTGTCTATACACACACACATAAAATCACTGCAAGAAAAACAAGAAATCTTTTTTTTAAGTCTTTATGTTATGGTGGTTTTGTCTCAAGGAATGTTTAGACTAAATGTTTAGTGTGAATGTGATATTGATAAATGTATTTTATTAATTTGTAACTCATCAATAATGCTAACAAGTATTACAATTGGCTTGTGAACCATTTAGTTCTTCGATTTAACTTGCCAAGTCTCTCAGAGTGATTTTGTTCCATGTGTATTGAGGATCTATCTATCTAATTGCGGGGAAGCATGTCGGTGCAGGACAGGTAATCAGCTCCAATTTCTGGACTATTCCACCCATTTCCCCATGTTGGGACAAAGGTTTCACTGCTGTCCCAACAGTATCAACTACTTTAACTTACCTGTTGCTTTTACAAACCTGATAATATCCATGAAGTGGATATTTGTTAGATCCTCAACTTAAATTTCATCCTTACCTAGTATGTCGCATCTTACCAGCAACATGGGGCACTCAGCCATAAGGTGAAGACTCGTTTGTTCCTCTCCACACTCTGGGCATGCTGCATCTTTTTTGAGATGATGATGCATGATTTTTGAATGAGAATATCATTATGGACAGGTGTTTGGTTGAGGATCTATGAGTGTAAGCCATTAGTAATTAGTTGTCTTAAAAAAATCTGCTCACTGATGATCCATAATGATGTTGTTGTGTCATATCTTCTACTTGTATATTTTTTGCACTTTAATTGTAAAGTTTAGTGCTTTTTTGTGATACTATATTTAGTTAATAGTTAGATTATTTACTTCTGATTCTCCATTTATAATACTTGTCAGACCCATTAAAATACAATAGAGATAATATTCAAGATATAATGTGACTTCATAAAATATTACTATATAATGAAAATTCTAGAACAATGTTCTTATTCGGAACTAGCTACTGCCACCATTGTTGTCTGTGTGACCATTTATATGAGACCAGTTATATAAAATCATCAAACTTGACCCACGTCACTCTCTAGCCAATGTAAATTTAAAGGTAATTCAAAAACTTATTGTGATCTTGTTACCATAACCTTTGTTTCGTCCTCACTGTGAGATTAATTACACCCAAATTACTACTGGAAAACCTTACTAGTAATAAACTTAGTGTTGTCAATCAATATGTTTTATTGCTTTATTATCACCTCAAATTAAGTACCTTCTCATTGGTTCTCAAAGGTTTTAAATAACCAATATATTTAAACAAGTTCCTTTCAGTGATATTTATTAATTTGTGGGTCTGTGTTTTCCTTGTTTAATATTTTGTAGTTGTATTTGTGATTATTTGTTTTTTGTGTGAAAAATTTCAGTAACATATATGAATATATGTGAAGTATTTCATAACAGTATTAGTATATTTATTTGATGTACAGATATAGATTGAACGCAGTTTATTTTTTAAAATTACAAATATAATTTTTTCTGAATTTAGTGTTTTTTTGCGATATTATATTCAGTTGATAGTAAGATTATTTACTTTAACCTAAGTTCTGAGTCTCCATTTATAATTAAAGTTTTCAGGGTCATTAAAAAAAGTAAAATATCTTAAACAAAATACTGTGAAGCATTTTTAAGTATAAAGTAAAGTAATGAAACTTATTTACAATCCCACTGCTGGGCATAGGCTTCCTCACCGCGTTTCTGCAGAGAAGTGTTTGAGCTAAGACCATCCTCACCACTAGGCTATCGAGGCTTCGAATAGCATAGTGTCTTCTCTACAAAGAGAAGATCTTTGTTCAGAAGTGGCATAGCAACAGTCCGTCATTTTCTTTTTTGTTGTATCATATTTATGTAAATATACTAACTATGTATATTATTTACCGATTATGACTTTTGATTATGAATTTTTTGCCTTGTAAATACACAAACTGATAAAAAACGTTAAACGTCATAAAAGATATACGTATCTTTGCTCCTTGGACTGTATTTATCAACGTGTTATGAAATTTTATAGCAACTTTTTTATCTTGTAGAATTTCTGAAGCGATTGAATTATTAAAATTACCAATACAGATATACAAAATATTCTTTCCATTGTGTAATTGTGCTGAATTTAACAATCACACTTTATAAAAAGCATTAGTAGTTCGTTTGTTTTCTGTAATTACACAGATAGCTTTGACTGGTCTGTTGGCGCGACCCTTTAGCTCCACGGGTTCAATTCCGCTGAGGGCCAAAATTTTCAATACACAATTTGTTGGTTATGTGAATCTGTCTATTTAAGGGATGATTTTGGTCTAAATTTTAGGTATTTTCAAAGTAAAAAAAATTAGACACGTTTTTACTATAATTTTTTTATGATTTTTATTGATATTTGAAAGTATAAAAAATCTTCAAATTAAAGCCCAGTGACATCATTTCAACCCTTATGGTAATCTAAAATTAACAAAAAATAATTTATTAGTAATGATGTCGCTATCGGATTGACCTTTACTAAAGAAAAAAAATCAGAAAATGGCGTCGTTTAAAGAACTATTTTTAACCTTTTTTAAAGTCTCGAATTTTTTTGCCACGTAAAAAAATCTGGTATATCTCCAAAAATAATTCTAAATATGAACAATCCGTTAAAGGGCATATTTTTTAAGGTCTGAACTTTGAAAAAATTAAAAAAAATACTAATTTTTCAAACTTTTAGACTAGAATATCCCCTTAAGTATGTTTTTAAAATTATACATGGATATTTAAAAGAAGTCTGCCACTTAGAAACACAAGTGTTAAGTTACTTTGGAGACGGACGGAGTGTGTAAATGTCCCATATATTTATTAGTTTATTAGCTTAAACTGAAATTAATTTAAGTTCTATATCCTCCGTCTTCCATTTTTTCTTGATTTATGATCTCTGCGTAATTATTAAATAATTAATTCGTAAATTAGTTATTTAGCATAAATAATAGTTTGTACACGCGACGGTAATTTTGACGACCTCCTACCATTTTTTTTTATAACCTTGATAACAAATTACATTAAATATTATCAAGCTTATGTGAGAAAAGAAAACGTTATCTTGTATACAAAAATACCTACGAATTGTTCTCCAGAAAAAAATATATAACTATAGAAAACTGTATGTATGCGCGACTTTGTGCGCTAATTTGTTCCTACTCCTTAAATGCGTACAGAGTATATCTCAATTATGTATGTATTCATTTTATTATGTTCTGTAAAAAGTTTTTATCCCATGTTAGTCCTGAATATTACGACACTTCGATAAGTAAGAGGGTGGTGTATTTTACTTAACCGTATACCACACGCCGGGTCAGCTTACCTTAGTCGTCTTTTACGACACTTCAGTAAGAAATGAGGGTCTATGCTACTCAGCCGTAGACCACACTGCGGGTTGACTTACCTTAGTCGCCTTTTATGACACCTCGGTGAGAAATAAGTGGGGTCGGCACAACACTTTTTAAGCATGTTACATGATTTGGCTAGGTATTTTACGACCGGCCGCCTGCTTGACGTGAATTTACTTAGTCGCCTTTAATGACACCTAGGTAAGAAATGAAGGTGGTATATTATACTCATCTGGATACCACACGGCGGGGCAGTTTACCTTAGTCGCCCTTTACGACACCACGGTAAGAAAGGAGGGTGGTCTATTCAACACAACCACAAGGCAAACATAATATTATTTATATTTATACCTTTTCCAACGAACTTCACACGTTTTACCATTGTCAATTTAACCGAATATTTTTCCTACAGGTGCCACGAGCCCGTATCGCTCTACAGCACAACCTTGGACTAGGAGGCGCCGTCGTCATCACCATGTACCGTAAAGGCTTCACCAATGCATCACCCAACCAGGTCGCGGCTATCGCGGCCAGCCCTGACAACTTCAAAGTGTACAAATACATGAAAATGCTCGAAGAAGCGATGCAGTCTGATGAAGAGAAGCTCATTGAGAAGTTCAGAGGCGTTTACGGCTTCAAGGTCAAAGATGGGCCCAATGGCGAGGAAGGCTACTGGGTGATCAACGCCAAAGAGGGCAAAGGTTGCGTGAACTACAACGGTAAAGAAAAATGTGACGTCACCTTCTCGATAAGCGACGAAGACGTAGCCGACCTCATATCCGGTAAGTTGAACCCTCAAAAGGCTTTCTTCCAAGGGAAAATCAAGATTCAGGGCAACATGGGCTTGGCGATGAAGTTGACGGACCTTCAAAGGTCAGCCGCTAGCAGAATCGACGCTATACGTTCTAAACTATAACGTACCGTTTCAATCTGGACTCGAAACAGTTTGTTATTATATGGGGTATGGATTTGGTCTATGGGCATTTATTTATAAGGTCACAATTTTGTAAGCCAAATTGAACATTATTGTACAGCGCTGTAGGCAATATTGAAAAGATATCCTCCGATTGTTATGAAATTTCTTTCGGAATAGTGTTTGTATAGCAGCGTGAAAAGGAACGTCGAAGTGTGAGTAAAATAGTAATAATTGACGTCATTTGGTCGCTTAACAATGATAAAAGAGGTATTATTTTATGGGCATTTATTTATAAGGTCACAATTTCGAAAATAAATTGAAAATTAATAAACAGCGCTGTAGGCTAAATTAAAAATAAATATCATCGATAAGAAGATACCTGAAATTTTTTTCGGAATAGTTTTAGTATAACAGCGTGAAAAGGAACGTCGAAGCGTGAGTGAGATAGCAATAATTGACGTCATTTGGTGAACTTAATAATGATAAAAGAGATATTATTTCAAAAACAACAGATAAATAAATGTTTTACAATAACGGAATACTGTATATTATATGTATTTTTGAACCGACACAATATTATATCTGTGGTTGAACTTAACATTTTCCTATATTATATGAATCACATTTTATTATTGTTACGTAACGACGGACAATAAAAAACCCAGGTATTATTACAGGAAAATGTTAGCTTCTATTTTCCTTTTCGTATTAAATAATTGAACTCTTAACCGCTGACATTGGCAAGGTGATCGATTTGTCCATGGCAAAGGTCGTTAAAGGACGAAAGCAATACCATAGAGCACAAATATGGCGGTTTTTCGTTTTTTTACAACATACCTAAAACCCTCTCAGAACTGACATTTCAAATGATTATAAATTAATAATTTTATTTTTAATATATTATACATGATTCTAGTATATTTGTAATTCGAAAATTTTAACTTGATCACATTTCTGCTCTGTGATATAATTGCTATGTGAATTCTATTTTTAAATATACAGATGTTTAATAAATTTATATAAAAACAATACATCAGCTTGAATGTTTTTAAGAAAATATGATTTTTAGACGTTAAATACCAAATTATGCATAGAGTTATTATTCTAGAGTAGGGGAATATAATAATAAATATCCCTGTAAGTGAGAGTGTCGCAATCTATACTAATATATAAAGCTAAAAAGTTTGTTTATTGGTTGAACGCGCTAATTTTAGGAACTACTACACCGATTTTAACAATTCTTTGAGTGTAAGATAGTCCATTTATCGATTAACTATATAACATCTAGCTGAGATAAATAGGAGAAAAGCAGCAATAAAAATTATTGCAAAAACGACAAAATTTAAAGCTTTTCTAGCGTGGGTTAAGTGAAACGTGAAAGTTAGTAAAAAGTCATGTTATATTAACTCAAGATAATTACTTTTATGTTCAAAATTTCAATAATGGAAAAAATGCGGGCGTAGCTGCAAGCACTACTAGTAAATAATAACAAGAGAGAAAATGAAACTCGTATACTTTGTCTCTGTCCAATCACATATATAAAAGAGAGACAGATACACTATGCTTTCTCTTTTTTTACATGTTACTAAACTAATTAATAAAAGAAATATTCTAAATCTGTTTTATTCTTTTCATAAAAATTGGAAAAATAAAATCAAAGTAAACACTTTCGCTATCCGCGGGCTAGCTGCTAATGACAGCGGCTGTCACATCTCCCACGGCAAAATGGCGCGAACGGCTGTGGCAAGATGTGACGTCATGGCTCAATGCAATAGCGACAAGGCGGCGTTGTTACATACATTTTAGGCTGAATTCCTTATTTTAAATATAATAACTCTATGCATCATACAAGCCAAACTACGTCTTTAAAATGTCAATGAGTTAAAAAAGTTTAAATGCAACAATTTGCCGCCATTAACAGTGACCTTTTAGCAAGAACGTGTGATGTCTTATTATATTAATATACAATTTTGTACACATACGTAGTATCTCAGTGCAATAATTTACATATGATAAATCAATAAATTTTATATCTGTTTTTTTGTGTAATCATTCCATAATCATATTATTGTTATTAGATATTTTTATATATTAAAGTTTTTTATTAATATTGTATGTTTTATTGATTGTATACCGTGTGGTATCAGGCTGAATAGTACCACCCTCATTTCTTACCGAGGTGTCGTAAAAGGCGACTAAGGTAAGTAGACCCACTATGGGGTATCCGCTTGAGTAGAATAGACCACCCTTTTTGTTACCGAGGTGTCGTAAAAGGCGACTATGGTAAGATGACCCACCGTGTCGTACTCGGTTGAGTAGAATAGAACACCCTCTTACTTACCGAAATGTCATAAAAGGCGCCTAAAGTGAGTTGACAAACTGTATGATATCCGGTTGAGTAGAATAGACCACCCTCTTTCTTACCGAGGTGTCGTAATATACGACTAAGGTAAGTTGACGTCAGTCAGGTGGCCAGTCGTAAAATACCTAGCCCAATCATGTTACATGTTTATAACATGTTATGCCGACCACACTTAGAATGGGATAATGGTGGGAGGATAAAGATGTTTTATTGATTCTAAATCCTTTGTATATTGATAGAATCATAAGATCTTTTCGGATGGTATGCTACAACGTCATCAGGCGAGTACAGAAGCATCGTTGAGGGTGTAAAGTAGACCGCAAGAGCTTGACGTAGACAGACTTGCAGTGGAAAGCAGGCGTAATAATTCATCATCGATCTGAAATATAGGTGGGAGACTGTTTAAATGTTTCTCGGTAGTAGAAATCGTCGTAGTGAGAGTGTGTAGTGGTGTGTTGTTGTTGTTGTGTGTAGCGACGTTCTGTCATACGTGTGGTGCATGGTCCTGCATGTATAAGTTATGTGAACGTTGCCTTCTTTCTACACTTAGCATTACAGCTTTTGTAAAGTAACGTCTGCTTCTATAAATTATTATACAATATAGTAATAAAATAATTCTCACGTTAAATTTACACGTCTTACAAAAATGGCCGACTAATATAATAGACGAGTTTCAAGCGCATTGTATTATAATTAATTCCATATAACTTATTAAAACGCAATGTCACGGCAACATCCTTGAATGTTATACTTAACTGGCCCGTTGGTGTAGTAGGTAGTGACACTGCCTTCAACTCTGCGGGTCGCGGGTTCGATTCCCGCCGAGGGGCAAGCATTTTCTATAAATGAATTTGTTGGTCTTCGAGCCTGGGTAAAAAAATATATAAGTATACATTCACCAGTTGTCTGTCACCCATAACACAAGTATTAAGTATACTATGGAGATGGACGACCGTGTGTGTAAGTGACCCATATATTTTTTTTATATTCAAATTCAAAATATTCTTTATTCAAATAAACTTGTAAACAAGTGCTTTTGAATCGTCAACTCTACCGCTGGTTCGGAAAGCTGTTCCTACCGAGAAGAGCCAGCAAGAAACTCGGCGGTTGCTCTTTTAAACATATAATTCTTAATACTATTTACATTCAGTCGTTACTGTCTTGTACAGGTTCAAAGAGAGCTATATCCACACATTCTTATCTTCTAAATAATCTTCAAGAGTATAGTAGGCTTTCTGTATCAGCCTCTTTTTAAGTGGCAGTGATTTTAAACTGCTGTAATGGCAGTACTGAAATTGATTGCGGAATTTTATTATAGAATCAATTACACAATTGTTATCGGTTTGTTACTATCCCACTGCTGGGCGAAGGCACCCTATATTCCTTCGAAGAAGAATGGAACTTGGACATACTACGCTCCTATTTTGATTTAAACAAATCGCCCTATCCGAAGATTAAAGTACAATTCCCATGTATAAGCATTAAGCAGAGGAAATGTGACTTTATTCTTTACTAGCTTTTACCCGCCACTTCGTTTGCGTGTACTGTCTTGGAATAAACCAGCTACTGGTTTATTTCGAGACTAAAGAGACACTGTCTCACTCCAACAATAAGGTTTGATAGCTTGATAATAGATAGCGCTTTTCAATGTCATCCTATTTCTATAGTATATACGCTATTCCGGTGTATCAACAATAATTGTGCCTAATTTCATCGATATTGATTCAGCGGATTTCAGGATGAAAGAAATGTGCATGCGAATGAGATAAGAATGTTAAGGTGTGTGGTGTGACAAAACTTGATAGAATACGCAATGAGTATATTAGGGGAAGTCTGAAAGTTGCGCCCATTACAAAAGATGAAAAGTGCGAGACTAAATTGGTATGGTCATGTAATGAGGAGGGATGAAAATCATGTGACCAAAAGAGTTTTAAATATGAATGTGGATGGATGTATGGCTAGGGGAGGCCGAAAAAAAGATGGATTGTCTGAAGAATGCATGTTAAAGGAGTGGCACCAGAGTTGACGAATGATAGAACAGAATGGAGAAGAAGACATATTGTGCCGACCCCACTTAGAGTGGGATAAAGGTAAGAGAATGATGATAACAAATATACATCCATACTTTCAAACTTTCGTATTTATAATATTAGAAGGATATAGGGAGGGCTATATATCCCCGAAATTCTCAAGATATATCGCACTCTTAGTAAAAAATAAGTAACGGCCTGTTACTAACCCACAGCTGGGCATAGGCCTCCTCTCTCCGTTTTTGGAGAGAAGGATTGGAGCTAAGACCTACCCACGCTGCTCCAATGCGTGTTGGTAGGTTACACAAATCCCCGGAACTCTCTAGAGATATGCAGGTTTCCTCACGATATTTTCCTTCACCGAAAAGCGTGTGATAAATTGCAATTAACAATTAGAGACAAGTTTTATAGAAAAACTCATCGGAATTTAAACCCGTTAACTTCGTCGAAAGAGTCGCACGTTGTCACAGTTTTTCCTGTCTGTTGTGAACGCAGCCACAACAAATCTTTTTATATCTGTCCATCAATCAATCAATTCAAATTTGACAATTAACTACCTTGTAACGGACCTTACTTGCTGCCTTATTACACACGGACTTGCTACCTTTAACCAAAACTGAGAAAAGAAGACTTCATTGTATCATTACTAGCGCCTAAATATCTTCACAACATCTAAGAAGAAACACTGTCATCTACTTACGAACATTTAAAGTTAATACAATTTACCTTTAAGTGAGTTCATACCGTGTATTATTACAAGCATAGTTCAAGGATCAAGACTCGTGAATAATTTAAAATACTTGTACAATAGAGTATTCAATTATTTACAAATAATTCGGTTTAAACAAATGTTACAACACTCTAGCTATGTATTGGAAAGAACATTAAATAATATTTCATTAATGAGAACGACTAAGGTAAGTCAACCCGCCGTGTGGTATCCGGCTGAGTAGAATAGAAAACCGAGGTGTGAAATACGACTAAGGTAAGTTGACGTCAGGCAGGCCGTTCCAAAATACGAAGCCAAATCATGTGAAAACATGTTTATAACATCTTGTGCCGACCTTAGAGCGGGATTAGTGTAGGAGAATGATGAATACAAAAGTAATAATAAAATTATTTCTTTAATGCGCGATAAAGTAGATAGGAAATATTTATAATGCTAAATGAAGAGTGGATTATCCGTTTTTATACACGATACATGCAGGAATCGTAAAACACGCACAAAACTCCACCACAGTACACAAGCATTACACACGTTCACTATCACAAATTCAACAATCGTTTCGCCCCGCAACCGAAGCATCATCACGAGATAGACTCCACGACATCTATCGAGTGTGAAAACGGATAGTCCACTCTACATTTAGCATTATATATATATTGTGTATTTGGGGGGTAAGGAGGAAAACAGCAACAACATCTAGCTGACCCCAACTAACTGTCAACCTCACCTGTACGTGGTGCCCCCTGCTAGACAACGGACGAGGCTCTGGCGACCGACCTATGGCGGTATAACCATTTGTATCCTACTGAAACTCCGGTTGAAGTGGACGAGGCAGGCAGCGGCCTTGAGGAATAAGTAACCTCTAAAATGTCTGGTGCAGAATGCTGCACCACTGCACTATATGCTCTCTAGTCGTCGGCGATGTAAAAATATGGAAAGGGGGATAGAGATGAATTTACACAGCTGACTGCCAATCTTCGCTAGTCGGAAATACACTCCAAGAAGAAGATATTGTGTATTTACTTTATCGCGGATTATAGTAAAGTAATTTTATTATCATTTGGATCTCCGAAAAGTAACACCTAAAAATTATGTGAATAAATGGTTTTGAATTGTGAATTTTACTGCTGGTTATAAAAATTGCATTTATCAAAATGCTCGTTTTGAACCAGCGAAAAACATACTGGAGAGCTAAACATACATAGAGGGTACCTAAACGTGTAACTTAACGCTTTAACGCATTTAAATCACAGATACTACTATTTTATATATTTATACATACATTCGAAAGCCTGTATCATAAATGTTACGCGAAACCTGCCGCCTTTCACCATGTTTGCTCGAACATCGTCTCAATTACGTAAAATGTGTGGAAATAAAGATTAACTCGTTCTTGTATAAAGCTGACTTTACTTAAATAAATAAATATATGGGACACACACACGGTCGTCCGTCCCCAAAGTAAGTAACTTAATACTTGTGTTATTGATGACACTTCTGTCATCAAAAAACGGGTGAAAATATACTTATATATTTTTTAAATACATACTTAAATACAAATATACACCCAGGCTCAAAGACCAACAAATTAATTTACGGAAAGTGTTGGCCCTCGGCGGGAATCCTACCCGCGACCCGTGGTGCTGTAGGCAGGGTCACTACCCACTGCTCCATCGGGCCAGTCACTTAACAGTTACTTTGCTTATATTTTTTTTGTAAAGGGGCTATAATAATAAGTTGATAAGGTATTGTAACATATTCAAATTCAAAATATTCTTTATTCAAATAAACTTGTAAACAAGTGCTTTTGAATCGTCCACCACTTTAACCAGTTTTATGGGTATCAAAATACTATACTACGGTTTTAATCTTTCCACGCGGGCGGAGTCGCTGGCAATTGCTAGTTAAATATAATTTTGTTCAATAAAACAACCGTTTCGCTTTGTTATCGAAGACATTAATATATCATTTTATTCCGCTGTTATCGCGTTTTATTGACGCCGTCAAATTCCAAATGAAAATCAAATTCCAATTTACTGTTGAAATTCAATACAATGTTATGTAAAGTAATGGCCTGGCATTTTTGGAGAGAAGGATTACCACGAAGAACTACCACGCTGCTGAAATATAATCAGATATGCAAGTTTCCTCACAATGTTTTCCGTAACCGAAAAGCATGTGATAAATTGTTATTATCAATTAAACATAAGTTTTGACAGAAAAAAGTATCTGGTGTGAACCCGTGTTCTTTCGAGAAAGTCGGTCACCGCTGGGCTATCACAGCTATTTAGCGCAAAAGAGGCAAAAGGCCAGGCGACGAAGATAAGAAAACGCAGCGATGATATTGCGTGCTTAAATTGAGAACGACTTTAGTTCATATCAATAATTAACTTCTTACAATTCAACGTACTGTCGGGAAAAATAAAGCGAAATTCGAGAAAAATAATAGGATATTTCGACCACGATGCGAAATTTATGTTAAAGTAAGGTTTTATCTTTATTTTGTGGACAGGGTAACGGTCAAGGGAGGCGTAGTAATACGTTTTTCGCCAGCCGGCCGGCGAAGCGACCTTGTAAGAAATATTGTTTCTATACGCGAGGTTGATGTCCACAATTAACAACTTTTACTGGATAATTGGTACGTGGTAACGGATACGATCATGGGTTCAAACCCGGGCAGACACCAATGAGTTTTTCTATTAAAACTTATGTGTCTAATTGATAATTGCAATTTATCACACGCTTTTCGGTGAAGGAAAACATCGTGAGGAAACCTGCATATCTCTAGAGAATTCTGGAGATATGTGTAACCTACCAATCCGCATTGGAGCAGCGTGGTAGGTCTTAGCTCCAATCCTTCTCTCTTATAACGGAGAGAAGAGGCCTATTCCCAGCAGTGGGATATTAACAGGCCGCTACTTTACTGGATAATTAGGTCATAATTTTTATACCTACTTTCAAAAACGAGAATCGAACCCCTAATATTTTATATCAATATTGCAAATGTTTAACTAGTCACCCTCTATATAAGAATGAAACTCTATTGGTTTTGTATTTGCATCAACAGATGGAATAATTACGTTAAGTATTTTTTTTTTGTGTTATTTTGGGAGAAGTTTCTTATAAAAAAATATTGTAATTTTAGCGGAACCTTAGAAAATTAATTAATAGTACCTGGGTGAACGACCCTTTCTCGGTAATTTTTAAAATGATGTAAAAAAAAATTTAAAAAAAATTAAAATTAAAAAATAATAGGACACGTAGGCTCGATCATAGGTATTTTCACCTCCATAGACCGCCCGTTCCCCAAATGAACTACCATGACTTTACGTTTGACAGCGAAAAATTGTGATTGTATTCAACGTAAATTTCAAAAACATTTAAGAGCCTTAAAACAGGGATAAAACGACATTTTTTTTAAATAAAACTTATCTAGTTCGATTTTTCTCCCCCAAAACCCCTACATGCTGAATTTCAGGAAAATCGTTGGAGCCGTTTCCGACATTCCCAAAAAATATATATATACATAGAAGATTAACTCATTTAAATATTAAAGATTGTAAAATTACTCTTAATGTGTATTATAACCTATTCGCAGCAGATGATATAGTAACAGAAATTTCATTACAATTACAACAAATGAAGATATATAATATATAAAACAAGTCATAATTTTTTTTGTAAACAGGTAAATATGCGAACATAATGGCAACAGGAAACTCCCACAAGTCATTTTGATATATCCCATCATTCTGAATTTGTTACGTTTTCCTTCCCCATGTAAATAATCTATTCTATAAAGCATTGCAGACGTCATATCCAAACGGTTACAACAGATCTGAGGTTGTAGGTGCAAAACCTGGATAGAAGTATGTAGGAAAATTATAAAAAAAGCAGATCCGAGAACAAATAGAACTACAGGACATGCATATCTATAAAACAATTTTTTTTATATAAAACTTAGCTAGATTAAAGCGATTTTTCTCCCCCAAAACCTACATGCTGAATTTCAGGAAAATCGTTGGAACCGTTTCCAAGATACAGAAAAAAAAACACACACACACACACATATATATATATATATATATATATATATATATATATATATATATATATATATATATATATATATATATATATATATATAAGATTAACTCATTTAAATATTAAAGATTGTTGAAGAGGTCGCACGGTTTTAAAACAACTCGCCTACTGGGAGCATGCGCCGCGTAAACCAACAGAGATACACGTAGATCTACAAGATTTCTAAGAGAAAAGTCTCGACAGTATGTCTCTATCTCTTATGGTACCCACACTAACACTTTTATGTGAGAAAAACGCTATTTTTGCGCGAGAAAAACTTTTGAAGCACTAATTTTCACGCGGGCGAGCAGGCACAGCTAGTAACATATAAATAAATAAATATTTGGACACTTACAAACACGGTCGTCCGTCCCCAAAGTAAGTAAACTTAATACTTGTGTTATGGGTGACAGACAACTGGTGAATATACACTTATATAATTTTTAAATACATACTTAAATACAAATATACACCCAGGCTCAAAGACCAACAAATTCATTTGTAGAAAATGTTGGCCCTCGGCGGGAATCGAACCCGCGACCCTCAGAGCCAAAGGCAGGGTCACTACCAACTGCGCCAACGGGCCAGTCAACATGCTATAAAACAGGCATAGCCATTTCTGACACGGATCAGTTGATAATAATTTTTGAATTATATTATTACGATTTTACAATCGGTTCGGAACGTTGTCATCCACTGAGAAGAACTAAGAACTAATTGAGTGTTATTTTATAAACATATTCCCTCATATACAGGTGAAAATAAAGCGTTTAAAATAGATGAAAGCATGGATTTTTTTAAAGCATGGCGGTAAATCAAAATGTCCATAATCTTAAATATAAAATTCTCGTGTAACGATGTCAGTTAACGTAACAGCTCGACCGATTTTTATGAAATTTAATTTCAGATAAGGGTTGTCCACCACTAAGTTTTTTTTTGTAATTTTTATATTTATATGACAAGAGATTTGCCAGTTAGTAATAATATAACAAAATACAAACAATTAATACATATCTACTTTGCTCTGTTTACGATGTATTTATCAGCAATACCACAAAGTTCAATGACATCAACCTGTGATAGCCCAGCGAGAGATCGCGTGATTCTCTAAAAAGGGCCATGGGTTCAATACACACCGACCAACACCGATGAGTCTTTCTGTTTAAACTTATATGTCTAATTGATAATTGCAATTTATCACACGCTTGTCGGTGAAGGAAAACATCGTGAGGAATATATCTCTAGAGAATTCTAGGGATATGTGTAACCTACCAATCTGCATTGGAGCAGTGTGGTAGGTCTTAGCTCCAATCCTTCTCTTCAAAAACGGAGAGAGGATTAGAAAAAAATCGATTAATAAATAATCGATTTTTTCCTTTTAAAAATAATCGATTTTTTTCTGACTTTGAAAATTTCCCTCTTTTAATATTAATAATTATTTGGAATAAAGGCTAATTAAAGTGGACAACTACCAATAAATA
The DNA here is from genome assembly GCA_029227775.1 of Morpho helenor. NCBI lineage: Eukaryota > Metazoa > Arthropoda > Insecta > Lepidoptera > Nymphalidae > Morpho > Morpho helenor. The sequence continues at coordinate 13,603,911 of JARGCU010000022.1, read as the reverse complement.
ATAACAGATGCGCTGTTTGTGAAAATCTATTAAAATATGTAGTTTGGCTACATTGGTTTCATCTAACAATGTATATATTAAAAAAAGAGTGAAAAAGAAAAGAGGGCGATTAAAATAATCGATTTTTTATGAAAAATAATCGATTATTTTTCGACATTCCTAATTACATACATAATCGATCAGAATGCGTGGATAGAGTTACTCTTCGACCCCGTGATGTATATAGTTATAAGTATTATATATTGAAAGGAGCAAAAGTTTCTTGCTGGCTCTTCTCGGTAGGAACAACTTTCCGAACCAGCACTAGAGTTCACGATTCAAAAGGTTATATACTTATATATAATACAAAATTTAGAGTGGACAATCCATTTTCGGAGAATCGTTGCGGTTGCGGGGCGAAACGGTTATTGAGTTTGTGATAGTGAACGTGTGTAGTGCTTGTGGTGGCGGTGGTGGATTGTGCATGTGTTTTTACGAATTCTGCATGTATCAGATATGAAAACGGATTATCCACTACATTTAGCATTATATATATTTTCTATTTTACTTCATCGCGGGTTATAGCAAAATAATTTCATTATTACTTTTGTATTATGAATCTCCGCAAAGTAACGGCTTATTCTATAAATTATTCAAAAGCACTTGTTAACAAGTAGACTTGAATAAAGAATATTTTGAATTTGAATTATCACCACTAGCACAATATTTTAGCGTCATAATAGGTATAATAAGTTATTCTAATCATCGTATTTTGTTATTTGTTGATGAAATTAACAATTAATAACAAAATTTCTCGATCATTCTATTCCTATCTGCGACATATCGTGATATTTAAAGATATATTCGCTCCCCAAATAATCTAATCGTTCAGTTTATCATTACGTAAACAGATTAAACAATAAAAAAATATACTTAACGTAGCGCAGTATTACATAACCGTTATTCACTATTCACTTTTATTGCATAGTTTTAGCATAATTCAACATTTCTCAAGTTATGCTTCGATTTTTGTTCCTAGGGTTGCCACCTTCTGATAAGAATTAAATATTTAGATCTAAGAAAAATATTAAAGTTTTAGAAAAACATCATTCCACTGTAAGTGGGGTCGGTACAACGTGTCATCAACATGTCGGCTGTCGCATGATTTGGCTAGATATTTAACGACCGGTCGCCTGCCTGACGTCAACTTACCTCAGTCGCCTGCCTGACGTCAACTTACCTCAGTCGCCTTTTGCGATACCCCGCTAAGAAAGAGGGTGGTCTATTCTACTCAGCCGGATACCACACGGCGGGTCGACTTACCTTAGTCGCATTTTACGACACCTCTCACTTAACCAACACAATCGAATACCATATGGCTAAAACAATTTTAGGAAAAATGAACAGTACTTGTTTATATAATAGGTATGTAAAATTTTAGAGCTTCTGACAAAAATTAATAATTAAAATACTTTTTAAAAACCTCCATTATAATGAAAATTAAGGACAAAGGAAAATGAAGGAAAATTAAAATGAGGACATTGCCACTTTCGTTCTGAAACCATTTTAAAATATGCCATATTACAATAATATGTCTATGGGAAATCTATGAGGTGTTACAAGCTTATCAAATAAAAGAAAACAGTTGCGCCTTTTCTTTAGTAAGATAGGTTTTAACTTTTAACGGAATAAAAATGTAATAAATTTGAATTTAGACTCAAGCAATATCAGAAATCAGAATTTTGAGATTAATACGGATATATATCTCTCATGTCTCAATATCCAATGCGAAATATTTGAGCATTGCCATTTTTACTATATATATATAAGTTTAAAGTGGGCCGATCCTGGCGGCACTGCAATGCCAGGCCGACCCGTGACGGGAGTGGAGCGAGCCCCGAACATCCCGTCGTATTACAAAAATCAGTTTAATATACTGGTCCCGCAATGCGGGAACTTTCAGATATTAAGCTGAAAAGAACAGATAAAAAAACGATTATTTTTTATAAATAATCAAAGGATACTTCCACCCGAAGGGGGTATCTTTGAAGAACTGTTTTGGTCGTGACAAGTCACGACCAAGTTAAACTTATATGTTAAACATAGAACCTTCTGGCGGACGGGCACTGGGGAAGGTGTACAGTAGAGGGATAAGGGGATAATAGAGTGGGTTAAGAGAGAGGGAGGGTGGTAACGAGACCACAGTTTTTTAAAGGGGAAACGAGGGGGCGCTAGGGCACGGTGTACTGCCGCGCCCCCGACACGTGCTCCACATAAATATCCCGGGACCAGCGGATGGTATCGCTGACCATGAACCTCCTCATCATCACAGCGTAGACTCTGTTGATATTGAGGGTGTTCATGGTCTTTTCGTTACGGCAATCCCAGCCGCCAAGGGAACCAACTATAAAGGCGTCGACGTCAACGGTGTATCCCCGACCCGTCAGTTGATCGACTATAGGTTGGTATTTGTCGATCTTTTCCTGACGAGCCTGGTCGAATGAAGTGGTGGTGTTTTCAAACGACACCGTGACGTCGACTATTGCTATGCGGCGACGGTTTTCGTCTCTAACAACGATGTCTGGCCTAAGAGCCGCCGCCGCACCACTAGTTCCCTCGACGGTTCGATTAACCGTAACTGTCCCAGGATTTCGGGAGATGGCCTTGACCAGCCGATCCTGGATGGCATTGTGCCTGCGTTGCCGTGCGTCGGAGTGCGCCGTGCAATGGTTGAGGACGTGCGGGATCGTCTCCAGGACGTACCCGCACCTGCGACATCGCTTGTCCCCCCCAGTTTGCCACCGCTTGGCAGCGTTTAGGGGGAGACAATTGAGGCGAGCGCGATGTATAAATCGCCAGTCGCAGAAGCGGGTGTTGCGGCCCGTGCGGAGAAAATGATTTGAGTGATTACTCTTCCGCAGGACCGCAAATGTCTTGCCCTGATCTTTTTTGGACAGGAGACAACCCGCATAATGGTCCGTCAACCCTTGGCGCAATTTCCGAACGACCTCGGTCTTGTTGGTCGGCACGACAACGCCTCCGGAGTCACCATCCACGTCAGCATCCCCACAGGATAGAGCGAAAACTTCGCTGTCTGGCATCCAGCGCCATTGCAGGCCGAACTTGGTGTTCATTCGTCGGCCTGCATTTCGTACCTGGGCCCAGAATGACGTTAGGCCCGAGGAACGAGGCAGATCGAGGCTCCCAGAGAGGTAGCGTGCTGTGTCGATGTTGGACGCCCGCTTTTTCAACCTCTCCGAGATGGTCTTCCCCAGAAGACTGTTTGCTAAGTTGCTCACCGTGGCGTCTTTTGAATATAGTAATCGATATGAATGCGCCACGGTGAGTAGATCATATAAATCGGCCAGTGGGAGCAGTCCTGCACCACCCTGAGAGGTGGGCAGATAGACAAGCTCCGCACTGGCTCGCTGGGGAAGACTCAGCCATTTTTTGGCATGCCTCCTGATGACTTTGTCTGCCTGGTTCAGGTACTCCTTCTCCACGCAGCCCGCCTGCAAGATGAAGTCCAGGCGTGGCAGGAAGAAGGTGCGTACTGCATCCAACTTCTGCCACGGGGCCAGCATGGAGAGGTCAACGCGCTGGATGTCTTCTATCAGACCCCTAATGGTGGTGACTGGGGTCTGCTTGACTTGGTATCCTGTGGGGACGCCAAGATGGTTGTAGGCTTCTCCGGATTTTAGCACTGGGATCGGCGACCCCTGAATGGAGAACTCGGTCTGCCGGACCGGACTCTCAATGCCGCCAGACAGATGGAGGGTGGAACATTTTCTGGCATTGAAAGTCAGGCCGACAGCACGAGCCCCCGTCTCAGCTGCTCGAAGCAGTCTCCTCATTCCAGCCGGTGAGTTGGCCACAAGGGCAACATCGTCGGCGTACGCAAAGGTGGAAAAGCGTACGCCCTCTAACGTGTAACCCTCCCCCTTACTCACGACGAGGCGGAGCATAAGCTCCAGGGTCAGGTTGAACACGTCGGGACTGACGGGGCACCCCTGCGGGACCCCCGACTGGATGCGGATAGGGTCGGTCTGGCCATCTGCCGTCTTCACACGAGTCCTCATGTCGGCGTAAAGTGATCTGATGGTGTTGATCACTTTACCGGGCAGGCCGTGGTTCTGCAAGGCCCGGAATATGGAGGAGTGGGGCACGGAGTTGAACGCGCTGGTAAGGTCCAGCCATGCCACCACTACTTCCCTCCTCCGAGCCTTAGCGTCGCGCAGGATCTCCTGGAGCACAAAATTGTGCTCGAAGCAGCCGTCGTACTCCAGGAAACCCTTTTGCGCTTTGCTGAACCGGTTGTTGGTAACGGCCCACCCTTTTAGCCGCTCGGCCAGGAGCGCCGTGAAAAGCTTCGGGACGCAGTCCCGAAGTGTAATTGGTCGCCAATTACTTACGTCCCCCGCGTCGCCCTTCTTGTACAGCAGGATGGTGTTGCTGTCGTTCCACCAAGAAGGGGACGTCTCAGTGCGCATCACGGTGTTGAAGAGGGCAGTGAGAACCTTCGCGCCCGGGTCGGCCTTTAGCAGACCGACGTAGGTCACTCCGTCCGGTCCCGGCGCCGTGTTGGAACGGCGCTTGAGGCACTGGAGGACCTCGGCGTCGCGCCAGGGCCGACACAGCTCCTGGTTGCTCACTGCCGTGGGCTCTTCCCCCTCGAACACGCGTTCGGGCCAGTCAGCTTCACCGTCTCTGGGGGCAGCCAGTTGCTCGAAATGATGTTGGACTTCGGCAATGGGTATCTGGCAGGACCGGTTGGGCCCCGCCAGAACCTGCTGGACTGCCCGTTTGCGATTAAGTCTATAGAGACGCTGAAGCCGTGTAGCCTCACGAATCCGATCGGGCGCCCGCGCACTGGGGGGATCTCTCCTCTGCGCTCCTGGTCTGGCCTCCCTTTGGGGGGGAGGACCCCTGGTGGACAGTCTGCCCAGGAATTGGGTGACTGGGTCCCTGAGCTGCTGGAGTTGCTCGGGACTCGCGACCGCGTTCAGGCGCTCCACCAATGATTGTTGCTGTTGTTGCGGGGAGCGCTGCGCGGTCCGTTGTCCACCCGGGGCTCCCCGGGAGGTCGGAGGACTCGTGTGCGCCGCCGGGATGTTGGTTGGCGGCGTCACCGGTGTTGGTGGTGGTGGTGTGGGCGTGCGTGGAGGTGCTGGCACGGGCCGTCGCGGCTCTGGAGACGCCGTCGGGGACACGAAGACCCCATCCGAGGGCGACGACGACGACTCCGCCCGACTGGCCCCCCGCGCGACTATAGGTGTAGCTACGACGCGCGCGGGAGGGGTCGGGGGCCGATGTTCTGGCGAGCTTGCGACGGGTTCCGCGCCGATGACTTGCCGGATGGCCCGGCGTCTGGCGCCGACCGCTCGGCCCGCGGGAACCATCGGCAGATCGGGGACGCAGTCGCCACAGTGTGCGGTCACGATTTTCCTCGGGTAGCGTTTACCCTCGGGGGCCGTGAACGCGCACCTCCAGCACCGGTAGACGATACCGATGCCGGGGTGATGTTCTTTGGTGTGGCGACTCAGGCTCTCGATTTTGTGAACCCCGACGTACCGACGGCTCGCGCAGTCCGGACAGCACAGCACCTCCTCGTTTCGCAGGGGAAGGAGAATGATGGTGTTTTCTCCTTCCCTGATCACTTTCGTCTCTGGTTCCCCCATGATGGTCGGGGGGAGCTACCGGGAATGGGAAATGGGGACTGAATAGTTTTAAGACGGCAAACACGCAACAAGACACTGCGAAGTTTTGGCAGACCAAAGGTAGTATCTCTGGTACTTCCTCTCCCCAACGAGATGGAAGCTGTTTGGCCTGGATGAAACCAGTCCAGGGAAGAGGAACAGTTATGATTGTATGATTGTATGTGAGCCGGTCCTTGCTGCACTGCAACGCAAGGCCGACTCGTAGCGGAGTCGGAGCAAGCCCCAGACACTCCGCCAAAATCGACAAAGAAAATCGACAAACTGGCCCCCCAATGGGGAGCGTACCAACGAGCGAACCAACCAATAACGAAACGAACAACGCAATGACTACACACTTTGATCAAAGCCCAAAAGGCCGAGAAGCGATAACTATTGGTAAAAATACTATGGTAGTCATTCTTCCAGAAATAATCTTCCTAGCGCAATATGGTTTTTACGTTCAAACAATAAGCGCCATCTACTAGCCATCTATTGAAGCTTGTAGTGAACAATTTGTATTAGGAAACTTTGATACCAACAACGCCACCTTGATGAACATTTTACTAATATGATATTAAAAGACTTGAAAGGGACTCTCTTTCTCTCAGAAGATTTGTATTATATTTCATTCAATAATAATTCTCAAAATATTTATGCTTATATTTTATAGCAATGCTAAAGAACTTTATAAATCCGCACTTGCACGACATTCAGGCGTGCTGTTTGCCAGTAATTGGACGTGCACAATTTGTATGTTTATATAATGTGATGATTTATTGTATTATTAGTGTTATGTCTGTTGGCAAACTGTTTAATAAATAATAAATAAATGATATGGTAGTGCTTTGAACGAATGTCTAAGTATTCTTGCACAAAAATATATTGGTTATCAGAAAACATTTGCATTAGGTTGCGGTGAAAATGTAGTCTCCGTTCGGAAACATGGCCATGGTTTAGCACACCATCATTCGGCGGTACTTGTAATATGAGCGATGACTGCAACCTCTATAATTGGTGTTTACACTACTTAATAATGAAACAGATTTTTCTGCTGTCTTTCAATAAATTTAACACACCAAGAATAATGAAGTTATTCTGCTGCACGTATCGCACTCTAAGTGGGGTCAGCACAACATGATTTTTGTTTCTATTCTCCCCTGTTATTCGCGAACTCCGACCTAACTCCTTTAGCGGCATGTTATACTTCAAACAATCCCATCATCTCTTTCTGGCATCTCTATAGTATATACATACTAAAGATAAATAAATATAACCACTAACCAACCACTTTTAAGAATCAAAAAATAGGTTATAAAAATAAATCACACAATATGAAAATTATTTCATTTTATTGCTCCACAAGGTACTCTTAACAAGCAATTTACTCGAAAACACACTTCGAAACCTTGCGTTACGATAATGTGTGTGCATAACAGAAATTTCAATTTTATATAATATCTTAACCCTCTAATTATCAGGTACATTACAATATACAATCTGTTTCAATTCTGTAAAATCCAGTGGCAATCCAAAAAACATGGGAATGTTTAATTGGATCAGAGAAATCAATGCTTCTGATATTAACACACACAGTTCATAAACAAGTAGTTTCATCACATTTAAACAATAAATTATACAGTCGCATATGAAAATTAGAGTTTTTGTGATATTTATACAAAAGGAATTTTATTTGGGGGAGAAATAACATGTAATTTATAACGCCATCTGTCGGTAATATAAAGTTAATTTTGTGACACAAACGCAATATTCTTTTTAAGTATGTCAATCGTTAATAATTTTGTAATTTTATCCTTAATAATCAGACTTTGTCTAGGCAAGAACGGATATAGAAAAGAATGATCAACTATAACTATTCATCATTTGATAGATTAAATTTTTCTTGGTGCTTATAATACTTTGGGTGCTGCGTGGTATCCTTAGTATATATGATATCATTTCTTACCGAGATGTCGTAAAAGGCAACTAAGGTAAGTTAACCTGCCCTGTGATATCTGGCCGACTAGAATAGACCACCCTTATTTCTTACAGAGGTGTCGTATAAGGCGACTAAGGTAAATTGACGTCAGGCAGGCGGTCATAAAAAATTGACAAATCATGTAACACGTTTAAAAATGTACCGACCCCACTTACGAATGGGATACGGGCATTTTTGGGTTATTGTGGGTTATTTCTATAATGGGGTCATAAATATCCTTTATAGTTATACAGTGGAACGAATAATAAACTAATATTCCAAATACTCGTTAAAAGGATAAGCAAAATAAATATTAGATAGTATTTGACATTATTACAAAATAAGAAAACTAAGAATGCAACAACTATGGAAACAAAAATATCTGTAATTAAAAAAACATGTTATGTACATGTTCTTTAAGGCAAAAGTCTCGACACTTATATAAAAATAATTGTAAAATGTATTGATCAGATGGTTAAAAATGAGTGATGGACGATATAGCAACCTTTTAGCACTCGTAAGCTTGTAAAATAAGATTTAAATAATTTATATTCAGTGTTTCAATTAAGGAATAATTTGATTGGCAAGATTTTTGTTACTTTCATTACTTTGTTCTACGATGACATACCAACAGATGACGCTATAAAGGAGAATATATCAATCGACAAAACCGCAAAACAATTATATTTGTGTGAAGTCATAAATAAGCTAATTTTTACTTATTGCTATAATATTTCCATTCTCAAAGTAATAACAACAATTGGCACAAGACTAAACCGCATCCATTTTATAAATAAATCGTATGAACAATCAATAATATATTAAATACTCTTTTAACCAGAACCATAGACAAATCTGGGTACATCTATAAATTAGTAGATTTGTCTATGGGTCTAGAGTGTAAAATTAATTAATAATGATCGTCATAGATGTCGCTAGTATATAATTATAATATAAAGTTGATGACAATACACTTTTAGTGAATAGCGAACAATCAAATTTACTTCACAATATATCGTTTCAAATCAACCAAATATTAATACACTCATATAAAAATAGCAATAAGTAAAAAAGTTTAAAATATAGGTTCAGAAACGGCTGTAAGATTTCTTAAGTAACGAATACATGACAGCTTTATCTGAATAACATTTTACAGACGAATATTCTTGTCACTCTTTTTTACGATTTCAAATAATACCGATTTTTTTTTAATAAATACAACAGTTGTATGTTCATATTGACAACGATAAAACAACATCTTAGATAATTTAGGATAATCTCTTATCCATCCAGTTAAACCATCTTAAATAAATATTATACACCGAGAATTTAATTTCCATTTAGATTTTGAATATAATTAAGGTACGAAAAATCTGCATTTCAGTTTTTTAATCTACAAATTGAAAGTTTGACTTCATAGATCTGCTGACTCAAAAAGCATGACTTTTAAGAATGGATTTTTAATGTGTTCGTTAAACTAATACATAACATACAATACGCAGATTGCTAAAAAATATTTGATTATAAAAGATTATTTTATAGTAATAAACTTTTTGAAAAAAATAAATAAACAGAATTTGAAACAAGTGTATACACAAATCAAATTTGTTTAATTAGCAAATGTGCATACGAGTTAGCAACGAAAGCAATAACAATTTACACAGCAGATTCAAGTTAAACTGACACAATAATTTGTGTTATATTTTTCATACCTTTTCTATATTAATTACAAAATAATAGCCATATTACCCAGTATTACTTCTGCAATGAATTATGTAATTTATATAAATGAAAATATAACACAAATATATAATTTTTTCTTTTTTCTCGACATGGCCGCATTTAGGGTAGAGCTTGTCTAATTTGAAATGACGCGTCTCAATATATACTAGTTGATATAAATGTGTTGATATAAATGTGTGTGATTTACGATCTGTTTGCGAACGTCGTGGTCGACTAGTCGCGTGATAAATCTGGCAACGCTCTCTATATGAAGTAGCGCTGTCTTATTGTATGAAACAAGATGATTCTCTCGCGCATTCGGAGAAAATTAAACTACTTGAACAACAAATTTAAGCGCAACCGTTCCTTAGCAAGTATTTTTACCAACTGTTTGACCAATACAATTGTATTTTAAGTGTTTTTCGTACATATTTTTAATTAAGTTGAGTGTACTCACTCATATTGAAAGCGAGAGTGGGAGGCGTCATTTTAACTTAGACGAGCTCTACAAGTTGAATTTTAATATTGATATTAGGTAGGCTACATAGTAGGGCATAGCGTAGTTTACATGGATATAATAATTCTGACGGTCGTCTCTTGGACTAATTATATTTAACGCAAATATATACAAATGTTCATTTCTTGTTTATGATCTCGATAAATTAAAAAAAAAGAGGGTTCTTTGCGACTGTTCCTTTAGCGAAAAATGTAGAAAGGTTAATAGCATTCACACATTGAGATCACAGGAGTATAATATACCCTGGCAAATCACCAATTTGCACCTAAAAACCCCCGGGCAGAAATCTTTTATTACACGATTTATATTGTTGATATTTATTATACTGGTGCTTGTATGTATGTATGTATGTATGAGTGCTTGTTTGTATGTAAAAGAGCCAATAAAACTTATTTTCATCCATTTCGAGCAAATTCATTTAATTAAAACATTGGACAATTATCAAAATCGGTGTTAATACAATACAATTTTTTTTTTAAATTTTTATCAATTATTCGCACTAACAAGTGAAAAATTAGTGTGTTTAAAAACAAAAACATGCTTTCGAACTAAAAATTGAAATTATTAGTCTTATCTTTCTTTTTTTTTCAACCAGCAATTTAACTTGTTATATTTTTAACGCATTGATCAGTTTGTTCTTTTTTTAAAAATTTCTTTTCAAGATTTTTTTGGTTTATGTTTTGTTTTGTTTTATAATTGTCTATTATATAACTGTGTCTACCAAATAAAATAAATAAATTATTGTAGAAAAAAAAAGTGTGGGGCTTTCTGCCATCTTTTTCGTGTATACATCAAGCACCCCACGCATTTTGCACAATAATATTAATATTTTTAATTTTTTAGTCCAAGAACACGTTTTTTAGTTTTTTAAAAAGTCTATTCTGGTATAAAGTGTAGGTGTAATTGACAAGTACCAGTAATCTGTGATAAAACTTTTCAAAGATTATCAGTTTTTTTCTTTACATTTGTCAATGATGAGGTAACCTGCTAATTTCAGTTTATTATCATTTGGTACCTGTCAAGATCCTATAAAAGATACTATATCTCTTATAGTAAGATAAAAATCGGTATCTTGCATAGTATGACATAATCGATATCTTGCTAATCTTAAGTGAATTATAGTAATATATCTCTTGTATTATTTCAGAAAATAACGCTGTTTTTAAATTAAATGACGATTTTATTCGAAATATTAGTATTCTTCGTTCAGAAATCATTATCAACAACCTTTGTTTAAGAATTTCTCGATATTGTTTATGGTCGCAAGAGAATTCAAAACATATTTATACATAGAGTATGGAGGGCCAGAGCCTGTGCGTGCGTCTCTCCTATAATAAGACAAGGAAAATGTGCCTTATTTTTGTCTAATTACACATGAAAAAATCATGTAGTGTTACTTGTTTTCTATTTATTTTCTATGGACACATTTTAGGCGGGATCCCCTACTCTATTATAATAACTCTATGATTGAAAAATGGTGGCTCTATTGTCTTTTCTGCCAATTTATTCGTTTCAGCTTTTTTCTGTAATTCAGTTCTTTCGTGACCACGGCAGATAATTTCATATCGAAAAATCTCTTTAAACAAAGGAAAAAGAAGGACTTTATTAGAGAAGTATGCAAGATAGAAAATATATCTTTTATGTTTAATCTATCTATTTGAACCTACATGTCATACCAACATTACGACAGTCCAGAAATCTATTCTTATCAAAGCTGTTACTATTTCAACTGTCTTTTACGTGTCTTTTTTGCGAGATAAAGGTCGTATTAATAATTTAAATAAATGTAGATAAAAGATTTTAGCTAGGGGTTTTTTGGCGCCTAATCTAGTTTTTTAGGGTTATTACAGCCTTACACACGGTCACGTTGTCGCACTAATATAAAATATTTACATAAAAAAAAAACTCTCACTGTCTTTATTGTTATTTTAGAACATTCGTGTGATATCTCACTCTGAAAGAGTTACAACCTACAGAGTCTTACCAGAAATTAAATCTTTAGGCTGTACAGCCACGAACCTTCGTCTTTTATTTTAGAAATAAACTGTCAAAGACATATATCTCTTGTTTTGCCACAGAGTATACAATAATTGCATTTAGCACCATTTATTAAATAAGACAGTGAGAGTGTTGAAACTTTTCCATCAAAAAATATTTTACAGCATACAAATGGTTTAAATTAAATTTAAAATAACTGGTAGCAAATAAACTTATTTTAGCTGCATACAATATAGTATATAAAGTTAAATAAATATAATGAAATTTAAATTATGTGCAGCTCTTTAAAATTTATATTAAGATATCGGCAACGTTCAAATTTCGCACGTTTAGTATTAAAGTGACCGAATTTAAAATTAGTCTTAATTGACTTAAATACATTGCAATCTTAATTTTAATGCCATTTATATAACGCTACGAACTATTAAAAAGCGAGGGGTTTTTTTTTTGCTCCTCTCAAGTTACGAGGCTCTTTAACACTCAAGAGTTAGGCGTTACGCTTTATTGCAATTTGCCAGTTTTTTTGGATTATGTTATATTAATACTAAGCGTGCGATATATTCGGTCAAAGTAAATCATTTGAAATTATTACCCAATTATTAACAATGTAAGAATACTTTACTTTGTCTTCAAAGGATATCACTTATATTAAAATACTACATTTGAAAGTTTTCAAATGATGGTTCTGCTAGAACAGATTAAAAATTACAATCCATTTTTATTCCTTTGTGTAAATTTTGTGAAGATTGAGATATATTTTCCATTACATTGTTCCATTAAATCCATAATTATTTTGTTTTTCAGGTATGAATAGGGCATACCCGAAACACAAAATAATTATGAGTATGAATAGGGAATTTCATTCTGTTAGCAAATACTTAAATCAACCCAAAGTAAAAAATTATCATGATTTAAAATACTTAATTAATTATGAAGTTTTCATTGTATTAATTAAGATGTTTTTTGTAATAATTTTTACTATTATTAGTATAATGCGAATTATTATTATTATTTATTTTGACATATGTTCTTGTTTTGTTGAACTTTTTAAGGAAGTGAAATTGTCTGAGTTTTGCACTTGAGCCGTAAATGGCTATTTTATATTTAAAAATTAGTACTTTATATTTTGACATTAGTATCAACATTATACAAAATATTAATAAATAATGTAAAGTAATATATTATCTGCATTGAGATACAATAAATATATAAATCCATAATGATAATATACGTTGCCGATACATTAAATATAGATAAAAAACATTAATAACGTATTGTGATTTTTTGTATTTATCTTCCGTTTATAAAAATGGCCCCGCCACTTCAGAAAGTGTCACACGCATCAAAATTGAAAATAAACAATAACAACTGTTCTTTGAAAACCGCCACTAAAACGTAATAGTTGCCAATAAATAGTAAAATTATATTATATTTACAATTAACCGCTAAGTTAGCCAAGCCAAAAATTATTATAGCACCAAAATACGTGACTGAATAAATGGTACCAACCGACAGAAAAGTTTCAAATTTTACGCCTTAAACTTTACACGTACTGACATGTATTTCTTATTCTATTGTATAAAATAAGTAACTCATATTACACTCGCCTGTAGTACCTACTTGAATATATTAAAAATTAAATGGTAATTTTTTTTCCAAAAGTCTCTGACTAGAGATACAATATTATCTAGAAATGAAAATACCGTATAACAACTAACTACCAACTTAACAGCACTCTGAAAGGAATAATATATCAAAGAAAAAAAAAATCATTGTCTATACATCTATACACGTTTGAGCTTTACCAAAATATAAAACAGTCACGTTCCAAAGTGAAATCTTATTTCACATGTCTATAATCTATGCTCGGGAAGCTATGCCCGGCAAACGAAAATGGCGCGAACGCCGCCATTAGAACAATAAAAAATCGAAAATTTGATTCGATAAACTTCATAGATAGCGATTCGATCTACAATTTTACAGCCCCATTATTCATATCCATTTATTTTATTACAAAAATGTAAGTCGATTTAATCGGTTGTGAAAAAAAGGTAATTAACAATTATCGATCACAGTGATCTAAATTAAGGCTTCTAAAGAGCTAAAAATAATCACAAGTTGCGCGATGCAACGAGAACAGTATACGTATTACGTACAAAAATGATGCGTATTCGCAAAAAAATTAAAAAAAAAACAAAATGCACTCTTACTGGCAAAGGCTATGAAACTACACGTATATATGGATAAAAAACAAAGTAAAAAAAAGAAAATGCTAAAAACGTCAAATTTGACGTACAACATTTTTAAAATTGTGATGAGAAACGAGATTAAGACTAAATGTCATTATGCCAAAATATCAATACCACCTCTTTCTCCAAATATATTAGTAAAAATTCTAAATAGACAGAAAAATCATCACCTAGAAATAATTCAGGCAGTGATTGTTCACGCTTGTTTTTTTTTGTTAATTCTTGCTCCAAAGTACATACTCGAAATTGGGTAAGTCCTTGAAAGCTTACGTTTTCTTAATTTAGCCAAATATTTTTTTTTTATATACAATGAGGTAGAACACGGGCTATATATCTATAACCCTTATTAATATTATGACAGCTCGTTTATAAACATATTATTTATTTTAAGCTGTTTTATATTTTATTTTGTATATTTATAACACATTATTCTTAGGCCGACCTGCATTTAACCGACAAATTATGAAATACATTTACGCCTTAAATTGTATTAATTGTGTAAATAATTAAGATCAAAGTTCTGTTTTTAAATTACAAATTTAATTTTGTTTTTCAATTTATCTTGAATTTTTAGTAGAATGTAAAAAAAATTGAACTTTTATGAAATTAGACAAATAGGTAGGATTACAAACAAAAACCTATTCTTTTAACGTTATTTGGTATAACTGAGGTTTTTATACAGAGTTATTTCAAAAATGGATAATGTTTTATCATCGAATATACAATTCTACTGAGTTCTGAATTCTAACTAATAAAAATGGTAACAAGGAAACAGAGATAAAAACGTAATAATAAAAATATATATAACTACATATAGTACGTTAATCTTAAAAATAACCCTGTATAAATTATGCTTATGGTTGTAGGATTTAAAACTATTTATATTACGTGAGTATTATGTTATTGAAAAGCAGAGATGAGGTTATACGAGAGGTAACAGCAGTACCTTCAAAATGGCACACATTAAAAAAAAATCTACAAGAAACATGTAAATTATGTATTAAAGAACTTATAAATTCAATAAACTGTACTTCAAAGAATATGTACACGCGTTTTGTATCTGATACCAGCAGCTTTCTCATATTATTACCGTTTTGTAATTTTATCATAGATAATAGAGTTTCAATAATGTCAAGTGTAAACAGTATAGCTGTTACAGATAATACATGAAATATTTGAAATAATTTTAGAACGTAGGCGTATTTACACGGCACGGTATGTTTGAGAGCATTATAAGCTCATTCACAGTTTTGTACTCTGGAGACGCAATGTCTGAGCGTTCATCACATTCACTAGTATCGTAGCCTGACGATCACTCGCGTTGGTCAACACGGTGGTTGGTTAGGGTTTTCTGTTGGCGACGCGTTGGGTTCGGGCTTGTCTTCCATTTTGATTTGTAATGCGCGCTCCCGTCGCTCTATCTCCCTTTCTCTTTCTTGGAGGTTCGCTTCACGACGCGCCAGTTCCTGCTCTCTTTCGTTTAATTGACGCTCCCTCTCTGTCAATCTCGCTTCTGCGTCTAAGAGTCTTGCAGTGAGCTCTGGTTCGGAAGGTGGAGGGGATGTTGATGACGTCACGTCGTCTACGGGTGGAGTGAGGGGTTTTAAAGCTACGTTTGGCTGGAAATCCTGTTCGTATCTCGTGCAGTCGGCTACGCGCACAACCCTTTCTGGGTGTTGCAACTCTGGCTCTCTCTTCCCCCACGGCCTGAAAGCCGTCACAGTTCTGTACCGTAGGTGTGCGTATGGATCCAAGTATATCGCGTAGCTGTAATCCTCGTTCCTTGTTTTCTTTGGCGGCGACTCTGGCGGCTCCGGCTTGCACACTACAGTTTCCACCACCTGGAATTGAGACATGTACAAATTAATATTTTTCTCCATAATTCGATAGCTTAGAGTAGTGTTTCCCGCCCTTTTATTAAAAATTGAATTGTTCATTTAAAGAACATAAATAATAGGTTTTAGGAAGAAAAAATGCTTTTTTTTGTTAAATTTTGCACCGAAATCGAGCATTGCACTTAAATGGCCCAGAGCGAAGAGTTTAAACTTGCGCCGAGTTGCACTTAACCATCAAAATGCCACCCTGTGGGTCGTGGGCCCCATGTTAGGAAACACTGGCCTTAGATCTAAATTAAATAAATTGGAAGGGTATTTTATAGCTTCGCACAAGAGATATGCAGGTTTCCTTACGATCTTTTCCTTCACCGAAAAGCGTGCGATATATTGCAAATATAAATTAGACACATAAGTTTTCACAGAAAACTCATTGGTGTCTGCCCCGTATTTGAACACGTGACCCTCTAGAAAGAATTGCACGGTCTCACAGCTGGGTTATAATACAGTTTAACACAATATTTATGATGCTATTTTGTAGTTTGCAATAATAAATTTGTAATAATATATTTGTTTACTTGATTGACTTATAGTCAATTATTACTGCTTATCGGCTTTCTCCTTGGTATCATCAATGTTTACTACCATAAATAAGATGTATGACGTCAATCTCTACTTATATTACATTTGTTATATATGTTATTACTGTTCTTATGAAAAAAGGCAGCAATGAGTTTTGCTTTATCACACGCTTTTCGGCGAAGGAAAACATCGTGAGGAAACCTGCATATCTCTAGAGAAATCTAGGGATCTTTCTCTCCAAAAACAGAGGCTTATGCTCAGCAGTGGGATAGTAACAGGCTTTGGGATATAGGCTGTAAATTATCGCTAAGTGACTGTCAACTATAACTGTTGGGCACTCTGTTTAAATAGCGTCCACACGTCACTGCAAGGCAGGGTGAGGTCGCGTCTAGGGGCCGTCTGCACCCCGGCCCCGACCTACATAGCCCCCTTCCCCACTCTCAATAAACTGAGGCTCACAATGACGCGTCTGCACCTCCCCCTACCCCCTGACAGCCCTCCACAGCCTACCTGCATTACGTAATGCGGGCGTGATTTTGCAAATGCTATGTTACTTTCATATCACATTTTTAGTATCTATGCTGCAAAATATCGGCCTGTTCTTATTTCACTGCTGGGAATAGGCTCTCTGTTTTGGAGAGATGGAATGGAAGACCTACCACGCTGCTGAGAGTCGCACGGTCTCACTTGTGCGCTATCACAGCTTTTGAATGACACGTGAAATCGTGAAATTATTTTACTAAATTTTTAGGTCTGAGCAAGTTCCGAGTAGATCAGCTGGTAGAGGAGAGATGCGAAAAATAATCGATTTTCATGATAATCGATTATTTTAATCACCATTTCTCTTTTTACTCTTTTTTCCTGTTTTTTAAGATACATATTATGCATTGTTGGATGAAACCAATGTAACAAAACTACATATTTGAATAGAATTTGACGAACATTGCATCTATTATTATTTATTGGTAGTTGTTCACTTGAACTAGTCTTTATTCTAATTAATTATTAATATTAAAGAGCCAATTTTTGAAATAGGAAAAAAAAACGATCATTAATAATCGATTATTTTGATTCGGAATAATCGATATTTTAAAAATCGCTTATATTTATTATATATTTTAGTAGATTATATATATTTTAATATTTTTTTAATGGCCAAAAACAGATATAAAACGATCAAATAAAATCAAAATAAAATGATTTTCTTAAATTGTTACTAGCTGATTTTACATAATATATTATTAAAAAAAGGAGTAAAAGTATTTTAACGGACGGAAGCGAACTGTATGGTTAAAAAATTAAAGTTTAAAAAGCTTTTAAAGGAGCTAGATCAAATATCTCCAGTGTTTAATATAACCAGTGTTACAGTTAATTAACAGAATACGAATATTAGGCGGTGATGAAATTACTGCCAGCCTACACCCGACGTGGCATAGACAAAACAACTTTACAATCCATTACCGCACAAACTGACAGATTATAAACATTTCCCAGGGCTGCCGCGTTTTTATTAATCTGTTTTCGGGATTAACGTTCGTAAACATATTATTTATATACTTCAGGGTTTGCTACATTTGGGAATAAGTTTTTATTTATAATTTTAATTAGAATTACGTAAATAATTTAATTAATTAAGCGGCGGTAGCGGAATGGATAGGGTAACGGAGTTGCGATCAAGAGGTCGTGGGTTTGAAACCCGGCCATTATACTAATGACGTGAACCCACTCCTAACACAAGGGTGTAGCTTAGCTGGCGGGGTTAACAAATTTACTAGTAATTTGTAACCGAAAACGCTAGTAATCCTTAAAAAATAATAATAACATGCAAAATTCTATGACTAATGGATTATATATTTCCATGAGGGGATCGAGTTAGAATAAAAACGACGCAATACTTCAGTCATCATTCGATGCAAAAAATCTGGACACAAAACATTATATGGATGTAACTTAAGAGAAAATAAGTTCCACACAATTGCTAAAACTGAAATTTTATAAGAGACCCAATAAAAAAAAATCTGTACTGATCGTTTAAAGCTCACGCATACCTACTCCTCGATTTTCTTTTAATTTATAACTGCGATCAAAAATTTGCTGAGACTTCGCATACTTCCGACGAATAATTAATTGTATCTTAAAACATATTTATTTTTAGCACAAAAAGTTTTTAATTTACTATTTTCAAGAAACACAATTTTAAAGAATTTCTCGTTAACAAAACAAAATCATACTATATCGATAAACATATATTATATTGTCTTTAAAGTCCTAATAAATCCAAAATGGCGCCCAATACATTCAGTGTATTGGCTTTCAAAACATTCCAATTTTCCTATGAAGTCAAAAGTTAACTTAGTATCAAATTCAAATTCAAAATATTCTTTATTCAAATAAACTTGTAAACAAGTGCTTTTTAATCGTCAACTCTACTGCTGGTTCGGAAAGCTGTTCCTACCGAGAAGAGCCAGCAAGAAACTCGGCGGTTGCTCTTTGAAATAAATTATATCCTATAATATATACAGATCGTAATTGACAACTGTAAGGACAATATAAGTGTTATTTTTTTACGATATTAAGAGTCAGTCATTCCCTGCGCCGCGCATAGTTCAGGCGCTGTGGTATTGTTCACAATTAAATATATTTCAACAAAAACTTACGTTTCCTTCAACCTACTTGTTGGACCACTAATGGAATACAATGTTTAACATTAAATACTGAGTTTAGTGATACAAAATGTCAAAAGCAAAGATAATTATAAAATGTTAGCCAAAATTTACCTACACCAAATACGGTGTAAATAATGTGATTTAATCAATGTGAAAAATCTTGAATTACATAAATACACCTTTAATATTTTTAAAAACTTGAAATTAAAACTAGACGTGCTGTTCCATCAATAATTAGCTTAGCGCTAATGTATTTTTCATGAATGTCATCATCCTCCTACCCTTATCCCACTCTAAGTGGGGTCGGCAGAACATGTTGCAAACATGTTGTCATATGATTTGGCTACGTATTTTAGGACCGGCCGCCTGCCTGACGTCAACTTACCTTAGTCGTATTTTACGACACCTCGGTGGTCTATTATACTAAACCGGATACCACACGGTGGGTCAACTTACCTTAGTCGCCTTTTACGACACCTCGGTAAGAAATGAGGGTGGTCTATTCTACTCGGCCGGATACCACACGGCGGGTCGACTTACCTTAGTCGCCTTTTACGACACCTCGGTAAGAAATGAGGGTGGTACTATTCTATTCAGCCGGATACCACACGGCGTATTTTTCATGAATGTAAATTATTCAAATATTGAACTTTTAATCTTTTACACGTGCCTGTTTCGCAAGTGGAAATGATTAAATGTATAATTGCGATTTAAATTTCCTATTTCTATTCCAATTCTTTAATTATTATGCCAAATAATCAGTTATTTGGCTAACGTCAGTCGCTTTTAACGTTGCGTCCTTGAGCATTTTATTGTTCTAATCTAATCTAATTATGAGAATTCAATACAATGACGTTCGTAATCAACTTTATTTACATAATTCGACTTTATAAACGAAAAATACATCTTCCACATTAGGTGGGGTCGGCACAGCATGTTATAAACATGTTACATGATTTGGTTACGTATTTTGAGACCTTATATCAACCTTAGTCGCATTTTACGACACCTCGGTAAGAAATGAGGGTGGTCTATTCTATTCAGCCGGATAGCACACGGCGGGTCGACTTACCTTAGTCGCCTTTCTCGACACCTCGGTAATAAATGAGGGTGGTCTATTCTACTCAGTCTGATACCACACGGTGGTCAATTTACCTTAGTCGCCTATTACGACGCCTCGGTAAAAAATGAGGATGGTCTTTTCTACTTAGCCGAATAGCACACAACTTCTTTATAAATGGAAAATTATATTTTAAAAAAGGCTAATTTTAGGGAGTAAAACAATATTTCATTTCTGGCAACCCTAGTACGGCCATCAATGAACGCGTTTGTTTTGACAGCGTACGAAATGGCGGATTCCCGCCATGTTTTCTGCAAGTCGGCGGTTACTTAATTAAATGCATGTTGATTTCGTTCATTACGCGATTGCGTGGCCAGACGTGTTTATAGCTTTTCTTCAATGAGACTACTATTGTTTGTTTTAACTAACACCAAGCCATTACAGATTTTTATCGTCCTACACCGCGTCCGAAATGTGGGTATTTTTTAAACAGACAGGGTTTTTAAACCGCTGCTGATGCCATTCAGTACTTTGTAAAATAAACCTTTAAAAAAAACCTGTTCACTAGTAAAAAGCGTGTAACTGTTCATATATAAATAGAAAATTTTTATGATTTTCTAACAAGATCTAACCTTTACCCCGAAAGAGGGGGATGTGAATCAATGGTCGCTATTGGCCACATAAGAAAGCTAATAGTCACTCAGCGGGCGATGAAGCGGATTATGCTCGGAGTTTCACTACGTGATCAAATCAGAAAATGAGGAAATCCGTAGAAGAACCAAATTCAGCACATACAAATTTTTCCTCTTTATAATATTAGTATAGATGAATTATGAATACAACTCAAATAGTCTCAATTCAAAAATGTTTTTGTTTTAAACAATTGCGCAATTGGTATACCACAATGAATAAGTAAAGTCTGCGTAACGTCTGAATAGTGATAACATTAGATAACGACGATATCGTTATCATTGTTTTGGCTACATCGATTTCACCTCCAATGTCATAATGCATATTGTTTTATTTATTCATATCTCGAACAACATTATATTAAACTAGCTATGCAACTTCGCCCGCGTGAAAAACAGTGTCACAATTTGTATCTCTAGTGGTTCTCAAACTTTTTCGGTGACGGCACCTTTTTGGGAAGCTAAATACTTGATGGAACCCTAAAAGAAAACAATAGTTTTTAAAAGTGTATTCTTTATTAATAAGCATAATAAAAATACAATGTAACAGTTACTATTATTACTTACTCTACCAATGGCAAGTACAATAATAATTATTATTGTATGGGTATGGGTAGTAAGTATTGAATAATAGAAGATATTAAAAAAAAAAATGTAACTAATACACCAGCTGGTGTAACACATTTTTATAAAAATCCAAATGAAATATAACTACGCGCGGCCGCGGAGTAAAAACGTTCGACCAGAGAGAGGTAATGTGATTTTTTTTCTATACCCCAACAGTGGAACCCCAACAGAGGTATCGGGGAACCCTAGGGTTCCGCGGAACACACTTTGAGTACAGCTGCTCTAACCTAAATCTTATGAATACATGTGACATCTTAGATGAAGACATCCACGATAGAGTAGAAGTAAAATATTAAAAAAGCGAACCCCGTCATTAAACGGGATAAATACAAAGATGATCGCAAGAATAAAATTAGTAGATTATGATACTGTTGCATAATAAGGGTTCTTATAACACGAGTGTGTTTTAAAAAAACGAGCCGCAAGTAGTTTTTTTGTCATATCACACGAGTGTTATAAGACCAAGTTATGTACAGTGTCACTACTTTATCTACTCTCATACTATAATACGTAAAACAATATTAATAAAAACTTTGTTTAAATATTGAAAAGATTTTTTAAATGTCAAATGTTAGCGCCAAGACGCAAACATCGATTGCGCATGCGTGTTGCGTCGCCGCGGACTCGTTCATTGAAATCTTTTTTTTTTAAGTAGTGGTTCAACCTCCTTGGTCCAGCTGGAGATTGTATAGGTGTACCGTTATGATTAAAAAGTTAAATTATGATACAGGTGTCTATACAAGACCTGTATCGTAATTTTAATTGTTTATTTTTTGGCTTGTACGTAATGTTTGTCATAAGAATATTGGTTTCAGTTTTATAATCTTTGTATTATATTATCAGAGTAGATAAACAAATTAAGTACGTTGTATAATATATTGTAAATATGACGGCATATTAACAAAAAACAATTGACATTCATAATTATAGAGCGTGCGATAGCATAATGAAACTTATTTAAAAATTTGCATGTCAGATTATTAGTAACACGTGCCTACTAATTATATTTAATTACATTCTTAATAATCCACATTTAAAACATTTAATTCTTGCAGCTTCACAATAAACAAATTATATACTCGTATTAATATTTGGGTGAGCGAGCTTTGGTTGGTATTTTTTTTAGGGGAAATAGAAAAGAAGCAATATGAAAAATGGTGATATCTGGACACGATCCTTTCCCAACTGAGCTATTATAACTTTGGCAGCGTAATTAACCTTTGTATTCTATTTATATTTAAACAGCTTTTCAAAGCCAGGAAACAGTGGATAAAATAATATTATTTGAAAATGAGACCTAGCTAGATCAATTTATCGCCCCTGAAACGCCTACATACTGAATTTCATGAAAATCATTGGAGCCGTTTCCGAGATTCAAATTATATAAATACAAGACTAGCTAATTTAAATATTAAAGATATTAGATTACTAGATTAAGCTGTGATAGTGAAACTGTCCGTAATATTGGTTAATTGGTATGAATTGGTTTAAAATTGGTGCAAAACGAATGAAATCCTCTCCTATCGACCGCCATTTTTACAGAATGACCTCCCGCGCAAACCGCCATCTTTTACCCTACCTCGATCAGTGTTGCCAACACAAAATATATTGAGTAATTCTTAATTCGTTTAAAAACGGTAAACCTTACTACGTATTAATTCTACAATCTATGGCTTATAGCTTTGGTACAGTCTATCTCAAGATTTATACTTCGATAAATTCAATGATTGGTTACATTAATGTTCAAAGAATGTCTGAAGCCATTGAAATAAAGAATCACCACAAATTCCATCACGAAAACGACTTCAAATTGGCGTGCTCATGGACTGCAATATAGGACTTATGGAACTCAGGCAGACTGAGGATTTTTTTTTAATTTTGTAAACAATAAACTGATTTACTCATAAAAATAAGAAGGTGAAAAGTATTTGTAGTAGGAAATATAAGTGATAACTTAAAAAACAACATTATTAAATAATAATAAATAAAGAAATAAATATATGGGACACTTACACACACGGTCGTCCGTCCCCAAAGTAAGTAACTTAATACTTGTGTTATGGTACGCAGACAACTGGTAAATATATACTTATATAATTTTTAAATACATACTTAAATACAAATATACACCCAGACTCGAAGACCAACAAATTCATTTATAGAAAACCAGCGACCTGCCCCTGCTTCGCACGGGTATAAAATATATATCCCATATCATTCAGTGTAAAAAAATTATTAAAACCGATCCAGAAGTTTTGATTTATTCATTACTGCCCGTGGCCCGCAAGCGTTAAATTTGGAGAAAAACAATTTCCTTTCCCTATACCAAGAAGATTTCCTGCTATCTTTGGAATATCTAAATTCATATAGTACATTTTTACTTATTTACTTTTACATTTTCCCTATGTATTTTAATTTTTACAATTAATTACAGAATGTCTTTATATACAACATTCATAGCTTCCTTGTCGTTAAACAAACTCTGGAAAGAACGATATAGCTGCTGCATTCGAAGTGCTATAGGGTGAAGCGCGGCCTCCGCATGGCATTTTAAATCTGTAATATCTCCGAAAATATTCACTTAAATTACATGCTGTAAACGGCAATATTGATCTATATTAAATCAACAATTTATTTAAGGTACTCAATTGGATAAGGATTAATGCTGTATTGTATAAAAATTGCTTTGAACATAAGGCATCATTTTTCGTAAAAAGTAAATGAAAAAAACTGCTATTGTGGGTTATCCATAAGAGATAGACATTTACCATCGCGGACTTTTCTGTAGACCTTTTTAAGGTGTACAAATATTTAGTACATCATTTTGATAAATCTCGTAGTGTTTAGCCTGTGTTTGCAATGTAAGCGGAAGAAAATGTAATTATTTACAGAAACCTCAAAAATTACAGTATTTCTCTACTTCGTATTGATTGTTATTATACGTACAAACCTTCCTTTTGAATCACTCTATCTATTAAAAAAAACCGCATCAAAATCGGTTGCGTAGTTTTAAAGTTTTATGCGTACATACGGAAATATGGACTTTGTTTTATAATATGTAGTGATGTTTGAGCGGCCGGTCGTAATATACATACCAATATCATGTTACAACATGTTGTGCCGACCCCACTTAGAGTGGGATATGAGCGGGAGAATGATGATTTTTATATGCCCGTCTGTGGCCCCCTACTCTAGTATAATAACTCTATGTGATATGTACTCGATATTAAACAAATTACAATCAATGGTTCAAGTGTCACTATTTTGCGACGTTTAATTGTATATTTTATCTATATTAAGATAAAATTCCAAGGATAATATATGTTTATCGCGGAAGTAGATACATTGATAAGGAACATACTAATGAGGACGTTGATAAGGCGAATTAAAGTTTACTGTATATTTACATGTTACAAATTGCGCGCTAATTGTTATCATTGCAAAAAAATTATTATATGATTCATAGATTATAATTCGTACATACGTTACGTTCGTAATTCTACAGAGATATGCATGTATAGTAATGTGATAGCCCAGCGGTGAAACCGTGGACTCTTTCGAGAGGTCAGCGATTCAAATCCCAGCGTTGAAACCGTGGACTCTTTCGAGGAGGTCACGGGTTCAAATCACAGGCCAATGAGTTTCCTGTTAAAACGAATGTGTCTAATTGATAATTACAATTAACCACATGCTTTTCGGTATATGAAAGCATCATGAGGAAACCTGCATATCTCTAGAAAATTCTAGGGGTATGTATATCCTATCAATCCGCATTGCCGCAGCGTGCTAGGTCTTAGCTTCAATCCTTCTCTCCAAAAACGGAGAGGCCTATGCCCAGCAGTGTGATAGAAAGGAGTAGTGGGAACCGTCAAATGTTTTTAAAGAAGCTACCACTGATTTTGAAGTTTGCTCCTACTGGGAAGAACTACCAGCAAGAAACTCGGCAGATACTATGGCAGGGAAGAATCGGTAATAAACTCAGCAGAATAAAAGTATTTATTTTCCAAATCGATATATATAGGATGCCTATTACACATGCATTGGTCAAATCATCCTTCTTCAGATTTAGTTTGAATCTAACGACCAAAGTCTTCGAACAGTGCGTGTTACCAATGATAATATACGGATTTGAAACATGAATATGAAAGCTTAGAGTCACTCAAAGGGCGATGGAGTAGGCTATGCACGGAGTATCTCTACTAGATTAATTAAAAATAAGGAGATCCGTAGAAGAACCAAAGTCACCAACATAGCTCTGCGTATTGTGAAGCTGAAGTAGCGATAAGCGGGGCACATAGTGCGGAGAACTGATGGACGTTGGGGTCTTAAGGTGTTGGAATGGTTTTTACGCACTGAAAACGCAGCGTTGGTAGACCTCCTACGAGATGGACTGACGATCTCAAAAAGCTTGCGGAGCCGTTGGATTAAAGATCATGGGAAGAGACAGATAGGAGATCATGGGAAGAGACCTATGTTCAGCACGTGACGTCTATAGGTTGAGAAGAAGTTTGTATCTACTCTTACCAAAATACAAATGGTTAGAGTTAAAAATAACGCTTGTAGAACCAAGTATAAGCAGCACAAAGAGGCCCAGTTCGATATATTACGCAAAACGCCGACGCATCCCACCCTCGATGAGGCAGACAGGCACCCTACCGCCCAACACCCCTAACGACCAAGGTCATTACCTCCCACGAAGCACACTTAAAACTGAACCACATCCCATTACTATACAAGTCACTTTCCCTAACACGCAGTTATCGCCAAATTCCAAACCAAGATATAACCTATTCATATTAGACACTGGTCTACAATCCTTTGTGCGGAATAAAAGCCTGAGACGTAGTATTTTCTG
Organism: Morpho helenor; assembly: GCA_029227775.1. NCBI lineage: Eukaryota > Metazoa > Arthropoda > Insecta > Lepidoptera > Nymphalidae > Morpho > Morpho helenor. The sequence goes on along the minus strand of JARGCU010000022.1, from coordinate 13,577,464 downwards.
TAGTATGTTCAATCAATGAGCTCAGTCTGGGTAGATATGTAATGTTCACGACGGCTGTTTGTTTGAAAACAAGTTCTTGCTGTTTAGAGGTATAAATACTTGTCATGTACTCTCCTTCAAGTTTTGTAACTTCTAAAGGAGTGCTAATTTACTAGATTATCATAATATTGTCACAACACTTCTGCGAGGTATTTTACCACAAAATTGAGGTCACACTTTAAGAGGACGCTGTATTGATCCGAATCAAGTTATTCTTGTACTTGATAGGATTTAGTCAGTAGTCCGCCGTGTGGTATTCGGCATGTAGAGCATACCAACCTCTTTCTTAACGAGGTATCGCAAATAACGACAAGGCAACATGTTTAGATGTTGTGCCGACCCCACTTAGAGTGGGATAATCACAGGAAAATGAATGATGATGAGGATTTACACTGTTATAATAAGCTTGATTTTAGCAATGATTATTAAATGAGAGCATGAGACTAATACCATGAAATGCAGTTCAAATTTCAAACAGGCATCTATTGATTTTCTATAAAATCTCATATACGTTATAGATATGCGTCTAGCGGTGAAGGAGAATGTAAGAAAACTAGCAAATCCCTGGAGTTATATCTTCTGTAGAGATATAGATAGTAGACCTAATTTGAGCTTAGCAATGCCTGTCGAACAGCGACTCAGAATTCAGTGGTGTCATTACCACTGACTTTTGAGTTGAAATCTCAAGCAGCAATCTATGAATTTTCAATAAAATCTCATATACTTTATAGATATTTAAGTCATGTTCCTAAAGGTGAAGGAAAACGTAAGAAAACTAGCATAGCTGCCAATTGGGTGGAAGGTGTGAGCTTCATATCCTTCTGTCCAAATAATAAAGGAAACTTTATCCAACTTCAATTGGACGCTACTTTTGCCGTAACCTATAACCGCAATTAAAAAACTTTGTACTATTGCACTAAGTTTCTCAATACAGTTTCATTGTGTCTTGTAATAATCTTTAATATTTAAATGAGTTAACCTTGTATGTATATAAACATATTTTCAGAATCTCGGAAACGGCTCTAATGATTTTCCTGAAATTCAACGTGTAGGGAATTTTGGGGGAGAAAAATCGATCTAGCTAGGTTTTATTTAAAAAAATTTCATTTATCCATGTTTTTGGGCATTGAAAAATACTGAAATTTACGTTGAAATTTTAGCTGTAAAACGTAAAGTCATGGTAGCTTATTTGGGGAACGGGGGATTTACAGAGGAGAATATACCTAGGTTTGAGCCCCACCTGCCCAACTATTTTTCAATTTTTTTCTATTTAATTAGTAAGTAGCGGCCTGTTACTATCCCACTGCTGAGAATAGGCCTCTTCTCTCCGTTTTTTGGAGAGATGGATTGGAGCTAAGATCTACCACGCTGCTCCAATGCGGATTGGTAGGTTACACATATCTCCAGTATTCTCTAGAGATATGCAGGTTTCCTCACGATGACTGAATAATGAAGAGTGCATGAAGTGCTAGTATTGTTTAGATGTTTTTTATAACACCTACAGAAGTAGGCCATTATAACAGCCAGCTAAGCGGCTTGTGCTTGAACCTCCATCCGAATGGACACAAAATATCCAATTTTATGGCTTCAAGCATTATTAGTCACGACTCACGTGTCCCTCACCCACGTACACGTTTACGTAAAGCCTAAATGGCCTTTCTATTAGACTATTAATGACGTGTACCTAGTCACATTAAGTGTAAGGTGAAAGGTTACTGGTTTTAGGTGACATTTACGTAATGGCATCAGATAATAATGTGTAATGGACGTAACTCAAGAACTGGCTACGAGTTTTCTATAAGTTATACAAATGCTATATACTTATTTCTTCTTCATTCTCTATAAGGGACCTAGAGGAAGGAAGATCAAACTTTGATCACCCGGTTAGTATAAAGTTATGCCAAAAATTATGCAGACATATACATGTTCATTGCGTTGTCTTCTTTAACCAGAAACCACATAAAATTAGTAAATATAAATAAGGTACATAAGTTTTTATCGAATATTAACCGTGTGAAAAGTGTGTATTAACCTGGGAAATATGGCTGTATCTTACCAAACTGCATGGGAGCCATCAATCTGTTGTCGCCACTGACTTCCGCTTTGTATTTTATAGCAACACAGTCATGAAACAAGAGTATCGCGCCCTTTTTGATTAAAATGGTGGCAACACTATGCCGTTGTTGTTCCCGGTTTAGTCTTCCTATTGATAAAACGTTTCAATGACAGTCAGTCTTTGTTCGTCATTCAAGAGAAGTGCATCTCGGAACGGGAATTGTGGTATTCCTATTATATCTTGTTATTGTATATAGTGTGCGCTAACAAATCTTTTATACAAAATAAATCAAAATTGCTTTAAAGTGATTTTTAAGCCGAAATTTACTTTACAATCAGAATTCGAGTACTTTTCGCAACAGCCTTTGAGAGGCGTCATATGAAATCTAAATTCAATAACCAGGTTCCATCATCATAAATTACAAAAATACCCTCAAAAATATTTGTCACATTAAAATAATCTAGGTTGTATTCGGATTTGTGTACCACGTAAAGTAATTCATGCATAAGCCAGTCGTTATTAAACAGTCAAGTAAGGGACACATTTCATTATTTAAAAATTCGCAGCAGGTCAAAAAACGTTATACCATTCACATGATTTTGGTCCTTGGAGCCGGAACTGCAGAAGGGAGTCAAAACAATATTACCTCTACTTTTGTATTTTGTAAATTAATTAATAATTTAATATTCCTCTTCAGGTGACAAGAGGGCTGGCTCCTTTTTCGCACAAAGAATCAGCTTAGCGATTCAACGCGGAAACGTTACCAGCATTATTGGGACCATTCCACGTGGGCATGATTTTTATAGTCCTAGCGTGTAAGTAATCTAAGATAGATATAACTTGTACATTCAAAAATATATATATAAATATAACTTTACTGTGCACACAATAAGCTGTGGCAGCCCAGTGGTAGCACCGTGCTTCTCTTTCGAGGAGGTCACGGATTCAAACCAGGGTAGACACCAATGAGTTTACGGAAAACATCGTGAGGAAACCTGCATATCTCTAGAGAATTCTGGAGATATGTGTAACCTACCAATCCGCACTGGAGCAGCTTGGTAGTTCTTAGCTCCATACCTTCTCTCCAAAAACGGAGAGAAGAGGTCTATTCTCAGCAGTGGGATAGTTACAGGCGGCTACTTACTTAACTTCAAAAGTAATAATAAAATTATTTTGCTAAAAAGCGATTTTGGTCGTGGAGTCTATCTCCTGATGATGCTTCGGTTGCGGGGGAAACGATTGTAAAGTTTGTCATAGTGAACGTATGTAGTGCTTATGTATTGTGGTGGCGGTGGTGGAGGTTTGTGCATGTGTTTTTACGAATCCTGCATATATCAGGTATGATAACCGATTGTCATTACATTTAGCATTATATATATTTTCTATTTTACTTCTTCGCGGATTATAGAAAAATAATTTTATTATTCTATAAATTACTTAACTTTACTTAAATTAATATAACTGAACAGTAGTACCATCACTGCGGTATACATGCTCACCAAAAAGATGTATAGCTATCTGACGATTACTTCCCATACATCATGGTAGCTCGTTTTCTGAGAAACGTCCTAATGCGATGGTCAGACCATGGTAATAAGTTACTGGAAACGATCTCTGGTGGCCGCTCGCTCGTTACAGCCGAGGCGCGGTTCGTACGCAGTCATTATAATGATTGTTACGTTGCGAGTAAGGTTAACACGTAATAAACATGCAAACCAATGTTTTACATGGAAGTATTCCAGTAACCTGCAATTTATTGCAAGCGTAACATATAAATAACATTAGTATAGCCCTTTTTTTCGACTTGTCATTATGATTTTAGAGGTAAAGTGAATACCGAAAAGTATCTGGAACCACTACATTGCTAGTGAAAACGCTGGGTTTGATACCCATGGTTTTCTATTAAACCCAGATGCTAATACATTATTGAGGAAGGCTATAGGCTATATAACATCACGCTTAGAAGAATAGGAGAGGAGCAACAATAAAACGTCATAATTTAAAGCTTTCCTTGCGCGCGCTGAGTAAACGGTGATAGTGATTCAAAAATCATGTATTATATCATGTATTACAAAATTGTTCCCCTCTAAAAGTTCTAAATAAAAGTCCGCGACAGCATGTGTCTAGCTTTTAAGGTTAACCCACTCTAAACATTTTTATTTTTATCAAAAGACTATAGTATGGTTTAAATCTTTGCACGCGGGCGGAGCCGCTGGCGATTGCTATATATGTGTGTTTGTGTAATAACGAAAAAACAAAGTAAAAAGAAAATTCAACCTTATATTCCGGGCCCACTATATAGCACATTTTTTGTGCTATATAGCAGGGCTTCTTAAACTTTTTTATATAGCGACCCCCTTCAAGCTTAGGAAATTTTAAACGACCCCCTCCTCCATATAATGAAATATATATTAACCGTAGATGTATAACCGTAGATATAATATCGCACTATTTTACAACGTAAATAACAGTTTTGCATTGCCACTTTTTCAAAAAATAGTTATAATAAAACTACAATAGTATTTTGTATTATTTTTATTTGTATTTATATTTTTACGTAGTGTGTATACTAATTCTACAATTTTATTTATAATTGTTGTAAACTAACCAATCATAAATTTAATAAAATCTATTTAATGAATAAGGGGTAATGAAGGAACTTAGGAGGAGAAATATCAATAAATCTTTGTTAGAAAAGTTCTTTAAAGGACAGCTGCAGCCATGTAGTTGTATCAATAATGATTGAAAAGTATCAGATCTTTGCGACGCCCCTTTCAGTAGTCTCAGTTTAAGAAGCCCTGCTATATATTGCATTTTTGCTTTTTCCGTTTTTTGTTGTTTTTTCGGGAGCAACAAAAAACTTATATTTGTGGGTAGTGTTTTAGTTAACGCGAACAAAGTTGCATGTGTAACTTGTATAATATTCAACGTATAGGATCCCTCGCGAGCCCATTCGCCCAGTAAGGTCTAGCCATACAGGTTACAGCGTGCTTTCTCTCAAGCTATAATAGCTATGTTATAAGCTAAATAGAAAGCGTCTCTTATACAACGATAGTTTCTGCCCGGACGTCATTTAATTTAGCGAATAGTGATTGAGAGAAAAATAACTACCTTATGACAAGAGTTCTAAATATAGTAGCCTGGCCCGTTGGAGCAGTGGGTAGTGACACTGCCTTCAGCTCCGCGGGTCGCGGGTTCGATTCCCGCCGAGGGCCAACATTTTCTATAAATCAATTTGTTGGTCTTTGAGCCTGGGTGTATGTATTTAAAATTATATAAGTATATATTCACCAGTTGTCTGTCTACCATAACACAAGTATTAAATTACTTTGGGGACGGACGACCGAGTGTGAAAGTGTATATATATAAAAAAAATATATATACAAATGTGGATGAATATATTACTAGTGGGAGGACAAATAGAAGTGGATGGCTTGTGTAAAGTGATCATCCTCCAGCCCTTATCCTACTAAGTGGGGTCGGCACAACATGTTATAAACCCGTTGTGATTGGGTACGTAATTTACGGCCGGCCGCCTGCCGACGTCAACTTAATACTTAGTCGCCTTCTACGACACCTCGGTAAGAAAGGGGGAGGTCTATTCTACTCAGCCGGATCACGGCGGTAGACATACTAAAACCTACTAAAGCCTACACTAAAGCCAAAGAGGTATCCACTTTCCACAGAATCTCTACTACTGGGGAACGTCATCCTAAGGTTGTCTTCTGTAAGTTCGCCCCATGGATTAGGGCGACGTTTAGAGAAGGCCAGTGCAAAAGCATGGAATGGAAAGAGGGAAAAATGGAAGCAGGATCTTCTGCGAGGCGGCCTCACAGATTAGGGCGACGTTTAGAGAAGGTCAGTGCAAAAGCTATTAAAAAACTGGGATGGGAATGAAAATGTATTTGGGCGCATTAGCGCGATAATACGAGGGACCAAAATAGCCTGCGAATGAAGTGCTCTTTGCGTTTAAAAATATAATCTCATAAGGCCGATCCCAGCGATTATTGATCGCGAGTTGAGATACCTAAATGCCAGCTGTGTCGACGATCACTCAATCTTGGAGTTTTTATTGAGTAAAGAAATGAGGAATATTAAGACGGCCATTTTTACATTTATTTCTCATATATTTCTATTTCTACATCGATTATTGATGCATATTCCATATCCAACTTATATTATAAATGCGAAAGTTTGTGAGTGTGGATGTATGTTTTTTACTCTTTCAGGGCGAATCTGTTGGACCAATATCGATGAAATTTGGCACAATTAATCCCTATACTCCGGAATAACATATAGGCTATAGAAATTCTGTTAATTCTATAGGAATAGGATGACATATCACACGACAACAGTCCACGCGTATGAAGTCGCGGTAAAAAGCTGATTTCTTATAAATATATGGAACAATGACACTCCTGGTTGTATGTCCCCAAAGTATTTCAATACTTGTGTCATGATTGACGGACAATCGGTAAATATCATCATCCCCCTGCCTTTAATCTCACTTTAAGTTGGATGGACCACCCTCATTTCTTATCAAGATGTCGTAAAATGCGACTAAGGTAAGTTGATCCACTGACCAACCGTGTGGTAAACGATTGAGTAGAATAGACCACTCTCTTTCTTATCGAGGTGTCGTAAAAGGCGACTAAGGTAAGTTGACGCACCGTGTGGTATACGGTTGAGTAAAATAGACCACCCTCGTTCTTGCCGAGATGTAAAATACGACTTAAGTAAGTTGACGTCAGGCAGGTGGCCGGTCGTAAAATAAGTGGCCACATCATCAACAACATCTTTATAACATTTTTTTTTATATCAGGAAACCCATTATGGTTCATCACCGTCCAACATGGACATCGGACTCGCACCGACTAAAAACCTGACAGTGCTCCACCACACTGCTGGTGGCGGAAACAGGGTACCGTTGTGTGTACAACCCCCATCCCCGCCAGCAGCAACTCTGACCCCAGAGACTCTGGGCTGGGGCCTCTCTATAAGTGGCCCCTACCTCCGCTAAACAACAAGTTTATAACATATGCTGACTTCACTTAAGAGTGGGATAAGGGCAGGAGGATAATGAAGTAAGTTACCTAATTTATGTTTATCACTCGAAAATTTTATGAATCTCGAATATATTGTAGATCAAAGTGAATCAAGAAAAATCTTCAAAGGTTGTCGACCCTAGCATATATTCCCATCCTTCCCACAATTCATGCGGTTGAATATTCAAGTACGACATTATGTCCATATGCATACGACACGACGTTCCTGACAGCAACCTACATGTGTGACTAACCTTTTCGCTCGTAAGGTTCACAGCAACAATGAAATCTCATCACTACATATTATAAAACAAAGTCGCATTCTTTGTTTGTCCATATATCCCTATGTATGCATAAAACTTTAAAACTACGCAACATATTTTGATGCGGTTTTTTTTAATAGATAGAGTGCTTCAAGAGGAAGGTTTGTACGTATAATAACATTCAATACGGAGTAGAGAAATACTGTAATTTTTGAGATTTCTGTAAATAATTACATTTTTTTCCGCTTACATTGCAAACGCAGGGAAGGAGGGAAACGCAGGGAACGCCTACGAGATTTATCAAAATGATGTAATAAGTATTTGTACACCATGAAAAGGTCTACAGAAAAATCCGCGATGGTATATGTCTATCTCATATGGATATACCCACTATAGCATTTTTTGTCATTTACTTTTTACGAAAAATAATGCCTTATTTTTGAAGCAATTTTTATACAATACAACATTAATCCTTATCCAATTAAGTACCTTAAATAAATATTTGATTTAATATTGATCAATATGGCCGTTTACAGCAAGTAATGTAAGTGAACATTTTCGGAGATATTACAGATTTAAAACGCCGTGAGGACGCCGCCTCGCCTTATAACACTTCGACTTTAGCAGCTATGTCGCTCTTTCAAGAGATTGTTTAAAGACGTTCTGTAATTAACAGTAAAAATAAAATACATAGGGAAAATGTAAAAGTAAATAAGTAAAAATGTACTATATGAATTGAGATATTCCAAAGATAGCAGGAAATCCTCTTGGTATAGGGAAAGGAAATTGTTTTTCTCCAAATTTAACGCTTGCGGGCCACGAGCAGTAATGAATAAATCAAAACTACTGGATCGATTTTAATAATTTTTTTACACTGACTGACATGGGATATATATTTTATACCGGTGCGAAGCAGGGGCAGGCCGCTAGTCTTTAATATTTAAATGAGTTAATCTTGTATATATATATATATTTTCCGAATCTCGAAAACGGCTCCAACGATTTTCCTGAAATTCAGCATTTAGGAGGTTTTGAGGGAGAAAAATTGATCTAGCTAGGTTTTATGTAAAAAAAATATTGTTTTATCCCTATTTTTGGGCATTAAAAAACACTAACATTTATATTGAATTGAATTTTCGCCATTTACTGTCAAGTCGACGTAGCTTATTCGGTTAGCGGGCAGCCTCGAGATATATGAGTGCCAAGGATCGATCCCAACTAAATAATTGTTTTTTCTTTTTTTAAAGATTTTTTTTGTAAAAAATTACCGAGCGAAGCTCGGTCACCCAGAATTTTTTCACCCAGTTTTTTCGGTCACCCAGTTTTATATATATAAATGTTTTATATATATAAAACGACGATTTTGACGAAAACTGTCAAGTCAGCGTAGCTTATTCGGGAAACGTGTGATCTCTAGGAATAAAAATACCTAGGATCGAGGTCCACCTACCTAATTCTTTTTTTTGCAGTTATTTTTCATTTTGTAAAAAAATCGGTCAACCAGATACTATACTTTTAAGAAAGGTTAATGTATAGAAACTGGCTCTACTCACGTCTTATTTATCGGGTTATCGAAATCCTAGATATTTCTTTCGTTTATTAAATTCGTAATTGTTTACTTACCTAAAGTGATGAAACATGTTTTTAAGCCTAATGTAAATTATGTATTAGGTTTATAATTGAGCCGTGCTGAGTAGAATAGACCAACCTGATTTCTTACCAAGGTGTCGCAAAAGGCGACTAAGTTAAGTTGATCCGCCGTGTGGTATCCGGTTGAGTAGAATATACCACCCTCATTTCTGACCGAGGTGTCGTTAAAGACGACTAAGAATCACGTCAAGCAGGCGGTAGTAAAACCTAGCCAAATTAGGTGAGAACATGCTTAAAACATGTTGCACCGACCCCACTTACAGTGGTATAAGGGCAGGAAAATGATGAGTCAACCTCATAATCTTTTCAGCTTCATACACGATTTCGGTTTAATAAAGTAAAATTTAAAAATGTTTAAAAGATTGACCGCCGAGTTTCTTTCTGGTTCTTCTCGGTAAGAGCAACCTTCCGAACCAGTTTTAGCTTCATTAATATAATTAAATTAATATTGATCCTTGACGATTCAAAAGTTCTTGAAAGAGCTTATTTGAATAAAGATTATTATAGATTATTAGATATTATTAGATATTTTGATTTGATTTGTTTTAAGAGAGTCTAGAGACGGCCAAATACTCAATACAAGTTAATTAATAATATTGAATACAATCTAAATTTCTCCTTAGAGAATTTCACCCTAAGGTCAGAGTTCATATGAAGGACGAACACAGTATAAATTTACATTATAATTGGAAACTTTTAGCCAAGAATTACATTTTACATTTCTGTTATTTAGTTCGGCTCGCTTTTAACATAATTGGATATCTTTTACTCTGGAAATTTAATTACCTATCCTGTATATATATAATTACTTATATTAATGAAGCTAAGATAAAGCTAAAGAAATTGTTTGTTTTATTGTTTTAACGTGCTAATCTCAAGAACTACTGGACCGATTGAAAAATTCTTTGAATGTAAGAAAGTCCATTTATCGAGGAAGGCTATAAGCCTATAGCGCTACGCAAATCTAAGGTTAATAAAATTATATATAAGAAGGTAACATCAAGCTAACATCACACTAAGATGAATAGGAGAGGAGCAGCAATAAAAAATATTACGAAAACGGCAAAATTTAAAGCTTTCCTTGCGTGCGCTGAGTAAAGGGTAATAGTTATTAAAAAATCATGTATTACAAAATTGTTCCCCTCTAAAAGTTCTAAGTAAAAGTCCGCGACAACATATGTCTAGCTTTTAAGGTTAACCCGCTTCAACTATTTTTATGGTTATCAAAATACTATATTACGGTTTTAATCTTTCCACGCGGGCGGAGCCGCTGTCGATTGTTAACAGACTATATATAATCATACTTCAGTAGGAAATGAACTTGCTTTTCATTTCTTAAGAAAATGTAAGAAAATTCGTAAGAAATAAACAGCAAGTTCATTTCTTACTGAAATGACGTTGCTTGACTAGCGTTGCATTTCGCTAAATTACGAAAGTCGTTTGTGGGTTTGGGTATAAGATTTTGTAATAAAATTCTTTTTGGGACTTTGTTTTATAATATGTATAGAATGTATGGCTCTGTTTGTTTTATCGAGATAGGTTATTTCCATCGTCGAGCTTTTGAAAGGGCAAAGTTTATAGGGGGTAAATGTCACAGACCTATATTTGTACTCTATTTTAAACCATATAAACAAAGTATTTTTAAAGATAAGTAATAATAGTATCAATTTCTATCTACAAAAGTTCGCGATAAAATCAAATAGCAAATATATTAACTAGTGCTTTCGCCTTCATTCGCGTGGAAATCAAAGTATTTACTTTAAATTAATCAATTTTGAACATAAAAGTATTTATTATGAGTAAGCCATAAGAGATAGAGACACGCTGTCGCGGTCTTTTTTTATTATTTTTGTAGATCTAAACTGGACTGGGCTGTCTCTTTTGGGCTATCCTACCTATTCTAGTTTAATAACTCTATGGCTAATTAAAATATAAACAACCGGGTCACATCGCGATAATTACGTTACCTTTGTATAAGGTTCGACGTTTCGGCAGAGTTGCATCCACCGTGGTCACGAACTGACTGGTCAGTTCGTGACCAGGTAACGTAATTATCGCGATGTGACCCGGTTGTTTATATTTTAATTAGTATGAATCGCGAAAGTTTAAAATCTACAACTCTATGGCTTTTAAGTGTTTTACAGGATTTTTTGTTCTCGCCCTTTCTTTAAGGACTTTTCCTGCTGACGGTACAATTTATTAAATATAATTTTTCTACATGCCACGTAGAATGTTAATAGAGATGTTTTGACGACGCACAGGGGCACGTAGGTACAGACTGCACATTACTTTTTATTGCTCTGTTTACAAGCGCCACAGAGCACGTATGACCATTAGTATAAGAGACGGTGTGCACTATTCGTTAAATTTCATTGTATGAACTGCAGTTCGTATTCGAACGCCATCTGAACGAACTAATAGAAAACTAAAATGGCGTTTGTACGTTTTATAGCATGTTGGCATTAGTTAGATAAGTGCTGTATAAACTTCCAACATTCCCGTCGATCGTTAACAAATTAAAAGTTATGATTTGTTTAATAAGAATGAATTAAAAATCACCCTCTTGCCATTATTCCACTCTAAAAAGTGGGGTCGGCACAACATGTTATCACATGATTTGGATACGTATTTTACGACCGGCCCCCTGCCTGACGACGATTTACCTTAGTCGAGAAACCTCGGCAAGAATGAGTGGTTTATTCTACTCAACCGGATACTACACGGCGGGCCTTACCCTAGTCGCATTTTACGACACCTTGTTAAGTAAGAGGGTGATCTATTCTACTCAGCCAGATACTACACGGTGGGTCGACTTACCTTAGTCGCCTTTTATGACACCTCATTATAAATAGAAATTACAAAAGTATTTACTAAGTTGTTTTGACATAATCCGTGATTAGTATCGTGTAAACGCAGATTATGAAAATTACTATCATGACTTGTGTATTATGACTAGGCTTGGGTATGATTGCTATATAAGAATCATATTCGTTCCACGATATGATCGATTTTAATCACGTGATCATACCTGCTACTGCTAATGCTATTCGAATACAAACAAATGTATTCTTTATGTCGTATGCAGTGTATAGGACATAAAGATTACATTTGTTTGCATAAGACATGCTAATGCTGCTAATGCTATTGGAGTACAAACAAATGTATTCTTTATGTCGTATGCAATGTATAGGACATAAAGACTACATTTGCTCGTATAAGCAATCATTTAGTCCATTAACGTAAATAATATAATAGCGGATAGCGTTTTTGCTAATCAATAATAGTTTTTCCCAGTAATATTGATTAGCAAAAACGCTATCCGCTATTATATTATTCAGCTATTCGCTATAATATTATTACTTGATAAAGCGATTGCTATTACAAACAAATGTATTTTTTAAATAATATTCAATACGGTCGATATTTCTAGGATAAAGTTTCAGTTGGAATAACGTAAAAGTGCCTTCTTCTCCGTAAATAAATTTAAATCTTCCCGAATTATCGACCGTATTATATGATGTATAAGAATTACATTTGTTTGTATTAACAATAATTTTGCTCAATATCAGTGAGTTAGTCTCAGTATTAATTTATTATTTTACTTTTTCATAGAATACCTATCCATAATTTGGTATAGCAGTATAGCAGTTACTCTAAAACTCATTAGCAGATGATGCTATATGAAAAGTTTTTCATATCATGATCATTATGTGATTGGTGATTCTGTCCATGCCTAATTATGACCCAGCAAAAAGTAACGCCTTATTTCTCGAATTACATATGGATTATTTATTTATATTATCTACTACGGTTGATCAATTTATTATCAGTGTATAATCCGCAACGTTACCCACGTTATAAATAAGAATTAAAAAATTTGCGACAATTCTTTTACAGTAATTTACGGTAATTATGGAAGTAAATGCTTGATGAAAGAAATAACGGATAAGATTCGATAATTTATATTGACTGTTTCTATTATGCGACTGTTTCACATGAAAGACGTCACCTGCTATTATATCATTCAAATATAGATTTTAATTGAACAAAAAAAGTTTTTCTGAAGAATCTGCGGTGTCAAAGCTGAAATTGAATCCTCAACTTTATTGCTGGTTCGGAAAGCGTTCCTACCGAGAAGAGCCAGCAAGAAACTCGGCGTTTGCTTTTAAAAAAAAATTCTTATAACTGGTTACATTTATTCATTACTGTTTTGTACAGGATACATGAAGTTATTAGTAATTGTGAATAACTAGTAAGAACGGTTGTACAATCATTAATTTAATGTGTCATCAGTTCTGACAGGCCGTTGAAGATCGTTATTTAAGGGATCTTTAGCTATCGAAAGTAAAAATATTAAAAAATTGTAGGCGTTACAAAAATCATTAATTAGTAGTGCTTCCAAAAGTATTGTTATTGTGCTAAATATGTATGACTGCCTGATGTATTGTTCAAGGCTGAGCCACAATTAGTCAGCTATCTCTTGTCATATAAATGTATACAACGACCTCAAACAACCATATATATCATGATCGTGAAACTTAAAAAACTTAAGTTTATATTTTTCGAGGGTAGTAAGACTAATGTTCATTTCAAATGTTTATTGTATTATGATGTCCGTCCTCTTTCGAATGTTTTAATACCAATTACTAATGGCAATACGTTATTTGTGTAATTATATAGGGTTTTTAGGAGATATACTTAAAGGACTTTCAATAACAATTTTTCCTATGAAAGATAAAACTTGAAAAAGGGGGGAAAATAATCGCACTGGAGACTCTTGGAATCGAAGCGGCGATATCTAGTTTCGGGTACTCCCGATTTCCCTGATTACCTGATATAAGTGTATTTATTATAACTTTGTAAAGAGCGGTGAAATTTACCTTCGTATTCTAATGATATTGTAGCAGTTTTTTATTGACTGAAAACACGTATAAAACGACGTTTCCTAAAAACGAAATCTAGCTAGATCGATTTATGTCACCCTTAAATAAAAAATTTAGAGGGTAATAATGAGACGGTGCGATTTTCGAGGGGTCACGGGTTCAAACCCGGGCAGGCACTAATGAGTTTTTATATGAAAATGTGCCTAATTAATAATTGCAATTTATCACAAGTTACTCAGTGAAGAAATCATCGTGAGGAAACCTGCATATCTTTAGAGAATTCTGGAGATATGTGTAACCTACCAATCCGCATTGGAGCAGCGTGGTAGGTCTTAGCTCCAAACCTTCTCTCCAGAACGGACACAGGAAGCCTATGCCCTAAGTAGGTTACACATATCTCCAGAATTCTCTACAGATATGCATGCGTGTGATAAATTGCAATTATCAATTAGACACATAAGTTTTAACAAAAAAAACTCATTGGTTTGAACCCGATGTTACCGCAGGGCTACCAAAGCTTCATTAAAAAAAAGCTAAAGGGAAAAGCTTAGCAAGCAATAAAACATTGAACACCAAAAAATGGTGACTCTTAAGAAAGTAATGTCCCAAATTCTCGGTATGACTTAAAAATATATAGTTTTTCCACCACTTTCGTAAATGAAGTCCGGAATCTTGATCGTGGGCCAATAACCATCAAAATATACGGAATTGTTTGAAGTTTCTGATTTATTTGTCACCATAACGTATTGACACCGGATGTTTGGCAAACGCTGCAGGAAGCGCGGTTAATGGAAAATATGACTTCAATTTTTTTTAATAAATTTATGTGACAACTAGCTTTTACTCGCAACTTCTTTTGCGTGATAGGTTGATAATAAATGGCGGTTTCCAATGCCATTCTATTTCTGTAGAATTAACAGGATTTCTATAGCTTATATGTTATCCTGGTGTATAAGGAATAATTGTGCCAAATTTCATCATATTGGTTCGGCGTATTCGCCGTGAAAGAGTAACTAACGTATATCCAAACTCACAATCGTTCGCATTTATAATATTAGTAGGAAATAGGATAGGATAAAGGTTCCGTTTTTTCTTCGGGAATTTGTTAAATACATAGTACAATGAAGGTATTTGGAAATTAATTTGCATTTGATTTACAAAATAAATATGAAATATTTAATTTAATTTCTGCAAATACTCAGTAAATAAGTGGCAAAATGCTATTGAGGAAGAAATTTGAATACAATATTAGGAAGAAACGATCTAGAAGGTTTCTTTATAAAAAATGACGTAAGATTTTAGCCACAAATTCCGATAGCCCAACGCTCGACAAAGAAAATGATGAAAGAAATATTTTGGCCTTATGTCGTTTTTACGAATGCTGCTTCTAAGAACCTAAAGTGGTATCGTTTGCTTCATAGTTGTTACTGGATAAGATATTACTTTACGTATACCCTCGGGAAAATGTCGAAAATGGTCACTTTCACGATCCAAAAATACCATTTAACCACATTACTTAATTTCTAATTAATCACAATAAATCACTATTATTTAAACGCCGTGTGAGCTTGAACGTATCTGGCTGAGTAGAATAGACAACCCTCATTTCTTCTCTCATGACGTTAGAGTAAAATAAAAGTAATATCAAACAAAATCTTCTTCCTGCCCTTATCCCACTCTAAGTGGGTCGGCACAACATGTTATAGACATGTTATCACATAATTAACCGGATGCCACACGGTGGGTCAACTTACCTTAGTGGCCTTTTACGACACCTCGGTAAGAAATGAGAGTGGTCTATTCTACTCAGCCGGATACCACAAGGCGGGTCGACTTACCTTAGTCGCCTTTTACGACACCTCGGTAAGAAATAAGGGTGGTCTATTCTACTCAGCCGGATACCACCCGGCTGTTCAACTTACCTTAGTGGCCTTTTAAGACACCTCGGTAAGAAATGAGGGTGGTCTATTCTACTCAGCCGGATACCACCCGGCGGTTCAACTTACCTTAGTCGCCTTTTAAGACACGTCGGTAAGAAATCAGGGTGGTCTATTCTACTCAGCAGGATACCACACGGCGGGTCGACTTACCTTAGTCGCCTTTTACGACACCTCGATAAGAAATGAGGGTGGTCTATTCTACTCAGCAGGATACCACACGGCGGGTCGACTTACCTTAGTCGCCTTTTACGAAATCTCGGTAAGAAATAAGGCTGGTCTATTCTACTCAGCGAGATACCACACGGCGGGTCGACTGACCTTAGTCGCATTTTACATCTCGTTAAGAAATGAGAGTGGTACTATTCTATTCAGCCGGATACCACACGGTAACAAACTACTAAATAATAGTCGCATATAAATAAATACACGTTTTCTCGGTAGTTCGGATGATGAATGCTCTGTTGGTTATAAAGGAATTTGGCGTCGGATCGTGTGGACGTCTGTTGACATTCCTAAACGCTGATCTGATATACCTAGAATTACTGACGATTACATGGAATTCATGAGAAGCCGAGGAAAGATATTATTTCTCTGGTGATGAGATGGGAATTCTGCGTAAAGAATTCGGAGAATCAGTTTTTTATGATAAGGTTTGTACAAATAAAAATAATGCATATTGTATGTCAATTATAATCTTTAATAAGCTGCCTAAACATATAAAAGACTTATGTCTTCCTAAATTTAAATACAAGCTACATGAGTGGTTATTATCTAATTGTTTTTATTCGATAAATGAATATTTAAATTTTCAGAATAAGCCCTTGTAATTTGACAATATAAACTTTATATGTAATTTTTAATGTCATCAAAAATATGTAAATAAACTCTTCTTTATCTGTGTCAAACTTAAAAACTTATAATTTTAAGTTTATCATATTTGCATACCTATTTTTTGGTAATACGCTAAAACAATAATTGTAACAACTTTTTGTAAGTGTATTGTGCAAAAATAAATGAATTTGAATTTGAATTTGGGCCTTGTCTATATTAATATTATAAAGAGGAATATGTATGTTTGTAATATATTCACACAAAAACTACTGGACCGATTTCCAAAATTCGTTTAACCATTGGAAAGCTGTATTTTTACGGAGCAACATAGGCTATATTACATTTTTTTAAAAATAGGGATCCGTTATAAAAAATGTCATAAGGTGTAAAAAATTAGTCATAAAAATCTGTCATCGCATGCGCTGCGGAAACTATTGATGATAGAACAAAAAAATGTTCTACAGTATTATAGAACGTATTAATATCTACAAAAAAGTCCGCGATAGCATATATCTAACTAATATAGTTATGCCAATATAACTTTTTTACATTGTAAAAGTTGATAAAAGTGCCGAAATTAATAAAACTTTTATGTTAACAAAAATAAATTTATAGTCCGACTTAGTAGACTTTCCACTGGCATGAAATCTGTATGTATGTACGCGGGTGAAACCGCGGGATATTACTAGTACTTTATAAAACTAGTAACTAGACTCTTTTCACGTGTGGTACGCCGTGTGGTATCCGGCTGAGTAGAATGGACCACCCTCATTTCTTACCGAGGTGTCGTAAAAGGTGACTAAGGTAAGTTGACCCATCGTGTGGTATCCGGTTTAGTAGAATAGACCACCCTCCTTCTTACGTTACGGTGTCGTAAAATACGACTGAGGTAAGTTGACGTCAGGCAGGCGGCCGGTCGTAAAAACGGAGCCACATCATGTAACAACATGTTTATTATAGAATCTTATACCAAAATCCACAAACGACTTACGTACTTTTGCAAGGCGCAAAGCAGGAGCCGCAAGCTTATGTCGGTTCCTGCTTTGTCTATTGTATACGTCACCTATCGTTTTATAATTCCTTATATTTTTATGTACATAAATTAAATTATAAATTAAGTACGCGGGTGGAACCGCGGGATATTATTAGTACTTTATAATACTAGTAACTAGACTCCTTACTCTCTATAGAGCTTTATTTCGATTTATTTTTCAATAGTAAAACGTACGAGCAAAAATAAGTACTTGTATAAATATCCAGATAAGAATGTGTGTAAAGTTGGCATCAATAATAAAAAGAGAGTGATCATAAAAAAATACTTTTACAGAGTACAAGAAAGCACTATTGGTGCCAACATTCCGGAATGCCTTGATATTCGTACGAAAGTATAGTATTTATGTACATAGTAATGACCGAAACGAAATATTTGGACATATTCGTCGTTGATTCACGAAATATCTATTTCTCTGCTGCTTTGAATGAAATAAACGAATAACTGTTTATTGCACACCAAGTAAATAACAGACATAATAATTATAATACGATAGATGATGTATACAATAGACAAAGCAGGAACCGACATAAACTTGCGGCTCCTGCTTTGCGCCTTGCAAAAGTACGTAAGTCGTTTGTGGGTTTTGGTATAAGATTCTACAATAAAATTCCGCAATCAATTTCAGCTTTGCCATTACAGCAGTTTAAAAACACTGTTAAAAAGAAGCTGATACAGAAAGCCTACTATACTCTTGAAGATTATTTAGAAGATAAGAATGTGTGGATATAGCTCTCTTTGAACCTGTACAAGACAGTAACGACTTAATGTAAATAGTATTAAGAATTATATTTTTAAAAGAGCAACCGCCGAGTTTCTTGCTGGCTCTTCTCGGTAGGAACAGCTTTCCGAACCAGCAGTAGAGTTGACAAAAGCATTTGTTTACAAGTTTATTTGAATAAAGAATATATTGAATTTTGAATTTGAATAAACAAGAGAAATAAGATCATTTAAGAGTGCAAGGGCGGTCTCATCACTAAAAGTGATCTCTTACAGTTCAGCTGCTTTGCTGTTTTTCTTTAAGATCCGGTTTGAAGGACCATGAAGAAAATTAGCAAAAAAAAATTATAAGAAATACTGGGAATAAAATAAAAGTCGTGCGCTTGGTGCGTTGCGTAGAACGGAAGGCGTCTTTTAATACAATGTAGCCAATCTATACTAATATATGGAGCTGAAGAGTTTTTTTGTTTGTTTGATTGTTTGAACGCGCTAATCTCAGGAACTACTGGACCGATTTGAAAAACTCTTTGAGTGTAAGATAGTCAGATGTATGGGAGAGGAGCGGCAATGAAAAATACTGCGAAAACGGCAAAATTGAAACCTTTCTGCGCTAAGTAAACGGTAAAAGTTATTCAAAAATCATGTATTACAAAATTTGTCCCCTCTAAAAGTTCTAAAAAAAGTCCGGGACAGTATATGTCTAGCTTTTAAAGTTAACCCACCTAACCATTTTATTGTTATCAAAATACTATACTACGGTTTTAATATTTCAACACAGGCGAAGCCGCTGGCGAGTGCTAGTAGACTATATAACATCACGCTAAGATGAATAGGAGAGGAGCAACAATAAAAAAACATTGCAAAAACGGCAAAATTTTAAGCTTACCTTGCACGAGCTAAGTAAACGGTGAAAGTTATGCAAAAATCTCTTATAATTAACTCACGATAACTTCTTTTACGTCCGAAATTTCAATCCAGGAAAGATATTGTGACTGATTTCTACGCGGGCAAAGTTGCTGGCACAGCTAGTATTACATATGTTCGTCCGAAACATTTTATAGGTATTTAATATTGAGCGAATCTATTTTTTTTTACTATGGTAAATTTAAACGTATTTTTCCATAGCGACAGGTATTACTCAACCGTCGCCGTATTTGAAGACTGCGAATAGCCTTATTTTTATATTTTTCCTTGTTCAGCGTCTAGACGGAACGTGCTAGCTTGTCATGACATACACGTGTCAATATTACGCAATGTTGTTGTTATGCTGGGGCTATATTAGCGGACTAACGGCGAATATTCAGGCTACGGCAATGTACTTGGTCAGATACATCGTTACAAGACTTACAACGCGATGTATTCGGGCGCAGACGATGTAGCATCGGGGCACTGTCTGTAACCTTACTCGCATCAAAAGGATTTGCGACGATACTCGTGACCACATCTACGCAACCTCAGTTTTGTCCAGACTTTGTTTGACTTTGACTTTGTTTTGACGTTCGGTTTCTGCGACAGCGACAGGTATCGTATTACTCAGCCGTCGCCGTATTTGAAGACTGCGAATAGCCTTATTTTTGTATTTTTCCTTGTTCAGCGTCTAGACGGAACGTGCTAGCTTGTCATGACATACACGTGTCAATATTACGCAATGTTGTTGTTATGCTGGGGCTATATTAGCGGAGTACGGCGAATATTCGGGCTACGGGAATGTATGTGGCCGGGTACATCGTTGGAACGCGGTGTATTGGGGCGAATACGATGTAGCATCGGGGCACTGTAACCTGGCGTACATCATAGGGATTTGTAACAACAATATTTGTTTAAGTGGCCACACATACGTATCTTTATAGTTGTCCAGACTTTGACGTTCGGTTTCTATGAATATTAGTCATCTCTTTCTTCGTCTTTCGTCTCATTTTCATATTAATTTGTAACTAATACTTTGCGATTATGACGTGGAGTCTATCTCCTGACTGCTTCGGTTAAGGGGCGAATTGTTGAGATGTGGTGATGAATGTGTGCAGTGCTTGTGCATTATTGTTATCGGTGGCGGGTAGTGCACGAGTTTATACAAATTCTACATGTATCAGGTATGAGAACGAGTAGTACACTATACATTTAGCATTACATATATTTTCTTTTATCGCGGATTATAGCACAATAATATTTTCATTAGTTATCTAACTGATACTCGTAAAGTGTAATAAATAATAGTTTACTGATACATAATGCAAAGGTACTGATCGTTTCGGAAGTACAAAACTGGACAACGAACATTCGCCGTAAGCCGCTTTCTGAATCTTCGCTCGTCTAATGTAGATAAGAACGTGTGTTCGCAATACGCGAGTCGAATGTCTTAGCCCGCTAATGTAGCCCCAGCATTAGAAAAACATACCGCTTCAGAAAGATCGATTGAGACGAACAGTTTTACAGACATATATAACAAATAGCCCGCGTATGTTTGTTGGCGATAAACTCTAAAACTACTTATATGTATTTTATTGCGTTTTTCCAATACGTAAAGAAATTCATAAGGAAGGTTTATGTGTGTAATTTGTTCAGGTTTTGTATGAATTGGATAAAATATGACGAATTATTATGTGTCGGAAAAATTCAAGCTTCTAGAGGAGCTTTGAATGATGCTTACTTTAAATAATAAATTTTAGATACATAACAAAACAATGTAAGGCGCTATTATTTCATTATTATTGCTCCATAGAAAAGTTCGCAATGACATATAGTCTCTTTTAAGGAAAGCCGTAATTGTATCGAATTTCATCAATATCGCTACATCAGATTAGACGTGAAAGTGTTAAAGACAGACTGCCGCATTTACATAGTATTGATTACATAAGTGTTCATTTAAACCAATTGCATATGTTAAATATTGTTTACTTTTTGATATAAGGTGTTAATTATTTTAACCTCACTATCTGTTGACCTCAATCCCGAGAAACACGTTAAATATATAAATAAAATGAAATTATTTCGACCACACTGACTGACTGACATTTACAGATAACTAATTTCCAGATAGGACTTTTAACTATTTTGCCAAGAAATAAAATAAACAATTTATAGAAGGAGGTGTCCCTTTGCGGAATTCCATAGTACAAAAGTTATGAATTATTTTGCTATAATCCGCGTTAGTTAAGATATTAACAGGCTTTTGGTGGTGGTGGCTTGTGATATGCGTGGTAACTAATCCTGCATGTATAAGGTATGAGAAAGATTTTGTTAGAGCACACTTACTACAATAACACGATATAATAGAATACCACAATTCCCGTTTCGAGATACACTTCTCTTGAATAACGAACACAGAATGAATGACACTGAAACGTTTTATTGATGGGAAGACTCCATTGGTAACAACATCGGCACAGTGGTGCCACCATTTTAATAAAAAAGGACGCGATACACTTGTTTTATGACTGTGTTGCTATAAAATACAAAGCGGAAGTCATTGGTGACAACAATTTTGATTCCTAAACTTAACAAAAAACTTAAAAACAAAATGATTCTATCATAAGTTTTGTACAATAAACAGTGTAGTTGGCAACCCTTTTTCTAGATATGCTTGTCTACGTCAACAATAACGTCATGATTTCAAATATACGCTAAGCAATAAAAAAGTATATTGTAACAACGCCGCCTTGTCGTTATTGCAAGCAAGCAAGCCAGGACGTCACATCTTGCCACAGCCTTTCGCGCCATTTTTGACGTGGGAGATGTGACAGCCGCTGTCATTAGCAGCTAGCCCGCGGATAGCGGATGAGAGTTTGCTTTGATTTCATTTTGGCATTTTTTATGAAAAGAATAAAACTGATTTAGAATACTTCTTTTATTAATATAAATAGTTTTGTTACAATATATAAAATTTAAAGAAAACGTTTGAATTACATAGATTTTCTTAACAAATGCTGATTATATCAAAATAAATCATAACTTTTGTACCCAAAATATAGATTAAAAATATGCTCTCCGTTTTAAGTAAATAACAAACAGTGAAAGATTCATTCAATATATTTGAGCAGCATCATCTGTCAACGGTCGCTAATTATTCACATGTCACTGTGCAAATCAAAGACCGGCGGCCATTTTAAACTCAGGTGGCACAATGAGTCATACCCGCGCGTGCCAACAAACACTGAAAAAAAAAAAATATTCCCGCCAATTGCGGCTTTTTAATTTTCAATTTATTTATGGCCTCTGTGACAAGGGAGTGACAGTTTTAAACAGGATTTAGCACGCACTACGATCTATATTTGATTATGCTCTATGGTATCCGGCTGAATAGAATACACCACCCTCATTTCTTATTGAGGTATCGTAAAAGGCGACTAAGATAAGGCGACCCGGCATGTGGTATCCCGCTGAGTATAATATACTACCTTCTTTCTTACCGAGATGTCGTAAGAGACGACTAAGATAAGTCGACTCGCTGTGTGGTATCCGGCTGAGTAAAATAGACCACCCTATTTTTTACCGAGATGTCGTAAATGACGACTAAGGTAAGTCGACGCGGCGTGTGGTATCCGGTTGAGTAGAATAGACCACCATCTTCCTTACCGAGGTATCGCAAAAGGGCGACTAAGGTAAGCTGATGTAAGGCAGGCCGCTGCTCGTAAAATACATATACGTTTATAATATTTTTTTCCGACCCCACTTAGAGTGGGATACTGGCGGGATGATGATGAATGGAATTTTATTTAAAAAACTAATCAAATATAATTTCAATTCAAAAATTTGTGCACTATTAATTGAAATTTATCATATTTAGTTTTGTGACGTAATTTTTTAGGGGGATAACAGAAAGTGTGACAGTAGGGGGGAAGGTGTTAAAAACTTGAAAAATATGAACGGTCACTTACTACAAAAACACGAGTGACCGAAGGGCTTTAAATTGCCAGCAGGTGGTAGTACAATTCTTACAGTCGTAATAATAGTCGCAATGGATGCTGGAACGACGCCAGTTCGGAGGAGAATCTCTGTAACGGGTGCCGAAAAGACAACCGCAATGAATTTAAGATTTACCTTTATAAGTTTCAGATGAAAGCTTTATTGATAAACCCAAGACCAAAAAAATAGTGGAAATTAGAAATCCAACCTAGGGTTGCCACGCATACTATATTATATAATATAGTACTATATTTTAATCAATTGTACTATATATTATAGAATGGAATAGAATAGAATACACTTTATTGCACACCATAACAGTAACATGAAATTAACAAAAAAAGTATTAGTACAATAGGCGGCGTTATCGCTAAAAGCGATCTCTTCCAGGCAACCTTAGGGTAGAGGATTTAATGAAATATCAGCGGTTGCGGTGTAAAAAACAATTAAATTCCAAATATTTACTATACTAAAACATAATAATTGAACAAATTTATAAGTAAAGGCTATATGACGAAAAAGATAGAAAAAAAAATTAAATAATTAATGTTAAAATATACTATAACGTTAGAAGGTATGAAGGAAGAAGGAGATTACAATCAGGAAGAGTTTGAATAGTATTGTTTAACATTTTCTTTAAACACTAAAAGATTAGCGGATTTTCTAATATATACAGGAAGTGAGTTCCACAAAAGGATAGCCTTAACTGTAAAAGAATTTGTGAAGAAAAACAATATAAAACGAAAAACACTATATTTTTATCGCTAATTCAATTGTCGCACTTTTTTTGAATCAAACTGTGAATGGAACGAAAAAATAGGTTTTTAATTTACTAAGCCTAGACCTAACTTGTTCAGATGGCTATAATTATTTAAAAAATAATAGAACCTTGATGGCCAAAGCGAAAAAGTAATAATAAAAAATCATGGAAAAATAAATAATGATTAAAAATAGATGTGTACTATTTTTTTTGTCTGAATTCCTAAAAGTACTATATTTTTTTATTAAAAATGAAAATACTATTTAAAAAAAAAAAAAAAAAGGTGGCAACCCTAATCCAACCTGTAGTACTTCTCTGTACTCACTTACTGAATTCACTTACTTGTACTACTTGCTTATGGTAAATGTTCCTTCTGTCACATTCAGTGATTAAATGTCGAACGTTTTTGCCTGAAGCTATTACGAACCTTTAACCCCCACTCTCCGTGTGTCCCAGCGACAATATTCTATCTTTCTATTATCCCATAGACAAGTCAAGACATACCTTAAATACAAAGCCAACGTATATATCATAGATAAGGAGTACAATAGATACAAATATTACACAACCAATTCATTCATTTTACTGTCCTTATCCCACTCTATGTAGGGTCGGCACATGTTATAAACATGTTGTCACATGATTTGGCTACGTATTTTACGATCGGCCACCTGCCTGACGTCAACTCATCTTAGTCGTATTAACACCTCGGTAAAAAGGGTGGTCTATTCTACTCAACCGGATACCACACGGCGGGTTGACTTACCTTAGTCGCCTTTTACGACACCTCGGTAAGAAAGAGAGTGGTCTATTCTACTCAGCCGGATACCACACGGCGGGTCGACTTACCTTAGTAGCGTTTTACGAAACCTCGGTAAAAAAATGAGGTTGGTCTATTCTACCACACGGCATTTCATTTTATATAGGTATATCATTTTATTAATAGTTTTGTATTATGAATCTCCGCAAGTAACGCCTAATTCTACAAATTATATTATAATCGTTTTTGTTACACACAAACATACAGAAGCTTTAGAACATAATACTAATGTACATTTATGAAATAAACTCGAGTTAAGCTTCCAAGAATACGACCATAATTGGTCAATACTAACTGAAACAAGAAGCAAAACATAATGAATTAGTCACCAACTCAAGTGACGGCTCTTCATATTTCATTTGAAACCAGACTACTTGAGACTTCAAATACAGAACAGAAATAACCAACACACGCCACTCGTAGTGCTCCTGCAGAAAATGTCAAATGGGATTAAACGCAACGAGAATAGTTAGCAATAAAAGCAAATGAGGTAACTACGGAATTAGACGTACGGGGGGTGGACGAACTGGACAAAGCTGAACAGCGATCGTAATTGCAATTTGTTAGGGACTTGATATTTTAATTATTATGTTCCTTATGTAGATAATAAAAGCTTGTTCAATAGTATTCTATCATCATCATCATCCTCCTGCCCTTATCCCACTCTAAGTGGGGTCGGCATAACATGTTATAAACATGCTGTCACATGATTTGGCTGCGTTTTTACGACCGGCCGCCTGCCTGACATCACCTTACCTCAGTCGTATTTTACGACACCTCGGTAAGAAAGAGGTTGGTCTATTCTACTGAACCGGATACCACACGGTGGGTCAACTTACCTTAGTGCCTTTTACGACACCTCGGTAAGAAATGAGGGTGGTACTATTCTATTCAGCCGGATACCACACGGCGTGTTCAATAGTATTCTATATTCATAGTTTATCTATTGAAATCAGCTATACTCACGTCTTATTCTATTGGGTTAGCCCAACTAATTTTGAGCCCATCCGGAGCCCTTATTCATGAGGTTATCACGGCGTTATCGTGGCAGGAACTGTATTCTATATTCCATATTCATATCCGAATTCAAATTCGAATTATTCGTTATTCAAGTTGCCTTTTACAAATCGAATCCTCCGATGTTAATGAAGGTTTATGTTTTGAAAGGTGCTCTTACCGAGAAGAACCAGCAAGAAACTCGGCGGTCACTCTTTTAAAAAATAATAATTTAATTAATATTGGTTACAATTTGAATCTAAGCTTTCTAATCATGTATATGGTTTTTAAGCTTCGTTTATAAATGTATTGTTAATTGCTTTTTGTACTTGTGTGAAGCCAAATCTGAAACAGATTGTGGAATTTTATTATAAAAACGCATACTAAAGCCCAAAAACGAACAAGCCTTGTTAAAAGCCTTGGAGCCTTGTTTATTTGTAATCACTTTATTGCATTAATTCAAATAAAAATGAAAAAGCAACATAGCAACAAAAAAAATTGCAATGGTGGGTTTATTCCGGAATCTCTTAACCAACCAGTCTAAAATTTAAAAAAAGGTAAATATAAGTACAGTGAATTAAAATAAAAATTAAACTTAACCAATAGTAACAAACAGAAATTGGACCTTTTAGTAATAGGTATGAAATAATAAAATAATATTATAATATATATGATAAATATGATAATATAATAAATTTAATAATATATACAATATATAGAGCCTTGCTAAAAGCTAAAAAAATTACCCGAGCTAAAATTGATCTTCATTCAAATTCATTCGCGTTAAATGTCTTTTGCTTGGTAATAAAAATATCTACTCAACGGTCAATATTTCAAAATGGTTTAATTAGCAAAATTTGAATCTTTGTTGAACAGAAGTGCGTGTATTCTTACATTATTAGCATATTCTTGGCACTGTTAAGCTTATGTATAGACAAGTTCGTATATTACTGAAGAGTTACCCTCCAAATGATTTGCTTATTTTGCTAAGTCTCTGGACAAACAAGTTTATTTCGTTTTTATGTTCCTATCCGCACAAAGACCTAAATCATTATGCTGGTAGTATAATAATTTCTGTTGATTTCCGACAAAAAAAGCCTTAACAAAATTTCATGTTGCTACTGTTAATGGTTGAGGATTTCCCTCATCTGAAGCCAATCCTGGCAGCAGCATCAGGTCATGCCTATCATAAACATGCATTGTCATCGGGACTGTATGTAAAATTTCAGCGCATCGGACACCGGGAAGTGGGTCAAATTTAACTTACAAGTTTCCACCTTCACATTAGCGTTTTAAAAATTTACTAGAGCGAAAGGATTTATGAAATGTTATGTAATTATTGTATCGATCATTAAAATCTGATATAGCTTATCAACGATTATAACAGTTTTCTGATTAAAAACAGCTTTGATAACAGTGTATACAAATGAAAGCTTTACTCTACCTTTCCAATCCTCGTGGATGCAAAACAAGTTACAAAATTTAAATAAGAAATCTAAGTTGCGCGTTTACTTCCTTCTGACTAGGTAACATATTATAAAACTCATCATCATCTTCCTGCCCTTATCCCACTCCAAGTGGGGTCGGCACAACATGTTATAAACATGCTGTCACATGATTTAGCTGCGTTTTTACGACCGGCCGCCTGCCTGACGTCAACTTACCACAGTAGTATTTTACGACACCTCGGTAAGAAAGAGGGTGGTCTATTCTACTAAACCGGATACAACACGGTGGGTCAACTTACCTTAGTCGCCTTTTACGACACCTCGGTAAGAAATGAGGTTGGTCTATTCTACTCAGCCGGATACCACACGGCGGGTCGACTTACCTTAGTCGCCTTTTATGACACCTCTGTAAGAAATGAGGGTGGTACTATCCTAGTCAGCCGGATACCACACGCCGTGTAAGATATTATAAAACTAAATGAAATAATGTAAAAATTAGCATAATTTAATCAGCAATTATATAAACATTACATATTTTGGTCAAACGATTCGACTCGACCATAGAGAACAATATGTAATCGACAAAACTTGCTGAAGAAGGTTTTATTGTAGGTATCCGAATATAAACTGTATTTAAAACGAATAAATCGTGTAGAATGAGCTAATAAATCCTTTAAACACTTGTATAAAATAAAATATATAAACCACTTTTAAGAGCGCCGACATTTTTTTTCTTTATAATAAAAAATCCTAAAGATGCCAGAAAATAGCCTCGAGCGAGACATAAAAATAGTACGGATCGTTTAAAATTGTACAAAATGTTCGCAACGTGATATTACGAGACCAGTTTTTTGCACATCATCGTGGATCAGATTACGAAACCTTTTATGTTGCCTTAGCAACAAATAAAACTAGTTTTAGTCCGCGTTTCACTGAGGATAGGTCAGTCATGACTACTTAAAATTCTACATGGTCTCTAATGATTTGCATTTAAATGGATTGTAGAATCGTAAAGTTTTTCTGCAATATCTACTCGATGTGGGATGGCTAAAATGTACAAGTTATATCTATCTTAAATTACTTACACGCTAGGACTATACAAATCATACCCACGTGGAATGGTCCCAAGAATACTGGCAGCGTTTCCGCGCTGAATCGCAAAGCTGATTCTTTGTGCGAAAAAGGAACCAGTCCTCTTGTCACCTAAAGAGGCAATTAATCGAGGTGTTACAAAGGATAAATTTTCTTTTTTTTGGCTTTTTTGTTTGCTAAAATCCATGTTGATTCAGATGGCCGTGTGGTATCTGGCTGAATAGAATAGACCACCCTAATTTCTTACCGAAGTGTCGTAAAAGGCGACTAAGTAAGTCGAACCACCGTGTGTTATCCGGCTAAGTAGAATAGACCAACCTCATTTCTTACCGAGGTCTCTTAAATACGAATAAGGTAAGTTGACCTCTGGCAGGCTGAGATTCGTCAAATACGTAGCCAAATCATATGACATGTTTATAACATGTTGTGCCAACCTTAGATTGGGATAAGGACAGGAGGATAGCGATGCGAGAAGGAGGAATGACGTGAGAACATAAAAATGAAATGGTGTTTTGAAAATAAAGATCCGTTTTGATAATATACATGAGATAAGCACTTAAGAAAGATTTGGAACGACGCGTCAACTCTCCACAAGTGTGTTGTAGCTACGTAGGCGGATACAAGATAAAATCTCAACAGAAGCATTAACAAAGTTGTCCGTATGCGGTATCGAGACACGGCGATCTATGTAGGCACTGCATGTAGCCAACATCCTTGTTACTAATCAGCTAAATGCAAATCTGGTTGTCTAATGAGCTGGAATTTGAGCCAATTACACTATGTACATTCTTAAAACTGTCATAAACTTTGCATATCTATTGCAGCAACATATTCTTAAAACTAGATAGCGCCATCACTACGTAGTATAAATCAAAGTCGCTTTCTATGACAAGAAAACTGTGAATCACTACATAGTATAAAACAAAGTCGCTTTCTGTGTCTGTCCCCATGTCCCTATATCCCTATGTATGCTTAAATCTTTAAAACTACGCAACAGATTTTGATGCGGTTTTTTTAATAGATAGAGTGATTTAAGAGGAAGGTTTATATGTATAATAACATTCAATATGGAGTAGAGAAATACTGTAATTTTTGAGGTTTCTAATGTGATGTCGTATTTATTACATTTTTTCCGCCTAGATTGCAAACGCAGGCTGAACCCTGCAAGATTTACCAAAATAATGTACTAAGTATTTTTACATCTTAAAAAGGTCTACAGGAAACTCCAAAATTGTATATGTCTATCTCTTACGAAAAATAATGCCTTAATATCGAAGCAATTTTAAATACATTATTAATGTAATATAGATCAATATGACCGTTTACAGCCTATAATTAAAATGAACATTTTCGAAGATATCACAGATTTAAAATGCCGCGAGGAGGCCGCACTTCGGCCTATAACACTTCGAATTCAGCAGCGATCGGACGCGTTTATTTTCCAACTATATGTCGCTCTTTCAAAAGTAACCTCGAAAGAAAACATGTTTGTATTGTCTAATGACAAGAAAGCTGTAAATGTTCTATATAAAGACATTCCATAATTAATTGTTAAAATAAAATACGTATGGAAAATGTAAAAAGTAAAAATGTAGTATATGAATTTAGATATTTCAAATATAGCAGGAAATCTTCATGGGAAGAGGAAAGAGGTATTGTTTTACTCCAAATTTAAGTCTACGGGCAGTAATGAATGAATCAAAACTACTGAATCGCTTTTTTAAGGTGGGACAAAAATGATTAAGAAATCCTGGCTTAAAAGAAATATCATATTCACGTAATTCACACTTGAAAAGATCTAACAGAGTTAAAAAACCTTGTAACTTTCTTGAATCTGATGTCCTTTTTTTGGACAATGATTTGTAAATATCAGGAAAAAAAACCGCTTAGATACAGAGATACTACGTCGGAAACATTTAGATCTAATTCACAGCTGGTTGGGTTTAGGTAAATATTTAGTATCTAGCCTGTTCCTACTAAACTAATATGCATAATGTATTCAGAGCGCGGTACAAGGTTTATATTCGAGATGTATGCTTTCCACGTGGAAATCATCTCACGCCTTGATCCAAGATGGCAGATATGTAAATGCGAACGATTTATTGTTTTTCGGCCACCCTAGTGTGAGGTCCCGGTGTTTTGTCACAGCAGTGTTTTATCGACATTGTCACAAAGAATATCTAATCTAATATTTAGTACATGTAAGACACGAGTATTTTCAACAATTGACTTAAAATCAATTCGTCAATTGTTCGCGTGGACTGTCTTGGATTACACAGTAGCTTCTGTCACTCACTAACCCTACAAATATTTCCATCACAAAACACAAATCAACCCGGGAAGACTGAGAGAGATTTATCGTTTTCTCGAGAGTATAGTTTATTTTTTCTAAATAACCCGACTTTCTTAATCCTTCCTTCTCTCTAACTCTAAAACAAACAACATGATATAGAAACTTCTTTTACTTATAGACACATTGTGAATAAAAAAACCTTTCATAGGTTGATAATAGATGGCGTTTTTAAATGTCATCCTATAGCTGTTGAATTAATAGGATTTCTATATCCTATATACCCGGTATATACAAAAGCTTAATTACGCGTTGGATAAGGAATAATTGTGCCAAATTTCATCGATATTGTTTCAGCGGATTCTCCATGAAAACGTAACAGACAGACAGACTGCCGCATTTATAATATTAGTAAGGATAATGAATAAATATCCATTATCCATTATTATGAAAACTAGCTGTGGCAGTGGCTTCACCCGCGTGAAAATCAGTGTATTATATAAAATTTAAAATAAATCAAAATAAAAATACTAAATAAAATTTTAAACATAAAAGTGATTGTGACTTATGTGTGACATTGTGACTTAACTATAAAGATAGAGACATGCGGTCTCGGACTTTTTTGTAGTATTTTTGTAGATCTCTAATTCTCTAGAACATTACTTTTTTTTTTCTACAACGTCGCGAACTTTTAAACACAATTTAAAATTAAACCGTAATGTATTAACTTAAACCTTCCGGAAAAATTGAACTTACTTTTAGTAAAAACCATACGAAAATCGATTTAGTAGATTTTGACAAAATCAATCACATACAGACAGACATCTTTAATACTTTTTTATAATATAAAGATGTGTCAGTGAACAAGACGCCTTATCATCGTAAAACTAGGAAGAAAGGATACGGTTCAATGTCCTGTGATGCACCGCACCAGGCCGCGAGATATCGCGACCTAATTACTGACTGATAAGAGTTTTATTTATTGTAATACTGGGACAATATTATCGACTATCCATACTATAATTAATAAATAATATGTGCCAATTAAACACACGGTCGTCCGTCCCCAAAGTAACTTAATACTTGTGTTATGGGTGACAGAGAACTGGTAAATAATTATTTATAGAATTAGGCGTTACTTTGCGTTGATTCATAATACAAAAGTAGTAAAATAATATAGTAGTAAAATATATTGACTGGCCCGTTGGCGCAGTGGGCATTTACCCTGCCTTCAGCTCCGCGGGTCGCGGGTTCGATTCCCGCCGAGGGCTAACATTTTCTATAAATGTATTTGTTGGTCTTTCAGCCTGGGTGTATATTTGTATTTAAGTATGTATTTAAAAAATATATAAGTATATATTCACCAGTTGTCTGTCTACCATAACACAAGTATTAAGTTACTTACTTTGGACACGGACGACCGGGTGTGTAAGTGTCCCATATATTTATATTTATTTATTTATATATAGTGCTAATGTACTGTAATGGACTATCCGTTTTTATACCCGATACATGCAGGATTCGTAAAAACATATGCACAAACCTCCACCGCCACACAAGTACTACATACATTCACTATCACAAACTCAACAATAGTTTCGCCCCGCAACTAAAGCATCATCAGGAGATAAACTCCATGACAAAATCGCAAAGCTTTGCGATTTACTTAATCGGGGATTATAGCACAATAATAAAGTATGAGAACGGACAGTCCACTCTACATTTAGCATTATATATATTTTCTATTCAAATTCAAATTCAAAATATTCTTTATTCAAATAAACTTGTAAACAAGTGCTTTTGAATCGTCAACTCTACTGCTGGTTCGGAAAGCTGTTCCTACCGAGAAGAGCCAGCAAGAAACTCGGCGGTTGCTCTTTTAAAAATATAATTCTTAATACTATTTACATTAAGTCGTTACTGTCTTGTACAGGTTCAAAGAGAGCTATATCTACACATTCTTATCTTCCAAATCATCTTCAAGAGTATAGTAGGCTTTCTGTATCAGCCTCTTTTTAACAGTGTTTTTAAACTGCTGTAATGGCAAAGCTGAAATTGATTGCGGAATTTTATTATAGAATCTTATACCAAAACCCACTAACGAATTACGTACTTTTGCATATTACATATACTATATTACTTCATTCTACGGACTCTAGCATCATAATTTTATTATTACTTTTGTATTATTAATTTCCGAAAAGTAACGCCTAATCCTATAAATTCTTTAGCCCGACTTTGGACTGGCCCATTGGCACAGTGGTTAGTGAGTTTGTCCTAATGGCGCTGTGGCTAGTGATTGTGCCTTAAGCTCCGCGAGTCGCGGGTGTGATTGCCGCCGAGGGCCAACATTTTCTATAAACAATTTGTTGGTTTTTGGAGCCTGAGTGTACATTTGTATTAAAGTATGTATTTAAAATTATATATGTATTCACCAGTTGTTTTGTCACCCATAATACACGTATTAAGTTACATCGCATCCAGCTGCAACGATTATCTTGTAACCATCAAATTGTAATAATTTTTTAAAAGATTATCCGCCGAGTTTCTTGCTGATTCTTCTCGGTAGGAGAATCAAACTTCCGAAAGGCAAACTTCCGAATAAGTGGTAGCTTCTTTAAAACATTTGACGATTCAAAAGTACTGTAAACAGTCCACTTGAATAAAGAATAATTTGAATTTGAATTTACTTACTTTGGGGACGGACGTGTGTGTAAGTGTCCCCTATATGTAAATATAGGGGACACTTACACACACTTACACATTATATTTAAATTAATATTCCATTAATTCCATTTTGAACGCGTTTTCCAAGCAAATAAATTTTCTAACGTGAGTATATATCCTATTTTAAATGTTCCTTCACTTCGATAAACATCATTTTAAGACTGTTAACTGACTCATTCCAAGTTTAACACCGTACGAATACTTAATACCCACATAATATACATTTTATTGCATTAGCAGAAGTAAAACAAAAGTTTATGTAAAATTTATGCGCATTTTTCAGTATTCACACGTTTTGATATGGTTGCCACATTTTGTAATTATTCAATGTACAATATTTATATTACTCAAATGTTAAATGTATGATATAAAATTTGATCAGCCGTGTGGTATCCGGTTGAGTAGAATAGACCACCCTCTTTTCTTACCAAGGTATCGTAAAAGGCGACTTAGGTATGTTGACCCACCGTATGGTATCCCGCTGATTAGAATAGACCAACCTCGTTTCTTACCGAGGTGTCATAAAAGGCGACTAAGGTAAGTTGACCCGCTATGTGCTATACGGCTGAGTAAAATAGATCATCCTCTTTCTTACTGAGGTGTCTTCAAAGGCGACTAAGGTTAATTGAAGCAGGCGGCCGGTAAAATATCTAGCCAAAACATGTAACAACATATTTATAACATGTTGTGCCCTACCCTACTTAGAGATAAGGGCAGGAGGATGCTTACCGCGTAGACGGCACTCTATCATCTCGCCGCCCTATCCGTGCCGGTGTCCCTCAAGGATCTGTGCTGGCACCCTTATTGTTCTCGCTCTACACGAGTGACATTCCACGGGCGCCTATTAAAGAGCGCACTCATCTTGCCCTTTTCGCGGATGATACCGCTGTATTTACCACATCTCGTCAACCTCAAGTTATCACTAGACGTCTCCAGAAAGCGGTAGACAGCCTCGGACGCTGGTTCCGAGGATGATCATTGTAATAATTAGTAATTAAAATTTCTCTTTTTTTCCGTAACTATACATACTTTAAACTAATCGAGATTAGATAAGATTCTTGTTTATTGCGGATAACAGCGAATTTATTCTAATATTATTTTTAAATAGCCTCCATTTTTACAATCCCTGATCATTTTTGAAAATTCTTAATTTTATACACAAAATTCATACACTTCAATATTTGGTTGAGATTTATTTTTTAAGTTATAAAAAAATTAAGTGCTAGTGATATCTGAGACTTGATTATAGGTATTTCGATTTTTCTAGTCCACCCGTTCCCCACTAAGCTATGACAACTTTACAAATGACAGCTCAATTAACCTTTGCATTCTATTCTATATTTAAGCATTTTCAGGGATAAAACAAAAATTTGAGAATTGAAATTTTTATCTCCCACTTTCTACTGAAATTTTAAAGCTGGCAACCCTAATTTCACGATCGCCACTCTAGTTGTAAACAACATAACGAACGGTAGAAAAACAAAATTTCACATTGAGATCCGATCCGACCGTAGATAATGGCATTCTAATGACGCCATATAAAATTATAATGGTCACATGTCCAATACGGCTCGTATTGCATTATATATACAATTTTTATTTTTCTTTTTATTGGTAGATTTTAAGCTTTCGCGATTCATACTAATTATCACTACATAGTATAAAACAACGCACATTCTTTGTTTGTCCATATATCCCTATGTATGCTTATATCTTTAAAACTACGCAACAGATTTTGATGCGGTTTTTTTTAATAGGTAGAGTGATTCAAGAGAAAGGTTTGTATGTATAATAACATTCAATATAGAGTAGAAAACTGCTCTAATTTTTGAGGTTTCTAATGTGATTATTACATTTTTTCCGCTTACATTGCAAACGTAGGCCAAACCCTACGAGATTTATCAAAATGATGTACTAAGTATTTGTACACCTTGAAAAGGTCTACGGAAAAGTCCGCGATGGTATGTCTATCTCTTATGGATAACCCACAATAGCATTTTTTGTCATTTACTTTTTACGAAAAATAATGCCTTATTTTCGAAGCAATACAGCATTAATCCTTATCCAATTAAGTACCTTAAATACATTGTTGTTCGCCCTATAGAACTTCGAATTTAGCCGCGATCGGACGCACAACTAAATGTTGGTCTTTCAAGAGTAACCTCTAAAAAAACATGTTTGTATTGTCTAATGATAAGAAAGCTATGAATGTTGTACATAAAGACATTCTGTAATTAATTCTAAAAATAAAATACATAGGGAAAAATGATAAATGTAAATATGTAGTATATGAAATTAGATAGCAGGAAATCTTCTTGGTTTGTTTATTATCCAAATTTAACGCGTGCGGGCCACGGGCAGTAATGAATAAATCAAAACTACTGAATCCTACCACCTTACCTTAGTAAAAACCGTACAAAAGTCTTTTCAGTAGATTTTAAAAAATCGATCACATTCAGACAAACAGATTTTTTGGGATCTTTTGGGGGTTTTTGTTTTATAATAAGTATAGATAAAGATTAACCGTTCCATTTTTTATTAGTTGGCAACACTATCGGCACCTCGGAAGTATAAAGTGAGATTAAAGTTTGAATAACAATGGAATATAAGCGATGCATAATGCAGAATGCAAGCGCATCGTGCAATCAATATTCCGTGGAACACCCGGACACGGCTCGATCGCGCCTTCACATCAATAGCGACGCTATCTAGGAGCCGCCGGCGTATCGAATATAAATTACACAAAATTATAGTATACGCATGAAATCCGTTCTACGTGCCTCTATCGCGCGTCGCCATTTTGAAATCCGTACGCAGCGCGGCGAACGATATTCCAGTGTTGCCAATATAACTATTCTATTTTAGTTTTATTCTCCTTACTAAAACCTAAAGCTAAAGAAATAAAATGAAAAGCATTTTTAGCTTTTTATTGGAATTACACTAAACCCTATCCTCTATCTATATTTTATTTTTGTAAGACCATCAACGACAAATAAATCAATTCACATTAAATAAACTCATTATTAATATAAACAGGTTTTTAGTTAAATGTATCGTTAATTACAGATGGTGACGACATGAGCTTTACAGTTGACATGGCATAAACAAAAAATAACGTAATTGAAAAAATTAAATTACACAAACCTAAGAAAATTCAATACATGGACATGCAAAATTAATTTACTAATTCTATTGTAGAGTAAAAATAATTAAGGTACACTGTAGTTAGTTTATTTAATATACACAAATACATATTACTTATTTGTATAGTTAAAAAATCTAAGCCGACCACCATCATATACATTATGGCGTTTTTATAGGTTGATAAAGGTGATTAATAAATAAATATATGGGACACTTACACACACGGTCGTCAGTAAGTACGGTTAAACCACTTTTGGTGGGACTTGGACGGGAAGTTAGAGGAGGTTGTGGAGTCATATATAGGCTACTTCTCAATGTAGAAAAACTTATTGGCTCACTGCTTTCCACGCAGGTAAAGCCTCGTTAAGTAATAAAAAATACTTAATCGTTTTCATACGATTTGAAGAGTTTACCAGATGTATGGTAAGATTTGTGGGTATGTATGGTAAGATAGTGAGTCTGGGTATACCCAGAAGATTGCGGAATTTTATAATAGAATCTTATAAGATTCTAAAATAAAATTCCGCAATCAATTTTAGCTTTGCCATTACAGCAGTTTAAAAACAATGTTAAAAAGAGGCTGATTCAGAAAGAATACTATACTGCTGAAGATTACTTAGAAGATAAGAATATGCGGATATAGCTCGCTTAGACCCTGTACAAGACAGTAACGACTAAATGAAACTAGCAATAAGAATTATATATTGAAAGAGCAACCGCCGAGTTTCTTGCTGGCTCTTCTCGGTAGAAACAGTTTTCCGAACCAGCAGTAGAGTTGGCGATTACAAGTTTATTTGGATAAAGAATATTATGAATTTGAAATTAAATAATTTTTTTGGTCACTGCTTTCCACACAGGCGAAGCCTCGTTAAGTAATAAATAATACTCAATCTTTTATTGTATGATTTATAGTTCGATAGTACCAAGACTCCTCTTCCCCGTTTTTGCTTAAATCTTCCTCTTTTTGTTTGAATTTTCAGTTAGATAAAAACATAAATAATAGAATCAGTGTTTGTGACAAATTCACATTAATAATACATTGTGACAGATAGATCTACGTCAGGGAGTGACCTTCAAGCGAAAAAGAGCTACAAAATTGTAAATTTATTTTTTTTACGAATAATATTTCCATAATTTTTCCTGTGTTAAATTATTCATTACTACTGAATAGATCACAAGCAATATTTGTGGCCATAAAATGCAAAGATATACGCAAACCAAATTTTATATAGGAATAACAATCGATTTTGTGTATATTTACTCCTTACTTTATGACGACAGAGCGAGCTTCTTTAGATGAACTAAATTTCTGAGCTACACTGAGCTTTTGTATATAAGAAATAGTCAGAACATGTTTCAAATCTATTATTCGATGTTATTTTCTACATTATTCGCTTCCACAATAAAATTCTGCAATCCATACTACACCAGTTTACAGTAAGGTTAAAATTAAGTGTAAGAGATATACTTGTGGGTAAAGCATGTTACAAAATTCAAGATTATTTGGATGATAAAAATGCGTGGATTTGAAATCTTCTCAGCTTCATACTAGAAAGAGCTTATTTGAATAAAGATTTTGATTTGATTTTCTTTGATTATTCAAATTATTGTTAATAAAACATTATTTTGCAGTTCTTTAGTAGCAAGTACATTTTTGAATAAGTTAAATGTTTGAATGCGGATATCGCTTGCAGGCGGATGCTAAATACCTGGACTCGATATGAATTTTATCTTGTCTATAATAATTATCTTATAGTTCATAAATAATTCTGTCTTCGTTATAAGTTGTGAAATTTTTTATAGTAATAAACATGACCTGACCCCTTAGCCTTACTCTATAAGTGTATGAATTGTCCCGCAGTTGACGTCTACTTGAGAATCAATATCGATTTTTTTTTTATAAAATAGATTCCAAAAAATTATTCAGTTGGACACAAATGTCCCTGCATCTGAATGTTTTAGCAATTCAAATTTATATTTTTCATAGTGACTATAATATCAATGTTTTTGAGGTATTTTATTCCTGGCAACACTGCGGGCGAGGAGCGAGCGCTCTAAAACACGGTGCGCCGACCTCGTGACCGCGCACACATTAATTCTTTGACCGCCCACGGCCACGTTAACCCAACCGAGTTTATTTACAACTCAATAACATAAATGGAGTGGCCATAAAGGCGCTTCGCAAAGCGGCCGCGTATTACGATGTAGCCAGACTCGCTCCACTCCGCCGTCGACTCGTCGCAGACGCGTTTATTGTTTTCGATTTACACTTTTTTCGTGTTTACGATCCGAGGCGAGGTCGTGTGGCATCCGTTTTGAATATTGTATCTTTTTACGACTAACGCTAAACGAGATATATCAGTTCCGAAAAGTTTTTGAAAATCGAACTCGTTTATGTCAGTTTACGAGGCTTAAATGTTTTCTTTTTAATTACCTTAAGTAAAGGCGACTGCGTCTCGATGTATTTAATTTTCTTTTTTTTTTAATCCTGTGATTTGAATTTCGAAAAAAGGTAACAAACATGAACACTGGTATTCTAGGCTTCAACTATAGATAGTATAAAGATAAAAGCGTTTTATATTTTTTTTTATGTCTTAATATGGATCCAACGATAAAAATTTTGTCCTTTCGAAGTTTTGAAAGTTGAATATTTATTGATCTATGTGGGTTTGATGTTTTTTGAATATTGTTTTTATTATGTTATATCACGCATGAGTAACATTCTTCATTGCGTTCGTTCGGAAACAGTAAAAATACATCCATAATAACATTGTACAAACGAAATTGCGTCTGTCTGTTACGTTTTCAGGGCTAATCCACGGACGCCATATTGATAAAATTTTGGAGCAATAAATGCTTTATATACAGGGCTAACATATAAGAGATAAAAAAATCCCGTGTTTGTTCTGAAACAAGATGAAACATAATTAAGGGTATTTTAACGCAAATCATCATTCTCCTATCATTATCCTACTCTAAGTGGGGTCGGTACTTGTTATAAACATTTTCTAACATGATTTGGCTACGTATTTTACGACAGGCCCCCTGCTTGACGTCAACTTACCGTAATCGAAATGAGGTCTATTCTATTCATCCGGATACCACACGGCGCTTCATCTCACCTTAGTCGCTTTTTACGACACCTCGGTAAGAAATGAGGGTAGTCTATTCTACTCAGCCGGATACCACAAGGCATGGTATTTTAACACAATATTGCGGGTATATCTAATAGTATATTATTCAAGGTATTTTAAAGCTTGAACGAACGCAGTCGCGGTTAAACCTAGTACTATATAATAACTGTAAGCGACTTATCTGAGCAAACGTCTAGTCGGGCGTCATTAGACTTTTTTTATCACTCTACGCAGTTAATTAATTATGCATGTATAAACAAGATTCGTGTCAGAATTATCATTTTCAAACCCTATTGAGTTCGGTTTCTGGTTGGATCAAATCAATACTGCTTCCTCATAATTTTTGTATTATACAAACATTAATTATTTATTTTATATTTATTAATTTACTAGCAATCCTGGCGGCTCCGCCCGCGTAGAATAATTAAAACCGTAATATAGTCTTTTGATAACCATAAAAATGGTTAAAGTGGGTGAACCTTAAAAGCTAGATATAT
The DNA here is from genome assembly GCA_029227775.1 of Morpho helenor. NCBI lineage: Eukaryota > Metazoa > Arthropoda > Insecta > Lepidoptera > Nymphalidae > Morpho > Morpho helenor. The sequence continues at coordinate 13,537,176 of JARGCU010000022.1, read as the reverse complement.
GCTGTCGTGAACTTTTATTTAGAACGTTTTAAGGGGAACAATTTTGTAATACATGATTTTTTAATAACTATCACCGTTTACTCAGCGCAGTCAAGAAAAGCTTTAAATTTTACCATTTTCGTAATATTTTTTATTGCTGCTCCTCTCTTATTCATCTTAGCGTGATGTTATATGGTCTATAGCCTTCCTCGATAAAAAGACTATCTTACACCGAAAATCGGTCCAGTATTTCCTGAGATTAGCGCGTTCAATCAAACAAACAAACTCTTCAGCTTTATGTATTAGTAGAGATGAGTCATATTTATTTGTTTTATTTTGAATCGAAAAGTGGCGGCCTTTTACTATCCAACTTTTGAGCAAAAGCCTCACAATTTAAAACAAAATCGTAATCTACTATTAAACTAAACCTTACAAAATAATCGGACTACCTTTTAAAAAAACATTTTTCATAAAAGCCGTACTAGAAATCCATTTAATTTTTGAACTGGATTGGAATCGATGACATAAAGACAGCTTTTGGGGACTTTTTTTTTACATACAAACAACAATATATATTTTATATATAAGGTGTCGTAAAATACCATAGAGGTAAGTTGACGTCAGGCCGGCGGCCGGTCGGCTATCCGGCTGAATAGAATAGTACCACCCTCATTTCTTACCGAGGTGTCGTAAAAGGTGACTAAGGTAAGACGACCCGCCGTGTGGTATCCGGCTGAGTAGAATAGACCAACCTCATTTCTTACCGAGGTGTCATAAAAGGCGACTAAGGTAAGTTGACCCACCGTGTGGTATCCGGTTTAGTGGAATAGACCACCCTCTCTCTTACCGAGGTGTCGTAAAATAGGACAGAGGTAAGTTGACTTCAGGCAGGCGGCCGTTCGTAAAAACGCAGCCAAATCATGTAACAACTTGTTTATAACATGTTGTGGCGACCCCACTTAAAGTGGGATAAGTGCAGGAAGATGATGATCAACAATATATATTTTGTAATAATTATTTAATACCTAGATTATTTTTTGTACATCATAAAATTACATTAACTCTTAAATATAACAGTTAATGACTCGTTTGGCCCCCAAATGTTGCCAAGCCCACTAGTGCCGTGTGTGTAAACGTAGGTTGTGTATGCCGGTTTTGCTAAACTTCCGTATAATAACATAGATATTATTCTAGTAGATTAACAAATGACATTTACTTTCAACTCATTATAACTGTTAACGACTCATTTCGCACCCAATCAAAGCCAAGCCTCCTAGTGACGTATATATCTACGTTAATTTATTATTAATTTAGTTATTTTTATTGTTATGTTTAATTTTAATTTAGTTCCGCATACCATGCGTTTTTTCTTGTCAGTCAATTTATGGCATTTTATTTTGTAACCATTTAAAGTTAAAGTATAGAGCCGGCTATACTCACGTCTTATTCTTTCGGGTTAGCCCGACTAGTTTCTGATAGAATAAGACGTGAATATAGCCGGCTCTATACATTTACTATGAATACTACTCACGATAGTTAAAATTTAAAAATTTGTAACCATTTGTTTCCAAACTTTTAAAATGTAATTAAAGATAGTCTTACATACGAAGTGTAAGTATCAATTTATGTATTTTCCTTTCATTTAAATAATCTTTTTACATCTCTTTATATAGAATCCGTTCCAACTACTAAATTCAAATCCGACTCTCTTTTCCCAAAATCTTAATCGTCACAAATAAAAATCATCCCCCTTTTTCGCTATATCGTATCTTATATTTTAACTTCTAGATTCTTTTTACATCAAATAATACAGTAGCGTCTTCTTTAAGCTGTCAAGTTAATTGATAATTCGTGGCATTGATATTATTTCTTGTAGAAATCAACAAGTGACATTAACTTTCTTTTTTTATCTATTTTTTAGAGACTTTAGTATCTGCAGATACATGGCAGCCCCATCATAACCTAATTTCATTTGACTTAAATTTTATATCAATACATGTAATAATTTGTTTCATTTTGGTTCATTTGAGAGAAACACTAATAAACCCATAAACTTTAATGGTCGAATTGCACAAAGGAGAAGCCAAAATTGAATTTAAAATTTAAAAATTAGTGGTTCACTTAAAATTCATTTGTCACATGCCAAATATTCACTTTCAAATTATTCTAACTGCTAACGACTCATTTCGCACCCAATCAAAGCCAAGCCTCCTAGTGACGTATATATTTACGTTAATTAATTATGACTTTGATACTTAAGTTCCGCATACCGACATTGTTATTTTTTGTCAATCAATCTACGAAATTTACTTTCAACTTACAGTAACTGTTAAAGACTCATTTCGCACCCAATCAAAGCCACGCTCCCTAATGACGTATTGCGTTGATTAATTTTGATGTATTTACTTTAGTTCCGCATACTAACAATTAATATTGTTTGTCAATCAATCTACATTAATTTCAACTTAACATTAACAGCTCATTACGCACCCAATTTCTGTCAAATTTTTAGATGTCATCATTATCATTGTAAGTATTATTATTATAGTTTCAATATTTAAACCTGATTCCCTAAGTTATAGTAAATCATGATGTGAACATATATTTTCATCATATATATCTTTATCAACATCGTTAATTTACTGTAGACGCGTTTACTGTACGACCTCAAAAAGGTCTTGGGGAGCCGTTGAGTCCAAGCGGCACAAGATCGTGTAATATGGAGATCTCATAAAGAGATCTATGTCAAGCAGTGGACGTCCATCGGTTGACAAAGAAGAAAAAGAAGGGGCACATAGAGCGGTGAACCGATAGGAATTGGGGTCTTAAAGTGTTGGAATGGCGACCCCTGCACTGGAAAACGCAACGTCGGTAGACCCCCTAAGACATGGAAGAGGACCTCAAAAAAGTCGCGGGGAGCCGCTTTGTTCAAGATCGTGTAGTGTGGAGATCCCATGAAGAGACCTATGTCCAGCAGTGGACATCCATCGGTTGACAAAGAAGAAACAACGAGAAAGGCTTACCAGATTGATATCTCTTCGGTCATTATAACGACTTCTTACGTCCATAAAAACATGAATTATGAAGCTTAAATATAAAAGGGCGTGGATTCTAGAAGGTCGTAGATTTAATCAACGTTAACGATCGTTGTTATTCGGAAAATGTTTGTTGAAATTTTGCGGTATTTTATGTCTTCAAAATGGTTTTTTTTAATTCTTTCTTTTTTAAAGGAGTTAAGTCAATATGACTATGTCACTCCCATATTACAATCAACATCAAATCACTAAAATGTAAAACATGCTAAAGACTTAGCTTCTTTTGATAATGGACCGACTATGCGGTTATTTTTCCCCAGTGTTTATACACCGGGGTAACATATAGGCTACAGAAATTACTGGAATAATTGTGCCAAATTTCATATATATTGGTTCAGCGCATTCGCCGTGAAAGAGTAATAAACATACATCCATGGTCACTAACTTTTGCATTTGTAATATTAGTAGGAACTAGGATAGGATTGATCACAACAATAAAAAACAAATATCGGAGTATAATTGTATTTACTCGAATCTCGTCTAGAGTCAATGCTATCTAATTCAAATTATTATTTATTTAAGTAATTTTGTAAGCAAGTGCTTTTAAATCGTCAACACTACTGCGGGTTCGGAAAGCTGTTCCTACCGAGAAGAGCCAGCGAAGTTCGGGTATATTTTCAAAATATAATTCTTATAACTAGTTAACTAGGGCCTAGAGTAGCTATGTCAACACATTCTTATCATCAAAGTAATCCTCAACAGTATAACAGGCTTTGTATTATCTATTTGCGTTCTACTATATAGTGGTTATCAAAAAATATTAGCATAATGTAATAGGTGGCGATGGCTTGTAAAACAGCTAATCTACTGTTAAAAGAGTATAGTTGGCAACACTAGTTGTTTAATTATAGTGATGTACTAGACAGATATATCGATCGCAATCAATGTTGCCGCCCAGTAGCTAGCAAGGTCAACTTTACAACCGCTGTTAAACCGTCCGCCATTGATTTCTATGTGACGCAACATTCATCGCAGACATTGTATTATACTGTACTGTAGTCCCCACGTCTTCGCGCGTCGTGGGACATTACTCGATTTTAAATTAAAATAACGCATATATTTGTTATTGCAAGAAATTATATTATTCTATTCTATTTATCTTTAATATTTTAATGAGTTAATCTTGTATATATGTGTGTGTATTTTTTTTTTCTAAATCTCGGAAGCGGCTCTAACGATTTTCCTGAAATTCAGCATGTAGGGGGTTTGTGGGAACAAAAGTTTATCTAGCTGGGTTTTATTAAAAAAAATCGTAAAATCGTTTTAACCCCTTTATTTATTTAATAAAAAATTTATCAAATGAATTGAATGCAAAGGATTTGCGATACAATGGTTGATAGCCGATTTTCACAACTCGGGTTTGAATCGACTTCTATTTTTTTTTAAATCTTAAAAAAATTACCGAGTAAGACTTGATCACCCAGATACTATATTTTATGATTACCTATTAGAATAGATATGCCTATTAAAATTTTCAAAATTACATAGATTATACAATAGAATTTATTAGCTGTGTGGTATCTGGATGAGTAGAGTCGCCTTTTATGACGTCTCAATAAGAATAAGAAATTATGGCGGTCTGTTCTTCTTAGCCAGATACCACCCCGCGGGTCAACTTACCTTAATCGCCTTTTACAGCACCTCGGTAAGATATGTGAGTGGTCTATTCTACTCAGCCGGATACAACACAGTGGTACTTACATTTTATAGTCTTGAAAATAGTATATTTTTTTAATTTACAGCATAAGACTTTATTTTGTATGTGAAAATAAATAACTAATATTTAGTTATAATAAAAACTGAAGTATTTATTTTCTTTTTCAAAAATATACATAGTATATCGACAGTATATACAGAGTATATATAAGAAAATGTAAAAGCCTGTCTGTGTTCTGAACTTTCAATGCTAATCTACTGGAGCCATATTAATAAAATTTGTTACCGTCAATACGGCTAACATATAGTATAAAAAAAATCTCCATTTTTTCCATTGGGAATAGGAACAACCACGTAACACATAGTAACAAAAAGTAAAGTAGCGGCCTATTACTCTCCCACTGTTGGGAATAGGCCTCTTCTCTCAGTTTTGGAGAGAAGGATTGGAGCTAAGACCTACCACGCCCAATGCGGATTGGTAAGTTAAACATATCTCCAGAAATCTCTACAGATATGCAGGTTTCCTCACGATATTATCCTTCACCGAAAAGCGTGTGATAAATTGCAATTATCAATTAGACACATAAGTTTTTACAGAAAAACTCATTGGTGTCTGCCCGGGTCCGAACCCGTGACCTCCTCGAAAGAGTCGCACGGTGTTACCGCTGGGTTACCACAGTAACACATATTATCATCTTCCTGCCCTTATCCCACTCTATGTGGGGCCGGCACAACATGTTGTAAACATGTTGTCACATGATTTGGCTACGTATTTTACGACCGGCCGCCTGCCTGACGTCAACTTATCTTAGTCGTATTTTACGACCCCTCGATAAGAAAGAGGGTGGTCTATTCTACTTAACCGGATACCACACGGTGAGTCAACTTACCTTAGTCGCCTTTTACGACACCTCGGTAAGAAATGAGGATGGTCTATTCTACTCAGCCGGATACCACACGGCGGGTCGACTTACCTTAGTCGCCTTTTACGACACCTCGGTAAGAAAAGAGGGTGGTCCTATTCTATTCAGCCGGATACCACACGGCGTTTACCACAGTAACACATAGTAGAGGATATTTAAACATTTAAATTTCGAACGAAATTTAAATACTTAACAGCCTGTGAGTCAATAAATTATTAATACTATATTTTATATTGATAACACTCACATTAAGTAAACCATAAAGATACGATAATTACCTGCAACAGAAAAAAAAATTAATTAATAAAGAAGACCGCTAAAGATATCCGATTAATTTTGCAATTTCGAAAGCAATATCGTAAATGTTTGCACGGTCATAATTAATTGCTAATGTCACATCGTTGGATATAAAAAAAATATATATAAAACAATATACAAGCATGATCACCCTACGCTTTTTTCACAGTAATAGGTACTAATATTATGCATTATTTTCCACTTTTTTCGAATGCATGTTTGCTTTTTTTTAATATTTATTTTTCAATTTTTAATGCGATTGCGAGTTAATAATTTCTTTTATTTTATTATATTAAAAAGTATTGTTTCATGTTTAGAAGCGTGTTTTGAGACGACAACACTATTTTTTTCCTAAAAATATATAATGTACAGATTTAACATCTCTACAATATGTATTGATAACCTATTATAATTAATAAATTAAAAAGTTTTAAAAAGTAGAGAGAAGTATTTTAAATAATGCATCTGGTAACACCGCAGTTGACCTACGTCATAAATTCATAGCGTTATTATCTACTATACTTATAGTAAGGGAGCCATAGGAAGGCCTGTACATAAGTGTCACAATAAATAATGAGAGGGAAGATAAACTCGTATACTCTGTCTTTGTCTGATCACGCATAAAAAAGAGACAGATATTCTCATTTGTTTTCTCTTTATTGTAATACTAGTTGTGCTTGCTTCCCCCGCGTGGAAATCAGTCTATTTAATTTAAATTTAGAACATAAAACTAGGTATTGTGAGTTGACTATAAGAGATAGAGACATGCTATCGCTGACTTTATCGATCTACAATTCTCTAGTACATTACTTCAGTGTATCTCTGTTGGTTTACACGGCCCACACGTGTAATGCTACGGAGGTGAGTTTTTTTTTACAATTGCTAGACTTCTTCAATATAATTTATATAAAACTGAAATGTACTATTACGCTGAACCTTCCGGAAAAATAGCACTACCTTTTAAAAAATCCGTTCAGTAGATTTTGAGAAAATCGGTCGCATACAGACTTTTTCAGCTTTTAGTCTTGCTTCGCTATTTAAATATAATAACTCTATGCCGGTAATACCTCCGTTGACATATGCGATACGCAAGTCATAAATCACCGCTTTAAAAATATAGAATAACGTTGTCTATGAATAGACTATTAGAAATCTATACAAAAAAAAGCTAAATATAAAAGATTAGAAACTTTTTAAATAGTTTATCGACAATGACCCCGCTCTATTCACAGTAACATATCTAATATTTTAAAACATTATCAGTGTTATTTATTTATAGTAATATCGTGAGATAATTTGTTAATTTAAACATAAAATGAAAAATCTCAGCCCGTTGCCAACAAACGCGGTCCAGTTCTGTCAAATGGGACTCTGAAAATAATGGCGGCTTATTTTTGGCGGGAACACAGAAACACTGGCTCGGTTATGAAGAAATATCGCTGCGGGTTAATGGTGCCACTCGCATTTGTTTTCTTACGAGTCCGCCGATGTGGGATTTATTAACAGAATATCTGGTAAATTACGTAACTCAGCGTAATAGTTGTTTAGATTTATAAGTTTGTATTTATCGCTTGTAACTTATATTATAGTAAATTTAACTTAAATTCAAACAACACAAATTCATCATCATCTTCCTGCCCTTATCCCACTCTAAGTGGGGTCGGCACAACATGTTATAAACATGCTGTCACATGATTTGGCTGCGTTTTTACGACCGGCCGCCTGCCTGACGTCAACTTACCTCTGTCGTATTTTACGACACCTCGGTAAGAAGGAGGGTGGTCTATTCTACTAAACCGGATACCACACGGTGGGTCAACTTACCTTAGTCGCCTTTTACGACACCTCGGTAAGAAATGAGGTTGGTCTATTCTACTCAGCCGGATACCACACGGCGGGTCGACTTACCTTAGTCGCCTTTTACGACACCTCGGTAAGAAAAGAGGGTGGTACTATTCTATTCAGCCGGATACCACACGGCGTTCAAACAACACAAATTATTAATTCTAATTGTATTTTTGAGGTTGTTATGTCCTGGGAAAATCATTAGCGATGTGAAAAAAATAATCGATTATTTTTTTTAATAATCTATATGTTTTATTTTTTTACTCTTTATTCTTGTTTTTTAAAATTGGATATGCATATACAATCTTAAAAAAACATTGGATGTTGGATGAAACCAATGTAGCCAAACTACATATTTTAATCAAATTTCACAAACAGCGGGGTCTATTATTATTTATTGGTAGTTGTCCACTTTAGTTTAGACTTTATTCTAATTAATAGTTAATATTAAAAAGGCAACTTTTCAAATAGTCAGAAAAAAATGATTATTTATCAATCGATTTTTTTACTTCAAGTCACATTCTTAAAGATCGCTGGTATATTGATAAGGCCGCCATTTATAGTATTTGACTTTTTGGTTTAATCTTCTAATCTATGCTATGTAGGCTTAAAATTAATGGTTCTGTTTTTCTTTTATGTATAAGTCGAAACAGAAAATCAAATTGAATAAAATTTATTGTTTCTTTAGTATTTGATTGTATTGTAATTTAATTTTGGGTTGTGTTATGATTTGGCTTCGTATTTTACGACCGGCTTTCTGCCTAACGTCAACTTACCTTAGTCGTATTTTGCGACAGCTCGGTAAGAAAGAGGGTGGTCTATTCTACCCAGCCGAATATCACAAGGCGAGTCAACTTACCTTAGTCGCCTTTTACGACACCTCGGTAAGGAATAAGGGTGGACTATTCCACACAGCCGCATACCACATAGCTAAATACTGTTTGTTTCTATAATAGGTATAGATAAATTAGTTATTTTGAAGAGAAGTACATGCTTTTAAAACTATGAATATTTCTGGAAAACTCCTGATGTATTTGTTGTAGTGTGGTGGTGTAAGTAAGTGTTTGACCTTTGAAGAAGAGGATTGATCCTCTTCTTCAAAGGAAAGGCTTCAGGCTATTTACTACCATAGATAGATAGATAAAAAACTTTATTGCACAAACACATACAACACATAAAAATACATGCGGACTTATGTATACGTACAAAGGCGGCCTTATCACTGCGTACTGATCTCTTCCAGGCAACCCTTCTTACAGGATTATAAGAAAAAAATGAGCGTGGCGGGTGTGCAAAAGGAAAACTCGCATATTTATAAGTTATATTATTATACCATAGTTTATAAGCTAACGTAAACGGCGGAAGTATGCATCTCTCATCGAGAGTTATATATTTGTGCTGTTTGCAGATACCCTAGGGCCGAGGAGACAAAGTGCGATTTTTTTTATTCATTTTATCGCCTCGGTTAATTGACTATACAGGTGATAAGAGGGCTGCCAACATTCTTGGGACCATTCCACGTGGGCATGATTTGTATAGGTCTTAGCGTATAAGTAATCTAAGATAGATATAAACGATATGCGTGACATTTCATTTAAGTAGTTCAAATTTGCCGCGTTGTCTTTCACGTTGATTTGTTTGGACTCGTGGATCTATGTGGCGGGCTGTTATGTAATTGTAATTGTTTGATTGATTAATTAATAATTGTAGTAAAACAATAGCTTTGAACGTTGATTCTCGTTTCAAGTGAGTTTGACGAACATTTATTAAAGAAAGTGTTGTTGAACTCGTTTCAGAGCAACTCAATCCAAGTTAGAGTTTTACTATTCTCCATAATATCCATGATAGACTATAATTATAAAAACCTAAACTAAAAACCATTATATAGATATAACTTGTACATTTTTGTAAAATAAAAAGCTAACGTTACTTAACATTTGTTTCATAGTCAGCAAATATGGAAAGAAGCGTTGCGATATACAGCTTATATAGCTGGGGGCGAATGGATCTTTCTCAAAAGCTTTTGAATAGGGTTTTTACTATGAAAGTTAGTGTTTTATGTACAGCGTACCCTTTTGAAAGGGGGGTAGAAGTGTCCCTAAGTGCTACAAACATAGGGTGCGTTGAAACTCGCATGTAGGGCTGCAACTAACAGGAATTTTTGCATAAAACAATAGAATGTAAATTGAAGGAGCTGCCTGGTTTTATCCCATTGCTGGGAAAATCCTCTTGCCTTTTGAAGGTAGCGTAAACCCACCACGCCGCTAATTAGGATTAGTAGGTTACATATATCTCAGGAAATCTCCACAGATATGCCTATTCCACGCTATATTTTTCATCACTGAAAAGCACGCATTGAGTTGTAAATATTAATTGTTAGCCTATTGCAGCAATATTGGTACAGTGGTACAGCAGATCAGCGAATGTCAAAAAAGGAGAAAAGCGAAAAAATAATTATGTAAATAAAGATGTTCTTATTCTAATCCGAAAGCGTAACGGACAGATTGACAGAATTATTATTTGTATGAAAGTAACGCTAGAATTATTTTGCTATAATAGACATTAAAAAAACGCTGCTTATAGCTAAATAATGGTTACTGTACTATGGAATTTACTATTTAAGGTATTAATTTATAATAATTTATAATCTATTACATTATGTATATCTATTATATTATTAATCTATCTATCTCCTGATGATGCTTCGGTTGCGGGGCGAGACGGTTGTTGAGTTTGTGATAGTGAACGTGTATAGAGCTTGTGTATTATGGTGGCGGTGGTGGAGGTTTGTGCATGTGTTTGGCAACCCTGTAAGTATTAGGCATGAGAACGGATAGTCCACTCTACATATAGCATTATATATATTTTCTATACACTTATCGCTGATTATAGCAAATTATATCCTCCGTTCCTTATGCCACTCTAATGGGTCGGCGCATGTTATAAACATGCTGTCACATGATTTGGATACGTATTTTACAACCGGCCTATCTGACGGTAATTTACCTTAGTCATATTTTACGACGTCTCGGTAAGAAAGAAGGTGATCTATTCTACTCAACCGAATACCACACGGCAGGTAAATATATCTTAGTTGACTTTTACCACGCACGTAAACATATCTTAGTTGACTTTTACCACACCTCGGTAAGAGGGTGGTATATTCTACTTAGCCGAATACCACACCGCGGGTCAACATACCTTAGTCACCTTTAACGACACCTCGGTAAGAAATGAGGGTGGTATATTCTACTCAGCCGGACACAACACGGCTTATCGCTGATTATAGCAAAATAATTTTATTATTACTTTTGTATTAAACTAAACTATTAAATGAAATATTGCTATGGGTTATTTAGTAAAGATGGCAACCCTACTTGAAGGGAAGTAATTAGTACGTAGGAATGAGGATGTTCGCGAAACCTCGGTAGCTGAGTGGTTGGTGGTAGGGTTCGCACTTATATATAATGGGACTTGAATACTTACTACGTGCTAACCTTTACAGAGCTTACAGATTAATTTAACTTTGAGATTTTTTTAACTCAAGTGTAACTAAACTATTTATATTAATAAAAGAAGTATTCTAAATCAGTTTTATTCTTTTCATAAAAAAATGCTAAAATGAAATCAAAGCAAACTCTCATCCGCTATCCGCGGGCTAGCTGCTAATGACAGCGGCTGTCACATCTCCCACGGCAAAATGGCGCGAAAGGCTGTGGCAAAATGTGACGTCATGGCTTGCTTGCTTGCTTGCTTGCAGTAACGACAAGGCGGCGTTGTTACACAAGCATCATCAGGAGATAGCACTGCCTAAACTACAAAATCGCATGGCGAAACGATTGCAGAGATTGTGGCAGTGAAATTGTGCAGTGCTCGTTATTAATAGTAAGAGCATAAGTTTTCACGAAATTTGCATGTATCAGGTATGAGAACGGATAGTACACTCTACGTTAAGCGTTATATATATTTTAGTTATATCGCATCATCATTCTCCTGCCCTTATCCCACTCTAAGTGGGGTCGGCACAACATGTTATAAACATGATGTAACATGATTTGGGTAAGTATTTTACGACAAGCAATACCTGACATCAACTTACCTTAGGCGTCTAAGACTTTAAGACATCTCGGTAAGAAATGAGGGTGGTCTGTTCAACTAGCCGGATAACACACCGGATAACACACGACGGGTAAACTAACCTAAGTTGCCTTTTACGACACCTCGGTAAGAAAGAGGGTGGTCTAATCAACTTAATCGAATACCACACCGGAGGGTCAACTTACCTTAGACGCCTTTTAAGACATCTCGGTAAGAAATGAGGGTGATCTATTCTACTCAGCCGGATACCACAAGGCTGGCCTTCTCAGATATATATTACATATATACAAGTAAATTGAACACTTGAAGTAAATAAGGCACTAAGTACCTAAAAATTAAAATTCGAACTAAGTATGCAATTTGGTTCTAAAAGCCTTTTAGCTTATTTACGTCAAGTGTTCAATTGTGAATTTGAATAAGAAGAAATGCAAACGAATCTGCGGGCATCAGTTAGTCATGCAACAGTACTAAAGGTCGGTGGCCGGTTCATTTTAAAAGTGCATGCCCGCATCGAGGACTCGACGCTCGTAAATAAATTAAAACGAACTTGACAACTGACCTTGCCAGCCGCCATTGTTGTAAAAACACGGGTCAAGTGCGAGTCGGATTCAACAAAAGCCTGTATTAAATCAAAATATTAGGTATTTATTCAAATTAACTCTTTCAAGCACTTACAATAGCATTACATAATTTTTCTTCTATCGCGTATTATTACTAACACTATGGACTGAGATGTCTGTTTTAAATTAAAATAAATAAATAAAAAAATTATAGCAAAAGTACCCGAGTAACTTAGCCTTGCTCGGTAATTTTTTTAAAGATAAAAAAATGCAATTTAAAAAAAATTATGGAAAGCGCCATGTGGACTCGAACCCGGATTTTGAACTTTTTTGATCAGCCCATAAGCCTGGACTAGCGTTGGGCTATCACAGCATTACGTTTGACAGCTAAAGTTTCATTTATATTCAACATTTTAGCATTTTTTAGTGCCGAAAACAAGGATAAAACGACATTTTTTTAAAATAAAACCTAGCTAGATTGATTTTTCTCCCTTAAAACCCCCTACATGCTGAATTTCATGAAAATTGTTGGAGCCGTTTTCGAGATTCCGAAAATATATAAACACATATACAAGATTAACTCATTTAAATATTAAAGATAATATATTCATTGCTTTTTATTAATTGTTTTATTTATTGTTAAGCATGTGACGAGTTGTGGTAGCCCAGCGGTAACACCGTGGGACTCTTTCGAGGAGGTCACGGGTTCGAAACCGGGCAGACACCAATGAGTTTTTCTATTAAAACTTATGTGTCTAATTGATAATTGCAATTTATCACACGCTTTTCGGTGAAGGAAAACATCGTGAGGAAACCTGCATATCTCTAGAGAATTCTGGAGATATGTGTAACCTACCAATCCGCATTGGAGCAGCGTGGTAGGTCTTAGCTCCAATCCTTCTCTCTTATAACGGAGAGAAGAGGCCTATTCCCAGCAGTGAGATAATAACAGGCCGCTACTTTACTTTTTAAATAAATAAAAAAATTATAGCAAAAGTACCCGGGTAAATGAGCCTTGCTCGGTAATTTTTTTGAAGATATAAAAAAATGCAATTAAAAAAAAATAATAAATATATAAAGCGCCGGCGACATGTCTGACTCGAACCCGGGTTTTGAACTTTTTTGGTCAGCCCGTTAGCCTGGACTAGCGTTGGGCTATCACAGCATTACGTTTGACAGCTAAAATTTCATTTAGTTTCTATTCAATATTTTAGCATTTGTTCAGTGTCGAAAACAGGGATAAAACGATTTTTTACATAAAACCTAGCTAGATTGATGTTTCTCCCTTAAAACCCCCTACATGCTAAATTTCATGAAAATCGTCGGAGCCGTTTCCGAGATTCCGAAAATATATATACATATATACAAGATCAACTCATTTAAATATTAAAGATAATATTTTTATGAATTGTTAAGCATGTATTTTTTTTATCTGTGTGGTATCCGGCTTAATAGAATAGTATCACCCTCATTTCTTAAAGAGGTGTCGTTAAAGGCGACTAAGGTAAGTCGACCCGCCGTGTGGTATCCGGCTGAGTAGAATAGACCAACATCATTTCTTACCGAGGTGTCGTAAAAACCGACTAAGGTAAGTTGACCCACCATGTGGTATCCGGTTTAGCAGAATAGACCACCCTCTTTCTTACCGAGGTGTCGTAAAATACGACTGAGGTAAGTTGATGTCAGGCAGGCAGCCGGTCGTAAAAACGCAGCCAAATCATGTGACAGCATGTTTATAACATGATGTGCCGACCCCACTTAGAGTGGGATAAGGGTAAGAAAATGATGAAGCACTTATAATAGCATTATGTACATAAATTTTCTTTTATCGCGTATTATTACTCACATTATATATGGACTAAGATGTCTGTTTTAAATTAAGCATGTATTTTTACTTTTTATAGCTAGTAGTGTGTAGTAAGATATATATTAATACCTGTTGATGATAATAAAATAAAAATTCTATAAATTATTTATTTATTTATTCATTTATTTGCATTTAAATAAGTTACATATTTGCCCGGTTAGGGCGTTGCAAAATATTGTACACTCGTCTAACATTAACAAAATTTTATCATGTCAATGTTTGTATTATATTCAACAATTTAAATTTATTGAATACAATTGAATTTAGTAGGAAAAATAGTATTTAACTATACTAATAATGTAGCAATTTTAATAATTAATCTTAGTACTAGTCGTCGTCGTCTTCCTGCCCTTATCCCACTCTAAGTGGGGACGGCACAACACGTTATTAACATGTTGTCACATGATTTAGCTACGTCTTTTACGACCGGCCACCTGCCTGACATCAACTTACCTTAGTCGTATTTTACAACACCTCGGTAAGAAAGAGGGTGGTCTATTCTACTTAACCGGATACCACACGGTGGGTCAACTTACCTTAGTCGCCTTTTACGACACCTATGTAAGAAATGAGGGTGGTCTATTCTACTCAGCCGGATACCACACGGCGGGTCGTCTTACCTTAGTCACCTTTTACGACACCTCGGTAAGAAAAGAGGGTGGTACTATTCTATTCCGCCGGATACCACACGGCGTAATCTTAGTACTACTATACTATTTACTATACTAATTTGAAAAATTCCATCCTACATGCACCCATTTTAAAGTATTTGATTGTTTCAATTAAAAACGCCATCTTGTTTCTTAGGATAAAAAAAGTGTTAGGACATCCAACTATAACATTTATGTACCCATTTCCCTGATTGCGAATTCTACAAGCTCCCCTATTCGCGAGAATAAAGTGTAAGGTTCTAGTCTCTAGAGGTTGACGCCCTTTAAACAGCTGACTGTAACGCCCTCGGGGGTCAACGGCCGAGTTTTATCTTATATTCTATCTAACTTCTAGTTATATGGTTAGCGTTTCTGTGTAAAGGATCTTTATGGGTTTTTATCTCGACGTTTATATCGCACGGTTAGTATTAAAGTGACGGAATTCGAAAAACTTGTATTGTGGCAAATTGTAATAAAGCGTAGCGTATCGCCTACTCGTGGTAACATATCTTATCTTATCTTATCTATATATATAAAAGAAAGTTGGTCTAAGTTACACTATTTATAACTCAAGAACGGATGAACCAATTCGGCTGAAAATTGGTGGAGAGGTTGCTTAGAACCAGGAGACGGACATAGGATTCTTTTTATCCCGTTCGACCATATTTATTTTATCCCGTCAAGTCACTATAAAACGTGGTATAATAAAAACGACTATGACATTAAATAACAAAACGCAAATGTCAGTTGAATACAAAACATAAATGACAGCTAAACGGAATTTTCTCTTTGGTGAAGTATGGTAAAAAAAATTGACAATTATCACAATAATAACTAAACGTCACTACATAGTATAAAACAAAGTCGCTTTCTCTATCTGTCCCTATGTCCCTATATCCCTTTGTATGCTTAAATCTTTAAAACTACGCAACAGATTTGGATTCGGTTTGTTCATAGATAGAGTGATTCAAGTGGAAGGTTTATATGTATAATAACAATCAATACCGAGAAAACTGTAATTTTTGAGGTTTCCAATGTGATTTTCACTGAGTGACATAGGCTGTTTTATACCCGTGCGAAGCCGGAGCGGGCCACTAGTATGCTATAAAAATCCTGTCTTTTCAACAGGAAAATCAGGATATTGAGAAATACCACCTATTATAAATATATCAAGTTTCGAGTAGTTGATTCATTCCAATAGGAATTAAAATTTAATCCCTCTAATCAATCTGATTTTTGTAATGGAAATATTTGCAAGATTGGAGAGTGACAGACACTACTGCAATACATTTCAGGACTAAGGTCGCGGATAAAGTCTAGTTTAGAATAGAAAATGTCGGCTAGCCCATCGTGCGCAGTTAACAGTTACCCTTCACGTCCAGGGGACACGGGTTCGATACCTGCTGTCGTTTAACATTTCAATATATTTACCAGTTGTGTCGACCATAATACAAGTATATTAGTTATTCACTTTTGGAACAAACGACGGATGTGGTTTTATCTTTAATATTTAAATGAGTTAATCGTAATTAATATATATATTATCTGAATCTCGGAAACGGCTCCAACGATTATCCTGAAATTCAGCGTTTTGGGGTTTTGAGAGAGAGAAATATAGCTAGGTTTTATTAAAAAAAAAATTGGTTTTATCCCTGTTTTTAGCAATTAAAAAGAATGCTAAATTCTAGAATTGAAAGGTAAGGATAATTTTAGCTGTCAAACCAAATGCTGCAATAGCCGATGGGTAACGGTTCGAACCCCACATATCATCGGCGCCTAATTTCTTTTTTTATTTTTTTTTAAATAATTGTTTATTTATAACTTTAAAAAAATTACCGAGTAAGGTTAGGTCTTAGGACTTCTCTCTCCTAGGGTCGCATAGTCTACGCCCAAAAAAGGATCTCGCTGCCAAAAAGATCCTGGAATTCCTGGAGATCACCTGCATTGGCAGCGAACTGTAGTCAGTGGCGATCACAATAGATCAGTAATGGTCAAAGTGATACTGGGCCCTTTGGCCCTGCAAAGCCACTCCCAGAAGAAGAAGAAGAAGGTTAGGTCGTCCAGGTACTTCATATTTCATTTTGTAAGATGGAATTAAAACTGAAGACAATTTTATAGTCATAGAAAAACGTCTTTTACTATAAAGTAAGTAAGTAGTAAGTAACGGCCTGTTACTATCCCGCTGCTGGGCATAGGCCTCCTCTCTCCATTTTTTGGAGAGAAGGGTTGGAGCTATGACCTACCACGCTGCTCCAATGCGGATTGGTAGGTTCACATATCTCTAGGATTCTCTAGAGTTTTCCTTCACCGAAAAGCGTGTGATAAATTGCAATTATCAATTAGACACAAGTTTTAATAGAAAAACTCATTGGTGTCTGCCCGGGTTTGAACCCATGATCGTCTCTAGAGATTCACACGGTCGCACCGCTAGGCCATCACAGCTTTTACTATAAATCTGTGACCAAAAGACTATAAAAAGCTTGACAAATATAATAAAAAAATTAAAGTATTTTTTAAATTTTATAATATTAATAAAAGCTGTCGAGTTATACGACATCACAACTAAATTCTAAAAAAACAACTAAATCTTTCTTTATAGCCGATTCGCGGTGCGAAATTATACTTTTTTATATTGGCAGTGTTTTGATGGTAGAATCATCAGTAGCCACGCGAGAAACATCTCAAGGTCGTTACCCCCAAACACGAAGACAATCAACAATGTGATGCGAATGCAAAAAAAAACCCAATAGACCACGTTTCAGCGCTAAGTATAATAAAGTTATTCTTAACTTTTTGGGAGAAATATTTAAATCACACCTTACCTCATAATAGCAGTGATTCTTTTGAGCCAGCATGATACTCGGCGGTTGCTCTTTTCATAATATAATTGTTATTACTATAGTGTTGTATGTAAAAGGCGACTAAGGTAAGTTAATTCGCAGTGGTATACGGCTGTGTAGCATAGACCACCGAAGTATCGTAAAATACGTGAAGACTTTATTGGTTTGTTTTTGTTTTGTTTCTCTTATAATTATGTATTGTATAACTGTTTGTCTTCTTAAAATAAATGTCTTAATAAAATCTATCTGTCTTAATAAAATAAATAAAACCAAAACATTAAAAGATAAATAAATAAATAAATAAATATATGGGACACTTACATACACGGTCGTCCGTCTCCAAAGTAAGTAACTTAATACTTGTGTTATGGACAGACAATTGGTAAATATATACTTATATAATTTTAAATACATACTTAAATACAAATATACACCCAGGTTCAGAGTCCAACAAATTCATTTATAGAAAATGTTGGCCCTCGGCGGGAATCGAACCCGCGATCCACGGAGCTGAAGGCAGGGTTACCACCCACTGCTCCAACGGGCCAGTCCAGATAGACTCCCAAGATATCACGCTTCGTTTTAAAGTGATTGAATTTAAACATAGGCTTAAATAAGGATTTAAATGGTAACTCAATTGAGTTACATACATTTAAATTCTTATTTCAGTGTACAACACGACGCCGTGTGGTATCCGGCTGAATAGAATAGTACCACCCTCAATTTCTTACCGAGGTGTCGTAAAAGGCGACTAAGGTAAGTCGACCCACCGTGTGGTATCCGACTGAGTAGAATAGACCAACCTCATTTCTTACCGAGGTGTCGTAAAAGGCGACTAAGGTAAGTTGACCCACCGTGTGGTATCCGGTTAGTAGAATAGACCACCCTCTTTCTTACCAAGGTGTCGTAAAATAAGACAGAGGTAAGTTGACGTCAGGCAGGCGGCCGGTCGTAAAAACGCAGCCAAATCATGTGACAGCATGTTTATAACATGTTGTGCCGACCCCACTTAGAGTGGGATAAGGGCAGGAAGATGATGATTTCAGTGACAACACGCTACAAACTATTAAAAAAGCTAGTTTTCTTGCTCTTTCAAGTTATGGGGGCTCTGTCACTTACGAATTTCGTTGGTACTCGCTACGCTTTATTTCAATTTCTCAAAACAACTTTTTAAAATTCGGTCACTTTAATACTAAGCATGCGATATTATCCTTCTATTTTCTCAGTATTATATCTTAAGTCATATATAACGCAAAACCTTTCACGCATAAACAGAAAACAACTGATTTCATCAGATCACCTGTCTCGCTCGTTCCAATAGAGTGGGATAAGGACAGCGACAAGGTCACTGGTCAGCCGTGCAGACTGCGGGGGGCGGGGGGCGGCCGGCGCAGACGGCGGAACATGGCGGCGTGCTAGACGCGGACGAGTGACGTCATAAGGCCCGTATGGCCTTTGGTGTGAGGCAACGAGGAATTAACGCAGAAACGATCAAGAACCGAGTATCTTCTACAAAAGTAATAATAAAATTATTTTGCTATAATCCGCGATGAAGTAAAATAGAAAATATATATAATGCTAAATGTAGAGTGGACAATCGGTTATCATACCTGATACATGCAGGAGTCGAAAAAACACATGCACAAACCTCCACCACCGCCACCACGATACACAAGCACTATATACGTTCACTATCACAAACTCAACAATCGTTTCGCCCCGCAACCGAAGCATCATCAGGAGATAGACTCCACGACCAAAATCGCAAAATCGTGCTTGTGTATCGTGGTGGCGGTGGTGGAGGTTTGTGCATGTGTTTTTTAGACTCCTGCATGTATCAGGTATGATAACCGATTGTCCACTCTACATTTAGCATAATATATATATTCTATTTTACTTCATCGCGGATTATAGCAAAATAATTTTATTATTACTTTTATATTATGGATCTCCGCAAAGTAACGCCTAATTCTATAAATTATTTACGAGTATCTTCTGTTAGTGAGGACTATATTTTTGGGCGCTTTAAAACCAGATAAGTAAAGTCCGTCTAATACTATCCTACTGTTGAGCATAGGCCTCCTCTCTATCCGTTTTTAGAGAGGATTAGAGCTAAGATTCATCAGGATTAGTAGGTTACACACATCCCCATAATTCTCTCGATGTGTAGGTTTCCTTTCCCGGCCGGTGACGCTGTAAAATTCGTTAGGTCTAACAGCGATATTTTCACACAACTTTGAAATTGAAATGACAAATTAGAAAACTCATTGGTGCCAGCCAGGAGTATGAGCACGTCACACTACTGGGATATCACAGATTTTTAAAATCATTCTTTTGACATATCCAATATACATCCGGATCTACGAAAGCACCAATAGCCCTATTAAATCCTAACAATTTATCTATCCTATAGAATTTCCTATCAACGATTGCCAAAATGCCAAACGAACTATGCACAAAACTCACCTTTAAACCGTATAGCCCGTTTATATAATGACTGTTATAGTAACATAGATTTATTCAATATAAATAAGGAAAAACTAAGTTTAGAAATTTTTAATAGACATAATAGTGACTAAATTTAATTATGAATTGCATACATACACACACACGATGCAGGCGATGAAGCGACTTATGGTTGCATGTAGAAATAATGTTCAAGTCATGATTGAGGTGATAAAAGAACTTTATAAAATAAGGCGTTACTTTGCGGAGATCCATAATACAAACCCCGCCCGGCAACCGAAGCATCATCAGGAAATAGACTCCACGACTTTATTATTTGTCATTTTCACAGTGATTCAGTCATGATTTGCGATTCTCATACATAAAATCATAATACAATCAATATCACACGACTAAACATTTGTTATATTAAATACGTCTAATAACAGATATTTCCGTATAAACTTGAATATAGACTTTTTCTAACTAATTATAGAATTAGACGTAACTTTGCGGTGTTCCATACTATTAAAAAAAAATATATCGCTATAAGCCGCATTTACATTTATTGTCTCGTCGCAAATAACAACATTTTTTTTGTGTAAACTTTTCTTTCTTATTTCATGTAAACTTCTTTTTTACTTATTCATTTGAAGGAAAGTAGCAGATGTAATACGAAATAACTATTTTCATATGATTACTTGAATGTTTCATATGAATTGTTTTCTACCCAAACATATACTAAAACTAATGATATTTAATTACTTAAACTATGCTACTATAAACTAATGCTCTTAAAACTATAAATGCCGGGGGGCGCGCGTTGTTCGCGCTGCTGGTAGACGTATGCAAACTGAATGCGGCGGCGCCGCGCGTCCGTATTTATGCTATGTTATAATGTTATGTGTAAGGTGCTAATATGCACCGAACATGCTCCCGGGCACCAAAATACCAAATTAATAAGTTCACAAAATGTCTTCTAAAGTATAAACACTCCTCG
Source organism: Morpho helenor (assembly GCA_029227775.1). Taxonomy (NCBI): domain Eukaryota; kingdom Metazoa; phylum Arthropoda; class Insecta; order Lepidoptera; family Nymphalidae; genus Morpho; species Morpho helenor. Next base: position 13,515,921 of record JARGCU010000022.1, on the reverse strand, counting down.
GCATAGGAGAGCTTGCTATGTCCATTGTCCTCAACTCACACACATTTTCACTATTTTGGCCACTAGGCTGACGGTCAGCCGATCTATGATATCGCGCACTATCACTGCTTTTCGGTGTGGCCGACTCCGGCTAGGCAGTAGGCACGGCCCACCGCGAGCCGGCCCGGCGTGCTCGACGACGTCCCCGTTGCTACAGGAACCTTGCTGATGTATTTATGGCCACTGATGATTGACCATGACTTATAATTTAGATGTGATGAAGGGATTCATCATCCACCGGAAACTTGCTGTTTGTACATATTCTTTTGTGTATTTATTGATATGTAGTCGGAAATAGACATAATGCTGATCATATTGTGTATCAATCGTGTTTGTCTATGATGTGGGCAGCTATTACTTTCTGTAGTATCTTCTATATTCTGGGAGATATATATATTTTGTTGATATTGTTCGGCGAAATGTTCGTTCAATACTCCGAACAATGCAATGGCGAGATATCCGACTCCATTAATAAGCCCGCGTTTGTTACGACGGCGTGTTGTGTTTCGCTGACCAAGATGTGTGCGATTGATGAACTTTAAGGTAAACGTACTATGACGAAGTTGTAAAAGGACTACGTCAAATTACGATTCTGAAGAAATGAAAGTGCATTTGTTACTCAAATTATGTTTATACTTAAATTATGTTGATACTCATTGCTGTATCTCTTCTCTCCTTTTATGTCTTTTTCATTCTTTGTTCTCCGATGCTATAGGTAAGACCGATAATTTGATGATAGGTCTTTTAAGGATGCCATTCTTTGTTCTTACTGATACAACTCTTACGAAGCCGTCTTGACCTGGATGAAGTTCTACAACTCTACCTAGTAACCATTTCCCAGGCGGCAAGTTGTCATCTTGGATGGTAACCATGTCGCCAATATTCATGTTTTTGTGCTCTTTTCTCCATTTATTGCGAACCGAAAGTTGAGTAAGATATTCGGATTTGAATCTTTTCCATATATCTTGAGTTAGCTTTGAGGTCAATTGCCATCTCGTCCTTGCGTCATGCTCGGTTTCAATTATCGTCATTCCAGGTCTTCCTGCTAAGAAATGAGCTGGTGTTAAAACGTCTAAATCATCTGGATTTTCAGATAACGGACAAAGCGGACGTGAGTTTAGGCATGCTTCTATCTGTGCTAATATGGTGCTGTATTCCTCAAAGGTTAACTTCTGTTCTCCCACGACTCTCTTCAAGTGATGCTTCACACTTCTCACTGCTCTTTCCCATAACCCTCCAGCACTAGGCCACGAAGGTGCGTTAAAATGCCATTCGATATTAAGCTCCATAATTGCCGCGAAGAAATCGTCGTTAAGACTAGCTTTGAAGTCATGATATTCTGCTTTTAATATCCTGCTTGCTCCTATGAAATTAGTGCCATTGTCACTGTACATGTGCCGTGGCGCTCCACGTCTAGCGGCCATCCGTCTCAAAGCGGCTAGAAAAGCGGAACTGCTGAGGTCCGACACCAATTCTAGGTGAACGGCCTTTGTAACCATACATATAAATAATGCTATATAACCTTTAGAAGTTTTGATTCCGCGTCCTTTGTTTGCTTTTACTTCGATGTATCCGGTGTAATCCACGCCTGTATTAAAGAAAGGCGGGGCTGTATCAACCCTCTCCTCAGGTAAGTTACCCATCAGCTGATATTGCTTAATAGGGTCATGCTTCCGACATTTCACACATTTCCTGATTTCCTTCTTAACTGCTCTATATCCCGATACAACCCAGTACCTTTGTCTCAAATTTGATAAAGTTAGTCGTGGACCCCCATGAAAGGTTAACTTGTGTGTTTGCTCGATTAACAGACTTGTAAGACGACTAGTGTATGGTATGATAATTGGATGCTTCATTTCGTCACAAATCTTAGCATATTTTATTCTCCCGCCGACACGTAAAATGCCGTTTTGATCCAAAAAGGGATTCAAATTTCTTAAATTACTTTTATTGCTTAATATATTGTTTTTTCTTAAACTCTCTATATCTAAACTAAACTCCGTTTGTTGAACGTATTTTATAATAAGCCATTTTGCATTTTTCAACTCCGGTAATGTGAGATATCCGCAAGGCGGCTTATTTGCTGTATTGTTAAATGTAATTGTTTTTGTAGCTCGTAGAATCCATGCTAAAATTCTTGTTATTTTTATGAATGAACTTGTTTTTTCTAATAATAATAATACTATGCTCTGCTCCTGACTTTTCTGAACAACATTAACTTTTTGTTTTGATTTAAGATCTATTTCTGTGCTATAGCAAGTGTGCTCGTTGTTGTTTTCTGTGAATGATTTTAACCACTCTGGTCCCTGCCACCATAATTTGGAATTTGCTAACTGTGATGCTAATATACCTCTGCTTGCTGCATCAGCTGGATTTTCTGCTGATTTGACGTATTTCCATCTGTCAGGTTTTATAACCTGTGTTATACTCTGGACTCTATTCGCGACGAATGTTTTCCAGCGTCCTGGATCTCCTTGCAACCAGCCTAGCACGACCATCGAATCTGTCCATCCATACACCTTAACCACCTTGCTTTCTAGGCTGTTTATAACTTTCTCCATTAATTTTGATAATAGCTGACTTCCACAAACTTCTAATCTTGGTAAAGAAATTGTTTTGCTGCGTGGAACTAATCTAGTTTTGGACGTGACCAGTGTTGTGGTCACCTTATTCTCCTGAACAATTCGTGCGTATATCACGCAGGCATAAGCTTTAGTAGACGCATCGCAAAAGCCGTGCAGTTCGATGACGTCATTCATTTGATATCCGATCCATCTCGGTATTTCACAATAATTTATATTATGTATATCTGACATGATGTTTATCCACTCTTGGTGAATTTTTTCTGGTATAACCTCATCCCATTGTAAATTTGCTGACCATATGCTTTGAAAAAGTAGTTTTAATTTTGTCGATAAAGGTGCTAGCCATCCTAATGGATCAAATAATTTGGAAATCTCTGCTAAAACAATTCTTTTTGTAGGCGTGGCTTGCTTATTTCCCCTTGTATAGAGAAATGTAAACTTGTCTGTCTTTGGGTCCCATCGCAATCCTAATGTTTTAGTCATGCTCTCGGTAGTAAAGTAAAATGTTGACGGAGTGTTCTCCTGACTATTTTCTATCCCAGCGAGTAGTTCGGGCTCATTTGAAATCCACTTTCTCAATAGAAATCCACCTGATTTTAATAAATTATGAAGATCTGATATAACTTGTTTTCCACTTGATATATCGAAGGTTCCATGCAAAAGGTCGTCCATATAAAATGCTTCTTGCACCACCTTGGCTGCTTCAGGGAACTTGCTACTCTCATCCACTGCCAGTTGCTTTAAGGTCATCATCGCTAAAAACGGTGCTGCCCTAGTTCCATAAGTGACTGTAGTCAACTGATAGGTTTGAATAGGTTGGTGAAGACTTTCTCGCCAAACAATTTGCTGAAATGATTGATCATCATCATGGACGTTGATTTGTCGGTACATTTTTTCGATATCTGCTGTAAAGGCGTAGGGATATATTCGCCATTTTAAAATGAGGGATTGGATATTCTTTTGTAAGTTGGGTCCCTTGAACATTAAATCATTCAAGCTATGACCGCTCGAGGTTTTTGCTGACGCGTTAAAAACCACTCTTAGTTTTGTGGTGGCTGATTTAACACGCTGTACTCCATGGTGTGGTAAAAAACATGCTGAATTGTCATTGTTTTGCTGTAGAGTATTTTTAGATGGAACCATGTGATTTAATGCTTGATATTCGGCAATAAATTGTCTATATTGATCTGCCAATTTTGGTTGTTTATAAAATCTTTTTTCCAAATTTAGAAACTGCGCGGTTGCTATTTTCTTGGAAGATCCTAACATGTCAGGCGTCTCCGGTTTCAAAGGCAATTTAACAGTGTATCGCCCATCTTCCCGACGTTCTGTAGTTGATTGATAGAACCTAATACAATGTTCCTCTTCTGCTGATAATGATGTCTCGTTTTCAATATCCTCTATTTCCCAGAACCGCTTGATGTCGTCAATATTAGTCTGAACTATGTTGCATTGATATGATGTGGTATTTCCGCTTAATATCCATCCCAGTTGAGTTAATTGAGCTGTAGGTTGCGTTTGCTCGACTCCCTTTATTATCCCGTTTAGAATAATAACTGAATAGATATCAGCGCCTAATAAAATGTCTATCGGACTTGATAAATTAAAGTTCGAATCTGCTAATGCTAGAGTTTGTATGTAATTCCAAGTCGGCTTCTGGAATGATCTGTTCGGTAAATTTTTTACAAGGTTATTCATGATAAATGCATTGACAGAAAAGGTAAAATCGTTAACCATTGATTGGCACGATAGTGTGACCGTACCCTTACAATTTTGCTCTTTTTCCCCGACCCCAAATATTGTTCCCTGGCAATATTTTCTTTTCAAAGCTAATCTTTGTGCTGCGTTCTCACTGATAAGGGATAGTTGGCTACCCTGATCTATTAGAGCTCTCATGACTATCTGGCTTCCATCTGATGACGTAACTTTGACTAGAGCTGTTGCTAGGAGTATTTCTGATATTTCATTTTGTGACATGTGCTTGGCTTGGGTTACGTTAGTCATCGACCTACTTGTAGTAGGTTGCGAAATGTTGGAATTATTATAACAATGATTTGTAAAATCATGCAATAAAGAATTATGTTTAGCTCCGCAAATCCGACAACGTTTCTGGGACGTGCATTGTTTGCCATTATGATTATACAAACAATTTACACATAAATTAAGTCTTTCTACTGATTTGAACTTTATTTCTAAGGGCATTGCTGTAAACTTTTCACAATTAAAAATTCTGTGTTCTTTTGCGTGGCATATTACACATTTGTTTGTCGAAATATGAAATGATTTTACAAATGCGTTACCATTTTGATTTGCTGCTTTGTATGCATTATTATAATTACGATTTTGTGTAGGTATTGGAACACGATAATTATTGTTTTTTGTATGTTGCTGTGTTTGTTCTGTTTTTCTGCGCGATGATTCGAGAGTTGTAAATTTACTCTCTAGGAATGATAGAAATTCTTTGATGCTAGGGAGTTCTCTTGGATCCTTTAGCGACTCCAAATACTGTGAATGTGTTTCTTGGTCCAGTTTTTGAGATAGAATATGTATGAGCAGTGGGTCCCACGTACTCACATCTACACCAAGATTTTTCACCGCGTTTATACACTCCAATGTGGTGTCGTGTAAACGTTTTATATGGTTTATTGATATTTGTTGCATGATAGGCAAATTTAAAAGAATGTTTATATGCGACGTGAAAATGAGCTTTTTGTTGTTGTACCGATGGTTTAGAATATCCCAACAGGTGATATAGTTTTCTGAACTAATGGATAGGTGCTGGATTAACCTTTCGGCCTCGCCGCGTACTTTGCCCTTCAAAAACTGCATCTTTTGGGCGTTTGATAAACTTGTATTAATGTGAATGGCCTCAGTAAACAAGTCTTTAAATGATGTCCATTCATGGTAGGATCCATTAAATTCAGGAATCTCCATTTGTGGAGTGATATTTGCTCTGTGTTTTGTAGACCATATTTTGCTAGAAATGGCCTTTTTTAATGAGAGGAACGTGTTCTCGTAGCTATCAAATTTCTCCTGGTAATCATTATTTACTTCATTTAATTCTAAGTATATCTCCCAGTGAAGCTCGTCTATTGCTGCCCACCGTGACTGTAATTGTTTAAGGAAGTCTTCTAACTCCCATTTCTCACTAACTGAATCTATATCTATTCTTTCTGCTGTACGCATGAATGCAAGAAAGTTTATATTCTGTTTACGCAGCAGATCTTTCTTACTTGGTGTACCTGGAGAGGTATGCAACCTGGATGGTCCAGGCTGGCTGAGTCCTGGGGAGCTTGGGCGGTGGACTTCTGATTCTTCTGTTATGTTTGGCCTCTGGCCTATGCTATCCCCTTTATTCCCCCCTGCTGTGCCTATCTCTTGTAGCTGCTTGTCCACAAGAGCTTTGGCTGCTAAATACAGCTTACGAGTGCTGTCGTAATCTGCATAACGAAAATATGGGTGGTCCTCTGCTTCGAACCCCAATATGCTTTTGTGATTTCTTTCATAATCTCCCCAATGCTTTTCTAAAGTTTCCAACCGCCTTATGATATGCTCTTTTGTTTTTCTTTCCGCCCCGGCCTTTTTTAAATTGACGATAAACTTAGCGATAGCCTCGTTTAGTTCTTTTTGATTATGGTACAAGGTTTCCATGATGCTTGCTTAATTATATGATAATAAAATGGAAAGATCTTACTTGGTTGCTGCTGCTGCGGAGTTTGCCGTCTACCTTTATGCTAATGCTGATGCTGAATGCTTGATGCTGAATGCTTGATGCTGAACGCTGATGCTGAATGCTTGATGCTGAATGCTTAATGCTGAGTGCTGATGCTGAATGCTGATGCTGAATGCTTGTTGCTGAATGCTGTATGCTAATGCTGATGCTGAATGCTTGATGCTGAGTGCTTTGTGGACACGTATAGTCCAAAGTCACTGTCCACACCACACACACGCTTTACTTCGAGTGCGCCACGTGTTTGTTGTCCCGCACTTTAACCAACCCGCACGTGTGGTCAAGATGCTCGAAGGACCAAAATGTAAGGAGAAGAATTGTTTTCTACCCAAACATATACTAAAACTAATGATATTTAATTACTTAAACTATGCTACTATAAACTAATGCTCTTAAAACTATAAATGCCGGGGGGCGCGCGTTGTTCGCGCTGCTGGTAGACGTATGCAAACTGAATGCGGCGGCGCCGCGCGTCCGTATTTATGCTATGTTATAATGTTATGTGTAAGGTGCTAATATGCACCGAACAGTCATGTGATCTTCAAACCTTCTTTCCAAAAAAACGGAGGGTAGAGGCCTATTCTCAGCAGTGGGATAGTATCAGGCCGCTACTTACTTTTTTACTACGAACTGACGTGTGATTTATGAAATGATCATTTATGTGTGATTTGTTGAATGCTTTTATACGTTGAAAAGTTTTATATAACTCTCAATTAATAATGTCCATATTAATTAAAGCTCGCAATATGTGCGTGTGCGCAAATCCACGGCAACGTTTAAAATTAGAATACGACAGTTGTCAAACTAACGCGATTAGAGGTCTATCACACGTGACGTTCGTGTTCGCTGCTATCGTATAAGATAACCGCAAGCGTCGCAATTAAAACACTTTTTTTAACTGACTCTATGCTGTTAGTAGGAAAGTAGAGCGCAGAAGCTGGACTAGCGTAAGGGTACATAGTCCTAAGGAGCCTATAAGACCGAGATAACAACACAGGATTTGAAAGGAATTATGTATTTACGACATAGTACGATAACCTAGGACATAAAAATAAATATCAATTGAAAAAGTAATGAAAATATTATTTTGCTATTATCCGCGATAAAAAAAATATTATCCGCGATTTTGTTATCGCGAATTATAGCAAAATAATGTTTTCATTAGTTTTGTATTATGGACCTCCGCAAAGTAACGCCTAATTCTATAAATTATTAATATCAATTGAGAAATACGGGACGTTATCAAGGAAGGAAGAGCATGTGTAACGGAATCATTAAGAAGGCGCTATTTTTTTGCATTGGATATGTATGTGTTTTGCCTCATACATTTATTTATGTATTGAGAGATTATCTAAATATCTTTATCAACAACAGAATCAACCTGTTCCCCATCATATATGTGCATATAAATATGGATGCAGTTGAGAAATCAGCACAAATGTGTGTAAGAAATTAAATCCTTACGTTTTAAAGCCTCTTGAAATCATATTAGAGGCTGCTACGCTCTCCGTAGTAACGCCTTGTTACTATCCTACGGTGTTTTTGGAGAAGAGTTGAAGCTAAGACCTATCACATTACAAAACTAATGAGAATATTATTTTGCTATAATGCACGATAATTTTTTGTTATCGCGGATTATAGCAAAATAATATTCTCATTAGTTTTGTATTATGGACCTCCGCAAAGTAACGCCTAATTCTATAAATTACCTAACACATTGCTCAAATGTGGATTGGCAGTTTATACATATCATAATATATAAAACTCATTGGTGCCTGCCCGGGATTTAAACATATGCCCCCTAGAAAGAGTAGGTCGGTCTCACTGCTGGGCTATCAACTTTTTGCACAAAGAAGCAATAAATATAATAGATTCATCACAACCAGCAGTTCAATCCAACCGACGACGCTGCGTTTTAATAATTGTTAAAGGCCTAAAAATGAAACGTCACGAAATAACCTTTTGAACACGACAAAACTTCACGTTTGTCATTAATTATTTTTCGTAGTTTTCAGAAAAAGAAAAATACTTTTACATTGCATTCGGCTCGTGTGACAAGACCTTTATTATTTTGCGTCGTTATGACGATATGGACTTATCGAAAGTTTATTTTTACATCAACTTGGAGCTTATAAAAACAAAAACGTATCGCGAACATAAACAAACGTGGTCAGTCTGCAATATTATTTTTTTTAGTAAAATATTCAACATATATACGTCGCAGTGTAAAAACAGCTGTTTTGCATGTTGGGGTATAGAGGAAAAATACGTCGCAATTTGTCGCTATAATATTGAATAAAAATGAATTGAGTTTTTTTTATGTTACTTTGGAACTTGTTTATGTATCCTACGTGTAGAAGATATATGAGGCTGTATATATTATACTAGCAATCGCCAGCGGCTCCGCCCGTTTGGAGATTAAATTCAAATTCAAATTCAAAATATTATTTATTCAAATAAACTTGTAAACAAGTGCTTTTGAATCGTCAACTCTACTGCTGGTTCGGAAAGCTGTTCCTACCGAGAAGAGCCAGCAAGAAACTCAGCGGTTGCTCTTTTAAAAATATAATTCTTAATACTATTTACATTATGTCGTTACTGTCTTGTACAGGTTCAAAGAGAGCTATATCCACACATTCTTATCTTCTAAATAATCTTCAAGAGTATAGTAGGCTTTCTGTATCAGCCTCTTTTTAACAGTGTTTTTAAACTGCTGTAATGGCAATGCTAAAATTGATTGCGGAATTTTATTATAGAATCTTATACCAAAACAGCAGCAGTCGTACAAGTTACCACACTATAGTCTGTATTATCATACAATACATACGATCACCCTCATTTCTTACCGAGGTGTGTAAAAGGCGACTAAGGAATAAAAGATTTTGAAAACATGAGGTTATAAACTTCTTATGTGTTTTTTTCTAAACACAAAAGGTCGCCCGTCGCCAAAGTAAGTAACTTAAACCTTGTGTTATGGTTAAAAATAATTATATATTTTTTAAATACATACTTAAATAAACACCCAGACTCGAAGATCAACAAATTCATTTATAGAAAATGTTGGCTCTCGGCGGGAATCGAACCCGCGACCCGCGAAGCAGAAGGCAGGCACTACCCACTACGCCAACGGACCAGGCTGATATTCGAACAGCTGATTTTCGAAATATGACATATTTTTAGCATACATCAACTTAATTGAAATGAAACCAACATCATACTCCTTATCCCGCTAAGTCGGCACAATATGTTATAAACATGTCACATGATTTGGTTTCGTATTTTACGGCCGGCCGCGTGCCTGACGTCAACTTACCTTAGTCGCCTTTTACGACACCTCTCTCCAACACCATAATAATGAATGAAGTGGTAGAATAGACCACCCTCGGGAACAGCCAAAAATATACTGCATAATTTATTTTAACTATTAACGCAAACGTAGTCGTGGGTTAAGGTTGTATCAAACAAATGGTGTACCAACTTATTAATTTAAATGATATAAGACATTATCAATATATAAATAAGTCAGATATAAGTAGCTGACGTATATACTTTACAAACTGATAACATTATCAACAGACATAACGTGTATGTGTTGATAAATAAATCGCGTATATTTCAATCATAACAACCAACTACACCTAAATTTCTAGGCGTATCTACACATTAAAAAATAAATATCTATAAATCACTACATAGTATAAAACAAAGTCGCATTCTTTGTTTGTCCCTTTTCCCTATGTATGCTTAAATCTATAAAACTACGCAACAGATTTTGATGCAGTTTTTATTAAGAGATAGAGTGATTCAAGAGGAAAGTTTACATGTATAATAATATTCAATACGGTGTAGAGAAATACTGTAATTTTTGAGGTTTCTAATACGATGTCGTAAATAATTATATTTTTTTACGCTTACATTGCAAACGCAGGCTAAACCCTACGAGATTTATCAAAATGATGTACTAAGTATTTGTACACCTTGAAAAGATCTACAGAAAAGTCTGCGATGGTGTATGTCTATCTCTTATGGATAACCCACAATAGCATTTTTTTACGAAAAATAATGCCTTATTATGGAAGCAATTTTAAATAATGCAGTATTAATCATTATCCAATCAAGTACCTTAAATACATTATGATTTAATAGATCAATACGGCCGTTTACAGCATATAATTTAAACGAACATTTTCGAAGATCAAATTATCAATTAATTATCTGTGGGATCAAATTAAAAAAAGTTACACCACATGTCAATTCGTCATTCGTTTTGTTTATAAATGTTTTTTTGAAAAAAAGAAGCTATTAATTGCCTATATTTTCATCTTTTTACATCTTGGGTGGCAAAATTGTTTAAAAATATATCAGTTTCCTTTAGTTTGCAGCTTATCAAGATCACAGATATTACCGGAAACCAAATTGTAAAGATTTATCTGCAATCGATATTTACATACAAAATAATGAGCTCCTTTATGAACATAATAGATATCCTTGATGGATACGATGGCACGTCATTCGTTATGTAAACGAGCAGAATTTTCTAAGACTTAGGTCAGATCAACGAACTTGATATATTGACACGTGTGACTTATCGCCTATGGCTTCCCACCACTCTAGGGATGCCACCCGTACTATATTATATATACTATATGGGAAGAAAAGAGTCTTCACCTTATGGCTGAGTGCCCTATGTACTCGCTGGTAAGATGGGAGATACTAGGTACGGATGAAATTGAAGTTGAGGATCTGACAAATATCCTCTTCAGGGATATTATCAGGTTCGTAAAAGCTACGGGTAGATTAGAGCAGGTGACACTGTCGGGACAGCAGTGAAACCCTTGTCCCAACATGGGGAAATGGGAGGAATAGTCCGGAATAGGAGCTGATCACCCGCCCTGCACCGACAGGCGTCCCCGAAATTAGATAGATCGTACTATATTTTAGTCAATTGTACTATATATTATATAAAAACAATGTAGGACGAAAAAAAACTATATTTTATTGCTAATTCAATTGTCGCACTTTTTTTGAATCAACTGTGAATGGAACGAAAAAATGGGTTGTTAATTTACTTTAATATAGACCTAACTTGCTCAGATGGCTATAATTATTTAAAAAATAATAGAAAATTGATGGCCAAAGCGAAAAGTAATAATTAAAAAATCATGAAAAAATAAATACTGATTAAAAATAGATGTATACTATTTTTTTTTGTGAGATTTCCTAAAAGTACTATATTTTTTTGATTTAAAAAGAAAAATACAATTTTTCTTAAAAAAAAGGTGGCAACCCTACACCACTCCTACATTGTTGCAAATGCCTACTGATAAGTACATATTGTTATCTATTTATATTACATGATGTGACTTGCCAATTCTTTTTTACAAGAAATAATGTATTGTTACATATACGCCGCTTGGTATCCGGCTGAAAAGAATAGTACAACTCTCTTTTCTTACCGAGGTGTCGTAAAAGGCTACTAAGGTAAGTAAGTCGACCCGCCGTGTGGTATCTGGCTGAGTAGAATAGACCACCTTCTTTCTTATCGAGGTGTCGTAATATACGACTAAGATAAGTTGACGTTAGGCAGGTGGCCGGTCGTAAAATACGTAGCCAAATCATGTGACAGCATGTTTATAACATGTTGTGCCGACCCCACTTACAGTGGAATAAGGGCAGGAAGATGATGTGACGACTTGCCAACTCTTTTTACAAGAAATAATGTATTGTTAAGTATGATGTTCGTTGGATAAACATTCTCGACGATTAGTTCAGAAACTTCACATCAAAAAAAAATTCAAATATTCTTTACCCGCGACTTCGTTCGTTGTTGCGTGATATGTTGATAATAGATGACGCTTTTTAGTGTCATCCTATTCCTGTAGAATTAGCAGGATTTCTATAGCCTATATGTTATTCCGGTGTATAAAGAGAAATTTTGCCAAATTTCATCGATATTGGTTCAGCAGATTCGCCGTGAAAGAGTAACAAATATACATCCATACTCACAAACTTTCGCATTTATAATATTAGATTAGATTCAAGTAGGATTCAAGTAAATTTGTAAACAAGACCTTTACAATCGCCGACTCTACTGCTGGTTCGGATTTGTTCCTACCAAGAAGATTCAAGTTTTAAAAACACTGTTGAAAAGAGGCTGATACAGAAAGCCTACTATACTCTTGAAGATTATTTAGAAGATAAGAATGTGTGGATATAGCTCTCTTTGAGTTCTCTTTATCTAGACTTGCCTTTACACAAGTTTAGAAATTATCTCAAAACGATGTTGCTACATAAAGCTTACTATACTATTGAGGATTATTTGAGTCATAGCATATCTTAACTGCAGTCAGCTACGCATCCAGCTGCAACGATTATCTTCTAACCATCAAATTGTAATAATTTTTTAAAAGATTAGCCGCCGAGTTTCTTGCTGATTCTTCTCGGTAGGAGCAAACTTCCGAATCAGTGGTAGCTTCTTTAAAACATTTGACGATTCAAAAGTACTGTAAACAGTCCACTTCAATAAAGAATATTTTGAATTTTGAATTTGAATTTGAATTTTGAACATGTAAATGACAGTAACGACTTAATGTAAATAGTATTAAAAATTATATTTTTAAAAGAGCAACCGCCGAGTTTCTTGCTGGCTCTTCTCGGTAGGAACAGCTTTCCGAACCAGCAGTAGAGTTGACGATTCAAAAGCACCTGTTTACAAGTTTATTTGAATAAAGAATATTTTGAATTTGAATTTGAATATTTAGGTCTGTGAAGTATAAAAAAACGAATTCACAATATTTATCTATACTAATATTATAAAAAATGAAAAATTTATATGTATGTTTTTAATGCTTTCACACAAAAACTACTGGACCGATTTCAAAAATTCTTTCACCATTGGAAAGCTGCATCTTTACTGAGTCTATATTACAAATAAATAGGGAACCACTATAAAAGTGTAACAAGATGTATAAAAAATAAAAATTACGCAAAAGTAATGAGAATATTATTTTGCTATAATCCGCGATAAAAGGAAATATATGTAATGCTAAATGTAGAGTGTACTATTCGTTCTCATACATGCAGAATTTGTAAGAACTCATGCACTACCCGACACCGATGGCATAACAATACACAAGCACTGCACAGATTCACCACCACTATCTCAACAATTGTTTCGCCCCGTAACCGAAGCATCGTCAAGAGATAGACTCCACAACAAAGTCTATCTCATTACTTTTGTATTATGGCCCTCCGCAAAGTAACGCCTAATTCTATAAATTATTTAAAAATTACGCGAATGAAACCGCGGGATATTACTAGTCCTCCTAATTAAAATTTTAAACTTAAGTAACTTTTTAAGTACATTTTAAACTTAAGTTTTAAACTGATTTCTGTTATATTACTCGGGCAGCAGCTGAAAACCAGCGCCGTGTGTTATTAGTTCCAGTAATGACATGCGACAATGCTGAGCTGTGTGCCCTTTCTGTCAATTACCAATTGCAGAATAAATGTTTTTTCATTTCATTTCATTTCATAATATATTTCTAGGATTTAAGATGGCAATGAAACAAAGATGGTCATATCGGCTCAGTAATACTGGCAAGACATCCGATAATTGAGTTTACGTTGTCACGTTAAGTCGCAAATAATCTTGTAACTGAAGCTTATGTTTGGCCTTTCATCAAATCAGCAGAAACCTATTATTAAATCCCAGATAACCTTTAAATATCTAATAGGATATAAATTAGGAGACAGACTGGACTGTAGGCAATCTGCCTCTGCCCTCTGTTTTTTCGGCATTTATATACTACTAGCGACCTGCCCCTGCTTCGCACGGGTATAAAATATATATCCCATGTCAGTCAGTGTAAAAAAATGATTAAAATCGATCGAGTAGTTTTGATTTATTCATTACTGCCCGTGGCCCGTACGCGTTAAATTTGGAGAAAAACAATTTCCTTTCCCTATACCAAGAAGATTTCCTGCTATCTTTGGAATATCTAAATTCATATAGTACATTTTTATTTATTTACTTTTACATTTTCCCTATGTATTTTATTTGTACAATTAATTACAGAATGTCTTTATATAAAACATTCACAGCTTCCTTGTCGTTATATAAGTGTAATATCTGGGTGACCGAGCTTCGCTCGGTAATTTTTTACAAAAAAAATAATTAAAAAAAAGAAAAAACAATTATTTAGTTGGGATCGATCCCAACTATTCACATTTCTCGAGGCTGCCCCTTAACCGAATAAGCTACGTCGACTTGACAGTTAACGGCGAAAATTCAATTCAATATAAATGTTAGTGTTTCTTTATGCCCAAAAATAGGGATAAAACAATATTTTTTTTACATAAAACCTAGCTAGATCGATTTTTCTCCCCCAAAACTCCCTACATGCTGAATTTCAGGAAAATCGTTGGAGCCGTTTCCGAGATTCGGAAAATATATATATTAGGGGGACCCATAAGTAATCAATTATTTTACGTTCATAGATAAAATGTTTTTTTGAAATGACATTTTTATTTTCTAATCGTTTATGTAATAACCATAATTTGCGATGACTTGTTGCCATCGTTCCTGCAAAAGTTCAACCCCCCTCTTGAACAAGTGGGGAGGACTTGACTCAAAATATAACGCAAAGTGCGTTTGGACATCGGATAGGAAATTCAATTTTTTTTTCGAAACGAATGATCCAGTGACCTGTACCTGGTGGTAGTCCGACAGTGCTAGGTCTGGAGAGTATGGAGAGTGCGGTAGAAGTTCCCATGCTAATTACTTAGTTTTTTATTGAGTAATCTTCGCGGCATGAGGACGGGCATTATCTTGTTAGAGTGTGATACTCTATAGTCTGTACTCTATAGTCAATAGAAAAGGTGTGACACCTTTTCTATTGACTAAAGCTGGTCTTTTTTCTATCAGTGCGCCCTGTAACTGTTGTTACTGTTGACAATACAGGTCAGCAGTAACTGTCCCCTTGGTTTCAATAATTTTTAATACACAATACCTAAACAATCCCAACAAATACACAATAACACCTTAATCAGGGATAGGGTGGTTTAGTGGGTGAAAGAGGTATCTAGTTTGCGGACAGCCATTGTTTCGATCGCTTTATGTTATAATAAAGGAACCATTTTTCATCTCCAGTTACGATCCAAGCCAAAAATGGATCTCTGCTTAGTCTGATGAGCATGGAATTACAAATTGTTCGCCAAAGATCGTTATCGGCCTCAGATAACAGGTGTGCAATCCATTTACCTTGTCTATGTACCTTGCCAATTTCTTTTAAATGTCTTTGTATGGTGGATCAGGTAGACCCAAAGCTTCTTCATAGTTCCTGTATAGTTAACCTTGGATCAGACTACTCTTGAGATTTTGGGGCGTCATTATCGAATTGACCTGGGCGTCCAGTTTGATGCTTATCTAATAGGTCTTAATCACTTGCAGGAAATCTTCTGAACCGAGTTTGACACTCGTTGACCTTCAACACATCTCTATATAATTCGCAAATTTTGCTTGTTGTTTCCGTGGCAATTAAACTGGCGATAAAATGGAAAAGTACCCAATTATGAATATGGCTCTCAGAAGGTAAAAAGTCCGCCATTTTGTTACAGGGCTACAAAAAAAAATATATATTGTTGAGAATAAATTACTAACACACTGGTTGAAGAATAACACAAAAAAAAATTATGCTTACACTTGTCTGGTTGTCGCAGGACTAATGGGAAATTGTATCTTGTGAAAATAATTGATTACTTATGGGTACCCCTTATATATACAAGATTAACTCATTTAAATATTAAGATAAAGATAGGGCGAAGCGCGGCGTTCTCACGGCATTTTAAATCTGTAATATCTCCGAAAATGTTCACTTAAATTACATGCTGTAAACGGTCATATTGATCTATATTAAATCAACTATATATTTAAGGTACTTAATTGGATAAGGATTAATGCTGTAGTGTATACCATCGCGGACTTTTCTGTAGACCTTTTGAAGATGTACAAATACTTAGTACATTATTTTGATAAATCTCGTAGGGTTTAGCCTGCGTTTGCAATGTAAGCGCAAAAAAATGTAATTATTTAAAGAAACCTCAAAAATTACAGTATTTCTCTACTCCGTATTGAATGTTATTATACGTACAAACCTTCCTCTAGAATCACTCTATCTATTAAAAAAAACCGCATCAAAATCTGTTGCGTAGTTTTAAAGTTTCATGCGTACATAGGGATATAGGGACTTTGTTTTATAATATGTAGTGAGTAGATTTTACCTGCAACTTTATTCGCATTGACTGTAGTCGATATCTCACAATCTCTCCTGCAAATATCTCACAATAATCAGATCGATCCGGGAAGACAGAGAGATTAAACGTTTTTTCTAGAGCATAGTTAAAATATTTTAATAACCGCCGTGTGGTATCCGTCTGAGTAGAATAGACCACCCTCATTTCTTACCGAGGTGTCGTAAAAGTCGACTAAGGTAAGTCGACCCGCCGTGTAATATCCGGTTGAGTATAATAGACCACCCTCATTTCTTACCGAGATGTCGTAGTAAGCGACTAAGGTAAGTTGACGTCAGGCAGGCGGCCGGTCATAAAATACGAAGCCTTATCATGATAACATGTTGTGCAGACCCCACTTACAGCGGGATAATGGTAGGAGAACAATAATCATTCCATGACACGAATATAGTCAATATATTTTTCTGAGCTATGTAAAGATCAATGACATATAAAGCAGACTACATAAAGCATTTTTTTAATTTAAACTATCGTGAGTAGTATTCATAGTTAATGTATAGAACCGGCTATACTCATGTGTTATGCTATCGGGTTAACCCAACTAGTTTCGAACCCATCCGGGGCACTTATTCATGAGCTCTTAGTTCCCGCCGCGATAACATCGTGTAAAGAGCTCATGAATAAGTGCCCCGGATGGGTTCGAAACTAGTCGGGTTAACCCGATAGCATAACACGTGAGCATAGCCGGTTCTACACATTAAATATATGAAGCATATTCAGAAGTGGGATAGTAGCAGTCTATACACTAATCTAAATAGCTCAGATCAATGATGGACAGGTTATACAAGGTCATATTGCAAGGATACTTTCTAAACCGATTATATCCGTGTAGAAACTGCGTGTGAATAAAATATCTTATGATCAGTGGCCCTAGAGTCTTGGTAATACGGAACTCCCTGTGGGAACTTTTTGCGGAACTTTCCTTTCTTTGACGAATACAACACGACGTAAGGTAAGTTAAGAAATTTTACAATACGTGGACGTACCTAAGGTAAGTTTTATAACAATTTTACATTAAGGTAAGTTTAGGAATTTTACAATACATGGACGTACCTAAGGTAAGTTTTATAATAATTTTACATACAGGTAAGTTTAGGAATTTTACAATACATGGACGTACCTAAGGTAAATTTTATAATAATTTTACATTAAGGTAAGTTTAGGAATTTTACAATACATGGACGTAAGGTAAGTTTTATAATAATTTTACATTATGATTTGTAGTATGTAGTCTGTGTACAATCTGTATTTTTTTCAAATATTATTATTTGTGTCATCAACATCTTCCTGCCCTTATCCCACTCTAAGTGGGGTCAACACAACATGTTATAAACATGTTATCACATGATTTGGCTTCGTATTTTACGAACGGGCGCCTGCCTGACATCAACTTACCTTAGTCGTATTTTCCGAAACTTCGGTAAGAAAGAGGGACGTCTATTATACTAAACCGGATACCACACGGCGGATCGACTTACCTTAGTCGCCTTTTACGACACCTCCGTAAGAAAGAGGCCGGTCTATTCTACTAAACCGGATACCACATAGTGGGTCCACTTACCTTAGTCGCCTTTTACGACACCTCGGTAAGAAAGAGGCCGGTCTATTCTACTAAACCGGATACCACACAGTGGGTCAACTTACCTTAGTCGCCTTTTACGACACCTCGGTAAGAAATGAGGTCGGTCTATTCTACTCAGCCTGATACCACACGGAGGGTCGACTTGCCTTAGTCGCCTTTTACGACACCTCGGTAAGAAAAGAGGGTAGTACTATTCTATTCAGCCGGATACCACACGGTAAATATAATTACCTATTTGTTTATTATCTAGTAATGTGTCTGTGTATTAGATAAATCTTCATCTACTGAATAAAATATTTATTTTTATTTAATTGTATTGTGTATACTTTATGGTGTACAATAAAGTATATAAATAAATAAATTTATAGACGGTACTTTCAGTTCCATAATATAAAATTAATCTTTAATATTTAAATGAGTTAATCTTGTATATTTATATATTTTCCGAATCTCGGAAACGGCTCCAACGATTTTCCTGAAATTCAGCACGTAGGAGGTTTTGGGAGAGAAAAATTGAACTAGCTAGGTTTTATGTAAAAAAAAATATTGTTTTATCCCTGTTTTTGCGTATTAAAAAACACTAACATTTATATTGAATTGAATTTTCGCCATTAACTGTCAAGTCGGCGTAGCTTATTCGGGGAACGGGCAGATTCGAGAAATGCCAAGGATCGATCCCCAAATAAATAGTTTTTTTTTTTTAAGTTTTTTATTTCTTTTTTAAAAAATTACCGAGCGAAGCTCGGTCACCCAGATATTAATAATGATATGAAAATAATTTTATTCTTTTCAATTATACATTAGATTACGACATAAGGTATTTTTTTAGGAATAACAATTCAATCAATTTAAGCGTCAAAATAGCCTCAATTTAATAAATAAATAGTAATAAATATATGGGACACTTATACACGGTCGTCTGTCCCCAAAGTAAGTAACTTAATACTTGTGTTATGGTGGACAAACAACTGGTGAATACAATCTTACATAATTTTTAAATACATACTTAAATGCAAAAATATACACCCAGACAAAAAGACTAACAAATCGATTTATAGAAAATGTTGAAAAATAGTTGGCCCTCAGGGGCAATCGAATCCGCGACCCGCGAAACTGAAGGCAGGATCACTACCCACTGCGCCAACGGGCCAGTCAAATTATTATATATGAAGAAACCTCAAAATTCTTTGCCTTGAAGCTTATAAATTCATAGCCAATATTATCTAAAATAAAACATTGTCTATGAATTTATATCGATTTATATCATAAATATTATAAACGCACAACACTACAACTAATGTAAATAATAATAGTAATCAAAACATTCCTGTGAATTATTTAGCGTTGAATTAAAACCGCTTTGGCGGGCTTGTCGCCCTCGGGTCTATAAACTATTATAAAACTACAAAAAGTCAAAAGTAATCTGAACCCAATACATTGAGTAATAAGGTTTAATTCCAGAAACACACACCTGTTAATCGTACCTATCTTTGTTACTAGGCAAGGGAATACACCGATCAAATCGCGAAGTCATCACGGCGCGCACTCTATTTAACATCACCGTCGCTTTTTAATCCTGCTGCGTAACATGTAAGTGCAAACGCTACCCGGCAATATTAAAGAGCCCGTTACAATAAACAATTGTCCTTCGTAACGTGTATATTTTATATAGCCGGGTGCGGATGCAATTCAAATCATTGTATATACTTCGTATACGATTTGCATGTTGGTATTGTCAGCATACTAAATAGAGGCTATTTTTAAATTTTGTGTTCGTTTTAAACACTACAAATTGTTCCGTTGACCTCAAGTGCCGCAAAAACATTTGCGCTAACAGAACTCCGCTAAATATTTTACGCAAATAAAAAGCCGGACGCTTTACTGTGCTAAATAGCTATTTGAGAAATGATAGACACCATGATATATTGCACGCCGTGTGGTATCCGCTTGAATAAAATAGACTTCCCTCATTCCTTACCGAGGTGTCGTGAAAGGTTACTAAGTTAAGTTGACCCAACATGTGGAATCCGGTTGAGTAGAATAGACCACCCTCATTTCTTACCAAGGTGTCGTGTAAGGTTACTAAGTTAAGTTGACCCAACATGTGGAATCCGGTTGAGTAGAATAGACCACCCTCTTTCTTACAGAGGTGTCGGAAAGTAAGATTAAGGTAAGTTGACGTCAGGCAGGCGACCGGTTGTACTGTACTGTACAATACTTTATGGCAGGGGTTCTTAAACTTTTTTATATAGCGACCCCCTTCAAGCTTAGGAAATTTTAAACGACCCCCTCCTCCATATAATGAAATATATATTCACCGTAGATGTAGATGTAATATCGCACTATTTTACAATGTAAATAACAGTATTGCATTGCCACTTTTTTCAAAAAATAGTTATAATAAAACTACAATAGTATTTTGTATGATTTTTATTTGTATTTATATTTGTACGTAGTGTGTATACTAATTTTAAAATTTTATTTAAATTGTTGTAAACTAACCAACCATAAATTTAATAAAATCTATTTAATTAAGTTTAATGAAAAGGGGTAATGAAGGAACTTAGGAGGAGAAATATCAATAAATCTTTG
The DNA here is from genome assembly GCA_029227775.1 of Morpho helenor. Lineage (NCBI taxonomy): Eukaryota > Metazoa > Arthropoda > Insecta > Lepidoptera > Nymphalidae > Morpho > Morpho helenor. Next base: position 13,495,082 of record JARGCU010000022.1, on the reverse strand, counting down.
TTAGAAAAGTTCTTTAAAGGACAGCTGCAGCCATGTAGTTGTATCAATAATGATTGAAAAGTATCGGATCTTTGCGACGCCCCTTTCAGTAGTCTCGCGACCCCCCTGGGGGTCGCGACCCACAGTTTAAGAAGCCCTGCTCTATGGTATGAATAAATGCGTAATAGTATTTAGAAGTGTAGGTATGTTATCAACACTAGTAAGAGCTTTCGTTATCGGCAGACTGATTGTTCGTGAATTTATTTGTTATCAGGGCGCCTTAGTTACATATAAGTGCTATCAATAAATGCCAATGAATAATAAACATATAGAGTTATTATAAATAGAGTAGGGTAGCCATAGGCAGGTCTGTGAATGAGAGTCACAATATCATCATTATCAGCCCACTTTCGTCCACTTCTGAACATAGGCCTCTCCAATTACTCGCCAATCAGCCCGATCCTGGGCTTTCTGCTTCCATTCACTGCCCTTTTACTTATTAGATTACTTACACGCTAGGACTATACAAATCATGCCCACGTGAAATGGTCCCAAGAATGCTGGCAGCGTTTCCGCGCTGAATCGCTAAGCCGATTCTTTGTCTGAAAAAGGAGCCAGACCTCTTTGTCTGCTGTAGAGGCAATCAACCGGGATGTTTTCTTTCTTAATTTTATGTATGTTTCAGACGCTCAAACTGTTTTTGCTTTGTGCCAAATAAAAATATATGTTTAAATGATGAAAAGGAATATCTTTAAACTTAACTTAGTATGTAGGGTTTCGGGGGTGATAAATTGCTAGCTAGGGTTTTATTTTTTTAGATGTTCGTTTTATCCTGGTTTTCAGGTATTAAAGAACTGCTACCTGCTATACCCCGGATCGAGACCTTGGATATAACCTGCCCTTTTTAATTTTTTTATATCTTAAAAAATAACTAACAAGGCTCGTTCACCCATTATAAAGAGTGCAGCGTGCAGAAAGTGACCCCAATAGAACTATCGCCTCACGACTGCGCGAATGAAAGCGTGTAGATAAAATTATAGACTTAAGTATACACAAATGCAAACGTGAAATACAATGGTCGGTAAACAACACGTGCGATACAATTTGTTGCGTGCGTACCGGTACGTCGAAATGCGTTTAAATCCTAGCACGCGTGACAGAGCACACTAAACACTATAACGAGATATTTGGTATAAAACAGAACGGTCTGTGCACATTGGTACATTCTTATTTATTGATAAACTGGGTTTTAAACACAATTTCGTTTGCGTAGACTATTGCCGCGTGATAGGTTGATCATAGATGGCGCTTTTCAACGTCATTCTATAACTGTAGAATCAACAAGATTTCTATAGCCTATATGTTACTCCGGTGTATAAGGAATAATTGTGCCAAATTTCATTGATATTGATTCAGCGGATTTGCCGTGAAAGAGTAACAAACATACTCAAAAACTTAATAATATTAGTAGGATTCAAATTCAAAGTAGTTTTTATTCAAGTAAACTTATATAACAAATGCTTTTGAATCATCAACTCTACTGCTGGTTCGGAAAAAATACTACTACCGAAAAGAGCCGATAAAAACCTACATTAAGTTATTGTATAAGGTCGGAGGATAACTATATACACGTCTTTTTATCATTTACGTATTCTTCAATAATATAGTAGACTACCTGTACTCTTCCTTTTAATAGTTTTTTAAACAGCTGTAATGGCAAAGTTAAAATAGCGGTCTATGCTCACTGTAACATTTATGTATGTACAATCACAAATCAAGTGGCTTCAGGTATGGGTGAGGGCTGAAATCATTATGTGATGATATAGCACAGAATTTCTACTAGTACCACGAATAATGGTCATAAAGGTATCTCCTGAGAGACTGGACTTTAGCTAAGAAATAGTGTAAAATCAAACGTGCAAACACACCGGCCGGTAAACAACACCTTCCATACAATTTGTTGCGTGCGTAGCATTGCGGTACGTCGAAATTTGATGAGTGCGTACCATTGCGATACGTAGACGATTAAACCCCAGCACATATTTAAATATTAGCGCGCACATTTAACACTATAATAAGATATTTGATACAAATCAGAACGGTCTGCGCGTTATTTTGAATTTGAATCCTACTAATATTATAAATGCGAAAGTATCTGAGTATGGATGTATGTTTGTTACTCTTTTACGGCGAATCCACTGAACCAATATCGATGAAATTTGGCACAATTATTCCTTATAGACCGAAAGAACATATCATCATCGTCCTGCCCATATCCCACTCTAAGTGGGGTCGGCACAATATGTTATAAACATGTTGTCACATGATTTGGCTACGTATTTTACGCCCAGCCGCCTGTCTGACATCAACTTACCTTAGTCGCATTTTACGACACCTCGGTAAGAAATGAGGGTGGTATTTTATTCAGCCGGATACCACACGGCGAAGACCGGAATAACATATATGCTATAGAAATCCGCTTAATTTATCAGGAATAGGACATTGAAAAGCGCCATCTATTATCCACTAATTACGTAACAGTCCACGCAAACGAAGTTGCGAGCAAAAGCTAGTTTAAGATATACATATATGCAAAGTCAACGAGAACTAAGTCACGTGTAATAATTTGACTGGCCCGTTGGAGCAGTGGGTAGTGACCCTGCCTTCAGCCCCGCGATCGATTCCTGCCGAGGGCCAACATTTTCTATAAATGAATTTGTTGGTCTTTGAGCCTAGGTGTATATTTGAATTTAAGTATGTATTTAAATAACATATAAGTGTATATGCACCAGTTGTCTGTCACCCATAACACATATTAAGTTACTTACTTTGGGGACGGACGACCGTGTGTGTAAGTGTCCCATATATTTATATTTATTTATATATAGTGCTAATACTGTAATGGACTATCCGTTTTCATACCCGATACATGCAGGATTCGTAAAAACACATGCACAAACCTCCACAGCCACCACAATACAAGTACTACATACATTCACTATCACAAACTTAACAATAGTTTCGCGCCGCAACTAAAGCATCATTGAAAATAATATATATATATATATATATATATATATATATATATATATATATATATATATATATATATATTATTTTCAATGTCCCCCTATAGTTCACAAAAGCGGACACCCTATTTCAATTAAATTATGCCACTTCCTATATGAGAGTATACACTAACGCTTGCGGTCTATGACAATCAAGACTGGAGGTCAGGAGTGCATTATGAGCGTTGGTTAACACCATGACTCACTGGACCACCGTTTGTACTGGTCTGTACTTGTACTGGCCGATATATAAATATAAATATATAAATATATGGGACACTTACACACACGGTCGTCCGTCCCCAAAGTAAGTAACTTAATACTTGTGTTATGGACAGACAACTGGTAAATATATACTTATATAATTTTTAAATACATACTTAAATACAAATATACACCCAGACTCGAAGACCAACAAATTCATTTACAGAAAATGTTTGCCCTCGGCGGGAATCGAACCCGCGACCCGCTGAGCTCAAGGCAGGGTCTCTACCCATTGCTCCAACGGGCCAGTCATATGGAAAAGATATTTGTTTATTTATTTACTTACTTTATTAAGAAGAAGCTGTTAGCCCAGCGGGCAGGCACCAATGAGTTTTCTAGTAAAACTTATGTGTCTAATTGATAATTGCAATCACACGCTTTTCGGTGAAGGAAAACATCGTGAGGAAACCTGCATATCTAGAGAATTCTAGGGATATGTGTAACCTACCAATCCGCATTGGAGCAGCGTGGTAGGTCTCAGTTCCAATCCTTCTCTCCAAAAACGGAGAGAAGAACTAAGCTTTTTGGGTATTGCTTCGCTTTGCGATTTTGGTCGTGGAGTCTATCTCCTGAAGATGCTTCGGTTGCGGGGCGAAACGATTGTTGAGTTTGTGATAGTGAACGTATATAGTGCTTGTGTATCGTGGTGGCGGTGGTGGAGGTTTGAGCATGTGTTTTTTACGACTCCTGCATGTATAAGGTATGATAACCGATTGTCCACTCTACATTTAGCATTATATATATTTTCTATTTTACTTCATCGCGGATTATAGCAAAATAATTTTATTATTACTTTTGGAGAGAAGAGGCCTATGCCCAGCAGTGGGATAGTAACAGGCCGTTACTTACTTACTTATTAAGAAGACAGACATACAATGTAGTCGATAACAAAACCACTATAGCCAGCGTAACGTATTCGGGGAACGGGCAGTCTCGAGAAATGTAAATATTTAGGGGATCAATCCCAACCACCTAATTATTATTTTTTTCCTAAGTTTCTTTTTTTATTTTGTAAAAAATTACTGAGCAAGGTTAAATTACATGTTAATAAAAGAAAAATAAATATGAAATATTTTTTACCTCCAACACTAAGCTGAGCCAGAACCTTTTCATTGGCCCGACACACTCTAAATTCACCTTTTATATAATTTTTTGTTGTTATTGCTTCTCTCTGTGTGTAATTTGTTTATTTTGTGTTGTGTGAATGAATAAAGCTATTCTATTCTATTCTAAATATATAAACTTACAAACGGGCATGGACGAAACTCTTCGTATGGCACCTTACCTTTTTGAAAGACAAAATTGTTCCCCTCTAAAAGTTGTAAATAAATGTCCGCGACAGCATATGTCTAGCTTTTAAAGTTAATCCACTTTAACCATTTTTATGGTTATCAAAATACTATATTACAGTTTTAATCTTTCAACGCGGGTGAAGCCGCTGACAATTGTTAGTCTATAATATGAAGCAACGTGAGTTCCTTGAGAACTTTAAAGAAATAGGCAATGTACTGTTCGAAGACTTTGGTCTTCAGGCACTGAGTTATAAGATGCAACAAAAATTATACCTTATTTTAGATGTAAATCGTCAATAAACCAAATTATGAAATATATACTTCAAACAGTAAACCTCTAGTAGTTATTAAAAGTGTTCCCTGCGTAATCAAATCATAATGTGGAGATCCATTTTAACATACTCGAGTTGAGAAACTAAGGTAGCCATGGTTCGGGCACATAAATCGGGCCGCGTCATCTTCTCACTCTTTTTAGGGGAACGTATGTCTAACTCAAGAATCTCTATCTGTAAGTGAAACTCCCTATATATAAGACTAAGGTGTTCCAATGGTTAAAACAGTTCCTTGGGTACTTAGAAACTTAGAATCACAGACAGAATTATTACTTTTATTTTTGCGTGTTTTAGGTGTGTTGATAAATATTACGATAATAATGGCCATGACCTCCGTTTTGTTGTTTTTACGTAACCAGTACTTAAATTGATAGAATTATGCGTTACTTTGCATAAGTCCTAGAATACAAAATCATTGTTTTCATATAATCCGCGATAAGTGAGAACCTATGTAACGCTAAAAGTAGTGTACTATCGGTGTTTATGTGATTAACTAAATCCATATAATTCCTTAACACCGTCACACAACTTTTAAATCCCTATTTTATCATACGATAATTTAGTTTTTTTCCTTTTGAACGTGTCTACTATAAATAACTTTCGTAGATTTCAGTTTGCATTGTGTTCGAAATTCGAAAGCAATAAAGCACTTCAAATTATTACTGCTGACGCGTTTCAAAAATGCAAAATAAACAGACTCACCTGTTTCCGCTTGAGCGGTTTTTGGTGTTTGAGTGCGGGCGGCGCGGCGGGCGCGGGCGGCGGCTCCGGCTCGCGCGCCGCCAGCTCGTCCAGCAGCGCCGCGCACTTGTCGCGGTCCGCCTCCTCGTCCGCCACCAGCAGGAAGCGCCGCCAGCGCGACGAGTCGAACCCCCAGTGGCACGTGCGGTGCTCGGTGCCGTGCGAGTGGCACACGAACCGGCGCGGCCCGTACACCCCGCGGCACTCCGCGCACTGCACTAGCCCCAGCTCGGGCGCGCACAGCCCGCGCGCGCCCCCGAAACACTCGTGGTACACCCGGAAGCCCGGCAGCTTGCGGGCCGCCGCCGCCGGCGCGTGCAGCAGCGCCGCGCACAGCCGCTCCGCGTCCGTCTGCGTGATCAGCCCGCACGACGGCGCCGAGTGCGGCAGCACGCCCGTCGACTTCAGCTCGTACAGCTGCTCGGGCGTGCACCGCGAGCAATATATCTGCAGCACGTCGCACACGCGGTTGATCTGGTCCAGGGTGAAATCCGTCAGCACCGAGGTGAGGATTTGCGGAAGGCACAGCCGGCGCTCGCCGCCGACGCTGAAGCACGATATGAGCTCGCCCTCGAGCGCGGTCTCGCCGCGTTCGCCCAGCACGGGGTCCGCGGCGAGCAGGATGGGCGGCGCGGCGCGCGGCGGCGGCGGCGGCGCCGGGGCAGCGCGCGCCGCCGGCGCTCCGTCCGCGCCCGGCCCCTGCAGGCTGCGCGGCGCGCTCGCCTGGTACGTCCTGAGCACCGAGGTGATGTGCGGCGTCACCACGTCCATGGTGCCCGCGATGCTGCCCGCGCGCGTCTAGCGGGCGGGCGCGCGAGCGTCGCGCCCCGCGAGCGGACCGACCATGTCTGCCGCCGTCCGCCCGTCGCCCGCCCGCGCCGCGCGCTCGCCCGCGCCGCCGCCCCGCCGGCCCGTCGCCGCGACCGCACGGTGCGAAAATACGCGACCTAGGCCCGACGCTCGCCAAAATTAAGGGCCGCCCGCGATCGAATTCGGCCCAGCGCGCTCCTCTACCTCGCCGGGTCGGTCGGTCGTTCGGTCGGCCGGGCGCGTTGCGGTCGCGCGTCGACCGTCCGCGGTCCGCGTCGGTCGTCGACGTATTGCGGGCGCGGGAGACGAGGGCGTGGATTCCGACGAGCGGGCGCAGTCAGAGCAGCAGACGGATGGCTCGGCTACTGGAGAGTCTAGCCGGCGCCCCCCGCGCGCCCGCCGCCGCGCCGCGTCACGTGACCGACCTTCCCGTCAAAATATCCAGAATGGCGGCGCGAGCCTCGCTCCGCCTGCGTCAAAGAGTTTATATATAAAAATGGCAAATCTACCATATTCCTAGTAAGCTATGAAAACAATAAAACTAATTTGTTATGCAACCATTAAGTACCAACTTTGGTAGTTGGTATTTAACGGTAACTTCAATGTTTATTAATCCATAGAAGATTTAAAATAAGTAATTGATACAGATTAGTATGCGCTATGCCATTCACACATCAGAATAAAATTATTGATATTTTATCATGTGCTGAATATTATTATATACGATAACGCCTAACCAATAAGATTGATAAGTCACTAGTCAACTAAGATTCTTATTAGTTTCACAGTCTGTGGAATAATATTGCCTTCCAATTGGAAAGTTGTTTGCGAAATTTAATTTCTATATTTTATATATAAGTATCAAATTCAAGGGTGTTCATTTAGTAGTATCTGAGAGACGAGACCGATTAGTCATGAAACTTTTGGCCGACGTTCTCTGTCTGATTAAATATTCTATGAAAGCGCGACACGCGCGGGGTATCCGCGGGGCGCGGAGGGAAAGAGCCGCGGAACGGGGGACGGGGAGGCAGCTGCGTCTAGAGCGACCGCTCGCAGCTCCGTGAAAACTGCTTTTATCACTTAACAAACATACACTCTAAATAGAACTCTATTTTTAGCACGGTAGACAGCATTTTTTCATATTGTCTTTAACAGTGCACTGATTAAATACTACATTGTAAAGGAAACTTTAATGGATCGCTATAGGATACATATTAGCTTGTTATGATAAACAAAGCGTTTTATAATCATGTTTCTGTGTACCCATACGCGCCGTATTTTGCTGTAGATACTTTTCCGAGTCGTTACGTCACATCGTACAATTAATTTAAAAATAAAGCTATACACGTATACGTTTGGATATTTCCGACATTAATAAATAAGCTAAATAAGTTGTTTTTTTGTAGTGGTAGTTGGAAATTGCGTTAAAGACTCTTCGTGATCCAATTTCATCAAACTGGTTTCGGGCCGACTGCGATATCACTGTGACGACGAGGTCTAAAACGGAATGCCTTATTTTGCTCGCACTAATGTGGTTTGTTTTTTCGAGGTGCCAAATGACATTTAAAAACATGTCTCACAGCGAACAGCTGATGATTGTTACGAATTTACCGATACGTAATGAGACTACTTCCAGAATTGGTCGAATCGAGTGATTTTTTTTTATTATTTTTTTAAATCAGCAACATATATATTTTTTAATTTTGTCATATCTTTGAAAATCGAGTTACAATTTAAAGTTTACATTTTAAAAGTTGCTTTTTTGTGTTATGGACGTAGTTTTCGCTAATAACGGCATATGGCTTTTTAAAATCCATAGCAGTAGATCCGACTACGCGTTGCTGTGTCTCTTTTCCACTTCCTCTTGTTTAAAGTTTTGGCGCTACGGATTAATAACGTATTCGCCTAAATAGCTTTCCAAACCCTGCGTTTTACGTGGCCATATATAAAAAATATCGAATAGCTGTACTAAGCTATGCTTAATGTATAAGCATATGTTACCAAGGACTTTACTGTAAACCTATTAAAAATACCATAGGTATCATAGTTATATCCCAAAGCAGATTTTTAGATGAAAGCTTCCTGAGGTTAGCCTAGAAAGTTAATTAGGTGAAATTTTCAATAACTTTCGTAAAATTTCAACTAATTAACACTAATACTAAAAGAATCATACACTAAAACATATTTTATGCATCAGTGTATATCGGTAAAAGTAAAATACTAATACGTTGTTGTTTTTGAGTTTATTATATTTTTAGTGCTAGGGGTTTTGATTTTCAATTTTACTTATGCCAATGTGTACGTAGAGGCTTTAATGTATTCAGGATTAATAATATTTCAGTTCACAAGTTTTTTCCTACATCTTAAATATAAAATCAAAAATAAGTTTTAATAAATATAAATTATATTTTAAGTATATTTTTATTGTAAACACTTAGGTGCCAGTTTCAACTAGGTTTGCCAGTCGGGAATTTTTGTCATGGATCTCTCATTTCTTATTGAGTTAAAAAAATTGTGGAAACAATTTCATTAAGAATACCTGTTACTACAAGTCGCAAAAGAAATGAAAAGATTTTCGTATGATATGTTTGAAAAAAAGTGGCCGACAGATGACATTAGTTGATACTAATGTCATCTGTCGGCCACTTTGAAAACTTATATTGGTAGACGACCAAAGACTACAGCTTACAAAGAACATAAAGTACTGACTAAATAATTCGATCCCATTTATAGAAATTAATGAAAAGTTAGAAGTTATTGTGATGCAATGATCGAGATCCGAAATTAAAAAGCATTTACGGACACAGCATCATGTTGTATCAAGAGTTGGCAAGGCTTATATTGTTAGGTTTTTTTTAATTATTTCATAATATCAATATTAATATATTTCTCTTCATCATAATAGGGCACATTTTAAGCTGGCTTTACCACTTCAGTATAATAATATGATTTTAAATTAAAAATAAAAACAATAATATTAACTATTCAACTAAGTTTTGGTTAAATCTTTTCTTTATTTCTTTATTCACGTTGATATAAAAATACAGCAATACTTAATCTATGGCTATACATATAGATATTGATTAGATAAACGTGACACAATATTTGAGATGTTTTATTATATATAGTCTATGAATCGTTTGTCTTTGACTGTTCAAAGAAAAAAGCTAAGAATTAGAAGGGTTGTCAGATTTATATTGTCAATTTCGCGTTTCAATGATACCTTTTCCATTTTTTTAATCCATCGTACAATAATTACAATCGTTCATTTGGCTTTCCAGGCCTTCAAGTAAGTAACATGTATTTTGACGCGATTCTGGTAATTTCTTTGAAGAATATTGTCACGTAAATTATGATTTTAGTTAAATAAAGTATGTATCGTGTCTTAAAAATATAAGTAGGCGTATTGAATCAAAAAGGACTAATAAAACTTTATTTTTGCTAGTTTTTCGTTTTGAACGCTACGAGACACTATTTTTTAGCGATATTATCTTAAATATTATATTAGGCTACAAATTACTTGTGTACTTAGGTAAAAAAAAAAACATATCTTTTCGTTCTCTAGATAACGTTTTTTTTTGTGTTTCTGTGAACGAAGCCCGGGTGTGTTTGTATAGTTAATGTTTATATACATTATTACGAATATATTGTGCAATATAATGTTATCACAAATTCTTATTCCTTATGCATTACTGCCAATAGAAAATGGACGTAAATATTGAATATTTTTTTCTAGTTTACAAATATTTTTCCAGATTTTGATGGATCCCTGGGGCAGCCAAATTATAAGTACGTCGATCGCATCAGAATTTGAAGACAATTTCAAACCAGAAAAGTCTGATAAGTTAGCTGATTCGGCAGTATATCTTGCTATACTCGGTAATAGTATAATAGCTAAACATCGTTATTATAAGTATTATCTTGGGTTATCAGAAGTCATAGATATTTAAAACTTAATTTTTTTTATCAGTCACTGTACTTTATTCTAAACTAATGGTTGTTCACAAATAAATTACATTAAACTTATATTTACAGAAAGAAAACTACAAAAGTTAAAAACGAAGAACAAGGTTGTTGATAATTTATCAGCATATAGAGCTGACTGCATAGATCGGCTGATGCGTGAAGGCTGCGATTTAGACCCTGTTCTTGGTGATACAGAATCTGAAAAACTCCTCCAGGAATAAATTTTAGTAACAAGATCCTTGTAAGTAATCATGGCATCATCATCCTCTAATATAGACCTTTCTGGTCCATCCTTTTGTGTTATTACTGGGGCTTCTCAAGGCATAGGTCGGGCAATAGCGGTGGAAGTTTCTAAATGCCTTGGCTCATCTTCTATCATGGTACTTCTGGCGCGTAACAAGCAAGAACTTGCTATAACTGCTTCTCTCTGTGAATCTGGTAAAGTTAATGTGATTTACTACTCTGTGGATCTTGCATCTGCATCGGCGGAGCAGATGACTGACATACTAAAACAAGCAATGAGTGGACGCTCCATTACTGATTTTGCTAAATGTCTGATTTTTCATAATGTTGGATCTCTTGGCAATTTGGCAGTGGAGACTTCTCGCATGGAAAATGTAGATGAACTTCGGCGATATTATGATTTGAATGTGTTTAAAGTTATCTCTTTGAACACTCAGTTCCTTAAAATATTTGAGGAAATTGAGGAGAGAATAATAATCATTAACATAACATCGCTGTGCGCAATTAAGCCTATGGGCGGCATGGCCTACTATTGCAGTGGAAAGGCAGCCAGGGAGATGTATTTTAGAGTGCTTGCTGAAGAGAAAAAGCATATCAAAATATTGAATTATGCTCCAGGCCCTGTAGAGACAACCATGATCGATAACATTCTGGACGACGCTGTGAATGAAAATCTAAGAGATGTATTTACATCTTTCAAAAATCAAGGCACATTGTTAAAGCCAGAAATGACGGCCAAAAAGTGCATGAAAGTTTTACTTGCTGGTAAATTTTCTAATGGTGAACATGTCGATTATTTTGATGATGAGTAACTTGAAATTTTTTAATTCCACAATTTATTATTTTATATATCTATCTTTCTAAATTTGAGGTTGCCTGACGGTGCAGGATGGGTAGTCAGGTCCAGTCAATTCCTGTTATTGTTATATATTAAAGCATACTAGAATATTCAAGTATAAAATTTAAATTTCTATACATTTTTTGTTGTTGCATGGATATGAAAGTACACTAGAATGTTATTACAGTAATTTTAAATAATTTAATATTTGTATAAACATTTTTAATGTATTAAACTTGAACTTAGCATAAATGAATCTCAGTAATCTCTTTTTATACATTTGCAATATACATAACATTGGTGAGTGTGCTTTGATACCTTATCTGTGCACAAACTATTAATCATCTGTAGTAAGTAGTGATGTTTCTACATTCCATTTAATCTATATGTATGTGTTAAAATATATTATGAATGCAATTCATATTAATAAAGTGCTTGAAATTGCCCTGTGTTTTTGTGCCCTGTTTTATTTTCTTTTTATTACCAAATGAGTTACATTCATATTTATTTTTCTTGTAATTTCATCTGACCAATATTTCATAGACAATATTCTTCAAATACAATGAGGAAAATAGTCTCCATTGGTTCATCAAAGGTAATGAATATTTAAAAAAAATTGTTCTTAATTTAAAAAAAATTATATAACAAATAATACCAAGTAACTTACCATTAATATTATCAGTTGGTACTTCAGAGAGCCTTGACGATTATTTAACAGTCAAGGTTCTGACCCTGTTATGACGTAGATATAAATTTAGTTTAAATAAGATTCTGCTCTTGACTTGGTCTTTGGACTTAGTACTGAGATAAAAATTAGGATATGTTGCTTTTTCATATATGCATATCATAAAATTACATCAAACAGTTCTCTAATTTGATTTAAAAGAAGGACAAACATTCTTTCCTACTTATAGCATTGAGTATGAAATTTAGAGACAATTATTATCAATCATTTCATTTTTCTTAAGTTGCGAATAAAATGTCCATATTTTAAAACCATTAGTTAAATAGGTAAGTTTTTTTAAGTTTTAAAGTCTATTAAAATTTTTAAAATAAAATAAAAAATATTAATTTTTAAAATCAGATTAAAAATAAAAAAATATGAATAAAATATATATAAAATATTAATAACGACATCAGTTAAAACACATTTTAGCTCAGGTATAGAGGTGATAGCCATCCATGCTATAAGACTGTATGACTATCAATAGGGTCACGAGTTCAAACCCAGAGCAGGCATCAATGAGTTTTTCTGTTAGAAGTATGTATCTAATTGATGATTGCAATTTAATAAACGCATTTCGGTGAAGGATAACATCGTGAGGGAACCTGCATATCTCTAGAGAATAGGTGATGTGTTTAACCCACCCATCCATATTGGAGCAGCATCTTAGGTCTTAGCCCCAATTTTTCTCTCCAAAAACGGAGATGGCTTATGCCCAGCAGTGGGATAGTAACAGGATGTTACTGCTAGAGATGAACATCACTCAGCCCCACCTCATTACCTGTCGTGGCGCATGGAAATACTTTTTTGAATAAAGATTTTTCATTGATATCCTTAAAAGATAAGGATGAAAATGACTGCTATTCCTAGCATTGGTGTTCGTTAACGAACAATGATATTTGTGTAAGTTGAGAGTGAAGTTAACCCAATAGTGCTTAGTGCATATCGCACGCTTAGTATTAAAGTGACCTAATTTAAAATTAGCCATGATTGAGTTTTGATACATTGTAATCTTTACTTTAATCTCATTTCTAACTTCACGCTACGAAATTATGGCCGCGCGGCCAGTTGGAATATCGCAGCCCGCACGCGGCCAGTTCGCCGAAACAAAAAAGATTCCCCCTTTCGTAGGAAATACATAGATGAGTGTGCGTGCACTTGTCGCAAGCGCCATGCGTTTTGTGCGTACAGTATGTAAGTACATTTTATGGGTGAAATAGTCCGGAATAGGAGCTGACCACCCGCCCTGCACCGACAGGCGTCCCCGAAATTAGATAGATGTAGGTACATTTGATGGCATTTGGTCCCTACGTGGACGCAGATGAATTGAGTTAATGCGCGAGGTCACTAAGCAAAATGATTAAATTTGTGTAAAACTTATGCTGAATCCGATGGATCTATATTAAATACTAGCAATCGTGGAAAGTTAAAAACCATAACATAGTCTTTTGATAACCATAAAAATGGTGAAATTGGTAATATATGATTATTGAATAACTATTACCGTTTATTCAGCACACGCAAGCTTTAAATTTTGCAGTTTTCGCAATATTTTTTATTGCTGCTCCTCTCCTATTCATCTCGGCGTGATGTTATATTCGTATAGTCTAAATAGCCTTCCTCGATAAATGGACTATGTTACACTCAAAGAATTTTTCAAATCGGTCCAGTAGTTCCTGAGATTAGCGCGTTCAAACAATCAAAGAAACTCTTCAGCTTTATATATTAGTATAGATGATATAATAATGATAAGAAAAACCCTGTTTTTCATCCGGAAACAGTATTTACGTACAATAAATAATAAAGTCGTGATTAAAATTAATATTATCCATATACATATATAAAAGAATGCCTTGTGGTATCCGGTTGAGTAGAATAGACCGCCCTCATTTCTTACCAAAGTGTCGTAAAAAGTGACTAAGTTAAGTTGACGTCGGGCAGGCGGCCGGTCGTAAAATAACTATCCAAAACATGTAACATGTTTTAAATATATGTAACGATATGTTTTGTTCTATATAGGCTATAAAAAATGTTATTTTTTCTTTCTTTTCCTTTTATGTATTTGTGTGCAATAAAGAGTATTTCTATTATATTCAAAACATGTGTGGACCTCACTTTGAGTGGGATAATGGGGAATTATGATACATATATAAAAGAGTAAGTTCTCTTTGTTTATGTTACTTATAGACTCCGAAACGCGTGCACAGATTTTAATAAAATTTCTTTTAAATGAAATTTATCTTTAGATAAACCCAGATAATAATCCTTTGATGTTTGGTGGCGATTGCAGCATTTTTTGGAACTGCCAATGACGATTTTCTTTTGAGGGGAAGTCGAAAACAGATTTAGTCACATTCAGCCTTATCGCTGATCAATATCAATCGGAGTATTTTTTTTAATGAAAAAAAAACCAGTTTTCAAGAGGTAGTCGTAACCAGATTTAGCCACATTAACGCCGGACGGGCTGATAAAATCAAATGTAAATTGTTCCAGATGTGTTCGCTATGGCCGGTCGGAAAAGCCTCTTCATCTTCCTGATGAACCTCGCCTGGAAGTGTAGGTACAGCATGCCGCTCCTGCTGAGCGGGACAGTGGCCCTGCTGGGACAGGCCTGGATGTTCCAAATAAGGGTGCACACTGTTCACAGGTTGCACGAGAATGAGGTGAGAAATTAAAAATATATTACTACTAATATTGTTAACGCGAAAGTTTGTGAGTATGGATGTATGTTTGTTACTCTTTCACGGCGAATCCGTTGAACTAATATCGATACAATTTGGCACAACTATTCCTTTTAGAATAGTACCACCTTCATTTCTTACCGAGGTGTCGTAAAAGGCGTCTAAGGTAAGTCGACCCACCGTGTGGTATCCGGTTGAGTAAAATAGACCCCCCTTTTTTACCGAGGTGTCGTAAAAGGCGACTAAGTTAGGATGACCCGTTGTGTGGTATCCGGCTTAATAGAATAGTACCACCCTTATATCTTACCGAGGTGTCGTAAAAGGCCTCTAAGGTAAGTTGACCCACCATGTGGTATCCGGTTGAGTGGAATATACCACCCTCATTTCATACCGAGGTATCGTAAAAGACTAAAGTAAGTTGACGTCAGGCAGGCGGCCGGTCATAAAAACGCAGCCAAATCGTGTGACAGCATGTTTATAACATGTTGTGCCGACCCCACTTAGAGTGGGATAAAGGCAGCAGGATGATGATTAATTATAAAATTTGGTGTTTCCAGTTAGCATACTATGATGAAAATGATGATGGGGAAGATTCTTGGGAGACTGAGTCCACGGACTCATGGGAGACCATCGTGGAGGAGGTTGCTTATGTCTGATGGTACATGCACTAAAATATTAACTATGTGATACATTCTTATAATACTGAAGACTGTTAGACCTGTATCTTGAACGTTATTTGGATATACAGGCCTTGTCATATACATAGCGATGATATAGCGTTACTAAAGCGATAATAATTTCGGTGTCTTTGGCATTAAGTTGTGAAATGTATCCATCACTGAAACTAAGTTAGTAAGTAGCGGCCTGTCACTATCCCACTGCTGAGAATAGGCCTCTTCTCTCCGTTTTTGGAGAGAAGGTTTGGAGCTAAGACCTACCACGCTGCTCCAATGCGGATTGATAGGTTACACATATCTCCAGATTTCTCTAGAGATATGCAGGTTTCCTCACGGTGTTTTCCTTCACCGAAAAGCGTGTGATAAATTGCAATTATCAATTAGACACATAAGTTTTAACAGAAAAACTCATTGGTGTCTGCCCGGGTTTGAACTTTAGACCTCCTCGAAAGAGTCGCACGGTGTTACCGCTGCGCTACCACAGCTTATTACAAGTTATTATTAACATAAAGTTAATTTTTTACCGGTTACTAATAATAATCAGCATATCGTCAGTAGCTCGATTTGACAAATTAAAACTGTAAGTTTCAGTGTAGGCTTCATTGTTTTTCATGTATTCAATAAACTAATCCTAAATACTCTTTAAGTCTCGAAAATTTAAAGCTGACTATTCTGAAGAACAATTCAGAAATAGAAATAGTTCAAATAAACTAAATTCGAATCTCATCAGCCTAAAAATGTTTTGATGTTAAATAATTTTGCAAATTTTCGATGAAATTTTTCTTGTTATTCGTTACTTGTAATGTCTTTAATAAGGCAATTTTGCTTTTAATTATCCAAAATGACGGTAAATTTCTGTAAAGTTCAATAAATTCCACTACAAAGTTCACGTGAATAATTATGAAAGTCATTTAATTTTTTTTTCGGAAATTGACATTAAGTAGCAGCATTCCTTATACTTCATCCACTCAGTACCGATATCGTTGGCGACCAGCGACTTTATACAATTGCAGAGATCGGATCGCCGCAATTATAGTCATCTTAAGTCGTTAATATGCACGTCCACCCGCCAATTTTCCAGTCGCCAGCGAGTCGCCGGAGATCAAAGTCACTGTCGTGTAGACCCTACTTTATTCCCGTAAACGTCAGTATCCTCAAAAAAGTCTCGCGAGATTTTTAATTTTTCCTTTACTTTTAACAGTAGCCCAGAAAAAACATTCCCGGGATTCTGCGTCTTGAAAGTTTATTTATTTATTTATTTGTATATGTTCGAAAACGTTTTTGTTATTATTTATCTGCAGCAATAATAATGCCTATAAAAATAAGAGTATAGAAAATTAAAAGTTTGTTACTCATTCCCTGATCAAAAAACTCGATGATCATACTATATCAAAAGATTTAGATTTTATTTTTACAATTAAGTAACAAAATTTTGCCAACTTGCTGACTTAACGTTTCCATGTCAATTTTCTGTTTTTTCCAGTATTTTTTTAAGTATTAAAAATCTTTTACTTAGATTCAATAAACGCAATTATAATAAAAATATTTTGTAGGATTGAAGGTGTGCATTAACAAAACTTTTGTTAAATGTGAATTAAAATTATGAGTTTTTGTCTATGCTCGAATAGTGATTGTCTATGCTTGATCAGGATATGTCATTATATATAGCATAGATAATTACTGTTTGATAAATATGGTAAAGGTCTGGGATTTGTCTATAGGTACATTAGTTCGGAACTTTGGTAAACGTTTTTAAACCTGTATTTGATAATCGAACGTAATCAGTAAATTATCTTTAGTAGCTTATTGGGGTAAGCGGGAACGAACTTATTTAAGGAATTACATGAGGAAAATTGTTTAAGATTTTGGGTATTAGGTAAATTTTAAGTGTAATGTATATCTTGCTGCTTGAGACTATAAACTTTATGTAGGTAGTTGTAATAAATGAACTAAAACTTTAAATATTCAATCAATAAAAATAAGTTATAGGTGTTTATGAAATTATTCGAAACTAGACATTTCTGTATCTAAATTAAGAGTAAAATTCCATTTAAAACTGCTTAATCTAAAGTTCTTTTATAAATTTAATTTATTAATAGTGTCAATTTTAAATTTATTTGAAAAGTTCAAAATTTTCAGTGTTCAAAGCTTAAAATAAATAAAAACTACACGTCAATAGCGCAGGATTCAGACACAAGAATAAAGAACTCATACATACAAAAGTAATGTGAATATATATTTTGCTATAATCCGCGATAAATTCTATCGCGGATCATAGCAAAATAATATTCTCATTACTTTTGTATTATGGACCTCCGCAAAGTAACGCCTAATTCTATAAATTAACTAATACATATATTAACTGTTTGTTACAAAATTAAAAAAGTTCTGCAATATATTCGATTTTATTTTAGAAATCTATATATATAAAAGAAAGTTGGTCTTAGTTACACTATTTATAACTCAAGAACGGATGAACCAATTCGGCTGAAAATTGGTGGAGAGGTTGCTTAGAACCAGGAGACGGACATAGGATACATTTTATCCCGTTCGACCGCATTTATTTTATCCCATCAAGTCACTATAAAACGTGGTACAACAAAAAACGACTATGACATGGAATAACTGTAGTATATGAGTTTAAATGTTCCAAAGATACCAGGAATTCTTCATGGTATAGGGTAAGGGGAATTGTTTTACTCCAAATTTAACGCGTGCGGGCCACGGGCAGTAATGAATAAAACAAAACTACTGGATACATTTTAAACATTTTTTTCACTGAGTGATATATTTTATACCCGTGCGAAGCCGGAGCCGGGCCACTAGTACTTTATAAAACTTATTATAATGATTGAATATTTAAAGTAATTCGTATAGTGACTAATACTTTCTAATAATTTCTTTCATAGTCTTATGAAACAAAAATATACAAAAATTATTATGGGATTTTACATGTTACGAGTATATAGACAACTTATGGTGAACAACATATGCGAATTTTATTTGGATCATTTTTTAGAAACTTATTAACTAACAATGTATGTATGTGAAGGTGGAATCTTGCAAGTTAAATTTGACCCACTTCCCGCTGTCCGATTTAACTGAGTTGCTGTGGCTCTAATCTATCTATCTAATTTCGGGAACGCCTGTCGGTGCAGGGCGGGTGATCAGCTTCTATTCCGGACTATTCCACCCAAAAATATTGCTGTGGCTCAGTCTTATTTCGAATTCCCCCAAACTAAACTCAACAGTTTAAAAAATACTCCGATCGTTATCAAAGTTGTTTTAGTTGTTACAGTTACATCCGTTGGGTCAATTAACAAATATCTGAAAATTTCAATAAAATCGGTCCCGGCTTTTCGTAGTTCAAAAGCGACAAACAGACAAACATTTATTTTTATATATAAGATAAGATCGGCGCTAAGCCGTGTGGTATCCGGCTGAGTAGAATAGACCAATCTCTTTTCTTACCGAGGTGTCGTAAAAGGCTACTAAGGTAAGTTGACCCACCGTGTGGTATCCGATTTAGTAGAATAGACCACCCTCTTTCTTACCGAGGTGTCGTAAAATACGACTAACGTAAGTTGACGTCACGCAGGCGGCCGGTCGTTAAAACGCAGCCAAATCATGTGACAGCATGTTTATAACATGTTGTGCCGACCCCACTTAGAGTAGGATAACAGCAGGAGGATGTGTGTATCAAATTGGCGCCAAGTTTTAAACCTCGCATATGTGGAAGTTCATCTCTTAAAATAGATTTAAATCAATTAGCTTGAAATAAACTCACTCCTAATAAATACTCTTATTTAAAGTTAAATTCCAATAAAAGACAGTATACGAAGTTTAATTTTTTAATTACTTAATGTATGTATTATTTTTTCTTTTAATTGAGTTATAGAATAAATATTTGTTCGATATTGCTTTTATCTGTGGTGTATTTACCACTCGGGGCTGTGTGATAATATACTTATACTAGTTTTTATAAAACTGTGTTTTATTTCGGTCCTAATAAGCGTGTCTAATGTTACTAACCCACTATTGGGCAAAAGGATTACAGCCACCACGCAGGTAACATATTTCGGGGGCAGTCTAAAAATATACAGGTTTCCTCTGGTTCCTTGTACTATCCGTAGTTCCCAAGGTCATATCCGGCTTGAAGGACCAAATGTCCAGATGTAGCGCAAGGTATTAATTATATAGCACCTTATACTCAAATTGCTATCAAAAGACTTGAAAAGGTGCAGGAACGTTTTCTTCGCCACCTTGCCTATAAATACAACATTAAAGTAAAAGGTTATGAAGAGAGGTTCAATTTTTTCAAGAGCAATAGTCTTGAAGAAAGAAGGAAGATTGTTGCAATGATGTTTCTGTTTAAACTTTTTAATAATAATATAGATTGTCCAGAGCTTTTGTCCAAATTCTGTATTAATACACCACGTAGTAATAATCCCCGACGTCCCTGTAAGTTGTTCTACCATAGTTTTAAAAGAACTAACCTAGGTAAATACTCACCCGTGCCACGAATGTCAACATTCTACAATATTTTGGCTGAACAAAAGTGCGAGCTAGACATTTTCCATGATAATTATCTAGAATTTAAACACAAAGTCACGAAACTTGTTTCAGCATCGTAGGAGAGCAATTATAAAAAGAAATTAATAAAATTATTATAATTATTTTAAAGATTCAAATGTATATTATTATAAAACTATTGTTAAGTATTACTTTATGATATTGAGATTGACATTATATATGATATATTATTGACAATTATTGTAAGGTACCTTTAATTATTGAACTCGAATTAATACGAATGACGTGATAACTTTTAATTATTAGAGCATTTACAATGAGATTTGACTAATATAATTTAAGGAATTAAAATGTATCTATTGTTAGTTGTCCAATACATAAATAAATAAATATAGAAATAAAACCACTATTTGAGTCTACATTGGATATTTATATTATAGTAACAAGCTGTATTTGTACTTTGTTCGCGTCCGCTTAATCATTCAAATACCCTCAATATAAGCGTAGGTGTAAAAGCTTAAATTTTACCGAATTTCATCAATATTTTTCAATAGTCGCAGACAGAGAATATGTTTTGCATTGATAGTATTTGTTTGTATAAATATTACTTTACCTTACTTGCCCAGAAGAACAAGAAACTGAATTTGACATTACCATAGACAATTATAACAGATTAAATATATGCAAGTATTATCTTTTGTGTTTAATCTGAGACTGTTGTGAACGCAGCCACAACAAAACTTTTTATATCTGTCAGTCAATCAATTCAAATTTGACAATTCACTACCTTGCAACGGACTTACTGGCTGCCTAACTACACGGACTTGCTTTTTTTTTATGTCAGGAAAACCCATTATGGGTCATCACCGCCCGACGGGGACGAGCGGCGGGTATGTTGGACTCGCACCGACTAAAAACCTGACAGTGCTCCACCACGCTGCTGGTGGCGGGGACCTATGAAGACATTGCCCCCATCCCCGCCAGCAGCAGCTCTGTACCCCGGAGAGCGCCACCTCCGGGTCGGGGCCTCTCTAAACAGTGGCCCCTCCCTCCGCTAATCGATGCATCGGGAGCACCAGATGCATCGACCGCCTCGGGGAACCGCTACCTTTACCAAAACTGACGATTAAAACTGAGAAAAAGACTACACCATTTTATTATTACCAGAGCCCAAATATCTTCACAACATCTAAGAAGAAACTGGGACTAGACACAACAAAAGTTAACCATAATGATTGTCAATTTATTTACAAAATTTACAGGAATCCTATGAAAGTATAAGTATACTTTGGTCCTATTCCGTAAGTCGATAATACAAAGCTTGCCACTGCTCCAAGAATACGAAAGTGAGAATAGTAATCGGTCCTATTTTGGCGTAAGTGGGTATGAAACCGCTCCACAAACCAGTCACCCCTTCATTCTTGATAATACTTCCCAAAACTTGAAACTGACTGGTTCCTTTTGCTGCATTTTGTACTCTGTAATCAACATAATTTACTTTACTAGTAGCGGGTTGACCTGTTTTTTAAAATGCTGTTAATGGCAAAGCTAAAATTGATCGCGGAATTTAATGTAGAATTTTATACCCAAACCCACAAATGACTTACGTACCTTTGCAAAGCGCAAAGCAGGAGCTGCAAGCTTATGTCGGTTCCTACTTTGTCTATTATATACATCACCTATCGCTTTGTTATTATTTATATTTTAATGAATAAAAATTATACATTATGGCTTTTAAGGAAAATAATTAATTGTATAGCATTTCTTTACCCTTTTTGTACTTGAGCACGAAACTTACCGAGTCTTTACAATGTCAGGTGGTAAAGATGCAAACGTAGTTGTGAAGCCAGATATTAAGGAGGCGAAGAAATGTAGCACAATGCCATCGCCAAAAGTTGGCAGCAGCATCTCACGAGCCTATAAAGTAACGGCCTATTACTATCCAGCGGGATAAAAACTCCAATGTTGATTGACATATATCCCATAAATGTTTTTAAAACATGCTGGTATCCTTGCGATGTTTGCCTTTATCAAAAATAGCGTGATATATCAATAATATCAATATCGTAAATATCAATCTATACTTATTATAAAACAAAGTCCCTAAAAGCTGTGTGATCGATTTTCTCAAAATCTACTAAACAGATTTTTCTACAGTATTCAATAAAAGACAGAGCAATTCTTTCGGAAGGTTTAGGCTACCAGTACAGTACGGGTTCATGTAAATTGTGTTAAAAAGGTGTAAAAGAAAAAAAACTCGCTTGCTCGGGAGTAAGCGAGTAAAACTCGGGAGCTTTAGTCGCGTGCACCGCGTATACCAGCAGAGATAAACTAAGGTAATGTACTAGAGAATTGTAGATCTACTAAAATACTACAAAAAAGTCCACCACAGCATGTCTCTATCTCTTATAGTTAGGTCACAAAAACTAATATGTTCAAATTTTCAATTTGGGAAAAATTTCCACGAGGTCGAAGCGGCTTGCTGACATAAAACATTAAATGACAAAAGAGATGGCTAGGAGAAGTATGACATGCATATAAAAGGAGTAGCGCCAGAGTTGACGAATTATAGGAGGGAATAGAATAGAAAAACATAATGTGCCGACCACTTAGAGTGGGATAAGGGCAGGAGAATTATGATAAAGTAAATTTACGTACCTGTGCATAAGTGCCAAGTTGAGCGGCATTTACGATCATAGCCCTGGTAACAGTAGCACTTGCTCCACGAAGCAATGTTGAGGCCCCTTCCTCAGAAATAATTCTGTAAATAATGCAAATTTTGTTTCAAATCTCGAGAACTTTCCAAGGGAAAATTCTAGCAGACATGCACTTTCGCTTGGTACTGGTGTTGTTTAATGTAACGTAACATAATAGAAATATTTATTAGCGTATATTTTACTCTTCAAAATTTAATTTTTTACGTGTGACTAATTCCACTCTACATTTAGCATTAAATGATATGTTCAATTTATTTTATCGCAGATTATAGCAAAATGATTTTGTTATTACTGTTATATTATGCTATTATTTATTTATATACAAATTTACATTATATTTTTCAATATTTTCTATACAAAATGAATACAAAAAACATTAAAAAATATAAAAAAATTGTTGACCACAGGGAGCGGAGAAAGTTAATCAAGCTGCCGGCGGTAGGACTCCAGACTGAGGAACCTCCTCACAATTCGTGCCGTCTCTAGCAAAATAGTCTTTTGTATTATTATTATTATGGTTCTCCGCAAAGTAACGCCTTCTATCAATTATTTAAATAATTTACCTTTTTACAAGCATTATAATATTTTAACCGATTCCTTTGAACTCAATCTTGACCTACTTTGGACGGACAAATTTAATTTAAACTCTTTACAACTGAGTCAAGAACTGGTAGAAATATGATAATATAAATAATTTGAAGTTTTTTAAAACTATATTTATTTAATTCAAAGATCGCAGTGTCCATACCTCGATATAGCATTGAAGACGTTCTTATAGTTGCGTCGCTGCTCCTTCGGCAGTCTGCCATCCGCCGTCATCCGGATCAGAGCGACCTCAGCCGGGTTGCCAACGAACGCACCAATCCCGCCGGCTATCATGCCGATCACTAGCTTTACCGGGAAACTTGGCACACCGTAGGATCTGGACAAAATAATACCCTATTTCTCAAAAATATTACCAAGCACAGAAAAGAGGGCATTGTAAAATACACGGCAAACGACATATATTTCAAAGATGGTGTGCTATTTCCCCTGAAGGTATAAAAATACATTATATATTCTTCTGTCTAAAGGAACTTTTAACAGTGATAACTTGTATGGCATAAAAGTTTGTCACACAGCTTTGATCTCATGCGATAGTAATTGACAAACACTCCATGTTTGAGAACATAAAACGGCCCTGACAATTCCTGGTTTTAAGAACCACCCATTTGAAGATCGTGACACAGTCATATCAATTTAAGAATAAACACACAAATACACATATAGCGAATATTACGATTGTGGAAATTCATACAGAATATTCAAACCTTATAATACAATATTAAAGAGTAGTGATAGTTTAAGTAGTTTCTAATCAACAGCTGGGTAAAGGCCTTTTTGAGACAGAAAGCTTGGAGTTTAGACCTACCAGATGCAGGTTTGCTTACAATGTTTTACGATTTTGTTGCCGTCCGTTGTTACCGTTATATGTTGCTATTACCGAAGGAACAACAATAATGATTATATGTTAGTGCGGTATATACTCCTCAATCGTAACAAATTACATCTATATTGCACAGTGGACTAGCCGTGAAAGCGTAACATTAAGGCAAAACTGCAGATCACCTCAGTTAAGGCTAGCACGGATTTGATTAAAATTATAGTGTATACAATTTGCGAACTTTGTGTAGTAGTCGTTCATGCTATTGTAACAGCCCAATCTCGCGGTCGTGTATGTGGCCTGTCGGAACAACGCCGCTGAGAGTCCAGTGTAGAAACCCCGGATGCCCTCCTTCTTCAGGATGCCAGACACTGTCGTCATGACCGATTTGTCGCCCTTAGGTCCGGACAGTTGCATCCTAGTTTTCACCAAGTCTGCCGGTTGTACCACGCTTATACCCATCATGCTGGAATAATTACAATAACAAATGGTTTATCAGCTTACATAAAGGTTTAAGGGATTAGTTCCGGGGTGGGGTAGGGGTCCTTTTTACATAGAATTCAGATTAGCTTGACCACATTACTTTCGAATATTCGACTGTATACTATTTTTTTTACGTATCCCTACCACTCCAATGGATTATTTGATAAATGGATCATTCTAGCTCCATTGGACTGCTATACAAACGGTATATCCGACGCTACAGGAGTTGAGTATTCAAAAAAATATGACCGAAGAAATCTGAAGCAATACCTAAATGACTTACTGGCTAAATTACTTGACTGGGATTGGAAGTGTCTATGTTATATCAGCTACCAATTTAAACCACGGATTTCCTCCACAATAGCGAGGTGCAAGTTATGGAAAGCTAAAATAAAGTTTCTCAACGCATTCATCAAGCGTTTTACTCCAGATTTACGAACCGTCACAATACTATCGATTAGTTTCAAATTAAAATTAAAATTCTAAAACCTTTATTTGTGACCTTAACTGAAATATAAAAAACAATACAAAGAATTTAATAATTTTTTTTATATAATTTTCACAATTAAACTTTATCAAAGTGACATTGTCGAGAAACAGGATATAGTTAATGTTAAATAATCATCATCTTCCTGCCCTTATCCCACTCTAAGTGGGGTCGGCACAACATGTTATAAACATGCTGTCACATGATTTGGCTGCGTTTTTACGACCGGCCGCCTGCCTGACGCCAACTTACCTCAGTCGTATTTTACGACACCCCAATAAGAAAGAGAGTGCTCTATTCTACTAAACCGGATACCACACGGTGGGTCAACTTACCTTAGTCGCCTTTTACGACACCTCGGTAAGAAATGGGGTAGGTCTATTCTACTCAGCCGGATACCAAACGGAGGGTCAACTTACCTTAGTCGCCTTTTACGACACCTCAGTAAGAAATGAGGGTGGTACTATTCTAATCAGCCGGATACCACACGGCTGAGTTAATGTTAAATAATCTTAATTAATAAATCGTCTTGTTTGATTAAATGTAATCCAATTTTGTTCCCTTTCTCAAATTGTTTATACAAACTGTAGGCTGTAGACTTTTGACTAATATGAATTTCTATATATCTACAAATCCTAACGCAAATTTTAAACAACTGTCAGTAACTCACCCGCTGAGTCCTCCAAAAGCAAAATTAAAACCTCCCGGTATAGGTTTTCGCGCAGGCTTTTTGTCTCCCATGACGATACCAACTATACGCTATTTAAGTTTTCTTTCCTATTTCTATTTATAAAACTATGCTCTCAAGATATTCATCTCCATTTTTGTGTTTTTCAATTCTGTCAGAATTGACTCAAGGGTTTGTTTGTCAAAATTATATTATGCCAGTGCAACTTGGCTCTTTTGATATACTACCTGTTTACAGACATACATAAGCCAAACTCAAAACAATTGATTTACCCAAAGGCGTAATATTCCAATGAATACAGATCGCCTGGCATACCAACTTAAGTGATATTGGATATACTCGTAATACTTAATTAAAGAGATCTAGCCGTGTGGTATCCGGCTGAGTAGAATAGACCACCCTCATTACTTACCGAGGAGTCGTAAAAGGCGACTAAGGTAAGTCGACCCTCTGTGTTGGTATGCGGCTGTGTAGAATAGACCACCCTCATTTCTTACCGAGGTGTCGTAAAAGGCGACTAAAGTAAGATGACGCATCGTGTGGTATCCAGCAGGTTTAGTAGAATAATCCACCCATTTTCTTACAGAGGTGTCGTAAAATACGACTAAGGTAAGTTGACGTCCGGTCGGTCGTAAAAACGCAACCAAATCATGTGACAGCATGTTTATAATATGTTGTGCCGACCCCACAGAGTGAGATAAGGGCAGGAGGATGATGACTTAATTTAAGAGATCACAAATATACGTTTGTAATGGTTTACCATTAAAATGAACGTATATTTGTGATAAAAAATATTTTAACTGAAAGGAAACGGTAGAAGGTAAATGGGAAAACAGGAATAAAAAGACATATTTCAAGCTAAAACGTATTTTATTTTAATCATGTACAGATATTTATTTATATAGAGCATCCTATCCTTAATATCCGAGATATCACCATTGATGCACCCATTCTTCAGTGTAATCTTGCTCTAGGACGTATCTCCTGTAAAATATACATATCCATTTTATTATACAAATGTCAACTTGACAAGGGATACGCCGTGTGGTATCCGGCGGTATAGAATAGTACCACCCTCATTTCTTACCGAGGTGTCGTAAAAGGCGACTAAGGTAAGTTGACCCACTGTGTGGTATCCGGTTAAGTAAAATAGACCACCCTATTTCTTTCCAAGGTGTCGTTAAAAATCGTTAGGCGGCCGGTCGTTAAATACGTAGCTGAATTATGTGACAATATATTTATAACATTCTGTGCTGACCCCACTTAGAGTGGAATAAGGGCAGGAAGATGATGATGTCAACTTGAGGGAATAACCTCCACTTCTTGATATAATTATCACTATTATAATTTTTTCTTCTTTCGAATTGAAAATATGCCTTTAGCCAAAAGGGCTTTACAGCCGAAATTGTGGAATGTGGAGAGTACAGCAAAGAAACTTAAAAAGCGTTGGGGAACATCATCCTAAAGCTGCCTCCTCTGAGATCAGACTACGGTTAAGCGCGACGTGTAGTTGAGGGTTGGTGGTATGACTGTGAATAGCCTCCAGTAAAATCTATTATCACATCAAATATCCCGTGACAAGTATACGTAAACGAGATTTGAAGATTTAATAATTTTAGAAATATATACTTAAAAGTGTAAGCAATTACAGCGCAGATTTAAACTGTTAGCTGCGAGACGACGTACCTAAGGTGTTAGCTTGAATTGAGGCACCGAACCGCATGGCAAATACAGCTTAAATCCTAAAGTATAGCTTAACCACTGGTAGGAAAACGACAGGCGTTGACTAAATCTGTCACCTCCGAGAAGGCGGCGTGCTCGGCGTGGACGGTGACCCTGGAGTGCGTCGTGGAGGAGTAGCATCTCCGTGCGCCCCGGGCTGTCTCCGCGCCACCTCGCCCAGCAGCGACAAGCATGAAGCTGACAGGCGTTGACTGAAATTCTGGTAAAAATTAAAGATTCAGGTTACAGGATTTCCCAAAAAACACTAATCATTATTTCGTTATTATCAGCAACAAAAGAAAACTCGTCCTTAAGACCAAAGCATACACGTTGGACTACACGCCTCACAGGGCAGGTGGTATGACAAGGTAATGCAATTTTTGAAATATCTTTCACTGTTATTTTAGCGTACAAATCTGTTAAACGGAGTGTGGTGAACTAGATTTGTTCTGGTCCTATGCTTCCCTTTCTAACCATGCCATGATAATTCCAGGAAGAGAAATTTACTTTTCTTAGTTCGATGGCATAACTCAACAATTTGTAAAAGAAATCAGAAACATGCAATCATGAACGATGAGGATTAAAAAAATACTTTTAATGCGCTTACCGGCAAGCAAGAGCCTTTCATCTCTCGTAAATCGATCTTTCTGAACAGCTCACAGATAACCAAGTCGTGTAGGCTGGGTGGACGCGCACTGAAGATGATCTCAATGATTTCCACTACCTGGTAACATGAATAAAAGACTAAAATAGAAAAACAGTTTTCGAAGATAGATCTCTTTAAATTTCAAAAAATAAATACACAGTATTTTGACGAAGACGAATCAGGACTAACCACAGCTAAACCATCTACTTTTACTATACGTCGCCGTAAACCATAGTGCAATATCACAGGAGGCACTTAGTACTCTCCGACTAATATTCTCCGCGTATTTGTACCTTTCAAGCAGCTCGTACATTCAGCAATTCTTTTTAAAGCTAGCATATTGTCCTATCGGAAAAAGTGGTTTATCCAATAAAATAATGATAAAATGGCATGCTCACTTGAGTATAGTTGTTGACGAGTTCCGGTAATAAAGTGAGATCAGTTTCTACGCCGGCGCACATCTCGAAAAGCACGTGGCCCAGAAGCAAGGTCTCCGCGTGCTCGAGGGAGCCCGAGCGCGCAGGCGGCCGAGGAAGGGCCCCAATTAGAGTATTCTCCAAGCCACAGATTCTATTCAGGATAGATGACTTTTTGTAAATATTGTTTAGTAAAGTAACAACTATTAAACTGAAACAACTCGTAGAACTTATATAAAATCCAAACACTTTTATTCCACACCAATTATTTAAAAAGAGTCAATGAAAAAGGCAATCTCACGGTGAAATCTAAGGTGTTCTATTTATATATACGTTAAAAATTAAAATATACTTACATAAATCTTACAGTTAGTAACTGACTTTAATGTTGAAGGAAAAATTTCCAACTTCAAGTTGTATTAGAATAGATATAGGCAGAATATTCGAATACCGGATAGCATTACTATACTCACCTCGCCACTCCGTTCTGTACCATCACATTCCCGGTATGCAAATGCCGGAACGGCGGGAATCCTTTTTCTTTGAGAAACAACAGCCCCTCCAGCATCTGCCGGCCGAACCTCGCCACCTGTGTGGGAGGCAGACCAGTACCAGGCGAATCGTATTTCCGTCCGTACTCCTCGCTCCACGTACTCTGTAAAAAAAGGTGAAAAACCGCCTATTACTCTCCCACTACTGGGAATAGGCCTCTTCTCTCCGTTATTGGAAAGAAGGATTGGAGATAAGACCTACCACGCTGCTCCAATGCAGATTGGTAGGTTACACATATCTCCAGAATTCTCTAGAGATATGCAGGTTTTATTATGTTTTACTTCACCGAAAAGCGTGTGATAAATTATCAATTAGACACATAAGTTTTAGCCGAAAAACTCATTGGTGTTCGAACCCGTAACCTCCTCGAAAGAGTCGCACGATGCTACCGCTGGGCTATCACAGCTCGTACTCTCTAATTAATAATAATTTGTCAAAGACCACTGACTTAAAAATTAATAAATATATAAATATATGGGACACTTACACACACGGTCGTCCGTCCCCAAAGTAAGTAACTCAATATTTGTGTTATGGGTGGCAGACAACAGGTGAATATATACATATATAATTGTTAAATACATACTTAAATACAAATATACACCCAGGCTCAAAAGACCAACAAATTCATTGAAAGAAAATGTTGGCCCTCGGCGGGAATCAAACCCGCGACCCGCGGAGCTGAAGGCAGGGTCACTACCCACTGCTCCAACGAGCCAGCGAGAATTCTAGATCATTCATCTCATTACCATCTGTATTAAAATATTTCTGCTTTATCAACCAATGGACGTCCAATGCTGGACAATAGTACTCTCCAAGGGATCTTCACATCACAGGATCTTGTGTCACATGGATCCAGGGGCCGCCTACGATCTTTTGAGGTCATGAATCTACCAACGCTGCGATTTCACCATTCTACCACAAGATCAATGTCCATCAGAAGAACTTATACAATTATTAGTCTCCTTTAAAGTGCTGGTATTATGTCTTACAGATGATCGCAAAAGCGAGATGTGACAGATAGGTATTGCTATATGTGGTCACTAGTTCTTTTAAATCAGAAGAAGTCTGATATGTTAAAGTAAAGAAACTTCGAGAACACTTTTTTAAATTATTACACCGCCATCACCTGAATACCACCCTCATTTCTTACCGAGGTCGTAAAAGGCGACTAAGGTAAGTTGACCCACCATGTGGTATCCGGTTAAGTAAAATAGACCACCCTCTTTCTTACCGGGGTGTCGTAAAATACGGCAAAGGTAAGTTGACGTCAGGCAGGCGGCCGGTCGTAAAATACGTAGCCAAATCATGTGACAACATGTTTGTAACATGTTGTGCCGACCCGACTTAGAGTGGGATGGGGCAGGAGGATGATGATCACCTCAATTCTTTTTCTTCGTCTAATTGGTTGAGGTGTTCTGCTCAATACAATACACAATGGGGTTTCAATCCGCTTAAATCCAAGGCTTTCCTCCTAGTTCTTTGAGTCACCAATTTCTGCCTACCTACCAAGTGGTAGGTCTACGTGCCTAATGCATACCTTGTAAATGAGATCCTTCAAGCTGCCCTGCGAGCTGTAAGGCAGCACAGCTAGCGCATGCCCGTTGCACAGCTCGATGTCTAACACCGGGTAGATATAGGGGTGGTGTAGGGCGCGAAAAAGCTCCATAATTAGCGTTCGAGATTTCTCGTTTGGTTCAATTGGGCACTTGTTCGATAGAGGCATCTGGGTAAAGTAAAGTTTATTCCATTACAAGTGAAGAAACGGCCTGTTACTATCCCATTGCTAGACGTTTCGCAACACCCTCCACATGGTGTGTTAGGCGTTTCGTCTAACATACAACACAAGAATCATCTAGTTTTATAGTTTTGCCGGTATAGTTACCCATAACATCAGATAAAACGGCAATTCGAATAATATTAATTGCATTGCGTACTGGAAATATGGGATTGGATATTTGGGATGGGATAAATATAGACTATATGTTCCGAGTAACTCCTGAAAATTAAAAAAAGTGAAAGTAGACTAATGCCCGATTTCACCGACATCCCTTACAATTTAAGAGACCGTTATGTATATTTTTTAGACGTTCAGAAGACTATTTTCGTTTCACCAACATTTAGAGGTCACTTAATCGCTTAGGCGACTCTTAAATTTGAGGAGTTTATTATCGACCCCCTTAAACTGACACACAACTTTGATAATTTAGAAACTATTGACAATATTTTTAACTTAAATAGAAGTCGTAGTAGATTTTACCTTATCTTTAGAGGAAAAATATAGAAATAACCTGTTTTCTTAATAAATACGTATATGCAGTCAAAATATTCGTGTAATATAAATAAATATATATTAAATATAATAAAAATTGTTTTAAATAAATCATGATGGATTTATTTGATACGTGATTCAGTTAGTTTCTACTCTATGGTTTAGATAAATTAAATTAATACAATGATAGTGATAGTTGTGTAATAATCCCTACTTTATATACTAACCAGGACGAGCAGCCGATCGGCTTTAATAGAATTATCGTGTACTGCGAACCAATGCTTGCTGACACGCGAGCCTACTTGGTTCAGACACGCTACCATGTCATATCTGAAAATTGAGAACAAGATTATAAAGTAATGTAATGTAACGGCCTGTTACTATCCCACTGCTGGGCATAGGCCTCTTCTCTCTGTTTTTTTTTTTTGGAGAGAAGGATTGGAGCTAAGACCTACCACGCTGCTCCAATGCGGATTGGTAGGTTACACATATCCCCAAAATTCTCTAGAGATATGCAGGTTTCCTCACGATGTTTTCCTTCACCGAAAAGCGTGTGATAAATTGCAATTATCAATTAGACATATAAGTTTTACTAGAAAACTCATTGGTGCCTGCCCGGGGTTGAACCCTAGACCTCCTCGAAAGAGGCGCACGGTGTTAGATTATAAAGTAATTAATTGGAAATATAAAGTAATTAAGCGAAAATCTATAAAACAAAAGGAATAATAATATTATTTTGCTATAATATGCGACAAAGGAAATTCAAAATATTCTTTATTCAAATAAACTTGTAAACAAGTGATTTTGAATCATCATCTCTACTGCTGGTTTGGAAAGCTGTTCTTACCTAGAAGAACCAGCAAGAAACTCGATTTTTTTTTTTAAAACAGAGAAAACAATAAATAACATCAAAGTTTTGTTTCCTTCGCACTTGTTGTAATACTTTAGTCTCTCGATCAAGGTTATGCATTACATACGAAATGTAATGAAATGGGGTACGGTCATTCACCCATATCATGTATATTTTATTCAAAACGTAAAATAATTCCTGTCGCTAAATTACTGTACTAAATTAACTGAATTTTTTCAAATAATAACCGCTTACCTCGGTGTATGTGATATGTATTCGTTACAAATCGCCCACGCAATTGAACTCTCCATCGAACGCTCTGTGTGTCTGTCAATACATAAATATTTGTATAGTTTTTATTTCGGTTTTGCTTTATACTATTTTGTATTTTTCGTGAATAAAGAAAACTTAAATATTGTAAATACCAGCCTGTTTATATCCCACAGTTAGGTAAAGGCCAAAAAAGAAAGAAAAAGTAAAGAAAGATAGTGGAAAGAAACTAGCTTTCCTTTTTTTTAGAAAACAAAGGTTGGTGATTAGGCTCACCAGGCCGTACCAATGTGAATAGAATAGAATAGAAATATACTTTATTGTACACCATAATCCTGTTATACAAAAGAAAAATAGTTTGAACATAAAACATTTTTATATACATGATTAAGACACAATGGGCGGCAATACAATGTGGTTTGCGAATGGGGATATACAGGTTTCCTCACCGATGTTTTCCTTCACCGAAAAACGGTGGTAATTTATATATTAAGCAAGTTAACTTAAAGTTAACTTAAAAGCTGTGATAGCCCAGTGGTGACACCGTGCGGTTGTTTCGCGGGATGATGACTTCAAAACTCCAGGTACCAATGAGTTTTTCTGTTAAAACTTGTGTTTAATTGATAATTGCAATTTATCACACGCTGTTCGGTGAAGGAAAACATCGTGAGGAAACTTGCATATCTCTAGAGAATTCAAGGGATATTTGTAGCTTACCAATCCGTATTGGAGCAACGTCTGTCAAATGTCTTAGCTCTAATCTTTCTTTCTAGAAAGGAGAGAGGAGGCCTATGTCCAGCAGTGGGATAGTAAAAGGCCGTTACTTTTAAAATTTTTAGACTGTGGAATATTAAACTTCTAGCATGCTTATTTAAAGCTGTATAAAGTTCGTGAGTTCAGCCAGTAATTATTATAAACATAAGTTTGATGTGTCATAAAAGGCGACTAAGGAAAGTTGACTCACAGTGTGGTATCCGGCTGAGTAGAATAGACCAACCTCATTTCTTACCGAAGTGTCGTAAAAAGTTACTAAGATAAGTCGACCCACATGTGGTATCCATCTGAGAAGAATAGACCACCCTCATTTCTGATAGAGGTGTCGTGAAATACGACTAAGGTCACGTTGACGTTAGACAGGCGGCCGATCGTAAAATACATAGCAACATCATGTGACAATAGTTTATAAATTGTTGTGCCGACCCCACTTAGAGTGGGAGGATGATGATAAGTTAAATGAGAAAACTTACTTGGGAGAAGCTTGGTCCGAAGGCGAAGATTTACCGGTTCCCATGATTGACTTGTTGAACAAAAGTTTGGCCAACGAATCAATTTTCTGCGACACCAATGGCGCACGTTCCGAATTCTCCTCTACAAATTAATATTATTATTAAATAGCATTCAGGAATTTACACGACGTCTTTCCGTCCAAAATCTTACTAATCTATACTAATATTATAAAGAGGAAAAATTTGTATGTATATTTATAATGTTTTCACACAAAAACTACTGGACCGATTTGAACAATTCTTTTACCATAAGAAACCTGCATCTTACTGAGCAACATAGGCTATATTACATTTTCAAAAAATAGGGATCCGTAATAAAAGTGTAATAAGATGTAAAAAATTAAAATTATATATTATAAATGCCGCGGGATATTATTATAAATGCGAATGTCTGTGAGTATGGATGTATGTTACTCTTTCACAGAACCAATATCAATGAAATCTGGCACAATTATTCCTTATACACCGGGGTAACATATAGGCTATAGAAATCCTGTTAATTCTACAGGAATACGATGCCATTGAAAAGCGCCATCTATTATCCACCACACAGCAACAGTCCACGAAAACGATGTTGCATGTAAAAGTTAGTAATTTATATGACCTCTTTATATTTTCTTCAACTTAATATAGGAACATTTTTTAACGTATGTTCTAAGTCACCAAACACATTTAACTGATAGAACGACTGTGATATCATTTCTATAACTATTAATAAACTATTAACATCGATTGATACATACAAGACTAGTAATATTCCGCGGTTTCACCCACGTAATGTTTATTCTTTACACCTCATTACATATTTATAACGGATCCATATTTTTTTAAATGTAATATAGCCTATGTTGCTCAGTTGCGGCCGCGTAAACCAACAAAACACTACATATTATAAAACAAAGTCGCATTCTTTGTCCATATATCCCTATGTACGCATAAAACTTTAAAACTACGCAACAGATTTTGATGCGGTTTTTTTAATAGATAGAGTGATTCCAGAGGAAGGTTTGTACGTATAATAACATTCAATACGGAGTAGAGAAATACTGTAATTTTCGAGGTTTCTGTAAATAATTACATTTTTTTCCGCTTACATTGCAAACGCAGGCTAAACCCTACGAGATTTATCAAAATGATGTACTAAGTATTTGTACACCTTGAAAAGCTCTACAGAAAAGTCCGCGATGGTATATGTCTATCTCTTATGGATAACCCACAATAGCATTTTTTGTCATTTATTTTTTACGAAAAATAATGCCTATTCCAAAGATAGCAGGAAATTGTTTTAGTATAGGGAGAGGAAATTGTTTTTCTCCGAATTTAACGCTTGCGGGCCACGGGCAGTAATGAATAAATCAAAACTACAGGATCGATTTTAATCATTTTTTTTTTACACTGACTGACATGGGATATATGTATATTTTATACCCGTGCGAAGCAGGGGCAGGCCGCTAGTATACACTAAAGTTTTGTACTAGAGAATTGTAGATCTATAAAAATACTACAAAAAAGTTTACGATAGCATGTCTCTGTCTCTTACTGTTGACTCACAATAACTACTTTTATGTTTAAAATTTCAATTAGGGAAAATTTTTGTGACACTGATTTTCACGCGGGCAAAGCTGCTGGTACAGCTGGTAATATAATAAATAAATATTCCTAGATCGAAAGATCATTCTTATCGATTGATTGAATTTAAATGCGTTAAAAAACACCGATTTCATTACAAACATCATTTGTTATTGATAATTAAAATACAATCAGCACCGCGGTCAAGTAGTTATTTATATGTAAAAATTAATATTTGTTACTTCGAATAATTTATAGAATTAGGCGTTACTTTGCGAAGATTCTTAATACAAAAGTAATAATGAAATTGTTTTGCTATAATCCGCGATGAAGTTAAATAGATAATATATAATATCTGGGTGACCTGGATTTATGATATCTGGGTGGTAATTTTTTACAAAAAAAAAATTTAAAAAAAAGAAAAAAACAATTATTTAGTTGGGATCGATCCTTGGCACTCACATTTCTCGAGGCTGCCCGCTAACCGAATAAGCTATGTCGACTTAACAGTTAATGGCGAAAATTCAATTCAATATAAATGTTAGTGTTTTTTAATGCCCAAAAATAGGGATAAAACAATATTTTTTTTACATAAACCTATCTAGATCAATTTTTCTTCCCCAAAACCTCCTACATGTTGAATTTCAGAAAAATCGTTGGAGCCGTTTCCGAGATGCGGAAAATATATATATATATACAAGATTAACTCATTTAAATATTAAGATAACTAGCGGCCTGCCCCTGCTTCGCACGGGTATAAAATATATAGCCCATGTCACTCAGTGAAAAAAAACATTACTGCCCGTGGCCCGCACGCGTTAAATTTGGAGAAAAACAATTCCCCTCTCCCTATACTAAGAAGATCTTTGGAATATCTAAATTCATATACTATATATTTACTTATTTATTTTTACAATTAATTACAGAATATCTTTATTTACAACATTCACAGCTTCCTTCATACAAAGGGATATATGGACAAACAAAGAATGTGACTTTGTTTTATATTATGTAGTGATGCTAAATGTACAGTGGACTATCCGTTTTCATACCTGATACAATCAGGTTTCGTAAACAACAGAAGTCCGCGATACCATATATCTAACTACTATAGTTATGCCAATATAACTACTGGACTACTTACTAACTTATTGGATTCTCTGCCATGAGATTTGTATGTACGCGGGTGAAACCAGGGATATTACTAGTGTATTTATAAAATTAAATAAACTTATAATTAAAAAGAACTGCCGTGTGGTATCCGGCTGAGTAGAATAAACCAACCTCATTTTTTACCGAGATGTCGTAAAAGGATACTAAGGTAAGTTGACCCACCGTGTGGTATCCGGCTGAGTAGAATAGACCAACCTCATTTCTTACCGAGGTGTCGTAAAAGGCGACTAAGGTAAGTTGACCCACCGTGTGGTATCAGGTTTAGTAGAATAGACCACCCTTTTTGTTACCGAGGTGTCGTAAAATTCGACTGAGGTAAGTTGATGTCAGGCAGGCGGCCGGTCGTAAAAACGCAGCCAAATCATGTAACATGGTTATAACATGTTGTGCCGACCCCACTTAGAGTGGGATAAAGGCAGGAAGATGATGATGAATTAAATAAACAAATATATGGGACACATACACACACGGTCGTCCATACCCAAAGTAACATAATACTTGTGTTATGGTAGACAGACAACTGCTGAATATATACTTATATTCAGTTATGATTATAATTAAAAACAAATAAATTAAAAGATACCTTCGCTTTCCTCTTTGTCTGTAGACACGGAGCGTATGCGGAAAGCATCTCTTTTGTTAGCAGCGGCAACAGACTCTGGGTTCAATTCCGCTGCAGATTGTGCTCTGCGACAGGCCCGTCGTTTCTTCTTCCTATAACTGGACCTCGACCTTTCCTGGTAGAATCTATCGTGGCCCGTGGTCTCTGGTTCTTTCTGTTCTTTACTCTCACTCGATTTTATATGTTGGTATAAATTGAACATTTTGAAGGTCAATATCCTACAAAAATATAGAGTTACAAGCAATCGCCAGCGTGGAGTTTACTTAGAACAAGGTAAGTTTTCAATTTTGCCAATATTTTTTATTCGCAATATTTTTTATTGCTGCTCCTCTCCTATTCATCTTAGCGTGATGTTATATAGCGTGTGTAATATAGTATTTTGATAACCATAAAAGTGGTTAAATTGGGTTAACCCTAAAAACTAGACATATGCTGTCGCGGACTTTTATTTGGAACTTTTAGAGGGGAACAATTTTGTAGTACATGATTTTTGAATAACTATCACCGTTTACTCAGCGCACGCAAGGGGAGCTTTAAATTTTACAGTTTGCGTAATTTTTTTTATTGCTTCTCCTCTCCTATTCATCTTAGCGTGATGTTATATATTATATACCCTTCCTCGATAAATGGACTATCCTACACTCAAAGAATTTTTCAAATCGGTTGTGTAGTTCCTGAGATTAGCGCGTTCAAACAATCAAACTCTTCAGCTTTATATATTAGTATAGATCAGTGATTCTCAACCACTGTGCCGCGGCACTTTTGTGTGCCGCCAAATTTTGCAAATATATAATAATGTTAATATTATTAAATTATATCATTAAAAAAAATATATTTTTATTATTAGCTTGTAATTAATCCCGTAATAAACGTTTAATTATTATTGTAGTATATAGGTATTAGTTTATTTCGTATATTATAATTTTTGTCATAAACTATTTATGCAGTGGGTTGTAAGTAAATAATTTTTATATTTTTCTTTGCGTGCTGCCATATTTTGAAATCATTAAATATGTGTCGCAACAATAAAAAGGTTGAGAATCACTGGTATAGATTATAATAGAGAAAGGGAGTATTATATAGAGTAGGATAATAGACTAGGCAGGCCTGTAAGTAGCCAAACTTAAAAAACACCTAAGTTTTAACAGAATTATAAACATGTAGTTCTAATAAGAGTGTACGAATTGAGAGTTTAATTACAAAAAAACTAAAAAGACAAGTTGACTGCAAGATATTTGTTCTTTGCCTATCATTGATAAAAAAATTCGAAATCATTAAGTACCTATATAATAATCGTGTAATTTGTTCTAATAAACTATGATCTAAAAGCTATATACCATCTATATTTTGTTAAAATTAACGACGAAAATGAAGCAAAATTTGTATTATATACCTATGTTTTACAAATTTATATGATCTAAGTATTATTTACCATCATTATCATTTTTTATATATATAATTAATTAAAGCATAATATTCACAGATAAAATATTATGATGTTACGAGAACAATTTTCACAGATTAATAACTTAACTAAATAAAAACCAAAAGTTGTGATACTATTATTTTTTTATGGAATTGAAACTAACGCCTTTTATTAATTATGCATATCCGCAGAATCCTCTAAAGATATACTGCTTTCCTCTCGATGTTTTTCTTCGCCGAAAACCGTGTGATAAATTCCAATTATAAAATAGACTCATAAATTTTAACAGAAAATCTCATTGGTGTCTGTACGTGGTTTTAATTATTTAACTAAAAAATTAATTACCATTGTTAAAATCGTTATCAATTAAAATAATTAATATAAATTAAGTGTATTAAACTCTATCTACCACAATTGTTTGAAAAAATCGGGACTATAATATTTTTAGCAACACATGTCACATCTTATAATCTTAATAATTTAAAAATAATGCCAACTAACCTCGTAACTTATTGTTTACAGAAACAAGATGGCGGGCCACAGATAATTGTCGAAACACACGCTCAATATTTGTCTAATTTGAATAATTGTATTAACGTTTTTCGTACTCTAATCGCGTATGTTATTGGAGTGGTCAAAATGTGCGACACAACCCCATTACGGCCGCCGACGAACTAAGTACCTTAGTAAGCACTAATTGAAGACCTATAAGAATTTAATCCGTACTATGAAGTACATTATGACGGTCGCATCTAACGTGAATAAATTATATAAGGCTTTTTGGTTGACGCTCTTGCCCTTTAATTTTATATTTTATTGGCTGTGCCCGTGGCTTTACCCGCGTGGGAAAAGAGTTAATATACTAGAGTTTGCAAGCCAGTCTAAAATGTGCACATTACAATAAAAAATAATAATATAATATGATAAATAGAATATAATATGATACTTATAATAAAATAGATAGATATCATCCTCCTGCCCTTATTTTACTCTAAGGTTGGCACAACGTGTTATAAACATGTCACATGATTTAATTACGTATTTTACGACCGACCACCTGCCTAATGTCAACTTACCTTAGTCGTATTTTACGACCCCTCAGTATGAAATGAGGCTGGTCTATTCTACTTTGGATACTACACGGCTGGTCGACTTACCTTAGTCGACATTAACGACACCTCGGTAAGAAATGCGGTTGGTCTATTCTACTCAGTTGGATACCACATGGCTTTATATAGTAGATAGATAGATAAAGATTTTTTTTCGAATTGAATTATGCTGTTAGCCCTAATGGCTTTGACAGCGTCACCGGAGGGCAATGGAGCGCAGAAGCTTTGCTGGGTAAAATTGGTAATGCAGTCGGCATTGACGCACTCTCAACACCCTGGGAGTGTCGCCTTAAGGGTGTCCCCTGCGAGACCGAACGTCGGCTTCAAGCGGCGCGAGGACCATTCTGACCATTGACTTTACAAAATTTAAAAATCAAAATTTAAAATTCATCTTCTTCTGCTTCTCAACCGATGGACGTCCACTGCTGGATATGTCTCTTCATGGAATATCCACACCATACGATCTTGTGCCTGACCTCTCACAGGGATCTGCCGACAATGCGTTTTCCGGTGCGGGGTCGCCATTCCAACACCTAGAGACTACAACGTCCATCGGTTCTCCCCACTATGTAAATAAATATTTTCAAGTATAATAAAAACATCTGGTGATATGTGTAACCTACCAATCCGCATTGGAGCAGCGTGGTAGGTCTAAGCTCCAGACCTTCTCTCCAAAAACGGAGAGAAGAGGCCTATTCTCAGCAGTGGGATAGTAACAGGCCGCTACTTGCTTACTTTTTTTATAATAAAAACAATATACCAAATCCAATTAAATTCGTTTAATAAACATTTATGATGCACATTAAAAAAATAAGTTAGAAAGTTATATATTATATCACTCATTTACAAATTTGTCTATACACGTATATTTTATGAAGCTCGTCAAAAATAAGAAGCGCGACTATCGTATGGATCGCCATCCGGAAGTAGTAAGGGACGAAGCCTTTCCAAAAATACAAGACGCCCTTCCGGCGGAAGATGTCCTTGAATATTTCAGACTGCTTAACGCCGCGAGTTCTCACTTGGTATCTGAAATTATGATTAAAGTATAAGCAACAAGGAAAATTAATAGTTTAAATTGAAATGTTTAAAATAAATGAATAACATAGCTATAAGTCTCTTACTTAATTTATTTATTAAATAGCGTTCGTTAAATGTGGCCACAACATGCATAAAAAAAGGTTTATAAATAAAAGAAAGAATTATAATTAGAAAAAATAATAAAAATTAATAAAGACAATATGCTAAACAATAAAAAAGTATATAGAAAATTTAAAGAAAATCGTATGTCACAGCTCCCATAGGTCTGTACTCAGCACGTCTCAAGAATTTTAATGTATTTTGACGAAATGAGTTTGCGGTGTCATTGAAGATATCCAATAAGTTAGAATGTGTTGTAACGCCGCGTAATAGTAAAGTTTCAAATATTCGCAATCAACAAATAAATTAAATACCAATTAAAAGAAAGCAATAAGCTTTATTTGTGACGTGCATCACTTAATTTTTAAAAAATTAAAGAAAGGCGTTTCACAATGACGTAGTGTTACGTCACAAAAAGGACGTCGAATCTCAAAACAGATTTTAAGGGATTAGCTGTTGTTTGTGGTGTATGTTTATTTGTATATTATTATGTAAAAAGCTTCAGGCGCTTTATGCCACTTCTTTCTTATATACATATATCTAGCACAAACTCGAAGCTTTGAAAGCTCGTTTATTAGTTTTTTTAAATTCTATGCATTACCTCGTTTTGACAAGATCTATGGGTAAGGAGACGAACGCGGTAAGGAAGCTGGATATGAAGGAGGCATAGATATGCAGTGACAATCCTTTGGCCAACTTTCGTTCGCGAAACTCCTCTCTGACCTGAAAATAAATGATGTTGTAAGACATACTAGTACGCGCAGT
Organism: Morpho helenor; assembly: GCA_029227775.1. Taxonomy (NCBI): domain Eukaryota; kingdom Metazoa; phylum Arthropoda; class Insecta; order Lepidoptera; family Nymphalidae; genus Morpho; species Morpho helenor. The sequence continues at coordinate 13,453,318 of JARGCU010000022.1, read as the reverse complement.
GTTAAAGGCGAGTTTAAATAAACATTTAAAAAACACCTTGCGAAGTAAAATTTACTTTCACAACCGTTTTTAGTAAAGAATGGACTTCAAAATAAAAATAGGACGTATAATATTTTTGCATTTGTTTTAGCGGGAAATCAACTTAAGCACTAAGCACAAACCCTGTGGCTTCTATATTACTAATTCTTTAAAGTGAATAAGAAAAGAAAATAATTGAACACAGTAACATGATTGATAGATAAGAATCAAGCCAATTTGAATATAAATAAATCTACATCCTGTTTTTTGGGACCGTGTATGTATTCACGTATATGTAGAGAGAATGAAAAGGATGTGATAGTTTAGTGATGAGACCGTGCTACTTTTTCGAAAGGTTCGCAAGTTCAAACTTGAGGATGCACCACTGATTTTTTCTGTTAAAACTTGTGTCTAATTGATAATTATATATCACAAGCTTTGCGATGAACAAAAACATCGTGACATAACATATCTCGAGAGAATTCTAGGGATATGTGTGAGCTACCAATCAGCATTGGAGCAGCGTGGTAGATCTTAGCTTTAAGCATTCTTTTCAAATTCAGAGAGCAGGCATGAAAAATAGAAGAAGGTTGTTTCTTTGCTTTTATGCGAAGACCAATGTGCAAAAGAATCTATTCTATTCATCTATATGTTTAAAAGAAGATATTAAATGATTATTTTATCATCTCACCTGTGTATAGCTCCATACTTGCGAAATGCTGACCAGAACGGACCTACCCAGAGTGAGGGTACCACCGCGCCATAACGCCCGTACGCCTTCTTCGCTAGATATTCTATCAAAAAGACATTATATAAAAATTTATGTATGTCTAAAGTCCTGCACTTGAATGTAAAGTATAGATCAAATCAACTTAAATCATACATTCTTCATTTAATTGCTTTTTTAAACATTTGAATCGTAAATTTCTTTCGGGTCAATTAAATTTAATGAAGTTACCACAAGTTTGGCTCTTACTGAAAATAACTAGAAGGAAACTAGAATTTTTTCCCTTAATTCGATAATGAAGTGACGTTTCCTTAAAAAATAGGTAAGTAACGGCCTGTTACTATCCCATTGCTGGGCATAGGCCTCCTCTCACCGTTTTTGGAGAGAAGGATTGGAGCTAATTGATAGGTTACACATATCCTTAGAATCCTCTAGAGATATTTTAGGTTTCCTCACGATGTTTTCCTTCACCAAAAAGCGTATGATAAATTGCAATTATCAATTAGACACATAAGTTTTAACAGAAAAACTCATTGCCCGGAGCTTGAACCCATGATTGTCTGTGGAGACTCGCACGGTCTCACCGCTAAGCTATCACAGCTTTTGACGTTTGATAGTCTCGCCAAAACTCGAAAACGACTGAACCGATTTGGCAAATTTTATTTTTGAAATATTTGTAAACGTCCAAAGAAGAAAAATTAAGAAAAATGGTAAAGGCAACAAGGGAAATTAGTAATTTAAATTGTCATGTTTATCTGTGTTTATGTATATTTGTATCAATTTGTGAGATCGTAAATAATAAGTTACTAACATAGCTATAAGTATCTTACGTTATAAGTCTTATATAAGCCTTTATTGCTCTAAATAAAATCATTTGAATTGAATTAGAATAAAAATTGTATCAGTAAAAAAATTGAATATTAATTAAAGAAGGTTTAAGCTCATTCTGTGGAATATTAAAAACATGTAGGCTCATTAAAAACGATATGAAGTCCGTCGGTTCAACTAGTTATTTATATTAAGAAATCATTTTACTTGTAAAGGGCGTGAAATGTCCCCCGGTACAGTCTCGGACAGCTGCAGTCAATGCAGGGCTCCAAGGGGCCATCGGCCATCATTCGCACGAGGGCCACTTCTGAGGGATTACCCGCAAGTGCACCGGCTAGCCCCGCGGTTATACTGAACAGCAGTTTCTGATACAGTATCGGCTCTTGGGGATATTCCCTGTGAAATGTCATATCAAGTTGTTAAACAGCGCGATTTAGTCCAGTCCAGTCCGATTTAGTCTATTCTAATCAGCTCGATAGCACACAGCATAACAAAAATTAATGCATTTTATTTTTATAAAACTGGCCACACTCAATGAAGTAGGTATATAAAAGCAGCGACAAAATATTTAATTTCTTACTTCACACCAGCCGTGATAAAAATCGGACATATTATCTTCCAGTGCAAGTAATACACGTCATTTGAGTCAGTATTTAATTAAAATCCCTGGTTTGACCTTAACAAAACTTTAAAAAAGAGTTATCACGGTGGAGCGCTAATATCAATCACGTGCTCCAATAGCACGTTGGTGTATTTATCACAACACAAGTTAAGGTGGGTGACAAAATAAATGGGTTCGGTTTCCCGAAATAAAAGAATTAAACAACTCTGTACTAATCTAAATAACGTGCGGACTTACCCGAAATACTTGGGTTGCTACAGAGTACAATTTCGCATCACGCGAAATTGTAGCCAGGCGCTCGCCTTATCCTTCTTAAAAGAAAATGCTTACCAATTTTGATTTGACACAGTACTTACCTGTTGAATATATTAAAGAGAGCATGATATACACCCAGCCTGGTCGCCGTGTACGTGGTCTGTCGCAAAAGACCAGCCGAGAGCCCGGCATACAGCGCCTTGTACCCTCTACAGCGAACTATAGCCCGTGCCATTTCCCAAGTCGTGTAGGGCCGGGAAAATAACTGGAGACGCACTTTTATAAGGTCCAAAGGGTGTACCGTAGTCGTCGCTACCATACTGGAATCAACTCAAAATAATCTTTATTCAAATTCTTTTAAGCACTTTTGAATCGTCAAGGATCAATATGATTAAAGCTACAATTCGTTCGGAATGTTGCAATAACTGAGAAGAACCGGAAAGAAACTCGGCGGTCAATCTTTTATATATTTTCAATTTTACATTATTAAACCGCAATCTTGCAAGGATTTTTAAATCCGGGCAGTTTTTCATCCAAATAATCTTCAATTGTGTAATATGCTTTACGTATAAGCATATCTCTTAAACTTAATTAAAACCTTTTTGTAGACTGGTCTTGTATAGATTGCGGAGTTTGTCTGTATGTTCCGCTTTCACGGTTGTGATGAAACTTTCGAATTAAAGCTTATAGGTATACCAAGGTACGAAATAGGCCGTAAATAAAAATATAAATATATTAAATAAAAATCCCGTTTATTTTCGAGATCAGTATAACATATATTACATTTGCAGACGAAGAAAAATTATTATTGGCAATTTATGATATAATATGGCATATTCTAAGATTAATATAGAAAAGTATTTACATTATTAAACCGCAGTCCTGTATGAAGCTGATAGGACTTTCAAATGTCAAAGCAAGCAAAAGATTTTTCAAAGCCAAAATTAAGGAATGTCAATGCAGACCTTCACCCACATTACGTATTTATATCTTTACTATAGGATACTAATGAGATTATTATTTTGCTATAATCCGCGATAAAAGAAAATATATGTAATGCTAAATATAGAGTGTACTATTCGTTCTCATACTTGATACATGCATAGTTTGTAAAAATTCATGCACTACCCGCCACCGATAACACAACAATACACAAGCACTGCACACATTTACCACCACAATCTCAACAATTGTTTCGCCCCGTAACCGAAGCATCGTCAGGAGATAGACTCCGCGTACATCAAGTATAATAACGAATAGTACACTTTACATATAGCATTACATATATTTTCTTTTATCGCGGATTATAGCAAAATAATATTTTTATTAGTTTCGAAATAATTGATAAACATTTTAAATCTCAACGTTGCTCAAAGGGCTATGTAGTGATTGCAGGTTGAGACGTGTGTAACGTACTTTGTACATTTATATACAAGACACATATATGTAATACATACATGAACATAGTCGCATTAACTCACACTAGTACAAAGGTACATACACGGTCTCAGGATGCACCACGACATTAACACGAGAGCCCTTGGTGAGAGTGGTCGTGAAGTGACATTGTTACTTGTTAGTGCGTGTTTGAGCCTGTGCTATATTCATACAACATTAGTTTATAAACATTACAGGCTATAACATATTATTCATCTTACCCAGCTATTCCCCCCAATACCATCGCAATACGCCAAGGAACCTTTTTCTTAGCAGGCGCATCTCTTTGCGACAGTGGCATAGCTCAGGCATGGTGGTACGTTTTTCACGCATTCGTTACATCGATAAAGATCAATTTAAACTGCACATTAAACTATTGTAACATTAATAATGTATGCTATAATATGTATAACGTAATATAGAAAACAAATTCCTTCACTGATAAACCCAAAACATAACAAAATAACGCTCTTATTTTACTCTATGCTCCTAAACTTCACTGATATTCTGTCACGTATAATGACATATAGATGAAAATAATAAATACTTTTCTATATTAATTATAGAATAGCCAATAATAATTTTTCTTCGTCTGCAAATTTAATATACATTTTTCTGTTCGCGAAAATAAACGGGATTATTCCTATTTCGTGCCTTGATATACAAGCTTTAATTTCGCCAAATTTCATCAATATTGGTAAAATGGATTAACCGTGAAAGCGGAACATACAGACAAACTCCGCAATCTATAGAGGACCAGTCTACAAAAAGGTTTAAATTAAGTTTAAGAGATATGCTTATACGTAAAGCATATTACACAATTGAAGATTATTTGGATGAAAGAATACCCGGATTTAAAAATCCTTGCAAGATTGCGGTTAAATAATGTAAAATTGAAAATGTTTAAAAGATTGACCGCCGAGTTTCTTTCTGGTTTTTCTTGGTAAGAGCAACATTCCGAACCAGATGTTGCTTTATCCTATATAGTGTATTTTCTATGTGTTGCTTCATTAATTATATTGATTCTTGACATTAGTCGAGGAAACTCTTTTGAATCCAAAAGAGCTTGAAAGAGCTTATTTGAATCAAGATTATTTTGGTTTGATTTGATTATACATTCTTTGGCTTTTATAATTTTAGTATGGAAGTATAAACGTAAAACGTTATTAATGATACTAGGTAATAATTCCTTTTCAGATAAAACGCATATGGAATATGAATTTGAAATAAAACAAATTACCATTCATAACAAACTTTAATAGCAACAAATGTCTTCATATGTTAGTCACATAAAACTGCCTTTATAAAAATATATATGGAATCTAAAATATAGCCTCCTTATCCATAAAACCTTTTTGCATCTCATATTACGGAATTATAACCGCTATAAAGGTTTCTATATAGCATCAAACACCTTTAAAACTTAATAAAAAAATATCATTTATATGGTGTGTTGATGTAGAAAATTAATGTACTTATTTAAAAGTAAACTAAAAATTTATATAAAATGTTAAATACTTTTATTTTACAATATTTATCATTCTTTTTTTATGCCAGAATTCAATTAAAGAAATTAAATAAATAATTTTAAAATAATTTAATACAAATTCAAGATGGCGGCTGTTCTATTGGCGGTTAAACAGAACAGCGCATAGATTAAAGATAGAATACAGATCCACATAAGATATATCTTATTGACAGGTTCTGGAATGTGATAGAAAGTAATTTAATTTATTAAATAAAAAAATTGTTACGAGATTTTTATGAATAAGGAGATAAGTTTTACAAATATCACAATGATTACTATTCTTTGTTTTCATTATTAAAAAAATATATAAGCAAATATGAATAAAATGCGAGCTAATGATATAAGCGGTATAAAGAAATTGTATCTTATAATAAATTGTGCGTGTAAATAAAATAAGAAAAATAAAATTCTCTTTGATTAAAAAAAAGTAAATATAAACATTTTATTTTCTTATTAATAAAAATATCAAAATGGTGATCTTTTAAACATTAAGATAATTTAAATTTCCATAATATATAACAGTTTATAGAAATTTAACAAACTCAATGATAATCAGCAATTTTCAAAAATTCACTTACTAAAATTGAGCAATTTTTAGAAAGTAATTTTTCAATTACCCTGACAAGGTAATATAATTAGTGACCGCTTTGGATACCTTTGAGACATATTCGTGAACAAATAATCTTATATAATATTTAAAAAGTATTTAAAAAAATATTTGAGTATAAAATAACAAATAATATAAAATTAAAAAAAGGAAAAATATAACATATATAAGTAGCAGAATTGAAATCATGTCAAAGTAAATGAATGGTATAGGAATAAATTTATGTTGTACTGTGAAAACTTCATGGAGTATATGTTAACCACTAATCTTTGTTGGAGCAGCGTGGTGGGTTACGCTCCTGTCTTTGTTTTTTTAAAGTGAAATAATCACAGGCTGTTATTATTTTTGTGCAAATTTTGCCTTAATTTTACTTTCTAAGATTATTATCAATTCTGCAGAAATATATTTTTACATTCATATATATTAGGTAATAATAACAATGCATTGGAATTAGTATGAAAATGTTAAATATAATATCTTAAATAACTATATATTTGAACTTTGTTAATAGCATCTATTTATATATTCTAACACTATTTTGTACATTTAAAAAGCTGAAACATATTTGGCACTAACAAATACTTTACGAGGCCATGACATCAATTGTTTTTCAAAAACCTATTGAATTTATTAATTTACAAACTATTTTCAATGCGACATCAGCATATATAAAAATTCAAAATAAATTTAAATAAAAAAAACCAATTCCAAGTATATAATGTTTTTATAATTATATAATGTTGAGATGTCATGAATATGAGCATTATTTATGTTGAAGTAATGTAATATTGTCACAGTGAAGTAATGTTGTCAAAGTGAAGTGATGCTGTCGAAGTGAAGTGATGTTGTCAAAGTGAAGTGATCTTGGCGAAATGAAGTTATGTTGTCGAAGTGAAGCAAAATTATAGTCGGTAGTAGTCGATGTAAAGCGATGTCGGTGAAGTGATTTCATTCCCGAAGTGAATTGGTATTGTAGTCAAAGTAAAGTGATGTCGTTGTCTGCGTAAAGTGATATTGTAGTTAAAGTGAAGTGAAGTGATGGTATTGTCGAAGTGAAATGATGTCGTTGTCAGAGTAAAGTTGTCGCTAATATTAAGTCACACTATACTATATTATTCGCATCTATTTTAACCTCTCAAGGATATAATTTTTATAAATAACTTCCTACAGGATTTTTCTTTAGTCTATATCCCATTTTTAAAGTTTTTATTTAATGAGGTCACTTTTTATGTGTGAGTATTATTAGAATCAAAGTGAAGTGATGCAATCATTAAAGTGAAGTGATCAGTTCCATTCTTTCGTTTTAATTTTGCAAGGATGACATTTTCAAAAATCACTTCTTCGGGATTTTTATGCCCTTTAAAGAACTATTTGCCAAATTTTAATTTTTAAGCCTGTCTTTCATGAAATTTTGATATAAGTTTGTTTAAGTAACTCGACATTTATAAGTCATTATTATTTGAAAGTATTATTTGCAATTTGTAGATTCTTAATATATGAATTATATAAAGAAACTTTGTATATGCAAAATGCAGATTTTATACATAAATATACTTAATATTTAAGTTAAGGTTGTAAGATTCATATAAATGTATATGCGTATATAAGTTGCAAGCCAAAAGGCTATAAGCTTATGCAATAAGGTCTTTTACAGTTGTTAGTATTTTACTAATCAGTCACTAACTACGTTGTTTGAAGCGGGCCTTGTCCATCTGCAAAAGAAAGGTTTAAAAAATATATTTGAAACATATACTGATTTTTTTTAAAAATCCATATGTTTTTATTTTTAGTGGTAGTGGTGGTACTGTATAATAAATAATATATAACAAATAAGACAAAACTTCATCTCTTGGTTAAGTGATAACTTTCATACTTTTGCAACGAAATCAAAACAATTTTCATTATTTTGACAGTATTTCTTTCTTTAGGCAATGCCTAATAATCACGCTATTATATCAATTACTATACTTATACCGAAAGCCGTCATTTTGAGTATTTGCTGTAGTTCAAATAAAACTATGCAAATGGCACAGAGTTATTTTGTCATGCGTACGTGCGCGCGCGCGCGTGTTGTGTGTATTTTGTGTGTGTGGGTGTGTGTGTGTATTTTGTGTCTGTGTGTGTATTATGTGTGTATTTTGTGTGTCCGTGTGTGTGTATTTTGTGTCTGTGTGTGTATTATGTGTGTATTTTGTGTGTCCGTGTGTGTGTATTTTGTGTGTGTGGGTGTGTGTGTGTATTTTGTGTCTGTGTGTGTATTTTGTGTGTGTGGGTGTATTATGTGTGTATTTTGTGTGTCCGTGTGTGTGTATTTTGTGGCTGTGTGTGTATTATGTGTGTATTTTGTGTGTCCGTGTGTGTGTATTTTGTGTCTGTGTGTGTATTATGTGTGTATTTTGTGTGTGTGGGTGTGTGTGTGTATTTTGTGTGTGTGGGTGTGTGTGTGTATTTTGTGTCTTTGTGTGTATTGTGTGTCTGTATGTGTATGTTGTGTGTCCGTGTGTGTGTGTATTTTGTGTGCGCGCGTGTGCGTGTCCGTGTGCGTGCGTGTAAGCGTGCAGGTTGGGCGTGTGTGTGTGTGCGTGTGTGTGAGCGTGTGTGTGTGAGAGAGAGAGAGTGCTCGTGTGCGTATTTAACAGTCGCTAGAGACTGGAGCATGTGAGAATATCATTTGATAACGATAGATTTTGATATATTTCTTCTTCTTTAATAACATTTGACGATTCAAAAGCGCTGGGAAACAGTCAGTGTTAATGACAGTATTGATTAATAGGTGATCTGGCAACACTAAATGAAACATGTTACCTAGATCTACGTATACTTGAAGAACGCTGAGTTCATCTGTTCGAGGAAGATGAAAGTGAGGACAGTGTGGGGCCCGAGGCGGGCGTAGTACGGCAGGAAACCCTTCCACAAGGAGAAGACCCCCTCATTCTTCAGCAGGCTGCTCACCACAGTCAGCTGGGACTGGCCTTTGGCGGCGTTCTGGATACTGGACACACATTTAAATATTATTAATGCACTATTTATCAATTATAAATCAATGATTAATACACATATACAAACATACCTAACATATATATACATCTTTAATATTTAAATGAGTTAATCTTGTATGTATATATATATTTTTGAAATCTCGGAAACGACTCCAACGATTTTCCTAAAATTCAGCATGTAGGGGGTTTTGGGGGAGAAAAATCGATCTAGCTAAGTTTAATTTTAAAAAAAATGTTAACATTTAAATTAAATATAAAACACTATTTTTGCCGTAAATTGAGATACATACAAGATAAACTTATTTAAATATCATCATAGGCCGTTCGTTTAAGCCAACTAAAACATTTTTTATTCATCTTCCTTAGCAATGAAAACTTTATATTCATTTATCTAAAAATTTAATTTTTTGAATAATGCCACTAATGCCGAGATATAAAATGTTCGTTCGCTTTATATGTTTCTACGTTGTGAATATTCTTGCGGTAATTGTAACTGAGATAATCATATGACAATATTATTTGCGACTGATATGATGAGCACATATATTACACATTTACTCACATATTGTATTAAGTACATTAATGTCTGTATATGCAAACATCCATGTATAGTCAAGTTAGTATAGACTATTTATATTATTAAAAATAAATTCTTCAAAAAATAAGATCTTAAATCTCTTAAGATGGCCTTATATATATGGATTTATATGTATGAGCCGCTTATTTTGAAAGTGACCTAACTCCATTTTTCAATTTTCTGACGATTAGCATGGTTACATGTACAATTTCATATTATATATCAGTGAAAAATTTCGGGTTGCTTATATTCAGAGCAAATACAATAAATTTTTCACACAAGTTTTTGGAGTTAATTAGATAACTGAGTGTAGTTTGAAATTGGTCCAACTCTATTCTTGATAAAAAAAAGGTCCGTTATTAACTTAATAATTGCCACTATTTTAACAGGAACTTTAAATTTAACATCCTTAGATACGCTTAAGGAGTATCCTATACGTATATTTTTAAATTCATTGAAACGCAAAACTTTAAATATCTCGAGTTGAAGATAAATGGAGTTAGGCCACTTTCATAATAAGCGGCTCGTATAATTGTATTAACATTACTATGAAAAAGACTTTGATTAAATACCTTCCCTTAATGACATAATAAATATTACGTATCAAAAAATTAAGCTCATATATTTTTTATTTAAAAAATCAGAGGCAATTCCTCAGGTACTTAGTTATGGCAGTCTTTTTATTATGCCTTTATCATAATAGGGAATGAGTTTTGTTTTACGTGATATTTTGATATGGGAATATATTATGAACACTCACCGTGTCTTGATGATGTCGACAGGCATGGAGGCGATGGTGGTGACCAGCCCGGACACCATGGACGCGCAGAAGTGGAGGAAGATGCCGTCGGGGACGTACGCCACGAACATCTCCCTAGCCTGCAAACAATTTCCATTTTCGCCACTTTGCCATTACAGCAGTAATGTAGCTTCAGCATTGTAGCTTCATTGATCATATTGATCCTTGACGATTCAAAAGTGCTTGAAAGAGCTTATTTGAATAAAGATTATTTTGATTTGATTTATGTTATCTGTTATTAATGTTATTATTTTATAACAAAAAACAAACATGTTGTCAAACATGCCCTATTCCATTCTAAGTTTCGGCACAACATGTTGTCACATGAGTTGGCGAAGTATTTTACCGGCCGCCTGCCAGACATCAACTTACCTTTGTCCTATTTTACGACACCTCGGTAAGAAATATGGGTGGTATATTCTACTCAACCGGATACCACACGGCTTAGCCTGCAAATGATCTAAGCGTAACGCCAGTTTATATGACGCTGGAAAATTTGTTCGTGGTCTTGAAACAGATGAAGTTTGATCGCGGCCTTGTAACACGTGGAAATTTGTTCGCAACCTTGAAACAGATGAAGTTTGATCGTGGCCTTGTAACACGTGGAAATTTATTCGCAACCTTGAAACAGATGAAGTTTGATCGCGGCCTTGTAACACGTGGAAATTTGTTCGCAACCTTGAAACAGATGAAGTTTGATCGTGGCCTTGTAACACGTGGAAATTTATTCGCAACCTTGAAACAGATGAAGTTTGATCGTGGCCTTGTAACACGTGGAAATTTATTCGCAACCTTGAAACAGATGAAGTTTGATCGTGGCCTTGTAACACGTGGAAATTTATTCGCAACCTTGAAACAGATGAAGTTTGATCGTGGCCTTGTAACACGTGGAAATTTATTCGCAACCTTGAAACAGATGAAGTTTGATCGTGGCCTTGTAACACGTGGAAATTTATTCGCAACCTTGAAACAGATGAAGTTTGATCGTGGCCTTGTAACACGTGGAAATTTGTTCGCAACCTTGAAACAGATGAAGTTTGATCGCGGCCTTGTAACACGTGGAAATTTATTCGCAACCTTGAAACAGATGAAGTTTGATCGCGGCCTTGTAACACGTGGAAATTTATTCGCAACCTTGAAACAGATGAAGTTTGATCGCGGCCTTGTAACACGTGGAAATTTGTTCGCGGCCTTGAAACAGATTAAGTTTGATCGCGGCCTTGAAACTGGTGAAGTGTGATCGCGGCCTTGATACGCGTAAAATTTGTTCGCGGTCTTGAAACAGATGAAGTTTGATCGCGGCCTTGTAACACGTGGAAATTTGTTCGCAACCTTGAAACAGATGAAGTTTGATCGCGGCCTTGTAACACGTGGAAATTTATTCGCAACCTTGAAACAGATGAAGTTTGATCGCGGCCTTGTAACACGTGGAAATTTGTTCGCGGCCTTGAAACAGATTAAGTTTGATCGCGGCCTTGAAACTGGTGAAGTGTGATCGCGGCCTTGATACGCGTAAAATTTGTTCGCGGTCTTGAAACAGATGAAGTTTGATCGCAGCCTTGTAACACGTGGAAATTTGTTCGCAACCTTGAAACAGATGAAGTTTGATCGCGGCCTTGTAACACGTGGAAATTTGATCGCAACCTTGAAACAGATGAAGTTTGATCGCAGCCTTGAAACAGATGAAGTTTGATCACGGCCTTGAAACAGAAGAAGTGTGATCGCGGCCTTGAAACGCGTAAAATTTGATCGCGGCCTTGAAACAGAAGAAGTTTGATCGCGGCCTTGAACCGCGTAAAATTAGATCGCAACCTTGAAACAGATGAAGTTTGATCGCGGCCTTGTAACACGTGGAAATTTGATCGCAACCTTGAAACAGATGAAGTTTGATCACGGCCTTGTAACACGTGGAAATTTGATCGCAACATTGAAAAACATGCGAGTGTTGTCCTGAACATAATGGTTCCTAAAAATTTTTGAGTGTTAGTTTAATTCTGATATAGAAATCAAAGCGTAAAAGAATTGCGATGCAAGCGATTCAATAATAATAAATGATTAGATCTGATATAATTTTTTTTTTTTAATTTATAGGTTTTTAAAAACAAGTCTCTTTCTCGTTTCGACCTTATATATTATTCCTAATTTAAAAAATTTGCTATACTTAACTAAAGCTATCTAGTCTTTGAGTTTATGTCGTAAGTCCTCCCTAATGAGAAAATCTTTTCCCAACACTGGGATTACCTGCGAGTAAGTGCTGAGTTGCGCTGCATTTACAACCATGGCACGCCCAACAGTGGGCGTAGCCCCACGCCACAACTTCAGAACTCCCTCTTCACGTACTATCCTGTAATAACAAAGCGATCCTATAATATACTATTAAGGGTTACATGTATACATCAAAAATGTACTGCACGATTTTTTATTTGTTTGTTTGAACGCGCTAATCTCAGGAACTACTGGACCGATTTGAAAAATTCTTTCAGTGTAAGATAGTCCATTTATTGAGGAAGGCTATAGGCTACATAACATCACGCTAAGATGAAAAGGAAAGGTGCAGCAAACAACAAACAAATATTGTGAAGCCGGCAAAATTCAAAGCTGTCCTTACGTGCGCTAAGTAAACGGTGAAAGTTATTCAAAATCATATATGCAATAATGTTCCCTTCTAAAAGTTCTGAATAAAAGTCTGCGACAGCATATATCTAGCTTTTAAGGTTAACCAACTTTAACCATGTTAATGGTTAACATAATACTATATTACGGTTTTAATCTTTCAACGCGGGCGGAGCCGCTGCCGATGGCTTATTTATAACAATTTGACAACAGCAAGCGCCGAATTTTTCAAACCAAACAGTAGAATTGAGAATTCAAAAGCACTTGTTTACAATTTTACTTGAACAAACAATATTATGAGTTTAAATACTTACAGAAATACTTAAAACCAAGTAATATCCCGCGGCCTTACCTGCATACATACCGATCTCATCATCTTCCTGCCCTTATCCCCCTCTAAGTGGGGTCGGCACAACATGTTACAAACATGCTGTCACATGATTTGGCTGCGTTTTTACGATCGGTCAACTTACCTTAGTCGCCTTTTGCGACACATCGGTAAGAGATGAGGGTGGTTTATTCTACTTAGCCGGATACCACACGGTGGGTCGACTTACCTTAGTCGCCTTTTACGACACCTCGGTAAGAGATGAGGGTGGTTTATTCTACTCAGCCGGATACCACACGGCGTAAAAATTCAGTATTTGATAATAAATATTTTTTAAATATCCTTACATACATACCGATACATACATCCGTACATACCGATCTCATGGCAGTGGAAAGTCGGGACTATTGATTCATTTTTTTAAAATCTATCATCAATAGTTGCTACAGCGCATGCGATGACATATTTTTATGACTAATTTTTTACACCTTATTACATTATATATTATTATATTATATAACGGATCCCTATTTTTTTTAATGTAATATAGCCCAGGGCTTCTTAAACTGTGGATCGGAAAGCAAAAGGCGTCGCAAAGATCTGATACTTTTCAATCATTATTGATACAACTACATGGCTGCAGCTGTCCTTTAAAGAACTTTTCTAACAAAGATTTATTGATATTTCTCCTCCTAAGTTCCTTCATTACCCCTTTTCATTAAATTTAATTAAATAGATTTTATTAAGTTTATGATTGGTTAGTTTACAACAATTATAAATAAAATTTTAAAATTAGTATACACACTACGTACAAATATAAATACAAATAAAAATCATACAAAATACTATTGTAGTTTTATTATAACTATTTTTTGAAAAAAGTGGCAATGCAAAGCTGTTATTTACATTGTAGAATAGTGCGATATTACATCTAATATATATTTCATTATATGGAGGAGGGGGTCGTTTAAAATTTCCTAAGCTTAAAGAGGGTCGCTATATAAAAAAGTTTAAGAAGCCCTGACATAGCCTATGTTGCTCAGTAAAGATGCAGCTTTCAAAGAATTTGGTGAAATCGGTCCAGTAGTTTTTGTTTGAGCTTAGGAGAATTACGCCAAGACCAAGTCCTAGATCCTTTGGTCATCACTGAAAACTGCTTACCTAAGATAGTTTTAGCTATTGACATTTGTCTAATCTTTTATTACCTTAGTAAAGCGTCCAGGACATTTTTGTAATTTCTCCGCTGCTCCTTCGGTAAACGGCCGTCAGCTGTCATTCGGATTAATGCAACCTGTTGAAGAAAGATTTCTTCAGGACATTTTTAAAGGACAAAAGTAATAACAAAGCTATAATCCGCAATAAAGTCAAAATAGAAATTATATATAATCCTAAATGTAGAGCGGACTAACCGTTTTCATACCTTATACTTAATTAGCAATCGCCAGCGGCTCCACCCGCGTGAAAAGATTAAAACTGTAATAGTCTTTTGATAATCATAAAAATGGAGTGGGTTAACCTTAAAAGCTAGACATCTGCTGTCACGGACTTTTATTTACAACTTTTAGAGTGGAACAATTTTGTATTACATGATTTTTGAATAACTATTACCGTTTACTTAGCGGACGCAAGGAAAGCTTTAAACTTTCCCGTTTTTATACTATACTAGCGGCCTACCCTGCTTCGCACGGGTATAAAATATATAGCCTATGTCACTCAGTGAAAAAAATGATTAAAATCGATCCAGTAGTTTTAATTTAGGTATTCATTAGTGCCCGTGGCCCGCACGCGTTAAATTTGAAGAAAAACATTTCCCCTCTCCCTATACCAAGAAGATTTCCTGCTATATCTAATACCTAAATTCATATACTACATATTTACATTTTACATTTTTCCCTATATATTTACACTCTATCTATTTCGTTTTAAAGATTTAAGCAAACATAGGGATATAGGGACAAACAAAGAATGTGACTTTGTTTTATACTATGCAGTGATAATCCTTATAGCATGATTCAGTATTCACGCGCGATGGCTTATTATTAGCGTATTTCATGTATTACTTTGGTGTTTCTATACCGATTTCAATGATTCTTTTTTCATACAATGGTCAATACTATTCACTTTTTTTTTATTTGGGGATGACTGACAGTGATATAAACGTAGGAGTAGACAAATATATCCAGAAAGCTTCGAACTGCTAAGCTATCGGGAGTTACACGTGTTATTTTGAGTCAACCATAAAAGATAGACATATGCTGTCGTGGGGTGCCAAAGCGGTCGGCCTCCTCGTGGCGCACCCTGGGCAGGCTTAGTCCTGGCGAACGGACTGCTGTGGGGTGCCACGCCAGTTGTCCCTCTGATTAGCAGAGGGCAATCTGGAGTGGCCGGAGACTCCGGGGGGTGGAGTTTCCAATGGGCGACGGGTTCAGTCAGGCTTACTTTAAGTCTGGCTGGACATGGTTTCGGACGCGTCGGCCAAGCCCGTAAGCCCAGCAATGGGAATGGGGACCTTCGGGTTGCGAGGAAGAAAACCTCTATAAAAAATTACCCAGTGGGGACGGTAACGTCCTTCCGTGCGGCGAGCCGTTCCGGTCATGTTTTATGGCCGGTAGGCTATTGGCTTTCGGGTCACGTCGGGCGGAGTAAACCGTAATTCCGCAAGTTAATGCGGAACCGGGGGCCGCTCCTTCTTCGGGGGACGGGGCCACGAGGAAGACAACCTCTATAAAAAATTACCCCAATCCCAGGTTCGGGGCCCGCCGAGGGGATGAATGGCCGGAGGGTTATTCGGTAGCTAGGGCCTTTCACACCGTAATCCGCAAGTTAATGCGGAACCGGGGGCCGCTCCTCCTTTGGGGGACGGGGCCGCGAGGAAGACAACCTCTATAAAAAATTACCCCAATCCTAAGGTTAGGAGCCCGCCGAGAGGATGAATGGCCGGGGGGGATCCGGTCGCTAGGGCTTCATAAAAATCATAAAACAAACAGCATGGGTAAAACGACTTCAGGAAAGACTACCCAGGAGGGTCCCGGTTCTACCGGGGAATCCCTCACCATGGCCGGTGTCGAATCTCAGTCCAGAGTTTCTCTGGCTCTGGGGTACGAGACCGGCCGTGGTCGCCCCATCGTATCTGGGGGGGCAACACATGCTTTGACGTCGGAGGGTGCCAGTGGAATTGAGACCGGCTCAGCTGGTGTTCCTGCTGGTACGTGCAGTGGTTTAAGGCGCAAGAATGTGCGTCGACGAGGAGGAGACAAGGTCACCCGGAGTGTTAGTGCAGGTTCAGGCAAGAGCCTGACCGAGAACTCTGGCATGGACATTTCCAGTGTGTCCCTTGAAGGACTGGACGGCACGCACAAGCGTGCTCATTCGAAAAAGAGAACACGGGCGGAGACGGGGAACCCCACAGAGTCGGATGAGGATTTGGACGCCAAAAAGGCGGATATCAGGCCCTACCTGCGGGGATCCAAAATGGGTCTTCGAAGAGCTCACGGCGCTGTAAGGCGCGGCGAGCCCTCCGAGGATCCCTACACGGATGATTCGTGCGAAGAAGTGAGGAGCAACCGGACGTCAAAATTGGCATCGACCACATCTGGTGAGCCGAAACTGACCCTGAAGGAGGTAAACTCGTCGAGGGTCTGCGACGTTCTGGTTAAGAATGCGGAGACGATGAGGGTGACCGTGGGGAAATCTCGTAACCTTAATGGTAAATGTAGAGGTACCCTGAACATGGTCGCCCAAACAATTGAAGAAGCCGCGAGAGCTCTTGCGGAGAGGACGGAGTCAGACGAGGTCCGGCTCCTCAGAGAGGACAATGCCCGGTTGACACAGGTCGTCAACAATCTCTCGGTGGAAATATCAACCTTGAAAGAGATGATCACCCGTGTCAATAGGGAAACCATGAAGGAGGTAACTCCAGCTGGCAGCTCGCAAGCCGTGAAGGGTCTAACCATTCAGGAAGAAATGGCTAGACTCAAAAATATGTTCACGGCGCGCCTGGATAGTGTAGAGAGTCGCCTACCTCCAGAACCTAGGCTGAGACCGCCACTTGCTGCCGACAAAAAGCGAGTGGCAATGGTCAATAAAACAAATATGGAGACGGCCCAACTAGTACCTGCGGCTGCACCAAATCGGCTAAGTAAGCCAAAAGGGCGGCCTGAAATCCGGGTGGTTGAGCCCGCCACAGCTGAGTTGACCAGCCGTAATAAGGCCAAGAAAAAGAAGAAAAACAGAGTGGCCCAACCTGAAAAAGGACAAGAGCCCCGTCTGCTGCCACCAGCCCCCACATCAATGAGCGAGGGTTGGAACGTGGTGGCTCGGAGGGGTGCAAAGGCAAAGTCTGCGTCTACAGCAAAGGCGCCTACAGTCACCACTACTAAAGCGCAACGTGGGCTAAAATTAAAGGCCCCGCGCTCGGCTGTGGTCGTGGTGACCCTAGATAAGGAGGCTTTAGATAAGGGCCTCACCTATACGGAAGTACTGGCCCGAGCTCGTCGTTGTATAAATATTGAGGACTTGGGCCTAGAAGGTGGTATGCGACTTAAAACGGCTGCCACCGGGGCCCGGATGTTTGAGATCTCTGGGCCCACTAAAGACGAGAAGGCGGGTGCTCTCGCTAACCGGCTCCGCGATCTTTTTAGTGAGGAGCCGGCAGTGCGCGTCACAACGCCTACAAAATGCGCAGAATTGCGCGTTGTGGGCCTTGATGATGCCACCACTGAGGGGGATGTTGTCAATGCCGTCGCCCGGGTCGGGGAATGTTCTTATCAGGACATTCAGACCGGGGTGATGCGCAGGACAGAGAGAGGGCTAGGCTCCCTCTGGCTAAGAGTGCCTGTGATGGTGGCAAAAAAAGTAGCGACAGTGGGAAGAGTCTTGGTGGGTTGGGTATCGGCCCGGGTTCACCTGCTGGAGGCTCGCCCACGGCGCTGCTTCAGGTGCCTCGAAAAGGGGCATCTGCGAGCTGACTGCACGTCGTCAATTGACCGCAGCGATGAGTGCTATCGCTGCGGCCAAAACGGCCACAGGGCCCAGTCCTGCTCTGCAGCCCCGCATTGTTGGAGTTGCCAGCGAGCGGGACTGAAGGCCGACCATCGGGCGGGGAGCGGGCAGTGTAAGGCACCGCCCGTTCCTAAGAGAATCAGAAGGGGGGGGTGAAGACTCGAGGGTCCCCTCACCACCCACCGCCGGCCCGGCTCAAGCTACGACGAGCCGGGTGATAGAGGATTCTATGGAGGTCACTGCGTAATGGCCTCCATGAGATTCCTCCAGGCGAACATCAACCACTGTGCCACGGCTCAGGACCTGCTTTTCCAAGCCTTGGCGGAGTGGTTGGTGCACGTGGCTGTGGTCTCCGAACCATACTTCGTACCGTCGAGCGAAGAGTGGGTCGGTGACCATGATGGGGTGGTGGCCATCGCGTCCAGGGCTGCAGTCGGCTCCTCAGCCCTGGAACGCGTAGAAAGAGGACACGGGTACGTCTCCGTTAAGATTGGGGATGTATCCGTAATCGGGGTGTACTACTCACCAAACAAACCTTTCGCTGACTTCGAACTTTTTATGGCTGAAATCGGCGATTTGGTGAGTAGGTTACGCCCCGGCAAAGTACTCCTGGCTGGAGACCTCAACGCAAAATCCGCTGCGTGGGGGTCTCCTGTCACGGACGTGAGGGGGAGCTATATGGACGGTTGGTTGGCCTCGACCGGGATGGTCGTCATGAACCGGGGGACGGCTGACACATGCGTGCGATGGAATGGCGGCTCCAAAGTCGACGTTACCTTTGTCGACGCCGCTATGTCACGCTGTGTTAGCAATTGGGAGGTAATTGTGGGTGTGGAGTCACTCTCGGACCACCGCTATATACGGTTCGAGGTCTCCACATGCCCCACTCCCGTTTCCCCCCAGTCAAGAAGAGGCGGCGGCCCTAGGTGGTCCATCAAAAAGATGGACCCCGAGCTCCTGGTCGAGGCCGCAATCGTCCAGGCGTGGGTGGCAGGGCCCACGGGTGGAGTTGTTGCCGCAGAGGTAGAAAACCTCCAGCGGCGGATGTCGCTCGTCTGCGATGCCAGCATGCCGAGGGTGCGTAGCACAGGACCGGCATGCGGGGTGTACTGGTGGTCGAAGGAGCTGGCGCAGCTGCGTGAACAGTGCGTGGCCGTGCGCCGCCAGTACACTCGGTACAGGCGTCGCAGAAGACGCGACATCGAGGAGGAGAGGCGCCGCTACGAGGCATATAAGGCTGTCCGCGTCTCCTTGCGGATGGCCATTCGCGTAGCTAAGGACAGGGCTCACAAGGAGCAGGCCGAAGAGCTCAACCGGGATCCGTGGGGGAGGCCGTACAGAGCGGTGCGCAAAAAACTTCGCACCCGCGCCCCTCCCCTCACTGAGAGCCTTCGGCCGGAATTCCTTGACTCCGTAGTGGAAGCCCTGTTCCCGCAGGGAGCCGAGGTAGAGCCACCTCTTATGGCGCCTCTCGAGGAGGAGGAAGGCACTGTGTCAGGTGCGCCGGAGGTGTCGGAGTGGGAGTTAGCCGGGGCGGTGAGTCGCATGAAGGCGAAAAACACCGCCCCTGGTCCTGACGGCATTCCTGGGCGTGCCTGGGCGCTTGCTCTGGGTCCTTTGGAGTCAGGGCTCAGGGCGACTTACAGTGCCTGCCTCGAGCAGGGACTGTTTCCCCGTAGGTGGAAAACGGGGAAACTGGTTCTGCTTAAGAAGGAGGGAAAGCCGGCCGATAGACCCTCCGCGTATCGGCCGATTGTTTTGCTGGATGAGGCGGGAAAGTTACTCGAGCGTATCGTAGCTTCCCGCATTGTCCAGCACCTCCAGGAGGTGGGGCCTGATCTCAGTCGCCTCCAGTGCGGATTCCGCCGGGGCATGTCCACCCTCGACTGTATTGAGGGCGTGAGAGTCCTGGCGGAGGAGGCGACAGCCAAGCGCGAGGTGGTGTTGGCGGTGTCATTAGACATCGCCAATGCGTTCAATACCTTGCCTTGGAGTGTGATCAAGGAGGCCCTACGCTTTCATCGTATCCCCTTGTATCTGCAGCGCGTTGTCGGCGACTATTTGGCCGACCGCGCTGTCAGGTACCCGACGGCTGGGGGTAGGTGGAAGGAGCGGAGGATGTCGTGCGGTGTTCCACAGGGGTCGGTCTTAGGCCCCCTCCTGTGGAACATCGGGTACGACTGGGTGCTGCGCGGTCAGATGCTCCCGGGAGTGCGTCTGTTCTGTTATGCAGACGACACTCTCGTGACTGCCCGCGCGAGCACTCACCGGGAGGCCCGTATACTGGCGACCGCGGCCACTGCTCACGTCGTGGCCCGGATTCGTCGGTTAGGTTTGGGGGTGGCCTTGGAGAAATCCGAGGCCATTTGCTTCCACAGGCCTCGGATGGCGCCCCCAGTGGGTTCCCGGTTGATGGTGGACGGGACGTCCATTGGAATTTCAGGTACTTTACAGTACCTGGGATTAACTCTCGACAGCCGATGGACGTTCGATGCCCACTTCCAGCGGCTCGCCCCAAGACTTAAGGCGACCGCTGGAGCCCTGAGCAGGCTCCTCCCAAATGTGGGGGGGCCAAATGCAGGCTGCCGGCGCCTTTACGCCGGGGTGGTCCGGTCAATGGCCTTGTACGGCGCTCCAGTATGGGCGGAGCGACTGACCGCCAAGTCTCTGCGCCTTTTGCGCGGGGCGCAGAAGATTGTGGCGGTCAGGATAGTGCGGGGCTACCGGACCATCTCCGGCGAGGCGGCCTGCGCCTTGGCTGGGTTCCTTCCTTGGGATCTAGAGGCCAAGGTGCTTGCTCAGGCTTACCGCCGCAAAGTAGATTCCCGTTCATTGGGGAGAAACTCTGCGGCGGTGGAGACGGATTGGCGGAGGGTAGCTCAGATGGAGCTCCTCCGCCAATGGAGGCGGCGGCTGGAATCACCCAGCGCAGGGTTCTGGACGATTTCAGCCATCCAGCCCATTCTCCAGGGTTGGGTCGCCAGGAGGCATGGGGTCCTCACCTTCCGCCTGACGCAGGTACTTTCCGGTCATGGTTGTTTCGGGAGGTATCTGTGGCGGGTGGCCCAGCGCGAAGCGACTGGTGAGTGCCACGAGTGCGGCGCCGAGTTTGACACGGCGCTGCACACGCTTGCAGACTGCCCAGCTTGGGCGGTTCAGCGGGCGAAGCTCGTGGCAGAGGTGGGGCACGATCTCTCCCTGCCCACCGTGGTTCGTGCCATGGTGGACAGGGAGGAATCGTGGGCAGCGATGGCCTCCTTCTGCGAGGACGTTATCTCGCGGAAGGAGGCGGCGGGGCGGATCCGGGAAGTCGAGTCCTTGGATCCGATCCGCCGCAGGCGAGCGGGGCGCAGGCGACTCGCCGAAGTCCGTCGCATGCCGCCCTAACGGGGACCTCCGAGCGATCCGAACGGGGTTCATCGGACGCTCGCTGGAGTTAGGTCCCCGAGGCGGTCGATGCATCTGGTGCTCCCGATGCATCGATTAGCGGAGGGAGGGGCCACTGTTTAGAGAGGCCCCGACCCGGAGGTGGCGCTCTCCGGGGTACAGAGCTGCTGCTGGCGGGGATGGGGGGCAATGTCTTCATAGGTACCCTGTCCCCGCCACCAGCAGCGTGGTGGAGCACTGTCAGGTTTTTAGTCGGTGAGAGTCCGACATACCCGCCGCTCGTCCCCGTCGGGCGGTGACGACCCATAATGGGTTTTCCTGACATGAAAAAAAAAAAAAAAAAAAAAAAAAAAAAAAAAAAAAAAAAAAGACATATGCTGTCGTGGGATATTTTTTTATATAATTTTAAGAAGAACATTTCCGTCATACATGATTTCTGTGTAGCTTTAACCATCAAGGTTGCACACGCTACGGAAGCTTAAAAAATGGAGTAACTTCTCCCGTTTTCCCGACATTTCCCTTCACTGCTCTGCTCCTATTGATTGTAGCGTGATGAAAAGTATACTATAACCAGCTCAGGAGCATGAAGAAAAATCGTACCGAGTTTCGTTAAAATCCGTCGAGTAGTTTTTGTTTCTATAACGGTTATACAGACAGACAGACAGACAGACAAAAATTTTACTGATTGCATTTTTGGTATCAGTATCGATCTCTAATCACCCCCTGATAGTTATTTTGGAAATATATTCCAGTTACAGAATTGACCTCTCTACAGATTTATTATAAGTATAGAAGATTTAATTGCTGCTCCTCTCCTATTCATCTTAGCGTGACGTTATATTATATGTTATTATATAGCCTATAGCCTGCCTCGATAAATGGACTATCTTACACTGAAAGAATTTTTCATTTCGGTCCAGTAGTTCCTGAGATTAGCGCGTTCAAACAATCAAACAAACAAACTCTTCAGCTTTATATATCTGTGGGTGAAAGCTAAAGGACGTTAAGTCCATTTTTTGACATATTTGTATTTTCAATGATTCTTATTCAGTATACCCATATTGATCAAATGGTAAAAGACCCTAAGTCCTACAGCTACTAATTTCGTGGATGTAAAATTATAGATGACATTAAAATCCCTAATGCGTGAAAAGGTAAACAATCGTATAATCACTTAATATTGTTTACACTAATTTTAACAACTTTAACAATAAATAATTGTAAATTCGGAGGTGCCCTATTACAAATACAGTCCAGCACCAGTTCTCGAAAATGATCGTGCCTTGCTCTACTGGGACCGATCCATTATCACTGACAGGTATATTGTGGCCAATAAACCTGATATAGTTTTAGTGGATCGGTCAGCGCGTCGGGCAATTATTGTTGATATCACTGTTCCGCATGACGATAATCTCATAAGAGCTGAAAAAGATAAATTAACTAAATATCTTGACCTAGCTCATGAGATAACCGCCATGTGGGATATTGATTCAACAATAATTGTTCCAATTGTTGTGTCGGTTAATGGTCTTATTGCGAAGAGCCTCGACCAATATCTTAAGAGGCTCTCACTTAGCTGTTGGATCAAGCGTAGGATACAAAAGGCAGTTTTGCTTGAGACAGCACGGATTGTGAGGAGTTTCCTGAGTCTGGAGCCCTAACCACCGGTAGCTTGAGTACTTTCTCCGCTGCCTGTGGTCAACAAATTTTTTATATTTTTAAATGTTTTTTTTTTGTATTCATATAGAAAATATTTAAAAATATAATGTAAATTTGGATATAAATAAATAAAAGAAAATAATTAGTATAGGTGTTAAATATCGAGTGGAGTATCCGTTGTCATACATGATACCTGATTGGAGCAGCGTGGTAGGTCTTAGCTCCAATTCTTATCTCCAAAAACGGAGAGAGGAGGTCTACGCCAATTACTAGGATAGTAACAGGTCATTATTTACCTCTGCAGGTGTGCCGACAAAGGCGCCAACAGATCCCGCTGCTATACCCAAGAACATCTTCACCGCAAATCCTGGGGTCGCACCGGCATTTCGCCTGAAATGAAGCATAAAGTAAAAAAAGTAAGTAACGGCATGTTACTATCCCACTGCTGGGCATAGGCCTCTTCCCTCCGGTTTTTTTTTTTTTTTGGAGAGAAGGATTGGAGCTAAGACCTACCACGCTGCTCCAATGCGGATTGGTAGGTTACACATATCTCCAGAATTCTCAAGAGATATGCAGGTTTCCTCACGATGTTTTCCTTCACCGAAAAGCGTGTGATAAATTGCAATTATCAATTAGACACATAAGTTTTACTAGAAAACTCATTGGTGCCTGCCCCGGGTTTGAACCCTAGACCTCCTCGAAAGAGGCGCACGGTGTTACCGCTGGGCTACCACAGCTAATGACAATGAAGCATTCAAAATCAAATTTCAAATCTTCTTCTTTCTCAACCTATGGACATCCACTGCTGGAGGTACTCTTTAAGTGATCTCCACAACCCACGGATTTTTTGCCGCTTGGAACCAGCGGCTGCCCACGACCTTTTGAGGTCGTCAGTCAACCTCGTTGGAGGTCTACCGACGCTGCGCCTTCTGGTGCGAGGTCGCCATTCCAGCACCTTAGGACCCCAATGCCCATCGGTTCTGCGTTGCCCACCCACACCCGCGACACGCTGAGCTATGTCGGTGACTTTGGTTCTTCTACGAATCTCCTCATTTCTGATTTCATCACGTAGAGATACTCCAAGCATAGCTCGCTCCATCGGTCGCTGAGTGATTCTGATTTTCTCATGAGGCCCATAGTAAGCGACCACGTTCCAGATCTGTAAGTCATCACTGGCAACACAGCACTGTTCGAAGACCTAGGTCGTCAGCTACTGAGGTATTTTGGACGAAAAGATCTCGCTTAGCTTCACAAACGCTGCCCATCCCATTTGGGTTCGGCGATTAACGTATGTCTCGAAATTGGACTTACCTAACCGAACCGTATGTTCTAAATTCCAAATATTCTTTATTAAAGTTTGTTTTTACATAACCTTTAGATTCTTGAAATTATAATAAAGCAATCACTGGTTCGGTTAGGTGCTTTTATCGAGAAGAACCAGCAAGCAACTTAACTGTCTTTTCATAAATAATAATTTAAATAAAATACAGGGTGGTACCATAAGCATCATAATCCTGATGATGCTACTTCCTATTGATACTAAAAAAGTTAGGTCTCAAATAATGTATACTTATTTTTAATGTATAGAAACCGGCTATACTCACGTGTTATTTTATCGGATGAGCCCGACTAGTTTTAAGCCCATACGGGGCTCTTATTCATGAGCTCTTTACGCGTCGTTATCGCGGCGGGAACTGGGACTGGGAACTGGGCGCATGGGCCGTATGCGCCGTAAGGGCTTGAAACTAGTCGGGCTCATCCGATAAAATAGCACGTGAGTATAGCCGGTTTCTATACATTAATTATGAATTCCACTCACGATAGTTTATACTTATTTTGTTCGAAAATATATGTTTTATTAAATTTACTTAATAACTGGATTGAAAAATGTAGAACGTTGATTTACATAGCCTAAGTCTTTAACAGTTTGGATGAGCATAAATAGCACATCACATACAACATTATCGGACGAGGCTAAAGGGCTATCAATTCACTGATACTATATACAATAATCGTTTACACAATTTCAGCATATAAAATTACGCATACAAAAGTTTATAATATCCACGGGCAGAGATCCTCCTGCCCATATCCTAGAGTGGAGTTGGCACAACATGTTATAAACATGCTGTCACATGATTTGGCTTCGTATTTTACGGGCGGCCGCTTGCCTGACGTCAACTTACCTTAGTCGCCTTTTACGACACCTCGGTACACTAGACACCAGAAATGTGTGTAGTCTGTTCTGTTCAGTCGCATTTGGTCATTTTAATACGAAGCGTGCGATATGTGTTCTTTTAAATTAACTTCAAATAGCCGTGTGGTATCCGGCTGAGTAGAATAGACCAACATCATTTCTTACCGAGGTGTCGTAAAAGGCGACTAAGGTAAGTCGACCCGCCGTGTGGTATCCGGCTGAGTAGAATAGACCAACATCATTTCTTACCGAGGTGTCGTAAAAGGCGACTAAGGTAATTTGACCTACCGTGTGATATGCGGCTAAGTAGAATAGAACACCCTCATTTCTTACCGAGGTGTCGTAAAAGGCGACTAAGGTAAGTCGACCCGCCGTGTGGTATCCGGCTGAGTAGAATAGACTAACATCATTTCTTACCGAGGTGTCGTAAAAGGCGACTAAGGTAAGTCGACCCGCCGTGTGGTATCCGGCTGAGTAGAATAGACCAACATCATTTCTTACCGAGGTGTCGTAAAAGGCGACTAAGGTAAGTCGACCCGCCGTGTGGTATCCGGCTGAGTAGAATAGACCAACATCATTTCTTACCGAGGTGTCGTAAAAGGCGACTAAGGTAAGTCGACCCGCCGTGTGGTATCCGGCTGAGTAGAATAGACCAACATCATTTCTTACCGAGGTGTCGTAAAAGGCGACTAAGGTAATTTGACCTACCGTGTGATATGCGGCTAAGTAGAATAGAACACCCTCATTTCTTACCGAGGTGTCGTAAAAGGCGACTAAGGTAAGTCGACCCGCCGTGTGGTATCCGGCTGAGTAGAATAGACTAACATCATTTCTTACCGAGGTGTCGTAAAAGGCGACTAAGGTAAGTCGACCCGCCGTGTGGTATCCGGCTGAGTAGAATAGACCAACATCATTTCTTACCGAGGTGTCGTAAAAGGCGACTAAGGTAAGTCGACCCGCCGTGTGGTATCCGGCTGAGTAGAATAGACCAACATCATTTCTTACCGAGGTGTCGTAAAAGGCGACTAAGGTAAGTCGACCCGCCGTGTGGTATCCGGCTGAGTAGAATAGACCAACATCATTTCTTACCGAGGTGTCGTAAAAGGCGACTAAGGTAAGTTGACCCACCGTGCGATATCCGGTTTAGTAGAATATACCACCCTCCTTCTTACCGAGGTGTCGTAAAATACGACTAAGATAAGTTGACGTCAGGCAGGCGGCCGGTCTTAAACACGCAGCCAAATCATGTTACAGCATCTTTATAAGGTGTTGTGCCGACCCCACTTAGAGTGGGATAAGGGCAGGATATATATAAATTAACTTCAAATACCGCATTAGAAGTACATTTTTTTATCTATTTTATATTATTTATGTTTAATAAATAGATATAGATATGTACTGACAATGATTAAATAAGATAACCTTATTCCTCAAACGAAAATAAACAACAGAATCTTCCGATTGTGATAAAGTTTGTTGATGCGAGATAAATTGGACGATAAGAATATCGTTACTGAAGTATTGAATGCCATTAAATTGAAATGTTTTTGACTTTATCGTAGCATTAAGATAAAGATAAGTGATAATAGTCGTATGTATTGTAGATATAATGCAATATACGATATTAATATTGCATTTTAGGTACCTACACATCTTAGCAACCTATATAAAAAAAATAGTGAATTCAGTATTTTAGCCTCAGGAATTATTTAACGTTTAAAAAAATCATCATCTTCCTGTCCTTATCCTACTCTAAGTGGGGTCGGCACAACATATTATAAACATGCTGTCACATGATTTGGCTGGATTTCCACGACCGGCCGCCTGCCTGACGTGAACTTACCTTAGTCGTATTTTACGACACCTCGGTAAGAAAGAGGTTGGTCTATTCTACTAAACCGGATACCACAAGGTGGGTCAACTTACCTTAGTCGCCTTTTACGACACCTCGGTAAGAAATGAGGGCGGTACTATTCTATTCAGCTGGATTCAAGAATTATTTAACGTTTTTAAAAAAAAATCACATTTTATAGAGATCAATGACCATAACACGAGATTCTGACCTTGACCTTAAAAATTTAATACGGCACAACTACGAAAGTGCGAGGGAGACAAAACTACAATTGTTTTCTCCTGCTTTCTGAACAAGCGCGCTGCGCTAGGTCAGTCAATCATTGTCAAAGACCATTAACAAAGCAAGACCACGATTAATGTTTTATTTTGTTCGAAAATACATTTTTTATTAAACGATATTTAAGAATATTGAATTAGGCCAAAGTTAAATATAAATAATAAATAAATATATGAGACACTTACACACACGGTCGTCCGTCCCCAAAGTAAGTAACTTAATACTTGTGTTATGGGTGACAGACAACTGGTGAATATATACTTATATATTTTTAAATACATACTTAAATACAAATATACACCCAGGTTCAAAGACCAACAAATTCATTTATAGAAAATGTTGGCCCTGGGAATCGAATGCCAGGTCACTACCCACTGCTCCAACGGGCCACTCAATAATTTCAGTCAGTTATCTTATATGTTTAAGTTATAATGGTTTTATTTGATGTCGTATATTCAATACCACTCTTATCTAAATATATAGCCTAATTGATAATTGCAATTTATGACACGCTTTTCGGTTGAGGTAAACATCGTGAGGAAACATTCGTATATCTAGAGAATTCTGGGGATATTTGTAACCTACCAACCCACATTAGAGTAGAGTCGTGGGATTTAGCTCCAACCCTTCTCTTCAAAACCAGAGAGAGGATTCCCGCCGAGGGCGATTTCTATAAATGAATTTGTTGATCTTTGAGTCTATTTGTATTTAAGTCATCATCCTCCTGCCCTTATCTCACTCTAAGTGGGGTCGGCACAACATGTTATAAACATGCTGTCACATGATTTGGCTGCGTTTGTACGACCGGCCGCCTGCCTGACGTCAACTTACCTTAGTCGTATTTTACGACACCTCGGTAAGAAAGAGGGTGATCTATTCTACTAAACCGGATACCACACAGTGGGTCAACTTACCTTAGTCGCCTTTTACGACACCTCGGTAAGAAATGAGGGCGGTACTATTCTATTCAGCCGGATACCACACGGCGTTCAGGAATTATTTAACGTTTAAAAAAAAATAAACACGTTTTATAGAGATCAATGATCGTAACACTCCATTCTAACCTTGACCTAAAAATTTAATACGGCACAACTACGAAGGTACGAGAAAGACAAAACTATAATTGTTTTCTCCTGCTGTTTAAACAAGCGCGCTGCGCCAGGTCAGTCAATCATTGTCAAAGACCATTAACAAAGCCAGATTTAGATTAATATTTTCATTTTGTTCGCAAATACATTTTTTTTAAACGACATTTAAGAATATTGAATAATGCCAAAGTTAAATATAAATAATAAATAAATAAATATATGGGACACTTACACACACGGTCGTCCGTCCCCAAAGTAAGTAACTCAATACTTGTGTTATGGAAGACAGGCAACTGGTGAATATATACTTACATATTTTTTAAATAAATACTTAAATACAAATAACCCAGGTTCAAGGACCAACAAATTCATTTATAGAAAATGTTGGCCCTGGGAATCGAACGCCAGGTCACTACCCACTGCTCCAACGGGCCACTCAATAATTTCAGTCAGTTATCTTATATGTTTAAGTTATAATGGTTTTATTTGATGTCGTATATTTAGTACCACTCTTATCTAAATATATAGTGTAATTGATAATTGCAATTTATGACACGCTTTTCGGTTGAGGTAAACATCGTGAGGAAACATGCATATATATAGAGATTTCTGGGGATATGTGTAACCTACCAACCCGCATTAGAGTAGGGTGGTGGGATTTAACTCCAACCCTTCTCTCTAAAACCAGAGAGAGGATTCCCGCCGAGGGCGATTTCTATAAATGAATTTGTTGATCTTTGAGTCTATTTGTATTTAAGTCATCATCCTCCTGCCCTTATCCCACTCTAAGTGGGGTCGGCACAACATGTTACAAATCTGTTATTATATGATTTGGCTGCGTTTTTACGACCGGCCGCCTGCCTGACGTCAACTTACCTTAGTCGTATTTGACGACTCCTTTGTAAGAAAGAGGGTGGTCTATTTTACTCAACCGGATACCACACGGTGGGTCAACTTACCTTAGTCGCCTTTTACGACACCTCGGTAAGAAATGGGGGTGGTACTATTCTACTCAGCCGGATACCACACGGCGGGTCGACTTACCTTAGTCGCCTTTTAAGACACCTCGGTAAGAAATGATGTTGGTCTATTCTATTCAGCCGGATACCACACGGCGTTTGTATTTAAAAAATACATAAGTATATATTCACCAGTTGTCTGTCTACCATAACACAAGTATTAAGTTACTTCGGGGACGGACGACCGTGTGTGTAAGTGTCCCATATATATTATTATTTATTCTTTTAAGTATATACTCACTCTTTATAAGAGTCGAACAGCAAATTGTAAATTCCAAGGCGGGTTGTAGTGTACGTAGCCTGCCTGAGGAGTCCTGCAGAGAGCCCTGTGTATAACGAGAAGAATCCTTCCCTGGCCACGATCTCGCCGGCCACAGCAAATGACGTACGTCCCCCTCCACTCAGCTGCATGCGCGTTTTTATTAAATCCAATGGTTGCACTACACATGTTGCTGCCATTCTGTTGAAAATAGGATGGTTTAGACATCACAACTTAAGTAAAATAATTCGTAAAGTAATTCGCGCTTTATGCTTGTCCTAAACACAATAGAATGCCATTTTTAACCTCCCACGCTCCTGCGAATAACTACTCTATAAAAGTTGCCTGTAAGAGATTGCTCAAAGCAATAAGGCCGCCTTTGCACACCTTAAATGTTTGATATCCCTATTTTGTTTCTGTTTTTGCTTAATTCTATTTTTTTGTTGAAATGTGCAATAAAATAAAGTATTATAAATAAATAAATAAAATATCAGCTCCATCTGTATATGTATAATATCTTTAATATTTAAATGAGTTATTCTTATATGTATATATATATGTATTCAGAATTTCGGAAATAGCTCCAACGACTTTCCTGAAATTCAGCATGAAGGGGGTTTGGGGGAGAAAATTCGATCTAGATAAGTTTTATTTTAAAAAAATGTCGTTTTATCCCTGTTTTTGGGCTCTAAAATTTTTTTGAAATTTATTTTGAATACGATCACAATTTTTCGCTGTCAAACGAAAAGTCATGGTGGTTCATTTGGGGAATGTCCAGGGCCTAGGTAGGTGAAAAAACCTAGGATCGAGCCCCACCTGCCCTATTATTTTTTAATTTTTATTTCAATTTTTTTTTTACATCATTTTAAAAATTACCAAGTAAGGCTTGGTCACCCAGGTACTATGTTTTTATAGATGTATATAAATAAAATATATATGAACTGGCTATAAGTGGAAGAGTGTAAGACAATGTGTGCATGCACCTCTCTGCATAACATTCTCTCTTTCTATCTCCACTAAATTATATCTCCTTTTTTTCCACCTGGCATGGAAGAATGTATAGTACAAGAGACAATGGGGGAACCAAAATAAGGCTGTGACTATGTTGCACCTTACAAAAGTACATAAGTCATTTGTAGATTTTGGTCTGAGATTCTATAGTAAAAATATAAATGCAGCTTTAGCTTTGCCATGACAGCAGTTTTAAAAAACTAACTAGAAAGGAAGCTAATACAGATAACTTGAAAAATTAAAAAATATTAAAAAAATATTTAAATTAATTTAAACAAGTATGTACCAAAATGTAAAGGTTTTACTACCCTCTTTGGCTATTTCACATTCAGTAATATACTTAATATATTCCAGTAGTATATTAGAGCAAGTCGAATTTAAATGAGTATCACATTAAAAAAATTATAGACAAATCTTGGTTTGACTTAATAATATTTATTGAAGTAGGAGGAATAACTAATCCTAATCTCTAATTAAATAACTAACTCCATATGCCACACATATTATAAATACCAATTCAATAATATATTCAGTTATGTTTAGAGTGAAAGTATCAAAACGAAAAAAATCTTAATGAGAAAATTCTGCCTAAATCTAATGTTAATTAAGCCCATACTAGAAGCGGAAATTATTAGCCAAAATATATTAGGGCGTCATATTACAATCAATTTAAACTCATAACATAATATTGATTACATAATCTCTGTCATAATTATTTGGAATAACAACTAATACGTTCGAGGACATCAACATTTACCACTAAGTTCCTAATTGCTTCAAATAGCCTAATCTATTATTCGTTGCATATATATATAACAGCTAATGACTTTCGATGTAACTTCATAACAGCTCATTTCAAATATGGAACAAAATTGTTACTTTTTTTAAATTTAAATAACCTATGGTAACACGATAATGACATTGATGGTAAAAATACAAGGTGAATTTATTATACCCGGCAAGACCACCGAAGGCGAACTTGAGTCCGTTAGGGACATATCTTTCTTTAGGCGGCACCGCGACCTGTTGAGCCATCCTAACTCTATCACTAAATCACGGTTATACCCGAAACAATATTCTTAAAAGTTATTTAACACAGTGCGCACTACACTATTAGGTACAAATTCAGATTTGGAATTTTAAAAACATTATGTTGATAGATTGTAAAGTGACGTTGTCAATTGTCACAGTGACAAATATCAAGGTCAAACACTTCGTTCTTTAATTTAGACATAATATACATACTACTATTAACTTTCACTATAACAGCTATTGTCATCTAAACTTTCTGGTTGGATAATATGCATAACAAGAGATACTGTGTTTTAAAAATAAAATCACAACAATCTGCAAGCTCCATATTGATGCGATCAATTTTCTATCGAATTCCAACCAAAACACTAATTTATCACCCCTGCCTCTATAGCCCAAATAATAAATGAAAGATACGACTTAAATTTTCTTTATTTAATTTTCAATATAACATACAGCGTGTAAAATTGAGATGATAATAAATTAAATGATATTTGACCAACATCTCTTGAGGCTTTCGCATAGTTGTATCAAGAGTCGGATGCAGAAAGCAGTATTACTTGAAACGGTACATATTGTGAAGAAGTTCCTCACTATGAAGCCCTAACCATAGTAGCTTGGGATATTGCTCCGCTTCCAGTGGACGATTTTTTATATTTTAAATGATTTTTCTAATTATTGTGTTTGTAATTAGAAATATTTAAAAATGTGAGTTTTAAGAAAAATAAAAGACAATAAATAAATGTGCATAATATAATTTATTTAAGTTTAAGACATACTGTAAATAAAATCATATAATAAAGTCAAACTATGAGTATATCATAGACAATGAGATCTACACATCAATTACAATTTCTAATTCACATTAATTTATGAAAGAAACGACATTATATATATTACATATATTTGATTTATGATAGCCCATATCAAATATAAGTAACAATAACAAAACTAAACTAAGTCAAGTCATAATGTGTATATGCATATTCTTATTTTTTTTAAATATATTTTCTAACATTTAAAATTGATTCATCATCTTCCTGCCCTTATCCCACTCTTAAGTGGGGTCGGCATAACATGTTATAAACATGCTGTCATATATGATTTGGCTGCGTTTTTACGACCGGCCGCCTGCCTGACGTCAACTTACCTCTGTCGTATTTTACGACACTTCGGTAAGAAATGAGGTTGGTCTATTCTACTAAACCGGATACTACACGGTGAGTCGACTTACCTTAGTCGCCTTTTACGACACCTCGGTAAGTAATGAGGTTGGTCTATTCTACTCAGCCGGATACCACACGGTGAGTCGACTTACCTTAGTCGCATTTTACGACACCTCGGTAAGAAATGAGGGTGGTCTATTCTACTCAGCCGGATACCACATGGCGTAACATTTAAAAATTGATTATAAATTATAATATTCGTATTGAGATTATATGTATATTAATTACGACATTTATTTTTTAATTATAAACACTTTGATTATTAATGACTATATGTCTAACGTATTCTCTAATATCTTCAAATAAAAGGAAAAAAATATGTTCTTTATTTATTAGTTCTTATTAAGAAATAACATAAATGCGATTAATAGCTAATATTTGGAATAATGAGATCGTTATTAGTTACGTTATATAATATAACTATTCAATTAGTAACCGGACATTTACAAACTTAAATAACAAATAACATAATAACTAAATAAATATTTATTATATATTAATTACTATATTCCGTTTTCTCATTCTTTACTGAGTAAATAAACTTAAATTATTGTTGGCCATTACGAAAAAATTTTTGCGCTTCCAGCGAACCAAAGACAATAGAATCTGATAACATGCTTTTAAACATGAATGAAAATTAAAAAAAAAGGGATACATAACGATGTTATTGTGCAATACTTATTTTTTTTTATATTTGGATTATAACAAAATAATATAATTATTACTTTTGTTGAATTCCCTGATGATAATTTGAATGATTCTGCCACCGAGGGAAATTTAATTCTTACATTGGCTTAACAGTATATTTTAGCAATTTAATTTTTGTGCATGAGAATGTACATAATTATAAAAAGTTTTACATATTAGTGAGATGATAATGATGGTAATATGGGAGTGACATAGTCAAATTGATTAAACTCCTTTTTTTAAAAAATAGAATAAAAAAAAATTATAAAAAGAACTGGCGATGTACAAACAAAGTAGGAACCGAAGTAAGCTTGCGGCTCCTGCTTTGTGCCTTGCAAAAGCACGCAAGTAGTTTATAAAATAAATAAATAAATATATGGGACACTTACACACACGGTCGTCCGTCCCCAAAGTAAGTAACTCAATACTTGTGTTATGGACAGACAACTGGTGAATATTTACTTATATATTTTTTAAATACATGCTTAAATACAAATATACACCCAGGCTCAAAGACCAAAAAATTCATTTATAGAAAATGTTGGCCCTCGGCGGGAATCGAACCCGCGACCCGCGGAGCTGAAGGCAGGGTCACTACCCACTGCTCCAACGGGCCAGTCAATTACTTTTATCTTTTATCTTTATCATTACAGCAGTTTAAAAACACTATTAAATGAAGCTGGTACAGAAAGCCTAAGTCGAGGATTATTTAGATGATAAGAATATGTGGTTGTAGCTACTTATCGACCATAATGACTAAATGTAACTACTTATAAGAATTATTTTGAAAAGAACAACCGCAGATCTAGATGCCTCTTCTCAATAGGAACAGCTTTCCGAACCAGCAGTAGAGTTGACGATTCAAAAGCACAGTGTAATAGTAAGAATGAGGGTAGTCTAGTCTACTCAGCCAGATACCACACGGCGTGTCAACTTACCTTAGTCGCCTGTTACGACACCTCGGTAAGAAATAAGGGTGGGTCTGTACTACTCAGCCGGATACCACACGACGTGTCAACTAACTTTAGTCGCCTTTTGCGACAGTTCGGTAAGAAATGAGGGTGGTCAATTCTACTCAGTCGGATACCACACGGTGTGTCAACTTACCTTAGTCGCCTTTTACGACACCTCGGTAATAAATGAGGGTGGTCAATTCTACTCAGCCGGATACCACACAGTGTCAACTTACCTTAGTCACCTTTTACAACACCTCGGTAAGAAATGAGGGTGGTCAATTCTACTCATTCGGATACCACACAGTGTGTCAACTTACCTTAGTCGCCTTTTACGACACCTCGGTAATAAATGAGGGTGGTCAATTCTACTCAGCCGGATACCACAGTGTCAACTTACCTTAGTCACCTTTTACAACACCTCGGTAAGAAATGAGGGTGGTCTATTCTACTCAGTCGGATACCACACGGTGTGTCAACTTACCTTAGTCGCCTTTTACGACACTTCGGTAAGAAATAAGGGGGAGTCTATACTACTCAGCCGGATACCACACGTCGTGTCAACTTACCTTAGTCGCCATTTACGACATTTCGGCAAGAAATGAGGGTGGTCTATTCTACTCAGCCGGATACCACACGGCGGATTAATTAATTAATCTCCAATTATACTGTTATCAGAATATATTGCTTCCAAGAAAAATATACATTTTCTTAGCCGTTTGTATATTTTAAAATACTCCTTTGAATTGGGAACATCATCTAATACCTCTAAAGCTTGCAATAGCGGTTGATAAGCATTGTTCATCTGAAAGGATCTTAAACTAGAATCTATTGCCGCCATATTCAATCCAGAGTAATATTTTCTTTGGGACGCAGAAAGTTTTTCACTATTATCTGTAGACACGCCCATGCATTTTGGGCAATCACATACATTGTTGTGATACAAAAATCCTTTAACATTCTTTGTATGTCTTTTAAAATCACTGTTGTGCGGATCCACTCTGAAAAACACAATAATTTTCTAATGATAAACAAAATTCAAAAAATTTATAGAATTAGCCATTACTTTACTATAATACAAGTAAGTATCGGCCTGTTACTATCCCACTGCTGGGCATAGGCCTCCTCTCTCCATTTTTGGAGAGAAGGGTTGGAGCTAAGACCTACCACGCTGCTCCAATGCGGATTGGTAGGTTACACATATCCCCGGAATTCTCTAGAGATATGCAGGTTTCCTCACGATGTTTTCCTTCACCGAAAAGCGTGTGATAAATTGCAGTTATCAATTAGACACATAAGTTTTGATAGAAAAACTCATTGGTGTCTGCCCGGGTTTGAACCCATGGTCGTCTCTAGAGATTCACACGGTCGCACCGCTAGGCCATCACAGCTATAATACAAATGTAATAGACACACACATGATGATGATATATACACACATCCTCCTGCTCTTATCCCACTAAGTGAGGTCGGCACAATATGTTATAAACGTGCTGTCACATGATTTGGCTGCGTTTTTACGACCGGCCGCCTGCCTGACGTCAACATGCCTTAGTCCTATTTTACGACACCTCGGTAAGAAAGAGGGTGGTCTATTTTACATAACCGGATACCATCATGGGTCAACTAACCTTAGTCGCCTTTAACGACACCTCGGTAAGAAATGAGGTTGGTCAATTCTACCCATGCCGGATACCACACGGCGGGTCGACTTACCTTAGTCGCCTTTTACGACACTTCAGTAAGAAATGAGGGTGGTACTATTCTATTCAGCCGGATACCACACGGCGTCATTTTGTAAGTACTAATGATAAACGAAATTCAAAAAATTTATAGAATTAGCCGATACTTTGCTATAATCTGCAATGAAGTTAAATAGAAAATATATATGATGCTAAATGTAGAGTGGACAATCCGTTTTCATACCTGATACATGCAGGATTCATAAAACACATGCACAAACCTCCACCTCCACCACCACAATACACAATCACTACATACGTTCACTATCACAACCACAAACGTAATTCAATTAAATCTAAAGCAATAAACAAATATAGAAATTCTTCACTTTCAAAATAATGCATTAAAAGTACCTGTCTAACTGAGCTGTACTTTTTGGTAATTCTTTTTAAAGATATAAAAAAAGAAACAAAAGTATGGTGATATCTGGGAGTTGATCCCAGGTATTTTGACTCTTTTAGTCCACCCGTTCACCACTGAGCTGTTACAACTTTATAAATGAAAGATGTGTTTTTACAAATCCTGCATGTATCAGGTATGAAAACAAATAGCCCAGTCTACATTTAGCATTATATATATTTTCTTTTTAATGGTGGATTATAATAAAATAATTTAATTATTTCTTTTGCATCTTAATTATTTAAATAGCACCAATGAATCTGTGAATATAAAAATTAACAAATACTTACATATATGGAACAGTGAATTCCTCACCAGACTTTATTGTTCGAATCGCCATAAGTACTAGTTTGTTATTCATATTGGACAAAAATAAATTAGGATTACAAGAATACTTTAATTTTCCAATGAAAGGGAACAATCCATAATTTACTGGACTATAATAGCTTTTATCATTTCTAACGTCAGTTTGAGCTTGAACAATTTCAAGAGGTATCTGATGTATTAATAAATACATCATAATCCGTGCAAGAGCTTGCATAGCTGGCAGTTTTTGATTTTTGGCATCAGGAAAAAATGAAGGTAGTTCATCGAGGTAATATAAAATTGCAGCGCAGATAAAACTTGCATGGAACATCTTCCCGTGTACCAAAGGACTATCATCTCGGAAGCTCAAAATTGAATATATGTCATTCCCATCATATAGCTCTTTGAGTGAGCTCCTTTCGATCTTTCCTATTCCTGTACTGTGAGAGGCTGCGATAAGTTCATTCCATGATTTACATTGTTTTCTCAGTTTTAAAACTGCTTTCACCATCAAATTGGCCATAGGACTAAAACATAGAGTCCTTATATGGTTCATTATTTTGCATTCATATTCATGAAATTCATTTAAGCATGTAGTTTTACATTTCTCATCACAGAATAGTGCATAGCAACAATCATCACAAGGTATCAAATTAAGAACTTTTCTTTGGCAAAAGTGACACGAAATAAAGTCATTTCGTGGTTGCGTATAACTTACATATGCTGTTTCACATGCCACTATAGTCCCAATTTTAATATCCTTAGAGGCAACAACTATAGGAGCAGGTGTAGTTACATGAACATCCTTACTGGCACAAGATATGTGGTCATTCTGTGACTTTGTATTATAAAGAGTACATTTCTGTGCTGTATCTAACATTATTTTGCGTGAAAATTTCTCCATGACAACTGCATATTCTACTCCTACTTTCCTATGTTTTAATTTATCTAATATATCAGGTGGACACCCTAACTCAAAGCATTTATTAATGTCAATCAAGGAGGCCTTCCATAATTTTAATGTAAAAAACAATGCAGATCTATTACTATAAGCTAGTTTTAATTCCCTAGAATCTTTTGGAGCATTCACTAATGCCTTATTGTAGAATGTTAGGCTCCTTCGAAACTGACCAGACTTATATGCTTCATTACCTTTTGTACGATGTAATGATGAAACTTCTTCGGATTTATCAAGTTTTTTACTGAGTGGTAATTTCTTTGTTTTTATTATATCCAATGCTTTCATTACCACCTCGGATAGATCGTCCTTAGTCATAGCATCGTATATTTCATCGATATTATAGTTGCATGCCAGCAGCTCTTGAACAAAATCTAATCCGCTACACATTTTAGCAAGCAGAATAGATTAACCGCAACCTCGATTAGTCAAATTTTTTTAGTCCTAGCCCCAATCGTGACAACACAGGTTGACAATATTTTTTCTATAATTCTACAATCTAATATTGTTCAGTTCTTTCACTTTCATTGCATAGTTTTTGGGAGGTGTTGTTCAATTATCAATGTTGAATGTTAATTAAATTTTAAATCATAGATAATACACTATATAGGATATTTTAAATAACGATGTGACTTCACTAGAGATGTGAAAAAATAATCGATTATTTTTTCATCTAACATCGATTTTTTTCATCGATTATTTTAGGTATCTCTTTTCTACTCTTTTTCTTGTTTTTAAGGTTAGATATGCATTGTTGGAAACCAATTTAGTTTTTAGTACACATTTTAATCCAATTTCAGAAACAGTGCATCTAATATTATTTCTTGGTAGTTGTCCACTTTAATTAGCCTTTATTGTAATGAATTATTAATATTAAAAAAAGACAACTTCTGAAGTAGTCAGTAAAAATCGATTAATTCATAACAAAAAATCGATTTTTTTAGGGGATAAAAATCGATTATTTGGTAATCGATTTTTTCTACTCCAAGAGACATCCCTAAACGGGACTTCTTTTAATATTGATTAATTATTATTGGCAGCGATTGGCAGGTAACGATGTAATAAAATAATATAAAAATTAAAAAAAAAGATTTTAAAAAACCTATTTTATTAATTAACAACTTTTTAGTCTTGTAAGATACAAGACTAAAAAGTTAAGTTTTTTAAAGATAAGATTGCGTTATTGGATAAAACCAATGTTGGCTACATTGGTACAACCACACATTTGTATTTCGTAATCGGCGCATCTGTTACACACCATTAAATTTACTTTATTCGCACTTGTCCACTTTAATTAGTCTTTATTCTAATCTTGCGATGTGAAAAAATAATCGATTTTTAATAAACGATTATTTTTCATCAAAAATCGATTTTTTTTTAACAATTATTTTAGGTATCACTTTTTCTTTTTTACTTAACATTTGTTTGTCTGGTTTAGAATTCCTATTGAAATGGAACTCAACAATTTAAAAAAATGCTCCGATCACTACCAAATTTTACAGGATCATTTTAAAGATTGAAAATTTCATTAAAATCAGTTCAGCCATTTCAGAATTTATAAAGGACATATATAAAACTCATTTTTATATATTATATGATTTATGCCATCGCCATTTGTAGCTCTATAAAAGAGGAAAATGACCACCATGGATTGTTTTGTTATATCTTACATAAATCTGTTCAGTATTTTTCAACTTATTTCACCTCTTATCTTTTTTAAGAAAAAGATGATTTTTCTTTAACAAATCTTTTTATTTTTTATACATAATTATCAAGTACATAATTGTCAGCATGTAGTAATTCGAAGGAAAGCAAACATCTACGAAAAATTCTGTAAATTCCAATATATGGTTTTGAATTTTGTACATTTTTTAATACATCTAATATTGGTAATAGCTTCTTATAAATAAGTGGTATCTGGTTATTTTTAAACATTGCATCTATTTCTTGTATATTAATTCTTGACACACTTCTCTTTTGATGCTCTGAGAGTTCGTCGTTGTACTGTGATGATTGACCATTGCATTCTGGGCAATCACAAACAGTTCCATGATACAAAAACGTTTTGATATATCTCGCATGGTTGATATCAGTATCATGTTTGTTCCATCTGTAAAAATAATATCAAAAGTATGATATAATTATTTTGCTATAATCCATGTTTGTTACGAAAATCTAAGTAATGCTAAGTGAAGGAAACAAAATCGCTCTCATACTTTATACATGCAGGATAAGTTACCACATATATCACAAGACACGGGCAGTACAACAATCTCAATGATTGTCTTCCACCTTACCGCCCATAACTGAAGCATTGTCAGGAGATAGGCTCCATGACAAAACCACGAATGCAAAATTCTTTGCTAGAATAAAAGAATGTTAACAAGTCTGTTATGGTATACGCAACCTACAAGCATACCCTTCTATGTGTGGGTGTATTTTTTGACTTATCTCACAAACCCCCTAACCCACTTATACTCGATAGGTTTAGGTACTTAATTAAAGGTAAACATGTCAAACAACAAGGTTCTTTTTTTTAATATGCGCCATGACAAACAGGTATTTTAAACCTTTTCTAAAAATGATGGAGAATATTAAATAAACTATAATACTACATTATCACAGTGACTTTATAAAAGATTAATATTGTGTTACATCAGATAATCTAATATAATTACTATTGCCAGAATTGCATATTAAAGAATTGCTTTTAATTTTCATCTGATGAATGTATTAATTAAATGTTTATGCTTTTGATACTAAAAGCATAAATATTAAATTTTATAAAAGAAATATTTCATTAAAGAAATTATTTTGACATGTGCAGTTTTGTTTCAATGTCTTTATTTGTAGATCATGTTATTGCAATAAAATGTTTGTCACACCTGAGTCATATGGTATTATTTGCTTACATTTAGTTAAGTACCTAAACCTATGGAATATAGTAACTATTGATGCATTTGTTCATACCTGAAGAAAAATATCTTTTTAATATATTAGTCATCAAAAAAAAAAAAATTAATTGGTATCTGAATTTACTTACAAATAGGACACAGTGAGTTCTTCACCACATTTTATTGATCGTATTGCTTGGAGTATAATTTTATTATTATTGTTAAGCATAATTAAGTTTGCTTTGCAGGATCTTTTTAATTTTCCAATAAAAGGGAATATACCAAAATTCTCCACACCATAATTAGATTCCTGTGGTTTAACACTCATCTGAGCCTGAATAATGTAAACAGGTATCTGATATACTGAAAAATACATCATAATTCGTCCAAATGCCTGCATAGCTTGCTTCTTTTCATTATAACTATTGGGGAAAAAGTTTGTGTGTTCATCAAGGTAATATAAAATTGCAGCACAAACAAAACTAGCATTGTAAACAACACCATATTTAAATGGTTTATTATCGTTGAAACTCAGCATCGAAAATATGTTATTTCCATCATATATTTCTTTAGCCGAGCTCATTTGTATCCTGTCCATTCCAGTTTTGTACGAGGCTTCAATAAGTTCCTTCCAGGATTTACACTGTTTTCTGAATTGTAAAGACGATTTCACCATTAAATTTGGCATGGGGCCGAAACAGAAACTCTTAATTGCTTCCATTATTTTGCATTCATATTTATGAAATTCAGCGAAACATTTACTTTTACAGTCTTCATCGCAGAAAAGTACATAACAGCAATCATCGCAAGGTATTAAGTTCAGCGCTTTTTTCATGCAAAAATGGCATGATGATAAGTAATTATTATCCACTGCATAGCTTACATAAGCTGTTTCAGATGCAACAATTGTCCCAATTTTAATATCTTTGGAAGCAACAACTTCAGGCATACCAGAGTTGATAACTTTAACATCAGAGCTTGCAC
The DNA here is from genome assembly GCA_029227775.1 of Morpho helenor. Lineage (NCBI taxonomy): Eukaryota > Metazoa > Arthropoda > Insecta > Lepidoptera > Nymphalidae > Morpho > Morpho helenor. The sequence continues at coordinate 13,411,046 of JARGCU010000022.1, read as the reverse complement.
ATGGTATTTGTGAATTAGGCGTCTCTATTTTGAAATTAAAACAGTTCTGATATGACTCCTTAATTGCACTGATTGCAACATCATTAAAGGTAATAAATGGCTTTAAAAATCTTTTCCTTTTTGTTAATTTCTCAACAATATCAGGTGGGCAACCCAATGTAAAGCATTTTTCTATGTCGTTATTGCTGTGCACCCATAAGTTTAGTTTATAGAATAGTGCAGATCTGTTACTGTAGGCTAATTTCATTGCTCTAGAGTTTTCAGGGGCTGTCACTAATGCTTGATTGTACAGTATTAGGGCACGTTGATAGTGGCCATTCTTAAAGGCATCGTTACCTAAATTACGGTGTAGTGTTGAAGCTTCCTCTGATTTACGATGAATAATCATAGGTGGCAAGTTTCTTGTACTTTTGAGTACATCAAGTGCTTTCATAACCACCTCGGATGGGTCGTCATCTTTCATAGATTCGTAGATATGGTCAATGTGACCGTTACGCTCGAGAAAATCTTGAAAAAAGGCTGGTTTTACAAACATTATTGTTGCTGTAACAAAATAGGTACACTTACTACTAAAGGTACTAAAAGTTTGAATCTATGGTTTGAACAACTGTTTTTAAATCTGAAAGTAAATTTCAACATTTAACTTACCTTGTTTAAGCGAGAAGAACACTTCAACAAATAATAAAATGATAATTACTACGAGTAAGAAACTTAATACAAAAACTTTTTACCTTTTTATTTTTTTGAGATTGGATTTAATTGTTTGTTATTTCCTATATCCGACTCAGTTAACGAACAAGTAATTTCTTTTGACGTTTGCACTTTGCTTTTGCTTATTAACTTTTTTAGTTGTTGTTTGGACCTGGGGAGGTGAGCAAACGATGAATTTAGGGGATTCCTAGTGGAGTCGGAATATTAGCTATGTTCAAATGTTACTATTAAAAAAAAAAACAATTATAATAAGTATTAAAAATAAATAATGTTATAAATATGTAACAATTTCATTCATTAAAATAGAATTTGCATTTTGTATCGTGGAATACTTTTTTTTAGTTAAGAAAGAGTGCACGTAACTAAAATGTAAAGTATTTTATCATAGGGTAACCTTCTCTGACATTTCCGGCGTCCATTTGCTTGACAATGCGATGGGCTTCCCAAGTAGTAGACAATATAAAACTAAAGTAAAATATAGAGCAGTATGACTTTTTTAATCAGAAAATTATCAGAATTTTTTTAAGAAGAGCTTTTTACCAAGGCGCAATGAAAGTAATCAAAAACTTTCTAGGTGGTTCAACATAATCCTAACCTCAGATAAAAAAAGAAGTAAGTAAGCACAAAATAATCAAGTCTCAATTTGTGAAATTCTCAGCTGGTAATAATACGCGAAAATACCGTGAAATTCACCGTTACAATTGAATGTGGATTTGGAAGTATTGTAATTTGTACGACTTTATTTAATAAATTTATAATTCCATTACACATTTTGTATTGTGAAACATATTGTCATATAAAACAGCCGCAGGGATTTCATAAGTAACTTACCGATTTATTACTATTATTTCGATTATGTAATTTTTACGAATTCAAAAATTAAACATGAATAATGTTGCTAGCAACAGAATATTAATTTTCGCCAAAAGTGGGAAAATATATTGTCTTTTTATTATTAGATACAAATAAGAGAAGAGAGATATAATAAAAGCATAAGAAATAATTAATTTACGAAATTATTGTAATAATATAATGTTTGGAACTCCTTAGTTAAATGATTTTATTATATTATGTTTATTTAATCATTTTATAAATAAATTTTAAATTTTCTATCGGGTTTTGGCTGTAAAAAATTAAAAAACTTTAATAATGATGGCATTGCTTAATAATCTGCTACTCTCGTTGACAAGATGGGATTTTATCCTTCATTTTACACCGGTGTATAAAGCTTAAATCGCACTTTAATCGTGTCCAAATTTGATTAATATTCGTTCAGCGATTGCGTGTAACTTAAAAAAAATCAGACAGATTTTAGAAATATATATATGTCACCTACATTGTAACATCAACGACGATTTTATAAATAAAGATGGTGTATTGTCGTTAACATTGTATTATCAAAGTTCATTTCATAAATTAGGATTGTGTTTTGACGACAAGCAATGGGAGATGGCGCCACCAGTTGTGTGCGCGGGAAAGATGACAGGGCGGGAATCTTGAAACAGAGGGAAAAGGCATGAAAGCGGTGAAACCGTTTAAGTGTAAAGTATAGTTGAGTAAAGCGAAAAATAAAAAGGAATTGAAATAATAAGTAACTTTGATTTTTTATTTAAAAAACAAATTATTAAAGTGTAACAGAAGCCATATGCTAAAATTGTAAAAGTTGATACAAATATGAGCTCGAATCCTGCACATATTCTAGCTACTGCTAGTCCCACATATGTTTCTGTTTATTTTTAAGTTTTTAACTGTAAAATTGTAACTAAAATTTAACAGAAAATATTTAATACATAATAATAATAATAGTCTACAGTTTTATTATAAATATAGAATAAAAATGGCGACGTGGCTGAATGAATTTGTCAGTAATGACCATTAGTAATTAAGACTATTAGTAATTACGTTTTTTATTTTGTTTCGATAGAAAGGAGCGATACTGTCAAATGTGTTTCCATGTAGCTAGCATAGATTAGTAGCTAGCATGTAATCTTTGCTGGCATGAGAATCAGAATGATCAGATAGTCTATGGTTCGGCTATTTGGTGCAATAGTGTATAGTTAGAGGGCACTGCACAACAAATCGCTTCGAATCGGAATCGAATTGGATCGTCTATTTGTGCTTTAAGTTCAAATCTATTTTATTTGGACTAGGTAATAGAGAGAGATCCCGTGAGCGCCAGACCTTCGTCATTTTATAAAAGCTGAAACTTTGTCAGTGCATGCTCCCAACACAGGTAAGAACGATGGTAGATTATAGAATTTGGATCATAGTGGCTTTGGGAGATACGAGGTACTCAAGGTTGCAAAATTCCGAATTAATTTCGTCATAGTATAAAGCTTGATCTTTTGATATTACCTTTAGAATAATATTAAAAATCACGTCAGTCAATGCCAGACACTTAGCATAGTGGAAACCCCCTGCCAGACACCCTTAAAGTTCATGAAATTTGACTTCTATTTACGTCATAGTATAAAAGCTGGTTTTAATATATATTACTTGGATAAGAATAAGATGATGTTTCCCCTTTAGCCAGACATTTTCCATACTTCCTAACCCAGCCAGACAAGCATAAAAGGTTGCGGTTGGAAAGAGCGGGAAGTATATATACGGGTAGGTGCGAACAAGGTGGCGAGTTAGGTCGTTACGTACTCGGCAGTTTTTTTATACGCTATTTTCAAGTATTGTTAATTTAATATTTTAACAACACTATTCCATTAAAAAAACCATTCCATTTTGCAACCTTGAGTACCTCGTATCTCCCAAAGCCACTATGATCCATATTCCATAATCTACCATCGTTCTTACCTGTGTTGGGAGCATGCACTGACAAAGTTTCAGCTTTTATAAAATGACGAAGGTCTGGCGCTCACGGAATCTTGGGCCATAATCTTTGGATGTAATAAGTATTTAAACCTTATTATTATATATGTTTTTAATACTTAAAAGATAATATATAAGTATTAGATTAGATCTTCGACTACTCGAAGATAACATTCACTCTGTTATTAGAACTACCTTTCGGCTGACGAGCGATTTGATATTACCAAATTCGCAAAGAGTAAGTTCCCGATTTAAAGTAAAATTTAAAAAGGAATATTAAGGAAATTTCGTGCGACTTAAGTTTCTATACAAGGTAGAAAGTACTATACAATATATAGAATTGAAAATTCTCGTTTTCTGTTCTGAAAGAAAAAAAAAGCGATTTTGTGTTTACGTAAATGTTACAATATCTTCAATTATTTACTTATATATACTCTTATATGAATTATACAATAGAAAATATCAAGTACTGAAGTCAAATCTAGTATTTCTTTCTTTTATCTGCAAATTTCTTTAATATAATTAATGATTATTATATTATTAGTATTAATGATTGATTTCAGAGCAATGTCGAAAGTAGTTTTCTATTATTTTCCTGCAAAGAAAATACAGGAGATTGACGCTCGTCGTGTTAAAAGAGAGGAATGCTTTGAATGTAGATCTTGTGAGTAAGGGAAGAATTGCTATTGTTGTGTTATACTCACGTCGGAATAAAATCATGGCGAACGATCGAGTACTCACTCTATCGGTCTATATCTATACTAATATATCAATGCGAGCCATTCGCTCTGTTTGTCTGTGAAGCTTTTTCCGCTTAATTTACCACACTTAAAGTAACCCGTCTTTCCTTCGGCTGCATAGACTTTCTATCTCCTTTTGTGGAAAGAATTGTTGGGGCTTAGATTTACGCTGCTCGAATGCGAATTAGTAGGTTATCTCTAGAATTCTCTTGACATATGCAGTTTTCCTGATGTTATTCCTGTAAAGGTGTGATAAATTGCAAATATCAATAAAGCTGAAATTCTAACAGAAAAACTCGTCCAAACTCAGAAAGAGTCAAACGATCTCAACGTTTAGCTATCAAAGATTTTTGTGCGTATGCGTAAGATGTATTGCGTAGTAATTTATGGCCTTTTTGCATCCATTTAGAGAAAAGTAATAATATTACTTTTGTATTATGGAACTCCGCAAAGTAACGCCTAATTCTATAAATTATCCATTTAGAGAGTTAAATCCATTTCAGAGGTTTGTTAAATGTAAAGTAATTCTTTATATCTTCTTTTTTATATAAGATTAGTTTTACCCGCGACTTCGTTCGCGTGATTTGTTGTCACGTGATTATCAACCGATAATAGATGGCGCTTTTTAGTGTCATCCTATTGCCGTAGAATTAGCAGGATTTCTATAGCCTATATGTTATTCCGGTGTATAAGAAATAATTGTGCCAAATTTCATCGATATTAGTTCACCGGAGTAAAAGAGTAACATACATACATCCATACTCATAAACTTTCGCATTTATAATATTAGTAGGATAGAATGGGATGAAACTATATAGTTTTAAAGTTGTTGTCTAAAGTGAGTTCGTCCTCTTTTAGTCACTCTTTTTGAAGATATACAAGTTCATGAATTCGATGGAAAGAGGTACGCACAAAGTTTAGCCGTTGCCCGCCATCTCGGTAGTAGATACGGTCTGGCAGGTGATAATATAGAAGAGGACTTTGAGATCAACCAAAACATTGAGCTCTTAAGTGACATTGTATACAGTAAGTTATGGGCTAACAACATTAAACCAATATTTAAAGCGTAATTTAAACTAACTAATTTGGGATTTGTCTAACCCAGTATTTAGTCCACGTACACAAGGATTCCAACTGGCACCCTTCAACATCCTCATCATCAATCTGTCTTTATCCCACTCTAACTGGGGTCGGCACATCGTGTTATAAACATGTTCTCATATGATTCCGCCAGGTATTTTACGACCGGCCGCCTATTTTTAATTTCTAACCTTAGTCGTCGTTTACGACACCTCATTAAGAAAGAGGGTGATCTATTCTACTCAGCCGGATACCACACGGCGGGTCGACTTACCTTAGACGCCTTTCTAACCGCCTTCCAACTCGATGGTCCGACCAGATCACCAATCCACTCTCCATCCAAGTCCACAAGGTCTTACAAGCCGCAAGTGAGCAAAACCTTGAGATCCGCGAAAAATTGATGCGTGGAAAAGGTCCCTACACTACACTGATGAAAACAACGCAAGGAGCGAGTCACAGATGATAAAAAATAAGGTCATATTTATTTTTATTATGTGATTAAGGTTTTGGTTTGTATTAAATTTTTAGAAGCAGTCTCATTGCGACATGATATTGACGAAGCAGTTAAAACAAAAAAACAAGCAGAGTATACTGAAAAAGTTTATCCGGCACTGCTAAACAAACTTAGCGAAGTCATTAAGAAGAACAATGGGTATATCGCTCTTGGAAGGGTAAAGTGTTATTTTGTTTATCTCATAACCCTGTAAATGTAAAAGTAACTGTCTATTACTATCCTACTGCCGGACAACGGGCCGCTTCATATGGATTGGAGCTTAGATCCATCAATGCTTCGATGTAATCGATGTAATAATTGGTAAGTTTCACATATCCTAGGAAATTTCTAGAAATGTGCGGGCTTTTGACGATTTTTTGCTTCACGAAAGAATTAAAATGAATTTTAAAAATCAATTAGGGATATAAGATTTAACAGAAAAACTCATTGGCTGAGTTTTTCCTCGTCGTGTAAGCGTTAATGAGCTATATTGCTATTTTTTTTACCTGAGAGGGTTGAATATAAACTCTCTGTTTCAGCTGACATGGGCAGATTTTTTGTTCGTAGGACTGCTCGACTACGTGAAAGTTACAACCAAATTATCTGATATCGAGACAAAATACCCGAGTTTTCAGCAAGTCATTGATAATGTTTGTGCTGACCCTAAAGTAAAGGCGTACAACGATTTAGCGCTTAAAAGTTCCAATTTTTTATGAATCGTACTTATTTCAATCTACTTATTTAATATAGCAGCCCCGATGAACCCTGAGTGAAGTTAAATGGTAAAAAAGAATCAATTTTGGAATGTTTTGTCTTATTTCCGAACGTTAAACGGGGATTATTTATAAGTTTATATTATAAGTTGTTGTTTTTAATTGTTTATAGTTTAACTTAATATAAAACTTACATAAATTACAAATCAATAATGGTACAAAAGACGACAGTTCATGCCATTAAAAACTTCATTAGCATCGATATAGTATACGTTTCATCTTTTCAAAATTAGAATAATAGAGAAACCTGAAACTACAATTTTAAAAGGAAATACTACAATCTGATTTGAATTTCATACAAATTAAACAATATATAAGTAATAATTTCGACCGTCTAGATTTTCGCTATTTCTTTGAAATAGATAACATTTCAATCGTTGATATTATGAGAAGTGTTTTGTTTCATTGTAACGAGGTATATAGAAAACCTTATCATACATTGTTGCTAATTAGTAAATCTCCTCTTATATTCTGATAATAATTGCATTTATTATCAGACACTAAAACAGGAAGTATTTTATAACAATAATTAGTTATATCACTTTCAAGTGTAAACTGTAATTTACACTTCAAAACGACTGCACTTATTATTACATTAAAAGGAGACTTGAATTAATGTCGATAGTATTAGAAAACGTGTGGCGCCATCTCATGAACACCTTAAAAGGCGGTTTTCTTTTTGGCGATTTCGATAAATCCAATGGATCTTGTGCGGATGGATTTTCAATAGTTTAAAGATACCAAATTAGATAATTTCTTTCAACAAATTTAATAAATTTCTTCTACTGTCAATCATTATTCACTTACTTTTTTCTAAATATACCACTTTTCGGCATTTTGTGAATAGAAACCGCTATAGTCTACACTCATTCATATGATAATTACTTTATTCGCTAGTAAACACAGTTACTAATTTCCTAATACTTATTACTTAACCCGATTCGGGATTTTACATCAAAGACAAAGAATAAAGTAGTTGTCTTTGGTAAAAAAAAAATTAAGAACATTGTCTTTGGTTAGAATACATTACGTCAGAAATAAATTAAAAGATTGCTTTATGGTTATACTTATTCTTATTGTTTATACGTGATAGATAAGTATTTAACGCATAAACAAGACTGATAAAGTCTAGAATTGACATGTTATTGATCATAATATCGAAAGCGATGATAGTATTCAGTTCATACCAGAAATATAAAATATTAATAGAATACATATAGTTACGTGTTAAACATTTTATATGTTTTTTGCGTTGTGAATGTATTAATACAACCTACATATGCATATATTAATACACCTATATTAATAACAATATAAATAAATAATAAATATTAGGAGTACTTTGAAAAAAGGGTATCGTTTTAAGTAAATGGTTATAAGATATTCTAAATCAGAATCGGAGTAGGGAGGTGACTCTGAGTAGGAAAAATAGATTAGTTAAAAACGATTATATTCCTATTTAAAATAAATCTATTTATAAAAATCGTTTAATTCGAATCAAACTAATCGATTTTTTCTGACTATTTGAAAGGTTGCCCTTTTTAATATTAAATTAGTATATGAGCTAATCAAAGTGGACAACTACCAATAAATAATAACAGATACCTACGCTGTTTGTGAATTTACGATTAATATGTGGTTTGGCTACATTGGTTTCATGCAACAATGCATATCTAATCTTAATAAACAAGAAAAAAGAGTAAAAAGTAACAAGAGGATCAATAAAGTAAGCGATTTTAAAAATCGATTCTTTTAGACATCCCTACTGTGGAGTTAGTATGATGAATCTGGCAACTTTGCAACCAATCGATCTTATAGGCGTATTACGCTGAATGATAGGTTGGCTGATGGCTCATAGAGACCATTTTAGTTAGTAATCTATGATAGAGACTAAAAAAGAGTGACAGTAAGTGCACCTACTAAAGGTATTTCGTTCCAACTTCTTTCATGTGTTTACAATCGATTAGCTTAGTTAAGGGATTAACTCGATATCTCAAGAACATGTAGAGGACTATATATTTTTGTATTGTATTTCTGTATCCAGGTTCGGTGATAATAAAAATAAATGTTGTTGTGTGTAATAAACATTTCATTGGATCACCTATTTTTAAATATTTATTAGGTCCAAGAGTTCATGGAATCTACATACATGGGTTTCGGCAATTCTGGTCAAATAGGGGTTAATGTGAGTTAGTGTTATAAAAGTAATGGTGAATTTGTGTTTTGAGTTAAAGGTCAGTTTGATGACATGTTAGGTCTCATGTCTGTGTGAATGTAAAGGGTTTTAAAACAGATTGGATTTAGGAAGCGACAGATTAAATAACAAGTATATAGTACTGGTTTTTGATATAGATTTCTAATACAGAAAGTCTACCTACTATAATGTTGAGGATTACTTAGATAATAAGAATGCGTGTATATAGCTACTGTTTTATCCTGTACAAGATAGTAATGACAAAATGTAACTGGTTATAAGAATTATTTTATAAAGTGCAATCGCCGAGTCTCTCGCTGGCTCTTCTCACTAAGAACAGCTTTCCGAACCAGCAGTAGAGTTAATGATTCAAATTCACTTGAATAAAGAATATTTTGTATTGAAATTTAAATTTTGTCTAGATATGTAAATAAATAATATATAGAAATACACATATGGTCGTCTTTTCCCAAAATAAATAATTTAATTTTTTAATACCTAAAAACATATTTACACCCAGGCACGAGGAACCATCATTTTTTTCGAAAATATTAGCTCCCAGCGGGAATCGAACCCGCGACCATGGAGCTGAAGGCAGGATCAGAGCCACCTGCGTCAATAGACCAGCTGACGTGTATGACATTCAAATAAAAAAATGTTTTATTATTGCATAATAATAATGTTTTATTATTGCATAATAATAATGATATATAAATGTCAATTCTATTGTATCTCATGTCTATAGTACACAGTAATCATGTAGATTGTATCTATAATAAACACGTTTAAATAGTGCTGAGTGCATATTACATACAAATATTTAGTCTTCGCCACATTTTGCTCAGTCCAGCTACGGCCGTGATTCGTGCGAGTGTTCCCGCGCTTCGAAAAATTGTGTTATTTAGAAGTATTTTCTGAAGAAACAAGTGAGTACATTGTTTAAAAATGATGTATTAATTTAATAGATATTATTTGTGTAAATGACATCAAGCTATAATACTAAAATAAGGTAAGAATATAATAAAAAAGAAATAATAAACAGTAGATTCCTTAAATCAACAAGGTTTATGATGTGCATTTTATAGCATTAATAGACAAATTATTATTTTTACGTTGTTTTACTATTTTCATAATGCTCTGAACTAGAATGTTCTATCTATAAATAACAACGAATTACTGTGAGTTATATTCGCGTGTTTTTAGCACTGTTTGCAATTTTAATGGGAAACAAAACATAAAATGGCGTTATCAGTGAAATACTGTGTGTGGTCGGTCGGTTTTTTGGTATAAGGATACATTTTAATAAGGCTATTTTTTTAAACTGAGTACTAAATTACGCATTTAAAGTTGTGAGCATAGACAAGTATTTTATATTTTGAAATGTTTTACAAGCTTAGTTACTGTCTTGCAAATTTAGTTTTAGCTATGTTTGTAAATGACTCACTTAAATTTAATTTTGTACCACTTTGAAAGGAGAGATTATTTACGCTTTGTACCATATTTTTCATATACCGACCACCCCGTTTTTTTTAGAAGACTACTAATCGCCCCATCTGAAGAAGATTTTTCGGATTTTTATTCAACGTACAATAAGAATTTTCAATAACCTAACCTAAAATAAGCGTTTGTTTTAGGTCTTTTTTAATACATTTATCATGTTTTCTTATCCGAGTAAGAATTCAAAATGATTTTTGTTTTGTGGATATTTTTAGAGATGAATTAACTCATTTTTAATTTTCACGTTTTCAAACCCCGGGTAGACACCAATAAATGTCTAATCGATATGCAATTTAAAACGCACTTTTCGATGAAGGAAAACATCGTGAGATATCTCATATTTATAAAGAAATAATGGATATGTGTAACTTACCAATCTGAATTGGGGTGAAGCGTGGTAGGTTTTAGCTCCAAATTTGGAGCTCTAAAATTGGAGAGAGGAGGCCTATGCCCAGTAGTGAGATAGTAACAGGTCGATACTTTTTTACCTTTATATTAAACATTACTGTGCGTTGCATTCAATGCGAATGCTGTTACGTTCGATAGTTAATTCTGACTTGGTTTTATCGCGTGAGCTGTAAATAATTTAGTTTTTAATGACCTTTTCATATCCCAGGTTAGCGGTTATCTGTAAGTACTATGTGATTTAAAATATACTTAAATTATTATATTAAACACCTCAACAAGATGTAATTAGTGCGAACTAACCATAAGAGATAGAGATATGCTGTCGCGGACTTTTGTGTAGTATTCTTGTAGATCTACAATTCTTTAGTACACTCCTTTAGAGTCTCTGTTTGGTCCCACACGGTGTTTAACAACTACGCGAACTCTTCAACAGAAATTACATGAAACCGCAATTTATTATTAACTACTCTATACAGCTCGAGGCATGTGAGACAAACCATTCGCAACGCACGCGTCGCAATGTCTTTACGCACCTTTACTTACTTTACTGCTTATGATTCCTCTACTCTAGTAAAATAACTCTTTGCGTATAAAAGCGTGTTGTTTAGGTTTCTTGACTTTCTTTCCTTTCTATCGTTGATCTGAATAATTTATTTCAGTAATTGTTTCAGAACAATGCCGAAAGTGGTTTTTTACTATTTCCCTGTGAAAGCTTTGGGTGAATCCAACCGGATGTTACTCGCCTACGGTGGGCAAAAGTTCGACGATCGTCGCGTGACCGATGAAGAATGGCCAGAATTTAAACCTTGTAAGTTAAATGACGTTCTTTTACTGTAATTCCAAATGTCTAAGAGATTCCTTACAGCAATAAGACCGCCTTTGCAATAGGACAGTCTTAATTTATCTTTTACCATTTATTTATATGTTGTACAAAAAGTATTAATAGTAAAAGTAAATTAAACAAATAGTACAGATTCCTGTCCGAAAAGAGCCAGCAAGTAACAAATTAAAAACTAAAAACTAGTTATATTCAGTCATTACCGTCGAAGAGTAAAACCGCTTGTCTGACGTCTTACCTTAGTCGCCTTTTGCGACGATTCGGTAAGAAATAAGAGTGCTCTATTCTATTAATATAAAAATTAATTTTTTGAAGTAATAAAAATATCGATTACGAAAAATCGATCTTTTCGATATGAACTAATCGATTAGTTATCTTAGTCACCTTTTACGACACCTCGGTAATAAAGAAGGTGGTATATTCTACTCAGCCGGTATCTCGATTATTCCCCGGGTGGGGGATAGGCGGGGTAGAGCCTCGAGGCGAACATTCTTTCCCTGGTCCTCGCAGGAGTTATTCCCTGGGATGTTTTTGGGCGAAGGCCGAGGTTACCTAAGTGAGGTGACCTAGTGGGTATCTGCTTCAGTGGTGGGACCTGGGAATGTTAGCTCCCAGACCTCGAGGTCATCATCGGGTATTGTCATCATCATCATGTGGTAGTATCATGGTGGTTGATTTATTATAACATCAATTAGTATAAAGCTGGGACAGTGGTCAGTAGATGTTACAACGATCATCGCCGATAATGAAGAGCGGGCGTGAAATTTGTACCATCTTGCAGCAACTCCGTTCGGCCAGATGCCAGTTCTTGAAATCGATGGTAAACAATACGCGCAAAGTTTGGCCATCGCCCGCTACCTCGGCCACAAGTACGGGCTGGCGGGCAAGGATATTGAAGAGGACTTCGAGATCGACCAGAACGTTGACTTCTTTAACGACATCGTTAACAGTGAGTTGAAATAGTTCTTATAATTAGAGGTGGTCGGTGTATCTGGTGCTCCCGATGCACCGGTTAGCGGAGAGGGACTTCTCCTTTGGGGAGGTCCCTACCTCGAGGAGGCGTTCTCGAGGCGGGATCAGTGCTGTCGGCGGGGATGGGGGCAATGTGTACAAGATACCCCGTCCTTGCCATCGGCAGCGTGGTGGTCGTTATAGTCGGTGCGAGTCCGATATAACCGTCGTCTGTCCCCTTCGGGCGGCGGTACCCATTAGGGGTTTTTTCCTGTATAAAAAAAAAAGAAAAAAAGGGGAGCCATAGATGACTGTTGTGTGTAAAATCTAACAATTGCATTTAAATGGCGAAAGCGAGAGAGTTAAACTCTTATCAAGTGCATCTGGGAATTGTCGCTGACTATGGGGCTTATAGATCAGTCACTCAGCGGGCGATAGAGTGGATATGCTTGGAGTGTCTCTACGTGATCAAATCCGAAATGAGAAGATCTGTAGAAGAGCCAAAGTGACCGACATAGTTTAGCGGGTCGGGAAGCTGAAGTGGCGATGGGCGAGGCACATAGTGCGGAGAACCGATGGGTTTTGGGGTCTTAGGGTGTTGGAATGGCGACCCCGCATTGGAATACGCAGTGTTGGTAGGCCCCCTACGAGGTGGACTGACCTCAAAAAGGTAGCGGGGAGCCACTGGATCTGAGCAGCACAAGATCGTGGCGTGAAAATCCCGTGAAGAGACCTATGTCCAGCAGTGGACATCAATGGTTAAAGGAGAGAGATAGGTTAAAATTACCAAAAGACTTGTTTCATTCCTGACACACTACAAAAAAACGACACATATCTCGCATCTTGCCAGACTATAATCTATACTAATATATAAAGCTGAAGAGTTTGCTTATTTGAACGCGCGTGTAAGATAGTCCTTTTATTGAGGAAGGCTATATAACATCACGCTAAGATGAATAGGAGAGGAGCAGCGATAAAAAAGATTACGAAAACGCTAAAATTTAAAGCTTTCCTTGCGTGCGCTGAGTAAACGGTGAAAGTTATTCAAAAATCATTTATCACAAAATTGTTCCCCTCTAAAAGTTATAAATAAAAGTCTGCGACAGCATATGTCTAGCTTTTAAGGTTAACCCTCTTTAACCATTCTTATGGTTATCAAAATACTATATTACGGTTTTAATCATTTCACGCGGGCGGAGCCGCTGGCAATTGCTAGTGAATACTATAACGACGTAATAAATTAAATCTGTAGAAGCGGCCTCAGTGGAATACGAGCCCGATGAAGCAGTGAAGGCGAAAAAATTCGCCGACTTTTCAGCTAACGTTTATCCGAACCTTTTGAGCAAACTTGGCGAGATCACTAAGAAGAACAACGGCCATCTTGCACTTGGAAGGGTATGATTTTTTAAACTGTTATTACTATCCCACTGTTGGGCAGAAGCTCAACATTTTCATAGCACATCATCACATTTCTTAGACCATCATCCCATTGCTCTTATCCCACTCTTTTTAAACATTTTGTTACATGTTTTTGCTAGTTACTTTATGACCGGCCACCTGCCTGACATCTTAAGCTTAATTAATATATAGTATGTTATGTGAGCTGTGATAGGCCAGCGGTGGCACCGTTTTACTCTTTCGAGGAGGTCACGGGTTCAAAACCCAAGCAGGCATTAATGATTTTTTCTATTAAAACTTGTGTCTAATTGATAATTGCAATTTATCACACGCTTTTCGGTGAAGGAAAACATCGTGAGGAAACCTGCATATCTCTAGAGAATATGGAGATATGTGTAACTTACCAATCCGCACTGGAGCAGCGTGGTAGGTCTTAGCTCCAAACCTTCTCTCTAAAAACGGAGAGAGGAGGCTTATGCCCAGCAGTGGGTTACTTTAGTTTTTCTACTATGTTATGTATAATTATGCCTTGTGGTATCCGGCTGAGTAGAATAGACCATCCTCATTTCTAACCGAGGTGTCGTAAAAGGTGACTCAAGTAAGTAAACCCACTGTGTGGTATCTGGCTGAGTAGATACACCACCCTTATTTCTTACCGAAATGTCGTAAAAGGCGACTAAGGTTAGGTTAGGTTCCTATCCGGAACCAACCTATCCGGTTGATTAGAATTGTTCACCCTCTTATCAAGGTGTGGTAAAATACGACTAAGGTAAGTTGACGTCAAGCAGGCGGCCGGTCTTAAAATACGTAGCAACATGTTTATAACATGTGCCGACCCCACTTAGAGTGGGATAAGGATTGATGAGGATGATGTATAATATAAAATATAATATTTTAGCTCACATGGGGAGATTTCGTGTTCACCGGACTGATTGACTACTTAAAAATGTTGGTCAAATTACCCGATCTAGACAAGAAATACCCGAGTTTCAAGCAAGTGGTCGACAGTGTTTACGCCAACCCCAAAGTGAAGGAGTACAGCGATAATGCACCAGAAACTACTGTCTAAATCGAAATTATTCTAGAAAGATCTCAGACCAGTTATTCCCAAACCTAGTTAATCAAATACCCATTAATTTTCACGTGCCTCGTATCTTAAAAAGCTACATACAAAGAGTACATTTTACATATTTAATATCAAGTTTGTATTGTAAGTTGCATTTTTAGTATATAAATCTTAATTCGAAAGGTCCAAATGTAAGGACAAAGCATTTATTAGTATTTCCATTTAAAGTTGTGAGCGTATATGTTAAATACTCAACTAAAAAAATGTTTAATTCATTTAATTACGTGCAACCTTTTCTTGACCTGATATATAAGTAAAGTAAAGTGACTTATATGTATCTTTAGAAAAAAACTAAGTATACATACAAACAGACGGACCACACTGCTATTAAAATGAGTTTATTTCTATGAACTGAACTTCAATTTGTCCTTATAAACATCTACAAACTTTTATTTAAATATTGTATTAGAAAATTGTATTTTAAAATTTATATTATAATTTGCTTAATATATTAATATATATAATTTATTAATAATAATATATATAATTTTTTAATTAATATATATAATATATATAATTTTTTAATATCAATTTGTGACAAACGAAAATTTTTCATTTTCGTTTATCACAAATTGATATTACGATATTGGTATATAACTTGTCCTTTTAACTTATTTTTTAATTTTCTAAATAAAATAATAACATTTAAATGTGAGGGTATAACATATGCAGCTTTGTGAATAACTGGTTTAGGTTGAATTTTCCTTTAGCTTATCCAACAGTAATATAAATAAAAAAGTGTTATAAATAGAAAGTTGTATTCAAAATATATGCTTTTTGTTATTTTATGTGTTCAATAAATGTGTAATAAATGCTATAAAATAATTATTTTAGTTTTATTCAAGAGATATATATATAATCATGATATTTATGAGATTCACATAGAAAAAAAAATTGATAGTATGTTTGCCCGTTGATTACTGCTTAGTGTGCCAAAAAAATATCTATTATTTAGATAAATAGATTGAAAAGATTATTTTGTTTCTTGCTGGTTACTTACCGCCGAATTTCTTGCTGGTAATCGGTAGGATCAAATTTCCGAATCAGCGAAAGCTTTAAAAATATTTGACGATTTAAAGTAATGGAAACATTCTACTTGAATAAAGAATATTTTGAATTTGATAACAATCCGGCTTAAAGGACCAAAATATGTACAGTGAGAGAATAGACAGTTGCTGGTATTATTAGAGAGTCCTATAATATTGAAAGTGATTTCGATGTGTTGCTCGATATAGGGAAGGGGAAAAAGGAAGTGTAAAGGACAAAATAACATTAATTAACTTAGACATAAAATTACCCAAGTGTATTCAAAATCATCGTTAAGTGATTAGATATGAGGGGAAACATTTGATCCGATGTTATAATTTTATATATATGATTTGTCTGGATATCCCAAATAGACTCCGAAACGGCTCGACCGATATTTAATAATATTTTCAGACAATTTTAGAATGAACCAATGGATTAGGTGGCGATGGTTGCATCTTTTTAACTATCGATGACAGTTTTGTTTTGAGAGGAATTTGAAACCGGACAGCCACAGCAACGTGTGGCCGTACTGTACCGTATGTACTATACATACAATACAAGCTTAACGACACAATTCACGTCAAAAATTTCCTTAGTTTGTCTTTATGGGACTTGAAAAGTTTAAATTATAAGGTGCAGTTATAAATTGTACAAATCTCTTACAAGGGAGATATACGTATTATGAATTTACGTTTTTATTATTTATCTATACATATTATAAAACAAATTCCCAAAACCTGTCTGAATGTATGTAATCGATTTTCTTAAATTTTATTTTTAAATTTCGATTTCAAAACTAATGAGAATATTATTTTGCTATAATTCGCGATAAAAGAAAATATATGTAGGTTAATGCTAAATGTAGAGTGTACTATTCGTTCTCATACCTGATACATGCAGAATTTGTAAGAACTCATGCACTACCCGACACCGATAACACAACAATACACAAGGTAAACCAGCCAAGAAAAACTAAAACAATATACTTAAGAATTGTAGGTCTAATTTACAAAAATATTGCATAAAAGTCCACGACAGCATGTCTCTATCTTTTATAGTTAACTCATAATACTTATATACTTAAAATTTCAACTAATACACTTATTTCCACGCGTGCGAAGTCGTAAGCACAGCTAGTATATTACATTATTGTTATTTCACTCTATAATATTATGTCACTCATGTGATAACATATAAATATTATAAGTTTCTATTTTTCCTCTGCTAATCTCCTACTTTGGAAAGGCTATCTGTTAAACTTAATCTAAACCACGTATAATAAAAATATAGTCTTTCAATATAAACCTTTTAGCAAGCAGAATAAGGATTTCATTTGTCTGTTAGGTATATTAAATCATATTAAATTAAATCTTATCGATAGAATATAGCAAATAGCAGTCAATATGCAGGTAAATAGCAGATGTGAAATATTAAAATAATTTCATATCATATGCGATTTGGGAAATAGTAATGCCTTTAACGAATATAAATACTGTGTCCTACAACAATAATTTATATATTTTTTTAGAAATACCTCCAGTTAAGCTAACTAATTACAGAAGAGACCGAAGAAACAAGTAAGTTCATTTTATAAATTAATAATTATAACTAGCATGTTCTTTAATATTTCAATATTTGTTTTTATATTACTTTTAGATCGTTGCACCTATATTAAATACTAAGTACTCTCTTATACAAAGTTCTTGGGTGTGGGTACTTAAAATAAATTCATTGATTATAATACCCTCAAATATAAAAGTAATGGCAGATTTTTCGATTAAACTATTATTTTCAAAAATGTCGTTAGTACCCCAAATAATCGAAATATTATTATAAATGCGCTTTTACGGCTCACCTGTTAGACAAATATTGAACAAATTTTGTAACATTGAAACCTATGTATCCAAGTAGTATTGCTTTCACTTTAGGAACGGGAAAAAGCGTAGGGTTGTTATTTGAGGGTATTTTAACATTTAAGTTAAGGCGAATTAAATCGGAAGGCTTATTATAAAACTAAGACTCAATAGTCGTCTGTATGTATGTGATAGATTTTCTCAAAATGTACTGAATAGATTTTTGTACGGTTTTTACTGAAAGATAGTGTGCAATTCTTGCAGAAGGTTAGGTAAAAGTACATTGTGTTACGGCTAAGCCGATTTTTATGGGGAGAATATTTATTTTGTTATTTGTAAAAATTAGGTGAAGAAAATATAGATGAGGTTGTGGCTATTTTTTTTCTTAGAATTCCTGCGGGTTCGGGATTTACGCGGGAAAATAGCTAGTAAAATATATATGATAGTGTATAGTATTTGTCATCGAAATACAATTTGTCACAATAAATAATGACAGTCGATTCATTTTATCGATTGCAGTTTCGACATTTCATGTTCATCGGCCATTATTTTTTAGTTATCACAAGATAATCTTTTTTGATACGTAATTTCCTCGTTGGATTTTGTTTAGTCATTTTAAGTATTGACAAATATTATGCAATATATTCGTTTTTCCGGCTGAGTCGATATGAAGTCAAAATACAGATAATTAACGAACGCATTCCGAATGAGTAGCATTTAAAAATAGAACGAGAAATTAAACGCAATTCATCTGTATAGTACCTAAGTATTTGAAAATAGAACTAGATTTTTAAAAATATTTTTAGATTAGGCGTAGAAAACTTTATAAACTAATATTATAATTGCGAAAGTCTGTCTGTCTTTTACGCTTTCACGGCCAATCCGCTGGACTAATATTAATAAAGTTTGATATAATGAAGGCTTTATATTGTATATACCGTGGTAACATATAGAATAAATATTTTTTGTTTTTCTTTCGGAAACATGGACAAACACATTGTAATATTGAGGGTACAAGGATCACAGATTCAAATCTCGGGCAGGCGTCAATGAGTGTTTCTGTTAAAACTTATGAGTCTAGTTGATAATTGCAATACTGAAAAGTGAAGATACCCCTTTAGAGGTATCTAGGAATCTCTAGAGAATTCTAGGGATATGTGTAATCTACCAATTCGCAATGCGCAGTGCGATAGGTCTTAGCTCCAACCCTTCTCTTCACAAAAAAGACAGAAGAGGCTAAAGCCCAGCAGTGGGATAATAACACACTGTTACTTTTTTTCCAAAATTTATATTCGAATATATTGCAATATATTTTTAACTTAATATAATTTTATCTCTTTCACAACAATTTTCAATGTAGCTAAAGATAATCAAACGATAACATGTACGCATATCCTGAGTCATATTACTGTTAATATTTAACATGAATTTGCGCTTTTTTTCAAAAAAACTTGTATACGTCACTTTCTTTAAAACATGTTTGTTTTTTGTTATAAAATAATAACATTAATAGATAAACAGATAACATAAATCAAATCAAAATAATCTTGATTCAAATAAGCTCTTTCAAGCTCTTTCGAATCGTCAAGGATCAATATGATTAATGAAGCTACAACTGGTTTGGAATGTTGCTCTTACCGAGAAGACCCAGCTAGAAACTCGGCGGTTAATCTTTTAAACATTTTTTTAAATTTTACTTTATTTAACTGCACTCTTGTTTGAAGCTGAAAAGATTTTCAAATACAAGCATTTTATAATTCAAATAATCTTCAATTGTGTAATATGCTTTACGTATAAGCATATCTCTTACACTTGATTAAACATTCCTGTAGACTGGTCTAGTATGGATTGCGGAATCTTATTATAGAAGCGAATTCCGAGAATAGTAAGAGATATTACTAACAAAAATATAGTTATGCTCTATTAACTTATATATAAGCCATCTGTCTGGTCAAGCCAAGGCCGCGGGTCCTCCAGCTCGGACGGTGCGGGGGGCGTATGCGGGCCGGACCGGTCGGGCGGTCGACCGATAGACGGCGACGCCATCCAACGGTCACCGCGAGCGCACACTTACTTTTTGTACCTTTGAACCGTGCCTTAAAACATATTAAATACATCTTATACAGTCCACTCTTATTATTTCGGGTCGTTAGAACTCCCGGTTAGTCTAGCTGGGCACTGACCCCAACACTGTCTGTATTCTGTAAGTAGTGAAAATAATAAATAAATAAATATATGGTACACTTACACACGGTCGTCAGTCCGCAAAATAACTTAATACTTGTGTTATGGGTACAATTGGTGAATATATGCTTATATATTTTTTAAATACAAATATACACCCAGGCGCAAAGACCAACAAATTTTTTTTAGAAAATGTTGGCCCTCGGCGGGAATCGAACCCGCCGCGGAACCGCAAGCAGGTTTGCTAAACACTGCGCCAACGGGCCAGTCTATAATATTTTCATTACATTTTTATTATGGACCTCCGCAAAGTAACGCCTAATTCTATAAATTACTTTACAGTCTAGATTAACATCTCTTCCTATTAAGATAACAGTTCCTTTGTAATACTGAATCTGCTTATTTTTTATGACGATTATCTTTTATGACGAGGTGCAATGATTTTGTCTATTTATATCTTATCATCGCAAACGTGATCACATTTACAATCAGTTGTAATCTTGTTCTACCTCAAATATAAATTTCATTGCGCATTTTTGAAACGATGACACGGTAAAAATGAGTGGCGTGAAAAAAAATTACTCTGAATTACAATAATTGCCAAATACACTCGACTTAATTAGGAAATATGTAATGAAAAATATTCATATATTGAGACTAAAAAAACACCTTCCTTTTCGCTTCCGTTAAACAGATGCGACGTCAGCTGTGCCGCCACATTTCGCTCACCGCCAAGCGAGATAATGCTTTAATACAAACCATATCCAACCATATGTATACACCTTAAAAAATTAAAGTATTTTTAAAAAGGATAAACAAATATTAAAAAGGTTTTTTTTCGAATTGACTGCTGTTAGCTCTAACGGCTTTTACAGCGTCACCGGGCGGGACGGGCGAGCGCAGAAACATCGCCGAAGTTGCGAAATGCGGAGAGTAGAGCGCAGAAGCTGTACTAGCGTCGGGGAACGTCGTCCTAAGGGTGCCTCCTGTGAGGCCGGACCACGGCTTAGGTGTTTTAAAAACCTAAAAGTTGTGACTATAATCGACCTTTACCTTTACAACTTAGCTTATCTTTACACCTACTTAGTTTTGTTGATTCCTTCGTAGTTCTGAATAGGTAATATATGATAAAACTTATTTCAGAACAATGCCGAACGTGGTTTTCTACTATTTTCCTGTGAAAGCTCTGGGCGAATCCAACCGAATGCTGCTCGCTTACGGCGGGCAAGAGTTCGACGATCGTCGCTTGACTGATGAAGAATGGGCTAAATTCAAACCTCGTAAGTAACTCATTAAAGAAATAGTCTTCACTTAATGGCTGAGTGTTCTATGTAGTTGGTAAGATAAATTATAACTAAGCGATATTTCTCCTTTATTATTCAACTAGCGGCCTACCCTGCTTCGCACGGGTATAAAATATATAGCCTATGTCACTCAGTGAAAAAAAATATTAAAATCGATCCAGTAGTTTTAATTTATTCATTACTGCCCGTGGCCCGCACGCATTAAATTTGAAGAAAAACAATTCCACTCTCCCTATACCAAGAAGATTTCCTGCTATATCTAACATCAAAGTAATTATTAATTATAAAGAAAAAAAAGTAATTATTTACGACATCACATTAGAAACATTACAGTATTTCTCTACTCCATATTGAATGTTATTATACATTCCTCTTGAATCACTCTATCTATTAAAAAAAACCGCATCAAAATCTGTTGCGTAGTTTTAAAGATTTAAGCAGTCATAGGGATATAGGGACAAACAAAGAATGTGACTTTGTTTTATACTATGTAGTGATAATCCCTATAGCATGATTCAGTATTCACGCGCGATGGCTTATTATTAGCGTATTTCATGTATAACTTTGGTGTTTCTATACCGATTTCAATGATTCTTTTTTTATACAATGGTTAATACTATTCACTTTTTTATTTAGGGATGATTGAGAGTGATATAAACGTAGGAGTAGACAAATATAACCAGAAAGCTTCGAACTGCTAAGCTATCGGGAGTTACACGTCTTATTGTGAGTCAACCATAAAAGATAGACATATGCTGTCGTGGGATATTTTTTATATAATTTTAAGGAAAACATTTCCGTCATACATGATTTCTGCGTAGCTTTAACCATCAAGGTTGCACACGCGACGGAAGCTTAAAAAATGGAGTAACTTCTCCCGTTTTCCCGACATTTCCCTTCACTGCTCTGCTCCTATTGATTGTAGCGTGATGAAAAGTATACTATAACCAGCTCAGGAGTATGATAAAAAATTGTACCGATTTTCGTTAAAATCCGTCGAGTAGTTTTTGTTTCTATAACGGTTATACAGACAGACAGACAGACAGACAAAAATTTTACTGATTGCATTTTTGGCATCAGTATCGATCCCTAATCACCCCCTGATAGTTATTTTGGAAATATATTCCAGTTACAGAATTGACCTCTCTACAGATTTATTATAAGTATAGATAATAAAAAAGCAATTTTCCCAAAATCAACTCATTTACCTTTCTCATCAACTCAATGACACATATATATGACAGCCACAATGCTTTTCATATTAATAACCAACTCTATGAAGGAGGTTGTATTAGAATCATGTTGTAAGAAAATAATTGGTTAAGATTAATGTAAACTCAAGGACCTAGAAAATCTAAGGAAAGCAGTGAAAGTTTAGTTAAGGATACCTAAGCAAAATAGTCACATAACAGTGACTCAGCTCTTTAAATGTAAATAAAAAAAACAGATCCCCTTTAGGGTATGTTAAAGCGACTGATAGGTTAAAGTAGGTGAAACTGTCGGGACAATATATGTTCAACACGAGGCATTGGATGGAGTAGTTCGAAACACTCAGGACAACAGTGAAATCAATGTTCTAATGCGAGGAAATGGGTGAAATATTTCGAAACACAAGCTGACCAGCCGCATGACAAACAAATTACGTTTTAAATAATGAGTGAGGATGTACCTCATATTTAGTAAGGTCATTTAAATCATATTTAGTAAGGTCATACCATCACGGACTTTTCTGTAGACCTTTTCAAGGTGTACAAATACTTAGTACATCATTTTGATAAATCTCGTAGGGTTTAGCCTGCGTTTGCAATGTAAGCGGAAAAAAATGTCATTATTTACAGAAACCTCAAAAATTACAGTATTTCTCTACTCAGCATTGAATGTTATTATACGTACAAACCTTCCTCTGGAATCACTCTATCTATTTAAAAAAAACCGCATCAAAATCTGTTGCGTAGTTTTAAAGTTTTATGCGTACATAGGGAAATATGGACTTTGTTTTATAATATGTAGTGATGATAAGAAAGCTATGAATGTTGTATATATCGACATTCTGTGATTAATTTTAAAAATAAAATACATAGGGGAAAATCTAAAAATAAGTATGTAGTATATGAATTTAGATATTAGATATAGCAGGAAATCTTCTTGGTATAGGGAAAGGGGAATTGTTTTTCTCCAAATTTAACGCGCGCGGGCCACGGCCAGTAATGAATAAATCAAAACTACTAGATCGATTTTAATCATTTTTTTCACTGAATGACTAACTATATATTTTATATAGCCCGTGCAAAGCAGGGGCAGGCCGCTAGTTAGTATATAAGCTAATCAAAGTGGACAACTAACAATAAATAATAACAGATACCTACGCTGTTTGTGAATTTACGATTAATATGTGGTTTGGCTACATTGGTTTCATGCAACAATGCATATCTAATCTTAATAAACAAGAAAAAAGAGTAAAAAGTAACAAGAGGATCAATAAAGTAAGCGATTTTAAAAATCGATTCTTTTAGACATCCCTACTGTGGAGTTAGTATGATGAATCTGGCAACTTTGCAACCAATCGATCTTATAGGCGTATTACGCTGAATGATAGGTTGGCTCATAGAGACCATTTTAGTTAGTAATCTATGATACAGACTAAAAAAGAGTGACAGTAAGTGCACCTAATAAAGGTATTTCGTTCCAACTTCTTTCATGTGTTTACAATCGATTAGCTTAGTTAAGGCATTAACTCGATATCTCAAGAACATGTAGAGGACTATGTATTTTTGTATTGTATTTCTGTATCCAGGTTCGGCGATAATAAAAATAAATGTTGTTGTGTGTAATAAACATTTCATTGGATTACCTATTTTTAAATATTTATTAGGTCCAAGAGTTCATGGAATCTACATACATGGGTTTCGGCAATTCTGGTCAAATAGGGGTTAATGTGAGTTAGTGTTATAAAAGTAAATGGTGAATTTGTGTTTTGAGTTAAAGGTCTGTTTGATGACATGTTAGGTCTCATGTCTGTGTGAATGTAAAGGGTTTTAAAATAGATTGGATTTAGGAAGCGACAGATTAAATAACAAGTATATAGTACTGGTTTTTGATATAGATTTCTAATACAGAAAGTCTACCTACTATAATGTTGAGGAGTACTTAGATAATAAGAATGCGTGTATATAGCTACTGTTTTATCCTGTACAAGATAGTAATGACAAAATGTAACTGGTTATAAGAATTATTTTATAAAGTGCCATCGCCGAGTCTCTCGCTGGCTCTTCTCACTAAGAACAGCTTTCCGAACCAGCAGTAGAGTTAATGATTCAAATTCACTTGAATAAAGAATATTTTGTATTGAAATTTAAATTTTGTCTAGATATGTAAATAAATAATATATAGAAATACACATATGGTCGTCTTTTCCCAAAATAAATAATTTAATTTTTTAATACCTAAAAACATATTTACACCCAGGCACGGGGAACCATCATTTTTTTTCGAAAAGATTAGCTCCCAGCGGGAATCGAACCCGCGACCATGGAGCTAAAGCCAGGATCAGAGCCACCTGCGTCAATAGACCAGCTGACATATATGACGTTAAAATAAAAAGAAAATTGTTTTATTATTGCATAATAATAATAATATATTAATGTCGATTCTATTGTATCTCATGTCTATAGTAAACAGTAATCATGTAGATTACATCTATAATAAACACGTTTACATAGTGCTGAGTACATACAAATATTTATACTGCGTCCATCATATTATCAGTCTTTTGACAGCTCACGCTCATTAAGTTTTGTATTGCTTACGTACAAATATCATACAAATAATATTTGTACTTTATGGATGGGTACCGCCCACTTAGTGATGTCACACATAATGGTTACTACGATTATGCCACAGATTAAAAATAATCGGTAGAAATCGATGTTACGAGTATTAAAAGACATTTAATAACATTATATAAAGTTTTACTTTCTTCTTAGTTAATACATGAATACAAATAAAACAATCAGGATATTTTAATTTATTTTATTAGCACGAGTCGTCGGAATGATAATCAACACTAGACTCCTCCGATGAGGAGTCTTCAGTAGCAGTTATTATTAGCTCTTGTGTAGATAATATATTATCAAACGCAATATCACGTTCCCAATCAGAGAATATTACTCTTTTAGTTCTTTCCACCACACTTGCCCAGTTCTCGGCCGTTACGTGGGTGCAAGCATTTTTTAGCAATTGCAACATTTTATTCGCTGTGAATGGGGGGCTTGTATTGCATCTCGCAGCATGCCCTTTTACTTGTGCCCATATAAGTTCTATTGCGTTGTACTGGCAGTGGTATGGAGGAATCCGAAGAACAGTATGGCCATATTCTGCTGCCATTTCATTGATTACATAGCGTTTTGCTCTCTTTTTGGTTTTTAATATTTTTATTAATTCAACTTTTAACATTGAGTCGTCCACATTTTCTCCATTGTCCCGAAGCCAATTAATTATTTCATGCTTTTTATTAGACTGTGTTGGCATTTTGTCAATTTGACGGGAGTGGTAGGGCGCATTATCAATAAAAATTATTGATGGTTCTTCCAATGAAATGAGCATTTTTTTGAACCACTCTTCATACACATTTGCATTCATCTCTTCGTGGTAGTCATTTGATTTCTTCGATTTAAATGCCAACAGTGCGTCTTGTACAAATCCTTTTGCTGTACCTGCATGGCAAATGATTAGGCGCTCACCTTTTCCCATTGGTACTGAGGAAGTGGAATCAGCAGTATCATCAGTCCAGAAACGAGATAGTGTGTGGTTAGCGTTGAGCCATGTTTCATCCGTGAAAACAATATTTGCCCAATCTTGTATTTTCTTTGCCTCTCTTATCACAATCACAACGTGCTATAGCTATATCTGTGCGTTCCATTAATAATTTTCTTTTATTTAACTTTTTATATGAAAAGCCAATTGTGTTCAAAACTTTGACCAAAGAAGATTTTTCACCATGAAATAGACCACTTCTTTTCAAAGAAACAATAAGTTTTCTCAAAGTTGGAATTTCTTTTCTCAAGTAGTAATCATATACATGACGACGAATAGCGTCAGCGTCAAAGTCATCAACAGCTGTCACCTTATGAGCCCGGCGCTTTCTTTTTGGTGTAGATGGTTTGTTTTGCTCCAAGCCGCTCCTGCCGTAGGCATCAGTAGTGATTTTAGTCACAGTTGATAGACTGATCCCCAACGCGGCTGCAACACGGTTTCGGACTTGCGTGATAGGTATAAGAGGTCCGCCATTTTGATTTTCTTGCTCAAAATACTCATGAAGTTTTAACACTAACTGTCTCGATTGTGCTTTCAACACACGTCCTTTCGGCATTTTCACGATCAATTAATATAAGTTTCACAAAAGTTTTTCCGAGGAATAAAGCTACTTAACTCAAGGTGTAACAGATGCGAGAGAACACTCAGCGAACGTAAATGCGTGTGACTATCACGGGCGTTTCGTTGAGAGTGACAGATCACGTCAAAATGGCGGCCGAGCGGAAGGTCTGTTGATGTTGCCAGTTGATGTATAATATATTTTTTATGATTATAATAAATACACACGGATTAACATTTATTTTCAAAAAACTAAGGCAATATTAAATCAAAATGTTGATTTCTATATCTGTTATTAGTTTACGTAGGTTATCATTAATCGAATTACGTACCTAAGTAATTCGAGTAGTAGTAGGTACTATAATCGGAATGGTATCGCATACGAGAATCTTTAGGACATCACTAAATATGTAAATCGTCAATCTGTCAAAAGATGGTTAATATAATGGACAGTGTATAGTCTTCGGCCTTCGCCACATTTTGCTCAGTTAAGCTACGGCCGTGATTCGTGCGAGTGCCTGCGCTTCGACAAATTGTGTTATTTAAGAAATATTTTCTGAAAAAACAAGTGAGTACACTGTTTAAAATGATATAATAATTTAATAGATATAATTTGTGTAAATTACATCAAGCTATAATACTAAAATAAGTTAAGAATATATTAAAAAAGAAATAATAAACAGTAGATTCCTTAAATCAACAAGGTTTATGATGTACATGTTATAATAGCATTAATAGACAAATTATTATTTTTACGTTGTTTTACTATTTTCATGATGCTCTGAACTAGAATGTTCTATCTATAAATAACAACGAATTACTGTGAGTTATATTCGCGTTTTTTTAGCACTGTTTAATTGCAATTTTAATGGGAAACAAAACATGAAATGGCGTTATCAGTGAAATAATGTGTGTGGTCGGTTTTTTGGTATAAGGATACATTTTAATAAGGCTATTTTTTATAACTGAGTACTAAATTACGCATTTAAAGTTGTGAGCATAGACAAGTATTTTATATTTTGAAATGTTTTACAAGCTTAGTTACTTAGTGTTGCAAATTTAGTTTTAGCTATGTTTGTAAATGACTCACTTAAATTTAATTTTGTACCACTTTGAAAGGAGAGATTATTTACGCTTTGTACCATATTTTTCATATACCGACCACCCCGTTTTTTTAGAACACTACTAATCGCCCCATCTGAAGAATAAAGTTACATGTAACATGTATAAATATAGAAAATGTTATGTTTTTCGGATTTTTATTCAACGTACAATAAGAATTTTCAATAAGCTAACCTAAAATAAGCGTTTGTTTTAGGTCTTTTTAATACATTTATCATGTTTTCTTATCCGAGTAAGAATTCAAAATGATTTTTGTTTTGTGGATATTTTTAGAGATGAATTAACTCATTTTTAATTTTCACGTTTTCAAACCCCGGATAGACACCAATAAATGTCTAATCGATATGCAATTTAAAACGCACTTTTCGATGAAGGAAAACATCGTGAGATATCTCATATTTGTAAAGAAATAATGGATATGTGTAACTTACCAATTTGAATTGGAGTGAAGCGTGGTAGGTTTTAGCTCCAAATTTGGAGCTCTTAAGATTGGAGAGAGGAGGCCTATGCCCAGTAGTGGGATAGTAACAGGTCGATACTTTTTTACCTTTATATTAATCACTAGCGGCCTACCCTGCTTCGCACGGGTATAAAATATATAGCCTATGTCACTCAGTGAAAAAAATGATTAAAATCGATCCAGTAGTTTTGATTTATTCATTACTGCCCGTGGCCCGCAAGCGTTAAATTTGGATAAAAACAATTCTCTCTCCCTATACCAAGAAGATTTCCTGCTATCTTTGGAATGTCTAAATTCATATACTACATATTTACATTTTACATTTTTCCCTATATATTTTATGTTTAAAATTAATTACAGCATGTCTTTATATACAACATTCATAGCTTTGTTATCATTAGACAATACAAACATGTTTTCTTTAGAGGTTACTCTTAAAAGAGCGACATTTAGTTGCGCGTCCGATCGCTGCTAAATTCGAAGTGCCATAGGGCGAAGCGCGGCCTCCTCGCGGGATTTTAAATCTGTGATATCTTCAAAAATGTTCATTTAAATTACATGCTGTGAACGGCCATATTGATCTATATTAAATCAACAATGTATGCTGTGAACGTACAACATGCTGTGAACGTACTTAATTGGATAAGAATTAATGCTATATTGTATAAAAATTGCTTCGAAAATAAGGCATTATTTTTCGTATAAAAGTTAATGACAAAAAATGCTATTGTGGGTGATCCATAAGAGATAGACATATACCATAGCGGACTTTCCTGTAGACTTTTTCAATGTGTACAAATACTTAGTACATCATTTTGATAAATCTCGTAGGGTTTAGCCTGCGTTTGCAATGTAAGCGAAAAAAAAGTAATTATTTACGACATCACATAAGAAACCTCAAAAATTACAGTATTTCTCTACTCCATATTGAATATTATTATACATTCCTCTTGAATCACTCTATCTATTAAAAAAACCGCATCAAAATCTGTTGCGTAGTTTTAAAGATTTAAGCAGCCATAGGGATATAGGGACAAACAAAGAATGTGACTTTGTTTTATACTATGTAGTGATAATCCCTATAGCATGATTCAATATTCACGCGCGATGGCTTATTATTAGCGTATTTCATATATAACTTTGGTGTTTCTATACCGATTTCAATGATTCTTTTTTTATACAATGGTTAATACTATTCACTTTTTTATTTAGGGATGACTGAGAGTGATATAAACGTAGGAGTAGACAAATATAACCAGAAAGCTTCGAACTGCTAAGCTATCGGGAGTTACACGTGTTATTGTGAGTCAACCATAAAAGATAGACATATGCTGTCGTGGGATATTTTTTATATAATTTTAAGGAGAACATTTCCGTCATACATGATTTCTGTGTAGCTTTAACCATCAAGGTTGCACACGCGACGAAAGCTTAAAAAATGGAGTAACTTCTCCCGTTTTCCCGACATTTCCCTTCACTGCTCTGCTCCTATTGATTGTAGCGTGATGAAAAGTATACTATAACCAGCCCAGGAGTATGAAAAAAAATTGTACCGAGTTTCGTTAAAATCCGTCGAGTAGTTTTTGTTTCTATAACGGTTATACAGACAGACAGACAGACAGACAGACAGACAGACAGACAGACAGACAGACAGACAGACAGACAAAATTTTTACTGATTGCATTTTTGGCATCAGTATCGATCCCTAATCACCCCCTGATAGTTATTTTGGAAATATATTCCAGTTACAGAATTGACCTCTCTACAGATTTATTATAAGTATAGATTACTGTGCGTTGCATTCAATGCGAATGCTGTTACGTTCGATAGTTAATTCTGACTTGGTTTTATCGCGTGAGCTGTAAATAATTTAGTTTTTAATGACCTTCTCATATCCCAGGTTAGCGGTTATCTGTAAGTACTATGTGATTTAAAATATACTTAAATTATTATATTAAACACCTCAACAAGATGTAATTAGTGCGAACTAACCATAAGAGATAGAGATATGCTGTCGCGGACTTTTGTGTAGTATTCTTGTAGATCTACAATTCACACATTTAGTACACTCCTTTAGAGTCTCTGTTTGGTGCCACACGGTGTTTAACAACTACGCGAACTCTTCAACAGAAATTACATGAAACCGCAATTTATTATTAACTACTCTATACAGCTCGAGGCATGTGAGACAAACCATTCGCAACGCACGCGTCGCAATGTCTTTACGCACCTTTACTTACTTTACTGCTTATGATTCCTCTACTCTAGTAAAATAACTCTTTGTTATTTGTATAAAAGCGTGTTGTTTAGGTTTCTTGACTTTCTTTCCTTTCTATCGTTGATCTGAATAATTTATTTCAGTAATTGTTTCAGAACAATGCCGAAAGTGGTTTTTTACTATTTCCCTGTGAAAGCTTTGGGTGAATCCAACCGGATGTTACTCGCCTACGGTGGGCAAAAGTTCGACGATCGTCGCGTGACCGATGAAGAATGGCCAGAATTTAAACCTTGTAAGTTAAATGACGTTCTTTTACTGTAATTCCAAATGTCTAAGAGATTCCTTACAGCAATAAGACCGCCTTTGCAATAGGACAGTCTTAATTTATCTTTTACCATTTATTTATATGTTGTACAAAAAGTATTAATAGTAAAAGTAAATTAAACAAATAGTACAGATTCCTGTCCGAAAAGAGCCAGCAAGTAACAAATTAAAAACTAGTTATATTCAGTCATTACCATCGAAGAGTAAGACCGTCTGACGTCTTACCTTAGTCGCCTTTTGCGACGACTCGGTAAGAAATAAGAGTGCTCTATTCTATTAATATAAAAATTAATTTTTTGAAGTAATAAAAATATCGATTACGAAAAATCGATCTTTTCGATATGAACTAATCGATTAGTTATCTTAGTCACCTTTTACGACACCTCGGTAATAAAGAAGGTGGTATATTCTACTCAGCCGGTATCTCGATTATTCCCCGGGTGGGGGATAGGCGGGGTAGAGCCTCGAGGCGAACATTCTTGCCCGGGCTGGTCCTCGCAGGAGTTATTTCCTGGGATGTTTTTGGGCGAAGGCCCAGGTCACCTAAGTGAGGTGACCTAGTGGGTATCTGCTTCAGTGGTGGGATCTGGGAATGTTAGCTCCCAGACCTCGTGGTCATCATCGGGTATTGTCATCATCATCATGTGGTAGTATCATGGTGGTTGATTTAGCATAACATCAATTAGTATAAAGCTGGAACAGTGGTCAGTAGATGTTACAACGATCATCGCCGATAATGAAGAGCGGGCGTGAAATTTGTACCATCTTGCAGTAACTCCGTTCGGCCAGATGCCAGTTCTTGAAATCGATGGTAAACAATACGCGCAAAGTTTGGCCATCGCCCGCTACCTCGGCCACAAGTACGGGCTGGCGGGCAAGGATATTGAAGAGGACTTCGAGATCGACCAGAACGTTGACTTCTTTAACGACATCGTTAACAGTGAGTTGAAATAGTTCTTATAATTAGAGGTGGTCGGTGTATCTGGTGCTCCCGATGCACCGGTTAGCGGAGAGGGACTTCTCCTTTGGGGAGGTCCCTACCTCGAGGAGGCGTTCTCGAGGCGGGATCAGTGCTGTCGGCGGGGATGGGGGCAATGTGTACAAGATACCCCGTCCTTGCCATCGGCAGCGTGGTGGTCGTTATAGTCGGTGCGAGTCCGATATAACCGTCGTCTGTCCCCTTCGGGCGGCGGTACCCATTAGGGGTTTTTTCCTGTATAAAAAAAAAGGAAAAAGGGGAGCCATAGATGACTGTTGTGTGTAAAATCTACCTATTGCATTTAAATGACGAAAGCGAGAGTGTTAAACTCTTATCAAGTGCATCTGGGAATTGTCGCTGACTATAGGGCTTATAGATCAGTCACTCAGCGGGCGATAGAGTGGATATGCTTGGAGTGTCTCTACGTGATCAAATCAGAAATGAGAAGATCTGTAGAAGAGCCAAAGTGACCGACATAGTTTAGCGGGTCGGGAAGCTGAAGTGGCGATGGGCGAGGCACATAGTGCGGAGAACCGATGGGTTTTGGGGTCTTAGGGTGTTGGAATGGCGACCCCGCATTGGAAAACGCAGTGTTGGTAGGCCCCCTACGAGGTGGACTGACCTCAAAAAGGTAGCGGGGAGCCACTGGATCTGAGCAGCACAAGATCGTGGCGTGAAAATCCCGTGAAGAGACCTATGTCCAGCAGTGGACATCAATGGAGACCAAAAGACTTGTTTCATTCCTGACACACTACAAAAAAACGACACATATCTCGCATCTTGCCAGACTATAATCTATACTAATATATAAAGCTGATGAGTTTGCTTATTTGAACGCGCGTGTAAGATAGTCCTTTTATTGAGGAAGGCTATATAACATCACGCTAAGATGAATAGGAGAGGAGCAGCGATAAAAAAGATTACGAAAACGCTAAAATTTAAAGCTTTCCTTGCGTGCGCTGAGTAAACGGTGAAAGTTATTCAAAAATCATTTATCACAAAATTGTTCCCCTCTAAAAGTTATAAATAAAAGTCTGCGACAGCATATGTCTAGCTTTTAAGGTTAACCCTCTTTAACCATTCTTATGGTTATCAAAATAACTATATTACGGTTTTAATCATTTCACGCGGGCGGAGCCGCTGGCAATTGCTAGTGAATACTATAACGACGTAATAAATTAAATCTTTAGAAGCGGCCTCAGTGGAATACGAGCCCGATGAAGCAGTGAAGGCGAAAAAATTCGCCGACTTTTCAGCCAACGTTTATCCGAACCTTTTGAGCAAACTTGGCGAGATCACTAAGAAGAACAACGGCCATCTTGCACTTGGAAGGGTATGATTTTTTAAACTGTTATTATTATCCCACTGTTGGGCAGAAGCTCAACATTTTCATAGCACGTCATCACATATCTTAGACCATCATCCCATTGCTCTTATCCCACTCTTTTTAAACATTTTGTTACATGTTTTTGCTAGTTACTTTATGACCGGCCACCTGCCTGACATCTTAAGCTTAATTAATATATAGTATGTTATGTGAGCTGTGATAGGCCAGCGGTGGCACCGTTTTACTCTTTCGAGGAGGTCACGGGTTCAAAACCCAAGCACGCATTAATGATTTTTTCTATTAAAACTTGTGTCTAATTGATAATTGCAATTTATCACACGCTTTTCGGTGAAGGAAAACATCGTGAGGAAACCTATATATCTCTAGAGAATTCTAGAGATATGTGTAACCTACCAATCCGCACTGGAGCAGCGTGGTTAATCTTAGCTGCAACCCTTCTCTCTAAAAACGGAGAGAGGAGGCTTATGCCCAGCAGTGGATTAGTGACCGGCCGTTACTTTAGTTTTTCTACTATGTTATGTATAATTATGCCGTGTGGTATCCGGCTGATTAGAATAGACCAACCTCATTTCTAACCGAGGTGTCGTAAAAGGTGACTCAAGTAAGTAAACCCACTGTGTGGTATCCGGCTGAGTAGAATACAACACCCTTATTTCTTACCGAAATGTCGTAAAAGGCGACTAAGTCAGATTGACCCACCGTGTGGTATCCGGTTGATTAGAATTGTTCACCCTCTTATCAAGGTGTGGTAATTTACGACTAAGGTAAGTTGACGTCAGACAGGTGGCCGGTCGTAAAGTATGTGACAATATTTTTATAACATGTGCCGACCCCACTTAGAGTGGGATAAGGGCAGGTTGATGAGGATGATGTATAATATAAAATATAATATTTTAGCTCACATGGGGAGATTTCGTGTTCACCGGACTGATTGACTACTTAAAAATGTTGGTCAAATTACCCGATCTAGACAAGAAATACCCGAGTTTCAAGCAAGTGGTCGACAGTGTTTACGCCAACCCCAAAGTGAAGGAGTACAGCGATAATGCACCAGAAACTACTGTCTAAATCGAAATTATTCTAGAAAGATCTCAGACCAGTTATTCCCAAACCTAGTTAATCAAATACCCATTAATTTTCACGTGCCTCGTATCTTAAAAAGCTAAAGATCTAAGTATCTTAAAATAAAGAGTACATTTTACGTATTTAATATCAAGTTTTGTGTATGGATTTTTAGTATATATATCTTAATTCGAAAAGTCCGAATGTTAGGACGTAGCATTTATAAATATTTGCATTTAAAGTTGTGAACGTGTATATGTTAAACACTGAACTAAAAAATGTTTAATTTATTTAATTACGTGCAACCTTTTCTTGACCTGATATATAAGTAAAGTATCTTTAGGACTTATATGTATCTTTAGGAACAAAAATAAACTTATATACAAACAGACGGACCACACTGCTATTAAAATGAGTTTATTTCTATGAACTGAACTTCAATTTGTCCTTATAAACATCTACAAACTTTTATTTAAATATTAAAATTTCCTACTTTATTTGCTAAATATATAAATTACCTTCATTTTCGTTTGTCACAAATTGATATTACGACATTGTTATATAAACCAAAATCACGTAACTTGTTTGTTGTTTTTAACTTTTTTTAAATTTTCTAAATCAAATAAGATTTAAATCAATGCGTGGGTATAACATATGCAGCTTTGGGAATAACTGGTTTAGGTTGAATTTTCCTTTAGCTTATCCAACAGTAATATAAATAAAAAAGTGTTATAATTAGAAAGTTGTATTCGAAATATATGCTTTTTTTGTTATTTTATGTGTTCAATAAATGTGTAATAAATGCTATAAAATAATTATTTTAGTTTTATTCACGAGATAATCATGATATTACGAGATTCACATAGATTAAAAAAATTGAAAGAATGGTTGGCCATTGATTACTGGTTAGTATGCTAAAAAAAAACTATTATTTAGATAAATAGATTAGATTTCCGAATCAATGGTAGCTTCTTTGAAAAATTTGATTATTTAAAGTAATGGAAACAGAAATATTCTTTATTCAAGAATACACTTGAATAAAGAATATTTTGAATTTGATAACAATCCGGCTTAAAGGACCAAAATATGTACAGTGAGAGAATATAAAGACTCTGGGTATTATAAGAGTCGTATAATATTGAAAGCGGGTTCGATGTATTGCTCGATAAAGGGAAGAGGAAACAGGAAGTGTCAAGGACAAAACATTAATTAACTTAGACAATATTACCCCAGAGTATTCAATATCATCGTTAAGTGATTAGACATGACGGGAAACATTTGATCCAATCTGATAAACCGACGTTATATTTTATTATATAGAAATGAATGTGTGGATATCCTAAATAGACTCCGAAACGGCTGGACCGATTTTAATAAGATTTTCAGACAATTTTAGAATGACCCAGCGGATTTGTTGGCGTAGCATTTTTTTAAGTATTGATGACAGTTTTGTTTTGAGAGGAATTTGAAACCGCACAGCCACAGCAACGCGTGGTCGTACTGCTAGTACATACAATACAAACTTAACGACACAATTCACGTCAAAAATTACCTTAGTTTGTCTTTATGGGACTTGAAAAGTTTAAATTATAAGGTGCAGTAATAAATTGTACAAATCTCTTACAAGGGAGATATACGTATTAGGAATTTACGTTTTTATTATTTATCTATACATATTATAAAACAAATTCCCAAAACCTGTCTGTCTGTATGTAATCGATTTTCTTAAATTTAACTAATGAGAATATTATTTTGCTATAATCCGCGATAAAAGAAAATATATGTAATGCTTAAATGTAGAGTGTACTATTCGTTCTCATACCTGATACATGCAGAATTTGTAAGAACTCATGCACTACCCGACACCGATAACACAACAATACACAAGGTAAACCAGCCAAGAAAAACTAAAACAATATACTTAAGAATTGTAGGTCTAATATACAAAAATATTGCACAAAAGTCCGCAACGGCATGTCTCTATCTTTTATAGTTAACTCATAATACTTTTATATTCAAAATTTCAATTAAATACACTTATTTCCACGCGAGTGAAGTCGCAAGCGCTGTTAGTATATTATATTATTATTTCACTCTATAATATTATGTCACTCATGTGATAACATACTTTGGAAAGGCTATCTGTTAAACTTAATCTAAACTACGTAGAATAAAAATAAAATTTTTCAATATAAACCTTTTAGCAAGCGTAATAAGGATTTCATTTGTCTGTTAGGTATATTAAATTATATCTTATCGATAGAATATAGCAAATAGCAGTCAATATGCAGGTAAATAGCAGATGTGAAATATTAAAATAATATCATATCATATGCGATTTGTGAAATAGTAATGCCTTTAACAAATATAAATACTGAATCCTACAGCAATTATTTGTATATTTTTTTAGAAATACCTCCAGTTAAGCTAACTAATTACAGAAGACACCGAAGAAACAAGTAAGTTCATTTTATAAATTAATAATTATAACTATCATGTTCTTTAATATTTCAATATTCGTTTTTAAACAACTTTAAGATCGTTGCACCTATATCATATACTAAGTACTCTCTTATACAGAGTTCTTGGGTGTGGGTACTTAAAATAAATTCATTGATTATAATACCCTCAAATATAAAAGTAATGGCAGATTTTTCGATTAAATTATTATTTTCAAAAATGTCGTTAGTACCCCAAATAATCGAAATATTATTATAAATGCGCTTTTACGGCTCACCTGTTAGACAAATATTTAACAAATTTTGTAACATTGAAACCTATGTATCCAAGTAGTATTGCTTTCACTTTAGGAACGGGAAAAAGCGTAGGGTTGTTATTTGAGGGTATTTTAACATTTAAGTTAAGGCGAATTAAATCGGAAGGCTTATTATAAAACTAAGACTCAATAGTTGTCTGTATGTATGTGATAGATTTTCTCAAAATGTACTGAATAGATTTTTGTACGGTTTTTACTGAAAGATAGTGTGCAATTCTTGCAGAAGGTTAGGTAAAAGTACATTGTGCTACGGCTAAGCTGATTTTTATGGGGAGAATATTTATTTTGTTATTTGTAAAAATTAGGTGAAGAAAATATAGATGAGGTTGTGGCTATTTTTTTTCTTAGAATTCCTGCGGGTTCGGGATTTACGCGGGTAAATAGCTAGTAAAATATAAATGATAGTGTATAGTATTTGTCATCGAAATACAATTTGTCACAATAAAAAATGACAGTCGATTCATTTTAGCGATTGCAGTTTCGACATTTCATGTTCATCGGCCATTATTTTAGTTATCACAAGATAATCTTTTTTGATACGTAATTTCCTCGTTGGATTTTGTTTAGTCATTTTAAGTATTGACAAATATTATGCAATATATTCGATTTTCCGGCTGAGTCGATATGAAGTCAAAATACAGATAATAAACGAACGCATTCCGAATGAGTAGCATTTAAAAATAGAACATTTAAACAACAATTAAACGCAATTCGTCTGTATAGTACCTGAGTATTTGAAAATAGAACTAGATTTTTAAAAATATTTTTAGACTTGAGGCGTAAAAACTTTATAAACTAATACTATAAATGCGAAAGTCTGTCTGTCTTTTACGCTTTCACGGCCAATACGCTGGACTAATATTAATAAAATTTAATAAAATAAAGGCTTTATATTTTATATACCGTGGTAACATATAGAATAAATATTTTTTGGTTTTTCTTTTGGAAACATGGACAAACACATATATTGAGGGTACAAAAGAGTTAGCGCGAACGAAGTTGCAGGTATCACTACTAATAAATAAAGTTATTTATAAAAAGTTTCAACGTAATATTTACCCTTTTCTACACTTAAAAATGGAACGGGAAAGAAACGAATACAGTCTGTATAGTATTTGAAAATAGATTTTTTAAAATATTTTATACGAGAAGGTACTGGAATCAATAAATAAACTTTAATAAATTAAAATAAAGTTTGTCTTTTATAAATTAAATATCATTATAATAGCAGATGTGATAACCGAGCGATGAGACCGTGGAACTCTTGAGAGGATCACAGGTTCAAATCCCGGGCAGGCGTCAATGAGTGTTTTTGTTAAAACTTATGAGTCTAGTTGACAATTGCAATTTATCACCGAAAAATGACGATACCTCATTAGGGGCATCTATGGATCTCTAGAGAATCCTAGGGATATGTGTAACCTACCAATCCGCATTGGAGCAGCGTGGTAGGTCTTAGCTCCAATCCTTCTCTTCACAAAAAAGATAGAAGAGGCTAAAGCCCAGCAGTGGGATAGTAAGACACTGTTACTTTTTTTCTAAAATTTATATTCTAACTAGCGGCCTGCCCCTGCTTCGCACGGGTATAAAATATGTAGCCCATGTCACTCAGTGAAAAAAAATTATTAAAATCGATCCAGTAGTTTTGATTTATTCATTACTGCCCGTGGCCCGCAAGAGTTAAATTTGGAGAAAAACAATTTCCCTCTCCCTATTCCAAGAAGATTTCCTGCTATCTTTGAATATCTAAATTCATATAGTACATATTTGCGTATTTATTTTAACATTTTTCCCTATATATTTTATTTTTACAATTAATTACAGAATGTCTTTAAACAAACTCTTGAAAGATCAACATCGCTGCTAAAGCCGAAGTGTTATAGGGCGAAGCACGGCGTCCTCATGGCATTTTAAATCTGTAATATCTCCGAAAATGTTCACTTAAATTACATGCTGTAAACGGCCATATTGATCTATATTAAATCAACTATTTATTTAAGGTACTTAATTGGATAAGGATTAATGCTGTATTGTATAAAAATTGCTTCAAAAATAAGGCATTATTTTTCGTAAAAAGTAAATGACAAAAAATGATATAGTGGGTTATCCATAAGAGATAGACATATACTATCGCGGACTTTTCTGTAGACCTTTTGAAGGTGTACAAATACTTAGTACATTATTTTGATAAATCTCGTAGGGTTTAGCCTGCGTTTGCAATGTAAGCGGAAAAAAATTTAATTATTTACAGAAACCTCAAAAATTACAGTATTTCTTTACTCCGTATTAAATGTTATTATACGTACAAACCTTCCCCTGGAATCACTCTATCTATTAAAAAAAACCGCATCAAAATCTGTTGCGTAGTTTTAAAGTTTTATGCGTACATAGGGAAATATGGACTTTGTTTTATAATATGTAGTGATATATTGCCATATATTCTTAACTTAATATAATTTTATCTCTTTCACAACAATTTTCAATGTAGCTAAAGATAATCAAACGATAACATGTACGCATATCCTGAGTCATATTACTGTTAATATTTAACATGAATTTGCGCTTTTTTTTCATAAAACTTATATACGTCACTTTCTTTAAAACGTGTTTGTTTTGTTATAAAATAGTAACATTAATAAATAAACAGATAACATAAATCAAATCAAAATAATCTTTATTCAAATAAGCTCTTTCAATCACTTTTTCAACTTCAAACATTTTTTTCTTCACTTTCAAACATTTTCAATTTTATTTAACTGCAGTATTGTATAAAGCTAAAAAGGATATTTTCAATTTAATTATTTAACTGTAATCTTGTTTGAAGCTGAACGGATATTCAAATCCAAGCATTTTTATCATTCAAATAATTTTCAATTGTGTAATACACTTTACGTATAAGCATATCTCTTACACTTGATTAAACATTTCTGTAGACTGGTCTAGTATGAACTGCGGAATTTTATTGTAGAAGCGAATACCGAGAATAGTAAGAAATAATACTAACAAAAATATAGTTATATATAAGCTATCTGTCTGTATTCTGTAAGTAGTGAAAATAATAAATAAATAAATAAATATATGGTACACTTACACACACGGTCGTCAGTCCGCAA
The DNA here is from genome assembly GCA_029227775.1 of Morpho helenor. Classification (NCBI taxonomy): domain Eukaryota; kingdom Metazoa; phylum Arthropoda; class Insecta; order Lepidoptera; family Nymphalidae; genus Morpho; species Morpho helenor. Next base: position 13,370,875 of record JARGCU010000022.1, on the reverse strand, counting down.
AATAACTTAATACTTGTGTTATGGGTACAACTCGTGAATATATACTTATATATTTTTTAAAAACATACTTAAATACAAATATACACCCAGGCTCAAAGACCAACAAATTCATTTATAGAAAATGTTGGCCCTCGGCGGGAATCGAACCCGCCGCGGAACCGCAAGCAGGGTTGCTAACCACTGCGCCAACGGGCCAGTCATAATATTTTCATTACATTTTTATTATGGACCTCCGCAAAGTAACGCCTAATTGTATAAATTACTTTACAGTCTAGATTAACATCTCTTCCTATTAAGATAACAGTTCCTTTGTAATACTGAATCTGCTTATTTTTTATGACGATTATCTTTTATGACGAGGTGCAATGATTTTGTCTATTTATGTCTTATCATCGCTAACGTAAACATTTACAATCAGTTTTAATCTTGTTTTTCAAATATAAATTTCATTGCGCATTTTTGAAACGATGAAACGGTAAAAATTAATATTAGTTGTGATAGCCCAGCGGTAACACCGTCCGACTCTTTCGAGGAGGTCACGGGGCGAACCCGGGCAGACACCAATGAGTTTTTCTGTTAAAACTTATGTGTCTAATTGATAATTGCAATTTATCACACGCGTTTCGGTGAAAACATTGTGAGGAAACCTGCATATCTCTAGACAATTCTGGGGATATGTGTAACCTACCAATCCGCATTGGGGCAGCGTGGTAGGTCTTAGCTCCAATCCTTCTCTCCAAAAAAGGAAAGAAGAGACCTATTCCCAGCAGTGGGAGAGTAATAGGCCGCTAGTTTAAAAATTAACAGCGAGAACAAAAATTACTCTGAATTACTATAATTCACTCATACATGAATTATATCATGATGATGACTATATCACATGATTTGGCTAGATATTTTATGACAGGCCGCCTGCCTGACGTCAACTTACTTTTACTACTTACTTACTCGAATTTTTCGACACTTCAATGAAAAAATGGGTGGTCTATTCTACTCTGGCGGATGCCGCTCGGCGAGTCTACTTACCTTAATCGCCTTTTACGACACCTCGGTAAGAAATAAGGGTAATCTATTGCACTTAGCTGGATACCATAACAACATTTCGCTTCCGTACAGCCGTAAAGTTTTACACACGCGACATCTGCCGTGGCGTCATTTTTACTCACCGCCAAGAGAGATAACGCTTCAATACAAGCCGTATCCTAACATATGTATATGCCCTTTCCACCATCAAAAGCATATAAGTTGTAACTATAATCGACTTTTACCTTAACAACTTACCTTACCTCTACCTACTTACCTACCTACTTGTTTTTATTACTTTCTTTTGTAAATCTGATAGAACACTATATGATAATACTTATTTCAGAACAATGCCGAACGTGGTTTTCTACTATTTTCCTGTGAAAGCTCTGGGCGAATCCAACCGATTGCTGCTCGCTTACGGCGGTCAGGAGTTCGACGATCGTCGCTTGACTGACGAAGAATGGGCTAAATTCAAACCTCGTAAGTAGCTCATGTCAAGAAACAAGTCACTTTATAGCTGAGTATTGTACGTAATCGCTGGTAAGATGGTTATTAGGTACAGACAAATTTGAAGTCAAAGACCTAATACTCCTTCAGGATTTTAGGTATTTTAAAGCGACTGATAGGTTAAAGCATGTTGGGAGAACAGTGAAACCAATGTTCCAACGCGAGGCAATGGCCAATTGGTGAAATAATTTGAAACACAAGCTGTCACCGGCTCGTGACAGCTTGTGTTTCGAATTATTTCGCCTGACAAACAAATTACGTTTTAAATAATGAGTGAGGATGTACCTAATATTTAGTAAGCTCATTTAAAGTTTAAATTAGTTGTCTAAAGTAGAAGTGACGAAAGTTTTTAAAGCGACAAATGTTATAAGACATGTGTAATTCAAATAAAATAAAAATACCTAATCTTAATTCAAATAAGGTCTTTCAAAGCACTTTTAAATCGTCAAGGATCAATATGATTAATCAAGCTACAAGTGGTTAGGAATGCTGCTCTTACCGAGAAGAAACAGCAAGAAACTCAGCGGTCAATCTTTTAACATTTTCAATTTTACATTATTAAACCGCAATCTTGTATGAAACTGAATAGATATTCAAATCCAGGCAATTTTTATCATCCAAATAATCTTTAATTTCGTAATATGCTTTACTTATAAGCATATTTGTTACACATAATTTAAACCATGTTTTCAATCATATTTAAAAAATAAAAATTAGAGCACACGCAAACCAATGTTTTTATGAATAATTTCTTTCAGTAACTCCATATGGCCAGATGCCAGTGCTTGAAATCGATGGACAAAAATACGCACAAAGTTTGTCTATTGCCCGGTACCTCGGCCGCAAGTACGGGCTGGCTGGTAAAGATATTGAAGAAGATTTCGAGATCGACCGGAATGTCGATTTCTTTAAAGACATCTTCTATAGTAAGTTTAAAGTTATTTTCTCTATGGCTTTTCGTATTCCACAGTGGATAGTTTTATTTACTGTTCACAAATAATAGATTTGGCTTTATTCGAATAAAGAAATCAACTGCTTTTCTCACGTAAAGATTGAAAGAAAATATAAAAAGAAATATATTTGCATAAAAGTTGGTACTACAATTACTTCCTTCAATTGAACTTACACTTTCTATTACAGGGAAAAAGTGTGTAAATCACATAATGTAAAAAAACCAAATGATTATTATTTACATTGACACGATCTAAATATAAAAAACGAAAACGGGAAATATAGAATATTTATTTAAAGTATCATAGAAAATTCCAATTAATAATTAAATCAGTTTCAATATATCGCCTTAAGATTAAAATCAGTGCCGGATTTTATATTTTTAAACGTAATTTTTTAAAGTATAGACCATAGACTACTATTACATGATGGTTGGGCGTATTTTGTAAAGCATGTCACTGCCATGAACTTAGTGGTGAGTGACAGTGGTGAAGTCGCGCGACCAATCGAACGGTCGCGCTGCAGCCGCCATTGTGGTTTATCGCCGCGCCGCAACCGCCATAACACTTGACACCGCCGAGAAGTCAAGTCCGCATCGATTCTCCGCATCATCGTTTTATACCGCAACGGTCATCCGTGCCGCGCCTTCTTTAGATCCCGAGAGCTCTAGAGCAGGCTATCACCATACAGTCCACAACCGCTAAGGTAAGTGCTTTGACTTGTTGTTGCACTATACGCCTTATCCGCCTATCCGCAGGGGAGAACATAGGGTCGCGGAACCGCCCCGCGGGTTTACCCACCATTTGGTCTACTTCGAGCCTGGATGCGATTTCTATGTTCTATTACCCATTTGTATATTCTATATTTTCATTCCGCTGTTAAAATTTCTTATTTTTCCAGAATCAGTATTATAGAACCGCGATTTAAAGTTATTTGCCCCATTGGCCATTTAATTTTATAAAAATATTCATTAATCTGTGTTCAAACAACATATTATTGTATACACCGCGCTTAAATATTCATTTTTCGCTTAATCGTTATCCGTTACGCAATTCAAATATTTCGATTTCAACTGAAAACAATAGCACAAAGGTATCAAGATGGCATCAAAGAAAGGTGACTTTTCAGAATGTGCAAATACAAGTGAATGTGATTTAGCTATATTAGAAGCTAAGAAGCAGTCATATTTTCTACGAATTAAAAACATTCACTCGTTAATTCCTGAAAACATTGAGGATCCCACATGTTCTTTGTTTTTAAAAAAGATTTCAAATTTAGAAAACGTTCGATCGGAATTTAACCGCCTAGTGGATCAAATAAATAAAATTAATTTATTAGTAAATCCTAAATATGTAGCAAACTTCGAAGCGATTTGGGCTTTCGAAGATTTTTATTGTGAAATAATGGATGCCGCGCAGAAATATAGTCCCTCTTTATCGAATAGTTTATCGTTAAAAGGTAATTAATAATCATAACATTCCCGCAAGTTCTATACGCTTAGAAAAGTTATCCGTTCCCGAGTTTTATGGTGAATACGAAAAATTCCCTATGTTTATTGAGTCATTCAACTCGATGATTCATTTTAACAACGAATTGACAGATTCTTTGCGCATTCGTTATTTAATCGCTAAATTAAAGGGTAATTCAGAAAGTATCTGGCTAGGTATTAACCCTACGGCGGATAACTATTCACTTATTTACAACACATTAGTCGATAAATATACTGACAACCGAGCAATAGCTGTCAGTTACATAGAAAAATTATTAAACTTAAAACCGCTTCAAAATGCCACTGCACCGCAACTAGATAACTTTATCGACACATATTCTACATCCATCGCCGCTTTAAAGCAAATTAAAATTGACGATTTACTAGACTTTTTATTTGTACATCTCGGTTTACGAAAATTAGACGTCGAAACTGCAAAACAATTCGAAAACACTATTAGAAAACAATGTTATCCGCAGTACTCCGACTTCGTTATATTTCTTCGCGAGCAATTAAAAATATTGCAGAGAACGGCGAACATTTCCAATATTACCACCCGCGTTAAACATAGTCAATCCAACATTGTTTACAATCCGCACTTAAATCCCGCTTCGTATATTGTCAACGCACCGTCCACAAGTAATATGCAAACTATATCGCGTAGATGCTCGCTCTGTAAATCGACCGAACACTTTCATTTGTTTTCTTGTCCTGTCTTTGATAAACAAACGCCGCACGATAAATACAACACAGTTAATAATTTAAAGGGTTGCATTAACTGCTTAAGTACGCGTCACAGATTATCTAGTTGCCGTTCGAATTCTAGTTGTAAAAACTGTAGTAAAAGACATCATACATCACTGCATTTTACTAGCCCGCGTACTGATATGGTCGGGGGGGTTGTTCAATCTGTGAAAGGCGCATCGGAAGCGCACGAACGTCACTGCGAACAGCTCATACCTTCGGACGATAAACCGGTTTCCTTGCATAGCAATGGTATGTCCGCGCGCACTAGCAGTGATAATAAGATAGTTTTGTTAGGTTCCGCGATTGTTTACGTATTAGATAGAAATTCTATTATGCAACCGATTAGAGTACTCATCGATATGGGTTCTCAAAAACATTTTATTACAAAACAGTGTTGTAAAAGGCTTGGCATTAATATTAATCAATCGATTGAAAATATTTCGGTAAAGGGGATAGGAGATAACTCACAGTCGGTGCAAGGTTTATGTAATGTAACATTACATTCGCGCTTTAATAAGTTTCAACTTGACCTTGAAGCCTTAGTTTTGAATAAAATTTCAAGCCATTTACCGCAGGCCGTTGTTGACCGCTCTTCTTTAGATTATTTATTTAGTTTACCGCTTGCTGATGACAAATTTTTCCAACCGGGACATATCGATATGTTAATTGGTTCGGAGGTATTTGCTGAAATATTAACGGGCAATAAGATGTTAGGTAGCTCTTGTACTCCAGACGCGCTGGAAACAGAGTTCGGTTACATCGTAATCGGTTCAGCAAAAATTTTAAAGGGCGTTTCCGAATCGTCTGACACTAATAATTGTATCGCGTATCATTCTTACGTCTGTAATGTGGAGTATTCAATGGAAAATGTAATAAATAAATTTTTGAATGTTGAAGATGTTCCTAGTATGCAACATCTGTCACCCACTAAGAAATTTATTTTTAAGGATGATTTAGGCACGTCTGTATGTACCCCGCAAGAGAGCGTTGCGGCTTCTTCTTTGAATACGGTAAATTTAGCTATCGCAAAGAGTAAGGTCGTCCTCGCTTGTAACAAGATGCTTATTCTATGTAGGTTAGTCCTCTGCGCGCTTTTACTTTTAACGAATATTATTCGTTACGGTATCGACATCATTTCATCGCGATGTAATGATTTCGATATTTACGCATTTACTGATTCTAGCTTCGCTTTATTTTGGGCGCATTCATCGCCGTACCGCTTTCAATCTTACGTCGCTAACCGCATAGGACAAATGCAAGATTGTTTACCACTGCGATATATAATATCCGCGATATTTACTATGACACCCGCACATTTCCTGACTTTAGGACCGCTTGATTCGTTCCATGCTGTTGATATTTCACTTGAACCGCAGTCGTTACTAAAACGCATATATTTGTTGGATAAACTTATTCAAAATTACTGGTCAAGATGGAAAAATGAATATTTAACAATGTTACAAAACCGACAGAAATGGAACACGGTACATATCAAAAGGCCGAATGTAAAATTTGTATGTCCGTTACCAACACAATAATTTACTTTATCGCATTTTCCCCTTTTAGTTTTAAGTAATTCCGCATTTTTTTTATCGCATTCCGCAATTTATTTTCAGCATTCCGCAATTTATTTTATTCAACCCCGCATTTTTCATTTTTATCTCCCATTCCTCATTTTTATTTAAACGCATTCCGCATTTACGTCCACTGCATCCTTCAAGATATACATCGCATCCAGGATTTGGGAAATTCCACCAGGCTTCCTATTTCTTTAGGAGAGCTCATCTCTCCTAAGGTCGGGGGGATGGTTGGGCGTATTTTGTAAAGCATGTCACTGCCATGAACTTAGTGGTGAGTGACAGTGGTGAAGTCGCGCGACCAATCGAACGGTCGCGCTGCAGCCGCCATTGTGGTTTATCGCCGCGCCGCAACCGCCATAACACTTGACACCGCCGAGAAGTCAAGTCCGCATCGATTCTCCGCATCATCGTTTTATACCGCAACGGTCCGTGCCGCGCCTTCTTTAGATCCCGAGAGCTCTAGAGCAGGCTACCACCATACAGTCCACAACCGCTAAGGTAAGTGCTTTGACTTGTTGTTGCACTATACGCCTTATCCGCCTATCCGCAGGGGAGAACATAGGGTCGCGGAACCGCCCCGCGGGTTTACCCACCACATAGGTAATACAAAGACTAGGTATTAAGTATTAGTATACAAATGTTTTAATACTAAAAGTGAATAAACGATTTATTATTGAAATTTTAATGTAGTATAGAGAGTTAAACGTAAAGTTTTATTAATTTTTAGAAGTGGCCTCAGTGCAATATGAGCGCGATGAAGCAGTTAAAGCAAAACGACACGCCGATTTTTCAGCTAACGTTTATCCGGTCCTTTTGAGCAAACTCGACGAAATAATTAAGAAGAATAACGGCCATCTTGCTCTTGGAAAGGTATGATTTTGTTTATAACAAGCAAACATGTGCAATAAATAATAAAGCTTATTTTTGTCTTTATCGAAGTTTAGCCAGAAAAACGGTAATTACATGATATGTACTTAAATTTATTTTTGTCTTTGGTATTAAATAAAACTATATTGTCTATTTTGTATGTGTCTATGGTATATATGATACACCGTTTGTTAAAGAAGATTCTATTGCCTTTTTTAAATATTGTATTAATAGAAACACTGTACGGTATTAATTTATAAATATAAAGGTTTTTTGACGGATTTCGAATGTTTTTGAGTAATGTATGGTGGCGTTGTAACAGAAATCTACGCCCGCGGTCCGCCGATATACTACCACAGATAAACTATGATTTTTTAAATTTCTAAGTTATCAATAAAATAACCGCCAAAATACCTTACGATTTTTTTGGTCAAAATATATAAAAAAATGTTCTTAGTAAATACTACTATAATAAATAATCTCAGTAAACATTTATATAACATCAGTAAAATGTTTCTCAGTAAATCACTACATATTATAAAACAAAGTCCATATTTCCGTATGTACGCATAAAACTTTAAAACTACGCAACCGATTTTGATGCGGTTTTTTTTAATAGATAGAGTGATTCAAAAGGAAGGTTTGTACGTATAATAACATTCAATACGGAGTAGAGAAATACTGTAATTTTTGAGGTTTCTGTAAATAATTACATTTTTGTACGCTTACATTGCAAACGCAGGCTAAACCCTACGAGATTTATCAAAATGATGTACTAAGTATTTGTACACCTTGAAAAGGTCTACAGAAAAGTCCGCGATGGTATATGTCTATCTCTTATGGATAACCCACAAAAGCATTTTTTGTCATATACTTTTTACGAAAAATAATGCCTTATGTTCAAAGCAATTTTTATACAATACAACATTAATCCTTATGCAATTAAGTACCTTAAATAAATTGTTGATTTAATATAGGTCAATATGACCGTTTACAGTATGTAATTTAAGTGAACATTTTCCGAGATATTACAGATTTAAAATGCCGTGAGGACGCTGCGCTTCACCCTATAGCACTTCGAATCTTTTAAGAGTTTGTTTAAAGACATTCTGTAATTAATTGTAAAAATAAAATACATAGGTAAAATGTAAAAGTAAATAAGTAAAAATGTACTATATGAGTTTAGATATTCCAAAGATAGCAGGAAATCGTCTTGGTATAGGGAGAGGAAATTGTTTTTCTCCAAATTTAACGCTTGCGGGCCACGGGCAGTAATGAATAAATCAAACTACTGGATCGATTTTAATCATTTTTTTACACTGACTGACATGGGATATATATTTTATACCCGTGCGAAGCATGGGCAGGCCGCTAGTATTTTATAAATTTTCTTTATTTCAGCTTACATGGGGAGATTTTGTGTTCGTCGGACTGTTCGACTATGTGAAAGTTATAACAAAAATATCTGATATTGAGAAAAAATATCCGAGTTTTCAACAAGTCATCGACAATGTTTACGCCAATCCTAAAGTAAAGGCGTACCGCGATAAAGCGCCCAAAACTACTATCTAAAACCTCAGATAAATACAATACACAGCTCTCTAAATAAAATGTATAAAGCGTCCCAAGTAGAAGGAATAGAATAATTTAACATCCATGTATTTGTTACGAGTGCATTTCATATAATAAAATTTTATAATATATTCGTTTGTTTTATTGTTTAGTTTATTATTAATTAAGTAAGGGCCTGTTACAATCCCACTGCTGGGCATAGGCCTCCTCTCTCCATTACTGGAGAAAAGGGTTGGAGCTAAGACCTACCACGCTGCTCCAATGCGGATTGGTAGGTTACACATATCTCCAGATTTCTCTAGAGATATGCAGGTTTCCTCACGATGTTTTCCTTCACCGAAAAGCGTGTGATAAATTGCAATTATAAATTAGACACTTTAGTTTTAATAGAAAAACTCATTGATGCCTGCCGTGGTTTGAACTCGTGACCCTCTCGAAAGAGTCGCACGGTCACACCGCTGGGCTATCACAGCTTAGTCTTTTAGTTACTTAGTAATTCAGTTTATTATTTTAAAAGAGCAACCGCCGAGTTTCTTGCTGGCTCTTCTCGTTAGGAACAGCTTTCCGAACCAGCAGTAGAGTTGACGATTCAAAAGCAATTGTTTACAAGTTTATTTAAATAAATTATAATTTATTTTTTTGACATCCCTAGTACCTACACAGTAGTATACACTCGACAATTATTGCGATTATTGTTAAGTCATCACATAAAACTCATTCTATTAGATAATTACACATTATTTACAATTGCATTCACTATCTTGTAACGATATGCTAGTGATAATAACACTTGTGGTAACTGTATCTACTGATTAGTTAACGCTACGTTATCTAAACAATCCTTTTACAAACAAGGCGTTAACTCTAACTTAAAGTATAAAAATATATATGCAGTTAAAATTTAAAAATGATTTAACGTGTAATGGAATGTAAGCTCGCGAAAGAGAAGGAAATATGTGAGCGAGGGAGATGAAGGATAAAAGTGAAGAAGCATTTCTCAGACCGCCGCTAGCGCCATCTCTTAATAGGTAGAAAAACAAAATGTTCTAATATTACTAGAAAACATTTGTTTTCTAAGTTTTATTTTATTAAATTTGAATAACTTTCACGTATTTTTTAGTGTATACGCCGTGTGGTATCCGGCTGAATAGAATAGTACCACCCTCATTTCTTACTGAGGTGTCGTAAAAGGCGACTAAGGTAAGTTGACCCACCGTGTGGTATCCGGTTTAGTAGAATAGACCACCCTCCTTCGTAAAAGGCGACTAAGGTAAGTCGAACCGCCGTGTGGTATCCGGCTGAGTAAAATAGACCACTCTCATTTCTCACCGAGGTGTCGTAAAAGGCGACTAAGGTAAGTTGACCCACCGTGTGGTATCCGGTTTAGTAGAATAGACCACCCTCCTTCTTACCGAGGTGTCGTAAAATACGACTAAGGTAAGTTGACGTCAGGCAGGCAGCCAGTCGTAAAAACGCAGCCAAATCATCTTACAGCATGTTTATCACATGTTGTGCCAACCCCACTTAGAGTGGAATAAGGGCAGGAGGGTATTATTAGAAAACATTTGTAGCATAATTATAGTTGTTGGAAACGCACCGGCTCAAAATTCAGAATACCCGGATCGAGTCCATATATCACCATAACAGCCAACTTAGCTTCTTTTGTTGTTTTTTCAAATTGCATCCTTTTTATATTTTCTAAAAAAAAATACAGAGCAAACAGTGTAACTAAGGTACTTTATATTAAATAGGTCAATATAAGAATGCAGTACAGTGCCATCTAATGGAATATTAGAGCAACTTTACAGTGACATCTCTGAGACGGGAAGTAATACAGTTTTCTCTCATTGCTCGACTAAAATGAGGTGTTTCTCATCTATATCCTATATAGTGTATTATCTGTGCTTATTTAAGCACTTTTGAAGTCTTACTTTGATAAAGTTGAGGCTCACCAAAGACCTATCATAATTTTTAAATTTAAACTATCGTGAGTATTCATATTTAATGTATAGAACCGGCTATACTCACGTGTTATTCTATCGGGTTAGCCCGACTAGTTTCGAACCCACCAGGGGCACTTATTCATGGACACTGTTCCCGCCGCGATAACGTCGTGTAAAGAGCTCATGAATAAGTGTCCCGGATGGGTTCGAAACTAGTCGGGCTAACCCGATAGAATAACACGTGAGTATAGCCGGTTCTATACATTAACCTATCATAATAATTACGCTTAGGTTAGATCGACGCACCGAAAACATATATATATGTAAAGAATATAAATTCTTTTTAATTTTGATACGTACACATCTCAATTTTAAATTTGGAAAAGGAAACGAATTGACGCCGTCAAAAGAAAAATGTTTAAAGCAATATAACAGGATTGATGTAATGTAAATATTTAAAGGCAAAATATAAACTTTATTGTCGTTTCTTTGATTTTCCAGGTACTTATATTAGTTTTAGTTTATAGTGTAAATATAGTGATTAAGACGAATAAAAATAAATCTTTGATTTTCCAGAGCAACACACGTTTTTATTTTGCCGCTCCAAGAAAATTACTTTATACATATATATTAATATATATAATATATAAGGCTTAATATATATAATATATATATAACGAGGTCCCATTTTTCTGATGTCAGTCGGTCATGGCGTCTTTAGTCAGTCATACCATTAGACATCCCCTACACGTCGCCTTAAGACATGACCCGGCCTCGTAGGAGACACCCTTGGGACGACGTTCGTGGAGCTTCTGCGCTCTAATCTCCGCATTTTGCAACCTCGACAATGCTTATGCGCTCGCCCTTTCCACACGGTGACGCTATTAAAGCCGTCAGAGCTAGCAGCATATAGTCAAATTACAAATAAGAGAATGTAATTATCTCTTACTTATTTTACATTGAGGTAACATAAATATAATAATTAATTTTATATATATTTATTTTATTTTATTTTTTATTTTATTTATTTAATTTAATTCAAGTAACAAAGACTCAGCACATACAAACAATAAATGTATAATATATATATAACAAAGAGGTAAAATATATGTAACTTTAAGGTTAGTAATAAACAAAATACTTAAAACTATACACTGTCCATTATATTAATCATCTTTTGACAGATTGACGATAGTGATGTCCTAAAGATTCTCGTATGCGATACCATTCCGATTATAGTACCTACTATCATTAATCGAATTACGTACCTAAGTAATTCGATTAATGATAACCTACGTAAACTAGATTACTACTTGAGAAAAGAAATTCCAACTTTGAGAAAACTTATTGTTTCTTTGAAAAGAAGTGGTCTATTTCATGGTGAAAAATCTTCTTTGGTCAAAGTTTTGAACACAATTGGCTTTTCATATAAAAAGTTAAATAAAAGAAAATTATTAATGGAACGCACAGATATAGCTATAGCACGTTGTGATTTTTTAAGAGAGGCAAAGAAAATACAAGATTGGGCAAATATTGTTTTCACGGATGAAACATGGCTCAACGCTAACCACACACTATCTCGTTTCTGGACTGATGATACTGCTGATTCCACTTCCTCAGTACCAATGGGAAAAGGTGAGCGCCTAATCATTTGCCATGCAGGTACAGCAAAAGGATTTGTACAAGACGCACTGTTGGCATTTAAATCGAAGAAATCAAATGACTACCACGAAGAGATGAATGCAAATGTGTATGAAGAGTGGTTCAAAAAAATGCTCATTTCATTGGAAGAACCATCAATAATTTTTATTGATAATGCGCCCTACCACTCCCGTCAAATTGACAAAATGCCAACACAGGCTAATAAAAAGCATGAAATAATTAATTGGCTTCGGGACAATGGAGAAAATGTGGACGACTCAATGTTAAAAGTTGAATTAATAAAAATATTAAAAACCAAAAAGAGAGCAAAACGCTATGTAATCAATGAAATGGCAAATGAACTGGGCAAGTGTGGTGGAAAGAACTAAAAGAGTAATATTCTCTGATTGGGAACGTGATATTGCGTTTGATAATATATTATCTACACAAGAGCTAATAATAACTGCTACTGAAGACTCCTCATCGGAGGAGTCTAGTGTTGATTATCATTCCGACGACTCGTGCTAATAAAATAAATTAAAATATCCTGATTGTTTTATTTGTATTCATGTATTAACTAAGAAGAAAGTAAAACTTTATATAATGTTATTAAATGTCTTTTAATACTCGTAACATCGATTTCTACCGATTATTTTTAATCTGTGGCATAATCGTAGTAACCCATTATGTGTGCCATCACTAAGTGGGCGGTACCCATCCATAAAGTACAAATATTATTTGTATGATATTTGTACGTAAGCAATACAAAACTTAATGAGCGTGAGCTGTCAAAAGACTGATAATATGATGGACGCAGTATAGTGTTAGTAACTTATTCCGTTATGAACTATACTCGATGTGAATCCTACAGCAGCGGTTCACATACGGGCAGTCTAGCCTCTCCGATATCATATTCAGGATGCTGTTGCTGCTCGCCCTCAGTATATGAATTTATTGTTAATTGTTTATTTTGGTCGTATCTTTATTTATATAAGAAATAACATTTATTGATGATTATCAATTGAGCTTTTTTGTGTAGCATTGAACTGTTCGCCCCAGTATCTCGGTTCTTTATTGAAAGCCTGAAAACAATAATAGAATAGAAGTTATAAAAAGTATATAAGTAACCTATTCTAAGTCCTATTATTATAAAGAGAAAAAAATTGTATGTATGTTTTTAATGCTTTGACTCACAAACTACTGAACCGATTTCAAAAATTCTTTCACCATTGGAAAGCTGCATCTTTACTGAGCAACAAGGCTATATTACATTTTCAAAAAAATAGGGATCCGTTATAAAAATGTAACGAGATGTAAAAATTAGTCATCAAAATCTGTATATTCATTAGATTATGAATGTTAGTGTCATTAAATAAGAAATAATACTTTTATGTTAACAAAAATAATTAATGTATAGATTCCGGCTATACTCACGTCTTATTTTATCGGATGAGCCAGACTAGTTTCAAGCCCATACAGGGCTCTTTTTCATGAGTTCAAATCTAAAATCAATCTCAAAGCTCAAATCTCATGAATATGCATATGAGCTCATCCGATAAGACGTGAGAATAGCCAGTTTCTATACATTAAATATGAATACCACTTACGAGTTATAATTCAAAAATTGTTAACAAAAATAAATTTACAGTCCGACTTAGTAGACTTTGCACTGCCATGAGGTCTGTATGTACGAGTGAAACCGCGGGATATTACTAGTCTATAATATTTAATGACGCCTGTCGATACAGGACGGGTAAGCTCCTATTCTGGACTATTTTATCTAACAGTATAATAACTCACTGTAGCCATTTTCTGCAAAATAAACTCCTTCGGCAACTCTTCCTCAGCTCTCTGTCCCCATTCAAACTCAAACTTGTTCTGCTCACCCGGTTTTATCTGTAACTGTATAACCCAAACCAATTGCTTAACATAAATAATTAAATAAATAAATATCCGCCGTGTTGTATCCATTTTTTACCGAGGTATCGTAAAAGGCGACTAAGGTAAGTTGACCCACCGTGTGGTATCCGGTTTAGTAGAATAGACCACCCTCTTTCTTATCGAGGTGTCGTAAAAATACGACTGAGGTAAGTTGACGTCAGGCAGGCGGCCGGTCGTAAAAACGCAGCCAAATCATGTGACAGTATGTTTATAACGTGCCGACCCCACTTAGAGTGATGATGAATGAAATAAAAAAATATATGGGACACATACACACACGGTCGTCCGTACCCAAAGTAAGTAACTTAATACTTGTGTTATGGTAGGCAGACAACTGGTGAATATATACTTATATATTTTTAAATACATACTTAAATACAAATATACAATCAGGCTCAAAGACCAACAAATTCATTTATAGAATATGTTGGCCCTCGGCGGGAATCGAACCCACGACCCGCGGAGCTGTAGGGTCAATACCCACTGTGCCAACAGGTCAGTCAATTAATTTATGTTTTGAGACAAAATATTTTATTAATTACAATTGCACTATGGGATTTTGTTAGAGTCAAATTATTAGAAATTTCCCCAATTATGCCTTTTTTTCCAGTTCCAAAGGAAAAATATGATCTCTTTCTATCTTATATATTGGGCTCTGTATTAAAGCCTTAATTAAGCCAAATTTTATTAATATTGGTTTAGTGGATAGGGCATGAAAATGTAACGAATAGACTATCACAATTAGAATAATATTATAGATATATAATGAACTTTTCTATTTCTTCAAAACATTTGTATAAATAATTTATAGAATTAGGCGTTACTTTGCGGAGATCCATAATACAAACTAATGAGAATATTATTTTATAAAACCATTTTGCTATAATCCGTTATTTTATCGCGGATGATAGCAAAATAATATTCTCATTAGTTTTTTTACATTTGTATAAATAAAATACACAAAAAATGAAAACCATGAATTACCTTATTGTACTTCAAATACAACTGTTTCACGAATGTATTAGTTAAAATCTTTCTACCAGGTATATCTTTTTCATCCAGCAGTCCTGCTCTGGATAAAAATTTCCACATATCATCTAAAAATGATGATAATAACAAATTTAACATTTGCAAAATTCGTCAATAATTTATTTGTCAAAATTACAGGCTTGCTTTACATTAATTATTTTGGAGCAACTGGAAATAATTAAAGACAACAATAGCACCTTGATTAACATCATGCTTCTGCCCTTATCCCACTCAAATTGGGGTCGGCACAACATGTTATAACATGTTGTAATATAATTAATGTATAGAAACCGGCTATACTCACGTGTTATTTTATCGGATGAGCCCGACTAGTTTCCTAGTAGCTAGCAGTTCCCGCCGCGATAACGCCGCGTAAAGAGCTCATGAATAAGAGACCCGTATGGGCTTGAAACTAGTCGGGCTAATCCGATAAAACAACACGTGAGTATAGCCGGTTTCTATACATTAATTATGAATTTTACTCACGATAGTTTAAATTCAAAAAATGTAATATGATTTGGCTAGGTATTTTGCGACTGGCGGCCAGTCTAACGTCTACTTACCAAAATCATCTTTTACGATATCTCGGTAAGAAATAAGGGGGGTTCTATTCTACTCAACCTGATACCACACATCAGGTCATCTTGGCTTAGTCCTTTTTTACGACACCTCAGTGAGAAATGAGGGTGGTCTATTCTACTCAACCAGATACAACACAGTGGGAGAACCTTGATTAACATACAGATAATTTTTTGGAACTGTCTGCCAAACACGTTCAAAAGCAACATAAATGGAGAGTATTGAATGATTACTAGATATTGACTTTAGTGTGTCAGTATGCAACAGACAAACAAAAGAAGACTGGAACTTTTTGGAACTTTGTTCTATGATTTTTAGTGAAAATTGAAAAACTTGTGTAACTTACAGTCTCGGACTGGCAAGCCTGTCATATATATGTGAATAAGTGCAGCAACAAGAAGTTTACGATGTTGGGGGTTTATAAATGTTGATAGCAGGGATTCACATGGTTTATTTAACACTAAAATGTATTGTTTGCCTGTAACTTCCAACAACTTATAGCCATATACCTGGAAATTGAGAAATAGAGTATTAAATTTTTAAGCAAATTATTATTATTTATTAAATTATGTACCTAGTCCAGTGATTCTCAAACTTTTTTTTGTTTGCAGCACATATTTAACGATTTCAAAATTTGGTGGCACACAAAGAAAAAGATAAAAATTATTTACTTACTACAACACACTGCATAAATAGTTTATGACAAAAATTTAATAATATTAACATTATTATAAATTTGCAAAATTTAGCAGCACACTGTTGAAAGTTGGCGGAACACAAAAGTGCAGCGACACAGTGGTTGAGAATCACTGACCTAGAATAACCTAGTCTCCATAGGAAGGAAGGAAAGAAATTAAAACTGGCCAAATCTTACTACATATTTTATTTATTTTGATTACCAACAATGGTTATAATACTTAAAATATTAATATTATAATTCCATTTTATTATTACAATTGCATCACTAATTATAGGTAATTATGACATGATTTATAGGATAAAACAGCTCTAAGCTCTTTCTAATAAAAACAAAAACAAAAATGTTGATTTGAACTACTAAATATAAATAATTAAAGAGTCAGAAACTAAATATTAAATAAGTAATTAAAAATTATATGAGTACATTTCATTTACGCTGTGTGGTATCCGGCTGAATAGAATAGTACCACCCTCATTTCTCACCAAGGAGTCGTAAAATACGACTAAGGTAAATTGACATAAGGCAGGCGGCCGGTCGTAAAGTCCGTAGCCAAATCATATAACAAGATGTTTATAGCATGTTGTGCCGACCCCACTTAGAGTGGGATAAGGGCAGGAGGATGATGGACATCAAATAGTAAGAGCATATAATGAGGTGCATAGATAGATAGATTAATATAAAAAAGGAAACATAGACAACTTTATCCACTCTTTAACCAAGATCAACTTTAATTTTGAATATGGAATTGGTGGCATGTTAAAAGACAGACATACTTACATTTTTCAAAACTATGTTTGCTTTCTCAATAACCGTTTTAACTGTATTTTGCGTTTGAAACACTGTGGAAAGGTGTTTATCTATTTCTGTGAGTTTTATTGGTATCTTACTTCCTTCGCGGCATATTAAATACTTAACACATTCATTAACAACTTCAGTGCTGCATGTATTTTCGTATGTAGATCGATTTACTCTTCGTTGACTCATTATTATACACTGTCCATTATATTAACCATCTTTTGACAGATTGACGATAGTGATGTCCTAAAGATTCTCGTATGCGATACCATTCCGATTATAGTACCTACTATCATTAATCGAATTACGTACCTAAGTAATTCGATTAATGATAACCTACGTAACCTAGATTACTACTTGAGAAAAGAAATTCCAACTTTGAGAAAACTTATTGTTTCTTTGAAAAGAAGTGGTCTATTTCATGGTGAAAAATCTTCTTTGGTCAAAGTTTTGAACACAATTGGCTTTTCATATAAAAAGTTAAATAAAAGAAAATTATTAATGGAACGCACAGATATAGCTATAGCACGTTGTGATTTTTTAAGAGAGGCAAAGAAAATACAAGATTGGGCAAATATTGTTTTCACGGATGAAACATGGCTCAACGCTAACCACACACTATCTCGTTTCTGGACTGATGATACTGCTGATTCCACTTCCTCAGTACCAATGGGAAAAGGTGAGCGCCTAATCATTTGCCATGCAGGTACAGCAAAAGGATTTGTACAAGACGCACTGTTGGCATTTAAATCGAAGAAATCAAATGACTACCACGAAGAGATGAATGCAAATGTGTATGAAGAGTGGTTCAAAAAAATGCTCATTTCATTGGAAGAACCATCAATAATTTTTATTGATAATGCGCCCTACCACTCCCGTCAAATTGACAAAATGCCAACACAGGCTAATAAAAAGCATGAAATAATTAATTGGCTTCGGGACAATGGAGAAAATGTGGACGACTCAATGTTAAAAGTTGAATTAATAAAAATATTAAAAACCAAAAAGAGAGCAAAACGCTATGTAATCAATGAAATGGCAGCAGAATATGGCCATACTGTTCTTCGGATTCCTCCATACCACTGCCAGTACAACGCAATAGAACTTATATGGGCACAAGTAAAAGGGCATGCTGCGAGATGCAATACAAGCCCCCCATTCACAGCGAATAAAATGTTGCAATTGCTAAAAAATGCTTGCACCCACGTAACGGCCGAGAACTGGGCAAGTGTGGTGGAAAGAACTAAAAGAGTAATATTCTCTGATTGAGAACGTGATATTGCGTTTGATAATATATTATCTACACAAGAGCTAATAATAACTGCTACTGAAGACTCCTCATCGGAGGAGTCTAGTGTTGATTATCATTCCGACGACTCGTGCTAATAAAATAAATTAAAATATCCTGATTGTTTTATTTGTATTCATGTATTAACTAAGAAGAAAGTAATACTTTATATAATGTTATTAAATGTCTTTTAATACTCGTAACATCGATTTCTACCGATTATTTTTAATCTGTGGCATAATCGTAGTAACCCATTATGTGTGACATCACTAAGTGGGCGGTACCCATCCATAAAGTACAAATATTATTTGTATGATATTTGTACGTAAGCAATACAAAACTTAATGAGCGTGAGCTGTCAAAAGACTGATAATATGATGGACGCAGTATAGCTAAATTTCTAATTCAAAATTTTTCTATTTCACGTTTTCAACAACATTCATTTTTTTTCTGTAACTAAATGCTGTTTTCATCTATATTAACTATTATTAAATAGTTAAATGGTTTTCAGTCAAACCTAAATCAGCACAATTTTATATTACCCGATAATTACGGAGCAGAATATTATGTGTCTTTATATATTAAAGATTTTATTAAATATATTTTTACACAAAGATTACTCAAATAAGCTTTGTTATGTTTTTGAAATTTGAATCATAGTTTTTTTTTTTTTTTCCATTCGCCCGTTTCTAAACGAGCAGGCTAAGGTCGTTGACCATACCGCCTTGTCAATTGTCCATAATAATAAAATGAGTTTTCGTCTTTAGTATATTCTTCTTTCATTTTTAACTTTTTCATATTCACTTATTAAATCTTTGAAGTCATATCCAATAATTTTGTCTTGCGTAAATAATTATTTTTCCTTATTTTTATATTGTATTTGTCTTCAAATTGGTTATAATATTCTTCATTAGTTTAATTCACGTAGTAAATTATCATGTTCTCATTATCCTTGCATGTTCTCATTATCCTTGCATGTTCTCATTATCCTTGAATGTCCTCTGTCCTTGTAAATTGTCATGGTCAGTAATTAAAGTCAAAGCTCAGAACGGGTATATCTTCAGTTTCTGAAGATGTTTTACAACCATAGATGATAGATCATAGAATATAATATGATTATACACTATATTTACAAGTCTTTTACAGTGCATGAAATAAACCTATAAAGGTAATAATAAACCGATGGATTCATTAATAAATCCGTTATATGACGCGGGACCAAGTCACTAGTACCATAAGATTGAATAAGCTCATCGATCAGCACAAGGCGCTGAATGCCGAAAGATGGGCATTCGAAGAAGATGTGTTGTATAGTTTGTACTTCTTGAGTTCCGCAATAATCACACAGCGATGAGTTCGATAATTTTATGCGGTGAAGATGGAAGTTAAGACGACAATGACCAAAACGCAATCTACTCATGATTGCATAGAATTTTCTATTAGAATAATTTCGAGTTTTGTAAAACCAAGGAGAACTATTGACTTTGATGTCTAGAGAAGCATACCAGCGGCCCTTATTTAAAACTTCAGAAAAATTATACCAATGTTTAGCCCATTTCTTACACATACGCTGTTTTAAATTATAGACAATGTCTGTAAACGGCAAAGTAATACTATTATCACTAATTTCCGAATCTGTTGTAACATTTATAGAATTAACAATTGCTTTAGCTAAATAATCTACTCTTTCATTTCCAACAACTCCAACATGAGATGGTATCCAAATGAAAGTAATTTGAATGTCTAACTGTGTAAGCTCAATCCATATTTCTTTTATACTGTAAATAAGATAATTAGTGTTAGCATGCAACTTGTTGTTTTGTAAATTTTTAAGTACACTCATGCTATCACTAACTATAACCCATTTATTAGATGAAGGATATTATTTTTTTATGTACTTAAGAGCAAACAGAATAGCAGCAGCTTCAGCTGTAAAAATACTTGCATGTTTTTCTAGTCTGTAACCAAACCCATTATTTTGAGATGAGTCATATATAGCAAAGGAAGAAAAGTCCGAGTTCTTAGAACCATCAGTATAAATAAACTTGTGATCATGCCAGTGTGAAAGTTTAACATAAATATGTTCTTTTGTAGATAAGGTGTGATCTATGACAATATTCATAGAAGGGAATTTACTAATAAAACTACCTTGATAACAAGGTAAAACTGCATTTGATCGAAAAATATTAAGGTTTTTAAAAAGAAGAATTATGCTAGGAAATTCTAGTAATAAGAAGAAAGGCTTTTGTGATATTTTTGAAGCATTTTGGCATAAGCTATTAAAAAGCATATTTTTGGGAAGCATATAAAAAACGAGTTAAACTCAGCTTATTACTTAAAATACTCTGTGTGTTCCATTGAAAAATATTTAAATTATCCATAAATTAATGATTACTAGAAGTTTGTTTCTTATTTATGGTTTGCTGAATGATTTCTCGAATGGATCCTGAATTTATGGGAATATTGTTTTTATTACTTACTATTTTTGTTAATGCCTCTACCAATAAATTCATAAAAATATCAGATTTACATAGTTTACTTAATTGAACCTCTATACCCTTAGAATTAATATAAGGAAAGGCTGCATTGTTAAAAAGATCTGAATATTTAACAGAGTGGGACTTAATTTTGTTTTCTTCAATTTTTTGTTTTTTAATTGGGCATGTAGATGAAATGGCAATGTGATTTCCTTGACAATTTGCACATTTTGGAGCATTTTTGTCCTTGTTACAAATTTTAAAATTATGATTTTCTGTACAGATTGAGCAAACATCAGCATTGCGACAAAATTTTGCAATGTGACCATAACGTAAACATTTTAAACATTGTTTGACTGGTGGTATATAAACATTAACTTCATGTCGCCATGAATCCAAATATACATGCTCTGGGAGCTGTGTGGAAGCAAAAGTTACTGCTACAGTTTGAGTTGGTTGAAAAGAGATCTCACCACCTTCACCTCTTACTCTGCGCATGAATCGCCTTACTTGTATAACATTTCTAGAACTACCAATTAAAGAGAATATGGTTTTATTTGACAGCTCTACGGGAACTGAAGTAAGTACTCCAGTTACCTCGGTGTCAGCCGCTGGAATTGATGCTTTTAAAGAAAGCTCATTTTGAAGATTAATATTTGTAAGAAATACATTGGCATTATTAGAAACATCGAATGTAATACCAACTTTGAAGCGGTTGATGGGCCTCAAATGCATGATACCCGATACGCAATGATCCCGCAAAGCTTTGGAAAGAGCTAGTCTATCTTTGTCCGAGAATGGTGTTTTATCGTCAGTGTGTGCAAGGAATACTATAAATTCTTTCTTATCTGAATTTTCAGGATATTTTCTAGAATATCCAGGCATCTTGAAGATTTTATATTTGTCGGCTGCATCTCTTCTATTTTGTTCTGAAGATTCCGAATCCGATGAATCGGGCGGCTCAGCTTCTGACGCTGGCAAATCCTGCTTGCGTCTTTTAGCACCCTTCCCCATTTTGGGGAAGAGTCAAAACAGTTTTTCCAACTTTATAGCAACTTATAATTTTGGAAATACACTGATTAGAAATAATTGAAGTAGTTAAAAGTACAATATAAAAATTATAGTTTTGCAACGCGCCTTTTTCATACGAAGGTTCCCGCCTTTTTTCACTAAAACTAAAACTATTTTTTTATAAAATGATTTGAATATTAGACAGATAATCATAGACAAATAATAATACAGATAATCACAGATAATATCACCTGTCGGTTGATACAGATTAATAAAGCAAAGCTAGAGACTGCTCATCATAGATTACAGACTAATATATACTGCTCATTGTTAACAATAATGTATATTACACAAGTCCAGTTCCCTGAATTTTTAATAAAGCCTTCTATGTACAAAGGCCAAGTAGCTTATAAACAACAAGAGGATAGTTATTATAATGTGGCTGATTCATATTGTTAGTCGAGTATGTTAAAACCAAACAAATTATATTACTATATCAGTACTACACTATATCAGTTTTTGTTAAAATATTATGCCACAATTTTAGGTGTTAAGTGCAATAAATAAAACAAAAATATCTAAAAATAAATCGATCTTCTATCGATTTTCGAGTTGATATCGAGTTGGTTGATGTTGATTGGTATCAGTTGTCATGTTGTCATTCAGAGTTATTTAAATTTAGTTAGTCGTCTATGGTTTATTTAACGAAGATTTTTCGTGCTGAGTTGACGTCGCTTTTGGTTAAAAAAGAATTTGTAAGTTTATTTTTATGTAATTATATTGTATAAAAGACTATGTCATTATATTGTTTTAGTATGTTACTTAGTAGTTTTTTTAATATTTTTACTAATAGTCAACGAATAGAATTTTGTAGGTAGGTTATATATGCCGGTAAGCGGAAACCGGTTGCCCATAATCTTCAAGAGTGAATTTATATTGGCGTATCTTCAAGAATATTAATACAATTGACTTAATTAAATGTAACAAGTAAATTTAAATATACATTTAATAATTCCTGCTATTAACTGTTGCTATAATATTGTCATTGTATATTTTTATACTTTTAGTCGCTCATTGAAACAAAACAGTTTCTTTTGTTATACAATTTTAACAACCAATAACCATTTTTGCGTGAATAATTATTACAAGCAATTAGATATTGTAAATTTTCTATCTTTGCCTTTAAAAATTTAATAAATAAATTAAAAAAAATACTGGGCCGTTGGCGCGGATGGCGGATCTTCATTTGCGAGAGTCCCGAGTTCGGTTCTCGTCGACGGCCAATATTTTCTTAAAATTTATCTTTGTTGGTTCTTCGAGTCTGTCGGATATAAATACAAAATATTAACGTATTTAAAATTATATATGTATTATATTTACCAGTTGTATTATGTATCATAGTGATGACTGGGTTTAATAGATTTTCTGAAAACAATATTTTAGTAGGGATAACTTTTTTTTTGGAAACAGACAGCGGGGAAAATCCTGTATTTGGTTGTACCTGGTTTTATCACGATTTTTTCCCGCACGTTATGTATTAATATTAATATCCGGGTGGGTAGTCCGGTATTTTTTTTAAAGAAAGATTTAAAAAAAAAAATGTACGCCGTGTGGTATCCGGCTGAATAGAATAGTACCACCCTCTTTTTTTACCGAGGTGTCGTAAAAGGCAACTAAGGTAAGTCGAACCGGCGTTTGGTATCCGGCTGAGTAGAATAGACCAACCTCATTTCTTACCGAGGTGTCGTAAAAGGCGACTAAGGTAAGTTGACCCACCGTGTGGTATCCGGTTTAGTAGAATAGACCACCCTCATTCTTACCGAGTTGTCGTAAAATACGACAGAGGTAAGTTGACGTCAGGCAGGCGGCCGGTCGTAAAAACGCAGCCAAATCATGTAACAGCGTGTTTATAACATGTTGTGCCGACCCCACTTAGAGTGGGATAAGGGCAGGAGGATGATGATGATATAAAAAATGTAATTGAAAATAAAATAAAAAGAAGAAAGAAAGCGCCGGTGGCATGTGCCTCAAACCCGGGTTTTGAACATTTTTGGTCCGCCCGTTACCTATTGGGCATTACATTTGACAGCTAAAATATCACTTACATTCAATTCTACATTTCAGCATTCTTCATCATTCAATTCCCGAAAATGGAAATTCTTCTGCCCTTATCCCACTCTAAGTGGGGTCGGCACGTTATAAACATTTTGTCACATGAGTTGGCTAGATATTTTACGACTGGCTGACGTCAACTTACCTTACTCGTATTTTACGAGACCTCGGTAAGAAATGAGGGTCTATTCTACTCAGCCGGATACCACACGGCATAATTGTTACTTTTGTATCATTTTATATTCATATTGTTTGATTATCTCTATTTATTGTTTTAGAACTATGCCGAACGTGGTATTTTATTACTTCCCCGTGAAGGCTTTGGGCGAATCCGCCCGGTTACTGCTGGCCTATGGTGGTCAGGAGTTCGAAGACCGCCGAGTGCCCATGGAAGAATGGCCTGCCTTGAAATCTTGTAAGTCTAGTTTATGTATAGAAACCGGCTATACTCAAGTCTTATTCTATTGTGTCCACTCGATTAAGTAACGGTCTGTTACTAACCCACTGCTTTATGTATAGAAACCGGCTATACTCACGTCTTATTCTATTGTGTCAACTCGATTAAATAACGGTCTGTTACTAACCCACTGCTTTATGTTTAGAAACTGGCTATACTCAAGTGTTATTCTATTGTGTCAACTCGATTAAGTAACGGCCTGTTACGAACCCACTGCTGGGCATAGGCTTCTCCAATTTTTGAAAAGAAGGGTTGTAGCTAAGACTTAACCACGCTGCTCCAATGCGGATTGGTAGGTTACATATATCCCAGAATTCTCTGGAAATATATAGAATATCTCACGATGTTTTCCTTTACCGATTTTGCGTTTAGATTGCAAAGAAAATCTCAGTGGTGCTTGTCTGGGTTTGAACCAGTGTCCTTCTCGAGAGTGTCGCTGGGTATTACCGCTGGGCTATCGCAGCTTAAAATCGCATAACCTTAATGGCGATTAGAAGATGTGACCATACCATAGAATAGTAGTATTTATTCTCCTGCCCTTATCCCACTTTAAGTGGGTCCGGCACAACATGTTACCATGATTCTGCTAGGTATTTTACGACTGGCTGCCTTCCTGACGTCAACTTACCGTAGTCGCCTTATACGACACCTCGGTAAGAAACAAGGTGGTCTATACTACTCAGCCGGACACCACACGACGGGTCAACATACCTTAGTCCCCTGTTACGACACCTCGTTAATTAATGATGGTGGTCTATTCTACTCAGCCGGATACCACGCGGCGGGTCAACTTACCTTAGTCGCCTTTTACGATACCTCGGTAAATAATGATGATGGTCATCATAATAGTTATCATTCTCCTGCCCTTATCCCGCTCTTAAGTGGAATCGGTACAACATGTTATAAACATTTTACCTCAGTCGCCTTTTACGACACCTCGGTAAGAAATGAGGGTGATCTATTTACTTTAGTTACCCTAGCTGCGTCAATGTTTATTAAATTACATTTTGGCTTGGATACCAATATTTTCCTTTAACTTGCGCAAGTTATAAGCATTTTGGAATTTTCAATTCGTCTGGATTACCACAATTATCATTTCGCTATCATTCACGCTGTGATACGTTCTTCCAAGCTGTGATGGCCTAGCGGTGCGACCGTGTGAATCTCTAGAGACGATCATGGGTTCAAACCCGGGCAGACACCAATGAGTTTTTCTATTAAAACTTATGTGTCTTATTGATAATTTCAATTTATCACACGCTTTTCGGTGAAGGAAAACATCGTGAGGAAACCTGCATATCTCTAGAGAATTCTGGAGATATGTGTAACCTACTAATCCGCATTGGAGGAGCGTGGTAGGTCTTAGCTCCAATCCTTCTCTCCAATAACGGAGAGAAGAGGCCTATTCCCAGCAGTGGGATAGTAACAGGCCGCTACTTACTTTTTACTTACTTACGTTCTTCCTGCCTATATTATCAATCACTAACTGATATCTTATCCATATCAGTTTATGGCAGACTGAAATATCACGCCTAGCAACGATATATTATCGCGGAATGTGATTATACTAAATCTTTAATAAATCAATGATATGTAATAAAGACTAAGTGGGGTCGGCACAACATATTTTAAATATGTAACATGTTGTGGCTAACATAATGAACGTGTAACGTTGGATACGAGGTCGTCACTGAGTTTGCGGCCTCAAATGTGCGGAAGTTGATGATGTCGCAGCCTAATGAAATGAATTCCTAATAAAATTAGAGTAAAGCTGATGCGGCATTAAATAAGCCGAGGAAAACTTATTGGTTAAATGACAATAATCCATTATTATTAGATTTATTTATTTATTTATTTATTTGTTTAGGATTATCAACAGGTGTTACATATCTTACTAGCTACAAAAAGTAAAAACACAAGCTTAAATTTATAGAATAATTATGTAACCCTACTTACAGATAATCACAGCATGCATAAGAGATTAATTTAAATAAAAGTAATGTATAAAAACATAGTTAGCCTAACAGCGATTTTAAATATCTAGATGAGATTATTATATTGTTTAAAAAAATATTGTTTCAATTTGGTTTTAAATGTGATGAGTGAATCACTAAAAATATCGATATCGACCTTCTTACTTAGTATATTATAAGTTTTCACCATTCTATTGATTGGTGCCGAGATTCCTAAGTTCGTTCTACAAAAATGTGCTTTAAATAAATAATAATTTTTAAATCTAATTGAAGGTTTAGGTACTACTATATTAACTTTTCCTAATAGTTCCGGCGAGTCCAAAGAACCACGCATGAGTTTATACAGAGAGCATAGGTCCAGGAGTTTTAGCTTCGACTGAGAAGATAGTTTAAGTAGGTTTAGTTTAGTTGTAATTTTAATTTTAAATGTACATATATATTTTCGGAATCTCGGAAAAGGTTCCAACAATTTTCATGAAAATTATTACGTAGAGGGTTTTGCGGGCTAAAAATTGATTGCTCGTTAGGTTTCATATAAAATAAAATGTCGTTCATCCCTGTTATTGGACACTAAAAAAACTGCAAAAAAAATAGAAATAAAAACAGAAGGTTAAAATTGCTGTCATTTGTAACGTTGTGATAGCTCAATATAATGTAATTATAACAATAAATTCTTTAAGAAAATTCTTTTTCTTCGAACCTCTCGCTGCTGCTTACGTAATTAACGGATAATTTCACCAAAACATCCCACTTCTGATATATCGAGAAGGCCTAATAAACAAAACTCAACTTTCACTTTCACGACTTCATATTAGATGTTGTAGCTTCAACATTAGACCAACTCAATACTGGTAGGACTGATCACTCCCAAGTTAACCAAAACGGAAGGAAGCAACAATGACTCTTCGTGGTATCATGACAAAGATGGTGTCAATACAAGTACTGGATATCATGACAAACTTTATACAATAACAAGAACGCTACGGAGTAATATAAATTAACGGTATACTCCTACACATGTAACATGTCATCATCCTCCTGCCCTTATCTCACTTTAAGTGGGGTCTGCACAACATGTTATAAATTGATTTGATGTTGTTACATGATTTGTCTGCGTTTTTACGACCGGCCGCCTGCTTGACGTCAACTTACCCCAGTCGTATTTTACGACACCTCGGTAAGAAAGAGGGTGGTCTATTCTACTAAACCGGATACCACACGGTGGGTCAACTTACCTTAGTCACCTTCTACGACACCTCGGTAAGAAATGAGGTTGGTCTATTCTACTCAGCCGGATACCACACGGCGGGTTGTCATACCTTAGTCGCCTTTTACGACACCTCGGTAAGAAATGAGGGTGGTACTATTCTATTCAGCCGGATACTACACGGCGGTAACACATGTAACATGTATTGGTGCTTAAAAGAGGGTATTTCAAAATTACACCTATTCGTACTCCTAAACACGTGTTTTTGAGTTTTGCATTTGCTGGCATTAGAGATATTTCAACTCTTTCGAAAATTTTATTTATGACTAATCCTAAAAAGTTGACTACATAATATAAATTTAGTGAATGAATGTAAATCTCTGTATATATGTAAATCTAAATAAGTAATAATAAAATACTTTAAATTTCACAAAATGGCCGCTTCAAAACCGCCATCTTGTGATTATAATAAAGGAGCGAAAACATCCAGTTCTACTAGTATTTGGTGTTATTTGCTACATTTCTGGAATAGAACCTTTTTTTATTGAAACGAACATCAATTCTTTAATGTATTTAAAATTTATCATAAATTAGTATATAGTAGTAACTGGTTGACCAAACCTTGCAATAAGGTAATTTTTTACAAAATAAAAAAGAGAATATTAAAAAAAAAAAAAAAAATAATAGGTTAGGTGGGGATCGATCCTAGGTATTTTCATTTCTCGCGACCACCCGTTCCCCGAATAAGCTACGCTGACTTGACATTTTAATGCCAAAAATAGTATGAAAATTAAATTTTAGTATTTTTTTAGTGCCCAAAAACGGATAAACGATTTAAAAAAAATAAAATTGTAGCTAGATCAGTTTTTCTCCCCCAAAACGTGCATGCTGAATTTCACGAAAATCGTTAGAGCCATTTCCAAGATTCCGAAAAAAAGATATACATACAAGATTAACTCATTTAAATATTAACGATTTTGTACGCTCTTAAGTTTAATTATAAAATTAGAGCATAGAGACAGTGCTCGTAAATCAATAATACGATAAGAAAGACAAATTGAAACAATATTGCGACAATAGAACACAAGTGGTTGTTTAACATATGCAGTTTGTTTTAGATTACAAAATGACGACCATAGATAATATCGAGTTCTTTTTGTTGTATAAATGCATTATCAAATGATAATAATATATCTGTTGTGTAAATATTATACCAGTTATTACATTAATTTAGATTAATTGATAAGATAAATCTGTTGAAATTAACAAACGAAAGTAGCTATGGAAACAATGCGTTTTTTTAATTCGTTGATTCTACATTTTTCACATGATGCCTTCCCTACTTATTATTCTCCTGCCATTATCCCATTCTAAAGTGGGATATAATTAATAAATATATGGTACACTTACACACACGGTCGTCCGTCCCCAAAGTAACTTAATACTTGTCTTATGGTAGACAGACAACTGGTGAATATATACTTATATATTTTTTTTAAATACATACTTAAATACAAAAACAATAGGCACAGGAGGCATGTATAAATTTATACAGGCATGTATAAATACACAACATCTTACTTTATTCTTGGGATTGTTCACGGTTAACTTATTTTCCCTTGTCACATTTAGCCACTCCGTTTGGACAAATGCCGATGCTTGAAATCGATGGAAAGAAGTACGCCCAAAGTTTGGCCATCGCCCGCTACCTCGGCCGCAAGTACGGACTGGGAGGTCAGGACATCGAAGAGGACTTTGAGATCGACCAGAATGTCGAGTTTCTAAATGACATCAGAGCCAGTAAGTCATAATTGATCACCGTTAGATTTACTTACTTGTATTTTGAGATAAATATTAAATCCATATTTTTCTGTTCCATTATGCCTAAAGCTTTGGCCAACGGTCTTATTACATAGATCATAAGATTTGAAAAGCTCATATTGCAATAAAATGTCTCGTTCCACTGAAAATGCGCTCAAGGATTCTGATGGAATATTCGCTGTAATTTTTAGTTGCGAAACGAGCGTTTGTACACTTGATGCATTAAAATATACAAAAATTATTAATAACTTAAAAATTACCACATGACACTGCAAGACGGCGATTATTTTCTCGTATTAGTATCGTATATAACTGAGAAAACGAAAATTGGATAACTTAATTTGTCTTGAAGATTTCTCTTATTCCTTACTTTCCATGGAGATTACGCTTGACTTTATTGTCTGATTGAATTCTAACGTCTTCAGCAATCCCGTTTGTTAAGTTTGTTGGTTTAACCTTGATATCCTGAGTAACATACTCATTTTAACATATTCAGGATATCAATCTTTTTTGGTTACGTCAGGTTTTGGCATATTCAATTCAAATTCAAAATATTCTTTATTCAAATAAACTTGTAAACAAGTGCTTTTGAATCGTCAACTCTACTGCTGGTTCGGAAAGCTGTTCCTACCGAGAAGAGCCAGCAAGAAACTCGGCGGTTGCTCTTTTAAAAATATAATTCTTAATACTATTTACATTATGTCGTTACTGTCTTGTACAGGTTCACAGGTTGTACCTATAGTAAAGATATTAATAGTTGTACACAAGAGGTAGTTAAGTTATAGTTAAGTTTTTCAATTAAGTCATTGCACAACCTCGTATGCGTATTAGTCAATATTTTGTCAATGACATTGCAATTTTAGAAGCGGCATCAGTACAATACGAGCCGGATGAGGAAATTAAAGCAAAAAAACATGCCGACTTTTTGGCTAACGTGTATCCTACTCTATTGAGCAAACTTGAGGAGATCATTAAGAAAAATGACGGCCACATCGCTTTAGGAAAGGTAAGTTTATCTTTTATAA
The DNA here is from genome assembly GCA_029227775.1 of Morpho helenor. Classification (NCBI taxonomy): domain Eukaryota; kingdom Metazoa; phylum Arthropoda; class Insecta; order Lepidoptera; family Nymphalidae; genus Morpho; species Morpho helenor. Next base: position 13,340,137 of record JARGCU010000022.1, on the reverse strand, counting down.
TCAAGTGCCTTTAACATATCGAAGTTATATGTCTAAGCACGGATAGGAAAAAAACATCCGCTATTGGTTTGAATAACAATTGACATTTGATTATTTCCGTTTGCCACATATACTTAAATTGTTGACTGTTTTATATCTGTTCGTCTGTTTTTAGAAATATAAATACTACTGTGTAGTACATATACAATATTATTTCTGTATTCTAGCTGACATGGGGTGATTTTGTATTCGCCGGAATGTTCGACTACTTAAAAATGATGCTTCAAATGCCTGATCTCGAGCAAAAATATCCGAGTTTTAAACAAGTGGTTGACAATGTTTATGGTATCCCCAAAGTGAAGGCTTACAGCGATAACGCACCAGAAACTCCTTGCTAAAATATATCTATAAATATTGATTATTAGCCATTGGCCAAAACTGGATCATCATTTTCTTCACATATCCCAATCTAAAGCACAATATCTTCCAAACATATAATTCGACTTTGGTGCATATTCATCACACAAGTCATCGATCTTTTCAACCTCCCCGTAGTCATATATCAATCGACATTTCCTCTTATGGTAAAATTAAAAGCTCATTGCTCATGGTTTCATAAAACATCTCATCAATGAACCAAGGACAGGCGCGTGCAGTGCATCACTTATTAATTACTTGCTTATCGATTCATAGAAGGCTTACACCTTCTCATTTACATACAAGTAGCGGCCTGGTCACGCCGTGCTGCGGCTTAGATTGGTTTTGACTTTGCTTTGGAACAAAACTGTCATTGTCAATTTAAAAAAATACTCCGATCGCTACCAAACTTAACAGGATTATACAGGATTAACTTAATAGGAAAATGTATTTAAAATCGGTCCAGCCGTTTCGAAATTCTATAAGGAACATACTTGCTCTTTTTTGATATAGATAAGTTATTGATCAACGATATTAGAACATATTTGTCTATTCCAGCTCACGTGGGGCGAATTCGTTTTTGCTGGAATGTTCGACTATTTAAAAATGATGCTCCAAATGCCTGACCTCGAGCAAAAGTATCCGAGTTTTAAACAAGTTGTTGACAATGTTTGTAATGTAGATAAAGTAAAGGCTTACATCGCTAATGCACCTGTAGTGCCGTGGTAAAACAAAACAATGTTTTATTAAAACCGCACACATCATGTTTTGGCCTTTGGTTATATTAATATTGGTCAATATGTTTATTTAATTCTTTATTGTGTTCACCATCACTAGTTTTTAATATATAAACTGAGTTTTCAACGTTTCGTTAAATAAGGGAACTCTTTTGATCATAATGGTATTTTTTTTTTAATAAAGAAAAAGACATTTCCACCCATCCAAAAAATAAGTCAAATTTATTTCTTCTTATCTTTTATCATTCTATATGAAAGAATTGTATCATTAAAAAGTTTTATTCGAAGTATATCGACATACTCGGTTCTTTATTAAAAAAAAAAAGTTAGGTCCATTGTAAACAAAATATAAATATTTGTAACTGAAATATGGATGTTATTGGTCCATCATAATTATTTATGGATCGTTGTGTCTATGAATGTTTCATTATGATCAAAGTTGGTTCTTTATGAAAACAGGCTCGTTAACAATTCAGTATTTATTACATTTAATTTAACTACAGATATTGTTTTGCAAATAAGTTTTGAAAAGTTAAGTATAACCTCGATTAAAGTACGAAATTTAGTTTTGTTTTAATTATTATGTTTGCAACACTGATATTGTAAGAGGTATATATAAATAAAAATTATGTTATGCACTGATTTTGTTTTATTAATTTTCCTTATTAATTTATTTGATTTCTAGACTAATAAAATATTTATGATCAAACGATCAGAACAGACACACGCACAGCACACATACAACACAGCACACTTATGAGACATATATATGGCACAAAGACGAACCGTTAAAGACGAAGTTTTACAAAATAAAAAAATAATTTAAAAAAATAAAAATAATTAGTTGGGATCAATCCTAGGAATTTACATTTCTCGAAGCTGCCCGTTTCCCGAATAAGCTACGCTGACAGTTTATGCCAAATTAAATAAATAAAAATATAAATTTAGTATTTTTTAATGCCCAAAAACAGGGATAAAACGATTTTTTTGAAAATAAAACCTAGCTAGATCGATTTTTCTCCCCCAAAATCCCCAACATGCTGAATTTCAGCAAAATCGTTGGAGCCGTTTCCGAGATTCTGAATATATATATATACAAGATTAACTCATTTAGATATTAAAGTATTACAATTTCAATAATTTATAGAAATAGGCGATAGTTTGAAAAAATACATAATACAAAAAATGAAAATGTTATTTCTGTCGCGGAGTCTATCCCGATGCCGATGTTTCGATTGCCGGGCGAAACAATTGTTGAGAATGTGGTGGTGAATGTGTGCAGTGTTTGTGTATTATTATGTTTTTGGTAGCGGGTAGTGTATGTTTATGTAGTTTTTACAAATTCTGCACATATGAGTGACTACATTTAGCATTACATATATATTTTCTTTAATCGCGGATTATACCAAAATAATATTTTCATTACTTTTAAATTACAATTTACCTTGAGGAAATAGAAAATAACAAACATTCAGCTTTTCAGTGAACTATGCTCGAATATATCGACCATTGAACATTTCACTAACCGCTAATATGTTCAAAGCCAGGACGGCTATTGTCCGATAAAAATCTTTTATATGTCAGCCCACAGCAATCACACGACCTTGATATAGAGTTAGCATTGTTGTCTATTTGCATCAAATTATTCTATTGGATGTACAATTTGCAATTTGTTATTACCTCTTACACTATACGATACCCTTGTGATGATAATCCTTTATTGTACCAAGAGAAGGTCAAAGTTGTAAACAAAAAAGCCTTTTTTCATCCTTCTTAAGTAGCGGCCTGTTACTATCCCACTGCTGAGAATAGGCCTCTTCTCTCCGTTTTTGGAAGGATTGGAGCTGAGACCTACCACGCTGCTCCAACGGGGATTGGTATGTTATACATATCTCCAGAGTTCTCTAGAGATATGCAGGTTTCCTCACGAAGTTTTCCTTCACCGAAAAGCGTGTGATAAATTGGAATTATCAATTAGATACATAAGTTTTAACAGAAAAACTCATTGGTGTCTGCCCGGGTTTGAACCCGCGACCTCCTTATAATTTAAATATATACAGCTTATCATCCTTCTTATCCCACTCTAATTCGGGTCGGCACAACATGTTATAAACATGTCGTATGATTTGGCTACGTATTTTACGACCGGCCGTCTGCTTGAAATCAACTTACCTTAGTCGCCTTTTATGCACCTCAGTAATAAATTAAGGTGGTCTATTCTACTAAACCGGATGCGACAAGGTGGGTCAACTTACCTTAATCGCCTTTTACGACACCTCGGCAAGTAATGAGGGTGGTCTTTTCTACTGAGCCGGATAACAAACAAAAAAAAAGAAAAAAAGCATTTTAATTGAACTATAAGGTTTAAATTAAGTGTAATGCTTATTACTTAAAGCATATTACACAATTTATAGAATTAGGCGTTACTTCGCGGAAATCCATAATACAAAAGTAATAATAAAATTATTTTGCTATAATCCGCGAAGAAGTAAAATAGAAAATATATATAATGCTAAATGTAAGTGGACAATCGGTTATCATACCTGATACATGCAGGATTTGTAAAAACACATGCACAAACCTCCACCACCGCCACCACAATACACAAGCACTATATACGTTCACTATCACAAACTCAACAATCGTTTCGCCTCGCAACCGAAGCATCATTAGGAGATAGACTTCACGACCAAAATTGCAAAGCAAAATCGCAAAATCGCAAAAGGCAAAAGTATGGCGACGCGTAAATAATTGTCATATATATATAAAAAAAAAAAAATGCTTATAATGCATATATATAAAGTCTTAGGTCTGACCCTTTTCCAAAAAACGGAGAGAGGAGGCCTATGCCCAACAGTGGGATAGTAACAGGCCCTTACATTACTACCGCATAGTATATGTATTCGAATCGTCAAAAGTCCATTATTAGGTAGTATTTACACATATGAATAATCTGTTTGGTTCTAAATAACCTAGCAACCATTGACCAAACATCGACGTATCTAATCAAACTTTGTGTATTTTTCCACTTCAATTGTCCAGTGTTTTATTATTAGTTTTTACCCGCAACTTCATTTGGATTATCGCGTGATAGGTTGATAATAGATGGGGCTTTTCAATGTCATCCTATTCCTGTAGAATTAACAGGATTTCTATAGCCTATATGTTGATAATAATTGGCTTTGGCTTTTCAATATCATCCTATTCCTGTAGAATTAACAGGAGATCTATGTGTTACCTCGATGTATGAGAATTAATTATGTCAAATTTCAGGGATTTCGATTTCACAGCGGTTTCGCTGAACCAATATCCCTGAAATTTGACATAATTAATTCTTCGGTCACATATAAAAAGTGTGGATCTAAATAACCTAGCAACCATAATGAACATCGATGTATCTAATCAAATTTTGTTTCTGTATTTTTCCACTTCAATTGTCAAGTGATTTGTATATTATCATAACACACTACTCAAACACTATACAATGAAACATTACTTATCTTCTAGCTATACTTATGGCCTCGCCCGCGTTGAAAGAATTGTATTTAATTAAAATTTTGAACATATAAGTAGTTATTGTGAGTTAAACATAAGATATAGAGACGTGCTGTCGCGGACTTTTTATAGTATTTTTGTGGATCTGCAATTCTCTACTACATTACTTTAGTATATCTCTGCTATTTACGCGGCGCACGTGACTAAATCTCCCATCTGGCGAGTTCTTTTTATAACTGCGCGACCTCTTTAACACAATTTACTTAAAACCTATGTAACTTACGTTCTATCAACTTAAACCTTTACTCTTTTACGGCGAATGCACTGAACCAATATAGATGAAATTTGGCACAATTATTCCTTATATACCGGGGTACGTATAGGCTATAGAAATACTGTTAATTTTATTAGAATAATAATAATAACTTTATTCACGAAAACTACATTTTACACCTAAAATTACTTATTTAACAATGATATCGTAAAAAGGTCGTGGGACTCAGCTTAAAGCCGCTTTTCAGCCCACGCCTTGTACCAATGCTGCCAACATTGTTTTTTTGAAATTTAATTAAACCAAATAAAATTAAAATTTAATCTAAGTAAAATTAATGAATAGGATGATAATGAAAAGCGATTTTCACTAACCGCTAATATGTTCAAAGCCAGGACGGCTATTGTCCGATAAAAATCTTTTATATGTCAGCCCACAGCAATCACACGACAATCTATTATTTATCACGCCACAACAGTCCATGCAAATTTGTAAAAAAAACCAGTTGATTTTACTATGTATGTATATATATATATATATATATATATATATATGTGTATGTGGCGTATATATATATATATATATATATATATATATATATATATATATATATATATATATATATTTAAATTAAGTTAGATAATTGTCTGTTATTCATATTTATGCCTGTAATAGACTTAGATACGAACTTTAGTTTTTAATGATTGTGGACAAACTTGTATGTAAGTTGTTGGCGTAATAAATAAATAAATAAGTTGCGGGTAAGAACTAGTAATCCATAATGAATACAGGAAATTATTGTTTCCAAACAACTGTTCATTATTAAGCTGGTCGCAATGACAAGAACTGTTTTGTGAACTCACGGCAGATGTTTGTAGACATGCGATAACCTCGACAAATTACAATAAACATGTCTGTTTGGTTAACTTCAGAAGCTGTTGTTGGGTTAGACTTATTTTATTTATCTATAGATATTATAAAGGTACGCCATGTGGTATCCGACTGAGTAGAATAGACCAATCTCATTTCTTGCTGTGGCGTCATTAAACACGACTAAGGTATGTCGACCCGCCGTGTGGTATCCGGCTGAGTAGAATAACCACCCTCTTTCTTGTCGAGGTGTCGTAAAAGGCGACTAGGGTAAGTTAACCCACTGTGTGGTGTTCAGCTAAGTAGAACAGACCACCCTCATTTCTTACAGAGGTGTCGTAAAAGACGACTAAGGCAAGGTGATCCGCCGTGTGGTATCCGGCTGAGTAGAATAGACTACTCTCATTTCTTACTGAGGTGTCGTAAAACACGACTAAGGTAAGTGATTCGCCGTCTGGTATACGGCTGAGTAGAATAGACCACTCTCTTTTCTTACTGAGGTATTGTAAAAGGCTATTGATGTAAGTTGGCGTCTGGCGGCCGGTCGTAAAATAAACCAAAACATGTTTTAACATATTGTGCCGACCCCACTTAGAGTGGGACAAGGGCAGGCGAATGATGGCACATTATAAAGCGAAGTCTCAAAATGCTACCTGTCTGTATGTAATCGATTTTTTAAAAATCTACCGAACATATTTTTGTACTCTTTTTATTCATTAGCTACAACAAACAAAACTCTTATTATTTAAAATTTCATACAAAACGGTCAACTACTAGTAAATGGTCAATTAGTAATTGGTTAGTACATGCCCCTAAATAGTTTTATCTTATAAGCCATCATGTAGGTACATAGTAAACAATACAATGCCTTAACTGCAGTGGCTGTTACAAAAAAATTCCAGCTGTTAAATCACATGAATATATATCAAACATCTACTTAAAAATAATGAAGTCATTCGTACAAGGTCACGAAGGCTCGCCGCCATTATTGTGACGTAAGTCACAAGCGCGCAAATATTTGTCTATGCTCAATATAGCAGTATCATAAAAAATTGTTATTTAAAAATAGAACGCAGGCGGAAAGCCGGCTCAGTGAAATAAAAGTTATCCGTACATATATTTTCTAGTCTTTGGATTATCTTCTGATTTCTAAAGGTATCGTAGATTTTTATCTATACTCATATTATAGATGCGAAAGTCTGTCACGTTACGTTATTACGTCTAATCCATAGAAGTATTTGATGAAATAGTAATAAGTATTTGATGTTCTGCAGGTTAGTAGATATATAAGCTGCATACATACCTAATGTATGCAGCTTATATATCTACTAACCTGCAGAACAAAAAAAAACAAATTTTTCTTTTGTGGAATACGTAAAAACACGAACTAAATAATAAACATTATGTTGTCGCCACTGACTTCCGCTTTGTATTTTATAGCAACAAAGTCATGAAACAAGAGTATCGCGCTCTTTTTGATTAAAACAGTGGCAGCACTGTGCCGTTGTTGTTACCAGTTTAGTCTTCTTATTGATAAAACGTTTCAGTGACAGTCAGTCTTTGTTCGTCTGTCGTCATTCAAGAGAAGTGCATCTCGGAACGGGAATTGTGGTATCACTATTATATCTTGTTATTGTATATAGTGTGCGCTAACAATTATATTACATACAGCGTACTTATAATAAATTGTACTAAAATATTTTTTTAGATATTATTTATGTATCGTTAGTAATACGAAAGGAAACTTATGTATTAGTATATCGAAGCATTTTTATTTTGTGTATTTAAATTAAACTACACATTTTTAAACTGTATTTTTTTTTTAAATTAAAACCCACGCCGTGTTTTATCCGGCTGAAAAGAATAGTACCACCCTCATTTCTTACCGGGGTGTCGTAAAAGGCGACTAAGGTAAGTTGATCCACCGTGTGGTATCCGCTTTCGTAGAATAGACCAACCTTTTTCTTACCGAGGTGTCGTAAAAGGCGACTAAGGTAAGTTGACGTTAGGCAGTCGGCCGGTTGTCAAAAAGCAGCCAAATCATGTAACAACATGTTTATAACATGTTGTGCCGACCCCACTTAGAGTGGGATAAGGGCAGGAGGGTAATGATTTTTTAATTAAAACACAAATTGACGAAATGATTCATTAAATAAAATGTCGACGTATTTGAAAATGTTTATGTTTAATATTTTTTATCTATGTTTTCAAACTTCCGCGTAATCTCTGTTAGTTAAGGAACTATAAAAACAAAATATATATCATTCTTTGATAGCAAATTAAGATGTTTTTCGTATCTTAATGAATGTAAACTCATGAGTCATTGTTTATTTGTATTCTTTATTCGTTAGAATTATATAATTTATTGATATTTAGGCAAAGCGCATGTACACATAATATAATAGACAAATGATATGTTTTTTTAAGTAGCAAAGTACTACTCAGGCGGTTACCACACGGCGTGTAAACTTACCTTAGTCGCCTTTTACGACACCTCGGTAAGAAATGAGGTTGGTCTATTTTACTCAGCCGGATACCACACGGCGGGTCGTCTTACCTTAGTCGCCTTTTACGACACCTCGGTAAGAAATGAAGTTGGTCTATTCTACTCAGCCGGATACCACAAGGCAGGTCGTCTTACCTTAGTCGCCTTTTACGACGCCTCGGTAAGAAATGAGGTTGGTCTATTCTACTCAGCCGGATACCACACGGCAGGTCGTCTTACCTTAGTCGCCTTTTACGACACCTCGTTAAGAAATGAAGGTGGTCTATTCTACTCAGTCGGATACCACACGGCGTGTAAACTTACCTTAGTCGCCTTTTACGACACCTCAGTAAGAAATAAAGTTGGTCTATTCTACTTAGCCGGATACCACACGGCGGGTCGTCTTACCTTAGTCGCCTTTTACGACACCTCGGTAAGAAATGAGGTTGGTCTATTCTACTCAGCCGGATATCACACGGCGGGTCGTCTTACCTTAATCGCCTTTTACGACACCTCAGTAAGAAATGAGGGTGGTGCTATTCTATTCAGCCGGATACCACACGGCGTTGTATTAGAAAAATGTTGTAACAGATATTTTCCTGCAGTATATTAACTAGCTTCATTTATGCTACAGAACAATGCCAAAAGTGATATTCTACTACTTTCCTCTAAAAGTTCTTGGCGAAGGCATCCGTCTTCTTTTAGCATACGGTGGCGAGGAGTTTGAAGATCGGCGGGTCTCAGTAGAAGAATGGCCACATGTAAAGTCGAGTGAGTAAATTAAAACAATTGTTACTAAACTACTTGTATTAATAAAAGAAGTATTCGATATCAGTTTTATTCTTTTCATAAAAAATGTTAAAATGAAATCAATGCGAACTCTCATTCGCTATCCGCGGGCTAGCTGCTAATGACAGCGGCTGTCACATCTCCCACGGCAAAATGGCGCGAACGGCTGTGGCAAGATGTGACGTCATGGCTTGCTTGCAATAGCGACAAGGCGGCGTTGTTACACAATCAAAAACATGCATTATGAACTCTCTGAACGCTAATGTAACAACGCCGCCTAGTCGCTATTGCAAGCAAGCCATGACGTCACATCTTGCCACAGCCTTTCGCGCCATTTTGCCGTGGGAGATGTGACAGCCGCTGTCATTAGCAGCTAGCCCGCGGATAGCGAAAGAGAGTTTGCTTTGATTTTATTTATGCATTTTTTATGCAAAGAATAAAACTGATTTTGAATACATCTTTTATTAACACAAGTAGTTTAGTAACACTAAATAACAAAATAAAATGCCTATTTTGCTTAATGCTTAAAGTACCTATTTATGATCAAAAATTTGCTGAATGAAAACGAACTAACTGAACGAAATCCTATCCGATCCTACTTATATTAGGTATAAACTAGTAATCGCCAGCGGCTCCGCACGCGTGGAAAGATTGAAACCGTAATATAGGACAACCAAAAATTGGTAACAGTGGGTCAACCTTAAAAGCTAGATATATGTTGTCGCGGACTTTTATTTAAAACTTTTAGAGGGGAACAATTTTGTAATACATGATTTTTGAATAACTTTCACTGTTTACTTAGCGCATGCAAGGTAAGCTTTAAATTTTGTTGTTTTCTTAATATTTTTTATTGCTGCTCCTCTCCTATTCATCTTAGCGTGATGTTATGTACCCTATAGCCATCCTCGATAGATGGACTCAAGGAATCGGTCCAGTAGTTCCTGAGATTAGCGCGTTCAAAGAAACAAACAAATTCTTCAGCTTTATATATTATTATAGATATGTACAAGTTACAACATATACGAGGTGTGTTCAAAAAGTATCGCGAATTTTGAATTTTCTCGGGTTACGTATATTCGAATTTCGTTTTTTTTGTGGCGTTATGTTGGTACATTTACAAAGACGGCTCGAAGGAGGAGCTGAACAAGATACAAAATAATGATTTTTTGAAGTGCTTCGAAGATTGGAAAAAACGTTGGCACGAGTGTATAATATCCCAGGGGGATTACTTTGAAGAGGACAAAATAAATATTCACGAATAAATAAATAGTTTTTGAAAATACAGAAAATTCGCGATACTTTTTGAACACACCTCGTACAATGGATCATAACTTTTCAGTGATGCCGTTCGGCCAAATGCCGGTCCTCGACATCGACGGTAAACAGTACGCCCAATGTTTGTCCATCGCACGCTACCTTGGTCGCAAATATGGCCTTGACGGAAAAAATATTGAAGAGGATTTCGAGATAGACCAAAACATAGAGTTCTGGAACGACATTCGCCTAAGTAAAGAGTTACTATTTAATTTTGTCATTACCAAGGGTTCTGGATTTCAAACCCTGAATTTTCAACCTCAGTTGAACTTGTTAAAGCTATAAATAATTTGTGATTAATTCAAAATTATTATTAATCATCCACTTTAAGATGAAAGATTACCGTGATGTCGTAAAAGGTGACTAAGGTAAGTTGACCCACCGTGTGGTATCCGGCTGAGTAGAATAGACCACTCTCTTTCTTACCAAAGTGTCGTAAAAGGTGACTGAGGTAAGTCTACCCCCCGTCTGATATTCGGCTGAGTAGAATAGACCACTCTCTTTCTTACTGAGGTGTCGTGAAAGGCGACTAAGGTAAGTTGACCCACTGTGTGGTATTCGGCTGAGTAGAATAGACCACTCTCTTTCTTACTGAGGTGTCGTAAAAGGCGACTAATGTAAGTTGACACGCTGTCTGATATCCGGCTGAGTAGATTAGACCACCCACTTTCTTACCGAGATGTCGTAAAAGGCGACTAAGGCAAGTTGACCCGCCGTGTGGTATCCGGCTTAGTAGAATAGATCACTCTCTTCCTAACTGAGGTGTCGTAAAAAGCGACTAAGTTAATTTGACCCGCCGTGTGGTATCCGGTTGAGTAGAATAGACCACTCTCTTCCTTACTGAGGTGTCTTACTTGTTACTTGTGACTTACATGTTGTGCCGACCCCACTTAGAGTGGGATATTTTTTGTAACATGTAATGCAATTTTAATTATTGGAACGTTTAATTGAATATTGTGACTTAGGTAACTTTACTGACAGCAGAAGCTTTCAAGTTTTCTAATTTCAATTGTTTATCTAGAAATTTCTGCGGCGTACCACGAGCCAGATGAAAAGGTCAGAGCGAGAATGAAGGCGGACTTTGAGGAGAACCAATATCCGGTTCTGCTGAATAAGTTACATGATATAATTACCAATAACAACGGACATATCGCCATTGGAAGGGTAAGCTTTATTATTTAAATGAGTTAATTTTGTAGCACCTGGTTGACTGGTAATTTCTTACAAAATAATAAAAGAAAATAATAGGCGGGACTCGATCCTACCTATTTTTATTTCTATTTATTCATTGGAGCCGTTTCGATATATTATAATATATATCAAATCAAATCATAATAATCTTTATTCAAATAAGCTCTTTTGAATCGTTAAGGATCAATATGATTAATGAAGCTACAACTGGTTCGGAATGTTGCTCTTACCGAGACGAAACAGAAAGAAACTCGGCGGTCAATCTTTTAAACATTTTAAATTTTACATAATGAAACCGCAGTTCTATGTGTAAAACCATATTGCTCTGAATGTAAAAAGTTGTAAATATTAAAGTAACATATAAGTTGGTCGAGCATTACTTTTTTCAAATATTTTACTAAGCGTTGGTACGACAGTGTATATATATATATATATATATATATATATATATATATATATATATATATATATTTTTATTTATGTAATGCTATATATACATATAACATAACATAAATTCTCTTAACAAACGCGAAATATTGCAAAATAATCTATTGTAGCTTCTGTTTTAATTTTCTATGTTACTAGCAATTTAGGTTACAAATTACTAGTAACCTTGTTAACCTTGTTGGTAACTTGTTAAATATAAAGTATGTATTAATTAATAGTACTATGTAAAAACTTAGTCCAGGAAGAGGGGGATTTCTTAACACAAGCATTTTCTTGCTCAAAAGGTGATATCATTTATAACAATTTGCAAGAATGTACTGTTTGTTAATGAAATAAAACATTTTTGAATTTGTTTAACCCCTCCAGTTAAATTAAATGCTTGTTTTAGGAGTGGGTTCACGGTAGTGTAACGGCTGGTATTCGAACCCGCTACCTCTCGATCGCAAGTCCGTTAGCCAAACCATTCCGCTGCCGCTTGTTAAATTAAGGATATTTACTGACTATTATTGTTTCAGTTAACATGGGCAGATTTTATATTCACTGGTATGTACGACTGTTGGAAGTTCAATATAGAAAAGTCTGATCTTGACGAAACGTATCCAGAATTTAAAAAATTGCAGGATAAAGTATTGTCTATTCCAAAAGTTAAGGCGTATTGCGACAACGCTCCGAAGGCCCCTTATTAAATTTTGTAGCAACGATTTTAAACAACTAAACTATACACACAATAATTATACACAAAAACGCAGAAATTACTTTACATTGTTTTTTTATTATTTCGATTCTTGATTATAACTTAAATAAATATTGACATATATATCTGTAATGTAATCTGTATACATGTCATTAAACTATTGTCTATGAATACTGTTTTTTTTTAATTGGTGTTGCTTACACAAACATGGCCGCCGAACTTCCGTATATGAATAAAAAAAATACAGAACAATAATTCGTCTGCTGAAAATTTAGTATATATTAAACAATTTTAGCGGGTTCGATGTTTGCCGAGAAGGACATTTTCTAGTCTTGGTCTATTTATGTATTAACTTAAAACTATATATGTATATATTTACCAGTTGTCTGTCACCGATAATACATTACTTATTATGGGGACGACCGTGTATGTAATTGTCCCATATATTACATATTTATACACTGTTCTTTATGCACCGATCATTAAATTATTAAAAATAGATTTAAAACCTATTTTTATAAACCGTACCTTAAAGTAGGGTACTTAAAATTTAGATTGCAGTGATATTGACGAGCGGTGTAATTTTTCTATCGTCAAAATAATCTCTGCGTTTAGATAACTACAGTAGTGAGGTGACTGTTTGATAGAAAAGTATCGATTTTTGAGGAATCGATCAATGAACGCATGATGATATATGTTCATGCGTTCATGTATCGATGGATGCGATGATATCATCGATTTATTAAATCTTTACATACCTAGTATACAACAAAGATCGCCACTACGTTTTATATGTTTGTATGTTCTCGATAAATTTTGCGACACCTCGGTGAGAAAGAGTCTATTCTACTTAACCGGATAGCACACGGCGGGTTAACTGACCTTAGTCGCCTTTTACGAAACCTCGATAAGAAAGAGGGTGGTCTATTCTACTTAACCGGATACCACACGGTGAGTCAACTTACCTTAGTCGCCTTTTACGACACCTCGGTAAGAAATGAGGGTGTTCTATTCTACTGAGCCGGATACCACACGGCGCAGCTGAATACCACACTGCACATGGAATATTGATTGAACATTCAATTTATTATATATAGAAACTAACATATTTAATATATTTATAAAAAATTTTAAGCAAAGAAGCGTTTAAAATTTAAAGTATTTCACTATAAATTAAAATTTTTAAAAGTTCCTATATGTCTTAAAACAACATAAAACATATTTTATGTTGTTTTAAGACATCGACATATTGTTGATATCCCTAGTCCGCAGCTAATCACAGTGACGTCAGAATCGCAACAATTCGCCATGTTTTATAATTTGAGTTTTGTTATTCCAAAGCGGCTATCTGACTGGGCACTGCGTTATTGGTAGAACTGTTTGAATCGAAAAAGGTTGGTACAATTTTTTTTCTCAGGAACATGTATTTTCAAAATTGACTAGAGTATTGAAAAAATAATTTTGCTTTAACCGCGTTTATAACAAAATAGTGTAGTAAGACTTCTAAATTATTTAAATTGACATTTTTGTTTGAATAGTGTAGTGTTTATATAATTATTTCTACACTTTAATGTTATTATAGCTATTCCGTTAAATACATTTTCCAATCTAAACATTTAATCAAAATTATAATTAAAAATATAACCGTTTAATAAGTTTTAATTGATTAACTAACTCTAAGTAAGTTGATAGGGATTTATGCTATGTCTGTGTCCAAAAGATTTCAAATTATCATAAAAGTTATTTTAGAATATGAAAGTGTACATATATGTATCCTTAAAATATAGAATTAGGCGTTACTTTGCAGAGGTCCGTAATACAAAAGTAATGAGAATATTATTTTTTTATAATCCGCGATAAAAATTAAAAAAAAACTTTATCGCCAATTATAGCAAAATAATATTGTCATTACTTTTCCTTAAAATATTGATATATAACATGCTGGATTTTTACGTATAGATTGGGATCCTAAAAGCAGAATGTCACACTATAAATTATTTAATTTAAAAGGGATTAACTGTGATGGCCTAGCGGTGCGACCGTGTGAATCTCTAGAGACGATCATGGGTTCAAACCCGGGCAGACACTAATGAGTTTTTCTAGTAAAACTTATGTGTCTAATTGATAATTGCAATTTATCACACGCTTTTCGGTGAAGGAAAACATCGTGAGGAAATCTGCATATCTCTAGGGAATTCCGGGGATATGTGTAACCTACCAATCCGCATTGGAGCAGCGTGGTAGGAGCGTGGTAGAAGGGTTGGAGCTAAGAGCTCCAACCCTTCTCTCCAAAAATGGAGAGAGGAGGCCTATGCCCAGCAGTGGGATAGTAACAGGCCGTTTACAAAAGGGATTATGCAGTTAACTTTATTTAACATGTTGAACAATTATAATATACAAGTTTACATAAAGCATAAATAGATGATACTCCTGAACCTTTGTCACTTTGTCGAATGGAGAAAATCACAGAAAAATCATTTCAAGACAGATAGACGCTTTATTTTATACTATGTAGTTATAAGATTAGTAGGTACTTTATAATATAGAATAGTTTAATACATCTTCCTGCCCTTATCCCACTCTAAGTAGGGTTGGCACAACATGTTAGCGTGCTTCATCTTAGACTGCATCATCGCTTACCATCAGGCATGATTGCAGTCAAGCGCTCGCCTATTCTGCAATAAATAAATAAATGTTATAAACATGTTGTCACATGATTTGGCTACGTGTTTTACGACAGGCCGTCTGCCTGACATCAACTTGTCTTTGTCGTATTTAACGACGCCTCGATAAGAAATGAGGGTGGTCTATTCTACTCAGCCGGATAGCACACGGCGGGTCGACTTACCTTAGTCGCCTTTTACGACACCTCGGCAAGAAATGAGGGTGGTACTATTCTATTCAGCCGGATACCACACGGCGTTTTTATATTATGTACTATGTAGTTAATAATAGAAAATATATTGTTATAAGTGAGTGCCTATTGAAACTTACTTCCATGTATCGATTTATCAGGATTCAATATCGTGAATAATCAAGACTTACGTTTTGTAGTTGATAAGGATGTTGCAATACAGCAAGTCATGTTTGTTGGAAAATGACTTTGCGATTATCAAAACATAACAGCCTAACGGTGAGATCTCGTATCAGGGATATAGTACCAGGGAGTTGCGTATTCGAACCTGGGACATACACCAATGAGTTGTTCATTAAAATGTATATAGTAGATAAAGTATAGTATTGCGAGGTGTCGTAAAAGGCGACTAAGGTAACCACCCGCCGGGTAGTATCCGGTTGAGTAGAATAGACCAGGGCTTCTTAAACTTTTTTATATAGCGACCCCCTTCAAGCTTAGAAAATTTTAAACGATCCCCTCCTCCATATAATGAAATATATATTAATCGTAGATGTAGATGTAATATAGCACTATTTTACAATGTAAATAACAGTTTTGCATTGCCACTTTTTTCAAAAAATAGTTATAATAAAACTACAATAGTATTTTGTATGATTTTTATTTGTATTTATATTTGTACGTAGTGTGTATACTAATTTTAAAATTTTATTTATAATTGTTGTAAACTAACCAATCATAAATTTAATAAAATCTATTTAATTAAATTTAATGAAAAGGGGTAATGAAGGAACTTAGGAGGAGAAATATCAATAAATCTTTGTTAGAAAAGTTCTTTAAAGGACAGCTGCAGCCATGTAGTTGTATCAATAATGATTGAAAAGTATCAGATCTTTGCGACGCCTTTTGCTTTCAGTAGTCTCGCGACCCCCCTGAGGGTCGCGACCCACAGTTTAGGAAGCCCTGAAATAGACCACCCTCATTTCTTACCGAGGTGTAGTAAAAGGTAACTAAGGTAAGTTAAGTTAAGCACCTTTCCGAACCAGTCGTAGATTCATTGTAATTTGACGATTCGAAAGTGCTTGTAAAAGACAATTTGAATAAAGAATTATATGAATTTAACCCCGTTGAGTGGAATAGACTACAATTTTTCTTACGGGTGTCGTAAAATACGACTAAGGTAAGTTGATGTCAGGCATGCAGCCGGTCGTGAAATACGTAGCCAATATGTCGACCCCACTTAAAGTGGGATAAGGGCAGGAAGATGATGATTATTACTTTACAGAATAATGCCGAAAGTGACACTTTATTACTCTAATATAAAGGGTCTTGGAGAAAGTGTGCGTCTTCTTTTGGCATACGGCGATGAAGAGTTTGAAGATAGAAGGATACAACCAGAAGAATGGCCAGCGATGAAACCAAGTAAGCATGGAGAGAAATTATATATTAGTGAGATATTCTAATTTGTATTTGATAGCTATTTAAATTCTAAGTAGGGATGGACCTAAAAATCGGTTAAAATTTAATTACCGATTCATGACATATCGACTCGCTTACGATTTGCTTGATACTTAAAAGCTTTAATCGTTTTCTATTAAATAAAAATTTATCTATTAATTTTACAAGCGAATTAAGTAAATAATACTCCTCAAATTATAATATAAAAGTCTGCTAAGATTTGACATTTTAAAATGCTCTGAAATGTTTCATCATCATTCTCTTACCTTTATCCCACTCTAAGTGGGGTCGGCACGATATGTCTTCTTCTTCCATTCTCCTCTATCATTCGTCAACTCTGGTGCCACTCCTTTAACATGCATATCATTTTTCACACATCCATCTCTTTTTCGGCCTTCCCCTAGCCATACATCCATCCACATTCATATTTAAAACTCTTTCATATTTAATGCTCTGAAATGTTATAATATAATAATTAATTAGTTTAATTCAGTTTAATTAATCAATTCAAAAATAATAATATTGACTTATAGTATGTAATATAAGAATTTAATTTCCAATTTTTACTAATATAATTTGCACCAGTTTCCCAAAAAGGGTTGTGTTCAATTTCCATTTTGTATTTGACTATTAACACGTTTTAAATAAACTTATAAAATTCTCGATTTTCAGCAATGCCGTTCGGCCAAATGCCTGTCCTTGAGATCGAAGGCAAGCAGTATGCCCAGAGTGTAGCAATTGCCCGTTACCTTGGCCGAAAATATGGACTGGCTGGGAAGGATTTGGAAGAGGACTTCGAGATCGACCAGAATATTGAATTCTGGAATGACATTCGCCTCAGTTAGTATAATATAATGTTTAGTTCTCAGACTATCCTACTAATAAGTTGACGTCAGGCAGGCGGCCGGTCGAAAAAATGCAGCCAAATCATGTGACAGCATGTTTATAACATATCGTGCCGACCCCACTTGGAGTGGGATAAGGGCACAAAAATGATGATGACTATAATACTAATATTATAAATGCGAAAATTTGTGAGTATGGATGTATGTTTGTTACTCTTTCACGGCGAATCCGTTGAACCAATATCGATTAAATTTGGCACGGTTATTCTTTATACACCTGGATAACATATAGGCTATAGAAATCCTGTTAATTCTGCAAGGATAGGATGTAATTTAACGTCAGGCAGGCGGCCGGTCGTAAAAACGCAGCCAAATCATGTGACAGCATGTTTATAACATGTTGTGCCGACCCCACATAGAGTCGGATAAGGGCAGGATGATGATGATGATATTCTTTCTTCTTCTTTATTGTATATATCTTTAGTAATATATATTTTTTAATGTAGGAGCTTCAGCAGTAATTTACGAAAGCGACGAGAAGGCGAAAGCTAGAATGAAAGAAGATAACGAGAAGAATCATTACCCGGTGATGCTGAAGAAGTTGGATGAAATAATTACGAAAAACAACGGACATATGGCTCTCGGGAAGGTATTGTCTTCGTAGAATATATAGTTTTATTATAAAGTAGATTTAAGTGTGTCGAAATCCAATTATTTTGGTTTTGAAATTCCGCAGTGCCTGAAGGCTAGTCTTTAAAATGGAGATATCATGTTGAACCCGAAACTGTGCGTCAAATTATCTATGAAAAGCGAGCACGTAATAGCGAATAGGCGAGTTTTTATAAATATAAATAAATATATGGGACACTTACACACACGGTCGTCCGTCGCCAAAGTAAGTAACTTAATACTTGTGTTATGGTTGACAGACAACTGGTGAATATATACTTATATATTTTTAAATACATACTTAAATACAAATATACACCCAGGCTCAAAGGCCAACAAATTCATTTATAGAAAATGTTGGCCCTCGGCGGGAATCGAACCCGCGACCCGCGGAGCTGAAGGCAGGGTCACTACCCACTGCGCCAACGGGCCAGTCTATCAGCGATGTGTGTGATTTAACCGTTCTTTTATTACGCTTGGTAAATCCATACCTAACTGCATTTAATGATTTGTCATTAGAAGTTTTTTCATCTAAATTATATTTATGAAAGACAACTATTAAGCTTTACCCAGTAAAGGATACAGTTCTATTAAGGTGGTAGAATCGTTTTAGCAATACAATCCGAAATTAATCTCGATTATCTCTTGATCGATTCAACTCGGTGTTCACTCAAAAGATGCATAGATTCTCTCGCTTTCCTTAATGCTTCTAAATGTTAATGCGAGGTATTTTTCTTATTTATTTACTATTATTATAGAAGATAGGCAAATCATTATCAATACTTTTTATACATTCTTTTGGTGCCGTTGTCAAAATTCTTCGCATCTCCTAGAATCGTAAATTTTATATTTATAGTAGGAAATATATTTTGAATCCTTTTATGGAAATTACAAACTGATATGTTTAGAAAAGATTTTAACAAATAAAAAAAATTACTTACGTCCTGATATTTACTGAAAAATATATCGAATAATCTTGTATAGTTAAAACATTCTTTTAATTCCAGTTAACATGGGCGGATTTCGTTTTTACCGGGATGTATGACGGATTGAAGTTTCTCCTAGATATAAAGGATTTGGATCAGCAGTACCCAAGCTTCAAAAAGCTGCAAGACACCGTATTGGCTATTCCTACAGTTAAAGCGTTCTGTGATAAGGCTCCCAAATCTAATTGGTAAAAAATGATTATTAACAGGCCCGTTCGTTGGTGAACTAATTAAATTGTTAGGAAAATGTTAAACTAAAATTTATCAAGTAGTTAAAATCCTTTATATAGGATGTCACACAAGTTAGGATCAACGTTTAAATTGTGATAGAGGTGAAATAGTAGATAAATTTAACGTTTTTGTTTTTATTTGTCTAATATATTTTTCTAATCCTAATAATAAAAAGAATGGTTCTTTATCATTTATTCATAAATTATTATCCTTCTATGTATATCAAATTTACAATCTGTGTAAAATAAATAATCTTTAATTCGTTTTTATTAACCAAATTTAAATAATATAAAAAAATCCAAACACTTTTCAAGATTGCAAGATCTAAATATGAGATAAATGTGAAATTTATATACCTTGTTGAATTTTTTTTTGTATATGTTAAAACTATCTAAGATTTATATCGAAACGATTGTTACATTCTTTATGAATAAAGTATAATTATTTAAATTATTTCATACTTTTTATTTGCTAAGGCTAAAATTTAAGACTAATGCAAGAAAGAATTAAAGAATTATACTAGTAATAATGATGTCCGCCGTGTGGTATCCGGCTGAATAGAATAGTAACACCCTCATTTCTTACCGAGGTGTCGTAAAAGGCGACTAAGGTAAGTCGACCGGCGTGTGGTAACAGCTGAGTAGAATAGACCAACCTCATTTCTTACCGAGGTGTCGTAAAAGGCGACTAAGGTAAGCTGACCCACCGTGTAGTATCCGGTTTAGTAGAATAGACCACCCTCCTTCTTATCGAGGTGTCGCAAAATATGACTAAGGTAAGTTGACGTCAGGGCCTGTCGTAAAAACGCAGCCAAATCATGTTACAACATGTTTATAACATACTATGCCGACCCCACTTAGAGTGGGATAAGGGCAGGAGGATATATATACTCGTAATAATAATGTAGTGATAAACGACAACACCATGACTCACTCACATCGATGTGTTGTTCGCATCACTAGTTTCTAGTTAATTTACCAAACAAGGTCACCGTCGCCAGCGACACATCAATCTTAATTTAAAATTGTTGGTTTGTTATTCCAATGTATAATTCAGTCTGGTCGATATGTCATGCTATACGTAAAACGTCGTGGCCGCTGTATGTACACTGTAGTCTTTGGTCGAGGCCGTACGTTATTGTTTATTCCAAAAAAGGTTGGTAACTTTATATGTTTTGTGAACAATTTATTATATTTATTAGAATTACCCTATTGCGATGAGAGGGATCACTTTTAATCAACAATGGTTCCTAAAAATTATCTTAGCCCTTCACTGATTTAAAGAATATCTGAATCTTCGCTCAAAATTGAGAACACTTTGAGAATGTAACTAATCAGGAAACTATTTATTTATTTATTTATTTATGTACCATAAAAAATGTTGGAAAAAAAACATAATTGGTAAAAAAAGTGTACAAAGGTCAACTTATCCCTATGACAGAGATCTCTGCCAGCTAACCTACGAGGTGAGACAATTTATATTAAAGAAAAAGGTACGCAAATATCAAACATTATGAATTAGAATTACCTACTAATAGTTTCCTAATTTAACAATAAAAATAAAATAAATATATAATATATTTATATATAAATAAATATATATACATACACACTATATATAATACAAAGTATAATATTTAAATGTCAACAATTACATTATGATGGTAAAGATGTGTAATGTTTCTTTAGTCTTAGTTTAAAAGTGCTGAAGGAAAGGCTAAAGCAGTCATTGATGACGCTGTATGGCAACGAGTTCCACAGACATCCAGCAAGTACAGAAAACGATTTAGCAAAAAATACGGTATTACGGTACTAATTTTTATCAGTTTAACGACCTACCTTCCCTTCCTTTTATTGCACGTTTTAAGGCACATTTTTTGTTATAAAAATTAAGGTTACTATTTCTTATTAAAGTGGATTTAATTTTATAGTTATTTTCTCTGTCACTGTTTTAAATAAAATAAATATCATTTTTAGTCGAATTAAAATAGTGTAATAAAAAAACAGAAATAAAAATCAGTATAGATAATTAAACATAATTTACATTTATAGTCAAATATAAATATAGGTATATATTTTTATAACAATCAATATGAAAATATAAACATAAATATGAAAATATGAATAATTATGTATATATTAATACTGTAACAAATATTTTTTAAGTTAATAATATCTCTATAATACACATTTACCGAGTACCTAGTCTATACTGAACTCTGTTGTCTATGCCTTCGGTCAAGGTCATATGCGCCCGCGTCGCGAGTCGCGACCGGTTGCAATTTGTTCGATTCATAATTTTAATAGCGTCGGAATCTAGACAGGACGATCTGTGTATAACGTGGTAATATAAAATATTCCTCTTTAAAAAGGTATGTTGGAATTTAATTGATATGATTTGATTGTTTTATTCTATTCTCTGATAAGGAATTAAACAAAACTATTTGTTTACATATTTTGTGGTCGATTGTATATATGCTTGAATGAACAAGCAACGACAACGCAACGAAATTTAACAAACACCGATCGAGATGATAAAATACTTTGATGTTTGTGTTGATTTTAACATAACAGTGTCATAAAATATACTTAACTCTTGTAATATTGCATACATTACAGAAAAATGCCGGAAGTGAAAGTTTATTACTTCCCTTTAAAGGCCGTTGGAGAGATTGTTCGTCTTTTATTGGCATACGGTGGCGAAGAATTTGAAGACAAGCGGATACCGAAAGAAGAATGGCCCGAAATAAAGCCTAGTAAGTAAGCAAATCAAAAGTAGCATCTATTAGTAAACCGTAAAAATTTTCTTAAACCGTATTAGTAATGATGTGTATATTAGAAATGATGTTATTAATATTATCATCATCATTCTCCTGCCCTTATCCCACTCTAAGTGGGAACTGCGCGACATATTTTAAACATTTTGTCACATGTTTTGGCTGCTTATTTTACGACCGGCCGCCCGCCTGATCTCAAGTTGCCTCGGTATGAAATGAGGGTGGTATATTCTATTCAGCCGGATACCATACGACGTGTCAACTTAACTTAGTCGCCTTTTACGACACCTCGGTAAGAAATGAGGGTGGTCCATTCTACCCATCCGGATACCGCACAGTGGGTCAACTTACCTTAGTTGCCTTTTACGACATCCCGGTAAGAAATGAGGGTGGTCTATTCTACTCAGCCGAATACCACATGGTGTGTCAACTTAGTCGGCTTTTATGACACGTCGGCAAGAAATGGGAGTGATCTATTCTATTCTGCTGGATACCACACGGCGAGTCAACTTACCTTAGTCGCCTTTTACGATACCTCGGTAAGAAATGAGTGTGGTCTATTCTATTCAGCCGGATACCACACAGCGGGCAACTTACCTTAGTCGCCTTTTCGACATCTCGGTAAGAAATGAGTGTGATCTATTCTACTCAGCCGGATACCGCACGGCTAGTCAACTTAGTCGCCTTTTACGACACCTCGGTAAGAAATGAGTGTGGTCTATTCTACTCAGCCGGATACCACACGGCGAGTCAACTTAACTTAGTCGCCTTTTACGACCCTTCGGTAAAAAATGAGGGTGGTCTATTCTACTCAGCCGGATACCATACGACGTGTCAACTTAACTTAGTCTCCTTTTACGACACCTCGGTAAGAAATGAATGTTATCTTTTGTATTCAGCCGGATATCGCAGGGCGGGCAACTTACCTTAGTCGCCTTTTATGGCGCCTCGGTAAGAAATGAGTGTGGTCTATTCTACACAGCCGGATATCACACGGCGGGTCAACTTACCTTAGTCGCCTTTAACGACGCCTCGGTAAGAAAGAGGGTGGTATATTATACTCATCCGGATACCACACAGCTGTTATTATAGTTTTTAATAATGAAATACGTATTTTTTTGTGTGGTCAGTGCATTTTAATGTGAGATTTAATTTTAATGAATTAATTTCCAGCAATGCCCTTCGGTCAAATGCCAGTCCTTGAAATCGATGGGAAGAAGTATGCGCAGACTATAGCTATTGCACGCTACCTCGGCCGTAAATATGGCCTGGCCGGACAGGATATCGAGGAAGACTTCGAGATCGACCAGAATGTTGACTTCTGGACCGACCTTCGTCTGAGTAAGTTGAAATTGTGAGAAATTAATTAAAGATAGACAGAAATATTATAACTCAGCGTATATTGCGCAATAATTATTACAGGAAGTACAGGGTAGGAAGAAGTACCACAGACAACATAAAATGTAGATAATTAATATGCTGGCGTTGTGTTTAGTATTTTCCAACAGAAGTCATATTTATTATCTAATTTATAGAAGTAGGCGTTAACTTTGCGGAAATCCATAGTACAGAAGTTACAATATTATTTTTCTGTAATCCGCGCTTATTAAGAGAATATATGTTAGCATCACATATATTCTGTGTCCGTCGTGACGCTCTGGAGTTTTTACGCAAAGATCTTAAATTAAAATAATAATAACAGTTGGTTATAACGACAATGATGTATTGGTTATTATTTTAATATATGTTTTCTTCTTCTCCTCTTCTTTTTAACACTATCAATTTTAAATAGTTCAGTTTTTTTATTAAAATTATTAATTTTTGGTTTGTTGTGTTTGGTGTTGAACTGCTTTATTATTTTTCATATTTGTTTGTAAATTAATTGTACACGCCTGTTGTGATGTTTATGCTATGTGTCTTATTGTATAAGTGTTTCTTTTAAGTTTAATTACCTTAATGCATAAATGTTGTTGGCTTGTCAAATAAAATAAAATAAAATTCTCTTAATGAGGTTATGAAGCAGGCATCAATCACATACCTTATACATGCAGGGCAAGTCATCATCGTAATGCCCGTTATCCAACTCCAAGTGCGATTTAAAAACATGTCGCATGATTTAGCTACGTATTTTACAACTGGCCGCCTGCCTGGCTTCAACTTACCTAAGTCGCCTTTTACGACACCTCGGTAAAAAGAGGATGGTCTATTCTACTCAGCCAGATACCACGCGGCGTTTTTCCCCTCACTGAAAAGCGTTTAAAATGTAAGTATCTATCTATTTACATCTTATTGCGTTTATTTTTTTTACGTAGAAGCTGCAGCGGTGTTCCATGAGACTGATGAAAAGGTGAAAGCTAGGATGAGGGAGGATAACGAGAAGAACCATTACCCGGTAATGCTGAAGAAGTTGGACGAAATAATTACGAAAAACAACGGACATATGGCTCTCGGGAAGGTACTGTTATATCTGATGACGTAAACAAACAGAGATCTTATAGGATTTATTATAAAGGTATAATAATGAAAGATTTATTTACAGCAAAAATGTATAAGTAACATAATTAAAGGGTAAATGGAACTATTGGAGAAATTGCTCCTAAGAATAGAAAGAAAGAAACTCAGCGCTTGCTCTATTTAATATATAATTTGGTACGGACTTATTAACGGACGTAACACTTAGGAATAATCGCTAACTCAGCTACAGATTTGTTACTATATAAGTACTAAAACAAAACTATGATTTATCATAGTGTCGATTGGTGAAGCAAAACATTGTAGGGAAACCTGCATATCTTGAGAATTCTAGGGATATGTGTAACCTACCAATCCGCATTGGAGCAGCGTGGTAGGTCTAAGCTCCAAACCTTTTCTCCAAAAATAGAGAAGGCCTATGTCCAGCCAGATAGTAACAGGCCGTTATTTATATCAGGAGTAAAAACAACCTCCGATTTGTTACTTATAATTTTATTATCTCCTTTCATTTCGTCGTCGTTATATAAAAGTCTGAGGGTCTGTTAAATCCACGCGTATTTATTATTTATGCAGTCCTTACCAATAATAGGCTATGTTTCAGCCTAATTATAAAAGTAATTTTAATCTGCTGTAATGGCAAAGCTAAATGTTTGACGGTTAACTTTGACAGTTTAAAAGTTTAACAGTTAATAGAAAGGAATCCGATTACAAATGAGAGATGAGAAAGCAACATCTAATCTTGTGTGTGAAGATCCCTTAAAGAGTTATTTATATCCAGCAATGGACGTCCATTGGTTGGAGAAGAACATGGACAAGCGTACATGAGAGAAATCCTTTTTATTCCAGTTAACATGGGCAGATTTCGCATTCGCCGGACTTTATGACTGCTTGAAATTTCTCCTGGCTATGCCTGATTTGGACGAGCAGTATCCGAGTTTCAAGAAGCTGCAAGACACCGTGCTAGCTATTCCTAATGTTAAGGCTTTTTGTGATAAAGCACCTAAAGCTGATTGGTAGAAGATCTAGGCACATGCGCCTTTTAAGCTGTAATGCTCTTTAGTTCCATATGCAAATATTTAATAAAAAAAACCTTTAAAAATCGTTTTGAATCGGTTAACGAGAATTAAACACCTTTTCTAAGTCTAGACACTTTTTTCTTTTACACCCTTTTTACTGCGCTCTTGCCCCATGGCACCTACGTGACCATAAATTTTAATTCGCTTTTAATAAAAAAAGTAAGTAGCGGCCTGTTACTATCCCACTGCTGAGAATAGGCCTCCTCTCTCCGTTTTTGGAGAGAAGGATTGGAGCTAAGACCTACCACGCTGCTCCAATGCGGATTGGTAGGTTACACATATCTCCAGAATTCTCTAGAGAAATGCAGGTTTCCTCGCGATGTTTTCTTTCACCGAAAAGCGTGTAATAAATTAAAATTATCAATTAGACACATAAGTTTCAACAGAAAAACTCATTGGTGTCTGCCCGGATTTGAACCCGCGACCTCCTCGAAAGAGTCGAACAGTGTTACCACTGGACCATCACAGCTTGTTCGCTTTTAATGGCTGTTTAAAAATTAAAATTTCTTAGCAAGTTCACCACGGGGTGTACCAGTGGTGGTATATACTTGTCTGTTTCTTGATACGGGATGAGCCACCGGTGGTCATCATCTTCCTGCCCTTATCCCACTCTAAGTGGGGTCGGCACAACATGTTATAAACATGCTGTCAGATGATTTGGCTGCGTTTTTGCGACCGGCCGCCTGCCTGACGTCAACTTTCCTTAGTCGTATTTTACGACACCTCGGTAAGATATGAGGTTGGTCTATTCTACTCAGCCGAATACCCGACGACGGGTCATCTTACCTTAGTCGCCTTTTACGACACGTCGGTAAGAAATGAGGGTGGTACTATTCTATTCAGCCGGATACCACATGGCTGATGAGCCACATGGCTGATGAGATGGTATATGCATAATTGTCCCATCAAAACATCGTCAGATGGGGGATGCGAAAAACAACGCAACCTTACAGTCGAACCTCTAAATATATTATATGGAATATATACATATATATTCTTATGGAAACC
Organism: Morpho helenor; assembly: GCA_029227775.1. Taxonomy (NCBI): domain Eukaryota; kingdom Metazoa; phylum Arthropoda; class Insecta; order Lepidoptera; family Nymphalidae; genus Morpho; species Morpho helenor. The sequence continues at coordinate 13,313,073 of JARGCU010000022.1, read as the reverse complement.
GCCTTTGATATTCTGATTTGTAATCGATCTTTGTTATTGCTATATACTTTATCTTATAAACTTTATATTATTTTTTCTTTCGTTTTTAATAATATGCATTCTCTCTTAATGTGTAATGTTCGGGAAATATTTCCCATCGAGGGTAATCGCGGCTTGCTGCACCTGAGTTGTGGGTAGCTGACAAATTAATGTCACACACACAAAAGAGAAGATCGGTCGGCGCAACACGGTGCACGGGCCTCTGAGTGAATTGCAATAAATTTCGGTATTCGGTGGATTATCGTATTAATATATAAGAAATATAAAGGATAATTTTGTGTTTGTGTGTATTAACTATATTAAAGAACAATTAAAGTTGTGATTCCACGAATATAGATGGATTAAGTTTTTTATGGTTATACTCCGGCCGGAGCGGCGTGGACGCCATAACTTAAGAAGAATATATGGGACACTTACACACACGGTCGTCCGTTCCCAAAGTAAGTAACTTAATACTTGTGTTATTGGGTGACAGACAACTGGTGAATATATACTTATATATTTTTTAAATACATACTTAAATACAAATATACACCCAGGCTCAAAGGCCAACTAATTCATCTATATAAAATGTTGGCCCTCGGCGGGAATCGAACCTGCGACCCGCGGAGCTGAAGGCAGGGTCACTACCCACTGAGCCAACGGGCCAGTCAACTACCTTTACCTATTCTACCTATGCTCACCAACTGCAGCTATCGAAGGCACTCAGTAAGCGCGTACATGTAATATTGTATTATATAGTCATATCATTAATCTAGTTGATCCTCGACGATTCAAAAGTGCTTTAAAAAGCTTTTTTGAATAAAAGTTTGTTGTCGCCATTTACTTCCGCTTTGTATTTTATAGTAACATAGTCATGAAACAAGAGTATCGCGCCCTTTTTGACTAAAATGGTGGCAACACTGTGCCGTTATTGTTTCCGGTAGAGTCTTTCTATTGATAAAACGTTTCAATTACATTCAGTCTTAGTTCGTCATTCAAAAGAAGTGCATCTCGGAATGGAATTGTGGTATTCCTATTACATCGTGTTATTGTATATAGTGTGCGCTAACAAGTTATTTAAAAAAAACGATTAAAAATATAAAAATAAAGATTCAAGTATACGACAATAGTTTTTTTTTAATTGGTATCTTAATTTCTGCATTGTACTTACATACTTATACTAAAGTTAAATAGCATATAAGTTATGTATTCCGCGAATGTTTTCTATTAACGATTACATTATTGAAAATTTTCTTCCATGTAACAAATAATTATAATTAAGGAATACATGTATGCTTCACACTGTAATCGAGACATTATTCAGTTTTATTACTGATAAGTAAGTCTTTAGTTCACTGTGTGGATTGAACCTCAAGAAATGAACGTGAAATTGAGTAAGTACTTATTTCTTCTTGAGTGCCGTGTGGTATCCGGCTGAATAGAATAGTACCACCCTCTTTTCTTACCGAGGTGTCGTAAAAGGCGACTAAGGTAAGTCGACCCGCCGTGTGGTATCCGGCTGAGTAGAATAGACCAACCTCATTTCTTACCGAGGTGTCGTAAAAGGCGACTAAGGTAAGTTGACCCACCGTGTGGTATCCGGTTCAGTAAAATAGACAAGTCAGGCAGGCGGCCGGTCGTAAAATACATAGCCAAATCATGTGACAACATGTTTGTAACATGTTGTGCCGACCCCACTCATAGTGGGATAAGGGCAGGAAGAAGAAGAAGACTTATTTCTTCTTGAGTTTGAGTAGTTATCTTTTCTTCAGTACTTAAATGAGTTAATATATATATATATATATATATATATATATATATATATATATATATATATATATATATATTATATATATATACACTAGCATTTACCCGCGCAACTTCGTTCGCGTGGACTGTAGTCTTGAAATTAAGAGTAGCTTTTGTCACTCTCCAACCCTGCAAATATCTCTATCACAAAACTCAGATCGATGCGGGAAGAATCAGAGGAACCTATCGTTTTATCAAGAGCATAATTTGATAATTTTAATAAACCGTACTTACATGAAATATATATTAAAATAACACAGTACAAAAACTTCATATACATCAAAAAATTATCCTTTTCTGTTATTAAATATCTTTGTAAATATTATAATTGTAATTGTAATTTGTACCAAGTCATTCTAGCAGAATCCCGGACATGAAGGCTCGACGAATTTTGCCAATAATTTGTTCCTATGATAACTTCATTACTGTCTTGAGTTTGTAAAACTTTGACCTCGAATTTCGGCCCTACAAGACAGTAATTAGTAAATGTAACTAGTAATAAGAATATTTTTAAAAGAGCAACCGCCGTGTTTCTCGGCTCTTCGGCCAGGCAATTAATCAATTATCTGGAAAATGTTAATATAATTTGGCAAAATTAAAACTTATACTCCGTAAATAATTTATAGAATTAGGCGTTACTTTGCGGAGATCCATAATACAAAAGTAATAATAAAATTATTTTGCTATAATCCGCGATGAAGTAAAATAGAAAATATATATAATGCTAAATGTAGAGTGGACAATCGGTTATCATACCTGATACATGCAGGATTCGTAAAAAACACATGCACAAACCTCCACCACCGCCACCACGATACACAAGCACTATATACGTTCACTATCACAACAAAATGTTGCTTGGTTTGGCTAGGTATTTTACGACTGGTCGCCTGACTTTTGACGATTCAAAAGCACTTGTTTACAAGTTTATTTGAATAAAGAATATATTTTAATTTGTTCCCAGTAATTTTCCTGGGTCTCCTCATGGTGTCGTCGTCCACGGCGTTCGTGTATTGCGTCTGTCCGACCATGTATCAGCCCGTCTGCGGCACGGACGGCGTGACTTACGACAACGTTTATTGCATGAAGTGTGACAATCCCTACGCGATTATCGCTAAGAGAGGGAAATGTTAGATCAATAAACACATCTTAATGGCAATATATTGTCTTACTTATTTATCTTTAATATTTAAATGAGTTAATCTTGTATGTATATATATATTTTCGGAAACTCGAAAACGGCTCCAACGATGTGCTTGAAATTAAGCATGTAGGGGTTTTGGGGGAGAAAAACCGATCTAGCTAGGTTTTATAAAAAAAAATCCGTGGTATCCGGCTGAATAGAATAGTACCATCCTCTTTCTTACAGAGGTGTCGTAAAAGGCGACTAAGGTATGTTGACCCACCGTGTCGTATCCGGTTGAATAGAATAGACCACCCTTTTTCTTACCGAGGTGTCGCAAGAGACACCTAAGGTAAGTCGACCCGCCGTGTGGTATCCGGGTGAGTAGAATAGACCACCCTCACTGAGATGTCGCAAAAGGCGACTAAGGTAATTCAATGTCAGGTAGGCGGCCGGTCGTAAAATACGTACCCAAATCATATGTTTATAACATGTTGTGCCGGCCCCACTTAGAGTGGGATAAGAGCAGGAGGATGATGATGACTTCTCATAAACTTTGGCGTTGTTTACGTGTATTGTAAAGTATGAGTTTGGCACAAACTCTACTAACAGTAAGTATGTACCTGATTTTTATAAAGGAGATATTTTCAGGGTGGGTTAAAGTCAAAAGTGACTGTTTATTTCAAGACTACGATCCACGTGAACGGAGTCGCAGGTAAAAGCTAGTATATTAAAAGCTTAACTACCTCCATCGCTCGTTAACTCTAAGCTTACTCAAGAGGCCGTTGAATAACATTTCCTTACGTATATAGCTAAGATTAATTTTTATTATGTAATTTGGTAGATATTTCCAAATCTGTTTTGTACCTTTTTGTAAAAAAAAAGTAGTAGCGGCCTATTACTCTCCCACTGCTGGGAATAGGCCTCTTCTCTCCGTTATTGGAGAAAAGGATTGGAGCTAAGACCTACCACGCTGCTCTAATGTGGATTGGTAGGTTACACATATCTTATATTTCTCTAGAGATATGTAGATTTCCTCACGACGTTTTCCTTTATCGAAAAGCGTGTGATAAATTGCAATTATCAATTAGACACATAAGTTTTAACAGAAAAACTCATTGGTGTCTGCCCGGGTCCGAACTTGTGACCTACTCGAAAGAGTTGCACGGTGTTACCGCACACTATCACAGCTCTTCACCTTTTTGTATCCTTAATAAAATGAACAGTAAAAATATATTTAACAATTCGTCTAAAACCAATGTTTTTACAAAAACAAAAAAAATAGAAGCAAAATTGTAATGCAAAAATCAAAGGTTGCAAGGAAAAGTAAATTCATAACAAGGATAAATTTTTTATGCAACATTTCAGCGTTTATCACGATTAAAAAGAATTAACATCATCCCACCATTGACGCAAATTGAAATATAAGTATTTAATAAATAAATAAGCAAACGATTCAAGTGCAGCAATTTAAAATGTGGCGAAGAAAAACATTATTTTCGCGTAATCAGGCGCTAATCGACGGATAATGCGCGAAGCCTCAAATTAGTTGTATTCCGATAATAAATAGAGAAAACATCGACTAACAATATAAAACGGATCAATAATCGTGACAAGATAATAACCAACAGTCCTTGCTACAGAGAGCTCGAAAATTGAAATCAATTTTATTATTTAACTGCGTATATATACGAGAATGGAATTCAAGACAAAAATAACGTTTCTAATTTTATTGTTGTGTTTTGTGTCCATATTTGCTAAGTTTGCGGATGATGAAAATTTCCAAGACAGTGAGTTAGAAGGCCGCCATTTTGAGAAACGTGATTTGGACTCGCAGAATGATGATGACGACTACGCTGTGAGGTACGAAAATGCTTTTGAAGGACCTCACAGGATTCGAGTTATGCCTGGTTTTCTTCATTAATATCCTTTAATGTATATTGGGATACGTGCAATTGTTTAAAATGTATAAGTAATAAGTCAGTCATGAAATTGTATAACAGTGACATTTCAGTTTTTTTTATTCTGCATTTGGATTTTTTTTACTGCATATCACTGTGTCATCTAAATATATATAATTTTAAATAAATTAATTTTGGTAAATATGTAACATTGTGAATTAAATAAAAAATAAAAAATGGAATATTTTTTTAATACCAAGGATTCTATGATATTTGTCTTTTATGATCCGTTTATTTCTGTTATATCCATTTATCCGTTTAAAGTAAATCATTTGAAGCATGAAACAAATAAATAATGAAAACAAAATTAAAAATTGATATTTTATTCATAAACTTTAAAATCTCATACATTGATAAAACTAAGTACATAACAAAATACAATAATATGTTCATCAATAATAGGTGAATGAATGAGTTAATAAAAGTAAAAGTACAAAACATAGCAATATTGTTGCAATCCATAGTAAATTAAACGAACACAGAAAAATATTTGCTTGATTTATTTTATAGAAAGTCTATTATCAATCTCAAAAGAAAAATTATGTTATTAAAAGCAACAATATTACAATGTGATACAACATTTTTTGATATTATTTTAAAATCGTTTGAAATGTCATTTTCATCAATTGTTTTAACTATTAGAGGTAGATTATGGATTATCCGATTGTTTACAGAGAATTACTTTTGTACAAAGTCTATCGTATCAAATTCTTTGTATATTTTTGTGTTGTATTTGGTGTACAATAAGAAATTTTAAAAAGTCCTAATATCCATAGGTATATGTACTTCATATAAGAGTTCTGATAAATAAAACTGATATAGGAATAAGTCGCTAGCGGGAATGTCCAGTGCGAAATATTTATGGAAAATTTGCAACCTTTAAGAAATATATACGAGGTGTGTTCAAAAAGTATCGCGAATTTTGTGTATTTTCAAAAACTATTTATTTATTCGTGAATATTTATTTTGTCCCCTTCAAAGTAGTCCCCCAGGGATATTATACACTTGTGCCAACGTTTTTTCCAATCTTCGAAGCACTTCAAAAAATCATTTTTTTGTATCTTGTTCAGCTCCTCCTTCGATGCCGTCTTTATCTCGTCAGTCGTGGCGTAGCGTCGTCCTTTCATGGGCCTTTTCGATTTCGGGAACAAGAAAAAGTCACAGGGGGCCAGATCTGGGGAATAAGGTGGCTGCGGTATCATTAGTGTGTTGTTTTTGGCCAAGAAGTCGCGTACAAGCAGCGATGTGTGAGCAGGGGCGTTATCGTGGTCCATTTTTTTGAATAAGTAAAAATCGAAGACGAACCAAAACACGTGCAAGCAAAACAGCTGTCAACAATTAACTGAAAATTCAAATAGGCCAAACTTGTCAGCATAAGTGAGGGACAAATGTACCAACATAACGCTACAAAAAAAACAAAATTCGAATATACGTAACCCGAGAAAATTCAAAATTCGCGATACTTTTTGCACACACCTCGTAGATTACTAGCTTTGCCCGCGTAGAAATATCGAAATTTGTCCCGAATTAAAATTTTGAACATAAAAGTAGTTGTTGCGAGTTAACCATGAGAGATAGAGACATGTTGTCGCTGACTTTTTTGTAGTATTTTTGTAGATCTACAATTCTCTAGTACATTACTTTAGCGTATCTCTGATGGTTTACGCGGAGCACGCGAGTAAAACTTCCAGCAGGCGAGTTTTTTTTTTAATATAATGTATATAAAACTGTTAATGATGTTATAATCTTATATATAGATAGATCTTTCTTGTTTTTAGTTCGCGATCTACCCATCTCTACAGTCCAGATGAATTTATAAGTACATACACCTAAATGATATTCGGACATTTATATCAGAACATTAGAACATTAGTTTATTTAGAGATTTCAGAAGACAAAATAGAAAATCCTTTTCTATTACTAATTACATAAAGCACCTATGATTCAGCAATCTTACGAAAAAACTTAAAACAAAAGAAAGAAGACATTTTATTTTCAATGCTTAAATAGCTAATAGCTTTATAAAAGTACAACCAAAATATTCTTATCGCTAACAATGTATAATGGCTCCTCTTTATCGCCGATCATAATTAATTATTCGTGATTGCGATCGTGTGGTGTACTTGTCTGTACTCTCCAATCATTCTCTATGATCGTGTAAGATCGCCTACAGCCCAGGAATTGTCGATTTTTCGGACGTGCATCAAAGGGAATCGCTGGGTGATACATATGATCGTATTTATCCTGTGATGTTACGGATAGGGTTGCCACCTTTTTTTGAAGAAAAATAGTATTTTTCTTTTTAAATCAAAAAAATATAATACTTTTTGGAAATTCAGGAAAAAAATAGTACACATCTATTTTCAATCATTATTTATTTTTCCATGATTATTTACTTTTCGCTGGACAACGACAAAGGAGTTACAGTTACTAACTAACCAAACCCGTAAATACATGAATGAGATTCATTCAAACATTCCCTATGCAGTGCTGCGGGTGCGTTCCATTCACAGTTGATTAAAAAAAAGCGCGACAATTGAATAAGCGATAAAAATATAGTATTTTTCGTCCTATATTGTTTTTCTATAATAGATGGTACAATTGACTAAAATATAGGACGATACTATATAATATAGTACGGGTGGCAACCCTAGTTACGGACGATTGTGCGTACACTTGCACGATGATCGTGCCGATTATAGACGATCACACGATTAATGATCATTATAATCATCGCCGATAGTGAAGAGCGGGCATTATATATTACAACTGTACCACAATGACACATTAGGCAATTTTTTTTTTCATAACATTCTTCGTTTCAGTTATATTAGCATATAAGCTATAACCGTGACTTCGTGTCAACTTAAATGTTAAAATATCCTCCATTATGTACTCTTTTCTTATCCCGACAGACGTTTTTTATTTATTTATGTTAACCCGATTCAATTACATCAAATTTCATTAATATTGCTCCTGCCAGGAAAACTTATGACTTTAGCATTTATAATATTAGGTATGAATTTAGTTTATGCTTAGTTAAGCCATATTTTGTAGTTGTATAACTTTTAAATCGCCAAAGGCAATTAATGTAAGTAAATCCCAATTCCGATTAATTTCAAATTCAAATTCAATATATCCTTTATTCAAATAAACTTGTAAACAATTGCTTTTGAATCGTCAACTCTACTGCTGGTTCGGAAAGCTGTTCCTACCGAGAAGAGCCAGCAAGAAACTCGGCGATTATTATTATAATGTTAAAGATAACTAACGGAATATACGGTTTTTTTAGTCGGAGAAAGTATTTTTATTTAATGGAAACCTGAGAGGGTAATAAATTATATTAATTTATTAAATTGCAACACTGAAATCGGGTAAACAATATAGATATCGACACGAATAATCAATTTTTTCAGCCCAATATAAAATATTTATCTTATTAATAAAATATTACGAAGATATATATGTTTTATTTTTATATATACTTATATTATATTACACCTACACAAAATTTTGATATATTTCTCTTGTCTAAACAAAGATTTGCTCGTGTTAAACATTTGCAATATAATATCTAACTTACCTAGCGTTTTTGGCACACTAAGAATTCACTGGATCTTTGGGTATTAGTCTTAAAAAAATAAATCAATAAAGTGCGATTATGAAGTTAATGTTAGTTATATATAGCTGGCAGGTCAATTTGCAATGTTCGTCGGAATTTAAAACAATTGTTCCAAATAATTGTTTTAAGTTCCGACGAACGTAAGTTGCATGTGTGATAAGCAAGAGACATGTATTTGTTTTTCAATTAATAGGACATAACTGCAATAATTAGATAATACGATTATTCATAATCGTGGCCAAGAGAGATACAAATTTGACAAAATATCGTTCCGAAATCAGATGTTTTGAACATAAAAAATATACCGAATATCAATAATATTAATTACAAAATCTTGGACATCATTTTCTCGCTAAATATAACCGATTTCATATGGGATATTTTAAAAGTTATTTCGATGCATTGCCTATATTAATTCGCTAACATGATGGATCTTTTACAAGAAACATGTTATGCTGGGAACATTTGCGTACCGTATAATTTTTCTTGTATTACTTTTTGTAATTAAATTTACTGTATTAAGATTTGCATTTATATCAACTTACACAAACATTTGCATTTTTATCGCAACCACAACAAAACGGATGTGCTTGAAACTATACTAGTATTAAAGACTCGCTGCCCGCGACATAATAGATGTGGAAACAGGACGCCCTCTGTTGCACTCTCTGTCGCACATACAGCCTTTACAGAAGGTATAATGACGCACCACTGAAGTGTCGATATTTTTTATATGAAAAAAGAAACAATATTTAACTGGCTCCACAAATCTTGGCAGTAAATTTCACGAGCTTAGTTTAAATTAATTTAATTTTTGACGTCTGAGAATCGAAAAGGACATCGTGTGACGTGAATAAGTTTGATAAGTGACGTGCCGCTTTTGATAACACGGGCAGCGAGTGTTTAACTTAAACATAGCTGGTCTTACCTTATTAAAGTGGCTATAACTGGTCATATAACATATGTTAAGAGGAATTTAATTACATTAAGCGCGCTTCAAACTATTTGACCTAAAATAATATTGTTAGTTAACACACGATTAACACATTATAAACTTATCAGTAATTACACATTTGTATCGAATATACATATAGATTTTATAAGTCACTTTAATGCCATTTGGAGTACAATAAAATATAATTAAAACTTAATATAATATATTTTGTTTCATTCGATATATACATTTTAAATTTAAACTTTAGAGACTTAATTAAGGGTAATTATAAAATCTAAACAAAACATAGAACATAATTAAACGAAGTTTTCTTTCCCCATATTCCTAAAAAATCGTAAATTATGTACTAATAGTTTATTGAAAAAACAATTTTGAATCGAATTTAGAGTCCTTTTTTTAATTGCGGCAATTTAAAATAAGTTTCAGGCAACACTTGTCAATACTGGCATTAACGAATATCGTAAAATATAGAAAATATCAATATAACATTCTATTTCTAAAACTAAAAAAAATAACTATACTTTGGAAATACATTTTTGGCAAAATATTCCTTCCTTGCCTTTGTTTGACCTGTTTTTGAACTGATAAATAGTCTAAATCTTTGAGAATCTAGTCAATAATTAAGAAAAATTTATCTAAAAGCAAGGACGAGCTTGCTGTTATTTGTTATGCTGATCGCACGGATATATGTTGCCTTTGGAGTATCAGTAGTTGCTGATTTCTGTAACTTTGTTATACAATTTCTAATCTATTTCCAACGTTCAACCACTTTTTGCTTTAAGAATAAGATGTTTATTAATTTAAATTCCTTATGTAGCAACTAAACGTATCTCGAGGAAGCCCGTTATTTGGATTAGTACCTAGTCCGTGTACCTAGTCGCTTAACTGTTCCCGCCTAGCGGATGTTTAATTTGGAGTCTGTTTAGACTAAGTTTTGGTTAAGCTTCATCACTGTTGTGAAGTTTTATTTTTTAAAATTTTTAAATTTATTTTTACTGTTTAATAAGTATGTAGTTTTGTTGTTTTAGTCATTTCGTAGTATATTTAGTTCTAAATTATTTCTTTTATTTGCGGGCAACCAACCGAACCCCCTAATATTGTCACCTACCTTGAATCGTGTTTTGCTATTGGTCCTTCATGTGATAACTACTATAAAAATATTGTTATCTTAAAAGGTTCAAATATAAAGTAATAACAACGAAAGGAAATAAAATGGGAGCTACTCTGTTGTAGATGAGTTGAGAAATCTATTAATAATTCAAACTACATGTCAAACAACGGGCAAAACGAAGCTGGCAACATTAAATAGTACAATAATATATAAAAAATATTAGAAATGAGGAATTACAATGACGAGTATTTACGCTTACAAAAAAACGGTTACAAAAAAATTGTGAAAATAGTTTTATAAGTACCTTTTTGCATAAGGTATTTAGAAAAAATCTTTTCTGAATTTAAAGGAAGTTAAATGAAATCAAGTTATAAAATTCCTAGGTAATTCGAATCTCAGCTGTACTGGGTTGTAGAAAACATAGAAATATTGTTATTAAATTAAAGAAAAAAAAAACTAAATTAATACTTAAAGAACTTAAAATAAACTTTTTTGTGTTTGAAAACACATTTTTATTCCCCGACGTATAACGAGGGTTATTATAGTCTTACATTTGTGTTTTTTTAATGTGTGTGTGTGTGCACGTATGTGTGCGCGCGTGTATGTGCGTGTTATGTAACATAGCTTCCAAACTGATGAACCGATTTTTGTGTGTGTTTTTTTTTAAATCAAAATCCTAGCTGATTTGGCGAATAAAATTTTCTCTGAGGTATTTAGCTATGATAAACTAGTGACATGATCTCAGACACTATTAAGCTAAGCTGATATTTCCAAAACGATATTTTTTAGCATTTAATAGCAGTAGACCACTTTTTGAGTCGGGGATTATCTTATACTAAAATAATACGAAAATAGATGCCAAAACCAATAAGGCTTTTAGATTTAAAAAAAAAAAAAAAAAAAATTGTACTTCTAAGAAACAAAAATTAAAAAAAAAATAAAAGAAACACAAAGAAAAATGAAATAGGCAAGTGCTTATTTCTATTTTCTCATTGAAAGTTAATGAGTAAGAAATATGACCATTTCCTTGGTCTCGATTGACAAAGTTTGTTGGCGGATTTCCAGGGTGTCCGTATCTGATGAGTAGGAATCAGTATTCGCGGCGACAGTAATAGCCCAGCGAACGACACTTCTGGCAAAGATGCTGTGGATGTATCTTAGACTGATCGCTTACGTCTAAGCCGTCGGGTTTCTCGAGAGGTCTCTGAAAGCCGAAAACGTAAATTAAATAAAGAGTACCTGGATGACTGGGCCTTGCTCGGTTTAAAAGATGCAATTAAAAGAATAAAACATGCATTGCAAAAAGAAAAAAGCGCCGGGTAACATGTGGGAATTGATCTCAGCTTTTTTAGTACCTTTCTAGTCCACCCGTTACCATTAGGCTATCACATCTTTACAAATGACAGCTATAAATATCATATGCATTTTATTCAACATTTTAGCATTTTTTTCAGTGCTCGAAAACAGGGATAATACAATATTATTTTTAAATGAAACGTAGTTAGACCGTTTATAGAATTAGGCGTTACTTTGCGAAGATCCATAATACAAAAGTAATAATAAAATTATTTGGCTCTAATCCGCAATGAAGTTCATGAGAATTTCATCGCGGATTATAGCGAGATCGATTGTTCCCACCCAGAAACCCCTACATGCTGAATTTGATGAAAATCAATCTACTATATAAAAATAAGTCGGGTTTTCCTTCCTGACGATATAACTCCAGAACGCACGAACCGATTTCCACGGTTTTGCATTTGTTGGAAAGGTCTCGGGCTCCGTGAGGTTTATAGCAACGAAAATCTAGGAAAAATTTCAATAGAAAAGCGGGAAAATAGGGAAAATCATTTTTTAAATACAGCGCCATATCAAAACTACTGGATCAATTTTAATCATTTTTTTACACTGACTGACATGGGATACATATTTTATACCCGTGCGAAGCAGGGGCAGGCCGCTAGTCATCATATATAATATATACATGATTAACTCATTTAAATATTAAAGATACAATTCCCTTAGTTCGTTCAAGAATTGGATAAAGGCAAAGTACATTATTGAGGAAGCAACTATTAACAATATAAATAATAGGTCACCTGTTTGTGTGGGAACACGTTGATCCTACACTTGATGCACTCCTGGCCGTTATTCGCCCAGGAGTTGCCGCTCATCCATTTACGCTTGCATTTAGGGCACTTGTATTCGCCGAAGCACCGCTTCTTGCCTTGGTACGGCGTCAAACCCTCGCCTTTCGGTCGGGCCTGGAATATATCGCATATTTTTTTGAAAGATTTTGCCTTACAGGTCCTACAAAGACCTAACGAGTCGCGATGTACATCCAATATCCTCAACATTCTACCTGCAGTTTGATTTTTTTTGGGAAGACAGGAGGTTTTTCAATCAAGGACTATCACTCTCGCGGTCGGCACAACATGTTTTTCGCACCCATTCTCTCCTAGCATTCGTCAACTCTGGCGCTACTCTTCGCTATGCATTTCATACTTCCAACAATCCTATCATCTCTTTTTATCATATAATCTATAAATCACAGTTATGTAATTAATTTAATATTAAAATGTCTGATTGTTGACTATATTTAGCTATTTTACAATGAACTTCTCTCACACGCTTGACATTTGTAGAGCGTCTCAGCGTCCTGGCTGACTTACTGGCTACAGTTTGGTGACCTTATCAGGGAAACTTAAGGTTTTGTCTGTGTAATTAATAACGAAGATATCAAGACGAATAACTACCGGAAACATATTATGAAGGATGGCACGCTTGTGTTTGTAGAGCGTGTCACCGTCCTGGGGAATCACTCAGGCATATTGTTTCCGGTTGTTCTTCTCTTGCTAATGGTGAGTATTTGCACAGACATAACCAAGTAGCCAAAATCATCCATCAGCAACTTGCTCTTAAATATAGCCTTGTGAGTACCGAAGTGCCTTATTACAGGTACAGTCCAACTCCAGTTTTGGACTATCACTCAGTTTAATTATTGCTGGTTGTTCTTTTGCTAATGGTGTGTATTTGAACAGACATAACCAAGTATCCAGAATTATCCATCAGCTACTTGCTCTTAAATATATCCTTGTAAATTCCAAAGTACCGTATTAAAATATAGTCCAGCACCAGTTCTAAAAAAAGGATCGTGCTTTGCTCTACTGGGACCGATACATAAAACAATTATAGGTTTATTGTTGCCAATAAACCTGATATAGTTTTGGTGGATTGGTTAGCGCTACGGGCAATTATTGTTGATATCATTATCCCATGATGATAATCTCATAAAAAGCTGAATAGGAAAAATATAATAAATATATAGACCTAGCTCATAAGATAACCGCCATTGGAAATATTTACTCGAAAATAATTTTTCGTATTTGGAGCGGCGCGGGGGTCCTGGAAGGATGCGGGATGAGATATAATGATGGAAAAGTGGACTGTATTAAAGGGGAAGGTTCATTGCGGTAACGGGAAAAATGGCGGCGGAGAAGAACTATATTTAGGAGCGGAATGAAAGGAGGCACGCTTACCTTATGTGATAACTGTCCCGGATGCAGGATAATCGGCAGGCAGGCACTCCACAACACTTTCACTAAATTTGCACTAATTTAAAAAGGTGTGTTAATTAATGCGCGAGCGCAACGTGTTCGTCTCGAACGTTTTAGCTTACGAGTGCCGCCCTCTCTCGGCGGTCCGCGTGCGGTGGTAAGTAAGCGTGCGAGGAGGACGGGATTATGCGTATGATAGGGAAAGAGGTGTATGGCGGTAACATTTCCCCCGGCCTTAAAGGGTCGCCTTTAAAGAAAATAAGTATAATATATAGCGTATATAACATATATAGCGGAGCGGTAATATTAAATGGGATTAAATATAAATTATGCTAATAAGTAATACTAACCTACTGCTAATAAATATACATAAAGTTAGTACTATTGGGATGGTAAAGGGCATAAGCGAATCGTGGGTCGTACGTAGCTACCCTTAGACGTTCTCACTGTGGCTACGCGGACAGTACCATCCTTCGATGGATGTATCTTTTCGATTACCCCTAAGGGCCATGAAAATGGAGGAATATTATCCATCACTATAACTACCACAGTCCTTACTTTAATAGGAGCGACAGGAGTATTCCACTTCGCTCTCGACTGAAGTTTATGCAAATATTCCATTCGCCAACGTTGCCAAAATGACTGAACTAATTTAACCAATAATATGTGTCGTTGGTTGATAGATGTGGAATGGACATCTGGCGCGGGTATCGATGCTAAGGGGACTGTGTTTAAAAAGTGAGCCGGAGTGAGCGCGGTCGGCTCACTGGGATCAGAACTCAATGCGGTGAGCGGGCGCGAATTAATCAGGGCTTCTATCTGTGCTAAAACAGTTAAAAGTTCTTCATAAGACAGTATTTGTTGCCCAATGACTCTAAACAGGTGTGTCTTAACCACCTTCACCATACTCTCCATGCATCCTGCAAAATGCGGGGATGCAGGGGGAATATTTTTCCAATCTATGCGGTTTTCGGTAAGCTCGTGCTCCATATGCGGACGATATTTATCAAGAAACTTGTACAAGTCTCGTAAATAGGAACGAGCTCCCATAAAATTAGTACCTCGATCAGAATAAATGCATTGTACCGGACCGCGGCGCGAAAGAAAACGCTTTAAAGCATTCATAAAGCATGCGGTGGATAGATCAGTAGCGACCTCTATATGCGTAGCTCTGGTTGTCAAACAAGTAAAAACACACAACCATGTCTTACGGCTCTTAACACCCCTACCACGATAGGGAGTGCATTGTAACGGCCCCATATAGTCAACGCCTGTGTGAGTAAAGGCTTTATCGACCTGGTTTATGCGTTGGCTGGGTAAATCAGCCATGAGCGGGAATGATGGTCTCGGTTTATATTTAAAACAAATATTACATCTAAAAATACGTTGACGTATTATGCGTCGCGCGGAAAGAATCCAGTAGCGTTGCCTCAAAATGGACATTAACAATTCCGGACCGGCGTGTAGGTTTCGCGTGTGGTAATAGTCTACCAACAAATCAACAATATGATCGTGTCGCGGCAATACTATCGGATGCTTATAATTGTAGGTTTCAGCGGAATGGATAAGACGGCCTCCAACACGAATAAGACCATCGTCGTCTACAAATGGTTTAAGTTTTATTAAAGCGGGCGAGCATCCTTTATTATGTTTTAAATCAATAACGTCGCGAGAAAAATAAACATTCTGCAATACGCGGAGTAATTTAATTTCTGCAAAGTCGATGTCTGACTGAGAGATTATATCTGCACGAGGCAAGATTTTTAAACAGCGGTAAATGTACACTATGATACGAAGCAACCTTCTGTAAGATGATATACGTAAAGCGAGTTGATAGATGATCGACTCGTTAACGTCTGTAGTAGCGGAGTATGCGAGCGATTTCTCTTCTGGAACCTCTTCTACAGAACAATTAAATTCTGTGAGAGGCCATTCTGAAGGGTCAAGCGATACCCAGGTTGGTCCGTAGAACCAAAGGGCGTGGTCTATTTGTTTATCAGGAGTCAATCCTCTCGATAAACAATCAGCGGGGTTTTCTACACCTGCCACGTGGTAAAAATGTTTAGCAGGTAAGTTGTCAGTCAGCGTGACAACTCGATTGGCGACAAACGTCTGCCAGCGGTGAGGGGGAGAATTGATCCAAGAAAGAACAACCTTGGAATCAGTGAACGCGAAAATATTATTTATTTTATACAAAGGGTCGAGAGCGTTGTGAACCTTGCGCAATAGCTTTGAGAGAAGTACTGCTGCAAGTAATTCGAGCCGAGCAATGGACACAGGTTTAGAAGGCGAGACCTTGGACTTCGCACAAACTATGTGCACGAGGTTACCTGAGCGGTTTTTAACATGCACATAAACTACTCCGCCGTAAGCGCGTTCGCTGGCATCAGCGAAACCTAAAAGGCTTACAGCAGAACCTTCTACAATACCTATGTGGCGCGGTATGCGAACCTCATGAAGGCTGGATAGCTGAGAATAAAATTGCTCCCAAGCGCTGACAATGTGACGCGGAGGAGTGTCATCCCAGTCGCATTTCATCAGCCAGAGCTCTTTGATTAAGAGCTTGGCGAACAATACGGTGGGAGCCACGAAACCCATGATATCCCAAAGGCGGGCTACCGTAGATAATATTGTGCGCTTGGTACACTTGTCGCTCCGGCATACCACCTCAAAGCGAAAGCAGTCATTATCTTTGTCCCAGCGTAAACCTAAAACCTTATGAGGCACTGATTTATCAAATTCTACGCTAGGGGACGCTCGGTGCGAAGCGGGAATATTTTTTAAAACGGACTGTTTATTACTAGCCCACTTAACAAGATCAAACTGACCCATCTTGAATAACGAAATTAATTCATTACTAGCGGCTATAGCGGCGGTTTCAGACATCACTGAAAAGTTAATGTCATCCATGTATAAGGAAGATGAAGCAGCGGAAATATTTTTAAATTTATGTCCTTCATCTTCTATCAGCTGCTGTACAACGCGGAGAGCATGAAATGGACTCGACTTTAATCCGAAGCAAACTCGATTAAACTCGTAAACTTCTAAGGGATCTTGCGGACTAAACCTATATAAAATTCTTTGAAACCGTCGGTCGTTAGAATTCATGCCTATTTGCAAAAACTGTTGCTTACAATCAGCTGAAAGTGCGATAGCGAAAAGGCGAAATTTTAAAATTATACAAAATAAATCACCCTGTAAATTAGGGCCGGAGTGAAGCAAATCGTTGAGAGACGGGCTTCCACTGCTGGCATCTAACACGACTCGAAGCTTCGTGGAAGTTTTATCCTCGCGGATCACCCCGTGATGCGGTATATAATAGGCGAGGCTAGAAGTATCGTCTTTAGGTGCGGACACTAGAGATAAGTAACCCTTATCGACGTACTCTCTAATAACACTATCGTATGCCTTGCGCATCTTCAATGACGCTTCTAATTTCCTCTCAAGGCACAAAAATCGCCTATGAGCTGCGGAGTATGATTCCCCAATCGAATAAAGATCACCACGGAACGGCAGCGACACTGTGTACCTGCCATTGCTGACGTCACGCTCCGTAGTAGCTCGGAAATGTTCCTCACATTCGACGTCATCTTGACTACGAACGGGATGGGAATCAACCTCTTCAAGTTCCCAGAAGCGCTTTAGAAGAGCGTCCATGGGATCGGATACGATGGCACAACATGAAGTTGTATTATTAATAGTAAAGCGGCGCGGTTGTAACACAGGGACCGTCCCCATAATAATATATCCTAAAGTAGTTTCTATAGCGGTCGGCGAATTTAATTTGTTGCAAGAAACTCTTCCCGGTAGCAACAAATGCGAGAATAACGAAGCACCGATCAGCATTTGAATCGGGCCCGGCGTTGTAAAATTATTATCAGCGAGCGGGAGCCGCTGCAAGTATCCAAGCGCGGCCGCGTCTATAGGTGCGGTTGGTAAGTCGTCGGCAATGCGATCGACTATAAGCGCGGAGATATCATAATGAATAGCGGAATTATGACGCGAGTATAACCTTAAATCTACTGAACCCTTAACGGATTTTTCAGCTCCTCCTATACCCCTAATAATAAGGTGCGAATTATCTTTACTCAAACCCAAGCGATGGTATAAATCGTTTGTTATGAAATGCGATTGTGAGCCGCTATCTATAAGACATCGAACATGGAGCGGAATGTTATCTCGATCGTAAATTAAAACCTGCGCAGTCGCAAGTAATGTACATTGCGGGCTCGAGTCGCATGAATCGTAAGACGCAAAGGTATGCGGAGCGGCAATGAACGTCGAACAACTTGTAGAAACCGGCGGGCTGACGGCGGTCGCATCGTGCGAGACTGGCGGCGGACTATGATTCATACGCGCGATAACCGACTGCGAAGCAAAGGGTTCGATGCTCGGTTCAACCCTTTGCTTATTGAAATGCAAAAGCGTATGATGTTTACCATTACAAGAGCGACATTTACTATTCGATTTACAATGCATCGATTTATGTTTAATACTTAAGCAATTTATACAGGTATTTTTATCCTTAACAATTTTAAATCGTTCACTGGGAGTGAGCTTATCGAAGGCCGGACATTTGAAAAGATGTTCGTGCACTATATTCGAACATAAGCATCTATTATTATCCGAAACAGTTAAATATGATTGCGGGTTAGGGATATAATTATTAATTTTACGCGATTTTATTGGCGGATTCAAACAATTATTATTTTGAGTCTGAAAACTTATTTTATACTGCATTTTAATAAAATCAATTAGACTTTGTAGTGTAGGAATCGTATTCTTATTACCGTAAGACTCCATTTCGAAAGCGCGAATAGTCTCTTTATCTAATTTTTTAAGCGCGATATGAAACAATATGTAGTCACCTAAGTTGTCTAAACCTAGGTTTAGAAGCGCGTTAGTTGCGGTAGATATTTTATCCATAAATGATTCAAAATTAGCGAGCGATGCGGAACTAAATGATTTAGTATCAAGAATCTGATCGATATACATAGAAGCAAGAGTGCGCGTGTCCTGGTATCTATCGATCAACGACTGTAAAATGGCATTATAATTTTTTCCACTCGGCGTTATACCGGAGAATACACTTTGAGCCTTACTAGACAATTTTCCTACTAAATAATATAATTTTTCATCATCTGTCAATGACGGATTATCATGGACAGTGGCCTTGAAACTGGCATAAAATAATGGCCAAGTGCGTATATCACCAGAAAACGTCATAAGTTCAATTGGCGGCAAAGAAGGTCGAGAGCGAGGTGGCGGTGGAGAACATTTAATGTCACTGTCTGATTGTTTAGGCGGTGATAATTTCGTTATGACCCTTTTTACAAAGCTATACAACTCCTCGAAAGAAGTCCAAGTCTGATAATCAAGTTGCGCTTTAGGATTAACGGTCAATAATACAGTATTGTACTTATCAACAAGGGATTTGAACTCTGAACGAATGTCATTTACGGTTTCGACAGCGACTAAAAAAGATTCTAAATTATTTTCGTTCAATTGTGCAATTTTCGCTTTATTAAAAATAACTTGCATGCGAGCGAAAAGTGCACTACGTCTCGCCTCTAAAACACGAAGTTTTATATCTAAAGATGACAGCGCAGTCTCTTCATCGCTATATGAAGCCATTTTTTATATTCAATATTTCTAAAAATAACTCGTAAACAATACGCGTATAAAGCGACAACACGTACGAACGAAATTATTAGAAATAAGTGGGTAAGCGGACAGCGTTTTACGTATGAATTAGCGAGGCGCGTTAAAAAATAAAATATTGCGGGTGAAACTAAAACGTTCACTTCGGACGAAAATATAATATTCCCTTGAATAGTTCTTCAAATAATGTATGCGGATGAATATTAATATAAAATTTAAGTATGAACTTATATGAATTACCTATGTAGGGGTGCGGTTATATATAAATATTAATTCTACTTAGATAATACATATAATATAGCGGATATGCGGATATAATATACGATATTTCTATAAGAACCTAAATAGATATTGCGGTTATATAAATTAAATGACCTATTTAGGCGACCTATAGGTGCGGGGAAAGAAAAGTAGTATAAAGAAAAAAGGGGGTCCGACTCGAATAGGACCACTAAATGGAGCGGCGCGGGGGTCCTGGAAGGATGCGGGATGAGATATAATGATGGAAAAGTGGACTGTATTAAAGGGGAAGGTTCATTGCGGTAACGGGAAAAATGGCGGCGGAGAAGAACTATATTTAGGAGCGGAATGAAAGGAGGCACGCTTACCTTATGTGATAACTGTCCCGGATGCAGGATAATCGGCAGGCAGGCACTCCACAACACTTTCACTAAATTTGCACTAATTTAAAAAGGTGTGTTAATTAATGCGCGAGCGCAACGTGTTCGTCTCGAACGTTTTAGCTTACGAGTGCCGCCCTCTCTCGGCGGTCCGCGTGCGGTGGTAAGTAAGCGTGCGAGGAGGACGGGATTATGCGTATGATAGGGAAAGAGGTGTATGGCGGTAACAGTATTGTTGTTTCGGTTAACGGTTTTATTGCGAATAGCGTAGAACAATATCTCAAGAGGCTTTTGCTTAGTTGTAGGATCAAGCTTAGGATATAAAGGCGGTATGTTGAGGAGGTTCCAGTATAGTACAAATATCCCATCAAATTTACACTCTTTCTTTACATAGTTCTGGCTATATGGCTTGAACTTGACCCATACCCTGTAATAATAAGGAATTGAGACGCAAATTTTTTCTTCCGCCAAAATGTTTTCAATTATCACTTAAATCAACACCGTCGCTGTAATGTGGCTATTTCCGGCGAAAGACTCTCTGGCGGTGCGCCAGACGGTTTGGAAAAAATATATTTCCCTATAAAAGAAATGTCTGAATCTTCTGACTCCATATGTCGTGACCATGGTAGCCGTTGGTCGTTATTTAAAAAATTACGATTAAATTAGTGGTATATTTTAAAAATAATAATTAATAATAATTATAGATTAATATGGTAAACTACAAATTTTTTTTTACAAAATAGTTAAAATAATTTAATACAACTCACAATAGAATAGAATAGAAATACTCTTTATTGCACACAAATACATAAAAGAAAAAGAAAAATATCAATTTTTGTTAGTTATATAAAACAAGATAAGTTAATTAAACAAAAAAAAACAATAAATTGCACAAATGGCAGCTTTAAATTTTCTTTAAGTATAAAATAATATTTAAAAATATATATAACATTATACACCTTGTGTAGTAGGATAAGCGCTTATTAAAATAAGGTTTTTTATAAGCGTATTGTAATCACAACTTACAAAAAATAAAGATAAGTATTTTTTATATATTATTCACAGCGTCGAAAGTATAGGTTGCAATTTTTATCAATAATGTGTACAAGATAAAGTTAAATTCTATAATATTTAATCTATATATCCCACTTTGATTTATGGATCTTGACTGTAAATTATAACCCACTTCGTGACACACAAAGAACCTCTTATTTTGGTGTAGATAACACAGCACTTGGACTCCATCTTTGAAGGGAGCATTGTTTGGATGGCCTATTTCGTTCACAACATTATTATTAAAATCAAACAGGAGGTTTGAATATTGCAAATACATAATTCATAATATCATTCATTTATTTACAAATTCAATTACATTGTGCTGTGGTAGCCCAGCGGTAACACCGTGCGACTCTTTCGAGGAGGTCACGAGTTCTAACCCGGGCAGACCAATGAGTTTTTTTGTTAAAACTTATGTCTAATTGATAATTTCAATTTATCACACGCTTTTCGGCGAAGGAAAACATCATGAGGAAACCTGCATATCTCTAGATAATTCTGGAGATATGTGTAACCTACCAATCCGTACTGGAGCAGCGTGGTAGGTCTTAGCACTAGGTCTAGAGAAGAGGCCTATTCTCAGCAGTGGGACATTAACAGGCCGCTACTTACTTTTTTAAATTACATTTTTAAATATTTTCTAAAACAAAAAAAATTTAAAAATATAAAAATTTGTCATTCACGGAGAGCGGAGATGGGACCCAAGCTCCCGGCGCTTAGGATTATAGAGTGAGGAAACTCCTCACAATGCGTGCCGTCTTAAGCCACATCCTTCTATATCCTTGATCCAACAACTAAGCGAGAGCCTCTTGAGATGTTGGTCGAGGCTCTTCGCTAGCATACCATGTACTGATATAACTATTTGAACAATTATTGTTGACTCAATGTTCCACATGGTAATCTCATCAGCTAGATCCAAATGTTAAGTTAATTTTCTTTTTCAGTTTTTAATCCATACTATTATCATCTGTTATAGTTTCACGGCTTATCCGTTGATGATAAAATGAATAGATTTGAAAATTTTATTAGATTTGAAGCGTTTTCTACTGCCCTTCAGCTTCATACAAGACTGCAGTTTAATAATGTAAAATTGAAAATATTTAAAATATTGTTCGCCGTGTTTCTGGCTGGTTCTTCTCGGTAAGAGCATTATTTAGACCCAGAAGTAGCTTCATTAATTATATAGACCCTTGGCAAAAAAATCTATATTCAATACAACTGCTTCATGCTATGCGATACAAAATATTACATAATGCAGACCTTCGCCGGTTCTTTTTGCCTAAGGCGTATGAGCCTTTTCTACTGCCCTTTCCCTCTGCATTTCACCGATTGCGTGAAGAAAATTATCTGAGATTGTACACATCACGATTGTGTAAATTATTGTTATTATAAGTTTATTTATTACAGTGTGGTATCCGGCTGAATAGAATATCACCCTCTTTTCTTACCGAGGTGTCGTAAAAGGCGACTAAGGTAAGACGACCCGCCGTGTGGTATCCTGCTGAGTAGAATAGACCACAATCATGTCTTACCGAGGTGTCGTAAAAGGCGACTAAGGTAAGTCACCGTGTGGTATCCGGTTAAGTCGAATAGACCACCCTCTTTCTTATCGAGGTGTCGTTAAATACGACTAAGATAAGTTGACGTCAGGCAGGCGGCCGGTCGTAAAATACGTAGCCAAATCATGTGACAGCATGTTTATAACATGTTGTGCCGACCCCACTTAGGGATAAGGGCAGGAAGATGATAAGTTTATTAAGTTTATGCTCACCTGTGGACAATCCCCGATGTAGTGGCCTTTCTTGAAGCACAAATGGCACATGTAGGCCGGCGGTGGTGGTCGTGGAGGTCGTCGCAGCGATAGCGCTGCTAACTGCTCCGCCAGCGAGCTGGTGTCATCCGTCTGCTGGGAGCTGCCCGTGGCGGCCGTGGGCAGGGGACCCCATACTGACCCTGGCACCCACTGGAAATACACAAGGAGATTGTTTCTTTTAAAATCTTTATTATTAGGGATTTTTTCTCATGGAAAATGCCCCCCCATAGTAACTACAAACTAACCTTACTTTCTACGACTTATGCCTACTTTAATCACATTGTAAAGCAATTTCGCTTCTCCCGAATCTGGAGAAGCCAAAATGTTACAAGTGGCAAAATCCAATATTAATTCTAATTTAAATCTAAAATCACTCCGTCCTCGTTCCGCAAGGAGATTTGTTAATAAAACATTTACATAAACGAGAATAAATGAGGAGTGATGATAACCATGTGACCAAACGATTGTTAAGAATGTGGATGGATATGTGACTCACGAGAAGCCTAAAAAGAGATGATTGGATTGTGTGAAGTATGACATGCATACAAAAGGAGTAGCGGAGTTGACAAATGATAGGAAAAAATGGAAGAGAAAAACATGTGTCGACCACACTTAGAATGGGATAAGGGCAGAGTTGACCAATGATAGGAGGGAATAGAAGAGGAAAACATGTGCCGATCACAATTAGAATGGGATAAGGGCAGCGTTGACCAATGATAGGAGGGAATAGAAGAGGAAAACATGTGCCGATCACAATTAGAATGGGATAAGGGCAGAGTTGACCAATGATAGGAGGGAATAGAAGAGGAAAACATGTGCCGATCACAATTAGAATGGGATAAGGGCAGAGTTGACCAATGATAGGAGGGAATAGAAGAGGAAAACATGTGCCGATCACAATTAGAATGGGATAAGGGCAGAGTTGACCAATGATAGGAGGGAATAGAAGAGGAAAACATGTGCCGATCACAATTAGAATGGGATAAGGGCAGAGTTGACCAATGATAGGAGGGAATAGAAGAGGAAAACATGTGCCGATCACAATTAGAATGGGATAAGGGCAGAGTTGACCAATGATAGGAGGGAATAGAAGAGGAAAACATGTGCCGATCACAATTAGAATGGGATAAGGGCAGGAGTATGATAAACGAGTATAAATAAATTTTAGATAAAATTTATAGAATTAGGCATTACGGAGATCCATAATACAAAAGTGATAGTAAAATCATTTAGCTATAATCCGGTATAAAATAAACAGAAAACATGTATTATGCTTAATGTAGAGAGACTATCCATTTTCATACCCGATACATACCGGATTTGTAAAAACACATGCACAAACCACCACAATATACAAGCACTACACACGTTCACTATTACAAACTCAACAATTATTTCGCTCCGCAACCAAATTTTGTTATTGTTATTGTAAAGATCAAGAAAATAATAAGATGGCGGTTCTTACTTTCTATTTTTTAGTTTTATAATAAAATTGTATAAGACTATCTTGCTGTAACTATATGTAACTTTTACATTAGCCGCAGACGAAAACGAGTGTGTGATTCCAATCAGCATCTACAAGGGTCGATTAGACAAATAAAATCGCAGTTAATAAGATGCCAGCACTTCTATTGGCCACGCTAGGGTGTCCAATCATCTTGTCGGAAACTTGTTGAAACTTGAAACAATTGTACACAAAATTATTATCTACTAATATTTCAGTATATGAGAGCGAAAGTTGAGCGGAAGTTTGTTATTTTATCTTTACCATAGTTTTTGTTTTTATTTAGTTCACAAAACTGACATACAATTGAGGATTACAGTAATTGTTATGTTCTTGATGTGAACCTAGCATGCTTACAAGGTTAGGGATAAAATATAATTATAAAAATAGAAAGTTGCAAAATTCCAGTTTTGTTACAATTGTTTTTTAATTAATTTGACCTTATGCAGCAAAAATTTATGCGGTCATTAGTAGTTATTCCTAAAAAGTTAGAAATTATTATTACAAAGTTATCCGTATACATATCCGATACGTGTAGGTGCATTAAAAATAGGCGTTATAAAGTATATACATAGTAATAATATGTAGTATAGGCGAAATTTTTCTGTTTCACCTATATGCTAACATTCAAGCATCTAGGTTAGGTTAAGGTGGTTTTTTTACTCAGACACAAAGTGCTTACGAAACACGCTAATAAATAAAAACAGTTTTGATTGAATATTCTTATATTTCATATATATAGGTCAATATATATAAAATCTGTAGTTGCAGTAGCGTTAATACAGTACCATCGTTTCTAACAGGGAACCTCATACCTAAATTAAGTGTAGTTTACATGGTTTTTAGTTGATGATGAAGAAGGGTGATGGAACAATTAAAATTAGACCTAGACATTATATGTTAGATATTAAATCTTATTTTTTTCTCCCTTTTTGTGATTTCTATCTTGTCCTTTAATCTTGGGTTGCCTGGAAAAAATCGCTCTTTAGCGTTAAGGCCGCCCATCTTAATCATGTCTATAAAAATGTTTTATGTTCAAACTATTTTTCTTTTGTATATTAGGATTATGGTGTACAATACAGTATATTTATATTGTATTCTATTAATTCTAATTAATATATAAACAAACGGGTCTGACTGACTGTCTCAGTGAGTTAGTTCGTGACCACGGTGGATGCAACTCTGCCGAAACGTCGAACCTTATACAAAAGTAACTCGAGGTTATCGCAATGTGACCCGTTTGTTTATATATTAATTATTATGAATCGCGAAAGTTTAAAATTTACCTTTCTAATCTATTCATATTTTATGAAATTTAAAAAGGTAAAGTTTATGTCCCAAATTACCAGAGCTAATGGTGGTTGTAGGCGGGCGATGCGCGCGCGCATGTGTTTAACGAATTACGTACCAATTCGTTCCAATTCCGAGGCGCGTGCGTTGACGTTGTGAGTCACGAGAATATGGTTTTGGGACTTCGAATCATAGAGTTATCATAAATAGAGAGAGAGTAGTGGAGTCGTATGACGGGACCTTAACGGGAAGCTCCAGGCGTTTCGAACGTGGGGAGGTCCCCGAGGAGGTCGATGCATCAGGTCCCGATACCTCTGTGTGAACTTGACAGCCGATCTGCGGCAAATCTCCGTTTACAAATTTCCGAAATTTAGAAAGTTAGTTCTTCAAGGGCTGGCTCCTTTTTCCCCACAAAGAATCAACTTAGCAATTCATCGCGGAAACGCTGCCAGCATTTTTTGTGACCATTCCACGTGGGCATGACTTGTATAGACCTAGCGTATAAGTAGTTTAAAATAGATATGACTTGTACGTTTTTGCTGTAAATAAATGTTATTTTATTAAAAAAAAAAAGAAAAAGTTCTTCAACATTTTTAAATTGCTGTATCTTTTTTGGGTTTTGAGGAAAATGAAAAATGAAGGTGGTATAAACGAGTACAAACGATCCTGAGTCAGACAAGTTTAGAAAATTTTCGAGTTTCTTAAGTCGGTATCGGTTAAATTTTGAAAATGCTGTAACTTTTGATTTGAGGCATCACAGGAGGCACCCTTAGGACGACGTTTCCCAACACAAGAGGCATTCTGCGCTCTGCTTGTTTTCACATTTCATATCCACGACGACGCTCGATCGTCCTTCTGACTGACTGAATATAGAGCTAACTGAATATAGTCAGTTTCAAAAAAAATCCGCTCTACTCGTCATAAAACGCTGTTTAATTAAACCGCAGTTTTAGATCACAAGGTGTACTGAAAAACGTTCAACTTACGCGGTAATATCAAAATTCCTTCTCGCGTTACTTCCCAAGTTCAGGCTGTCGCTCGCCTTTGATATCAGACACAGTATCATTAAACATGTTATAACGTGTATCATTTTACTAACTTAATGACAGTCTGAAATGTAAGGAACAATACTAACATATTTTTCTCGTCTCAAAGAACATTTGGTTACAAGTGACGTAAGGTAACAGTACGTGACTATGGTATTTTTAGGGTTTATTTAGACAAGATTTGACTATCCCACTTTATCAGGAATGAAAACAAATAGTCGACTCTACATTTAGCATTTCCGCAGGGTCGTACTTCCGCCGTGTGGTATCCGACTGAGTAGAATAGACCATCATCTTTCTTACCGAGGTGTCTTAGAAGGCGATTAAGTTATGTTGACCCGCCGTGTGGTATCCGGCTGAGTAGAACCATCCTCTTTCTTACTGAGGTGTCGTAAAAGACGACAAAAGTATGTTGATGTAAGACAGGCGGCCGGTCGTAAAATACATAGCCGAACATGTTTATAAATGTTTTGCCGACCTCACTTAGAGTGGGATATAAGGGCTTTATAAAGTCATCCTGTGATAATGTAGTATTATAGTATGATATATTTTATATTTTCCATGGTTTTCTAAAAAAAAGTTTAAAATTCCTGTGTGTTTGTCAAGTTACATGTCAAAAAAAGGTTGTTAAAGTAGACAGATTAAAATATATTACATTAAATAATATTTATATTTATTTGTTTGAAAGTTATTAAAATTATTGATAGCAATCATGCCATAATAAAATGGAGCAATTAAAATCGATAATATTAAATGCTTTCAAAGAAATAAATAAGAATAATATTAAGGGTAATGTAATGTGTTGTAATCTGCCTTTTAAAAATAACTTTTTTGTTTTTTTTTATAATCACGTGTGAGGCAAAGTTGAGTTTATTGAAATCCCTGTAAATCCTATTGATGCATTATCGCCTAAAAGTAAAGTAGCGGCCTGTTACAATCCCACTGCTGGGCATAGGCCTCCTCTCTTCGTTCCTAGAGACAAGGGTTGGATTTGACCTACCACGCTGCTCCAATGCGGATTGGAAGGTTACACATATCCCCAGAATTCCCTAGAGAAATGCAAGTTTCCTCACGATGTTTTCCTTCATTCGTGCGATAAATTCAAGCGTGTGATAAATTGCAATTATCAATTAGACACATAAGTTTTAATAGAAAAACTCATTGGCGCCTGCCGGGGTTTGAACTCTTGATCCTCTCGAAAGAGCCTAACGGTCACGCCGCTGGGCTATCACAGCTTTCGCCTTTTACTGTAAGAAAAAGATGAAATACCATAAAAATCAGTACCAGCTGAGCGTATTCCCACACGTCGGTACAGTTGGCGGTACAGTAAAACCAATAGAAATGAGAGTACAGTCGGCCACGTGTTTCACATCGGGAAGTCGCTCGTAACTAGGGCTAATATAATTTAAATTTCATCCGGACAGATCCTGTTTTTATATTTAAACTAGCTGTGTCTGCGGCTTCGTTGAAATTAGTGTATTTAATTAAAATTTGGAACATAAAAGTAGTTATTGCAAGTTAACCATAAGAGATAGAGACAGTTGAGTTGAGACAGATTTCTATTTCGGACTTTTTTGTAGAATTAGTAATAGATCTCCAATTATTTAGTACGTTACTTTACTGTATCTCTGATGGTTAGCGCGGCGCACTCGCCTAGAGCTCTCAGCAAGCGAGATTTTTTACAATTGCGCGATTCAACACAATTACATAAATTTAGTCTATCATATCATATATTCAATGTAAATCATAGACATACGAGAGGTCACAAAAAGCTTGTGATGTCGCGACTCAGTAGAGTTAGCAACTCATTCGATGGTCTCGGTATTCGCTTCTACAATAAAATTCCGCAATCCATACTAGAACAGTCTACAGATAGATTTAAATTAAGTATAAGAGATATTCTTATACGTAAAGCATATTAAAAAATTGAAGATTATTTGGATCATAAAAAAGCCTGGATTTGAAAATCCTTTCAGCTTCATACAAAATTGCGGTTTAATTGAAAATTGAAAATGTTTAAATCTGTTTTAAATCTTTAACCGCCGAGTTTCTTTCTGGTTTTTCTCGGTAAGAGCAACATTCCGAACCAGATGTAGCTTCATTAATCAATTGATCCTTGACGAAAGTGCTTGAAAGAGCTTATTTGAATAAAGATTATTTTGATTTTGATTTTGAACCGATATGTACTATTAAATTAAACTTTTCGAAGGAATTGCACTCTTTTTTAGCAAAAACCATATAGAAATATGGATACGTTATACGTATCCCTAGAATTCTTTAGAGATATGCTGGTTTCCTCAAGAAGTTTGAAAAGCGTGTGGTAAATACCAGATAAAAAATAAGCCTTTATTGCTGAAATCTGTTACAAAATTTTCTTATCCTATTACATAATTTAATAACATTCACGTCAAAATTTTTGCCAGCTTATCTTTTCCAGCTTGTCCTTTGACAAAGGCCTCCTCTAATGCTTTCTAATCCTTTCTTTTTGTCCTGTCTGTTGCAATCCGTGTCCATACCGCCGGATCAGGATGCCGCTAGGTGGCGCACAGTGATAAACATAGTAGCACAATTTATTTAAATTTTATCAATAATTTGTGAAGAGTAACTCAAAAGTTGTTTGCATCTTACAAAGTTAGTACCAAATATTATGTGAAAGTGTTATCTTTTGGAAATATGAAGAACTTTTAAAAATATAAACTAAAATATAGTGACAGACATTTTAAGTGATAAATACGCTTGATCCTTAATTTGGAAGTGTTAAATGACTGGATATTGATTTTAATGGTGTATATTGACAATATTATTATAACTTTTTCACTGTGAAGTTATATAAATAAAAAATACCTAGAAAAATTATTTAAAATTATCGTTAAGCAGTGATGAATCAAGTTAGTTTGCCAATCAGCAATAGATGGCGTGATAAATAAAAACCTATACATTCGGGCATGGACAATAGATGGCGCTAGGAGTACTTCAATTTCACAAATATATTTTGTTTGGTAAGGATTATTAAACATCTCAGCAAAGTGTAAGTTCTAAGCGCATAAAAAATGGAATATAATTCCTCTAAAGTAACTATTAGAAAGAAACCTATATCTAAATCATACACTAATTTATCAAATATTCTCCAAAGAGATGTTAATATGAACTCCACAATGATGAGTGATTCAATGAAAAGCCTCCCAAATATATCGGCTGGAGACACATCATATATCCAAGACCTCAAACAACAAATACATGAATTAAGTCTACAGTTAGATAGTGCTAACCATGAAATCGAGAACCTTAGCTTAGAAAATATAACACTTAAAAAGACAGTTGATACATTTGAACAAAAAATCAACTTATTCAAGAAAATAGGCATATCAGACAATTTCGTCACGCAGGTGACATCCCCAGCAGTACGCAAGATTAAAAGAATTATTTCACTACAAAGTGGTAGTATCAGGGAGGATACTAATTCTTTTAGTACAGATAACAGACAGACAGACAGGGGTGATACTAATCCTCTATGTTCAGACAACAACATGGTGCCTGTAACCAAATATCTAAACTTGGAATCAGTGGAAAAGCCACATACAGTAAATATTGAGAAACCTAACAAATATACAAATCCAAATACTGAAGATGGACAGGTCAAGACACATAGCAATCCAGCAACAATCTTTAAAACAAGATATCATAAAACTGCAAGCTTTGATAATAATCGTCATACGGGATATATTCAAGGACTACGAAACAATTTAAGTGAACATAAAAATATTACAACTCGACAAATTGTTATATTAGGGGATCAACAGGTCTGTGACCTATCTCTCAAATTATTAAAGTCTCGTCAAACCTCTTGGAATAATTTCTACAAAGTTATGGGAATTGTTAAGCCAAATGCAGTAGCCACAAATGTTCTGTCTTCATGCGAAAATCTAACCAATCTTGGTAAATTTGATAAAGTAGTAATTGGGGTTGGCGCAAACGATACCAACCCATTTAATGTTATTAATGCGCTGTCTATAACCTTGAACAAATTGTGTAACACTAATGTTATAGTCTTACCAGTTATAAATAATCAGTTTATAAACACAGATCTACTAAATAATTACATTTGCTCTATTTCCAAGCTACACTCAAATACTTCCTATCTGAAATCAGATGAATTTTCTCGTCACAACAAAAATAATATTGCAGATTTTTATTGTAATATAATTAATAAACAAATAGACTACGAGGATTATCGAGATAAATTTTTAGTGAAACAAAATAAACGGATAGGACCCTCAAATTCATATGGCCTTAATGATTCCAATATAAAAAACGACTTGAAAACATTTAAAAAAGGTACTATACCTTACTATTTTAATAAACAGAAAATTCTAACTCAAAAACAAATACATCACACCACAAAAACAAAGAGTTTAAAGGGTACAATCCCATACTATTTCAGTAGGACCACTAGGACCACATCAAACACAAATTCAAAAAGTAAGCTTTTTCTTGGATCTAAGACCACAACATAAACTAACTATATTACATCAAAACATCGCATCACTACTTACTAAAATTGATATACTGGATATTGCATTACAAGAATTACAAAAAGAAAATATTATGATTGATGTTATTTGCCTCTGTGAAACGTTTATAAAAAGGGGGTCAGAGGATAATGTAAAATTAAAAAACTACAAAATTGCATCAGCTTATTCTAGAGCAAAAGAAAAAAGAGGTGGCACGTGTATCCTCATTAATAATAAAATTGAATGTAAACCTCTAACCTTCGTCCAAAATTTGGCATCAGATTATGATTTTGAATCATGTGCTATAGAGATACCGTCCCTCCAACTTATAATAGGGTGTATATACAGGACTCCAAAGCATAATACAGTCGAAAGTTTCTTTAAAAAATTAAATATATTATTAGAAAAAACTACTATACAAAAAAATGTAAAAGTAATTCTATGTGGTGACTGGAACATTAATACATTAAAAAATAGTAACTATAGTAAGGAGTTAAAAGCTATCCTCAATAATTTTAACTTAAGCATTCACATTAACACTCCTACTAGACGTAATGCATGTATAGACCTATTTGCTAGTAATATAGTACTCGTTGACACTCAAATTCATATGCTTGGTCTATCTGATCATGAGACGGCACAATCTCTTACATTTAATACAATATATTCATCTTATGATACGCACTGGTGCGAAACTAAACGAGATTATTCATATGAAAATAGACGCAAGTTTAAAGATTGTATTTCAGCTTTATCATTTACAGAAATATATTCGTGTTTTCAATTAGAAATAGCATTTGAAATGTTCATGAAATTAATAAAGCTATTCTACGATCTATGTTTCCCGGAAATAAAAATTAAGCATATAAATGTTAAATCAAAAATTCCATGGTTAACCAAAGGTTTAAAAAGATCGTGTACAGTTAAAAGACGACTTTACTTGAAATATATAAGCTCACCATCAAATAAAACCCAAAATAAACTTCAATATAAAAATTATAATAAGGTTCTGAAAAAATGCATCAACATATCCAAAAAGATCTATAATACTAAGTTTGTAAAAAAGAGTCATAATAAATGCAAATCTACATGGATAGTTATAAAAAATACTAATTCTAAAGATATAGTAAGAACTCATATAAACCGTATAAAAAATAAAAACTTAATAACAACTGACCCTCAGAGAATAGCTGAAGAATTTAATAAGTATTTCATAGAGATTTCAAATAAGCAACCTAAACATAAATCTACAAGATTACGCCACTTAGGCTTTAATAATAATAGTCTATTTGTTACACCAACTAATCCAATGGAAGTCCATAAACTAATTGTATCACTTAGTAACAGTAAATCTGCAGGCTTTGATCACATAAGAACTGATATAGTAAAAGATGTGGCAGTATATATTTGTTATCCCCTATCCTATTTAATAAACTTGTCTTTCGAAACAGGTACATTTCCACATCAGTTAAAATTTTCGGTCATTAATCCCGTATTTAAAAAAGGAAACACAGAAGATATTGCAAATTACAGACCAATAACCCTTATATCTATTTTTGCCAAAATTTTTGAGAAAGCTATGTTTATCAGACTTAATAGATTTATAATCAATGAAAATATTCTAAAAAAAGAACAACATGGTTTCCAAAAAAATAATTCTACTACAAAGGCGTGTTTCAAACTTATTAAAATAATCACTGAAAGCATCAACGAACGAAATCCTATTGCTGGTATTTTCTTCGACATGTCAAAAGCATTTGATTTTGTTAACCATGACATACTTTTAGCAAAATTAGAAAAATATGGAATACGCGGGATAGCTAATGACTGGTTCAAAAGTTATTTATGCGACAGGTTACAAAGTACTCAAATAACTAAAGTAATAAATGGCAAAAAATGTACATACCAATCCTCCTATTTATGTAACATTAGCGGTGTCCCTCAAGGGAGTATTTTGGGACCTTCTCTATTTCTACTTTACATAAATGACCTCCCTGATGTAACTCATCATAATTGCATATTATTTGCAGATGACACCACAATTTTAATTAAGTGCAGTAATAGAGAAACCTTTGAACAGGATATTAACCATACTATCGCACATACAATAGAGTGGTTAAATGATAACAACTTAAAAATTAATGTGGAAAAAACAAAAATAGTTACATTTAAAACTGCCAAAGCACAAGATATTCCTATAGCAATAAAATACAAAGATAATAAAATTTTGGAAGTGGAATCAACTAAATTTTTAGGTATAACCTTAGATAAATATTGTGACTGGAAAAATCATATAGAAGATGTGTGTAGCAGATTAGATAAATTTATTTTTGCACTAAAAAAATTAAGAAGAACAGCACACAAAGATGCAGTTTTGTGTGCATATCATGGGTATATTTCTTCAGTACTCAGATACGGGTTAATAATCTGGGGTAACTCTGTAGAGGTGGACAGAGTATTTAAAGTTCAAAAAAAATGTATCCGCGCAATATGCAATGCTCATTACCTTGACAGCTGTAGGCCATTGTTTAAATCGCTTAACATTCTTCCTCTGCCGTGTATGTATATTAAGGAAATGTGTATATTCGTAAAAAAAAATCCCGATCTTTTCAGTACTCACGAAACATTAGGAAAAGTTACAAGGCATAAAGATAGACTAATTGTACCAAAAATAAGATTAAGTTTATATAAAAATAACTGTTACTGTATGGCTATAGAAATTTTTAATAATCTACCAGTACATATAAGGTCACAATCATTGTTAACTTTTAAGGGAATTATTCATAAGTGGCTTTTGGATAAGTGCTTTTATTCTGTTAGCGAATACTTACCCAAAATATGAAATTTTTATTGTTATTATTGAGATGATTTTTTATTATTTTCTTTTTTTTTTAAATTTATTTGTATTAGAATGTTTAATGTGAATATTATTATTATTATTATTTATTTTGACATATATTTTTGTTTAGTTAATAACTATTTTAGAAAGAAATAATGCCTGATCTGCAGAGTCATAGCTATAAGAATTTTTTTTTTTGTATAATGTTTTAAAATTTGCACGCTATTTAATAGTATAATATGCAAATAAATAAATAAATAAATAAATAAATAAATAAATAAATAAATACTGGGCCAGCTATCGTTTTTATATCTTCCCAACGTAGTGTTTGTCTGCCAGATACCAATTCCAGATATAATTCATAGTAAATAAAATTTTATTGTTGCCTGTCCAAGGTATGAACCTATGATCCCCTGGAATGTGGCATTCATCGCATCATTTGGCTATAATAATGTAATTGAATATTTCCTAATTCCGATGTATCTGGACACCCTAACTCATAATTCTAAATTTAGTCCGTTACCTGTATGGTTTACATCACTTGTGCACCAAAACATTATTCACTTATATGAAAGGAAATGTGCACTAATAATTGCTGGATTTCCTGGATAACAATAAAAACAAAAAAGTAAACAAACAGATCATTTGCATCTTGTATGGAAGGCGCCTTATTTTACACATTTCATCTTTAAGAAGCCAACCTGTCCTAACTTTTCACGAGTAATAGAACATATTGTAAAGTATTGATGTATTCTTTGATAAGAAATGATTAAAGTTGGTTAACCTTAAAAGCTAGACACATGCTGTCGAGGACTTTTATTTAGAACTTTTAGAGGGGAACAATTTTGTAATACATGATTTTTGAATAACTATTACTGTTTACTCAGCGCACGCAAGCTTTAAATTTTGCCGTTTTCGTACTATTTTTTAATTGCTGCTCCTCTCCTATTCATCTTAGCGTATTATATAGCCTCGATAAATAGACTATTTTACATTCATAGAATTATTCAAATCAGTCCAATAGTTTCTAAGATTAGCGCGTTCAAACAATCAAACAAACTCTTCAGCTTTAAATTCAAATTCAAATTCAAAATATTTTTTATTCAAATAAACTAGTAAAGAAGTGCTTATGAATCGTCAACTTTACTGCTGGTTCGGAAAGCTGTTCCTACCGAGAAAAGCCAGCAAGAAATTCGGCGGTTGCTCTTTTCAACATAATGCTTATAAATGGTTACATTAAGTTGTTACTGTCTTGTACAGGTTCAAAGAGAGCTATATCCACACATTCTTATCTTCTTAATAATCTTCAAGAGTATAGTAGGCTTTCTGTATAAGCCTCTTTTTAACAGTTTATTTTTATATATTAGTGTAGATATATTCTGTCTGTGTTATATATTCTGCCCGGGGTCGGAACCTGTGGCCCTCTGAGAGTCGCACGGTCACCGCAGACTTTCACAGCTTAAACGTCAAAAAATTATAGCTCGTTTCTCATACCGGGTCGCTTAATATAACCACTCGCAGGTCCTCTCGCCTACCTACCCGCCCGAAGCACAGACGGGTCACTAGTTTATATAGTCACTAATATGAAAATGACTGTGAATAATGCATCTGCGACTCATACCAATTGAGTCAATTAAAATATACCGCGCTTAACTGTGTAGTTCGCATGAGTTTATAATGCTATAAAATTACTTTTCCCTTTTATGCAATTTGTATAATTAGATATTTTTTCTATGACCTGTGATTAGGAAACATACTTAAATTCAAAATATTCTTTATTCAAATAAACTTGTAAACAAGTGCTTTTGAATCGTCAACTCTACTGCTGGTTCGGAAAGCTGTTCCTACCGACAAGAGCCAGCAAGAAACTCGGCGGTTGCTCTTTTAAACAGTTAGTATATACCATACTATATCCGCCGTGTGGTATCCAAATGAGTAGAATAGACCACCCTCATTTCTTACCGAGTTGTCGTAAAAGGCGATTAAGGTAAGTTGACCCGCTGTGTGGTATCCGGCTGAGTAGATTTACCACCCTCATGTTTTACCGATGTGTCATAAAAGGCGACTAGGGTAAGTCGACCCGCTGTGTGGTATCCAGCTGAGTAGAATAGACTCTCATTCTTACCGAGGTGTTGTAAAAAACCTAAGTTAAGTTGACGCCAGTCAGGCGGCAGGTCGTAAAATACCTAGTCAAATCATGTTACAAACTTGTTTATAACATGTTCATCCACTTAGAGTGGGATAAGGGTAGGAGAATGATGATGATATGTTATGCTATAAGCCGTGTGTAATATCCATTGTACAGTGCAAATTTCATGAATATTGTTTTAGCAGACACTATCTAAAAAAATCTAAAAATCTATGTAAAAAATCTAAATCTGAAATGATTAGAAGCATTCAAGATGTGGGCATATAGGCGCATGTTGGTTATAAGCTGGACCCAAAAATTTTCGATTGTGAAAGTTTTGCGACGCGTCCATCAAAACTTTTGCAGACCGTTAATATGAGAAAAGTCGCATATTCAGAGTATGTGCTCAGGCACGATAGATATGAACTTTTGCAATTCAACTTAATGAGAAAGGTTTCCGCAAAAACAGGCGTGAGACACAGAAAGAAATCCTGGCTTCGCAACTTAAGGGAATGGACGGAGATCTTGCGTCTTACAAATGTACGTAAGTCGTTTGTGGGTTTGGTGGGTGGTATAAGATTCTATAATAAAATTCCGCAATCAATTTGCCATTACAGCAGTTTAAAAACATTATTAAAGAGAGGCTGATGCAGAAAGCCTACTATATTGTTGAGAATTACTTAGACGATAGGAATGCGTGGATATAGAAATTGTTCGTCTTTGTGGATATGGATATAGATAATATTTGGAATTTGAATATTTTGAAATATAGCATAATAGGTCAATAGGTCCTTAGAATGCTAGAATACCGAGCAATGGTGGTAATAAACTTAATTGAACATTGAAAAAAGCAAAAACAAAATAATTTTTCGCAGTCTATTTGATCGACTATACTGATTGTACAGCGCTATAGTAATAGGCCGTTACAAAGCTATACCGATTAGCTATCATATATTCATCTATCATATGATCTACAGAAAATATGATAGACTAGCTTTTACTCGCAACTTCGTTTGCGTTTCTGGTGTCGCGGGATAGGTTGATAATAGACAGCGCTTTTCAATGTCATTCTATTTCGTTAGAATTAATCGAATTTCTATAGCCTATATTCAGGTGTATGAGGAATAATTGTAACAAATTTTATCGATATTGGTTCAGCGGATTCGCCGTGAAAGAGTAACAAACATACATCCATATTCACAAACTTTCGCATTTATAATATTAGTAGTATACATAGAGGATAGGCTATGCTATAAACCATGTTGTTATCCTGTTTTAAATATAGAAAACAGAGCTAAGAATTTCCAGTGTCAATAAAAATACTATAAATAAAACAAGATTCAAAAGCTCGATCCGTACTTATAATAGTGATGTTATTTAATTTGTTCTTAATTAAGACATTATTGTAATACTTAATTATGAAAATAGTGACCGCAGATTTCTTGCTGTTTCTTCTCGACAAGAGCACCTTTCCGACCCAGCCGTAATTGCAATTTGACGATTCGAAAGTGCTTGTAAAAGCCAATTTGAATAAAGAATTATTTGTGATGTACCTGATCGTTTTGATCGTGGGTCAAATAGAGCCAGCCCAGCAACGCCTGGGTACAGCCATCGGTCTTCCCACACCACTGGGGCAGGTCTCCGCCGATGGCGGTAGGCGACATCGGCACATCGGTATGACGTCGGGCACTCAAAATTGCACTACACATGAAAATTAAACACTAATAATTCTATAATCAAATAAAAAAATGCGATTGTCTATGACGTATTGGTTGAACGCGGCCCGGTTGGACTGATTTTATTTTTGGAACGCTGTTCGTTGAGCGGGATGCGCGCGCGCCGGCCACACTGTAACTAGCGGGCGCTCCTTAAGACGGGAGATGTAGGGATTAGGGAGGAGCCACTGTTTGTTTGTCTATCGACGTAATACGCGTCAGATATTTTGAAGTCAGCAGTTTTTTCGACGTGTACTTGTGGGTTTATCGATTGTTATGTTTATTAAGATTGAGTAGATTAAAAAAGTAAATTTACCCGTGTAAGATGACTTATTTAATTCCAACATCATATAGTTTTAAAGTGCCATCAAAAGATTCAAGGTTCAAAAATGTCTTTTACATCACTAACTTAAATTAAATGAAATAAACTAAATTAAAGAATTACTTATACATTCCTAAATAATATGACTTAAGCATATGCTCACATTGTATCTTGTTTTTAAATACCTTCTTTAGTATAAATTCTGGCATTTTATTTAGGATATTCTTAAACACCGTTTAATTAGTGCACGCTGGGAAAGCTTAAAATTTTCTATATTTTTTATGTCTGCTCCTTTCCTATTAATCTTAGCGTGATGTTCTATAGTCTATAGCCTTCCTCGATAAAAATTTTTCAAATCGGTCCAGTAGTTCCTGAGATTAGCGCGTTCGAACAAACAAACTCTTCAGCTTTATGTATTAAGTATAGAGTAAATGGAAAAGCATTTTACATCTTCATTATATAATTCATAAAATATATAGAACCAGGCCGGGTCATTTATGATATAAGTTTGAATTTTCTGGGTAGGTTTTTTTTA
Organism: Morpho helenor; assembly: GCA_029227775.1. Classification (NCBI taxonomy): domain Eukaryota; kingdom Metazoa; phylum Arthropoda; class Insecta; order Lepidoptera; family Nymphalidae; genus Morpho; species Morpho helenor. The sequence goes on along the minus strand of JARGCU010000022.1, from coordinate 13,273,877 downwards.
AAGTCGACATGTCACTCGATAAATCTTAAATCACTCGACATCACTATGAAACATGTGGGCGCACCCGCGGAGTCCGAGAAGCAATATTTTCGTTCAGCCCCCCTACCATGAGACAATACTGACGACTGTCGGATAAATGTCGATAAGTTTCGAAGTACTTGGTAAACAGATGCGAGATATAATTCATTGATCAATGAGAAGTTCTCTTTAATAGATGTTGATTATATTGTGAATGTATTGCCAAAGAAAATATTCTCCTTTGGCAATATCACGATCGTTATTGCGGCATATCGATTAGAATATAATTGCTTTAAGTAGCTTTATTCACTATACTGGCCAAGCTGTGTAGTATCCGGAATAGAATGTGTAGTAGAAAAGACCACCCTCATTTCTTACCGAGATGTCGTAAAAGGTGATTAATACAAAGTCGACCCGCGGTGTGGTATCCCGTTGAGTAGAATAGACCACCTTCATTTCTTACCGAGATGTTGTAAAAGGCGATTAAGGTAAGTCAACCCGCTGTGTGGTATCCCGTTGAGTAGAATAGATCACCTTCATTTCCTACCGAGGTGTCGCAAACGGCGATTAAGGTAAGTCAACCCGCTGTGTGGTATCCCGTTGAGTAGAATAGACCACCCTAATTTCTTACCGAGGTGTCGCAAAAGGCGATTAAGGTAAGTCGACCTTCCGTGTGGTATCCGGCTCAGTAGAATAGACCATCCTCATTTCCTACCGAGGTGTCGCAAAAGGCGATTAAGGTAAGTTGACCCGTCGTGTGGTATCCGGCTAAGTAGAATAGACCACTTTCATTTCTTACCGAGATATCGCAAAAGGCGATTAAGGTAAGGCGACCTTCCGTGTGGTATGCGGCTGAGTAGAATAGATCATCCTCATTTCTTACCGAGATGTCTTAAAAGGCGACTAAGGTAAGTTGACCCGCCGTGTGGTATTCGGCTGAGTAGAATAGACCACCCTTATTTATGCCGAGATGTCGTAAAAGGCGACTAAGGTTAGTTAACCCGCCGTGTGGTATTTCGCTAAGTAGAATAGACCACCCTCATTCTTGCCAAGATGTCTTAAAAGGCGACTTAGGTAAGTTGACTCACCGTGTGGTATCCTGTTGACTAGAATAGACCGCCCTCTTTCTTACCGAGATGTCGTACGACTAAGATTGAAATTTGAAATGAACTTAGATCCCGAAATTTGAATGCAGCCCTTTAATCCTTGTTAAGTTACTTGTTAACTTTTTAACGATTTCCATGACGGCTTTAAGAGTATATCGACGTAATATTTTAACTGAACGATTTATTTAATATTTGATTGTATTAAGTGGTTAAAGCTATAAAAATCACGATTTATTGTTTAGTTTAAAATACTTATGTATACTAACAACTTACAGTGATGGGCTCTTGACAACATTCCACTCAAATTGTTTCCCGTTCCCATAAGTCATGTGACACTTTAAACTGTCTCATATTTGCAAATGATATATGCGGTGCTGACAAAGATATTTAGCGGAACGTTAGCCTAGCTTTCATTCTTAAGAAATGTTAGTACAAGAGACGTTTGCAAAAAGTCGTTATACAAGAATTTATGGTGGTGCAAGGGGTAAATTCATTCATACCTATAAATTGGAGGTCTGACTTATCTCTAACTAGCAGCTCCGCCCGCGTGGAAAGATTTAAACCATAATATAGTATTTTGATAAACATAAAAATGGTTAAAGTGGGTAAACCTTAAAAGCTAGACATATGCTGTCGCGGATTTTTATTTAGAACTTTTAGAAGGGAATAATTTTGTAATGTATGATTTTAGAATAACTTCCACCGTTTACTTAGCGCATGCAAGGAAATCTTTAAATTTTACCGTTTTCGTACTCGTTTGGTATTGCTGTTCCTCTCCTATTCATTTTAGCGTGATTTTTTATAGCCTATAACCTTCCTCGATAAATGGACTATTATATAATAGATATATAATGTTCGCGTGGAAATTAGTATCACAATTTTTTTATTATATAATAATGTATAATATACAACTGAGTATTTGGTACAATAATGCTTTACCGTAATAGCATATTAAAGATGCGATAGTCTGTCTGCTTCTTGCGCCTAATCTGCTGTAGTAATATTGATAACATTTGGTGCAATTTAATCTTATATATCGAATTAAAATATAGGATAAAAATTGCTTTGTTAACAGGCTAACAATTATTAATTAGGGTATTTTATCAATCAAAACATTTATTTATTCGATATTTGGAGCACGAACAAAAACAAAGATGGAAATTTGGAGTTGAAATAACGCTTTCTTATCCGTAAAAAACTTGCAATATGTTAATAATAAACTAAAAAGTAATAATAAAGTAAATAATAAAGTAAAAAGAAATAAGGTGCTTTTGCTTAAAAGTAGCGGCATAATTGATGTTTATATTAGGGCGTAAAATTTTTTTATCGTATTTTCACGAGTAGAAATAGTTCGTTAATCTCTTCGACTATACTTATCAGGATTTTATTTCAAACAAATTCTGCTACGCACTCATTTTAGAGAACAAGGGATTAATTATATTATTTACAGAGCTATTTCTGAGAACTTCGCATAATAGGTCGTAACGAAACTTTTAATCACACGTTTTGTGTGGTCATTTTGTTATGAAATAAATCGTTACTTATGTCTGCTTCAATGTCTACTTATTACACAAACTTTCGCATTTTAATATTAGTTTAGCACTAATACGAACGGACTTTTGAAAACAAGAATTAATAATTCTCTCCAATTGCTCCAATGTCTATTTTGCAATAGCGATTGCGAGGATTGCATTAAAAAAATGTAAAAAAATCTGCCTACCAATCTCTTCGCTAAATATTTGCCTTTCTAGAACATTCCTTAACTTCAGGCAAGCAATTAAAAATGCACTTATTCATTAAGCTTATTATAATGTTGAGGACTATTTTGATGATAAGATAACTTGGTTTTAAATTGCGACCAGCTACGCACTATATATTGTAATTTTTTTTGAGTTGTGCTTAATTAATTAAGACATAATTGTAATACTTAATTTTGAAAAGAGTGACCGCCTGGTTTCTTGCTGGTTCTTCTCGGTAAGAGCATCTTTCCGAACCAGTCGTAGCTTCATTATAATTTGACGATTCGAAAGTGCTTGTAAAGGCCAATTAGAATAAAGAATTATTTGAATTTGAATTTGCTACATGATAGTAAATCTTCAATTTTGACCGTTGAACGATAATAGCCGGTCGGTCAGTACATTCACGTTAAGTTCTAAAAACAGCTTAATTACATTTGTACCGGTTAACCGTCGATTGAACCGCGTTCCCGATTCGGGACTTTGGTCGTTAACCTTGTTATCTTATTGCGTACTTTTGTAATACATAGGTTTGATAATTATAATTTATCACACGCTTTTCAGCGAAGGAAACATCGTGATGAAACCTGCATATCTGTCGAGAATTCTATTGATATATGTAACCTACCAATCCGCATTGAAGAAGCGTGTTAGGTCTTAACTAGAATCCTTCTCTCCAATACGGAGAGAGGAGGCCTATGCCCAGCAGTGGGATAGTTAAAAGGCTGTTACATATAACACACAAAATAGGTGTGGAATTTGACATAATATCTACATATATTTATTTTTTTATTAAGAAGCCAACGTGATATACCATTTGGTGTACTTAAAGCATCTATAACAAAAAAGTTGAATAACGTTTGCTCACTAAATCAAAAACAATAATAAAAGGAAAAGAAAAAAAGAGTTATTATAAATAAAAACTATTCTACTTTAACAATAAAAATGTGGGGGAAATAATCAAAAATAAAAACAGAAGTATTAAAAATCAACATTAAAGATGGTAAAATATGCTCTTTTCATGAAATATGTGGGGCCTGGGTTAAATATATTGCTAAGTTTTTCTTTAAATTTTATCACAGTCCGTAAATATATTTTTGTAAAAGAGTATTTTACAAAAAACCAATAATGATAACAAAAAAGTATGACTCCAAACTCCATCTTTAACTTTATGTAGATCTGTGTAAACGATATTTTTCTTCTTAATGCTAATAATAAAATATGGTATAACATCGTGCCATAGAGTATCGTTTATCCTAACAGGTCAGTAACCCCTATAAATTAGACGAATGGAAGTGAATTAAAGTCACGAAGGCTGTATTAGCAATTTGCATAACCGCTCTACGTAGAGCTCTGTGAGTACGATTTGCATCTGTAATGCCAATAGACTTGTATTATACTTTCCTGTTTCCGATTTTTCGGCAAGCAAAGATCGATAATCATAAATCCTAAATATTCATTTCTAAGTACTTTCCGGTACTTTTTAGGAGACTATATTACTTTTTAATAATTAAATTAGCTTATCTTGTGTATATAATTTGAATTTCAGAAACAGGGTTGGGGCCGTTTCTGAAATTCATTTATCATGAAATTTAGTATTTAGGGGGTTTCGCGGGATATAAATCGATCCAGCTAGATTTTATTTAAAAAAAATGTAATTTAATCCCTGTTTTCAGGCATTGAAAAACTGCTTAAATATAAATACCTACAATGCAAAGGTAAATTTGGCTATCATTTGTAAAGTTGTATTAGCTCAGTTGGGAACGCGCGGACTAAAGAAATAAAAATACCTGGGATCAAGTCCTAGATATCACCATCCCTTTCTTTCTTTTTTCTTTTTTTATATTTTTTAATTACTGAGCAAGGCTCAGATAATATTAATAAAATAATTCTTTAAGTGTGTTGCTAGACGGCAAAAACGATTTAATTGCATTAAAGATAATTAATTATTATATCTTTTAGTTCAAATCCGACAAATATATAAGAAAAAGTTTAAATTTATTAAAAAGGAAAAGAAATATTCTCCTAAATAAAAAAATAATTGATTTTACTATTTCGCGTTTATAGAAAATTATGTGCTAAAAGTAGAGCATAAAGTATTTATTTTATTGTATTAATACAACTTTACGTCAACGAAAGCGTTAAAATGCCGTCAATAATGTCAAAAGGAAAAACGCGGGTTGTAATATTCTGTATGTTAAGTGGGGTATATAAATTTTACGTAAGTTCGATAATGTTAATTATTAGATTATTTAATAGATTAAATAGTTAAATATATAAACTTTTTCTTTTTCTCTATATTATTTGTATTCTCTTTCTTCTTCAATTCTTTTCCTTTTCCTTCTGTTACTCAAAGGTTGACTGGAAGAGATCCCTTTTAGAGATAAGACCGCCTTTATACATGTGCTTTTTTACTTCTTCCTTCTCTTTTCTAACTATATGTATAAAAATAAATAAATTAATAAATGTTCATCCAGAGGTTTAAGTTTAGCGGGATAAGTTTTATGCCTCCTGATTTTTGTCATTGATCGAATAGCTATAAACAAATGAATTTATATATCATCATCCTCCTGCCCTAATCCCACTCTAAGTGGGGTCGGCACAACATATTACGAACATGTTGTCATATGATTCGGCTACGTATTTTACGACCGGCCGCCTGCCTGACGTCAACTTACCTTAGTCGAATTTTACGACACCTCGGTAAGAAAATGAGGTTGGTCTATTCTACTCAACCGGATACCACATGGTGGGTCAACTTACCTTAGTCGCCTTTTACGACACCTCGGTAAGAAATGAGGTTTGTCTATTCTACTCAGCCGGATACCACACGGCGGGTCGACTTACCTTAGTGGCTTTTTACGACGCCTCGGTAAGAAATGAGGTTTGTCTATTCTCCTTAGCCGGATACCACACGGTGGGTCAACTTACCTTACTGGCCTTTTACGACACCTCGGTAAGAAAATGAGGTTTGTCTATTCTACTCAGCCGGATACCACACGGCGTAAACAAATGAATCTATACAATGTAAAATATATCTGTGCGTAGCGAGTTTACATTTCGACTCGCTCGCTTATTGTGTCCAATTAAAATGCGACCGCGTACCAATTGACTTCAATGTGTGATGTAACAGTTTATTTACTGACTTTGTTCACGAAGTTTTATGTGAGGACGATCTCATTTACCTAACCTTATCCCACTCTTAGCGGTGTCAGCACAGTATAAGAATTATGTATATGGAACGATAAATATATGAGACACGTTCTTACATTGCCAAAGTAAGTAAAAGTATTACAGATGCATGTATCTTAAATAGTATAAGTATTAATTATCTTGACTTATTTTGCATTCTTTATTATTTAAACATTTTTAAACATTTTAAACATTTTATTATTTTATTTATTTATTTATATATACATATATGCTACATTTGCAAGGATGGCATTGCGATAGTATAAAACTATGTGCATATGCCATCCTTACAGTCTAAATTATTAAAAGAACATTAGATATTAATTTAAAAAAATTATATAATATATATTTAAAATAAGTAAAAGAAAATACTACTACTACTACTATCTATATACTTATAATAAATCTGTAGAGAGGTCAATTCTGTAACTGGAATATATTTCTAAAATAACTATCAGGGGGTGATTAGGGATCGATACTGATGCCAAAAATGCAATCAGTAAAAATTTTGTCTGTCTGTCTGTCTGTCTGTCTGTCTGTCTGTATAACCGTTATAGAAACAAAAACTACTCGACGGATTTTAACGAAACTCGGCACAATTATTTTTTATACTCCTGAGCTGGTTATAGTATACTTTTCATCACGCTACAATCAATAGGAGCAGAGCAGTGAAGGGAAGTGTCGGGAAAACGGGAGAAGTTACTCCATTTTTTAAGCTTCCGTCGCGTGTGCAACCTTGATGGTTAAAGCTACACAGAAATCATGTATGACGGAAATGTTCTCCTTAAAATTATATAAAAAATATCCCACGACAGCATATGTCTGTCTTTTATGGTTGACTCACAATAACACGTGTAACTCCCGAGAGCTTAGCAGTTCGAAGCTTTCTGGTTATATTTGTCTACTCCTACGTTTATATCACTCTCAGTCATCCCTAAATAAAAAAGTGAATAGTATTAACCATTGTATAAAAAAAGAATCATTGAAATCGGTATAAAAACACCAAAATTATACATGAAATACGCTAATAATAAGCCATCGCGCGTGAATACTGAATCATGCTATAGGGATTATCACTACATAGTATAAAACAAAGTCACATTCTTTGTTTGTCCCTATATCCCTATGACTGCTTAAATCTTTAAAACTACGCAACAGATTTTGATGCGGTTTTTTAATAGATAGAGTGATTCAAGAGGAATGTATAATAACATTCAATATGGAGTAGAGAAATACTGTAATTTTTGAGGTTTCTAATGTGATGTCGTAAATAATTACTTTTTTTTTCGCTTACATTGCAAACGCAGGCTAAAGCCTACGAGATTTATTCAAATGATGTACTAAGTATTTGTACACATTGAAAAGATCTACAGAAAAGTCCGCGATGTCCGCAATATGTCTATCTCTTATGGATAACCCACAATAGCATTTTTTGTCATTTACTTTTATACGAAAAATAATGCCTTATTTTCGAAGCAATTTTTATACATTATAGCATTAATTTTTATTCAGTTAAATACATTGTTGATTTAATATAGATCAATATGGCCGTTTACAGCATGTAATTTAAATGAAAATTTTCGAAGATATCACAGATTTAAAATCCCGCGAGGAGGCCGCGCTTCGCCCTATAGCACTTAGAATTTAGCAGCGATCGGACGCGCAACTAAATGTCGCTCTTTTAAGAGTAACCTCTAAAGAAAACATGTTTGTATTGTCTAATGATAACAAAGCTATGAATGTTGTATATAAAGACATTCTGTAATTAATTTTAAACAAAAAATATGTAGGGAAAAATGTAAAATGTAAATATGTAGTATATGAATTTAAACATTCCAAAGATAGCAGGAAATCTTCTTGGTATAGGGAGAGGGAATTGTTTTTATCCAAATTTAACGCTTGCGGGCCACGGGCAGTAATGAATAAATCAAAACTACTGGATCGATTTTAATCATTTTTTTCACTGAGTGTCATAGGCTATATATTTTATACCCGTGCGAAGCAGGGTAGGCCGCTAGTTAAATAATAAAATGATAGTGCGCGTGGTGGGTGATTGAGTGTGACTATTGTGTGGAATTGTATGTGTTGATTTGTGGAATTATATGGGTTGATAAGGTAGCTTTCAGGTATTAAGCATTAAATCTTCTGTTTTATGATAGTTGAGTTGCTTTAACCAAGATATAATTTTATATACCATCTTTCTTCTTTTACGAAATTGTATTTCACTTCTTTTTAAACTATACGTAATACGATCGCCTACAACTCGGTGATTTCAGACACACATCAAAGGAAATCGATGGATGATTGTATAATTATAATAATCATGCGGACATTTGCACGGCGATAGTGCCTGTTATAAATCATCGCCGATAGTAAATGCGGCATTAATATTATCGCTATAACAAGTGATTTTATCCTATCCTATCCTAATATTAAAAAAGTAAAAGTAAGTAGCAGCCTGTTACTCTCCCACTGCTGGGAATAGGCCTCTTCTCACCGTTTTTGGAGGGCAGGTTTGGAGCTAAGACCTACCACGCTGCTCCAATGCGGGTTGGTAAGTTACACATATCTCCAGAATTATCTAGAGATATGCAGGTTTCCTCACGATGTTTTCCTTCACCGAAAAGCGTGTGATAAACTGCAATTATCAATTAGACACATAAGTTTTAACAGAAAAACTCATTGGTGTCTGCCCGGGTTTAAACCCGTGACCTCCTCCAAAGAGGCGCACGGTGTTACCGCTGGGCTACCACAGCTTGCTGCTTGCAGCTTCCTAATATTATAAATGCGAAAAATTTATGAGTATGTATTTATGTTTGTTACTCTTTCACAGCGAATCTGCTGAACCAATATCGATGAAATTTGGCTCAATTATTGCGTATACATCGTAATAATATATAGGCTATAGAAAGCCTGTTAGTTCTACAGGAATAGGATGAGATTGAAAGGTGTCATCTATTATCAACCTATCTAAGTTTTGTTGAAAATTTGCAGGGTACGAGAGTGACAGAAGCTACTGGTTTATTCCAAGACTACAGTCCACGCCAATGAAATTTGTTGTAAAAGCTAGTATGTTTATAGTATAACAATTTATTTTAATGTAGTAGCTACTGGTGGTTCTTAAAAAATAAAATAAATAAACGATCATCGCCGATAGTGAAGAGCAAGCGTTAAAATAATCGCTATAACAAGTGACTTATTAACATGTATTCCACGTCGTTGTCTTAAAATTTTAACAGTCTTTGTTTTAAAACACGTGTTCGTAGGCATTGTGTCAATGGCACTTTGTGCAATGTGGTGTGAAAGTGCTTTTTTGAATTCCTTTTTAAAAAAAATTAATGGCATACCCTTAAATGTTTTACAATAAGTAATGGTTATTTCGCTCTACAGGGCGGCGGTATGGTTAAAATTTTATCAACTGTTTTTTTTTGGCACATTTAAGACTGGGTCCTCCAGTACCTATCTTTAATATTTAATTTTTCGGAATCTCGGAAACGGCTCGGGAAAGTTTCATTTTAAAGAAATGTCGTTTTATTCTGTTCTTGGGCACCAAAAAAGTGCTAAAATGTTAAATAAAAAGCAAAATGATATTTGAGCTGTCTGAACAAATTAAAAGCTGCGACAGCTTGGTAACGGGCCTGGGATCGATTCCCAAACGTCACCAAGCCATATCACCCGGCGCTTTTTTTATTTCTTTTTTGTATTGCATTTTTTATATATTTTAAAAATAACGAAGCAATATTCGTCACCCAGGATCTCTATGAAAAGAACTCTATACTCTATAAACAAATCTGTATATATAGACAATATTTTAAATTACTGTCAACATATAAAATTACTTAATGCTGTAATAAAAAAATATTCGTTTTTTTATATTCCAAAATTGACAGTTAATATCTGACACGGTTACATTTTCCAAGCTTTTTAAAGTATTTGTTGGAAATTAAACGTTTTAATATCACTTTATAAGTTTTCTGTATATTATATTACTGTTGATTGTTAATGTAATTGAAACATTTGTTCATACGTTGCCGAGGTCTAAGTACGTAAAATTCCATTTCTAATATAAAATTTAATTTAAATAAATAAATAAATTTATTTATTCTTTATTTATTTATTATTAATTAATTTATTATTATAACTAAATAAATTAATTTATTAATATATTTATTGTGGATATGTGCCTAGAGGGAGGCCTAAAAAGAGATGGTTGGATTGTGTAAAGTATGATAAGCATATAAAAGGAGTGGCGCCAGAGTTGACGAAAGATAGGACAGAATGGAAGAGGAAAACATGTTGTGCCGACCCCACTTAGAGTGGGATAAGGACAGGAAGATAGATAAATTAATTTATTTATTCGGATATCCAACAGCATTACATGTTAAATAATCCAACAAACATCCTATATAGTTTTTAATTAATTATCTAGTAAAAATTATATCACGTCAAGAATGATACGTGATATAATACGTAATATTATTAATGTTACAATTATAAGTAATTACAACTATAAACCTTTTTGAATTTAACTATAAACCTCATTTAATAGACAAAAAAATAATGAAAACATAAAAAAAACATTAAAGCTCAAATATAACAAGTCGTTTACATTATCCTACACAACATTGAAAACCACAACTAAAACTCAGTTAATGCCTCATAATAAAGCTTAGAGTCACTCAGCGGGTGATGGAGCGAGCTATGTGATCACATCAGAACTGAGGATATCCGTAGAAGAACCAAAGTTATCAAAGCTTAGCGTGTCGCGAAGTTGAAATGGCGGTGGGCGAAAATGACACGAGTATAAAAGTATAAGCTGTGGTAGCCCAGCGGTAACACCGTGCGACTCTTTCGGGGAGGTCACGGGTTCGAACACCAATGAGTTTTTCTGTTAAAACTTATGTGTCTAATTGATAATTGCAATTTATCACACGCTTTTCGGTGAAGGAAAACATCGTGAGGAAACCTGCATATCTCTAGACAATTCCGGAGATATGTGTTACCTACCAATCCGCATTGGAGCAGCGTGGTAGGTCTTAGCTCCAAGAAAAAAAAACCGAGAGAAGAGACCTATTCCCAGCAGTGGGAGAGTAATAGGCCGCTACTACTTTACTACTACTTTATAAAAGTAAAAATAACTGACTAAAATAACCCCCTATGGTTTACCCCTGATTTAAAGATCGCGGGGAACAGACAGACGGACAGGGGAACAGATCTTGTGCAGACACAAGATCGCATGGTATGGAAATTACACCTTGAAGAGACCTGTCGAAATAAGTTTTGATTAGGAGTTATTATTGTAGGAATTTGAGAAATATCTTAATTTAAAGTAATAATAATTTACTGCAAATTGTCTCACTTCGTAGGTTAGCTGACAGAGTTCTCTGTCATAGGGACAAGTTGAACTTTGTACATTTGTTTATTTTAATAATGTTTTTCCAATGTTTTTTATGGTACATCTATACTTAATTACAACGCCGTGTGGTATCCGGCTGAATAGAATAGTACCACCCTCATTTCTTACCGAGATGTCGTAAAAGGCGACAAAGGTAAGTTGACCCACCGTGTGGTATCCGGTTTAGTAGAATAGACCACCCTCTTTCTTACCGAGGTATCGTAAAATACGACATAGGTAAGTTGACGTCACGCAGGCGGCCGGTCGTAAAAACGCATCCAAATCATGTGACAGCATGTTCATAACATGTTGTGACGACCCCACTTAGAGTGGGATAAGGGCAGGAAGATGATGACTGACTTCAACGGGGGCAAAGCCACGGGTATAACTAGTAAATAAATAAGTAATCCATTGTCATGTATTTGTTTCAGATCGCCTTTAATCATCAAGTAAGGGTTGTTTTCTGCGACGTATTAACGTGGGATATATAACATAACAGCAATAAACATAAATCATCGAAACGAATTTACTATCTACAGAATTTAACTAAAGACCATAGAAACTTCTTGGATTAAGATCTCGTTTTGAACACCGGTAAGTATATTGTTTAATATTGTAACAACACCGCCTTGTCGCTATTGCAAGCAAGCAAGCCATGACGTCACATCTTGCCACAGCCGTTCGCGCCATTTTGACGTGGGAGATGTGACAGCCGCTGTCATTAGCAGCTAGCCCGCGGATAGCGAATGAGAGTTTGCTTTGATTTCATTTTTGCTTTTTATGAAAAGAATTAAACTGATATAGAATACTTCTTTTATTAATACAAGTAGTTTAGTTACAATATACATTCAATCCAAATTATTCTTGATTCAAGTAAACTTGTAAACAAGTGATTTTGAATTGTCGACTCTACAGCTGGTTCGGAAAGCTGTTTCTACCGAGAAGAGCCAGCAAGAAACTCGGCGGTTTTTCCGAAATATAACTCTTATAACTAGTCATAGTTACAAAAAGAAATAAAAGATTTATTTGCTCTTTTGAAAATATAATTCTTGTAACTAGTTATATCTCGTCATTACTATCTTGTCAAGGATCAGTTAAATCCACATATTTTTATTATTTATGCATTCCTCAATATAGTAGGTTTTCTGTAGAAGACTCCTATTAATTTAATAATGAAACTGTTGTAATAATTTAATAATTAAACTGTTGCCTGCCTGACGTTAACTTAGCTTGGTCGTCTTTTACGACACCTCGATATGAAAGAGAGTGGTCTATTCTTCTCAGCCGGATACCACACGGCGGGTCAACTTACCTTAATCGCCTTTTACGACACCTTAGTAAGAAATGAGGGTGGTCTATTCTACTCGGCCGGCTACCACACGGCGGCTCTATTTTACTTAAGTTACATACAGAAAATGTGTAGTATTAAGGTTCGTAAATCCTTTAATGGAATTCTGAATACTACCATAATAACAAAGACGATAAAACCAACTAGCCGGAAGTCGTTCGCTGAAACCCCGACTTCCGGCGGCAGGTTAGTATGTCAGGACGTGTTAAATGAATCTATATAGAAACATTGATAATACCTTTGTATTAATAATATTATTTTGCTATAATCTGTGATAAAAGCAAGCAGAAATAATAAAACCACATGGAACTAATTTCCATCTGTGAATCACTGCTGAATCGAAACAAAATCAACCCATTTCTTCAGTGGATGTTGACTGGAGATGAAAAGGGGATCACTTACGACAACGTTAAGCAAAAATGGTCGGGGTCGAACTGCGGTGAGCCGGCGCAATTGGTGGCTAAGCCAGGATTAATGGTCAAAAAAGTTCTTCTGTGTGTTTGGTGGGATTGGCTCTATTATGAGCTGTTCTACTAAGGCCAAACACTTAATTTGGACCTGTACCGTCAATAATTGGACCATCTGAAGAAAGCAATCACCCAGAATCGGCCAGGTTTGGCCAATAGGAAAGGCGTTATAATTTATCAGGACAACGCTAGACCACACATTCAATAGTGCCTCGCCAAAAGTTCCTAGTGCTTGGTTGGGAATTTTTTTTGCGTCCATCTTATAGTCTTAACCTAGTTCCAGATGATTACCAACTGTTCTTGCCACTGGCAAATGTTTTTGTTGGTGAAATATTCGTCTCAAGAGAAGCTTTTGAAAATCGACTGTCCCAATTTTTTGCCAATAACAAAAAAGATTTCTGTGAAAATGGCAAAATAAAATTACCTTAAAAATGGCAATAAGTTATCGAACAAAACGGTGCATAAATGGACCAAATCGGATATGTTTAACTACATTAGATGACGCCGTCAATATCGTGCAAAAATAATGGATTACTTTTTACTACACCTAATATAATATGCTAACTGTATAGTGTACAATCCGTTTTCATACCTGATACTCGCAGGATTATCAAAAACTACAAAACAACAACATCGCAATCCCACTGCTGGGCATAGGTCTTCTCTAGGCGTTTTTTGGAGAGGAGAACCACGCTGGTAGGTTACTCATATCCCTAGAATTCACTATTTCCTTCACCGAAAAGCGTGTGATAAATGTCAATTGATAAATGTAATTTATCAATTAGATACATAAGTTTTATTAAAAAACTCATTGGCTTACCCGGGACATGAACCCGTGACCGTCTCGAAAGAGTCCCATATATTTATCTTTAATATTTAAATGAGTTAATCTTGTATATATATATATATTTTCCGAATCTCGGAAACGGCTCCAACGATTTTCCTGAAATTTAGCATGTAGGAGGTTTTGGGGGAGAAAAATTGATCTAGCTAGGTTTTATGTAAAAAAAATATTGTTTTAACCCTGTTTTTGGGCATTAAAAAACACTAACATTTATATTGAATTGGATTTTCGCCAGTAACTGTCAAGTCGGCTTAGCTTATTCGGGTAACGGCAGCGTCGAGAAATGTGAATGCCAAGGATCGATCCCAACTAAATAATTGTTTTTTTCTTTTTTTTAAGTTTTTTATTTTTTTTGTAAAAAATTACCACCACCCAGGGTCACCCAGATATTATTTATTTATTGGTGCAAGTTCTATATTCTCTAATCTGAATTGACATAAAGGATAACTTTAAAATGTTATATTGTTTTGTATCTAGGCAGACGTGCAGATTGTATTTCAGTGCTTACCTCGTGTGACGTTTAATTAAGTGGATTCCCACAAACCATTCTCTAGAAATCTCGAGAACCCGATACATATCTTGAAAATAGTACACTCATATCAAAAGAATAGATAGAGAGAGCCTCGGAGTAAAAAATGAAGCATCTTATCTGTCAAATATTAAGCCGGTTCTCTATAGAAAAACAGAAAATGAAATTGGCATGAAAAACTAAGCCAACACGATTGTGAATGAATAAGCATTTGGGTTTACTATTTGACTCCCTTTATACTTTAGTACCTGGTAATTTTTTACAAAATAAAAAAAGAAAAAAAAAAAAGAAAAAAATAGCTAGGTAATTGGGGATCGATCCTAGGTATTTACATTTCTCGAGACAGCCCGTTCCCCGAATAAGCGACGCTGACTTGACAGTTGACGGCAAAAATAGTGTTTTATATTCAATATAAATATTAGTTTTTAATGCCCAAAAACAGGGACAAAACGATTTTTCTTACATAAAACCTACCCTGATCGATTTTTCTCTCTAAAAACCCTATACATGCTGAATTTCAGCAAAATCGTTGGAACAGTTTCCGAATATATTGTATATATACATACAAGATTAACTCATTTAAATATTAAAGATACTATAGTATAAATTCGGATATCTGCTTGTCTGTCTGTTATGTTTTCACTGCTTATCCGCTAGACCAATATTGAACAAATTTGGCACAAATAATGCTTCTATCAAATAGGTTAAAAAAACCCTTTTTTCCCTAGGCAACAGAAGATAAACCCATATTTCATTATTGAGGGTACTTAAACGCCTAATTTAGCATAACTATTGCTAGTTTAATTTATTTATGTACTTATACTTAACCGTCGTGTGGCATCCGACTGAGACTAGATCACCCTTTTACCAAGGTGTCGTAAATGGCGACTAAGTAGGTTTACATCAGGCAGGCGGCCGATCGTAAAATACCTAGCCGAATCATGTGAGAACATGTTTGTAACATATTCTGCCGACCGCATCTAAAGTGGGATAAGGGCATGAGGATAATCAGAAGATTATCAGAAGATGTTAACAAACGTTGAACGTTAAGACGAGAACATCTTAACGTTTAACGTTTGTTAACAGTCCGTCTTCCGTTTTTATTGATCTCAGGTACAATTTATTGATTCAACATATTATAATCATTTCTCAGTAATCGCGTTCAACGATAGAGTACAGGGAAGCTGTATCAGCTAGCGACACACAAGCACGGTACGTGGAACTGATAAACTTAACACACCGCGGTGTCAGCAACTTTGTCGCGTAGACAAAACATTTGCAACGGTTTATGTTCGCCTGGTACATTCACGTAGAAATTAACGTATATAATACGAAGTACCCGGGAGATCGAAACAAGCTCGAATTTTTTTTTATACACATAAAAAATGCAAATAACAAAAGGCAAAAAGGATTGGTGGTATCTGGGGCTTGATCCGGGGTATTTCAGCTTCTTTAGTTCACCCATTCGCCACTGAACACTTACAACTTTACAAATGACTGCTAAAATAGTCTTTTCTATTTAAATAATTTGTAGAATTAGGCATTACTTTGCGGAGATCCATAATACAAAAGTAATAATAAAATTAATTTGCTATAATCCGCGATGAAGTAAAATAGAAAATATATATAATGCTAAATGTAGAGTGGACAATGGGTTATCATACCTGATACATGCAGGATTCGTAAAAAACACATGCACAAATCTCCACCACCGCCACCACAATACACAAGCACTATATACGTTCACTATCACAAACTCAACAATCGTTTCGCCCCGCAACCGAAGCATCATCAGGAGATAGACTCCACGACCAAAATCGCAAAGCTTTGCGATTGCAACTTAATCCTGCATGTTTCAGGTATGATAAACGATTGTCCACTCTATATTTAGCATTATATATATTTTCTATTTTACTTCATCGCGAATTATAGCAAAATAATTTTATTATTACTTTTGTTTTTTCTATTTAATGTCAATTTGAGCAATTTTTCAGTGCCCGAAAACAGGGATAAAACGACATTTTTTTTTTCATCTTTCTTTATATATATATATATATGTCCGTATATATACCCCAGGCGTGCAATTAACTTTTCTGTTATACTCGTACATTATGTGTCAAATTAATATTTGCAATTTGTTACACGCTTTTTGGAAAAAGAAAAAAAAACGTGAGGAAGGAGAATTCTGGAAAAAAGTGTAACTCGATAGTGTTAAACCCAACAATTCGCATTGGATGTCTAAGAATATCGGTTACACTAATTCCCAGCTCAAACCTTTCTCTGCACAAAAGAGGCCCTTGTCCAAAACTGGAATAGTAACATGCCGTTACTTTACCTTTTTACTCCATATGTTAGCCTGATATATAAGTTACAATAGCGGGTTAGCCAGCCAGTAGTTGATTAGTGAAAGTTTGACAGACAGACAGATAGATAGAGAGACATACATTCGCATCCACAACTTTATTCGTGTCAACTTAAATACCTTTTGCACTCAGTTGTCGCTGCTCTGGCGACAAGTATATTAAAATAACCACAGTTAATGTACTGTGGTTTACTCTTCAACCACCGCCACCACAATACATAAAGATTGCACACATTTACTAAAACAATCTCAACAATTGTCCGCAACCGATGCATCAATCTTCAGGAGATAAACTCCGTGACAAAATCGCAAAACAGAAAAAGTTTATCACTTATGTAGGTGCCTGTACTTATGTCAGAAATCTTTATCTCACTGCCCTTTAATAGGAATTCATATTGTATTACAAATAGCGTTGTCGTTGCACCGGCATAATAAAAAAAAATACATACAAATATTGTACATATGTTTTTATATAGCCACGATAGTCGACACTAAGGATGGATGTACTTTGGGGCAAAAAATCTATTAATAAATAATTGATTTTTTCTTTTTAATATAAATCAAAAAAGATCTAGCTTAAAAAGGTTTTTTTAATCTATTAATTCATATCAAAATAATCGATTAATAATAATCGATATTTTTCTGATTATTTACAAAGTTGTTTTAACAAAAATGTTTAAAAATTAATAATTAATTATAATCAAGGCAAATAAAAGTAGTTAACTACCATTAAATAATAACAGATGCGCTGTGAAATTCAATTAAAATGTGTATTTTATTTGTTTCATCCTACAATGCATATATATTCTTAAAAAAACAAGAAAAAATTGCTATAAATGAATAGTATTTAATTTGAAAAAGAATAATAAATGCTATAATAGCTTTTTATTGGCCTCTTTTTCTTACTCAAAGAAAATAGGCTCATAAAAAATCAATGTTTAATGTACAAAAAATCGATTATATAAAAAAATTGATTATTTTTTCACATCCTTCGTAGTGGAGTCCAATAGCTTTGAGTTCAGTCCAAGTATCGAAGGAAGGAAGTGGGATTTTTAAGAAGGAAAGTACCATTTGAGTCAGTCAGTAGGTTATAGGTTATAAAGAATATTATTTCGTTTGTGTTCGAAGAAAAGGTATAGAAAAAGTAGGCTAATACGCTGAAATCGCCTTTAAATTGCAACTATTATTATATTCACGAAAGCACTGGCTTATCGTGACGAAATACTAGAATAATTGCGCAACAAAGATGATAATCACCATTACATTGTATTATTCTAGAAGTATATGGAGTAATGAGTTATGATTTAGAAACATTACTTGTATAGAGTGTGTATACCTTTATCTTTCATATTTAAATGAGTTAATCTTATATATATATTCGAAATTTCGAAAACGGCTCCAACGATTTTCCTGAAATTCAGAATGCAGGAGGTTTTGGAGGAGAAAAATCAATCTAGGTTATATTGAAAAAAAATCGTTTTATCCCCGTTTTTGGGAATTAAAAAAATACTAAAAATTTACATTGAATATAAAACACTATTTTTGCCGTAAATTGTCAAGTCAGCGTAGCTTATTCGGGAAACAGGTGGTATCTAGAAATGAATATACCTAAGATAGAGCCCCACCTACCCAATTATTTTGTCTTTTTTTTTAAAGGTTTTTTTTTTTTTTGTAAAAAATGACCCCTGACATACGGATCTGAAACGTGGTTGCTGATTATAGACATCATAAGAAAGGTCAGAGTTACTCAGCGGGCGATGGAGCGGGCTATGCTTGGAGTATCTCTACGTGATCAAATCAGAAATGAGGAGATCCGTAGAAGAGCCAAAGTTACCGGCGGGGCACATAGTGCGGAGAACCGTTATGGTCTTATTCTCTTTGCATCATTATCTCAATGATGAGAATCGTGGCTCTTTGACGATAGTCTGTCAATGTGGTTTAACCATGGATTGGTCGGGTTGCCCTGAAAACCATTATCATTACTTCGTTCTATCATACTCCTTTCTTGAATAAGAGCTATAGTGTTTTCCCACTTCCTTCCATGCCAGTATTTTAGATTAATCTCAGCCACTGCTAGCCGCGTGTTATCCATGATTGGACTAGATACTGGGTTAATTACTGTCGCCCTTATTCATGCCGAATAGTGCTACTCTTTAGCACCTACCCAGGAGAAAAGTGCAGGGTGCTACTTAGTGCTACTCTATACCACCATCCAGGAGAAACGTGGAGGTTTCTACTTAATGCAGTAGTACTAAGTAGAAACCTCCACGTGGTACTAAAGAGTACTTTAGCACCACCCAGGAGAAACGTGCACGATGCTACTTAGCGCTAGTCTTTAGCACCACTCAGGAGAAACGTGCAGTTAATCAGTGGGTTATCTTCTGCGGCCGCGAGTAGCTACATCTCCCAAGTTGGGGTCTTAGAGTGTTGGAATGGCGACCCCGCACTGGAAAACGCAGTGTTGGTAGACCCCTACGAGGTGGACTGACGACCTCAAAAGGGGCCATTCAAGTATTACGTAAGCAGATGTATTATAATTATTTAACGGTCCCAAGGAGTCGCGGGGAGTCGCTGGATACAAGCAGCACAAGATCGTGGTGTTGAGATCCTGTGAAGAGACCTATGTCCAGCAGTGGACATCCATTGGTTGTAGGAGAGAGAGTGTGGTGAGGGGGGATAGGGGACAGAATGATAACTTCTTGATGATGAATTCTTCAATCTAAATTAGATTTACGAAAAGATTTCCCGATACATAATTTCGTTTCCAATCTATAACGCCTGTTTTTTAAACGTTCAATTTTATTAATGGTCAAAATAATAGCTTTCTGTAGATCTAAGATTAGTGGTCGAGCTGGAAGGCGCATGTAATATATTTTTTCCTTCGACCACCCCTTGACCGCGAGGTCACGCAAGGGTC
Source organism: Morpho helenor (assembly GCA_029227775.1). Lineage (NCBI taxonomy): Eukaryota > Metazoa > Arthropoda > Insecta > Lepidoptera > Nymphalidae > Morpho > Morpho helenor. The sequence goes on along the minus strand of JARGCU010000022.1, from coordinate 13,253,963 downwards.
GTTGAACTGTCGCTTGCGGTCACTCGACCCTTGTCTGAATTTTGTAAAGCTTGGCCCGCACTAGGGATACGGGATGCAACTTGTATCAACATATACTGTACTAAAACCCCCTTTATACTTATCAAGTATTACTCTTGTTCGCCGGTAAAGTACAAAACATTCACCATCTTAACACTTTTTCTCCTTCGGCCAATGTGTCTCTTTATTATTATAAAGAGACACAGACAAAGACAAAGAACTTTGTCTTTTTAGACCACAAATTATAATTATAAATTATAACATGTTTACCAACATTTAAGACCTAACAATACCTACCAAGTAATGATAGTAAAGTTATAGTAGTGCTTGCGACTTTGTTCGCGTCGAAAGTGTTAAAGTACCTTCAATAATGTACAATATTGTTTTTCCTGTTCTTGTTTTGAAATATGTTTTCAGCCTATATTTTAACCCGGTATAAGCTTTAATTGTAGTAAATTTTATTAATATTGTTCGAGCTGAATAGTCGTGAAAGCGGTACAGACAGACAGACTTGATGCCGTAGTTGTGGATAATTTCACTTTTTACATCCATGTTATAAATAATTTATAGTGAATAAAAAGCAACTAATTTATACCTTATTTTTATATAAAAAATATTATTATTATGTTAATTTTTTACTAGTAACTGGTAATTTTGGTTACAAATTACTAATAACCACTCTAACCATCTAAGCAAAATGCTTGTGTTAGGAGTAGATTCACGTCACTATGGCCGAGATTTGAACCCATGACCTCTCGATTGCAAGTTCATTACTCTAACCATTCCGCTACCGCCGCTTTATTATTGTGTCACAATGTTAGTTACCGTGCTTCATCGAAACGGCTTGACCGATTTTTATAAAATTTTATATGAATAATCGGTAGGTGTGAGAATCGGAGACTATCTATTTTACATTGTCCAACCCTAATATTTTATTTTTAGATAGAAATAAAAAACAATTTATATGGCAAAACAAAGTTTTTTAGGCAGCTAGTAAATTTGTAACAAACTAAAATTTTTCTATTGTATTCTGTGTTTTAAAGAAAAATCTTTAATGTAGAGTTTTTATGAAAAAAGCTCTGTTTAAAATGCTTTTTAATTGAATGTTAATGAATTTATCACCAGTGTGACGTTACCTTTAAATATTTAGCAACCGTTACGGGTTTTGTATTAAAATAATGGTGTTACCTACGTAATCATTATTGCGAATATAGAACAAGGAAATGCGAAAAAATTCACTTACTTTATAATAGACTAGCAATCGCCAGCTCCGCCCACGCAATATAATTTACTATATACTTTTGTAATTATAAAAATGGTTACCCTTAAAAGGTAAGTTAACCTTAATTGATTTTATATAGTCTATATATAGTCTTCCTCGATAAATGGACTATCGTAGGCTCAAAAAAATTTTCAAATCGGACTAGTAGCGTATCTTGACATTAGCGCGTTCAAGCAATCAAACAAACAAACAAACTCTTTAAATTCAAATTATTCTTTATTCAAATAAACTTATAAACAAGTGCTTTTGAATCGTCAACTCTACTGCTGGTTCGGAAAGCTGTTCCTACCGAGAAGAGCCAGCAAGAAACTCGGCGGTTGCTCTATTAAAAATATAATTCTTAATACTATTTACATTAAGTCGTTACTGTCTTGTACAGATTCAAAGAGAGCTATATCCATACATTCTTATCTTCTAAATAATCTTCTAGAGTATAGTAGGCTTTCTGTATCAGCCTCTTTTTAACAATGTTTTTAAACTGCTGCAATGGCAATCCTAAAATTGATTGCGGAATTTTATTATAGAATTTTAGACCCAAACCCACAAACGACTTACGTACTTTTTCAAGGCGCAAAGCAGGGGCCGCAAGCTTATGTCGGTTCCTACTTTGTCTATTATAAACATCACCTATTGTTTTATAATTCTTTATAATTTTATATAGAAAAATTAAATGACTTAAAATATACTGTGAAGCAAATGTAAGAATACCTTAAATTGTAAATGCCACGTACGGCTTTTTTGTAATAATTTACTTCAGTTTTATATATTAGTAAAGAAGAGCTGTGAATTTAGATTCATTTAATTTGAAACAAGAGAAACCCCTAAACACGTTTTTATAGACGCAAAATTAATGGTGGGGGTTGAACAATTAGTATATAACACCTTCTTGCTTAGGTAATGCGTGGCTTCGTGATTTTATCGTGGAGCCTATCTCCTGATGATGCTTCGGTTAGGGGGAGAAACGAACGTTGAGATTGCTGTAGTGAATGTATGTAGTGTGTGTGAGTGGAGGTGTCTTGTGATACATGCGGTAACTTATCCTGCATGTGTAAGGTATGAGAACGGCTTTTGCTTTCTACACTTAGATTTTACGCGGATTGTAGCAAAATAATGAATACCCATCGTTATATCTTTAATATTTAAATGAGCTAATCTTGTATATATATGTATATATATCTCGGAAACAGCTGTAACGATTTTCCTGTAACTCAGCATGCAGGAGGTTTTTGAGAGTGGAAAAATCAATTTAGCTAGGTTTTATTAATTCTTTTTGTATAATCCCTGTTTTTGGACATTAAAAAATACAAAACTTAACATTGAATATATGAAACACTATTTTTCCTGAAAACTGTCAAGTTAGCGTAGCTGAAATAATTTATAGAATTAGGCGCTTTGCGGAGGTCCATAATACAAAAGTAATAAAAATATTACTTTTATCGCGGATTATAGCAAAATAATATTCTCATTACTTTTTAAGCGTAGCTTATGAAATGAATTAATTAAATAAACATACCTAGGATCGAGCTCCACCTACCCAATTATTTTTCCTTTTTTTTTTATTTATTTTTTTTGTAAAAAATTTCCAATTCGAAAAAATACCATGCATTCATGCATATATGCATGAAAGCCTACTGTTGAGGATTATTAAGACGATAAAAATGCGTGGATATAAATATTGTTCGACCCTGTACAAGATAGAAACATTAAATGTAACTAGCATTAAGAATTGTATTTTTTAAAAAGAGCAACCGCGGAGTTTCTTGCTGGCTCTTCTCGGTAGGAACAGCTTTCCGAACCAGCAGTAGAGTTGACGATTCAAAAGCACTTGTTTACAAGTTTATTTGAATAAAGAATATTTTAAATTTGAATATAAGGCCGCAGTAATACAAGGCTGTTACTTTACTTTACTTTCATATTTTCCCCACACTGTAAAATCGGCACGTCGCATAAATATTAATTAGGCGCCGTCTGTCCAGGTGTTTCTTCTGTCCTTATTTCCACCAATTAATACTAAAGAGCTATTAATACTAGAGTAGTGGAGCCATTGGCAGGAATAAGTGTCACAATAAATAATGAGAGGGTAAGTGACATTCTTGTCTAATCAAACGTAAAAACGCGAGACAGGTATACCCTCATTTGCTTTGTATTCATTTCTTTTTGCAATATATCACATTGTAGGCTTTGTCGTGTGGTATCCGGCTGAGCAGAATAGACCACCCTCAATTCTTATCGAGGATTCGTAAAAGGCGACTAAGGTAAGTTGACCCGCCGTGATGTATCCGGCTGAGTAGAATAGACTACCCTCATTTCTTACCGCGATGTCGTAAAAGGCGACTAAGGTAAGTTGACGTCAGGCGGCCGTAAAATAACTAGTCACACATGTAACATGTTTAGAACATTTTATGTCGACTCCACTTAGAGTGGGATAAGGGCAGGAGAATGGTAATAATGATGTTAGACATGTTTCAACAGATTACTTACTGTCTGTGTTAACTTTTCTATTGTAAGCTCTTATCAATGGTGATTACCAAAACGCGGAGTATATACAAAAAATTAGCACGTGTAAGACTTTGCATGACTTTGCGCTGTGATAGTCCAGCGGTAACACCGTGCGACTATTTCGAGGAGGTCACGGGTTCGAACCATTGTAGACACCAATGATTTATTCTGTTAAAAATGTGTCTAATTGATAATTGCAATTTATCACACGCTTTTCGGTAAAGGAAAATATCGTGAGGAAACTTGCATATCTCTAGAGAATTCTGGAGATATGTGTAACCTACCAATCCGCATTGGAGCGGCGTGGTAGGTCTTAGCTCCAATCCCTCTCCAAAAACGGAGAAAAAAGGCCTATTCCCAGCAGTGGGAGAGTAATAGGCCGCTACTTTAAGACTTTGCAAATACGCCCCTTAAACTTACTCGGAGCTCTCTACCCCGTACAAATCAAAACTTGCTTGCAGTCTACGTTAGTCCGCGTTCGTAGCAGCACGTCACGCTACGCCGTAGCATGTACGAAAAATACCTATAACTTTGTTGGTGTCATAGCTCGCTTGGTTTATTGCGGAAAAGTATATCTATACTCTAAAAGGTTTCCGTAATATTTGTTTCTAAAATATATTGTTGTGGAAAATGAGTTATGAAATGCAGTGAGTAATTAAATATATATTTCTTAATATACAAACTACACCCTGCACGCCGTGTGGTATCCGGCTGAATAGAATAGTATCACCCTCATTTCTTACCGAGGTGTCGTAAAAGGCGACTAAGGTAAGTCGACCCGCCGTGTGGTATCCGGCTGAGTAGAATAGACCACCCTCTTTCTTACCGAGGTGTCGTAAAATACGACTTAAGTAAGTTGACGTCAGTCAGGCGGCCGGTCGTAAAAACGCAGCCAAATCTTATGACAGCATGTTTATAACATGTTGTGCCGACCCCACTTAGAGTGGGATAAGGGCAGGAGGATGATGATGATACAAACTACACCCTGCGGTTATGTTAAAGTTAAATAGTTTCTTATATGCATAAGTGCATATAAGAAACTACGAGACGTGAACGAGATTTCTTAATTCGTTTTCGAAACGAAAAGAGGAAGACCTTTGTTTGTGTAATGTGTAATGTAATCTATACTAATATTTGTATATTAGCTGAAGAGTTTGTTTGTTTGTTTGAGTGTTTGAACGCGTTAATCTCAGGAAGTCCAGGACCGATTTGAAAATTTTTTTGAGTGTAAGATAGTCCATTTGTTGAGGAAGGCTATAGGCTATATAACATCACTCTTAGACGAATAGGAGAGGAGCAGGAATAAAAAATTTAAAAAAGCTTTCCTTGCGTGCGCTGAGTAAACTGTGAAAGTTATTCAAAAATCACGTATTACAAAATTGTTCCCCTCTAAAAGTTCTAAATAAAAGTCCGCGGCAGTATATGTCTAGCTTTTAAGGTTAATCCACTTTAACCATTTTTATGGTTACCAAAAGACTATATTACGGTTTTAATCTTTCGACGCGGGCGGAGCCACTGGCAATTGCTAGTTCAAAATATAATTTACTAGGATAAGTTTGCTATTCGGTTTGTGCCGATTTCAGCTCCAGCAATCTGTTATTACACACTTCAGCTTCTTAAGTGGTGATAGGACCACGTCCGTTATCAGAAGGTCGCAAGTTGCATCTCCGAGAAGCATTTATTAATGCAATTTATCTACAAATAATTATGAAAGTAAATGGTAATATCTGTTTCTGTTATAGCCCAGGGTATCACGGGTTCAAAACCCCGAGGAGGCACTAATGAGTATTTCTCTCTTCTCAATCGTTTCGCTCTTGACAGAGCGGTCGTGATCGCCTTCAAGTTGTGGTTTTGGTAGCGGCTGTTGTTATGCGCTTCACAATTTCACGCCATTTTTTGCGGTTTGCGGTCATTCGGGTACACTCATGCACCGGACCGCCCACAGCAGATTTGATCTGGTCGGTCCATCGCATGGGTGACCTTCCGCTAGGCCTTGTGCCTTCCACTTTTCCCTTACAAAATGAGCATTTCTGTTAAAATTTATATCTCTTATCACACGCACACATATTGCAATTTATCACACGCTTTTCAGTGAAAAAGCTTTAAAACACATCGTGAGGAAACCACGTTTCAACGTGCAAAAATCCGTTCTGTATATTTTGAGAAAATCTATCACATATCGACAGAACTTTTGGGGAGTTTGTTTTATATTAGTTATAGAATTGCAAAATCTTTTTTTATATTAAAGTTTGTATACTTGCCTTTTCTTACAAAATTTGGCATTTACAAAGTTTTGTACGCGATCCGTTGTCTTTTGTGTTATATGTCATGAACCTGCTGCGAGTAAATGTCAAAATACCTGCATTAGCGTTTATTATATTTCTAGTACCTGATTGAGCGAGTCTTGCTCGTTATATTTTACAAAATAAAAAAATAAGTAATTTAAAAAAAAAGGAAAAATAATTAGGCAGTTGGGGACCGATTCTAGGTATTTACATTTGTAAAGACCGCCCGTCCCCCGAATAATGTACGCTGACTTGACAGTTTATGGAAAAAATAGTGTTTTTATACAATATAAATTTTAGTATTTTTAATGCCCAAAACAGGGATAAAAAGATTTTTTTTATATAAAAGCTAGCTTGATCGATTTTTCGCCCCCAAAACCTGAAAAGATGCTGAATTTCAAGAAAATTTTTGGAGCCGTTTCCAATTCCGTTTCCAATTGATGATGATAAATGAATGAATTGTATATATTGACCATTTATCGGTCACCCATAACAGAAGTATTAAGTTACTTAGTTTGGGGACGTATAACAGTGTGTGTTTGTTGTCCCATATATTACTATTAATAATAAACATGCGAAGACGGAGCGAGTAGGCTAGTATATAAAGAAGCAAGGAATGTCATAAGACATCGTCCAAAGCCCAAATAGAGCCGCCTCACATTTTTATTGATTAGTGTTTGATGGCAGCGTTGTGCACAAATCGCGGGCCACACGCGATGTTGCTGTTCGACGACGATTTTTACCTCAACTGAGCACACTAGACCACTGTTTCTCAACCTATTTAATCACCGACCCACTAACGTACTATGTATTTACAAAGCGACATCTATATACTTGTATGCAAAAAAAGTCATTCAATCAAAGTCATGCAATCTATTTGATATAAGGACCTAATGGCGGTTGTACACTCTCTGCGAGACACCCCAAGATATGTCGAGTGCGAAAGTGTACGGGGTAGTTCTTGCCTCGCGTCGTATACCGTGGATTGTCGCACCTGCTCTCAATCCCGTGTCGGTTTTGCCTAAGTTGAGGGGATCGCGTCGCTGCTCACTCTCGAAAGAAAGTGTACATGGTCACTCCGAGCTTACACGTTACATAGTACTCGCTATGTCTCGTCCGAAGCGCCTCGGCCGAGACATAGCGAGTGCTCTGTGGCGAGAGTATACAGCCGATGTAACAACCTCGGCATTATTTCCAGTGCATATTGTTAGATTATGTTAGAACCATTACTGAAAAGCGTATTTTGAAATGTTAATACTTGCGGTAGCTTTGAGACTATTTAAATCTTATTAGAGAATCGCGAATGTAGAACCCCAGGCAGACGAATAAGTTTTTTTACTAGAATTTATGTGCCTAATTAAGATTTAGGTATATTTATTAAAATATGCATCAATAATCTATTAATAATATTTCTATTGCGTAAGAACATAACGTAAATACGACATAGATGCTAATTTCTCGGTTCGCCATATATAAAAATATCATATTTGTAAAGAGCAACACACGTGACAGCTATTTGCGATATCAATTGCCCCCTCCCCGTCTAAAAAGTACATAGAAAAATTACATATTTTTTACTCGAATAAACTAGGAGTAGAGTATACTTTTCGAGTATATGTAATATATTGTTCTATATTTAATATTTGTTACTAGTATATCTAGATGCAAGTGCAAGTGTGACTATGATGGTTGAGAACCGCTGAAAAGTTGTAGATAGAAAATGGTTACAATTTAACATTTTTCCAAACCCTCCACAATAAATGACTCTAACGTATTACATGCATGCCATTTTTGATTAGTTGCTTGTTTTTGGAAGCTAAAACGCGGGAAAAATGGTATCATTAGAAATGAATTGAAGCGTTTTATGTACACCCTCTTTATATTCCTATTTGAGGCTGCTAGAGCAAAAACAGCCTATATACTAATTTGTGTTATAGAGATATAACAGGCCTAACTTACTTTTCAGTTACTGTAACCATAGACAATAATAATCTAACCAACATAGGCCGTTTTTTTACAGATTTTACACTAAGACTACACTAAGAATACACTGTACTATCACAATTCCAACAATCATTTCGCCCCGCAACCGAAGCATCAACAGAAGATAGCTTTGCAATTTTGTTTGTGGAGTCTATCTCCTTACGATTTACCTCCCCTCGAACATAGGCTTGCATTTAATAAATAAATATATGGGACACTTACACACACGGTCGTCCGTCCCCAAAGTAACTTAATACTTGTGTTATGGTAGACAGACAACTGGTGAATATATAGTTATATATTTCTTAAATACATACTAAAATAAAAATATACACCCAGGCTTGAAGAGCAACAAATTATTTTTAGAGAAAATGTTGGCCTTCGGTGGACATCGAACCCGCGACTTGCGGAGCTGAAGGTAGGGTCATTACCCATTGTGCCAACGGGCCAGTCATTAAATAGAAGGGTTTAAACTTATACCCTTGCATGCGTTGAGTAAACGGTGAAAGTTATTCAAAAATCATGTATTACAAAATTGTAAAAGTTTTATATTAAACATAATATAAAACTTATTGGTCCGGGATTTGAACTCATGTCCCATATTCGAATATACTTACTACTATTTCATAACCCCTTATAAAGTGAAAATTCCCTTGTATAGTAATGAGAATTCCATTGTAGATATTTATCACTAATAAACCACGCTTTACGTATTTCATATCGTTAATGGCGGGCGCAATAAGAACTGTAATCCAAGAAATTGCCCCAAGCCGAGTAGCTGGTAGCCGTATTGGAATTTATATAGACATAGACACGCGACCCATGAGGATTTATATAATACTAAATGTACCCACAGTTTTATTACAATCAATATAACCGTTTAAATACCCCAATTGTTACTCCCAAAGCAAAAATGGGACTCCTTTTATGTATTTAAGTCATATACAAGACTAATAATTTATTTATTTATTTTATTAGGTCCGCCAACAGAGTATATATTTTTTATTAGCTTAATTATTAATTTACATTCTAAAAGTCTATTGCTACCCTATTTATAAGTGGACACAACATGCTCAAAAATACAGTACATTATGATCGTTATAAAATTGTCAACATATTAGAATTTCGAAAGTCAAAAAATATATAAAAATATGTCATTACAATGTCAGAGATAAATGTCAAAAAAGCGAGTAATAATGATAAATAACAATAATAATTAGACTACAATAGTAATAAAAATAAATATAATATATTTAAAATTTGTATTAAAATTTTACATTAAAGGACATTTACTAAAGTCTTACTTATTAATAATGGAATTGTTATGCTATAATCGGTGATTGAGTGAGTATAGAATATATATAGTGCTAAATCAGAGAGGATTATCCGTTCTCATACCCTGTACATGCAGGATTCATAAAAACACACGCACGGATTCATAAAAACATCGACACGCGACCCATGAAGATTTATATAATACTAAATGTACCAGCTTTATTACAATCAATATAACCGTTTAAATACCCCAATTGTTATTCCCAAAGCAAAAATGGGACTCCTTTTATGTATTTGTCTTATACAAGACTAATAATGGAATTGTTATGCTATAATCGGCAAATAAGTGAGTAGAGTATATATATAATGCTAAATGTAGAGTGGACTATCCGTTCTCATACCCCATACATGCAGGATTCATAAAAATACACGCACAAACGCCCACTGCCGGCACCAGTACACAAGCACGTTACTATCACAAACTCTATAATCTAAAAGTGATAGTAAAATTATTTTGCTATAATCGGATTATAGCAAAATAATTTTATTATTACTTTGGCCGCCGTGTGGTATCCGCTGAATACAATAGACAACCCTCTTTCTTAACGGGGTGTCGTAAACGGCAACTAAGGTAAGTTGACCCGCCGTGTGGTATCCGGCTGTATAGACCACCCTCTTTCTTACCGAGGTGTCCCGCTCTAAGTGGGTTCAGCACAACATGTTATAAGCATGTTGTCACATGATTCGGCTACGTATTATACGACCGGCCGCTTGCCTCGTGTCAAGTTACCTTAGTAGTCTATTCTACTCAGTCGGATAACACGATGAGTCGACTTACCCAAGTCGCCTTTTACTACACCTCAGTAAGAAATGAGGGTGGTCTCTTCAACTCAGCCGGATACCACACGGCTTAAGGGCAGAATGATGTCGTGAAAACCTAATGTGATCAAACTTTTGTTGTGAAAACAGTTGATTTTTAAACTCGATCTAATCAAAAGCTAAGTTGAACAGCAAACTTTCTGCATTGATTCGCTGAAATCATACCTAGACCTTGTACCGTGGTACTGATGCTATAAATAACTCAAACTGTGTCGACATTGGGTAAATATGATAAAAAATTTATACGGCCATGTCATACACGGACGTTGCCGTGCCGTGCGCATAATGGCCGCAGTCAATGTCAACCCACCCTAATAACTTTATAGTTTTTAAATTGACTGACTAGAATTATAATAAATCAACGGGGGTTCGGCAATTTACTGGACTTGTGTTGCTCGCGACATCGTTTGTATCGACTTCAGTCAAACCACTAACAATTTACTATAATTACCCCTTTTTTTTTTAGGAAAAAATCCCTTAAGGCTCGACCCGACGGGCCGAGCTGCAGGTATGTCAGACTCGCAACAACCTAAGCGCTACACAACGCTGCTGGTGGCGGGGACAGGTTACCGTTCTACAAATTGCCCCAATCCCCGCCAGCAGCAATTCTAGATCCCAGAGTGCGCCACCTCTGGGTCGCTCTCTAAATGGGGCCTCTCTTAATGTGGTATTTCCCTCTGCTAGACGATGCATCGGGAGCACCAGATGCATCGACCGCTTTGGGGACTTTTTTGCCTGGACATCTGATAAATCTCGTTCGGAACGTGCAAAGTTTAGGACGGTATACGAATCGGTTCCAAAGACTTGAATTCCCAGACCCGCTTCGCAGACTATACGTCATCCTAAGGCAGTGTTTTCAAACGTGGGGCCCACGACCCACAGGGGGGCAACTCGACACGAGTTTAAGCCCGAGTTTAAGCCTGTCGCTCTGGGCCATTTAAGTGCAATGCTAGATTTCGGTGCCAAATTTAACAAAATAAAGTTAACAAATTTAACAATTTTTCTTCCTAAAACCTATTATTTATGTTCTTTAAGTGGACAATACAATTTTTGATATTAAAATTTATGTATGGACCAAAAAAGGTCGAGAAACACTGCCCTAAGCCAACTTTTCTCAACGCTCCACTCTCTACTATTTGAATTTGAGACTCGATGATTCTTCTATTCGTATACCGATAGATGATATTCATTAGAGATGACAATATACAATGCGTATTATATACTAGCTGACACAACAGACGTTGTCCTGTGTTAACTATTTAAGTAAGACAGTTTTTTTACATTTCCGCTAAACTTTCACGACTTGTTCTTCAATAAGAACTAATACTTTTGAACAATAATAAGAATCAAATTTCCTATATGTATTGCATTTCGTGATATAGAACTTACCTTTTTAACTTAGAGAATTGACATGACTTTGACATATCGTGAATAAAAAACCTTAATACCTAATATTATCTATTCAATCCATCTATCAATGACAGTTTGAAAAAAATATAAAAGATAGTCGCTCTTGTTTATTACCGTGTTTTGTGGACGAACATTAAATACAGTAAATTATATTCTATTAATCTCGCTTGTCTTTACAAAGTGTGTAATTACACAAACTGATGTAGCTGTCTGATAAATGGTTAATATAATTTATTAAACCACCAGTCGTCCACCAAGTGCTTAATGTTTTTCTAATAGCCCCACTCGTGACGATGTGGCCGTGACCCTCTGTCACCGATACCAAAACTATTTGTCACAATCATTTATTTTATACTAGTTGTAGGCGAGACTACGTTCGCGTCACCCTTATTGTGCAGTTAAGAATTTAACATTAAAAAAGTTACAAGAAGGTGGACTTAGCGGAAAATCTGGAATCACTTTTTTTAAATCAGACCCACATTTTTTTAATCCAGTTGACAGTACTCTTACAAATTGTTGAAGAAAAACAAGAAAGAGTCTTTTTACACTATAAAAGACTGCTTTGCTTTCATTCAGATCGACGGTGAAGAATAAAAATGGATCACTAAACTTATTAATATCTTTTTAAATTATCGTTTTATTGACGTTATCTTCTATCTTTTAATTAGCTTTTGCTAAGACTTTGAGAGTCCGATAATATAGTTTATGCCATGTCCGATAATATAGTCTGGACTTGGTTCCGTTAAAGGTAACGGAATGAAGTCCAGAATTTGAAAGGAAGCTGCAAAACTGTCCAAGTCCATACCGCAAAATTAACATCGACCTAGTAGAAACAATGTTTTACACCAATAGAACCAGTTTTATACACAAACAGTTCAACTCCCACCACCATTGAATTTGCCTCCAAACATGTGAAGTTACAGAGGCAATTAGCTTTGCCACTACAGCAGTTTAAAAACCCTGTTAAAAAAAGGTTAATACAGAAAGCCTACTATACTGTTGAGGATTACTAAGAATATAGGAATGTGTGAATATAGATCTCTTTGAACCTGTGCAAGACAGTATAGACTAAATGTAACTGGGCAATAAGAATTATATTTTGATAAGAACAACCGCCGAGTTTCTTGCTGGCTCTTCTCGGTAGGAATAGTTTTCAGAACCAGCAGTAGAGTTGACGATTCAAAATCACTAGTTTACAAGTTTATTTGAATAAAGAATATTTTGAATTTGAACTTCAATATATAACACTGCTTGCTTGGGTGATCTAACGCTTTGCGATTTTGTTGTGGAGCCTATCTAACTTCATCATCCTAACTTTCCTCATCATAACTTTTCTTCATTGTTTGATATTAAGATATTTGTCACAGATCCCCAAGCTGTTGAAGATGCCTCTGTGCAGATACAATGATGGACCGTCGCATTCTCACCCCCTCCACCCCTAGGAGCCGCGCCATGGACAAATACGAACAGTTAGCTGTTGTGAGTTTATCTATTTTTCTGAAAGTCGCAGTTATCATCTGTTACCATCTGAAAGAGTTTTTACTTTTGCAATTTTTCCTTGAATCTATATCCTGTTTCATGTTATATGATGTTTCAGTTACGGGGTAACTGATCGGTACGATATCGATACGGGGTCGTTGAGATTGTCGTAATGAATGTGGGTACTTCGTGTGTAGTTTGTTGTTGGTGGTGTCTTGTAATACGTGTAGTAACTAATCCTACACGTATAAGGTATGAGGGTTTTTGCTTGCTACACTTAGCATTACATAGATTTTCTTAACAAACGCGGATTATAGCAAAATGATTCTATCATAAATTTTGTCTGGGTAAAGGCTACCTCTTCTCCTCTTAGGCACATAATTTTTTAAATAGAAAATGTCATTAGTATCGACTTCGAATCCATGACCCCAAGAAAGGCACACTGTCTCACCGTCACAGCTCGCTATTCGTTTATAAACCAAAAGTAATCATAATATTATTTTGCTATAATGCGCTATTAAACAAAATCTATATAATGCAAATATAAAATTACTATCCGCTTTCAAAAAGAAGTCGTGTGGTATCCGGCTGAGTAGAATAGTCCACCCTCATTTCTTACCGAGGTGTCGTAAAAGGCGACTAAGGTTAGTTGACGTCAGGCAGCCGGCCGGTCGTAAAAACGCAGCCAAATCATGTTACAGCATGTTTATAGCATGTTGTGCCGACCCCACTTAGAGTGGGATAAGGGCAGGAGGATTATATTAGAGGGATAACAGGATAGATATGTTTGCATAATAACAATAATAACAATAAGGTTAGCTCCATACAACTCCCAACGAGACGTAAACCCCCAACGAGTTGGGCTGACGACCTCGAAAAGGTAGTGGAGAGCCGCTGGTTCCACGTGCCAAAATCGTGGCGTATGGAGATCACTTAAGGAGACTTACATCCAGCTGTGGACGTCTATCGGTTGAGAAAGATAGCAGAAGAAGAGACATATAGGTCTATGATTTCAGGTGGGCGAGGGCTCCTACGGTGTGGTGTTGAAATGCAGACGTCGCGACACAGGCCAGCTGGTTGCTATAAAGAAGTTTCTGGAAACCGAAGAAGACGCGGCTGTAAGAAAAATGGCCCTTAGAGAGATTAGGATGTTAAAGGTATTTAAAACGTCTCGCTGTAAATAATTTTTGGCTGAATTTGTTAGAAACTCTTTTCTAACAAATTCAGCCAAAACTAAGAAAAGTAAAATATCACATGTACAAAGGCGGACTTATCCCTAAAAGGGATCACTTCCAGTTAATCTTGGAGTAACAGAACAAAAAGTACAAGAAGTGAAGTACGCATAATATAGAAACCCTTACATCGTTAAGTTTTACTTATTTACACAGTGGCACAGTCTGGTTTTGAATTATTCTCGAAACCAAACTCAACAGTTTAAAAAAGGCTACAATCGTCAATCAACTTTACAGCATCATTCGCTGGGTCACGCTAAAGATTGTCTGAAAATTTCATTAAAATCGGTCCAGCCATTTCGGCGTCCCAGCCCAGTTCAGCGATGTAACCATGCAACACTTTCGAGAGGGTGATTGGTGTCTAATTGATTGAGGTGAAGGAAAACATCACGAGGAAATCTGCATATTTCTAGAGAAATCTGGGGATATGTGTAACCTACCAATCCGCATTGGAGCAGCCTGTTACGTTATAGCCCCGCCCCTCCTTAAATGGAGAGAGTTTGCTCTCTCCATGCCCAGCAGTTGGAAAATAGATGTCCGTACAAATTACTTTAATGAATACTCATTTTTAATGCACACAGAAGCTCCGACACGATCATCTCGTAAACATGATAGAAGTGTTTCGTAGAAAGCGACGCTTCTACCTAGTTTTCGAATATCTGGACCACACTCTACTAGACGAGCTTGAGTCATCTCCGGGTGGCTTGGGAGAGGATACTGCAAAGAAACACCTTTATCAGCTGCTAAAAGGCATCGAGTATTGTCATCAAAATTCGGTAAGTCGTAAAAACTATTAAATATTAGTGCGTCGCTAGGTGGGCTACGGAACGAGCTATGCTCAGACTATGGTGAAAATCCATAGTACAATCAAAATTTCTGATATCATTTAGCGTTTCCCGAAGCTAAAGTGCCAACAGGCGGCGTACGTAGAACCGATGGGCATTAGGGTCATAAAATGCAGGAATGGCGACCCCACACCGGAAAACGCAGGTTTGATAGACCTACGAGGTGGCCTGACGACCTTTTGAAGGTCGCGGGCAGCTGCTTAATCCAAGAGTACAAAAACCTGGTTTTGTGAAGATTCCATGAAGATAAATCACTTGGCATCGATTTGATTTTGTTTTGTTACTGAGATAGCTGAAGAGACAGAGCAAAAAACAATAAACTACTTTTAAATTGGTTCTCAATTGTAACGGACAAATGTAACGGGCAAAAGCTAGTTCGGTATAAAATTGTAGTTTTATATGAGTGCTTGATTCTTCGTATTACAGATAATACATCGCGACGTCAAGCCGGAGAACGTCCTAGTGTCTAATAACGGGATTGTAAAGCTCTGCGATCTTGGATTCGCGAGGGCACTTGCGGCCCCAGGGGAGCCCTACACGGAGTATGTGGCGACCAGGTGGTACCGAGCTCCAGAATTACTGGTCGCTGAGCACAGGTAATGAAGTATTAACCTGAAGAATTACCGGCCTGTTATTGTCCTTTTGTTGGGCATAGATCTCGCTCATTTGTTGGAGAGATTGGATTGAGTTTAGATTGTCTGTGTGTTTGTGTGTGTAAAGTCTGTTTATGTGTTTTGCCTGTCTCTAAAATTTACGATGAAAAACCGCTGAAGTGATATTAATAAATTAAGTAAAATTTATGCTTGTAAACCGGGCTAACATATGTATATGATTTAAAAGTTTGTAGACAGAGCTTGTATTTACTCGATATTTTCAAGATACGGACCGGAAGTAGACATCTGGGCAATAGGTTGTCTATTCGCTGAGATGCTCACCGGCGATCCTTTGTTCCCTGGAGACTCTGACATTGATCAACTGGCGCTCATCATTAAAACTGTTGGTGAGTAAAATAAAGCCTTATACCACAGCAATAGAATAGAATGAACATAGGTAGTTCTATTAGGTATAGGTATTAATAATTACTCTTGTACCATCAATAAATTACTGTACTCACAATAAATATGGTTTGATACAATTTTGATTTGATTTTCCTCGGAGGGAAGTCTTGGACATAAAACCACTACGCTGTTCGAATTGGCAAGTTAATATCTGAAATCTGCTTGCTCAAACTGGGACTGCAAACTGTGGACATTAGCAGTAAAAAAGATGCAAATTTAATAAAAATAATTTTCTGAATAATAAAAAACACAATTATTGGCCAATTTTTATCTTCTACCTTTTTACACAATTGTCCTGGAATGCTTTTCCGAATGTTTAAACCTTTTTAATAATTACTCTCACTAGCCGGATTTGTCGTGTCGTAAGTGTAAATGTTCACGGCACGGCACGTATTGTGTTAGCCCGTATTATTTCGAAACAATACCTGATTGGATAAAGCATTCTGATTTGATACAACATTGGTTAGAGCCGGTTGACATTTAAACACGAGGTATAACCAAGTCGGCAACTGCGGGCGGCATTTATTCGAATAATTGCATTTGTTTTTAGGTAAATTAGCTCCACGTCATCAGCAAGTAGTATCTCGGCTCTCCGGCGGGGCAGCACTGGCCGCAGTCAGCGGTGTGCCTCGTGGTAATCTACCCGGTGTTGCGCATGCGAAAGATTTACTTGCAGCGTGCCTCCGTACAGAGCCACGAGCACGGCCATCTGCTTCCGCTTTACTCAGGCACAAGTAAGTCAAAAGTTGTCAAAAAAGCACTTTAAGAATAACCGTCGATTATAAATCTTAAAGAAAGTTTGTACCTGATTCATAGTTGTTTTTCTTAACATCAATCGTTACTACTAGTTTATTTTTATCTTTTTCCTTAATGAAGTCCAGGATATAATTCTTAAACGACCAGTGATTTGTCTTTATATATTCAGTGTCACAGTTTTTTTAAACAACTACCCAATTATCAACCGTTTTACCACTTCCTTGCTAGTCGCAATCTCTTCTTTCCTTGTCCTTCTTTTATAAGATGTATTTTAGATTGTTTGTGCAAGTTTTTTTGAAATCAATCCTTCCTTCAACAGATACTTCATTGCCGATGGCTTTGCGGAGAGTTTCAATGCCGAGCTACGTAATAAATTAGGAAAGGAAATAGAAGTTAGTATATCTCGTTGATAATTTTGAGCTTGTTATAGAATTATTATAAACAATAACTGGATCAATATTTTCAGACTCCTCCTCAGCAAGGCGCAGCGAGGGTCGCTGGCAAGCCTCGTCAGCAATGGACATTGAATATCGTTTCGGTACATTATATTTACACTAGTACCTGTTAACTAATTAAATTATAGTTTGGAAAATTGTTTTAATGTTGGTCACATTGTTCACCGTCAACCAGACAAGTTGTTAGTAGTGGGCAAGGTCGAAGGAAAATAACCTCGCGGCTGATCATGTAGTCTGTAATGTCCAAGTGACTGCATTTGGTCTCTTTGTAACATCGCCCCTAAGAAAAGCCGAACACCACGAGAAATAGTGGCAAATTATACGAACTATGTAGGACTTTCATCTAGGATACGTATTTCATTATTATTATTATTATTGAAGAATGCGATAGATGAAGATTATAATTATTCATTCACACATTCGTTAATGGTTTCCCTGTAAATATTTACTAGGATCACAGCAGATCCCGTACAAGCAGCACCGCTGGCGAGTCGCTCATCGACTACAACTATACACCTGGTAAGATATATTATTTTACTTTTTAATTTTTCATAATTAATTTAAAGTGCTTAAAAAAAAAAATTTAAAATAAAAAAAATAAAAAAATAAAAAGGGCAGGCGGGGCTCGAGCCTAGGTATGTTCACCTGTCTAGACGGCCCGTTCCCCAAATGAACTACCATGACTTTACATTTGACAGCGAAAAATTTTGATTGTATTCAACGTAAATTAACAAAAAAAAATTTTTTTATAAATCCTCTCTAGATCGATTCTTCGCCCCCAAACCCCCTACTTGCTGAATTTTAGTAAAATCGTTGGAGCCGTTTCCGAGATTCCGAAAAAAAAAATATATTTATATATATACATACAAGATTAATTCATTTAAATATTAAAGATAAAGTAAGTTGTTTGTAAGCTGTGATATCCTTGTGACTTTTTTCTTTTTTTTATCACGAATAGCCCCTTACGGGTATGTCTGATTTGCACCAACTGAAACAATCTGAGTGCTCCACCGCGTTGCTGTTGCACTGCAACATGAGAGATATGGGAAAAGAGTTTAAAATATGACATACAAATCTAAATAAATACAGATTCTATATTATTTGACACATACAAGTACAGTGAAGGAAACATTTAAATCTCTGGGGAATTACTAAGATGTGCGTAAACGCCAGTCTGCATTGGAGCAGCGTTGTGGGTCTCAGCTGCAAACCTTCACTCTAAAAGGAGAGAAGAGGCCTTAGCCCAGATGTGGATATTAACAGGCCGTTACTCTAAGTAAGTTGGTTTAAGTTTGCATAAACATGTAATTTAATGATGAGGTAATTTGATGAAAATCATGTGACAAAAGGAGTTGATAATTCGAAATACAAGTATAAATTAAATACAGTTTCTATAAATCTTAATACTTAGTTATAATATTTAGTCGATTTAAGTTAAGTTTTCCTATAAAATTGTAACTACCTGTTTTGAAAATAAAATTTTTGATTTGATTTGATTGATATTATTAGGCGCTGATACCCATATGGAGGCTACCTCTGCAGAGGTCAAGAGTCTTCAGCAATCTGCCATACAAGACAGAGATGAGGTAAGCTAGCCATGATCGTTTACATGGACTTCAGTACCAATACAAAGTAGACTTCACTACAGATAATGACTAATTTCAATCAAAAAAGTCAGATGTATTTGGAGGTATTGACGATGTAAACAACTTTGTGATATTCTAGATTGACGCTATTATCAGTTGTATCTAATGAGCCCGACTAGTTTCAAGCCCATTCGGGGCCCTTATTCATGAGTTTTTTATATGGCCGAAATAAAATCGGTTTATATACATTAACTATGCTAATCACTCGCTGTTAACGCCGAAATCTATATTAAAATGTCCACCTCAGATTATCCGTCAATCGTGATGTTAAAACCTCAATCAATTGAAATTACATTAAATCGTTACAAAATTTGAATTCACGTCAAATACCTCTCGTACATTTACTCATTTATGAAAATCGTTAAGAGTTCGTAAAGAATACACTTTTACGTAACCAAACGTCCTGAGTTTTATTCCAAGCCACAATCATCAACTCTCATGGTAGTTTAAATTAAAAAAAAAGGTTACATGCATGTTTACAGAGACACTTGCCCATCATACATCAAGAGAAACTATATTTCTATGCAAACTCATAAGTCTCATTTAAATTATTATATTCGTAGTAATTAAGTATGTGCTTAATAACTGGCATATACAGATTGTATATAATTCCCAATATAAAATAAAGAAGAAACAATCAAAAGAGGGACCTTTATTATTTTGCAATAAATATTACTTACTAGCAATCGCCAGCGGCTGCGCCCGCGTGGAAAGATTAAAACCGTAATATAGTATTTTGATAACAATAAAAATGGTTGAAGTGGGTTTACCATTAAAAGCTAGACATATGTTATGGGGGACTTTTATTTAGAACTTTTAGAGGGGAACAATTTTGTAATATATGGTTTTTGAATACGATTTGATTTTTGAATGATTTTTACCGTTTACTTAGCGCACGCAAGGAAAGCTTTTAATTTTGGCGTTTTCATAATATTTTTTATTGCTGCTCCTCTCCTATTCATCTTAGCGTGATGTTATATAGTCTATACAGAATATTTCAAATCGGTCCAGTAGTTCCTGAGATTTGCACGTTCAAACTATCAAACAAACAAACTCTTCAGCTTTATATATTATATTACTTATACAGGTTCCTTTAACATCGGCTACGAACGCTGCAGTATCTAACGTGATGAATAGTTCAGTATCAAGCGGGATCGCGCCGATGTCGGGTGTTGGTGCATCAGTAATGGGTGCGAGTGCATCGGTAATGGGTGCGGGTGCATCCGTTATGGGTGCGAGCGTTCGTCCGTCTTTGCCGCGGTCCCTTGCTCGCGCCATCGACGAAACCTTCGGCACGTTTCCTGTTCCTGTGAATACTTATCCACGGACGCCTTATATAAAGAAGTAAGTATGTGTTGCTAATTTATAGAATTAGGTGTTACTTTAAAGTAAAAAAAAACTTCAAGTAATACCTATTATCTCATTATCTTCATTCATCGTATGAAATTCAGCGGGAATCGATGTAGCTAGGTTTCATTAAAAAACATGTCGTTTTATCCCTGTTTTCGGGCACTGAAAAAATGCTAAAATGTTGAATGAAATGTAAATGAGAATGGTATTTTAGCTGTCATTTGTAAAGTTGTGATAGTTGCCGTGTGGTTGAGCCACACGGTTGACCGGTTGAGTAGAATAGACTAACCTCATTTCTTAACGAGGTGTCGTACGTGGCGACTAAGGTAAGTTGACGCGCCGTGTGGAATCATGAGTTGAATAGATTGCCCTCATTTCTTACCAAGGTATCGTACAAGGCGGCTAAGGTAAGGCGAAGTTTAATAATAATAATAATCTTTATTGGTGCATAATAACAAGGTGAACACAATATATTGGAACCCACACAATATATTGGAAATAGTTTACTTCAGGCGGACGGCTGCTCGTAAAATAACTAACGAAAACACATTGTGCAAACCCCATTTAGAGTGGTATAAAGACAGGAGAATATAACAGATATGAATGACTGAAATGTATAATTTTGTCTTGTTTGTTTCAGAGTGAACAATAAACTAGTAATGGATGAAGAGTTGTTACGCGGTCGAGCGGCTGCTAAGAAAGCCATCAAGAAGGCCCCACCGGATTTCTCTCTGCCATACGTACCAGGAGGTAACACTTTCATATTCAAATTCAAAATATTCTTTAATTAAATAATCTTGTAAACAAGTGCTTTGCTTTTGATTCGTCAATTCTACTGCTGGTTCGGAAAGCTGTTCCTACCAAGAAGAACAAGAAAGAAACTCGGCGGTTGCTTTTTTAAAAATATAATTCTTAATTAGTACATCTAACTTCTTCTAATTCTGTTACATTTAGTTATTACTGTATTGTTCAGGTTCGAAGAGAGCTATATCCACACATTCTTATCATCTAAGTAATCCTCAACAGTATAGTAAGTAGGCTTTCTGTATCAGTCTCTTTTTAACAGTGTTTAAATTGGTGTGATGGCAGTACTAAATTTGATTACGGAATTTTATTATAGAATCTTATTATCTCTTATATCTTATACCCAAACTCACAAACGACTTACGTACTTTTGAAACGTGTCTACATAAACACACACACACACGTTACAATATATTATAAGTAATATACTTTACTTAATCTGTTAATAACGTTTTTTGTATAATGCTGTTCGTCATTATAAAGAAAGTAGTTGCGCAAGCGGCTTCGCATGCATGGACATCAGTATGTGATAAAATATATCCCGAATTGAAATTTTGAACATAACAGCACAATGAAAAAATGATATTACTACGTTTAGTTCAGGGTCAGAAGTTAAATTTTTTGGTGTGCCTCAAGGTAGTATATTGGGTCCACTTCTTTTTTTGTTATATATTAATGATCTCCCAAATTGCACTCAACATATACAGTATAATGTATGCAGATGATGAAAGTAGGTATTATGAGTTAACAATAAGTTAGAGACATGTCGCAGACTTTTTAGCGGTTCATATATCGTCATTTCAATTAACATGTAATTTGTTTCAGCCAGCAATAGTCCAATGAAAAAAGCCAAGAAACCAACCAACAACTTGAGCCACAAATCCTACGATATCTGGGATAGTAATGTGAGTGTTTATTTTTAAGAAAGAAAGAAAGAACGTTTATTTCACCTTCCGCGATACACAGTTGTTAACTAAAACTAAACTTTAACACATAACACAATAGAACAAAAATATACCAATAACATAAAACAATATCATATAAATATACTGCATACCACAAGAAGAAGAAAATGGCTCAGCTCAGTATAAATTGAGCGACAGAATTCTATCGCACAACACTGTTTTTCAGCAGTATCCAGGAGCGACACAGTTTAATTAAGGATATACTTTTAAAATATATAGTACCTGAGTGATCGATCCTTGCTCGGTAATTTTTTTAAAGATATTAATAACACAATTAAGAAAGAAATAAAAAAGAAAGAAAGCGCCTGTGGGAACCGATCCCAGGTTTTGAACTTTTTTGATACGCCCGTTACCATTAGGCTATCACAGCTTTACATTTGACAGTCCATTTGAAGTCCTCAATGTAACGCCTGCTTCTATGAATTATTGATTTTTTATTCCGTGCTTACCTTGAAATTTTCAATAATTTTGACTGGCTCGTTGGCGCAGTGGGTAGTGACCCTGCCTTCAGCTCCCCGGGTCGCGGGTTCGATTACTGCCGAGGGCGAACATTATAAATGAATTTGTTGGTCTTGGAGCCCGGGTGTATATTTGTATTTAAGTATGTATTTAAAAATTATATGATTATATATTTCGTTTTTATGGTATATATTTAGTTTAGTTGTCTGTCTACCATAACACAAGTATTAAGTTACTTACTTTGGGGACGGACGACCGTGTGTGTAAGTGTCCCATATACTTATTATTATTATTCATCAATATCATCCTGCCCTTATCCCACTCTAAGTGGGCATGTTATAAACATGCTGTCACATGATTTGGCTGCGTTTTTACGACCGGCCGCCTGCCTGACGTCAACTTACCTCTGTCGTATTTTACGACACCTCGGTAAGAAAGAGGGTGGTCTATTCTACTAAACCGGATACCACACGGCGGATCAACTTACCTTAGTCGCCTTTTAAGACACCTCTGTAAGAAATGAGGATGGTACTATACTATTCAGCCGGATACCACATGGTGAGTCAACTTACCTATTTATTATTATTATTATTTATTATATATCTAATATTAATAATCAAATGTTATTCTTCATAATATACACTATTTTTTGCAGATAACGCCTAGTTCCCGAACGCCGACGAATCTGCCGTACATGTGACTGTATGGCCGTGGCTTGTGGAAGAGCCATTATTAAAATTTTGACAGACATTTTGTAAATTTTATACACATATCAATATATTTTATAAATTTGATCCTGCTATTGACATTTTGAAATCAATTACGTAATTTTAATCAGTAAATAAAGGATTTCGACATGGTATTTTAGATAACTAGAAACAACGCACTTTAGTTTTATTGTATACTACTGTTTAGACAAGAAAGAAAGAAGAGAAAGTAAACTCGCTTCTGGTAAATAAATGATTATAAAGGGAACGAAAGTTTGTAAAATTATTTACAGTAAGCTTTTGTGTAATTTACTTTATAGAAATCGAATTTAAAAATTGAAAACAAATTACGATTTAGATTATTTCCGAATTCGCTAGATTAGTGCAAAATTATACATTTAGTAAAACAGTATAGTATTTTGCTTATTTTTTTATAATTGATTAAAGGCGTTTTGTATTTGTATCTCAATAAAAAGGAAGATAAGAAATTTTTCATTAGTTAATTTATGCACGAGGTTGAAATATTGTAGACAAAATTCCTTGTTATAACTAGATTCATATAATAACGAGTTTAGATGAATTTTTATAAAATATTTGTAATGCGATGAATTTGTAAATATGTACATTGTAAAGTACCTAATAAATACTATTAAATTTATTAATTGCGATATTAAAACTTTTTACAATTATGAATGTGGTTTTATTAATTCACTTCTGTATAAAACTTAACTGCGTTTCGTTACGTTGTAAGTGCGTTACGTTACATTGTAAGTGCGTTACGTTACGTTGTAAGTGCGTTACGTCATGTTGTAAGTGGGTTACGTTGCGTTGTAAGTGCGTTACGTTACATTGTAAGTGCGGTACGTTACGTTGTAAGTGCGTTACGTCATGTTGTAAGTGCGTTACGTTACGTTGTATGTGCGTTACGTTAGCTCATTAAATCTGTAACGGAAGTAAAAGAGGAGAGCGAAGTTGTAGGCTTAGAGACGTGAGTATAGCTGTGTCTTGAGAGGAGTGGAGGAGGAGTGTGGAGAGGTGAGGTAGGGAGCGGAGAGGAGTGTGGAGAAGCGAGGTGGGGAGCGTAGAGGAGAGTAATGACGCCATTAACACCATTGACGCCGCGAAATCAATCTAGCTAGCTTTTATTAAAAATGTAGGTTTATCCCTGTTTAAGGGCATTGAAAAAAACCAATTTTATGAGAAAGCAAAGGAAAAAGCTGTCAATTACAAGGCATGATAGCTCAATTGAGCAACGGGCGGTCTCGAATTCAGAATACTATGATCGATCCCAGATAAAATCTTGTTTTAAATTTTTTTTTTTTTGCTTTTTTTATTAATAAAAAAAATTATTGAGCGAGCCTCGCTTACCCAGGTACTTTATTAAGTCTAAATGAAAAATATCTTTTGTAACTAAACTATTTATATTAATAAAAGAAGTATTCTAAATCAGTTTTATTCTTTTCATAAAAAATGCTGAAATGAAATCAAAGCAAACTCGTTCGCTATTCGCGGGCTAGCTGCTAATGACAGCGGCTGTCACATCTCCCACGTCAAAATGGCGCGAAAGGCTGTGGCAAGATGTGACGTCATGGCTTGCTTGCTTGCTTGCTTGCTTGCAGTAACGACAAGGCGGCGTTGTTACACTTTATAAAATAAAACAAAAGTATAGAGCATTAACATTTTTTAATATATTTAAATCTAATTGGCAGTTAGTGACTATACAAGATCAATGTTCAATAATCTACGCATACACGACTTAAACATGAACCGGCGATACCAATTTGCGAAACTTTGGCTTTGTTTTTTACTCTCACCCATCGAGTATTGATTCAATAATACTGAAGCTTAACAACAATATCATATCACTTATAAGTAGAGGAATAAAATCATTACACTATAATATTAAAATTAATATGAAGAAGCATGGAAATCAGTGGCGTAAAGTGCGGCATCCCCCTTACTGCAAGAGCAGGAATTTTAAATAAATAAATATATGGGACACTTACACACACGGCCGTCCTTCCCCAAAGTAAGTAACTTAATAGTTGTGTTATGGTAGACAGACAACTGGTGAATTATTTTTTTTTTTTTTCGAATATGACTAATGCTGTTAGCCCTAATGGCTTTGACAGCGTCACCGATAAGACGGGCGAGCGCTGAAGCATCGCCGAGAAGAAATGGATAATACATGCGGGTGCATTACAAGCATCCGCGCTACAGGGGGCGTCGCCTTAAGGGTGTCTCCTGCGAGACCGAACCTCGGCTTAAGGCGGCGCGTTTTTGGAGGGCTGCATCTAATAAATTATATATTTTTTAAATATAAACTTAAATACAAATATACACCCAGACTCGAAGACTTACAGATTCATTTATAGAAAATGTTGGCCCTCGGCGGAAATCGAACCCGTGACCCGCGGAGCTGAAGGCAGTGACACTACCCACTGCGCCAACGGGCCAGTCAAAAAATTTGAATTGAAAATCAAGGGGCGCGACCCGGGGTGATGAAAAATGAGGAAATGGTAATAAAAAAACGGTTGCCTGTAAAGTCGGTTTTACGGGCAAAGATTTTACGTCACAACGTCTTTTTAAATGTGATGGATTGGAGTGGGAGAGAGACACAAGGCATTCGCCAGTCCGGCGGGCCTCTCTTTCGTTCGGTGACTCATCGTAACAGACGTGAGCGGGCGTTACACTTTTTCATGAGTGACTGCAAGCCGCAACCTAATTTAAGACGTTGTCACGTCAAAATTAGTAAAAATAAAGGTATACATAAAAAGAAACGAATAGGTTGGAATACGTGGGGTGGGGTACTTAATGTTAATAAATAATCGATTTTGAAATTAATCGATTATTTTAATATAATAAAATCATTTTTTACTCAACTAAAACCAATTTAGCCACATGTGAATCAAATTTTGAAAAATGTATATGTACGTTATTTTTAACGATTATAATTACCCTTTAGACTTATTAGTAATTTATATCGAAATTGTAATTTTTGGATAAAAAAGCAACTATTGAAAATGCTGGATTAATAAAACTGTTTATTTTTTAGTTATTCGATTTTTTTCAAATCGATTTATTTTGAAATTGATAAATCGGACTTATTTCTTTACGCTGCGGGGTGAGGGGGATTGCTCTATATACGCCACTGATAGAAAGTTTTTGGTGATAACAAAATACCATAATATCCACTCATATAGTTCAATATCATAGAAATACTTATCTAAATTACATTACTACAATAACTAAACAATATAATATACCATCAATGCTTTTAAATGCAAATTGTTAATATTTTGTTCTTAATTTGCATTATTTTGTTATAATCGAGATCGAAATATGTTTGAAATTATTACAGCTGTAAACATTAGCACCATTACAAAAATATTTACAAATTTTGCTTTAGAAATGTTATAAATAGTGCGAAAAAATCAAACACATGTGTCGATACATTGTGACAACGTGTATAAGATTCTATAATATAATTCTGCAATCAATTCAAAACACCGTTTAAAGAGGCTGATACAGAAAGCCTACTAAACTGTTGAGAATTGTTTAAATAATAAGAATGTCTGGATATAGCTACTTCGAGCCTATACAAGTCAGTAATGAATATATGTAACTAGTAATAAGAATTATAATTTAAAATTGTCATTAGAAAATATAAAGAATATTGCATTAAATTTCGTAATGAGTGCTTTACGCGGCTGGAAAATTGAGTAAACCAAGCCGGTAAGCAGATTGCAAAGAGCACTATTTAATGGAAATAAAGATAAAAAAAAATACAAGAAACGGGAATAACTGCATTATAAAATTATTATAAAAACTTATAGTACTTGTGTTCTTTAAAAAAATTGTTAAATGCTTTTCGGCCTACAAATTACTGATCATTTCTTGACTTTATTTCTACTTGGCCCTGAATATATTTAAATTAATTAACTCCAATCGTAATGGAAGACATGTCGCCTCATCCGAACAAGTTCGAAGAAGTAAAGTTAAATGTTCCATATACACAGGAAATGTAACTTCGGATGTGGCGATATATATAAATTACATTTAAACAATTATTTCTTATATTAAAATCGAATAATAAGACATTCAATTGTTATATACAAAAAGTTCTTAACATTAAAAAGAAATTACATATTCTAAATTAAGGATGTGTCGATTATTTGCATTATTGAGTAAGGAAACAGTTTAAATTTTTTATACCTCCCAACATTCTATCCCTTTACGCTTAAAAAGATAAAATGGCGAGAAGTTTAAACTGCACAGTAACATGTTTTGTCTCATTTTAATTGTACGTGATAAAATGGGACAAAACACTATAAGTTCTATAAAAATTAAATTTCGTATAATTAATAAGTCTATCCTAAGCAAAACTATGTCATAGTCTCCATTATTAATAAAATAGATTACAACTTATAAACTAAGTAATTGTATTGACTGCTAATATTGGTCCCAATTTTGTTGACCATGGCAATAGTGGTGCAACTCAAAAAATTATGTTTTGAGATAAACGGTTTTAAAGTTTTCATTGCTAAGAAAGATGCCATAGTTTGATAAATGTCATAATGCCTTAATGCCACAGTTTAGTAAAACGAACGGCCTAATCTTGAAATTTGAATTCTGACAGAATTTCTGCTTAAAAGAATGTGTTTTTTAGCATTAACCTATTCCTAGTCAAAAACATGTGTTTTTGAGTTATGCCACTATTGCACATGAGCGAAATATTACACGTATAAAAAACACTTCCGTTGATTTATAAAATATTCAATTCATCGTAAATAATTTACCTCGGTCAACAATAATTAAGCTTTAAAACCCAATTCGTATAATATCTTAGATTTTCGCGGTGTTTATACGTTAATAAAACTATGTTTAATAATATAACGTATATTATTTAAAACTTATGAGTCCATAGACGATTCCATAAACAGTAGTTATTGACGTATGGCTGGTTTATTGGTATGTGATCAAAATTTAATCTGTACAAAACGATAAAGAATATTTATATTTCAAAAATATTTTAAAATTAATCAATTATTTAAATTTAAACACAATATTATTCACGTCTTATTTTCCGAATGACAAATTAAATAAAAAAAGAAATAAATATACCAAATAATTTAATTACTGTTAAAAATAAACAAGATTCGGTTTTTTTTAAATAAAAATATTGCATAATTAACATATTTATAAGAAAGAAGAACTATTCTGGGGTACTAATATTTTTTGCTCTAATAACTCTAGCGTAACGACATCGAAATAAGGAGAAATTATATTAATAATAGAGGCGTTTTACCTGAAATAAAACGCTTATTAAATGCTTACCTTATTAGAAGCTTAAATATGAGATAGGCACACCTGGTTTTCCGTCGTATTTTACCTCTCTTTCTACCCAAATATCTCTGTCTCCTTCCTTTTTCCCCCCTTTTCACCGGACATGGCGGGAGGCGCTAGACAGCGACTCTTTGTATGTCATTGTGTCTCATTAAGCACCAGGCAGGTATAAAAAGTAAGCTTCTAATAAGGTAAGCATTTAATAAGCGTTTTATTTCAGGTAAAACGCCTCTATTAAATGCTTGACCGTTATTAGAAGCTTAAATATGAGACGTGTTTGTTATCGCCTGGTGAAAAGGTGCCAATGTGACTTAAATAAATTATTTGGAAAAAGGAGTAAGTTCATCGATAAGTCAACACCACACAATGTTTGTTATCAACACACTGAGGGTTAGGTCCTTTATCCTGCGACCTAAACATAAAATAGTAATGTGGTTGTGTACCCAACCACCTGAAATACGTTATTGTTTTTTACATTATTATAATGTGGAGACAGTATATTTTTTCTCTACAACTTGTAACACCTCTAATATCCCGATTTGGTGGTTTTCGTACCTTAAGTTCCTTAAAGATATGAATTTTAGAAAATATTTGACCAAAACATGTACATATTATTTACTTGTCACTTCTTATATGAAGTGTATTTTGCTGATTTGTTAGGTAAAATTGTTTAATAGGATAGGTTATGCTTTAAATGTAGATTACCTAGAAACGTATTAAAACACAATCGATTTCTCATCGATGGAACTACTGTCGAATATAGACATGTTACATACATGTAGTTACAATAGCGAACGTTTCCACGGCACGCTAAAAGCGTCGTTAATACATTGCCTTGTGATTGTTGTAATCTAAGTTGCGTTTGTCACCACGCAAGCGGTCTTCAATGCATATAAATCGATCACATTTATCGATCAAAATTAGCTATGTTATCAGCTGAGATTTCGTTCCGCTTTCGATGCGGTATCATATTCAATTAATACCATACTTTTGACATTTTTGACATACTTTGACATTTCTGGTCTTTCAAAATGGAAACCAACTCTGCGATTGCCGAGTGGCTGTTGTTTTATTGAAAATTCTTAAAACATTAATTTTATATCAGTCTCCTGGATCGGGAAGCGAGTATTTTACCATGAACACATGTTCTGATAACGTACTTAGAAACCCGAGAGTAGCTCGGTGATTAGGTCTCCCGCGAAGAACCTTAACCTGGCAACATTGAATACGTCCACTAAATAAATCCTTCAGAACTCTCAGTATCGCGTGTGTCTTTAGCAACAAGAGCCACATACTTACATTCTTAGGTGGTAGCAGTTCTATGAACTTGGCCACAAAGATCTAGTTTTGTTACACGAGAGATAGTCAAGGTCAAATCGACGACCAACCTTAGAGTTTTTATTCAAATATTTTGCGCTATAAATTAGCCAACACGCATAATTTCGGATGCCGAAAAGACAGACAACATTTCTAGCATTTGATTTTCATAACCAGCCGTAGGAAGCGACTATCTGTGATAAATTTACCTCGCATATGCAATCTCCCGTTTATTAACTTAGTAGTTTTATATTGAAAATGGGACGATATGCGCTATCATCCTTTGAAATGAAGATAGAGGAGAAATAAAGCTCGCGTTGTGGCGGCTAAGTCAAATCTCCTTGTCACGTGTAAGTCATGTTGTGTGACTCCGAAGTGCGACTACGGTCAAATATTATGCTGAGGCTTTTTAGATAGCGGTATACGATACTCTGATAGTAACAAATAATATGGAGCTCCTATTTTTCTTCAGGGGCTGACGTACTGTGCTAGACTTCCCACTCGAAAAGATTTGGAGGTATTGCCTTTGTTACTACTGACCCTAGTGGGCGATAATTGACACTTTTGTCCCCTTATTACAGATTTTCGCAGAATGGCAATGATTATAGCCGACCCACGAGGATTGGTCATGGTTATAACAGGCATATAAATTTGGACCAACTTCATTGTTATGCTTGCCGAATTACCACGCGACGGTGCAACACAGATATTCACGGGGTGGCAAAGATGATAACTGCTCTGCGAGGGCTGATAATGTTGACAACTGGCATAAGAATCTAACCATCATCAGTGTCATACTTGCAGACGTGCCAAGCGATGGTGCATTATAAATATTAATGTGGTGGCAATGATGACATTCGCCCCGCGAGAGCTGGATATGCTGACAACTGTTATATGAATTTGGAAAACATCATTTTCATATTTGCATAATTACCAAGCGATGGTACATCATTATGTTCATGGAGTATCAATAAAAATAACCACCCCACAAGGGCTGGATATGATGACAACTGGTATATGCATTTGGAAAAAAAAAAAAAAGTCATTGTCATCTTCTTCTTTGCGTGTCTTTCAAACTAGTGAAAGTTAGCAGTCAACTCCGCATATGCCTTTTTATTCTTGGCAAGACGCTCTGAGTGCTCTTAATTCCCGTCCATTCCCGGATATTTTGTAAACAAGATTACTTTTTAAGACCAGGGCTGCTCTTTTCAGCAACTTTGTCATTGTTATACTTGCAAAAATGCCACGCGATGGTACAACATTATACATAATCATAGGCTACAGTGACGATAACCGCCCAATACGAGTCGGATATGATGACACCTGGTATACAAATCAGGGGCAAACGTCATTTTCATTTTTGCAGAAGTACCGAGTGAAGGTACAACATTACACATCTTCATAGGATACAATGACGATAACCGCCCAGTGAGAGCTGGATATGATGACAACTGGTATATGAATTAGTACCAAACTTCATTTTCATATTTGCAGATGTACCAAGCGATGGTACAACATTACACATCTTCATATGATGCAGTGATGATAACCGCCCCGCGAGAGCTTGATATAATGACAATTGGTATATGAATTAGTACCAAACGTCATTTTCATATTTGCAGAAGTACCAAAGGATGGTACAACATTATACATATTCATAGGATGCAATGATGATAACCGCTCCGCGAGAGCTGGATATGATGACAATTGGTATATGAATTAGGACCAAACTTCATTGTCATAACTTGCAAAAATACCAAGCGATGCTACAACATTACACATCTTCATAGGATGCAGTGATCATAGCCGCCCCGCGAGAGCTTGATATAATGACAATTGGTATATGAATTAGTACCAAACGTCCTTTTCATATTTGCAGAAGTACCAAGCGATGGTACAACATTACACATCTTCATAGGATGCAGTGATGATAACCGCCCCACGAGAGCTTGATATGATGACAATTGGTATATGAATTAGTACCAAACGTCATTTTCATATTTGCAGAAGTACCAAAGGATGGTACAACATTATACATATTCATAGGATGCAATGATGATAACCGCTCCGCGAGAGCTGGATATGATGACAATTGGTATATGAATTAAGACCAAACTTCATTGTCATAACTTGCAGAAATACCAAGCGATGGTACAATATTACACATCTTCATAGGATGCAGTGATCATAGCCGCCCCGCGAGAGCTTGATTTGATGACAATTGGTATATGAATTAGTACCAAACGTCATTTTCATATTTGCAGAAGTACCAAAGGATGGTACAACATTATACATATTCATAGGATGCAATGATGATAACCGCTCCGCGAGAGCTGGATATGATGACAATTGGTACATGAATTAGGATCAAACTTCATTGTCATAACTTGCAGAAGTACCAAGCGATGGTACAAAATTACACGTATTCATAGTGTGCAAAGATGATAACCGCCCCGCGAGAGCTGAATATAATGACAACTGGTATATGAATTAGGACCAACGTCATAAATTAAAGAAGTACCATGCGATGGTACAACATTACAGTTATTTATTATTATACTAGTTACATACTGTGTTTCAATGTCTTCCGTTTATTAAACTGCGTCCTGGCCGATTGCCTTCTCACACGACCGCACTGTCTACAGTAGCAATGAGACTTTGAAAACGGAATATATGGGATTAAAAATTTTATTTATTTAACATTTTATAAATAAATCGCGCTCACACTTTCAAATGCTATCCTTTGACATCTCTGTCTTTTCAGAAGAAAAGATACGTTTACGATAAAAATATCGTAAGCCATATGTAAAAGGTCAGCCGTGACATGTTCAAACATGTTCAAAAATATCTCGTCAATCTTTTAATTGACATTCAACCGCGACATCTGATATTTTAGTCGAATATATCAGTTGGCTTATAATTCGTAACATAATTATTCGCAAATAGAATAATCTCTTATTGCTTTCAAACAGCGAACGTTAAGCAACAAACGAACGAACGAACAAACGAAGCATAGGATTTATCAGAGTACTGACTGACGCAATTTATTGCTTCACGCTAGAATCCGGATGGATGATTATACCATTTCTGTGTATCGATATACATCATTCACATATCACTACCAAACCATTGAACAGAGGTCGCAAGGTTGGTAGGTAAAACGGGATTCTTCATTTTAATTAAAACATTAATTAATGTCAAATTAGGTACGCCATGATTCGAATCACTGTAGTATTGAACTTGTCGATTGTTCTATCTCGCAACTAAGGTCTGACAAAAATTAGTCATTATCAAATAGTTTATTTATCCTTTATACAAAGTGTTTGCTTTAATTAAATTACTAATAGAGAGATTAACCGCCGGATATCGCGTTGTGAATTCGTTGCGACATATTAACACTTTCAATTCATCAGGATGACGTTATCGTTATGCATTACAAAAACACTTGTAAGGATTCATTATTCTAAAAAATAGCTTATAAATTCGGGCCAACATCATTATCATACTTGCAGATGTTACAATATTACAGATAAAAGAGTAGAAAAATAAAAATTTTCTTAAAGAAATAACGAACGGTAACACCGTTAACCATAAAAATAATGTGCAACTTACGTGCTGGATTTAACACACTACTCACTGAAGGTAGTTAAATAATTTTACCAACACTGAATTTGCACAAGTTTACTAGACAGAAAACTAAATGCCAATGACATACAAAGAGTCGCTGTCTAGCGCCTCCCGCCATGTCCGGTGAAAAGGGGGGAAAAAGGAAGGAGACAGAGATATTTGGGTAGAAAGAGAGGTAAAATACGACGGAAAACCAGGTGTGCCTATCTCATATTTAAGCTTCTAATAACGGTCAAGCATTTAATAACTGATTAAAGCGAACATCGAAATTAAAATACATTAAATTTTAAGTAATATACGCTATATTAAACTGTTGCTTAATAACCAGTAAATATTATTTAAGTTTATTATATATCAGGAACGCGTACAAAATGGCGGTTTTTAAATGACAGGCGTTTGTGTGGGAACGCATGGCGTGATGAGAAGCTCACCACCGCCCTCTGTGATTGGGACTTTCTTGTGGTAGTTTATGAGCTCCGCTGGAAAAAAATATTCGAAGATACAGTTTTACAGTGAGTTCCGTTTCTAAAGAAAAAGTCTATAAAAGTCTATAATTGAAAAAATGATTTCAAATAGCCATTTATCAGAGACTAGCAATCACCAGCGGCTCCACCCGCGTGGAAAAATTAAAACCGTAATATAATCTTTTAATTACCATAAAAATGGTCAACCTTAAAAGCTAGACATATTCTGTCGCGGACTTTTCTTTAGAACTTTAAGAGGGGAACAATTTCGTAATACATAATTTTTGAATAAATATTACTGTTTACTTAACGCACGCAAGGAAAACTTTAAATTATGCCGTTTTCGTACTATTTTTATTGCTGCTCTTCTATTTATCTTAGCGTGATATATAGCCTATAGCCTTCCTTGTTGAATGGACTATCTTACACTGAAAGAATTTTTGAAATCGGTTCTGTAGTTCCTGAGATTAGCGCGTTCAAACAATCAAACAAACAGTATAGATATAGATATCTGATGCGGGTTGCAGACCAAAAGCTAGACTACCACGTATCTAAACTAAGTCAGCTTAGCTACACTAAGCTAAGATAACTATCTCCTGTGCACACCAAGAACTAAGCTAAAGCTCAGTTATTTTTATTTAAGTTGTGATAGTCCGTCTACAGTGTATTCCAGAGTATAAGAAAATTGTTTAAAAATATCAATAAATTGCTGCATATTCGTTGCAAAAGGACACATCGACACATGACACTGAATAGTCCTGCTAGTACCAGCTTAGCTTAGTAGCAGCTTAGCTTAGCTTGTGCGCATCGACACACACAACTAACTTAGCTTAGCATTTTAGCTAGCTTACGTAACTTAGTTTGCATAGTTACGTAACTTAGTTTGCGTAACTTAGTTGCACACAGGTGTAAAAAACTGCGTTAGCTATGGGAGCTAAGCTAAACTGAGCTTAGATCTTGGTCTGCAAGCCGCTTTAACATGAGTACCTGGGTGACCGAGCCTTTCTCGGTAATTTTTTGAATGATACAAAAAAATGCAATAAAAAAAGGGAAAAAAACGCCGTGTGTAGAATATTCGAACCTTTTTTGGTCAGCACGTTACCATTAGGCTGTCACAGCTTTGCATTTGATAGCTCAAATTTATGAGTTGCTATTTTAGTCGTTTTTACAGTACCCAAAAACAGGGATAAAACGACATTTTTTAAAATAAAACCTATCGATTTGTCTCCCCTGAAACCTCCTGCATCCTGATTTTTAGGAAAACCGTTGGAGCCGTTTCCGAGATTCCGAAAATATACATACAACTCATTTAAATATTAATGATTATACCTACCTAGAGTGGGGTGCGCTATCTGGCCGGCTCCCAGCAGGCGGTATCCATCGCTAGCGTCGACCAGGAAGTGCTTGCAGCGCGCCGCGCGGTAAGATATGGCATAGCCCCAGACGCGCTCCGAGAGCCGCACCAGGAAGCTGCCCTCGGGCTGCTGCGACAGGGTCTGTTCGGCCTCGGACCGAGAGATCAGACCTACGATACGATCAGTCGTATAAAGTCGTATAATCCGTAGAATGCAAAAGATTATCTGTGTTATTATATGGAGCCGAAACTTGGACACTCACAGAAGCTATGAGCAAAAAGCTAGAAGCGTTTGAAATGTGGGTGTACCGACGAATGCTAAAAATATCTTGGACACAGAAAGTGCGAAACACCACTATACTTCAGAGTCTAGACAAAGACACAGAGATCTTGAGAACAGTTAAAACTCGTAAGCTCCAATATCTCGGTCACATAATGCGCAATAAAGAGTATGAGATCCTGCAACTCATTATCCAAGGAAAGATACAGGGGAGAAGAAAACCCGGCCGAAGAAGAATATCCTGACTTAAAAAATTTTAGACAATGGTACAGCAAGAGTCTTCAATTATCACTAACACAAGAATAATGAAAAATCTAGTACAGTGATTCTCAAGCTTTTTTTTGATGCGGCACATATTTAACAAAATTTGGCGGCCCACAAAATATATAGATAAAAATTATTCACTTACTACAACACAATGCGTAAATAGTTTATGACAAAAATTTTAAATATACGAAATAAACTAATATATACTACAACAATACAATGGCTTTGGCTTTTTTTTTGGCTACTACATTGGCTTTTTTTGAGAATAAATGATTTAAACTTAAACCTAACCACTACAGAGTATGGTCATACAATAATAACTAAACGTTTATTAAGGGATTAATTACAAGCTAATAATAAAAATATTTTTCTTTTTAAATGATATAATTTAATAATATTAACATTATTATATATTTGTCAAATTTGGCGGCACACAAATGCGCGGCACAGTTGTTGAGAATCACTGATTTAGTATAACTAAAATAAATTACAACTACAACAGTTTAGCGAAAATGAAAACCGTTGAACGATGAGGTCTTTTGTTGACCTAATTTAGTTAAGAGTTTATATTTTCATGTAAGGCCATTGGCTTTTTTTGTGAATAAATGATTTAAACCTGAACCTAACCACTACAGAGTATGGTCGTACCATTATAGCCTTCAGTCTTAAGAGATGTGAGGTTTAATTTTGGTCACGAATAACTCTTTATTGAGTTTAAAGCTTATTGAAGGTTTACTTAAAGTTAACCTCCCACTCTATGGGGTCGTCATGTTATAAAAATGTCCAAAACACGGCGTTCTGGTTTGTATAATTCTGTGAATATTTTAAATTCTTCAATGAAAAAGGTTATATTATTTATATTATTAATTAAGTTTTAATTTTTAATTTCCTAAAGTCTGGCTTTTTAAAGAGTTTAATTTGATTAAAAATTCCAATTAGTATCAGTAGCATAATATCAAATAAATTTATATTTTCATAGCCCTTTCTAAGTAAGGTTCGAAGGCTTCTCAACTAAGTATGCAACAGTGCAAATTTTAATAACATAAACAAGTTACGTACCATGAAACCAGTCTACAGGCTTGTTGTTCTCGTCCATGCCCACAGCTCGTTGCAGCTCGTAAGTCCTGAACCACTCTAACACAGCTTCCTTGTTTGGTGGTTTGCCAGCTGGAAATAGTTCAAGATTAGATATAAAAAGAGGAAAATAATATGGTATTGACATAGATATTGAATAAAAGGCTTGACAGGAGAACTAAGGTAAGGCCATTAGTAATTGACCAAGCACTAGTGATTTATAGAATTAGGCGTTACTTTGCGGAGGTCCATAATACAAAAGTAATGAGAATATTATTTTGCTATAATCCGCGATAAAAGAAAATATGTGTAATGCTAAATGTAGAGTGTACTATTCGTTCTCATACCTGATACATGCAGAATTTGTAAGAACTCATGCACTACCCGACACCGATGGCACAACAATACACAAGCACTGCACACATTCAC
The DNA here is from genome assembly GCA_029227775.1 of Morpho helenor. Classification (NCBI taxonomy): domain Eukaryota; kingdom Metazoa; phylum Arthropoda; class Insecta; order Lepidoptera; family Nymphalidae; genus Morpho; species Morpho helenor. The sequence goes on along the minus strand of JARGCU010000022.1, from coordinate 13,216,418 downwards.
CACCACAATCTCAACAATTGTTTCGCCCCGTAACCGAAGCATCGTCAGGAGATAGACTCCACGACAAAATCGTAAAGCAAAAATTTGTCGTTAGTGTGTGTAGTGCTTGTGTAGAGTATTGGTGTTGGAAGCGTTTTGTGATACGTGTGGTGGCTTGTTTGACATTTCTAAGTTATGTGATTGTTGCCTGCTTAATACACTTAGCATATATTCTCTTAACAAACGCAGATTACAGCAAAATTACAGTAATTGTGGACATTTATATATTATACTTTGTATTATATATAGTGTGTATGTACATATTTATTTATATATAAATATATTATATATTTCTTTTATTTTTATTATTAAATTAGGAAATTATTAGTAGGTAATTCTAATTCATAATGTTTGATATTCGCATACCAACTTTTTCTTTAATATAAATTGTCTCACTTCGTAGGTTAGCTGGCAGAGATGGCATAAGGATAAGTTGACCTTTGTACACTTTTTTACCAATAATGTTTTTTTTCCCACATTTTTTATGGTACATTAATAAATAAATAAATAAATAAAAATAATTTTATTGTAACTTCTGTAAGTTTAATTTTTTAGCGGATTCGAGTGGTAGATTTTATTACTATATTTTATTATTAATCAACATTGTTTCTAACTGAGAAGGTCTTAAGGTAAATGAGGTCACAATTAAAAATGTATTAAAATAACATTATTTTACTTTAATAGGCTATTACAGAAATGTACCGGGGTGAACGAACTTTGCTTGGTAATTTTTTATAACTTATTAAGTGATTTAAACATTAAAGATAAAATTATGACGTAAATCCCATTCACTTAAAATCATTTCGCCCCGTTGTTGTTGTTGTTGTATCACTTTATTGTACACAATGTTATATAAAAAAAAAATTATAACAAAGTGAAAAGTATAAAAAAAAAACAAAATTTTATAACAAAGTAAAAAGTAAAAACCCCGTAACCTAATCATCAAGAGATAGACTTTGCTTCAAAATCGCATTTACCATTTTGTCGTGGAACTTATATCATTCTCAGTTGTTGAAATTGTGGTAGTGAATGTGTGCAGTGTTAGTAGTGTAGTGAACGTGGTTTGTAAAGTACTATGTTTACGAATCCTGCATGCATGAGTACACTTACATTTAGAATAACATAGATTTTCTCTAATCGCAGATTATATCAAAACAATATTATCTTATCTTTTCCTCCTGCCCTTATCCCACTCTAAGTGGGGTCGGCACAACATGTTATAAACATGCTGTAACATGATTTAGCTGCGTTTTTATAACCGGCCGCCTGCCTGACGCCAACTTTCTTTAGTCGTATTTTACGACACCTCGGTATGAAGGAGGGTGGTCTATTCTACTAAACCGGATACCACACGGCTAATCAAAACAATATCATCACTTCTATTATATTATGGACCTCCACAAAGAAGTCTATAAATTACTAGCAATCGCCAGCGGTTCCGTCCGCGTGGATAGATTTAAACCGTAATATAGTATTCAGATGACCATAAAAATGGTAAAAGTGGGTTAACCTTAAAAGCTAGATATATGCTATTGCTGACTTTCATATAGAACTTATAGAGGGGAACAATTTTGTAATACATGATTTTTTAATTAATTTCACTGTTTACTTGGCGCAAAGGAAGGCTTTAAATTTTGCCGTTTTCTTAATATTTTTTATTGCTACTCTTCTACATCTTAGCGTGATGTTATATAGCCTATAGCTTTCCTTGATAAATGTACATCTGACACTCAAATAATTTTTCACATCGGTCCATAGTTCCTGAGATAAGAGTGTTCAAACAAACAAAATCTTCAGCTTTATATATTAGATTTAAAATTGTATATCTTTAAAAATACCTGGGACGTGACAAGGCGGCGCAAACTCTACGCTAAGGCGATGCGCCTCGCGGGCGGCGCGGGCAATTTCCCTCATTGTGGCCTCTGCTTCTTTTGCTTTACGTTCTATAACCAATATAATAATAACATATAAAGAACAATATCTGGGTGACCGAGCTTCGCTCGGGAATTTTTTGCAAAAAAAAATTAAAAACTTTAAAAAAAAAGAAAAAACAATTATTTAGTTGGGGATCGATCCTTAGCACTCACATTTCTCGAGGCTGCCCGTTATCCGAAAAGGCTACGCCGACTTGACAGTTAATGGCGAAAATTCAATTCAATATAAATGTTAGTGTTTTTTAATGCCCAAAAACAGGGATAAAACAAATTTTTTTTACATAAAACCTAGCTAGATCAATTTTTCTCCCCCAAAACCTTCTACATGCTGAATTTCAGGAAAATCGTTGGAGCCGTTTCCGAGATTCGGAAAATATATATATATACAAGATTAACTCATTTAAATATAAAGATTAAATAAAAAGCACTAGCTGGCGCTACTGGTTAGTTGATTTGTGGTACTATAACCATAAACGTATATCAGGACGTACCTATATGTTATAATTGCTGATTATGCACGAAATAATGTATCTATTGGCATGAGGTAAACAATTTATGAAGTGATCTTTGGATTTCCATATCGTTTATTACAAAATGCGGCCATCTTTATTCTAAGCTTTAATAAACAGGTATGGCCATTATAATAAACGTCAAATCGGTTTAGCCAAAAAGAAGACAATTTCGATACCAGCAAGCCCTGTTTTAAGGAAAAGATTATTGGGTTTTTGTGTTATATAGTGATGTTAAAAAAAGTTAAATTAAGTAACGGTCTGTTACTATCCCACTGCTGGGCATAGGCCATCTCTCTCCGTTTTTGGAGAGAAGGATTGGAGTTTATCTTGCACGCTGCTCCAATGCGGATTGGTAGGTTACACAAATCCCCAGAATTCTCTAGAGATATGCAGGTTTCCGATGTTTTCATTCACCGAAAAGCGTGTGATAAATTGCAATTACCCATTAGACATATAAGTTTTAATAGAAAACTCATTGGTGCCTGCCCAGAATTTAAACCGTAGACCTTGAAAGGTTTTTGATCCTAGACTTCGAAAGAGGCGCACGGTGTTACTGCTAGGCTACCACAGCTACATATACACTACATATATAGTGATGGGAGGGAGATAATTCCAAAATTAATGGTCCAATAGATTCAGCACATGTTACAGTATGTTACCTTGTTCCCTCCACACAGCATCCTCATCTTGCGCCTGGAGCTGCGCGTCCCGCAGGGTTCTTGCCCTCCGCGCCCTTAAGCCCCTCAGGATGTCCCCAGCGCGCGCGGCAGCAACTCTCCTCTCCCACGCCGCGACGCGAAGACTTACCCCATCCCCATTACGGGGTAATCCTGAATCCTGAAATAGTTAAAAAGTCCTTTACATTATCACCTAATGTTGTGTCGTAATGATACGGTCGAATATTTTAACAAGTAAACCTGGAGGTTTAAACCTGTTTATGATTTCTACGCGATTTTTTGCCAATATGATAGCCGTGTGATATCCGGCTAAGTAGAATAAATAGTACATTTAGTAGAATAATACATTTTTAAATCTACGCCGTGTGGTATCCGGCTGAATAGAATAGTACCACCCTCATTATTACCGAGGTGTCGTAAAAGGCGACTAAGATAAGTCGACCCGCCGTGTGGTATCCGGCTGAGTAGAATAGATCACCCTCATTTCTTACTGAGGTGTCGTAAAAGGCGACTAAGATAAGTCGACCCGCCGTGTGGTATCCGGCTGAGTAGAATAGTACCACCCTCATTTCTTTCCGAGGTGTCGTAAACACGACAATGGTAAGTTGAGGTCAGGCAGGCGGCCGGTCGTAAAAACGCAGCCAAATCATGTTACAGCATGTTTATAACATGTTGGGCCGACCCCACTTAGAGTGGGATAAGGGCAGGAGGATATATATTGTTTGTCAATATGAATTTGCCAGTAGGTTGGTAGTTAGCTGCAGCCAAAGCTGCCCCATGCCATTTAAAAAAATAATTAAAAGATTATTTCAAAAAATATGACATTCTATGAGGCTCGTACTCAGAATCTTCAATCCGGAGTATTTAAATATCTAATATTCTTACGTAATACATGTTACGCATAACATAATTACATACTCGTATAGGTGCTATAAAAATTGATTTTCTTTCGAGAACAGTAAACGACCTAAGTGGTTTGGTTGTACCCCTTACTACTGAAGATCCCGAGTTTCATTTCTGATACTAAGGCTACTTCTGACGATTTTTTCGTTTGCTTTTGGGTCCCTAACAGTGCATCTATCTTCGTCTGTATTTACACTAGGTATCAATTTATATATCAGTACGCCGTGTGATATCCGGCTGAATAGAATAGTACCACCCTCATTTCTTAACGAGGTGTCGTAAAAGGCGACTACGGTAGGACGACCCGCCGTGTGGTATCCGGCTGAGTAGAATAGACCACCCTCATTTCTTACCGAGGTGTCTTAAAAGGCGATTAAGGTAAGTCGAGACGCTGTGTGGTATCTGGCTGAGTAATATAGACCACCCTCCTTCTTACCGAGGTGTCGTAAAAGGCGACTAAAGTAAGTTGACCCACCGTGTGGTATCCGGTTAAGTAGAATAGATCACCCTCATTTACTTACCGAGGTGTTGTAAAAGGCGACTAAGGTAAGTCGACCCGCCGTGTGGTATCCGGCTGAATAGAATAGTACCACCCTCATTTCTTACCGTGGTGTCGTAAAAGGCGACTAAAGTAAGTTGACCCACCGTATGGTATCTAGTTAAGTAGAATAGACCACCCTCTTTCTTACCGAGGTGTCGTAATCACGACAATGGTAAGTTGACGTCAGGCAGGCGGCCGGTCGTTAAATACTTTGCCAAATCATGTGACAACATGTTTTGACACCGACCCCACTTAGAGTGGGATAAGGGTAGGACGTTGATGATCAATTGATATATCAGACAAGCGCTTGAAATTTAGACTTACAGGAATCACATCCCGTTTGCCTTCAATGAAGTTGAACTGCAAAGTGTTTTTCTTAAGGCTCAGCTTGATATTGTCATCGCAGTAGTCCTTTTCCGCTTCACTGTCACTCTTCTCCTTGACCTCTGGCTCCAGGGCCTCGATCCTCTCCCGGAGCTCGTCGACCGAGCAGTATAGGTCCAGTGTATCTTCTAGAGAGTCCACAGTTTTTGGTGAAAGGTCAAACTTCTGCAAACAGAGAATTGATTTTGGAATTAAGTTTGCAATGTAATTTGAGATAATATAAAAAAGGAGTGCAAATAAAATTTCTTCTTTAAAGACATAAAATAAATTATATAAAACAATCACTATTTAAGTTATTGCTACTGGCAACAACTTTGCCGTTTGCTTAAAAAGAGCCCTCAAAAACTTTATAAGAGATTTTAATACTTTTAACTGTCTATAAGTCGATACTACTAGCGATATAATAAATATGCGTAAAAGTTTTGTCTGACGTGCTGTAAGATCTGAAATTTGTATTGAAAAGCTAAATAAATGATTTTGAACGACTGACGAGATGTTTCCTATGAACCCACGAACCCTGTTCGTAACAGTATATTGTAACGCGCTAAAAATTTGTGGCCATCACCGCAAGAGACACCGCAAGAGAGAGAGCACGCGACCTTAATGGCATCTCATAGTCACTAAAGTCTAGAAAGGAACCGACCTCTCTGACAGCCTCATATATTTAATACCTATTGACCCTCTAAACTACAAGTTACACCAATTTGCTTCAATATTTCACTCGTTAATTAATAAAACATTTATGAATACCGCCGCTCGACGGAGACAGACGGCAGTTATGTCGGACACGCACCGACTAAAACGACCTGTGTACTCCGCCACGCTGCCGATGGCAATCGGGGTATCGTTGTAAACATTACCCCCATCCCCGCCGACAGCTCTGATCCCAGAGAATACCTCCTCCGAGTAGGGACCCCTCGAAAGAGAAGCCCCCCTCCGCTAAACGGTGCATCGGGAGCAGATGCACCGACCGCCTCGAGGACCTGTAAGCCAGACGTCCGATATACCCCGCTAGGAACGTCCGGAGGTCCCCTGACAGGGCGGCAGACGATGGGCTTAGGCAAGTCGCTACCACCTGGACTCGCCAGCAGCAAATTTGATCCAGAACACAAGTTCCCGGTACCGCTAAGTGGTCCGTTCGCCAAGACTAAGCTTGCGGGTGCGCCGGTGTGCCAAGGTGCGCCACGAGGAGGCCGACCACTTTGGCACCCCAATTATTATAACAATATACTAACTTGTTCCAAACTATCCAACGGTTTGTAGTCAATCAAATGGGTGAGCTCTTTCTCGACGGATTTCCTCAATTGGTGCGCCTCCTCGCGAGCCTGCTCCAGCGCGCGCTGGCGAGCCTCCTCAGCTAGTATGCTCTCGATGGACTGGTCGTCTGGGTGTTCACCCATCACCCATACCTGAGAAAATATTTCACAGTGATTTATTGTTAGAACCGAGGACTCTATGCGAGCTCAATATCGATCCTGCTATCGTATAAGTTCCTTAGAAAACGAATACTAGATAGCCCGAATTATTTAAATATGAATTTCAGTAAGGATTCAAAACCGCTGGTTTAGTAGAATAGACCATTCTCATTTCTAAAGGAGGTGTCGTAAAAGGCGACTAAGGTAATTTGATCCGCCGTGTGGTATCTGGCTGAGTAGAATAGATGTGATATGACACATTGAGAAATGAGGGCGTCATTTCTTAATGAGGTGTCGTAAAAGGCGATTAAGGTACGACATCAGGTAAGCGGCCGGTCGTAAAATAATTAGCCAAAACAACAACAACAAAACAGTAACATGTTTTGAACATGTTATGCCACTTAGTCTGATTAGAGCAGAGGGATAATGAATGAAGTAAAGATTCAAAAATGATGAAGGTATTGATAAAGTGAAAATTAATATACATTTGTAGGTCAGTTGCGCCATCTATATAAAGCTTATTATTTATAGATGTGGATTATAGCAAAATAACCATAAATTTCCATAAGAACGTATCAAAAAAATACAAATTATTTATTGTTATTCAATTTAAAGTACCAATTTTTATTTTTTATTTGTATTTTTTTTTTAATTGACTGTATGCTGTTAGCCCTAATGTCTTTTACAGCGTCACCGGGCGGGAGTTTTCGTTACGAATATGTAAAACATACCCATGGTTCACCGTCGTCGCCCTTCATGAATTGCACCTGCTTCTTGGAGTTGGACTGAAACTTGGGCCCGTCATCCTCTTCTTTGCAGACCTTCTGATCCCACGCCTGCCAGCGACGCACCTGTAACAAGCACACGTCTTTATCATCAACCCAAACCCGCAACAAGGATGCTAAATTTGCAGTCATGGGGACTTATAGGATTGTGAAGATTAAGTCCTGAAAGGAAGAAAAGTTAATGTTCAGTTTTCTATTTTAGTGTGATGGAAAGCGTGTACAAATGTACAAAAAACCGTTACATGGAAATACTCGAATACTGTTTCTAAGAAGAAATGGTTATGAACTCAATTATTATTTTTTTTATATTACAGTATTAAAAAAAAACGTATATTCGAACTGGTTTCACCATATTCAAAAACAGTTATACATTTTTTTTAAAGCTTACAGTATACAGTTCTCAGTAGAACGCTACACACTTCATTTATGGTTTTAGCTACATCACCCCCAATAAAATCGTCAGATTATATTTTTTCCGTACTCCTTAAAAGATTTCCTTCAAAATAAAAAAAGTTTAATCGCGCTCGAGTATTTCGAGATCGAAAATCAAATTCGATCGATGATATGGTATGGTAAATTGCAACTGTCAATTAGACACATAAGTTTTTATAGAAAATCTTATTGGTACCTGCACGGGGATTGAACTCATGATCTTCTCTAGACACAGTCGCACAGTCTCACCGCTGGGCTATCACAGTTTCTTATACACATGTACAAAAATAGTAAATGGAGTTCTGATTAACGTCGGAGTTATTCACTAGGGCACACCCATGCCTATTTATAGGAACTAGGAAGGTGTGTTATGGCGCAGTCGATAAACAAGTCCATTGTGTATACACCGATAAAGGGTATTTATCGCATATTTGTGGGCTTCAGTATACATTTTATAACGAGATTAAGACTTCATTTTAACAAGTTAAAATATATAAAAGTTCAAATAAACACTTCTTAGCAAAACTTATTGTAAAAAATTGGATTTGCAAACTACGCACTAAACTATTATTTGAAGATTATTTCATTCGCAAATAACATCATCCTGCCGTTATCCCACTCTAAGTGGGGTCGGCATAACATGTTACAAACATGTCACATAATTTGGCTATGTGTTTTACGACCGCCGCCTGCCTGGCGTCAACTTACCTTAGTCGTATTTTACGAGACCTCGGTAAGAAAGAGAGTGGTCTATTTTACTCAACCGGATACCACACGGTGGGTCAACTTACCTTAGTCGCCTTTTACGACACCTCGGTAAGAAATGAGGGTAGTCTATTCTACTCAGCCGGATACCACACGGTGGGTCAACTTACCTTAGTCATGAGTTAACTATTCAAAAACAGTTAATCACAAATTTATTTGAATATCATATCAATTTGAATATGCAACTTTCTTTTGCAATTTTTTTCTTTCACAGATCATATTTAGTGCACATTCGGCGCAAAACGGATTGACGGTTCACTTTCCTTCTGGCCATAGCAACAAAAGATAATGGCAACCCTGGAACGTTGTGGTCTATGGAATTTTGTATTCACATATTAAAGTCCTTGCATAATCCCCATGATACAAACCGGCCCCGGCGTACAAGTGAGCGGTGGTTACATTAATTCCTAACTGATTGTCTAATCATGTAACCTTGAGGCTATATCCTAGCTAGGATTACCATAATTATAAATAAATATGGGACATGTCCCGTGGGATGACATAGGATATGTCCCATATTTATAAATAAATATGACACATTCGCATACATCTAGAAATGACAACACTATCATCATTCTCCTGCCATTATCGCACTCTAAGTGGGATCGGCACAGCATATTATAAACATGTTGTCACATGATTTGGCTTGAATATAACTCTAGTATGTACTGCATGTATGTATAAGTTGTTACTTCACCGCCGACTTTGACGTTAAATACTGCATTTAACATATTGAGATGCAGAAATTAACGCAAAAGGATCTACTTTAATTTTTAATATAGGTATACCACTATTTTACTTGGAGCGATTTGATTATTATGAGGTAGCAGTTGGGAAATGGACTCCAATCCTTCTCTCTCAAAACAAGTCAATTTAAAAAGCTTTTAACAAAATTTTCATGTCCCTACTTTCAACTGTTGAAAAATTCCCACATCTGGAATTCTTCCATTTACAATAATGGCAGAAGGATCAAGTCAGTTTCCTCGGCTGGAGTCAATTCTAGTAGCAGCATCAGGTCATGCTTATTATAAACATGCAACCTCATCGGGATTTGATTAGTATGTAAAATTTTACCTCAATCGGACTCCGAGAAGTGGGTCAAATTTTAACTTGCAGATACATACACGGCAAGTCTAATAAATACTCTTAAAAATGAAAGAAGAGTACTATGCCCAACAGTGGGATAATAACAGGCTATTACTTTACTTTAATAATATTACCTGTTCCTCGCGCATTTTGCAAAACAGCGTCTGCTTTTGAGTCTCGTCGAGTTCAGCAAGGATCTCCGGGTCAACCCACATGTCTCGTAGGATCTGTTGCAGCATTGTGGCGACTCTGAAAATTAACATAATGTCAGTTTATCATCATTTTCCTGCCTTTACCCCACTCTTAATAGTGTCGGCACAACATGTTTTAAGCATGTTGTTACATGTTTTGGCTAGTTATTTTACGCCTGCCTGCCTGACGTACGACTTACTTTTTACGACACCTCGGTAAGAAATGAGGGTGGTCCATTTTACTGAGCCGGATACAACACGGCGCAACTTGCCTTAGTCCCCTTTTCAACATCTCGGTAAGAAATAAGGGTGATCTATTCCACTCAGCCGGATATCACACAGCGGATCAACTTACCTTAGTCGCCTTTCACTACACCGCGATAAGTAACAACGTTGGTCTAATCTACTAAGCCGGATACCACACGGCGGGTCAACTTACCTTAGTCCCCTTTTACGACACCTCGCTAAGAAATGAGGGTGGTCTATTCTACTCAGCCGGATATCATACGGCGGTAGCATAATGTTAATTATAATTAATTAAATGTATTTTAGATTGCATCAGGAAATAAATTTAAATGTAACAATGAAATGAATATTTTTAACAGGACCTTGATGTATTGTAATCTGCTTGTTTCGTAAAAAAAATATGTATTAATACTTTAAAGCATACAAAGATTAATAGATATTTTTTGAAAATCTTTAATATTGTGTTGATCTTTTATATATATATTTTTCTAAATCTCGAAAACGGCTCCAAAGATTTTTATAAAATTCATGTAGGGGCTTTTGGGGGGGGAGCAATCGATTTACCGAAGTTGCATTTAAAAAAATGAATCCCTGTTTTCCCTGTTTAAAATGTAGAATTGAATGCAAATGATATTTTAGGTATAACACGTAATGCTGTGATAGCCCAATGGTAAAAGTGTTGAATAGAATTTTTTTTAATCCGGGATCGAGTCTTACATGTCACCGACGTTTTATTATATTTTTTAAATTGCATTTTATTATTTTGTAACAAAAATTACCCAGTTACTACATGTTTAAATGTGCTTCTATATATAATAAATAAATATATGGGACACTAACATGTTCGTCTGTCCTCAAAGTAACTGTTGTGTTATGGGTGAGAGACAAATGGTGAATATACATATACATATATAATTTTAAAAACATACAAATTCAAATTCAAATTCAAAATATTCTTTATTTAAATAAACTTGTAAACAAGTGCTTTTGAATCGTCAACTCTACTGCTGGTTCGGAAAGCTGTTCCTATCGAGTAGAGTCAGCAAGAAACTCGGTGGTTGCTCTTTTAAAATTATAATTCTTAATACTATTTACATTAAGTCGTTACTGTCTTGTACAGGTTCAAAGAGAGCTATATCCACACATTCTTTACTTTAAAATAATATTCAATACATAAATACAAATATACACCGAGACTCAAAGAACCAACGAATTGTTTATAGAAAACGTTGGCCTTCGGCGGGATCGAACCCGCGACCCGCAGAGCTGAAAGGTCACTATCCACTGTGCCAACGGACTATTATACAACAGATAACATATAAATGTTTATATGTAACTTAGACCAAAACTGGAAAGTTCTCGTTTAAAACCGTGTATCAATCTTTTTCAATTGTCGGAATTTGACAGTGAGATTTCATATCAGTTCACTGATATAAACGTAATTCGGAAATCCCGTGCTAACGAAAAACATCCTCCTGCCCTTATCCCACACTAAGCGGGGTCGGCACAACATGTTATAAACATGTTGTCACATGATTTGGCTAGTTATTGTTTGACCTGCCATTTGCCTGACGTCAATATAGCTTAGTCGCCTTTAACGACTCCTCTGTGTGAAATGAGGGTGATCTATTGTACTCAAATGGATACCACACGTGGGGTGAAATTATCTTAGTCGCCTTTTACGACACTTCGGTAAGAAAGAGGGTGGTCTATTCTACTCAACCGGATACCACACGGCGGGTCAACTTACCTTAGTCGCTTTTTACGACACCTCGGTAAGAAATGAGGGTGGTCTATTCTACTCAAACGGATACCACACAGTGGGTCAACTTACCTTAGTCGCCTTTTACGACACCTCGGTAAGAAATGAGGTCTATTCTACTCAGCCGGATACCACACGGCACAAATCTATAAAACATCGCGGAAACTAGGTAATTACTAAAAACGAATAATAAAAGATTTGTAAATATTCTTAATAATTTTACATTTATATGTTCATCATCTCATTAATTTATATATCTAAGTTCCTACAAATGTAAATACGTATCAAACCAAATACATGAATAATTACTTACTTCTCAAGGTAATTAAACAAGACCTACTTTTAAACATATAATTATCTTTTCCGGTTATATTGACCGATAAATTACTGGACGTATAACGTACAGATTCTAAATTATCTTCCGTATTTACTTTATAATGGAGCACATTACTCTGTGTAGAAATAAAGGTTATTTATTAAGGTTTTTTGTAATTTAATTAGTTTTTCCCTGAAATGTCGCTTGCGCGAACTTCAGTACTGAAATAATTTACTATACTATCAAAGAGACGATGCCGTCACTTATCGATAACATCTTATCGATTGTTAGAAGAATAAAGAATAGTATCCTGGCGCGTGGTACGCATAACTTGTTATTAATTGCGGGTTATTTAAAAATTAGCGAGTCAATCTTGTGTGTGTGTGTATATATATATATATATATATATATATATATATATATATATATATATATATATATATATATATATATATATATATACGCGTATACTCGTATAAATATAAATACATGTTTTTTAATGTGTCTATATATAGTGATTTGACAATTAGACGTTGCCGATTAATTATTTAATTTAACTTGAAATGGACGCATTTTTGTAATGCAATATTAAATTTTGTGGAACTAATATTCAATCGCGTATTTTAATTAGCAATGTGCTAACATTTTTAAAGGAAGTTAAAGAAAATTATTATTTTGTATTATGTAGAAATGAATAGAATTCAATTCAACTACGCCAAAACTTATGGAGTCAGTTTAACATTGTTTGCATTATTATTATTATAGCCTTTTATTTTGTCCTTGTTTCCTTTTTATAATTATTATTTTTAATTTAATTAATAGTATATTTATTTTATTAATAGTTTATTATAGTATTATAATTGTTTCCATTATCGTAACATAAACATCGACACGTCAGTGCCTCACTATTTTGGTCGCATGGCCCGTAAGTGCGACAGGGAGCGCAACAGAGGACGTCCTGTTTCCACATATTATTGTCCGCTGGCACTAACTCTTTGATACTACTTACTATTAGCAACCCTCTGCGCTGAAACATAGGTGGATTGGTAGAATATTATATAATATTATAGCTATTCTCTTGGCATATTCAGGTTTCTTCACTTGAAATTGAGCGGTACTAGTCGGGACTAGCTCTAGTTTCCAGCTTGGTTCCTGCTCACGCCATGTCACCATTTTGGCCATCATGATTAGTATGTGCATGTATTTGTAAATAAGTATACACTTGTTAATAAGATCGTTGGAATTCGCGTGATGTGAGAAAAATAAAACAAACATCATTCTATTGTAAGAATGTATCTTTCAATGTTTTTATAAACAATATCGTATGACATATCTATGGAGTATTATCAACTGACTGAGGTCGTGGGTTCGAATACCAGCTTGTACACTATCTACGTGAACCAACTCCTAACACAATCATTTAGCTTAGCTGGAGGGGTTAAGTTAAAAAAAAAGGTGACTAGCAATTTTTTTAAATATTATTATAAAATAAAGAAAAAACTTGTTAAACTAAAAAGTAGAGAATTTAATTCAAATATTGTTACTAGTAAAGTAACGGCCTGTTACTATCCCACTGCTGGGCATTGGCCTACTCTCTCCGTTTTTGGAGAGTTTTGGAGCTAAGACCTACCACGCTGCTCCAATACGGATTGGTAGGTTTTACATATCCCTAGGATTCTCTAGAGATATGCAGATTTACTACTATTTATTATTAGATTTATTAGATTGTTACTAGTAAACTACCAAAATTTCGTAAATTAAAAAAAAAGTGTCCGAAGCTGATTGGCATTGGTCGGGGTTTTCGAACCTTGTATAAGTTGCTTCCACTTAGATACCAGTTAAATCGAACTACCGGTAATAAAAAGCAGTGGTCCGTAACCGAAAACGACGTTCCCTGACGCTGGTAGAGATTCTGCGCTCTACTACCCGCATTTCGCAACCTCATCGATAATTTTGCACTCGCCTGTCCCGCATGTTATATATGTATTCGTATATAGTATGAATCTATGTATATATTTATGTATGTTTATGTATGTATATCTTAATTAATATTCTTTATTCTTTGTATATACACACCACCTACTATATATCTGTAGCTTTGTCCTTTCATCAACCTGGTTGACTGGAAGAAATCGCTATTTAGCGATAAGTCCGCCGGATTGTAGCACAACTTTTCAATATGTATTTATTATTATTTTTAGTTTTTACTGTTTTTAATGTGGTGTTCAATAAAAGTGTTCATTCATACATTCATTCATGTTGTAAAAGTCATTAGGTTTAACAACATATAAGCATAATTCACATGTTTTTAAACAAAAATATAAATAGCAATCACCAGGGGCTCCCGGTGAATATATTAAACGTCTTTTGATAACCATAAAAAATGGTTAAAGTGGATTAACCTAATAGGCTTACATATGCTGTCGCGGACTTTTATTTAGAACTTTTAGAGGGTAACAATTTTGTAATATATGAATTTTGAATAACTATTACCGTTTACTATAAAATATTGCTGTTTTCGTTTTACATTTTATTGCTGCTCCTCTCCTATTCATCTTAGCGTAATGCTACATAGCTTTACTCAATAAATGGACTATCTTACACTGAAAGAATTTTTTAAATCGGTCCAGTAGTTCCTGAGATTAGCACGATCAAACAAACAAACAGTTCAGCTTTATATATTAGTATAGTAAGTAAGTAAGTAAGTAAGTAACGGCCTGTTACTATCCCACTGCTGGGCATAGGCCTCTTCCCTCCGTTTTTGTTTTTTTGGGAGAGGAGGATTGGAGCTAAGACCTACCACGCTGCTCCAATGCGGATTGGTAGGTTACACATATCCCCAGATTTCTCTAGAGATATGCAGGTTTCCTCAAGATGTTTTCCTTCACCTAAAAGCGTTTGATAAATTGCAATTATCAATTAGACACATAAGTTTTACTAGAAAACTCATTGGTGTCTGCCCGGGATTTGAACCCTAGACCTCCTCGAAAGAGGCGCACGGTGTTACCGCTGGGCTACCACAGCTTTTTATTAGTATAGATGGATAAAATATTGCAATAACTTGTATTAACGGAACAAATCAATCTCAAATGTGCGATAGGTATTTTGTTCTAAAGCTTTTGAAGGTCGCTTGTATAAAGGCTATTCTATTAAGTTCCTGATCTCCAAGGTTCTATGTACATAAAATATATTGAATGTTTTCACAATAACTTGAATTTTAGATCTTTAGATATTTCATAAATTTATTGATACCAATGATCGTGAAGTGGTTATAAAATGACAGTGTATGCTTTACATAACAATTTTTGAGATTGTGTTAGTGAATGTGCGTGGTTTTGTAGAGCTTTTGGAGTGTTTGTTTTATAATAATCATTATTTATGCTTCTTTCTCAGGATCAGGGTAACAGGACCATCACACGACCGGATTCAATGTTTGGCTCGTTTTAACTTTATGGTTTCTTAGAACAAACAATGGTATAAGCGCGGTACTGGAATAACAATCAAGGGTTTGACTGTCATACATTATTCAAATGTTCGCTTATATGTCGGTATTGTGCTTTGAAGTGATAGTTTTATATGTAAATGAAATGAATAACATCAAAATGTAATTTTATGTTTCATTTCGTGAAATGTAAGTTCAAATTTATAAAGAGTTGGCGAAGTGATACATTTTGGAAGTACTTCATTTTAAATGTATGTAAGAGTCACTGAGCGGGCGATCGAGCGAGCTATGCTAGGAGTATCTCTACGTGATCAAATCAGAAATGAACAGATCCGTGGAAAAACAAAAGTCTCTGACATAGCTCAGCGTGTCATGAAGCTGAAGTGGGCACATAGTGCGGAGAAGTGATGGGCGTTGGGGTCTTAAGGTGTTGGAATGGAGACCTCGCATCAGAAAATGGGGTGTCGATAGACCCCTTACGAGATGGATTGACGACCTCAAAAACTTCGCGAGCCGCTGGATACAAGCGGCATAGGATCGTGTGGTGTGGAAGTCCCATGAGACCTATGTCCAGCAGTGGACGTCCATCGGTTGACAAAGAAGTATTTATCAAATATTAAGCCCATAAAAATATTATCGCAAAAGCATCTTATAACGAAATGCTTCTTTTTTATTACTTTCTACTCCACCTTTATTATTTTTATTACTAGTTAAAATATAAACTCGTAGAAGAAAATATTACGTAACAAGAGAAGTGAATTTATCGAATGATAAAGCCATAATAATATAAGAAGAAGAATTTATGTGACAAATTTATATTTGAGATTCTCTCGACAGAGAATGAATGAATACTAAAACCGTACAATAACTTATGAAATCTGACTTTTACGCGAATAATCAAACCACTGCGCTACCGAGATATTCGTGGGTAGTTTGTAAAAACAAAACCATTAGTAAGGAGGCTGTAATAATAAGCTTTATTGAAACACTACAGTTGGTACAATGAAGTCGTGACGAACGGTTATTGCTAACACTAGGGTGAATATCTCTACTACAACATGGGGATAATTCATGGATGGGCTTATAAGAAACTAGCAATCGCCGCGTTGATAGATTAAAACCGTAATATAGTATTTTGACAAACATAAAAATGGTTAAAGTGTATTACCATTAAAAGCTAGATATATTCTGCCGTGGACTTTTATTTAGAACTTGTAGAGGGGAACTATTTTGTAGTACATGATTTTTGCATAACTATTACCGTTTACTCAGCGCACGCAAGGAAAGCTTTCAATTTTGGCGTTTTCCTTTTTTTCCCTCTCCTATTCATCTTAGCGTGATGTTATATAACCTATAGCCTTCCTCAATAAATGGACTATTTTACATTGAAAGTATGTTTCAAATTGGTCCAGTAGTTCCTGAGATAAGCGCGTTCAAACAAACAAACAAACAAACAAACTCTTCAGCTTTATATGTTAGTATAGATGACTTTGTCCCACAATAGGCAAAGACATCTCTTTAGAGAGGTAGTTCGTATGATTGCCACGTGGATTAGGAGGCACGTAAAGGATTCCTGAAATATTGTCCCTATATTCTAAGTATGCAGTTTTTGCTATAATATTTTCCTTATACATAAATCGCTTGACGAATTTTACATATTAATTATACAATTAATCATTGGCATCTCACCTTTGGGCCATCACGGGCCTAATTATACGTAATAACAAAAACATAAGATAAAACCTTTCAAAAGTAATGCGCAGTTCAATACACTCCCAATTATAATTTGGCAAAAATAATGAAACGGCCAGAATCCGTGACAGATACGAAAATAGATATATTTTTGATATGATATCGTGCAGAGATCTCTTATCGCATATGTAGCATATGAGTCAACTTTAAGAGTCAACTATGAGGTTACATCATCGATCACTATCAACTTAAGATAAAGTTATCTGTTGAGGATATAGGCATTAACAATAAAAAAATCATATATGTCATATATTTTTAACACTTGATCATATAATGGCCTCAGTTGGATATATTTCTTCGGAATTTTACTAATCTCAAATGCTATAACACAGATGTCGATTAAAAATAAATTAAATCAAACTGTTTAGTTGACTTTATCGATTCTTCGGGAGATAAATATAAATATATGGGACACTTACACACACGGCCGTCCCCAAAGTAACTAAATACTTGTGTTATGGTGGACAGACAACTGGTGAATATATATTTATATAATTTTTAGATACATACTTAATACATATTATATATACACCAAAACCAACAAATTCATTAATAGAAAATGTTGGCCTTCGGCGGGAATCGACCCCGCGGAGCTGAAGGCAGGGTCACTACCCACTGCACCAACGGGCCAGTCCAATTGGTGAAGAGGGGAGAGATCAACAAAAGGTGTGATTGATTTATGAAAAATTTAAATTATCTATCTGTCCGTTTGCAGATCTGTTACGCTTTTACGGCTAAACCACTCGACAAATGTTGATAAAATTTGGTACAATTGTAGCTTACATATTGGGTTAGGTTTTCAGGAATTGGAAATCACAATTGACAATTGACTTTTTTTTATCAATAAAGAACGACACGACACGAAATCTACTACGAGTACTATGAAAATTTGACAGTAAAATAAATGCTTCCTTTCAGAATCTAAATTATAATACTCTTTTGTTAAGAAGATATTTTGTTACAATTTAGATTTTGAACTAACTGTAACCGCATAACCGTAACTGCAGTAATACGGAAATCGCTTTTCTCTAATTGAAAGAATGAAGTTTTAGTCCTTAAAAATATATATGTTAGATGGAAACCCTACTTTTGAATACAAAAGCTAACTATTACGATAAGGTCAGTTCTACACTTCAACCTACATACTTTCTATCTACACACTTTACGATATTTTGCACTACAAAAGACAAAGCGATTACACCACTCATAGAAACAATATAACCAGTCTCCTCCTTGGACGTCGTTTGCGTGGACTTCAATCATCATCCTCCTGCTCTTATCCCACTCTAAGTGGGGTCGGTACAACATGTTATATACATGCTGTTTCATGATTTGGCTGCGTTTTTACGACCGGCCGCCTGCCTGACGTCAACTTACCTTAGTCGTATTTTACGAAACCTCGGTAAGAAAGAGGGTGGTCTATTTTACTATACCGGATACCACACGGTGGGTCAACTTACCTTAGTCGCCTTTTACGACACCTCGGTAAGAAATGAGGTTTATCAATTCTACTCAGCCGGATACCACACGGCGGGTTGACTTACCTTAGTCGCCTTTTACGACACCTCAGTAAGAAATGAGGGTGGTACTATTCTATTCAGCCAGAAATATATGGGACAAATACACTCACATATCCGTCCGTAAGTATGTAACTCAGTACTAGTAACTCAGTACTATTGCCCTTTCCTTATTAGACAATCGCTTGGTGCCGCTTAGCGTTAAGTGTGGTACGGGCGTTACCCGCATAACTTAAAAGTGAAGGTGACTGCGAAATAGCGCGCGTACAATGCAAACCGGTTATGCTGGGTTGCCACCTCCAGGGTATGCTTTGTTCATGTTACAGTATGGAGAGCGACGAATAAATTATCATTATCCTGCCCTTATCCCACTCTAAGTGAGGTCGCCACAACATGTTGTCACATTCGGCTAGGTATTTTACGACCGGCCGCATGCCTGACAAATTATCTAATTAATTGATCATTATGAGTGAGTCATATTGAGTTGTATTTTACTATACCTCGGTTGGTCTATTCTAATCAACCGGCTACCACACAACGGGGCTACTTACCTTAGTCGCCTTTTACGACACCTCGGTAAGAAATGAGGTTGGTCTATTCTACTTAACCGGTTACCACACAGCAGGGCTACTTACCTTAGTGGCTTTTACGACACCTCGGTAAGAAATGAGGTTGGTCTATGCTAATCAACCAGACACCATACGGCGGGTCAACTTACCTTAGTCGCCTTTTACAACACCTCGGTAAGAAATGAGGTTGGTCTATTCTACTCAACCGGGGACCACAAGCCGTGTCAATTTACCTTAGTCGCCTTTTACGACACCTCGGTAAGAAATGGTTGGTTGGTCTATTCTATTCAGCCGGATACAACACAGTGGGCAATGTTTACTGATATTATCTATATCTATACTTATAATAAATCTGTAGAGAGGTCAATTCTGTAACTGGAATATATTTCCAAAATAACTATCAGGGGGTGATTAGGGATCGATACTGATGCCAAAAATGCAATCAGTAAAAATTTTGTCTGTCTGTCTGTCTGTCTGTCTGTCTGTCTGTCTGTCTGTCTGTCTGTCTGTATAACCGTTATAGAAACAAAAACTACTCGACAGATTTTAACGAAACTCGGTACAATTTTTTTTCATACTCCTGGGCTGGTTATAGTATACTTTTCATCACGCTACAATCAATAGGAGCAGAGCAGTGAAGGGAAATGTCGGGAAAACGGGAGAAGTTACTCCATTTTTTAAGCTTTTGTCGCGTGTGCAACCTTGATGGTTAAAGCTACACAGAAATCATGTATGACGGAAATGTTCTCCTTAAAATTATATAAAAAATATCCCACGACAGCATATGTCTATCTTTTATGGTTGACTCACAATAACACGTGTAACTCCCGATAGCTTAGCAGTTCGAAGCTTTCTGGTTATATTTGTCTACTCCTACGTTTATATCACTCTCAGTCATGCCTAAATAAAAAAGTGAATAGTATTAACCATTGTATAAAAAAAGAATCATTGAAATCGGTACAGAAACACCAAAGTTATATATGAAATACGCTAATAATAAGCGTGAATATTGAATCATGCTATAGGGATTATCACTACATAGTATAAAACAAAGTCACATTCTTTGTTTGTCCCTATATCCCTATGACTGCTTAAATCTTTAAAACTACGCAACAGATTTTGATGCGGTTTTTTTAATAGATAGAGTGATTCAAGAGGAATGTATAATAATATTCAATATGGAGTAGAGAAATACTGTAATTTTTGAGGTTTCTTATGTGATGTCGTAAATAATTACTTTTTTTTCGCTTACATTGCAAACGCAGGCTAAACCCTACGAGATTTATCAAAATGATGTACTAAGTATTTGTACACATTGAAAAAGTCTACAGAAAAGTCCGCGATGGTATATGTCTATCTCTTATGGATAACCCACAATAGCATTTTTTGTCATTTACTTTTATACGAAAAATAATGCCTTATTTTCGAAGCAATTTTTATACAATATAGCATTAATTCTTATCCAATTAAGGACGTTAAATACATTGTTGATTTAATATAGATCAATATGGCCGTTTACAGCATGTAATTTAAATGAACATTTTCGAAGATATCACAGATTTAAAATCCCGCGAGGAGGCCGCGCTTCGCCCTATAGCACTTCGAATTTAGCAGCGATCGGACGCGCAACTAAATGTCGCTCTTTTAAGAGTAACCTCTAACGAAAACATGTTTGTATTGTCTAATGATAACAAAGCTATGAATGTTGTATATAAAGACATTCTGTAATTAATTTTAAACATAAAATATATAGGGAAAAATGTAAAATGTAAATATGTAGTATATGAATTTAGACATTCCAAATATAGCAGGAAATCTTCTTGGTATAGGGAGAAAGAATTATTTTTATCCAAATTTAACGCTTGCGGGCCACGGGCAGTAAGTAATAAATAAATTAAAACTGCTGGATCGATTTTAATCATTTTTTTCACTGAGTGACATAGGCTATATATTTTATACCCGTGCGAAGCAGGGTAGGCCGCTAGTAATTAAATAAATCTATTATTACTTTTGTACTATGTAATTACGCAAATTAACGTCTAGTTCTATAAATTAATCTCATTGTAATATTTAGATAGATAGATAGGTAGATAAATAGATAGACAGATAGATAGATTCGCCGGTAGATGGCGATAGCATTTGCATTTGGAATAAAAGACCTTGGCCTTATTTTATGGTATTACCTTCTCAACCCGGATGCTTTACTAAAAAGGTTTGTCACGAATATTCACTTTAAGAAATATTCGAGTTTGTATATTTGAAAAGTTTGTGTCCGACTATAGTAGTAACGATAGCGACGTCTATTACATAAACAAGTTAATCTGATAGAGTATGGCTGAGCATAATAAATATTAAAATACAAGCTGTTACCGCATCTTCTTTCACATCAATTTAAGTGTTAAAATCATGCTTGAATACCTTCATTTACGTACTATGTTTTTTGTTACCTCATGAAAAACAGTTTTTGGTATACATGTCAGGCCAGTATATAAGCTTCTATTTATACCAAATTTAATCAATATTTCTCCAACAGATTAGCCGTATAGTGACATACGTTCGCATTTACAATATCTATACTTATTATAAAAAAAGTCCCCAGAGTCTGTCTGTATGCGATCGATTTTCGAAATCGAATAGATAGCGCTTTTTAATGTAATTCCATTCCTGTAGAATTAACAGGATTTCTATAGCCTATATGTTATTCCGGTGCATAAGGAATAATTTTGCCCAATTTCATCGATATTGGTTCAGCGGATTCGTCGTGAAAGAGTAAAAAACATCCATAAGTATAAAAAATAAGTATGATAGTCCTCTGGTGTGAAAACTCATTCAGAGGACTAGGTCATTTTTAGTTATTAAGTACTAACCTAGTCATTAAGTAATATTACTAACATTATATGTGGACTAAGATGTCTTTTTAAATTAAATTAAATAAATAAATAAAATAAAAAATAAATACTCTGAAACTTTCACATCTATACTTATAATAAATCTGTAGAGAGGTCAATTCTGTAACTGGAATATATTTCCAAAATAACTATCAGGGGGTGATTAGGGATCGATACTGATGCCAAAAATGCAATCAGTAAAAATTTTGTCTGTCTGTCTGTCTGTCTGTCTGTCTGTCTGTCTGTCTGTCTGTCTGTCTGTCTGTCTGTATAACCGTTATAGAAACAAAAACTACTCGACGGATTTTAACGAAACTCGGTACAATTTTTTTTCATACTCCTGAGCTGGTTATAGTATACTTTTCATCACGCTACAATCAATAGGAGCAGAGCAGTGAAGGGAAATGTCGGGAAAACGGGAGAAGTTACTCAATTTTTTAAGCTTTCGTCGCGTGTGCAACCTTAATGGTTAAAGCTACACAGAAATCATGTATGATGGAAATGTTCTCCTTAAAATTATATAAAAAATATCCCACGACAGCATATGTCTATCTTTTATGGTTGACTCACAATAACACGTGTAACTCCCGATTGCTTAGCAGTTCGAAGCTTTCTGGTTATATTTGTCTACTCCTACGTTTATATCACTCTGTCATCCCTAAATAAAAAAGTGAATAGTATTAACCATTGTATAAAAAAATAATCATTGAAATCGGTATAGAAACACCAAAGTTATATATGAAATACGCTAATAATAAGCCATCGCGCGTGAATATTGAATCATGCTATAGGGATTATCACTACATAGTATAAAACAAAGTCACATTCTTTGTTTGTCCCTATATCCCTATGACTGCTTAAATCTTTAAAACTACGCAACAGATTTTGATGCGGTTTTTTTAATAGATAAAGTGATTCAAGAGGAATGTATAATACTGTAATTTTTGAGGTTTCTTATGTGATGTCGTAAATAATTACTTTTTTTCGCTTACATTGCAAACGCAGGCTAAACCCTACGAGATTTATCAAAATGATGTACTAAGTATTTGTACACATTGAAAAAGTCTACAGAAAAGTCCGAGATGGTATTTGTCTATCTCTTATGGATAACCCACAATAGCATTTTTTGTCATTTAATCAAATAAATCAAAACTACTGGATCGATTTTAATCATTTTTTTCACTGAGTGACATAGGCTATATATTTTATACCCGTGCGAAGCAGGGTAGGCCGCTAGTTTATAATATTAATAGGATTTTTAATTCGGAATAAAAGAAAGGGATTAAACTTTGTGACTCCGATTGCCACTCGGGCGGTTCCGCGTGTATAGATAGTATAATATATGAGCGAATGGCATTCGTTAAGTAAGAATTAATAAATATATTAGAGAACTAGCAATTGCCAGCGGCTCCGCCCGCATGGAAAGATTAAAACCGTAATATAGTCTTTTGATGACTATAAAAATGGTTAGAGTGGGTTAACCTTAAAAGCAAGACATGCTGCCGCGGACTATTATATAGAACTTTTAGAGGGGAACAATTTTGTAGTACATGATTTTTAATAACCATTATCGTTTACTCAGCGCACGCAAGAAAAGCTTTCAACTTTTTAATGCTGCTCCTGTCCTATTCATCTTAGCGTGATGTGATATAGCCCTATAGCTTTCTCGATAAATGGACTATCTTACACTGAAAGAATTTTTAAAATCGGTCCAGCAGTTTCTGAGATTAGCGCGTTCAAACAATCAAACAAACAAACAAACTCTTCAGCTTTATATATTAGTATAGATTTGATCTGTAGGTAGTCCTATTGGAAAGTCGTGTGATCTCTAGTTACCGTCCGTAGATTGTTATTTACTTTATTACCGATGACTCAGAGTGATATAAACGTAGGAGTAGACAAATATAACCAGAAAGCGTCGAACTATTAAGCTATCGAGAGTTACACGTGTTATTGTAAGTCAACCATAAAAGATAGACATATGCTGTCGTGGAATAGTTTTTATATAATTTTAAGGAGAACATTTCCGTCATACATGATTTCTGTGTAGCTTTAACCATCAAGGTTGCACACGCGACGGAAGCTTAAAAAATGGAGTAACTTCTCCCGTTTTCCCAACATTTCCCTTCACTGCACTGCTCCTATAGATTGCAGCGTGATGAAAAGTATACTATAACCAGCCCAGGAGTATGAATAAAAATTGTACCGAGTTTCGTTAAAATCCGTCGAGTAGTTTTTGTTTCTATAACGGTTATACAGACAGACAGACAGACAGACAGACAGACAGACAGACAGACAGACAGACAGACAGACAGACAGACAGACAGACAGACAGACAGACAGACAGACAGACAAAAATTTTACTGATTGCATTTTTGGCATTAGTATCGATCCCTAATCACCCCCTGATAGTTATTTTGGAAATATATTTCAGTTACAGAATTGACCTTTCTACAGATTTATTATAAGTATAGATAGATGATGCCCGTCTAATGTTATACAACTTTTATACAAGCGTCCAAATTTTCTTAGGAATGTTTTATATGGACTCTATTTTATAGCGACTTGTTAAGACTAAGACATACATTCAGACATATTATAAATCAGGAATTATTATAGACAAATATTTGCTATAATCAGCATGGAGTCTTTGAAGTTTTAAATATTTGCTATTAATCTTCTATTATAGCAAAATAATCCAATAATTACTTTCATAGATTAAGATACACTAATTTGAAAGACACTAATTACCATTAACTTACTAACTACTCATAACTAATTAACTTTAACTGAAGGAATAACCATTAACACTAATTTGAGAACACTAAAAATTTTAAATATTGTTATCATAAGTTTTTAACAAAATATTATACTGTCTTGTTGTTTATAAGAATGTCAACTAACTCCATTTTTTCCATACCATTTCCATACATATGTATGGACATTTGAACAACTGAAAAATAGTGTAGGATTTTATATTCTAAAGTCTACGCGGATAAAGTCGCGGGCAGCAGCAATACAATAAGTTGATATATTTAATTAATTAAAATTATGAATCTGGTCAATTTATATATCAATACATATTATAGTTTAATGCTATAAGGGAAACCAAAAATTGGTATTTTGAGCCATTTTTATACACAAATAATTATAGTTGATAGTGTTAATTGATTAATCAAACTGTAAGTGACTGATACTAGAAACTAAATTACGAATTTGCGATTGTATGCGAAGTTATTGACACTTCTTACTTTACAATGCCATTTAACGTATTTAAGAAACCTTAAAGTGTTTAAAGTCTTGCTTCGTCGCACTTATAAGCCACCAATGTGAAACCCGGCTTATCTGTCATCTGGCAACCGCATGAGGAATATCGGTACAAACTTCACGCTCTGATTTGCGTTAACGGCGCGATCGCCATATGCTATAAGACCATATCACTCGACGATTTTACTTTTGTTAAAACTATAGTTATATTCTGTATAGGTCCATGGGGCCCAGATGTTCATACTTTCTTCAACGAGCTATCTAGAAGGCTCGTAGAGCGTACCGGGGACCCGACAGCTGGCACCTACCTTGGCCAACGAATAAGTTTGGCCATACAAAGTGGTAACGCTGCCAGCATTTCAGGAAATTTACTTCATTGCAATGGAATGGATGGTTTTGAGTAAATATATACATTTCTATTTATTTATTATTTAGTTAGTTTTAATTTGTTTTGAGTTGAATATTGAAATGAGTTAATATTATATATATATTCGGAATCTCGGAAACGGCTCCAACGATTTTCCTAAAATTCAGCATGTAGGGAGTTTTGGGGGAGAAAAATCGATCTAGCTAGGTTTCATGTAAAAAAAAATCGTTTTATCCCTGTTTTTGGGCATTAAAAATACTAAAATATATATTGATTTAAATTTTTGCCATAAACTGTCAAGTCAGCGTAGCTTATTCGGGGAACGGGCAGTCTCGAGAAATGTAAATACCTAGGATCGATTCCCAACTACATACATATTTTTTCTTTTTTTTTAAGTTTCTTTCCAGGTACTATAGTATTAAGTGTATTATATTACGATTATCTATAACTAGTAAGTATATTTATACACTGTCCATTATATTAACCATCTTTTGACAGATTGACGATAGTGATGTCCTAAAGATTCTCGTATGCGATACCATTCCGATTATAGTACCTACTATCATTAATCGAATTACGTACCTAAGTAATTCGATTAATGATAACCTACGTAAACTAGATTACTACTTGAGAAAAGAAATTCCAACTTTGAGAAAACTTATTGTTTCTTTGAAAAGAAGTGGTCTATTTCATGGTGAAAAATCTTCTTTGGTCAAAGTTTTGAACACAATTGGCTTTTCATATAAAAAGTTAAATAAAAGAAAATTATTAATGGAACGCACAGATATAGCTATAGCACGTTGTGATTTTTTAAGAGAGGCAAAGAAAATACAAGATTGGGCAAATATTGTTTTCACGGATGAAACATGGCTCAACGCTAACCACACACTATCTCGTTTCTGGACTGATGATACTGCTGATTCCACTTCCTCAGTACCAATGGGAAAAGGTGAGCGCCTAATCATTTGCCATGCAGGTACAGCAAAAGGATTTGTACAAGACGCACTGTTGGCATTTAAATCGAAGAAATCAAATGACTACCACGAAGAGATGAATGCAAATGTGTATGAAGAGTGGTTCAAAAAAATGCTCATTTCATTGGAAGAACCATCAATAATTTTTATTGATAATGCGCCCTACCACTCCCGTCAAATTGACAAAATGCCAACACAGGCTAATAAAAAGCATGAAATAATTAATTGGCTTCGGGACAATGGAGAAAATGTGGACGACTCAATGTTAAAAGTTGAATTAATAAAAATATTAAAAACCAAAAAGAGAGCAAAACGCTATGTAATCAATGAAATGGCAGCAGAATATGGCCATACTGTTCTTCGGATTCCTCCATACCACTGCCAGTACAACGCAATAGAACTTATATGGGCACAAGTAAAAGGGCATGCTGCGAGATGCAATACAAGCCCCCCATTCACAGCGAATAAAATGTTGCAATTGCTAAAAAATGCTTGCACCCACGTAACGGCCGAGAACTGGGCAAGTGTGGTGGAAAGAACTAAAAGAGTAATATTCTCTGATTGGGAACATGATATTGCGTTTGATAATATATTATCTACACAAGAGCTAATAATAACTGCTACTGAAGACTCCTCATCGGAGGAGTCTAGTGTTGATTATCATTCCGACGACTCGTGCTAATAAAATAAATTAAAATATCCTGATTGTTTTATTTGTATTCAT
Organism: Morpho helenor; assembly: GCA_029227775.1. Taxonomy (NCBI): domain Eukaryota; kingdom Metazoa; phylum Arthropoda; class Insecta; order Lepidoptera; family Nymphalidae; genus Morpho; species Morpho helenor. The sequence goes on along the minus strand of JARGCU010000022.1, from coordinate 13,188,930 downwards.
GTATTAACTAAGAAGAAAGTAAAACTTTATATAATGTTATTAAATGTCTTTTAATACTCGTAACATCGATTTCTACCGATTATTTTTAATCTGTGGCATAATCGTAGTAACCCATTATGTGTGACATCACTAAGTGGGCGGTACCCATCCATAAAGTACAAATATTATTTGTATGATATTTGTACGTAAGCAATACAAAACTTAATGAGCGTGAGCTGTCAAAAGACTGATAATATGATGGACGCAGTATACCAGTTGTCTATAGTGTCAGCCTTAATACTTGTGTTATAGGTGCATAACTCATTTCTCTATGGATGCCAAATCGATTCAAATTACGAATATTACGACCGCTCTACATGGTTCACGGTGTTTTGTTCCGCAATTATACAATACTAGATTACGTGCACGATTGTTTTGATGAGGTTCAAATAATCGATTTATTTTGGCGTCCGTTACGATTATTAAATATTCGACTTAACTGACTTCCTGGTTGATAATTGAGTTTTACAAAAGTGATAATATAGTTATTCTTTATTCAAATAAACTTGTAAACAAGTGCTTTTGAATCGTCAACTCTACTGCTGGTTCGGAAAGCTGCTCCTACCGAGAAGAGCCAGCAAGAAACTCGGCGGTTCTTTTAAAAATATAATTCTTAATACTATTTACATTAAGTCGTTACTGTCTTGTACAGGTTCAAAGAGAGCTATATCCACACATTCTTATCTTGTAAATAATCTTCAAGAGTATAGTAGGCTTTCTGTATAAGCCTCTTTTTAACAGTGTTTTTAAACTGCTGTAATGGCAAAGCTGAAATTGATTGCGGAATTTTATTATAAAATCTTAATCGGAATTTTATTATAGAATATTATTTTGATATAATCCGCGGTAAAGTAAATAGTTAAATTCAGCCGGATACCACACGGCGTAAGTAAGTAACGGCCTGTTACTATCCCACTGCTGGGCATAGGCCTCCTCTCTCCATTTTTGGAGAGACGGGTTGGAGCTAAGACCTACCACGCTGCTCCAATGCGGATTGGTAGGTTACACATATCCCCGGAATTCTCTAGAGATATGCAGGTTTCCTCACGATGTTTTCCTTCACCGAAAAGCGTGTGATAAATTGCAATTATCAATTAGACACATAAGTTTTAATAGAAAAACTCATTGGTGTCTGCCCGGGTTTGAACCCATGATCGTCTCTAGAGATTCACACGGTCGCACCGCTAGGCTAGGCTGTAATAAATAAAAAAATAAAAATTACACGGGCGAAACCGCAGGCTTTTATGAGCGAGTCAAGGTCTTTTATATATGACTATATATATAAGACCTTGACTCGCTCATGAGGCGCGCCCACTGCCCGTTCTAGTGCAACTTTCTCAGCGCAACAGGAATGTTAATTGCCACGCCCACCACGTGTAGTGCGAGCAACTGACATCAGGCATCTAGTTACATTATGGTATTTGATTGAGTGCGACAGTTTTTATGTCTTTAGTAGTACCTGGACGCCGTGTGGTATCCGGCTGAATAGAATAGTACCACCCTCATTTCTTACCAAGGTGTCGTAAAAGGCGACTAAGGTAAGTCGACCCGCCGTGTGGTATCCGGCTGAGTAGAATAGTACCACCCTCATTTCTTACCAAGGTGTCGTAAAAGACGACTAAGGTAAGTTGACCCACCGTGTGGTATCCGCCTGAGTAGCATAGACCAACCTCATTTCTTACCGAGGTGTCGTAAAAGGCGACTAAGGTAAGTCGACCCGCCGTGTGGTATCCGGCTGAGTAGAATAGACCAACGTCATTTCTTACCGAGGTTTCGTAAAGAGCGACTAAGGTAACTTGACCCACCGTGTGGTATCCGGTTGAGTAAAATAGACCACCCTCTTTCTTACAAAGGAGTCGTAAAATACGACTAAGGTAAGTTGACGTCAGGCAGGCGGCCGGTCGTAAAATACGTAGCCAAATCATATGACAACATGTTTGTAACATGTTGTGCCAACCCCACTTAAAGTGGGATAAGGGCAGGAGGATGATGAATTAGTAGTACCTGGGTGACTGAGCGTTGCTAGGTAATGTTTTTAAAATATAAAAAACAAAGCTAATTAAGGTAAGTTGACGCCAGGCAGGTGGCCGGTCGTAAAATAACTAGCCAAAACGTGTAACATCATGTTTAAAATGTTTTGTGCTCACTCAGAGTAGGCAGGAGAATTATGAATTAAACATTCTACTAATATTGTAAATGCGAAAATTTGTGAGTATGGATGTATGTTTGTTACACTTTCGCATCGATGAAATTTGGCACAATTATTCCTAATACACCAGAATAACATATAGCCTATAGAAATCCTGTTAATTTTACAGGAATGGGATGACATTGATAAGCGCCATTTACTATCCGCCTATCACACGACAACAGTCTACGCGAACGAAGTCGTGGTTAAAAGCTAGTAAGATTTAAGATATGACATAAGTTTTAAACGAAAACGTAAACGTGTATGTCCAGGGTTCGAAGCTGTGATATCCCAGCGGTGTGACCGTGCGACTCTTTCGAGAGGGTCACGAGTTCAAACCCCGGCAGGCACCAATGAGTGTTTCTGTTAAAACTTATGTGTCTAATTGATAATTGCAATTTATGACACGCGTTTCGGTGAAGGAAAACATCGTGAGGAAACCAGCATATCTCTATCTAAATCTGGGAGATGTGTGTAACCTACCAAACCGCATTGGAGCCGCGTGGTAGGTCTTAGCTCCAACTCTTCACACCAGGAACAGAGGGAGGAATACTATGCCCAGCAGTGGGATTGTAACAGGCCGTTACTTTACGTTTTAGGGTTCGAAATCGTCAAGGGTTTTTTCTTTATTGATTCTAAATACACAGTATATATGCGATATAAATTTCACAAATATAGTTTAACGAGTTATTTACTTAATTTAAATGTTTGTTACATACAAAGCACCGCGCGAGACTTACTCGCCCTTGACTGTCTGATCGGTCACGCCTACTCTATGAGCTTTTTAAGCTCCATACCCATAAAATTTAGTATACATTATACTGAGCATTTGAAGGTTATATTAAGTAACTATTACACGAAACTTTTGCAAACCTGTTTAGTCTTGATTTGACATGTTCCACATTCTTTAGACTGGTTACGGAAAAAAACCTCATTTTTTAAAAGATTTAGGGTCTGTTTCACAAGTTACTGATAAAGTGTCGAATAGTTAACCGACAAATAAACTAAGTAGCAGATAAATGTCTCTAAAAAGTGAAAATTTTAAAAAAAATTGCGGCCATTATTAAATAGGTATTTGTTATCCAGCAGATAAACAAAATAACAGGCACATGATTACCTGTTAACTTATTATGGACTTTAAGTGCTCAATAAGCCTATCAGAAACCTAAGAAACGCGAAATTCCGAGATATGTGTCAGATATGTTCCGAATAAGCTAACTGACAGTTTATTGGTAACGTGTAAAACAGGCCCTTTAGATTATACACTGTCCATTATATTAACCATCTTTTGACAAATTGACGATAGTGATGTCCTAAAGATTCTCGTATGCGATACCATTCCGATTATAGTACCTACTATCATTAATCGAATTACGTACCTAAGTAATTCGATTAATGATAACCTACGTAAACTAGATTACTACTTGAGAAAAGAAATTCCAACTTTGAGAAAACTTATTGTTTCTTTGAAAAGAAGTGGTCTATTTCATGGTGAAAAATCTTCTTTGGTCAAAGTTTTGAACACAATTGGCTTTTCATATAAAAAGTTAAATAAAAGAAAATTATTAATGGAACGCACAGATATAGCTATAGCACGTTGTGATTTTTTAAGAGAGGCAAAGAAAATACAAGATTGGGCAAATATTGTTTTCACGGATGAAACATGGCTCAACGCTAACCACACACTATCTCGTTTCTGGACTGATGATACTGCTGATTCCACTTCCTCAGTACTAGTAGTGTTGATTATCATTCCGACGACTCGTGCTAATAAAATAAATTAAAATATCCTGATTGTTTTATTTGTATTCATGTATTAACTAAGAAGAAAGTAAAACTTTATATAATGTTATTAAATGTCTTTTAATACTCGTAACATCGATTTCTACCGATTATTTTTAATCTGTGGCATAATCGTAGTATTAACATTATGTGTGACATCACTAAGTGGGCGGTACCCATCCATAAAGTACAAATATTATTTGTATGATATTTGTACGTAAGCAATACAAAACTTAATGAGCGTGAGCTGTCAAAAGACTGATAATATGATGGACGCAGTATAAAAGACATGATTACAAAATTATTATGCTATGCTCCGCGATAAGAGGAATATATGAAATGAATACAATAACATTTTAATAATCTCATACTTCTGTTATTGACCGCGTCCGCATGCTTTTAAGATGTTGTACTGAAGGAAAATGCTTCAGATACCATGGACGGCCTCTTCCACACATGCTTCGATTTCGCAAGAATTAAATGTAAAGACCCCACTTTTAGCTATCAGTCTGCGAAGAGTGCTTGAGTGGTTTGGTCACAGAGCCAGAAAAGAAGGGAACAACCTCGAGCAAACAGGTTAGCGGAAAGACTGACGGCAAAAGACTAAAAGAACGAAGACTAAATAGGTGGACTAACCAGATACAAATACCTTGGACGTTAATCTACAAGGTGCTCTTCATTCGGCTCAGAAGAAGAACAAATGGCGACCAAATGTCCGGAAATTATTGAACCACAACTAGAGAATCACGAGAACCTCAGTATTGAGGAAAACGACTTTTGCTATTGAAGATAGTTTTAGGGCGAATCGAATCATTCATCCTCCTGCCCTTATCCCACTCTAAGTGGGGTCGGCACAACATGTTATACATGCTGTCACATGATTTGGCTGCGTTTTTACGACCGGCCGCCTGCCTGACGTCAACTTACCCGAGTCATATTTTACGACACCTCGGTAAGAAAGAGGGTGGTCTATTTTACTAAACCGGATACCACACGGTGGGTCAACTTACCTTAGTCGCCTTTTACGACACGTCAGTAAGAAATGAGGTTGTTCAATTCTACTCAGCGGGATACCACACGGCGGGTCGACTTACCTTAGTCGCCTTTTACGACAACTCGGTAAGAAATGAGGGTGGTATTATTTTATTCAGCCGGATACCACACGGCGTGGCGAATCGAATGATTAAAAAATAAAAATGGCCGCTAAACATGTTCGTAACGACCTTGATGTCAACGCCTTGACCTACTTTGCTGAATAAACATCCTTGTGAAAACAAGAACAGCGAAATTTGAATGTTAAAAATGCGTGTTGCAAATTCAAACAAAGCGTCTAAAGCCACAAAGGCAAGTGTCAAATTGCTTCGAATTGAGGGACACAAAGCAAGTTCGAAAGTAGGTTGCGTCAACAAAAGAAATACTATGCCTGCCAATTATCTGTGCTAACATATTGTACATCGTCTCTCTTCACTTTTTTTTTAAAGAAAATACCTAAATTCTTTATGTGAAGTTTTGGCGCTTCCACAGACTAAATAACAAGGATTTTTATTACTTCATATTACAGATTAAAAAGAATTTAGAGAACGTTAAATACAGCCGTGTGGTATCCGGATGAATAGAATAGTACCACCCTCATTTCTTACCGAGGTGTCGTAAAAGGCAACTAAGGTAAGTCGACCCGCCGTATGGTATCCGGATGAGTAGAATTGACCAACCGCATTTCTTACCGAGGTGTCGTAAAAGGCGACTAAAGTAAATTGACACAACGTGTGGTATCCGGTTTAGTAGAATATAATAGACCGGTATAATAGACCACCCTCTTTCTTACAGAGGTGTAGTAAAATACGACTGAGGTAAGTTAATGTCAGGCAGGCGGCCGGTCGTAAAAACGCAGCCAAATCATGTGACAGCATGTTTATAACATGTTGTGCCGACCCCACTTGGAGTGGGATAAGGGCAGGAAGTTGATGATGATCGAGAACTTTAAATATTACTATGAATATTAATTTTTCTTACGATAATATTTTAAAATCTGTATTATATATTATTTTATATGGACTAGGGTGTTCTGCAAAGGTTTAGGAAATACGCCATTGGCAGACATCTATGAATATATCTATATAACTTATGTGTTGTGTGTAAATGTGTTTTCTATAAAGGAAAACATTACGAAAACATATTTTTCGGGAGAATTCTGAGATATGTATGAGGTCTCGAAAAATCATAATCGAACAAAATGAATGATCTAAATATCTTTCTCTTCAAGAGAAGCCCATTTGCCCAGCATATCATCATCCTCCAGGCTTTATCCTAAGTGGGATCGGGACAACATTTTTAAAACATGTTGTTACATATTTTGGCTAGTTATTTTACGACTGCCCGTTGGTCTGACATCAACTTACCTAAGTCGCCTTTTACGACACCTCGATAAAAATGAGGGTGGTTTATTCTACTCAGCCGAATACCACACGGCGGGTCAACTTACCTTAGTCGCCTTTTACTACACCTCAATAAAAAATGAGGGTGGCTTATTCTACTCAGCCTGATACCACACAGCGGCTCAACTTACGTTAATCGCTTTATACGACATCTCGGTAAGAAATGAAGGTAGTTTATTCTACTCAGGCTGATATCACACGGCGGGTCAATTTTACCTTAATGATTTTTACGACATCTCGGTAAGAAATGAAGGTGGTTTATTCTACTCAGACCGATACCATACGTCGGGAAAACTTACCTTAGTCGCCTTTTACGACATCTCGGTAAGAAATGAAGGTGATCTATTCTACACAGCCGAATACCACACGGCGGTCTCTTTACCCAATCACTGGTATTCTTGAATTACTATAAACATAAGGTTCAACTGTAACCAATTCTATAGTTTTGCGGTCACGAAATATTAGAAACCGAACAGTTTCAAATATCACAATCACGTTACAACAAATAATTCAATCTTCACAGTCGGCATTAGATTGCAAACAATCCTGTAATTACAATGACATTAATTTGGGTAAAAATCTGCCGCTTTCGTTGCGAAATTCGCACAATTACAAAATTTTCGGCCGTTGCCTCGTCGCGGTGGCAATGTAACTGAAATCTATAATTAAATCTAGCAAATTACCATTTATTAAATGAACGCGCGAAATGTTTTCAGCAATGTAATAAACAATAGAGTTAGACATAATTAGCATAATTTTACAGGTGTTTCGTAAGTGCTTAATAACAATGAAATTTATTTAATAAGTAGACGTTGAAATTTACAAAAAAAATCTTTTAATTACCCTTAAATGTGGGAAAATTAAAAAAGCTACAAAACAGTAATAATTACAAAATATAGCGATGTCGTATTTGTGTGGTATCCAGCTAAGTCGAATAGACCACACTCATTTCTTAGCGAAGTGTCGTAAAATAGCTAGCCAATCACATCACAATATATTTAACACATCTGCCGACCCCACTTAGAGTGGGATAAGGGCAGGATGATGACGAAATACTTTGTAACACTTATGACTGAAGCTCCGGCTGAGTTAGTAACGACCTGTTACTTGTTGTCACATGATTTGGCTACGTATTTTACGAACGGCCGCCTGCCTGACGTCAACTTATCTTAGTCGTATTTTATGACGCCTCGAAAGAAAGAGAGTGGTTTATTCTACTTAGCCGGATACCACACGGCGGGTCGACTTACCTTAGTCGCTTTTTACGACACCTCGGTAAGAAAAGAGGGTGGTACTAGTACTATTCAGCCGGATACCACACGGCGGATATTTTTATTTGTGTTATATCAAAATAATTCTATCATAACTTCTATGCTCAGCCGGAGCTCCAATCATGTGAAGTGTTACAAAGTATTTATACAATTATATTATCGCGGTCTAGAATGTTAATTCCACATCTGTACACGTTCGAACGATCACAATTATCGGCGCAACCAGTCTGTTTACAATGATTGCAGGTAATTACTTCTTTTATTTACAATTGACGTGACAACATCTCCCGCATAAGTGGCCTGCTTTTCGTCGCTTTCGAGGTCGATAGCACTGCTAACATAAACAATTGAGTCATTGAACTTATATTATGGAGAATCTATTATTATTTAATATACACAACTTTACCGTTAAAGTAAGTAGCAGAAGAAATCTTGGCATCATTCTTCTGCCTTTATTCCACTCTAAGCGGGGTCAGAACAAATTTTTTTAAACATGTTGTAACATGATTTGGCTTGGTATTTGACGACCAGCCGCCTGACGTCAACTTACCTTAGTCGCCTTTTACGACACCTCGGCAAGAAATGAGAGTGGTCTATTCTATACAGCTGTATACCTCACGGCGGGTCAACTTACCTTAGTCGCCTTTTTGGATACCTCGGCAAGAAATGAGAGTGGTCTATTCTACTTAGCCGGATATCACGCGGCATAAAAACAGATTACTTATAACCAGATTTTAACCGCAACTTGCGTTGCGCTTTTTTTTCAATGTCATCCTATTCCTGTATATTCAACAGGATTTCTATAACCTATTTGTTACCCCAAAATATTTGTGCCATTCGCCGTGAAAGAGTAACAAAAATACATCCATACTCACAAACTTTCGCATTTACGAGTTTAATATTAATAGGATAGGGTAGAATAGGATATAAATGTTACCCCGGTGTATAAGCCTTATATATGCCAAATTTTATCAATATTGGTCCAGCGGTTAAGCAACAAAAGTTTAAACGAATATATATACAGACAGGTAGAAAAAGAATATAGATATTATATTATAGATATTATGTAATCTTTTAGACTCTTCATTTCTTCTAAGTAATATATATTTTAGATGTCCTAGGATAAATACGCGTAACAAAGCTTTGTTTCAAGTGCCTGTTAGTAAAACTAATTATACGAGGAATACTTTCTTATTTCGAGCATGTCGTAGTTACAATAAAAATTTTATTGATATAGATTTTACAACTTGTTCTCTTAAGATATTTAAAAAATTAATTCGGGATAAATTGTAAACTTTAATAGTTATATGTTACCTAAGTTACACGCCATATGTTATTTGAATTCTTTTTTGTCATTTCTTTTTTAAGTTTTGTTTTATATTTAATTGATTAACCAACTAACTAGTCTACTCTCTATAGTGTTAAGTAATTTGTGGAAACTTTGCTGGTTTTTGCATTATTTTTTTGTTACTTAATTTTTATAATTTATGTTTGTTTCCCTTATATAAATAAAAAAAAATATTGGCACGTGTAAAACTCACATCGCTATCTTAAATAAAGAAAGGCTGATATTTACGGAATCCACCGCAGATTGATTTCACGCTATTTTTTCCGCCATCGCTATGAAATGGAAAACATACAAGATAATGTATTCACGTTTCCGCATCGTATGTATGCCGATGTTGGAAAAACTGAGGTAGTTACAATATCTCCATATACATCACAATCGTGCCTTTTTAGATGCAATCTATGTGATAGGAAATAATTTACCATATGATCCAACCTAGAATGCATTTATAAATAAAGCGGAATTCTCATAACAATACCTAGTAGATGGAGTTTCAGTAAAAGTAAATAAACTTGTTACTATCCCACAGCTGGGCATGGGCCTCCCCTCTCCATTTTATACTATTGTGTATTTTATAGTGTACTATCTATTACACACTATATTATATAGATACACTACATTATATGAGACACTATCTTATATAGATACTAGCGGTCCGCCCCAACTTCGCACGGATATAAAAAAATTACATTATTTCTCATATTGAATGTTATTATACATATAAACCTTACTCTTCAATCACTCTATCTATATAAAAAAAACCGCATCCAAATCCGTTGCGTAGTTTTAAACATTTAAGCATACATAGGGATATAGGGACATAGGGACAGACAAACTCTTTCTTACCGAGGTGTCTCAAAACGCGACTAAGGTAAGTTGACGTCAGGCAGGCGCCAAGTTGTAAAATAACTAGCCAAATCATTTGACAACATGTTTATAACATGTTGTGTATAATGATACAATTTTGCCTTCCCCACTGTATTATAACACTATGCAATATCTACGCAAACAGTTTTGACATATATAAATTACTGTCTGATAATGTCCGTCAATGCGTCAGGCTTAGATAAATATACCGAAATAAACATTATCGGCTATCGTGTCCGGTTAACATTACGCATTACATAATTAATAGAACGTCACTCTATGGTTTATTATACGAAATGTTAACTAAATAATTTATAGAATTAGGCGTTACTTTGCGGAGATCCATAATACAAAAGTAATAATAAAATTATATTGCTATAATCCGCGATGAAGAAGTTGAGATCGCGGATTATAGCAAAATAATTTTATTATTACTTTTGTTAAATGTTTACTACTTAAATTATATTCATCCTTTATCATCATTCTCCTGTCCTTATCCCACTTTGGGTGGTAACGGAACAACATGTTATAAACATGTTGCCATATGATTCGGATAGATCAGCAAAGTGGGGCTCCAGAGCCGCATGTGGCTCTTTGGCTCCTTAAGTGCTGCTCTGGCACAAATATCTAGAAGGCGCAATAATATTTTCATTTTTCAAATAAAAAAACTTACTCAAGCTTTCCAAAGAAATGCAAGCCCATTGTTCGCATTAATAAATGTTTAGGTGGAGGTTTTTGCATGTGTTTTTACTAATCCTGCATGTATCAGGTATGAAAACTGATTGTCCACTCTACATTTAGCATTATATTTTCTATTTTACTTCATCGCGGATTCTAGCAAAATAATTTTATTATTACTTCTGCTTAAAGAATTTTTAAATCCAGATACTATTATCATCCAAATAATCTTCAATTTTGTAATATGCTTTATATATAAGTATATCTTAATAAGCTTAAGCTGTGATGGCTCAGCGGTGCGACCGTGTGAATCTCTAGAGACGATCATGGGTTCAAACCCGGGCAGACACCAATGAGTTTTTCTATTAAAACTTATGTGTCTAATTGATAATTGCAATTTATCACACGCTTTTCGGTGACGGAAAGCATCGTGAGGAAACCTGCATATCTCTAGAAAATTTTAGGGATATGTGTAACCTACCAATCCGCATTGGAGCAGCGTGGTAGGTCTTAGCTCCAATCCTTCTCTCCAAAAATGGAGAGAGGAGGCCTATGCCCAGCAGTGGGATAGTAACAGGCCGTTACTTACTACTTATAAGTATATCTGTTACACTTAATTTAAACCTTTCTGTAGACTGGTCTAGTCTGGTCTAAACTGGTCTAGTACTTACTTTGGGGACGGACGGCCGTTTGTGTAACTCATTATAAAAAAAATTAAAACAAACAAAAAAGTACATGTCTATTGCGAATTCAAGTTCAATATAACAAGGCCAATCACGATTCTACCATCAGCACTCGCGAACAATGGCTTTTAGAAAACTTTAGTGTTATGAAAATTCGGAGACACGGTCCGCTGGCTGCGATAAACTGGCAGCCATACCGTAACAATACGTGCTTTTTGATTCTTTTTATTTTTTATGAACATTTGACGAACTTTCAATCGTTTTTGAATCGTGTCATTATAATTGATAAATGACTAGCAAAGATTAAAACCGTATTATAGTCTTTTGATAAATATTAAAATGATATAAAGTGGGTCAACCTTAAAAGCTAGACCTATGCTATCGCGGACTTTTATTTAGAACTTTTACAGTGGAATAATGTTGTAATACATATTTTTTGAACACCTATTACCGTTTACTCAGCGCACGCAAGGAAAGCTTTAAATTTTGCCGTTTTCGTTCTATTTTTTATTGCTGCTCCTCTCCTATTCATCTTAGCGTGTTATATAGCCAATTTTTTCTCAATAAATGACTCTTAAACTGAAATAATTTTTCAAATCGGTGCAGTAGTTTCTGAGATTACAGCGTTCAAACAAACAATTGATCAATCAAACAAAAAACAAACTCTTTAGCTTTATATATTAGTATAGATTGACAACTCAATTACAATTTAAGAGTCTACAATATTTTCACACTCTACATGTCCTCTTGCTTGTCATAGTTTCCGATCAAATTTCGAATTCAAATTTAATTTATTCTTAATTCAAATAAATTTGTAAACAATTGCTTTTGAATCGTCAACTCTATTGCTGGTTCGGAAAGCTGATCCTACCGAGAAGAGCCAGCAAGAAACTCGGCGGTTGCTCTTTTAAAAATATAATTCTTAATACTAGTTACGTTTAGTTATTACTGCCTTGTACAGGGTCGAACAATATCTATATACATACACGCATTCTTATCATCTAAGTAATCCTCAACAGTATAGTAGGCTTTCTGTATTAGCCTTTTATTAATAGAGTTTTTTAACTAGCTCCTACTTTGCGCCTTGCAAAGGTACGTAGGTCGTTTGTGGGTTTGGGTATAAGATTTTATAATAAAATTCCGCAATCAATTTTAGCTTTGTCATTACAGCAGTTTAAAAGCTCGTAAAACCAAAAATTTAGTTCCATTATTCTCAAAAATAATGTAACCTTTTAATTTATATATTATTTGTTTTATAAGTTTGTTGAATGTTAGGAAACTAAAACATGTGCTCAACTTTATTGCATCGACCACATTTCAACAAATAAATATTTCTAATCATTACGTACTCAGGTGTGCTCCTATATCCCTCTTTTTGAAGAAATATGAGACAAAACGAATGAAAATATTATTTTGCTATAATCCGCGATAAAAGAAAATATATGTAATGCTAAATGTAGATATAGTTTACTTTGTCTTTGAACACGTGTAGCAAACGTTACGACTTACGAGTTCAAGATTGCTACACGTGCACTTTTATGGTGGATTATAGTAAAATAATATTTTCATTAGTTTTGTATTATGGACCTCGTAAGTAACGCCTGATGAAGAAATGTGACATTTCTCCCAAGCAGTGGAATCTTTCCGTTAGTTTCTTTTACATTTAGCGAATATCACAAATCGCGTTATACCTGTACGTGAAGAAAGCCAGGTGTCATGTTGTACGCTTTCTCCCTTGAGTGGTCTAGTGAAAATGTCATATTTACGTATACCTACTCGTACAGTAATAATATGTTATATAGTAAAGTAACGGCCTGTTACTATCCCACTGCGGGGCATAGGCCTTTTCCGTTTCTGGAGAGAAGGATTGGAGCTAAGACCTACCACGCTGCTCCAATGCGGATTGGTAGGTTACACATATCTCCAGAATTCTCTAGAGATATGCAGGTTTCCTCAAGATGTTTTCCTTCACCGAAAAGCGTGTGATAAATTGCAATTATCAATTAGACACATAAGTTTTTACTAGAAAACTCATAACCACTGGGCTACCACAGCTTAATATGTTATATGATACAGTAATAATATATTAGGGGAAGTCTGAAAGTTGCGCCCATTACAGAAAAGATGAGAAGTGCGAGACTAAGTTGGTATGGTCATGTAATGAGGAGGGATGAAAATCATGTGACCAAAAGAGTTTTAAATATGAATGTGGATGGATGTATGGCTAGAGGGAGGCTGAAAAAAGATGGATGGATTGTGTGAAAAATTATATGCATTTTAAAAGAGTGGTACCGGAGTTGACGAATGATAGAGGAGAATGGAAGAAGAAGATATATTGTGCCGACCCCACTTAAAGTGGGATAAGGGTAAGAGAATGATGATGACGGTAATAATATGTGACAAGCAAGCTGTGGATACAGTCTGGAGGTCGTACTATCGACTTACCGAGTCACACAATTCTCGTTAACTTAATATGTCTGCGTAAAATGTTTCTATAAACGAATTAGTCTTTAAAAAAAAAAGTAAAGTATCGGCCTATTATTCTCCCACTGTTGGGAATAGGCCTCCTCTCTACGTTTCTGGAGAGAAGGGTTGGAGCTAAGACCTACCACACTCCAATCCTGCATGTATCAGGTATAAAACGGATTGTCCAATCTATATTTAGCATTATATATATTTCCTATTTCACTTCATCGCGGATTATAGAAAAATAATATTATTATTTCTTTTATAATAAGTGAATAGAGGTTTGGATTAAATAAGTGAGGAAAAACGAAATTTGTAACTTGACAAGACTCATAGAGTACCGTTAAATTAACCGCTAATATTGAACTGTTCTGTTCTTTAGTTCTGTTTGTTGTTTATGACGAAATTGTCTAATGCTTTGTTAAAATCATTTATTTATGTTGGATGACTAATGACTAAAACCGTAAAAAATTCTTGCTTTTTAGTTATTTTAATACTGTCCTATTCTACAAATATTATAAATGCGTAAGATTGTGAGTATGGACGTATGTTTGTTACTCTTTCACGGCGAATCCGCTCAACCAATATCAATGAAAATTTGCATAAATATTCCTTACACACCGGAATAACATATAGGCAATAGAAATCTCGTTAATTCTACAGGAATAGGATGACATTGAATAGCGCCATCTATTACTAAACTGGTAAAAGCTTCCTAGCAATCGCCAGCGGCTCCGTTCCCGTGGAAAGATTAAAACGGTTAAAGTGGGTTAACCTTAAAAGCTAGATATATGCTGTCGCGGACTTTTATTTAGAACAATTAGAGTTTTGTAACAATTTTGTAATACATAATTTTTTAATTACCTTCACCATTTACATAGCGCACGCAAGAAAAGCTTTACATTTTGCCGTTTTCGTAATATTCTTCATTGCTGCTCTTCTATTGATCTTAGAGTGATGTTATATAGCCTATAGTCTTCCTCGATAAATGGACTATCTTACACTTAAAGAATTTTTCGAATCGGTTTAGTAGTTACTGAGATTATCGCGTTCAAACAATCTAACAAACTCTTCAGCTTTATGTATTAGTATAGATGTTTACCAATGTTAAAGATCTAATATCAGACAATAACTTTTGGCGGCGTGCGTCAAGTTCATTTACTTAACAGATTAACATCAACACAAGTTATGTTTTCAAGAGCAAGATTAAAAAACAATAGTATTATAAACTCCCACGTCGATTGTTTGGAATTAATTTACTTTCGCCCGTGATAATATCGCATCCATGGATTACTTTGTATTAAAACTGTGCTTGCATCTTATCTCACTCGAAGTGAGTGATGTTTTAAACATGTTGTTACATGATTTGGCTACGTATTTTACGACAGGCTGCTTAAATATTATTTTTTAATTTTAAATACAAAAGCAGTTATTGCGAGTTAACCATAAGAGGTAGATACATGCCGTCGCGGATTTTTTTTGTATTTCTACAACTCTTTAGTACCTTTTTTTCTGAATCTCGGAAATGGGTCCAACGATTATCATAAAATTCAGCATGTTAGGGGCTTTGGAGATCGATCTAGTTAGGTTTCATTTTAAAAAAATGTCGTTTTATGCCTGTTTACGGGCACTGAAAAAAATGCTAAAATGTTGAATAGAACGTAAATGAAATTTTAGCTGCCATACGTAATGCTGTGATAGCCTGATGGCTAACGGGCGGACCAAAAAAGTTCAAAGCCCGGGATCGCACATGCCACCGGCACGTTTTTTCTTTTTTTTAATTATATTTGTTTATATCTTTTAAAGAATTACCGAGCAAGGATCGGTCACCCAGGTACTTGTATAATATATGTATAAGAGTTAATAATTAATTGTGTCTAAATCGTTATTCAATACTTACATTTTTTGCAATCTCAATGTTTGCTAATTCACTCACCTACATATTTATGCTTATCGCCCTCATGCTTTCAAAATGATTGAATTACGTGTAAGATATTTGCAAAAATAACATTACTCATTTACTGTTCGTAAATACAAATATTGACATCAGATAAGCTGATAAATTTTTTATTAAATTACAACCTCGATAAACATTAACTCTAATAGATATAACTCGATTTATTCATAATTGTTTCATCAAAAATAGATAAATATGTTTGTAGTACAGATGTTTGGAACAACTGTACATTGTTTTATGAGGTGTTTATTTTTAAAGGTGATAAATAATATTGGGATTTGAAGATTCGTATCATGTTTAATTCTGTGAATAATATTGCTCGTTCGATGTCCACTGGCTAATCAACGAATGCCACGATAGTGGCTGAAACGATAAACATCTGTCAAGGAGTAACTGATTGCAATATCTCTCTGTAGACGTTGCTTCGTTACTGAAGGTCCTGGCTAGATTTTTTACCTCTTGTTCTGAATCCAATTTGCTGCTGGTGAGTTCAGGTGTTAGCGACTTGCCCAATCCCATCGTCTGCCGCCTTAACAGGGGACCTTCGGACGTTTCGATGGGGTTTACGGACGCCTGGCTTAAAGGTCCCCGAGGCGGTCGGTGCATCTGGTGCTCCCGATGCACCGGTAAGCGGAGGGGGACTTCTCTTTTGAGAGGTTCCTACCCGGAGGAGGTATCTCTGAGAAAAGAGCGGCTGTCGGCGGGGATGGGGGCAATGTGTACAAAACCCTGTTCCCGCCAACAGCAGCGTGGTGGAGCAGACAGGTCGTTTTAGTCGGTGCGAGTCCGACATAACCGCCGTCTGTCACCGTCGGGCGGTGGTACCCATAAGGGGTTTTTCCTGAATAAAAATAGGAGGACGATGATGATTTCATTTTAATTTCGGTCAGCTACAGCGTTTTCTGGTGGGGATCAAAATTCCGACACTTTTTGGACCCAAACACCGATCAGTTGTTGTTGTTAAATTATTATTTACCTCAAGAAAAACATAGATAGCCAATTTTGACAAGGTAATTGATTGATACACTAAGTACTTCCCCTACTTTAAGGTAATTAGCTAATCTGTGACCAGCTTAGTGAAATATAAAACTTGATATGCGTTATCTTGTTTATTATATTAGTTTATTTTAGTAATTTGACTCATTGATACCACAAACCTTATTTATTCAAAACAGCTGGTTTTGTTAGCTTTGTACCGCCTTTTTCCGCCTTTGTTTTATATGTGTACATTTATGTAATACTAGCTGTATTAGTGTTCCGAATTAAAATTTTGACCGTAAAAGAAGTTATCGTGAGTTAATTATAAGAGATTTTTGAATAACTTTCACCGTTTACTTAGCGTACACAACGAAAGCTTTAAATTTTGCAGTCTTCGTAACATTTTGTACTGCTACACCTCTCCTATTCATTTTATCTTGATGTTATATAGTCCATAGCTATACTCGATAAATGGACTATCTTACATTCAAAGAATTTTCAAATCGCTCCAGTAGTTCCTGAGATTAGCGCGTTCAAGCAATCAAACAAACAAACTCTTCAGCTTTATATATTAATATAGTGTTAGATAAATTATTGTTAATCTGAGCCGGATGTCACTTTGGCTATCTAACCCACGTGACATCCGTCAGAGAATTGTAAGACGATAAAACATAAATTGGACGGGGCTAACGCCATCTTTTCGAATCGGGCAACGGGCTTGGCATCTTTAATATTTAAATGAGTATATATGTATATATATTTTCAGAATCTCGAAAACGGCTCCAAAGATTTTCCTGAAATTAAGCGTGTAGGGATTTTGGGGGAGGAAAAATCGATCTAGCTAGGTTTTATATTTCAAAAATGATTACCCCTTTAACACCCCCCCCCCCCTCCATTTACCCCCTGTCATTTGTTATTTTTGTCATTAACTGTTAAGTCAGCGTAGCTAATTCGGGGAATAGGTGGTCGCGAAAAATGAAAATACCTAGGATTGAGTCCCACCTACCTACACCCACCCTATTGTTTTTTTTAATTTTTTTTTTTTATTATTTTGTAATAAATTACCGAGCAAGGCTCGATCACCCCGATATTATCATATAACCGTCCTGTTTAAAAATATACGTTATAAAAGGTATTCGGAGTTTTATTTGTGGCACATCCTAAACAGTTATCCTTATAATAGATATAGATATATTTCTTGCATGGCGTCAGTACTATCGTCAGTCTAGACTTTGAGTTGACTTTAACAACGTCCTATTAAACGTTGACAGTTGCAATGCGAATTTACGACTCTACCGGTTTGAACTTTCAACATTGTAAGGAATGGGAGTCGCCATTTGCAACAAGTTGATTTATACTATTTGCTATATTCAATATTAATACTTGGGTGACCTAGCTTTGCTCGGTAAATTTTTTAAGATATAAAAAAAATTGAAAAAAATGGAAATTGAAAAAAAATATATACTTGAGCACGTGGGGCTCGAACCTAGGTACATTCACCTCTCTAGACCACCCGTTCCCCAAATGAGCTACCAGGATTTAATGTATGACAGCGAAAATTGTCTTTTGAATTCAACGTAAATTTTAGCATTTTTCCGAAAACAGGGATACAAAGAATATTTTTTAATTGAACTTAACTAGATCGAATTTTCCCCCTAAAACCCCGTAGATGCTGAATTACAAGAAAATCGTTGGAGCCGTTTCCGAGATTCGGAAAATATATTTATATATATATAAATACGAGGTTAACTCATTTATATATTAAAGAAAAGATATACTTGACCTCCTAGAGTGCTCCGTTACTTGTTTGCCATCCTATTTTATAAAAAAAGATCTAGTTTTAAGCTAATTTTTGGTCAGTCATTCATTATCGTAGTGGAAATTTTAAGATTGTTATTTTTGAGGATTTTTTTTGAGATTTTTATTTATTTATTATTGTTATTTAAGTTGACCCGCCGTGTGGTACCCGGCTGAATAGAATAGATCACCTGCATTTATAACCGAGTTGTCGTAAAAGGCGACAAAGCTGAGTTGACGTCAGGCAAGCGGCCGGTCGTGAATTACGTTGCCAAATCATGTGACAATATGTTTATAACAAGTTGTCCCGACCCCACTTAGAGTGGGATAAGTGCAGTAGAATGATGTATATTTCTAAAAATTATTTATATTTGCAAAACTGTTTAACCGTGTGACATTTAGAGATAAACAATAAGATCACTTCTTCTTTTAAATCTTTCATAAAGCCTAGTGCTTTAATAAATATTTAAATTTAAGACCGCTACAGTTAGTTTCACACACCGTTATCCACCGAAATATGTAACATTTACGTAATATCAAAAACCGGTTGGATTATTTAACCGGACCGTTGAGTCGTTAATTTGTTTAACTGTTTACGCTCAGACATCATCCATATTATATCTTTTCGGAAGTGTTATGACATTTATAAACTTCCGCCTACAAACGAGTGTATTTAAATTGTTAACCAGGCATCTTTTAGAGTAGAAAACCAAAAGATTATTTATTATATTCACTAGCTGACCGAACAAACGTTGTTTTGCCATCCTTATAAATTATAACCTATTCATTTGGATAAGGATTAATATCATGTTTATTAAAACATCTTCGCAAATAATGTATTATATTAGAACTTTTTTGATAAAATGGTTAAACTGGGTTAACCTTAAAACCTAGACGTATGCAGTCGCGGACTTTTATTTAGAACTTTTAGAGGGAAACAATTTTGTAATACATGATAAGTTTCGTGCACGCAAGGAAAGCTATAAATTTTTCCGGTTTTGCATTTTTCTTATTGCTGCTCCTCTCCTATTCAGTTTAGCGTAATTCTATATAGCCTATAGCCTTCTTCGATAAATGGACTATCTTACACTCAAATAATTTTTCAAACCAGTCCAGTAGTTCCTGAGATAAGCGCATTCAAACAAACTCTTTAGATTTATATATTAGTACATATTGAGTAGGGAAGGCATAGGCAGAACTGTGATTGCGAGTGTCCAGCTAATAATAAAAGCAAACCTATACTTATCTTTGTCTAATCACACATTAAAAAAAGAGACAGAGGTAACCTCATTTGCTATCTTAATTTTTTTTTCCTGGACACATTTTAGACTGGCGCTCTAGTATAATAACTTAATGAGAAAACGCAGTAATTTATAGAATTAGGCGTTACTTTGCGGAGATCCATAATACAAAAGTAATAATAAAATTATTTTGCTATAATCCGCGATGAAGTAAAGTAGAAAATATATATAATGCTCAATGTAGAGTGGACAATCCGTTTTCATACCTGATACATGCAGGATTCGTAAAAACACATGCACAAAACTCCACCACCGCCACCAGAATACACAAGCATTACATACGTTCACTATTCCAAACTCAACAATCGTTTCGCCCCGCAACCGAAGCATCATCAGGAGATAGACTCCACGACAAAATCGCAAACGCAATTTAGGGGTTGGAACTAATGCATGATGCAACTGATTTATCTGACGGCAGTGTAAAACTTCATTTAATATTTCTATGAATTCACAGAAACCAAACAAACACCAATGACTTTTTCTGTTAAAATATATGTGCCTACTTGATACTTGCAATTTATCACAAGCTTTTCATTGAAGGAAACATTCATAGTAAATCTGCATAGTATTTCTCGAGAATTCTGGGGATATGTGGTAACCTACTAATCCGCATTGGAGCAGCGTGATACATCGAAGGTCTCTTATCTATAAAAGGAGAGAGGAGTCCTATAGGGTATAGGACTCCTCTCTCCTTTTATAGATATTGTTGGTGGCGGTGATACTGTTCACTTTATATATGTATAATACTATAATAAAAGGAAAAGAAGAGTGGAAGTTGTAGCATGGAGATGTGAAGTTAGCTGGTACGAGGTGTGGTGCGGTGCGGAGAGTACAGCGGCAGTGCTATTTGACGTAGTAATGATTTGTACACGCGGTTGACAAGTTGTTAAAAAATAATAAATTGATTGACTTTTGAGGAAATCAATTCTTATTCATTGAATAAGTGTAAAGGAAAAATATCGTTGTTATAATATATAAACAATAGTTCAATAATGTACAATCAAAACAACCGTACCGGTTTAATCAAAACACATAAAAATCTTTTTAAAAGGCCGCAATAAAAGCCGTGAACTCTAATCTATGCCGTAAACTCATTATTTGTCCGTGACGCACGCGCCGATACACGCGTACGGATGGTTATTGTTGCGCGTATTTGGAGCAGAACCATAGACTATAAACAAAATATGCCACTTGTGATTGTGTTGACTGTAAATTTCCCTTGGCATTCTATTGGTTATTTGTAAAAATAAAGAACAAATGGAAAAAAGTAAATAAGTAAAAATGTAGTATATGAATTTAGATATTCCAAAGATAGCAGGAAATCTTCATGGTATAGGGAAAGGGGAATTGTTTTTTTCCAAATTTAACGCATGCGGGCAACGGGCAGTAATGTATAAATTAAAACTACTGGATCGATTTTAATCATTTTTTTCACCGAATGATATAGACTATATATTTTATACCCGTGCGAAGCAGGGGCGGGCCGCTAGTCACAAATAAAAAAGGGAGCTAGATAATAAGTCTCATTTGCTTTCACTTTATTGTCGATGAACACGCGGTCATATTATACTAGAGTAGGAGGGCCTCCTACTCTAGTATAATAACTAAATAGGAACGACTCAACATGAAGGTGTTGGAAACTTTTTGGTCTATGTTCGCAAAATAAAACCTTATTCCAATTTAAATATGCTTGTCAAGAGAAAGCAGTGTAACGCTGAATAGGCAGGCAATTGCCGATGTGGCTTTTTCGTAACTAGGTTTGACAACAATTAAGTTTACTTACACTTGACGACTACGAGACGACATCGATGTTATATATTTTAATCGTAAATTGATACGATTATTATGAATAAAAATAAATGCCCGTCGTGTGGTATCCGGCTGAGTAAAATATAGCACCCTATTTCTTACCGAGGTGTAGTAAAAGGCGACTAAGGTAAATTGATCCAACGCGTTATCCGATTTAGTAGAATATACCACCCTCTTTGTTACCGAGGGATTGTAAAATGTGACTAATGTGAGGTGACGTTAGGCAGGCGGCTAGACGTAAAATACCTAGCCAAATCATTTGACAACATGTTTATAACATGTTCTACACACCACAGGTCCTTTTATCAATTCCTGGTTAGTCTAATTTTTTTTTAAATAATTATTTATTCATAAATAATTTATAAAAACAGGCGTTACATTGCGGATTTTTATAGTACAAAAATTATGATAGAGTTATTTTTACTATAATCCGCGTTTGTTGTATGTAATGCTAAGTGTTGAAAGCAAAAACCGTTCTCATACGTTATACATGCAGGATTAGTTACGTACGTATCACGAAACACCTCCATCAACAACACACTACACACATTCACCACGACAATCTAAACCATCGTTTCGCCCGTAACCGAAGCATCATCAATGCGCATTGCGATTTTATCGTTGCAAAGTTGAATTAAATTAGAAAAATATATAAAATACGAAACTATAAAATAAATATGTAAAAATATTTGGGTTGAAGGTTCTGCTCAGTAAAATCACCTTTCTTTCTGTTTATGCGAACCAGAAGCGATCATAATTACGCCAAGCCCTACAAAATATCCGAACCATAAAATGGCGGGAAACAATTAAGTGAACCAGGTCGCAAAACTACAACTAACGTTCTACCGTTTTCGACATAAAAATTCATTACTAAGTATAGAAGTGATGTAATATGGAGTAGGATCACCAATGGACTTATCCTCACAGGACATTTCCTTCTTTAGCATTCAATATATCATATTATGGTAAAGTACATGTGTGACCGACTAAAGCTGTGATAGCCCAGCGGTAACACCGTGCGATTCTTTCGAGAAAGTCTCGGGTTCAAACCCCGGGAAGAAACCAATGAGTTTTCTATTAAAACTTGTGTCTAATTGATAATTGCAACTTATCACACGTTTTTCGGTGAAGGAAAACATAGTGAGGAAACCTGCATATTTCTAGAGAATTCTGGGGATATCTGTAACCTACTAATCCGCATTGGAGCAGCGTCATAGGTCTTAGCTCCAATCCTTCTCTCCAAAACGGAGAGAGGAGGCATGCCCAGCAGTGGGATAGTAACAGGCCGTTACTTTACTTTACTTACCCGGGTGACCGAAACTTACTCAGTATTTTTTTAATAAATAAAAAAAAGCAATTAAAAATAAGGATTTAACTGGAATCTTTCCTAGTATTCTGCATTCGACCGCCCGTTACCCAATTGAGCTATCATGACTTTGCAAATGACAGCGAAATTATCTTTTGCTTTCTCACTAAACTAAAGCAGTTTTTTCAGTGCTCAAAAAAAGGGATATAATAACATTTTTCCTAATAAAACCTAACTAGATCGATTTTTTCCCCTCAAAACCCTCTACAATCTACATGCTTTCATGAAAATCATTGGAGCCGTTTCCAAAATTCAGAAAAATATATTATTAGAAATTAATTCTAAATTCAATTTAAAATGAATAATTAAAAAGAAAGAAAATAAAATAAAAGAATGCGTTTAGGGAATTACGCTGGGCGCCTTACTGTGCACCAACACTTTTCACTACAAAATCCAACGACAGAATGATTCTACCACCAGTTCGGAACACTAATCCACTTGAGAAGAACTGGCAAGAAACTCAGTGGTCGCTCTTATCATGAATAGCGATTATTTAAGGTTAGATTCTAATATTTTCTTTCAAAATCCTTTACTTCTACTTTTTACTTAAAATACTAAAGTATTCATTCATTCATTCATTCATTCATTCATTCATACATTCATTCATACTTCTTGAATAAATTTTTAGCTAATAGTATTCGTCGACTTCTCAGCCTGAGTAAAAAACTAAGTATTTGAAATTCTGCACACTGATAACTGTTGCGAAATGTTGATACCACGCACATGTGCCGGAAAACGAAAACTATTTTGGAGTTAACCTTTTGTTTAAAAGCAATTTAGCATCTCTTGTTTAAAGCACAGCGCATTGGCATTCAAGCCGTTAATTTCCTGATGCAGATACTGAACCGTTGACACTTAACGTAAACATTTATGTTAATTCAAAGTGACGAGTTTAATACTAAACTGTTTCCACATTTAACTACGTAAATGCCACAGCGTTGGATTTGTACCCATTTGTTAAACTTACTTTATGTTACAATGATTTATAGAAGGCGTTACTTTGCGGAATTCCATAGTACAGAATATATCTTCCTGTCCTTATCCCACTCTAAGTAGGGTCGGCACAACATGTTTTTCTCTTCCATTCTGCAGAATCGCTACCTTTTTCACTTATCAACATGTTGTAGTAAGGATTTGGCGGATAATTTTATGACCGGCTTTCTACCTGACGTCAACCTACCTTGGGAATAAATTCGGCCTTCATTATCCGGTCATTATCGCCCAATTTACCTTTTTTTTACGACACCTAGGTAAGAAAGGAGGGTGGTACTATTCTACTTAGCCGGATATCACACGGCTCCGAATAGTACAGAAGTTGCAATAAAATTATTTTGCTGTAATCCGCCTTTGTTAAGAGAATATGTGTAATGCTAAGTGATTTTATACATAATGATTTTGTTCGTGGAGCCTATCCTTTTGATGCTTCGGTTTCAGGGCGAAACAATCGTAGAAGTTGTGGTTGTGTGGGCTTTTGCAGAAATCCAGTCTCTTGGAAAGACTCGAGCGACTATTAGATGCTGATTTCTAGGTCGTTAGCTAAACGTGTCTTATGGTTTAGTGATGCCGTGTAAATTGCTGAGCCAAAATAAACTACGCCGTGGCCGCAAAATTTTTCATGCGTTACATTTATTTAAAGCTTTTTTGAATCTAAATCTACCATCTCCATCTGTTTATTTCATTTATTTTCGCCACATATCTTCAGTGATATACTTAAGCCGAGGTCGTCTCCGGCATTTATGTCAAGACCAATCTCAAGACTAACTAGATATGATATAATATAAATAATAATGTTATGTAATTCAAAAAATTATGCAATTTCCGTGTCTGCGACCGAAAATCGGCAATTTATGTCAAGAAGATTATAAATATTAATGCTTTATGTTTTCACGAATATTAATATTTTTTTAATGTAAGAGTTTTTGTGTTTCCTTCCTAAACAAACTATTTTAATAAGATAAGATTTTATTAAGGTATAAACAAACTACGAGTAGAACACTACAGTTGGGCAACGTCAATATCGTCATGAAGAAATCTATTGAAAATACGTTCATTCAAAATATTACTGCAGTCATTTGAAAAGAACAAAAGACATAAAACTATCAACCCATATTCTGCTTACTAACTTATAGAGTGCTTCGCAGGCCTTACTTAAAAGATTATTATTGAAGTTCAAAAACTGCTCCGCTAGCCAAAAAATTTTACAGGATTACCCACTAGGTCAATGTGTACATTAAAATCGGTAGGTGGAGTGGACAATTCCGACAATTTTCATACCTGATACATGCGATATTCGTAAAAGCACATATACAAACCTCCACGCCACCGAAGCATATTATATGCTTCGGTGGCGTGGAGGTTTGTGTGAGAATCCTGCATGTATCAGGTATGAAAACGGATTGTCCACTCTACACTTAGCATTATATATATTTCCTATTTTACTTCATTGCGGATTATAGCAAAATAATTTTATTATTGCTTTTATATAAGATGTAGATTTGTTCCCTCCATGTCCTGTGGTTACGATTTCAGATGGTATTTCTATTACAAAATATATAAACGCGGTACATTGGCATTCAAGACGGCGACTTCCCGATCGAGATTTAAAACCGTTTGCACGTTACGCAAGACAATTCCCGAGAAAGCGTGGCGTGACGGGCGCAAACAGTGATGGAAAATCAATGCACGCGTGCTCATATGCGTTGGCCAAACTGTTTACTTGTGTTCGACTACAATCGGTTATTGAATTCAAACTGTGAATCACTTTTATACTTGGAATTTACTCGTTAAAATTCGAATACAGTCTTCGGTATGGAAGTTTAATGACTAGTGAAATTAACATCATCTTCCTGCCCTTATCCCACTCTGAGTGTTCGGCACATGTTATAAACATGCTGTCACATGATTTGGCTGCGTTTTTACGACCGACCGTCTGTCTGACTTCATCTTATCTCTGTCGTATTTTACGACAGCTCGGTAAGAAAGAGGGTGGTCTATTCTACTAAACCGGACACCACACGGTGGGTCAACTTAACTTAGTCGCCTCAGTAAGAAATAAAGGTGGTACTATTCTATTCCGCCGTATACCACACACCGTGGTTGGTGTATTGCTCCGTCATTCTTTTTTGGGTTTTTTGGAATTGGAATTTAGAAGTTGCCAGAACACCCTAAAACCGAAGTAGTTGTAGGCGATCCCATTGTCCTCTATCAAGACATAAAAAGTGTATTAAACTGTGTTACATAAACCTAGAAACGAATATGTTTTATTCAAACATAGTACGTGAAAAATCTAGGTCCTTACTCGGAAATGTAAGTTAGCCATTTAATACATATTGAACAGGAAATACGGAATTTCCAATTAGATCGCCTATTCCCATTTGTGGGGCCCGAAATAATTAATACATTCTTTGGAACGGTCGAATATGGAGTGCTATGCACCAATTAATAAAGTTACCTTTAATGTACTGTCACAGAAGTTTAATATATAAAAAATTATTTGTACAGAACTGCCAATGATCACACTAAGTTATGGATATTTATATCCTGCCCTTATTACTCTAAGTGAAGTCGCCACAACATGTTATAAACATGTTACCACATGATTTAGCTATATATTTTACGATCGGCCGCCTACTAAGTCAACTTACCTTAGTCGTATTTTACGACACCGGTGTCATAAAATGCGATGGGTACCGGTACGATGGGGTCAGCTAATTTTATTATATTTCTTAAATATTGCGTTATAAATATCTATCCCGTGGTGTATACGTCTGAGTAGAATAGACCACCATTATTTCTTACCGATGTGTCGTAAAAGGCGACTAAAATACCTACCTACCGTGTGGTATTCGGTCGAGTAGGTAAGTTGACGTAAGGCAGGCGGCCAGGCGTAAATTACGTAGCTAAATCATGTGACAACATTGTCCTGACCCCACGTTGATACGCATAGAATAAATTATTGCATAACTAAGAAACTCCTTTATTAGACACTCGAATTTCCGTCATAATTTTTTTCTGAATACACTATACCTTAACTTAACTTTTAAATGTATAAAAGCAATTGATTTTGTTA
This sequence comes from Morpho helenor, assembly GCA_029227775.1. Classification (NCBI taxonomy): domain Eukaryota; kingdom Metazoa; phylum Arthropoda; class Insecta; order Lepidoptera; family Nymphalidae; genus Morpho; species Morpho helenor. The sequence continues at coordinate 13,161,896 of JARGCU010000022.1, read as the reverse complement.
ACCTCGTTATTCTATATTATAATTTTTCTCACTTAAATAAAAAGTTAACTTTATAATATGTTGGTATGCGCTACCGAGTTTAGCGTCCTCGTCAGTTTTAACAATATAAAAAAATATTGCCTTGTTTATAGCCATATCATCACATAATAAAATAATATTATCTGTGACACCATTAAAATTGTCCAGACAACCTTCACTTTGCGCCGACTATAATTCCAATGCATTGCTTACTCTATCTATACTAATTTATAAAGCTGAAGAGTTTGTTTATTTGTTGTTGTTTATAAAAATTCTTTCAGTGTAAGATAGTCCATTTATCAAGTAAGCCTATAGGCTATATAACATCGCGCTAAGATGAATAGAAGAGGAGCAGCAATAAAAATGTCACGAAAACGGCAAAATTCAAAGCTTTCCTTGCATGCGCTAAGTAAACGGTGAAAGTTATTCAAAAATCATGTATTACAAAATTATTACCCTCTAAAAGTTCTAAATAAATGTCCTCGACAGCATATGTCTAGCTTTTAAGGTTAACCCACTTTAACCTTTTTTTATGGTTATCAAAATACTATATTACGGTTTAAATTTTTCCACGCGGGCGGAGCCGCTAGCAATTGTTAGTAAATTATAAAAAGAAAACATTTACCTGATAAAATAAATCTGCTTATATGACGTTGAATTATTGCTATTGATAATCCGTGATTCTTGTCCTAATCATTTTAATCATGACAATGTACGATAAACTCAATAAAAAAAATCGGACATAGACTAAATAATGCAGATAAAATATTGTTAACCTGGTTGTTTATAAATATTTCGAACAGTCTTTAAACCAATAATCATCATTCTACTGCCCTTATCCCACTTTAAGTGGGGTCGGCACAATATAAGATATTTGGCTAGTTATTTTAGTACCGGCCGCTTGCTCGACTTCAACTTACCTTAGTCGCCTTTTACGACACCTTGGTAAGAAATGTGGGTGGTCTATTCTACTTATTCGGATCCGGAAGTGAGTGAATAGTGAAATAGAATATTGTATATATAAATAAAAACTAGAAACAATAAATTATAATGTAACAAAGCAAAAGAAATATTTTATTCTATTGGTTTCTTTAAGAAGGCGATTTGGCTAAACACAATCTTAATATTTAATCAGCTAATCTTGTATATATGTATATATAATCAGAATTTCGGAAACGGCTCCAATGGTTTTTATGAAATTCAGTATGTAGAGGGCTCCGGGGGCTATAAATCGATTTATCTAGGTTTTATACAAAGGAAATTTGTTTTATCCCTGTTGTCAAGTTTTTAAAAACTGCTGAAATATAAATAAAATATTAAGTTAAATTTTGCTAAAGTAAAGTTGTAATAGCTCAGTTGGGAACGGGCGGACTAAAGAAATGAAAATACCATTTTTTTAGTAGAAATTCACCCAGTTCAGTTAAATACCATAATCAGTTAAACGTTATCCGTATGGATTATTACAGACAAAGCCGCGGCTAAGTTAATAGTGCGTATACATTTAAAATTAGACAACATTTATGGCATAACACGTCGCAATTTCAGAGTGAAAGCGCAGTATTCAAATTTAATTTATTCTGACGTCGTAAAATGACTCAACCCGAGAATAACAAAACCTATCGATTATGTTTTTCTTATCAGTGTTATTGACCGTACATTTTTTTTAAGGATAACCAACAAGACACGTTCATCATCGTTCTCTTACCCTTATCCCGCTCTAAGTGGGGGCAACATGACATAAAAATGTTGTCACATGATTTGGCTTCGTATTTTAGGACCGGCCGCCTACCTGACGTCAACGTACTTTAGTAGTAATTTACGACACCTCGGTAAGAAAGAGGGTGGTCTATTGTACTCAACCGGACGGACCGGCAGATGGCCAGTCTAAATGATTATAATATATTGTGTGGACCCCACTCAGAGTGGAATAACGATAGGAGGAATATATATATATATATATATTCCTCAAAGCCTCCTAAAAGCATAGATACTATCGCTAAATATGTTTAAAGTAATTATAGAGATGTGGGGAATTTATTATTTCTAATGTCACAACATACGTCCTCTTGCCCTTATCCCACTCTAAGTGGGGTCGGCACAACATGTTATAAACATGTTGTCACATGATTTGGCTACGTATTTTACGACCAGCCGCCTGCCTGACGTCAACTTACTCTAGTCGTATTTTACGACACCTCGGTAAGAAAGAGGGTGGACTATTTTACTCAGCCGGATACCACACGGCGGGTCGACTTACTTTAATCGCCTTTTACGACACCTCGGTAAGAATGAGGGTGGTCTATTTTACTCGACCGGATACCACACGGCGGGTCGACTTACCTTAGTCGCCTTTTACGACACCTCGGTAAGAAATGAGGGTGGTACTATTCTATTCAGCCGGATACCACACGGCGTTATTTCTAATGTCACAATTGTTTTTTTTGCGAATAGGCGCGCGCTTGACTGCAATCATGCCTGATGGTAAGCGATGATGCAGTCTAAGATGGAGCGCGCTTGTCTAGAAGATGCCTATTCACTCTTGCTTTAAAGAGACCCATATAAAGAAATATTGATGCCGGGAGAGAATTCCATTCCCTGTGCGCAATAAAACGAGGATGCAAAGCGCTCCGTGCGCCTTCGTGGGAGTTCAATGATGTAAGGGTGGAAATTCTCCCGGTGTCTAGCAGTGCGATAATAGAAAGGCGATGGAGGAACAAGGTTATGGAGAGCCTCTGCACACTCCCCGAAATATATCCTGTAGAAGACCGATAGACAAGCAACCCTGCGCCGATGTAATAGACTATTTGAATGTTGCCTAAAAGCCTAAAAACCGAGGTCTGCAGATTAATAAAGACCCTGTTTCGTCGATTTTAACTAACGTATTTAGTACAGTACACCTATTTCGTAACTGAAGTTGAAATTTCTAACTTTCGAATACTTGTTTTGAAAGTGCACTTTGTTTTAATATTTCACGTTTCATACTTGACACTCTTTGGCGCAATACGCCACTGTTCACGATAAAAGATCTGCAATAGAATTATGAATACGACATACACCACCTACACTGTAATTATATCAATTCTTTTATTGTAATAAAATAAAATAAATATATGGGACAGTTACACACACGGTCGTCAGTTCCCAAAGTAACTTATTAGTATTTTATAGTATTAATAATCTAAATCTTGTTGGTTATCCTAATAAATAAAAATAAAATAAAATATATACTTATATATTTTTTAAATACATGTTGGCCATCGGCGGGAATAGCGGAATTTTATTATAGAATCTTATACCAAAACCCACAAACGTCTTACGTACCTTTGCAAGGCGCAAAGCAGGAGCCGCAAGCTTATGTCGGATCCCACTTTGTCTATTATATACATCACCTATCTTTCTATAAATGCTATAATATCGTTCTATAAATACTATAATATCGTTCTATAAATACTATAATATCGTTCTATAAATACTATAATATCGTTCTATAAATACTATAATATCGTTCTATAAATACTATAATATCGTTCTATAAATACTATAATATCGTTCTATAAATATTATAATATCGTTCTATAAATACTATAATATCGTTCTATAAATACTATAATATCGTTCTATAAATACTATAATATCGTTCTATAAATACTATAGTATCGCTCTATAAATAATACAAGTGTTATCATCATCCTCCTACCAATTATTCCACTCTAAGTGGGGTCAGCACAACATGTTATAAAGATTGTGTCACATGATCTGGCTATGTATTTTACGACCTACCGCCTGCCTGACGTCAACTTACCATAGTCGCCTTTTAAGACACCTCGGTAAAAAAGGAGGGTAGTCTATTCTAGTCAGATATCACACGGGTTGTCAAATTACCTTAGTCGCCTTTTACGAAACCTTGGTAAGAAATGAGGTTGGTCTATTCTATTTAGCCGGATACCACACGGCGGATTTAATACAAATATTATATCATCAGTAATCGGTCAAACCCTTTCTTTCATAAATTCAATTTAACTCTAAACTCCGTTTCCAACTCGTGACTCATATTTCGTTCCAAACAAAGCGGTTTAAAAATAACAAGGAACGAACCTTGAACCCACAACAAAGGAATGTTTTGTTTGAAAACTGAAAGTTAAATGGAACCTCTAGATGCTAGTGTAACTGACCTTGCCGATTCACCGCAATAGATGATGCCAGGCGTGTTGCAAAATCATCACAGAACAGTAGTTAACCAATTTATAGACATAGGCGTTACTTTGCGGAGATCCATGATACAAAAGTAATTATTTTATTATTTTGTTACAATCCGTGAGAAAGCGAATAGAAATTATATGTAATGCCAAATTAATATATATAATACGAACATAATACGGAAGAAAACCTTCAATCTTTTATAGCATTAAGCGTTACTTTGTGGAGATGTGTAAATTATAATATTAATCAAAAGTAATTATAATATTATTTAGTTACAATCCGCCAGAAAGCACAAAATTTATATGTATTGCCAAATATCAAATTAGAACATAATACGTAATCACGAAAGTAACCCTTCAATCTTTCATAGAAGATATAAAAAATCAAAATATTAAAAAAATCATTAAACAGTTGGTTATAAGAGAAGCTCGATCCCAGCTATTTTCACTTCGTTAGGCCGGCCGTAAGCCCACTATCACATCGTTACAAATGACATTTGCTTTCTATTCAACATTTTAGCATTTTATCAGTGCCGGTTTCCCCGAAAACAGGGATAAAAGGATTTTTTTATGAAACCTAGATCTAAATGAATGCAAGCTAGATCGATTTTTCTCCCCCAAAGGAAAGGAAAGTTTTAAATTTGGGATTTTTGGGAATTACCTCATCTAAATATGAACGAAAGATAAAACCATTTATTTTACCCGAGAATGTAACATAGAAGTAGAAACATTTAACAATTTTTTTAATTAAATTAAATTACAGAAAATTTATATTATTATAACTTGAACTAACCAGTTTTTTATGTAAAAACAATGCAGATATTTTTCGAACGATTTCACTGTTTAAAGTATTAGCAGAAACCTTAGTAAGAGATCGCGGTTTCAAACCCAGCTCAGACATGTATTCTATTCAGTTATTTTTAAGGTTTCTCAGGTTTTATGCGGACATTGCTATCAACTGAAATATGCCAAAAGTTCGCCAGATACCAAATAAAGTATTATAAGTACCTGAGGACCGAGCCTTGCTCGGTGATTTTTTTAAAAGATATAAAAAAAATAATAAAAAGAGAAATGAAAAAATAGTTCCGCACTTTGAGCTACCACAACTTTTCGTGTGACAGCGAAAATTTCAAGCTTAATGCTACTATAATCGTTTTGACAATTATTTGCAAAATTTATCATGACCTAAATTAGTTTGCGTATTGACATATCATCATCAGTAATTTATAACTCATTTAAAAACGCTCGGATCTATATATATTTCTTTCTATTATTATTATTTCTCTCACTAGCTGTAACACCGAATTCTTACGCGTCATTTATTTTTATTTTTTAAAAAGGTTACTAGAAATTTGGGGTTACAAATTACTAGTAAACTTGTTAACTCCTCCAGCTACAGCTCTTCGTCGGTAGTATAATGGCCGGGATTCGAACCCATTACCTCTCGTTTCAAATCCGTTACTCTAACCATTCCGCTACCGCCGCTTCAAGTTATAAGTTTAACATACCATCAATTATATAGTTTTTTTTTATGTTCTCTTAGGAAATATGGGAATTTTATTAGCCCAGTATATAAATGAAGGATTATGAGGTAAAATTAAACATTTATATATCCTGAACCGAGATTTAATACGATAACTTTTCTTATATAACCCGAGCAGATAATGCGTTACAGATAAAAAGGAACCATAGAGAGCTGTAATACATATAGGCAGAGACAAGTACCGACATAGACAAAAATTGATTGTTTTATAAACTTCAACAATAAGCACCAATTGTAGCAAATGTCATAGATATTGCTCTATTAGATTAGCTGTAAAAGCGTAACAGACAGACTTTCCATTTAATATTACCAATGGATATTTTGTTTGTTATGAACACGAACCTTCGCAGTTAGTCTTGAAATTTGTACAAACTTGGACTTTTATCTGTTATTGTCAAGTGTATCAACGTAATATAAAACAAACAAGAATATCTAATCACAGTGATCTTTTTGATAAGGATGAATCCCGCAAAATTTTGTGGACATTCTGTTTCTTTTTTCAACATTTTAATCATCTATATTTATTATAAGCTGTGGTAGCCCAGCGGTAACACTGTCACACTCTTTCGAGGAGGTCATGGGTTCAAATCCGGGCAGACACCGATGAGTTTTTCTGTTAAAACTTATGTGTCTAAGTGATAACTGCAATATATCACACGCTTTTCGGTGAACGAAAACATCGTGAGGAAACCTGCATATCTCTAGAATTCTGGATATACGTGTAACCTACCAATCCACATTGGAGCAGCGTGGTAGGTCTTAGCTCCAATCCTTCCCTTCAAAAACGGAGAGGGGCCTATTCTCAGCAGTGGGATAGTAACAGGCCGCTACTTACTTACTTACTTATTATAAAACAAATTCCTCAAAACCTGTGTGTCTATATGTGATTGATTTTCCAAAAATCTACTTAACGGATTTTTGTGCGGTTTTTACTAAAAAATAGGTTACTAAAAGATACTAAGAGGAAGGTTTAACTTAATAGTACATTCTTCGGAATCACTAAACCAATTTTGAAGAGTCTCACTAGATAATAGAGGTAGTTGTGGAGCCACATATAGGCTATATTTTATCTAACAATTCCCGCGAGATCGTATTTGTTACACTGATTTCTACACGGGCGAAGCTAGTATTAATATAAATGCGAAAGTCTGTCTGCTTGTTACTTCTCCATAGCTTGGATACGGTAACAATGTAGATAAAATATGGTATATTAAAACGTATTATTAGCCAATATATTAAATTTTCCGTTTTTCCTTCCTGAACAGTAATAAACATGGTATTTGAGGATATTTTAGCACTAAAGTTCTCAAAATTATTAATTATAGAATTTGCTGTAATTGTTAATAAAATCTATGTCATAGTAAGTTAAGGAATATATACTACATACAGGATGTCCCAAAATTCAACGTCAAGCGGGAACTGGGTAAATTACCAGGCTATACTAGCTTTATTAAAAATAAGAAAAAAATCTAAAACTCTTGGTTAAGGTACAACTGTCATATTTGTGAAAATTGACAACCCATCCCAAATCTTTCGGTACTATTATCACAATTTTTGACGATATTTTTTTCTCTACGCTATTACTATTATCACGCTATTATAGAAATTACTTATCACACAACAAATGTCTTAGTTTCGTTTAAAAAAAAGAACAAATTAATAGAGGCAAAACTTAAAAAAAAAGATTGACTACTTTAAGACTTCATTACAAAAAAAAATGTACCACATCACCCAAAGCAAGCTTTAAAAGATGGCCTATTTATTCAAGATTTTAAAATGGTGGTAAATGTATAATACATTAGTTCATAACCTACTAATATTATAAATGTGAAAGTTTGTGAGTATATATTCGTGAAATAATCTTTATCTTATTAAGATCAATTTGTAGCTCTCTGTACGTTAAAAAATACATGAAAATAGTTTCAATAAAGCGCACAGATTCAAATCTAATATTATAATGTTCAGATATCATGATATGCGTGTAAATAGTAATAGTTTTTATATTTTTTATCTGTAATCAATATATGTTTTCATAGCTTCGTATCTGTAGAATTAGAAAGTAGTATACGTTTTTATATTTAAAAAAGTATTTTTAGTATTAATCAAAAAACGGCGATTTGGGATGAAATATGGTGATTTTCGTATAATATACTAGTATCAAAGACTCGATGACCGCAGGATATTAAAATGTGGAAATGGGACGCCCTCTGTTGTGTGTTGATGACACAACAATACACAAGCACTGCACACATTCATCACCACAATCTCAAAAAGGATATAGACTCCACGACAAAATCGCAAAGCTTTGCGATGGAGTCTATCTTCTGACGATGCTTCGGTTACGGGGCGAAACAATTGTTGAGATTATGGTGGTGAATGTGTGCAGTGCTTGTGTATTGTTATGTTATCGGTGTCGGCAGTGCATGAGTTCTTACAAATTCCGCATGTATCAGGTATGAGAACGAATAGTACATTCTACCTTTAGCATTACATATATTTTCTTTTACCGCGGCGTATTATAGCAAAATAATATTCTCATTACTTTTGTAATAGTTTATGCCTGGGTTTGATTTTTCTGATATTTTCGTTCCGGGCACATTCCATTAGAATATGGTAAACATCTTCTACTTTGTTACAGACACTACAGTTGGGACAAAAGCACTTGTTTACAAGTTTATTTGAATGAAGAATATTTTGAATTTGAATTTGAACTGAAAACCAGTGTTGGGGGCTACCGTAACGTATACTGAGTGGTGTTACTTTTTGCAACGTCACATTTATCTGCATAGGTAGAATTTTTAATATTGTCTATTCTATGACTGTTCATCTGTAGGGTAAATGTGACAGTAGCCTATAAAAGGTTTTCGATTTGATTTGATAAATTACTTTAATCTTTAATATTTAAATGAGTTAATCTTGTATGCATGTATATATATTTTTTCGGAATCTCGGAAACAGCCCCAACGATTTTACTGAAATTCAGCATGTGTAGCGGGTTTTCGGGGAGAAAAATCGGTCTGGATAAGTTTTATTTAAAAAATAAGTCTTTTTATCACTGTTTTCGGGCTCTAAATTTTTTTTGAAATTTACGTTGAATACAGTCACAATTTTTCGCTGTCAAATTAAAGTCATGGTAGTTCATTTGGGGTATGGGCGGTCTAGAGAGGTGAAAATACCTAGGATCGAGCCCCGCTTGCCCTATTATTTTTTCCTTTATCTTTTAGGTTTTTTTAACATCATTTTAAAAGGTCTCCCAGGTACTTACTATATCAATTAAGCAACTTTAATATACTTACCTCTCAGAAATTGCTCACGATTTGGCACAAGTACTAATTACATCACGTGATCTCAAGCAATCAGATATCTATCTCGTTACGATAATGCCAAGGTGACGAGCAACTTGAGTGTATAATTATTTATTTTGATCTTGATTAAGTGACATTTTAGATTCAAGTTTCGCTATATACGTTATATACTTCCCGTGGGAATGTTGATATTTGTAATGATATTTTAAAATTTGCATATGAATACTATTATAGTCTCAGCATCATCCTCCTGCCCTTATCCCACTCTAAGTGGGGTCGGCACAATATATTATAAACATGCTGTCACATGATTTGGCTGCGTTTTTACGACCGGCCGCCTGCCAGACGACAATTTACCTCAATCGTATTTTACGACACCTCGGTAGGAAAGAGGGTGGTCTATTTTACTAAACCGGATACCACACGGTAGGTCAACTTACCTTAGTCGCCTTTTACGACACCTTAGTAAGAAATGAGGGTGGTACTATTATATTCAGCCGGATACCAGACGACGTGAAGACTATTATAGTCTATGCTTTAGAATATTTTCGACAATGGCAACATTAAGTACGACAATAATTTATAAATTTAGACGTTACTTTGTGGTAAGCTGTGATAGCCGAACGGAGTGGCACACCTCTTTCTAGTGGGTCATGGGTTCAAACCCCGGGCAGGCACCAATGACATCTTCTACACTTTAGAGCCTGATACTTGTAATTTATCACACGCTTTTCAGTGAAAGAAAACATCGTGATGGTACTTGTATATCTATAATTACTTTATTTAGGTTCCGTGAAATCTGTCAACCCGCATTAGAGCAGCATGGCGGGCATAGAACCCATATTCACATTGAGCAGAAATTTTTGATCAGAAGTGGGATTAATAGTGAGTTAGCTTTTTCTTTATTTCTGTTTTCACAAAAAAAGATAAGTAGATAATTAATTTCGAAGAAAACTAATTCGTAATTATACTAAACTTCAAAAAAGGTCCACTTCTAAAAAATCGTTCTTAATGCGTAAAATAGAAATATCGAAACGTAAAGTCACATAAATCTGCCTGTACTCTGTATTATAATAATACATGCAAGAACAAGCTTTGAAAAGTCGTTACTTTGTGACTCATCTGTCAAAGACAATCGTCAAACAAGTTATACAACGTGCCATTGTTTATGGTTTACATACCGGAATTCCTAATATATGAGTTAATATAGATACAATAGAACATAGTAAGCCAAACTCTGCTGCTTTGCGCTTTAAAAAAAGTAATTTGTGGGTATGATTGGCGATTAAAAATATCGGCGATGTATATAATAGACAAAGTAGGAACCGACATAACCTTGCGGCTCCTGCTTTGCGCCTTGCAAGTACGTAAGTCGTTTGTGGGTTTGGGTATAAGATTCTATAATAATATTCCATTTTCATTCCAATTATATACATCATGTATGCGTTTTGGCTAGATCTGTAAGTGTGCATGTGAAGTTTGATAATAAATAAATACGTCCTCACACATTAGTAACCAAAATCCCCTGCCACATCGATTTTTCTACCAGTCTGTCTGTATATCCGCGATAAACTAAAAACTACTGAACAGAATCTTTCATTGATTTTACATAAAATTCTGTGACTTAATAATTAACGAGAAAGTTATAATAGAATAGTTTTGTGTAAATTTCTTTAAATATGACGATTATTATTGAAAATTTTGTAAATTCAAACCAACCTTCATCGAAAATGCTACTTAATCAAAAACTTAACAAAATTATGTTATCCGAATTCTTCTATTATGGGGCTACAAAAAAGTCCGCAATATACCAAAAGTAATATATTTTGCAATAATCCGCGATAAAGTAAAATAGAAAATAAATATAATTCTAAATGTAAAGTGGACTTTCCGTTTTCATACCTAATATATGCAGGATTCGTAAAAACACACGCACAATCCACCAACGCCACCACAATACACAAGCACTACACACGTTCACTATCACAAACTCAATAATCGTTTCGCTCCGCAATCGAAGCATCATCAGGAGATAGACTCCACGACAAAATCCCAAAGTAGTTAATTATTAATTTATTATATACCTACCTATCATTTATGGATAGATAAATCATTTTCTGAAAATACTTAGATAACACTTCTACGAATATACGAAATATAATTAACAATACACAATCATGTACAACCGCTTCAGATAAATATTTTAAAGTTATTGCCCTTTAAAATATTTAAACTGAGATTATTTTAAAAATGGAATATTTAAGCATATAAGCTAAATGTTATATTAACACTAAATCAGTTAATTTAAATCACCAATTTAGACACCGAAACTAAATGCAAATCTCTTAAAAAGTATCTATATTTAAAAAAGCTAAGCAATTTAAATCGTTAAATATAAATTTTCCGTTACCTAAAACGGCAAACGTTTACACCCGTTTTTACCGAATTGCATTTTAAAGTGTAACCAAACAAAAAAATTCAGAACGCTTACTGTTTCCAAGGCCTGTCCACGTTGTCATTGAATAAATAAAGTAAAATAAATACGCACAAAATTACGAAAAAATACACTGCCGCCGTCACCCGTAAAATTCATTCACATATCAGTTATACCAACAATGTTTCACTACACCAAAATTAATTAGCTTTTAAATTAATATGAATTAGAAATTTATTACATAATTAATGAAAGTTGAAACTGAAAATGTTATGCTTTCTTGAAACAAGCATAAATGTGAAAGCATTTAGATATTTCTGTTAATACGTCCAAATTTTTTTATTGCTTTAAGTATTTGTAAACTCATGTTTAAAGTTTAAACTGTCACTTTAGAACGAAATGTAACATTCGAACAATGAAAGGAACGATTTTAAATTTAGAATACTCGGTTCTAGACTAGAACTAATTGAAGAATCCAATTTAATGCTATGGTATCATAATTAAAATGTAACAGCGGATATAATATTAAGATTTTATCAATATTATGTGTACGTCGGAATTTGAATTTCGTTACTCACAATTTGGATCGAGGTGATTATTCCAAACTTCCCACAAATATCTCCACAACACAACACTACCACACGTCAGAGTTCGTAAACGGTAAACCTATTTTCTTTTTAAATGTAAAAGAAAAAATATTTTGCGTCAATTCGATATTCGAGCGCGCACTACGCGTCTAACACCGTCGCACGCTCTCCATTAACTGATGTCTGACAGTCTGATACATTATTTCTTAGCCGCTTAACGACAGAATGCGACGTATAGACTAAAGACTTGCGTATAGCGTATCATTAAATACGCAATTTTCAAAATTACTCGAAACAAAGTTTATTAATATTAAACAAGATAATTAAGAGATCTTTAAATACAAATTAAAGTTCAATTCATAGGCTTTAGTTATTAATAGGTCTCGTCTTTTGTTTACCCACGAAGGTTACAAGCAATTACCACACTTGGTAGATTAGTGCATTACCTTCCTCATTCCTGATCTCATTAGCGTATATTGTAATTACTACTACAGTAAGCCGTTTGGTATCCGGATAAGTAGAATAGAACACCCTCATTTCTTACCGAGGTGTGGTAAAAGGCTAAGGTAAGTTGATTCGCGATGTGGTATCCAGATTAGTAGCATAGACCACCCTGATTTCTTACCGAGTCGTCTGTCGTTAAAGGCGACCAAGGTAAGTTGATTCGCCGTGTGGTATCCGGCTGAGTAGAATAGCCCACCCTCTATTTTACCGACGTATCTCAAAAGGCGACTAAGGTAAGTTAACGTCATATACATATAACGTTTATATTTGAATTATTAGGAGAAATGAACATTGATAAAAAGTGAACGTCTTTTTTAAATTTAAACTATCGTGAGTAGTATTCATAGTTAATATATAGAAACCGTCTATACTCACGTCTTATTCTATCGGGTTAGCCCGACCCATCCGGGGCACTTATTCATGAGCTCTTTACCAGACGTTATCGCAGCTGGAATTGATGCCCTGGATGGGTTCGAAACTAGCCGGGCTAGAATAAGGCGTGAGTATAGTCGGTTTCTATACATTAACAATGTGAACGTCACCGAAGAAATAACTATTCTCCAAAACAGCAATAGATATTTAAACAGCATTTTAAATTCATAGGATTTGTAATCCTAACCGCGGTAAATAAATCATAATTTCGCTTTATAACGCTTAAATAACAATCTAAATCAAAACGTGTAACAAACAGTTAATTATCGCAAGAAATGCGCTCTGGTGAAAGTTACATTAAAGATAGAATTTAAAGCACCCAAACTAGACTTTTCCTTGAATTTAATTACGTTTAATTAGACAGTTGTCTTATTTAATACCGTGACGAGCAAATGGCGGTGACAATGACATGCGAGTTACATACGCCGTGTGGTATCCGGTTGAATAGAATAGTACCACCCTCATTTCTTACTGAGGTGTCGTACAAGGCGACTAAGGTAAGTCAACCCGCCGTGTGCTATCCGGCTGAGTAGAATAGACCGCCCTTATTTCTTACCGAGGTGTCGCAAAAGGGACACCCAGACTTTTCCTTGAATTTAATTACGTTTAATTAGACAGTTGTCTTATTTAATACCGTGACGGGCAAATGGCGGTGACAATGACATGAGAGTTACATACGCCGTGTGGTATCCGGCTGAATAGAACAGTACCACCCTCATTTCTTACTGAGGTGTCGTAAAAGGCGACTAAGGTAAGTCAACCCGCCGTGTGCTATCCGGCTGAGTAGAATAGACCGCCCTTATTTCTTACCGAGGTGTCGCAAAAGGGACACCCAGACTTTTCCTTGAATTTAATTACGTTTAATTAGACAGTTGTCTTATTTAATACCGTGACGAGCAAATGGCGGTGACAATGACATGAGAATACATACGCCGTGTGGTATCCGGCTGAATAGAATAGTACCACCCTCATTTCTTACTGAGGTGTCGTAAAAGGCGACTAAGGTAAGTCGACCTGCTGTGTGGTATCCGGCTGAGTAGAATAGACCGCCCTCATTTCTCACCGAGCTGTTATAAAAGGCGTTTAAGGTAACTCGACCTGTCGTGTGGTGTCCGGCGGAGTAGAATAGACCGCCCACATTTCTTACCGAAATGTCGTAAAAGGCCAATTAGGTAAGTTGGCCCACCGTGTGATATTCGGCTGAGTAGAATAGACCGCCCTTATTTCTTACCGAGGTGTCGCAAAAGGGGCACCCAGACCTTTCCTTGAATTTAATTACGTTTAATTAGACAGTTGTCTTATTTAATACCGCGATGAGCAAATGGCGGTGATAATGACATGAGAGTTACATACGCCGTGTGGTATCCGGCTGAATAGAATAGTACCACCCTCATTTCTTACTGAGGTGTCGTAAAAGGCGACTAAGGTAAGTCAACCCGCCGTGTGCTATCCGGCTGAGTAGAATAGACCGCCCTTATTTCTTACCGAGGTGTCGCAAAAGGGACACCCAGACTTTTCCTTGAATTTAATTACGTTTAATTAGACAGTTGTCTTATTTAATACCGTGACGAGCTAATGGCGGTGACAATGACATGAGAGTTACATACGCCGTGTGGTATCCGGCTGAATAGAATAGTACCACCCTCATTTCTTACTGAGGTGTCGTAAAGGCGTCTAAGGTAAGTCGACCTGCTGTGTGGTATCCGGCTGAATAGAATACTACCCCCCTCATTTCTTACTGATGTGTCGTAAAAGGCGACTAAGGTAAGTGCCGTGTGGTATCCGGCTGAAGAGAATAGTACCAACCTCATTTCTTCCCGAGGTGTCGTAAAAGGCGACTAAGGTAAGTTGACGTCAGGCAGGCGGACTGTCGTAAAATACGTAGCCAAATCATATGACAGCATTTTTGTAACATGTTGTGCCGACCCCATTTAGAGTGGGATAAGGCAGGAGGATGATGAATGACATGAGAGTTACATGTGTTGTGTTATCAGCTGGATTCAAGCGACGCCGGGCCTGATACGAGTCTTGCCTACTTTTTTCTACAATTGAAATATAAGTAAAAACTGCCGTGTAGTATCAGGCTGATTAGAATAGACCACCCTCATTTCTCAGCGAGCTGTTTATAAAAGGCGTTTAAGGTAACTCGACCTACCGTGTGGTGTCCGACGGAGTAGAATAGACCGCCCACATTTCTTACCGAGGTGTCGTAAAAGGCGACTAAGGTAAGTCGACCCGCCGTGTGGTATCCGGCTGAGTAGAATAGTACCACCCTCATTTCTTGCCGAGGTTTCGTAAAAGGCGACTAAGGTAACTCGACCCGCCGTGTGGTATCCGGTTGAGTAAAATAGACCACCCTCTTTCTTACCGAGATGTCGTAAAAGGCGACTAAGGTAAGTGCCGTGCGGTACCCGGCTGAGTAGAATAGACCACCCCAATTTCTCACCTAGTTGTCGTAAAAGGCGACTAAGGTAAGTGCCGTGTGGTATCCGGCTGAGTAGAATAGACCAATCTCATTTCTTACCGAGGTGTCGTAAAAGGCAACTAAGGTAAGTTGACCCACCGTATGGTCTCCGGTTGAGTAAAATAGACCACCCTCTTTCTTACCGAGGAGTCGTAAAATACGACTAAGGTGAGTTGACCCGTCGTGTGGTATATGGCAGAGTAGAATAGACCGCCCTCATTTGTTACTGAGGTGTCGTAAAAGGCGACTAAGGTAACTCGACCCGCCGTGTGGTATCCAGCTGAATAAAAAAGTACCACCCTCATTTCTTACCGAGGTGTCGTAAAAGGCGACTAAGGTAAGTTGACGTCAGGCAAGCTGCCAGTCGAAAAATACTAACCCAAATCATGTGACAACATGTTTATAACATGTTGTGCCAAAATGATGATATGAATATTTTAATATATAATTATAATAACCATACAGTTCACTTTCACTAAGAATACTGTCAATACATATGTAATTTGCTATAGAGTTGAAATGAAAAGTTGAATATTCAGTAAAACGAAGTGCCGACGATGGTAATGTCTATGATTGTGGCCACTAAAGAAACGATATTACTTAAGTTTAGAATTAACATTAAGATATATAAATAATTTAGAGAATTAGGCGTTAGTTTGCGGAGATCCATAATACAAAAGTAATAATAAAATTATTTTGCTATAATCCAATATAATATAATATACTATAATAGCAAAATAATTTTATTATTACTTTTGTATTAAGAGATATACTTATACGTAAAGCATATTACAAAATTGAGGATTATTTGGATGATAAAAAAGCCTGGATTTGAAAATCCTTTCAGCTTCATACAGAACTACGGTTCAATAATGTAAAATTAAAATGGTTTAAAAGATTGACCGTCGAGTTTCTTCCTGGTTTATTTATTTATTTATTTATTTATTTATTTATATACTTTATTGTACACCACAAAGTTATAGTATACACAATACAATCACTTAAAGTAAATATTTTAAAGTACAATAGGCGGTCTTATCGCTACATAGCGATTTCTTCCAGACAACCTTTGGATTAGGAAAGTTCTAATATAAATGTAGGTAGGTGGTGTATTATAACAAGCATACATACAAATAAGTACACGCTAATACACAGACATGGTTCTTCTCGGTAAGAGCAACATTCCGAACCAGTTGTAGCTTCATTAATCATATTGATCCTTGACGATTCAAAAGTGCTTGAAAGAACTTATTTGAATAAAGAATATTTTGATTTTGATTTTTACATATTATAAAGTCCCTCGTCGCGTCTGATTGTTAACGATAAATAAAAAAAAAAATGAACGAAGTTTCAAACGGATTTTTCACCAATAAATAGAGTAACTGTAGTGCCGCATGGTATCCGCCTGAGTAGAATAGACCACCGCTACACTGATATACTCTATGAAAAGGACACGTGTGTTGTCTTGCGCGATGTGGCTAGTTAGGATTAGTTGATATGGATACGTGTGGTGACTGGTCCTGCATGTATAATGTATGTGAACGTGGCCTACTTCCAACACTTAGCATAACATAGATTCTCTTAACAAACGCGGATTATAACAAAATAATTTTGTCATAACTTCTATAATATGGAATTTCGCAAACTAACGCTTCCTTCTATAAATTAATAATACTAATATTTAGTACTTTTTAAACTCTCTTATTCTATATAATCCGTCTTGATTTCTTTATGTTATCTGAGCGTATGTCACTTTCAAATCAAATCAAAATAATCTTTAGTCAAATAAGCTTATTCAAGCACTTTTGAATCGTCAAGGATCAATATGATTAATGAAGCTACAACTGGGTCAGATTGTTGCTCTTATCAAGAAGAACTAGAAAGAAACTCGGCGGTCGTTCTTTTAAACATTTTCAATATCACATTTTTACGCTAGTATTTCTACAACATTTTTACTTGTTGAAACATGTCGCTGATTTAGAGGCCGCATACGTTACAGTGCTGACAGTTGAGGTCAATGAACAGCGAGCAACCTGCTATTAATTTTGGCTAACATTATTCAGCAACTTTTAGTTTACATGCAGTTTTTTTGTAGCTCGTTGCGTTACTAGTTGTTACGTAATTATGTAACTGGCTTTAGCCCGTGACTGTGCGTGAAGTTTAGTACTGATATATGTATATATTTTTTAATGTTTTTTTAGGAAAATATTCAGTTTTTTCATCTTACATGATTTTTTAAAGCAGTGTTGTATCCAGCTGAGTAGAATAGACCACCGTCATTTCTTACCGAGGTATCGTAAAAGGTGACGAAGGTAAGTTGACGTCAGACAGGTCGTAAAATATGTAGGTACTTAAATTATGTGACAACATGTTTGTAACATGTTGTGCCGACCCCACTTAGAGTGGGATAAGGGTAGGAGAAAGACACCATTTGTCGCACGCGATTTGTCACACGACAACACATGTCTCATGTATTGGTGTACATCATATTTTGGTAAGCCTTTCTAAAGAACGTATCTACTAGGGATGTAACTTGGAGAAGAAAAAATCGCTTTGTATCCCTTTAAAAATCGATTTTTTCTGACTATTTCAAAAGTTTTTTTTTTTATATTACCTAATAATTAATGTCAATAAAGTCTAATTAAAGTGGACAACTATTAAGAAATGATATCAGATGCGCTGTTTGTGAAATTGGATTACAATGTATAGTTTGGCTTAATTGGTTTCATCCGACAATGCATATCTGATCTTAAAAGACAAGTAAAAAAGGTATAATAATCGACTTTTAAAAAATCGATTTTTGATGATAATAAACGATTATTAAAATCGATTGTTTTGAAAAAATTACCGATTATTTTTCACATCGCTAGTATCTGCCATGTAAAAAAGGGTTTTACACACTGTTAAATAATTGCAAGCTTCTTAGTAACACCGCAGCGGTCAGTCTGAATTAGGGTTGCCACCCGTACTATATTATATAGTATCGTACTATATTTTAGTCAATTGTACTATATATTATAGAAAAATAATATAGGACGAAATATACTATATTTTTATCGCTAATTCAATTGTCGCGCTTTTTTTTTAATCCACTGTGAATGGAACGCACCCGCAGCACTGCATAGGGAATGTTTGAACGAAACTCATTCATGTATTTACAGGGCTTAGTTAGTTAGTAACTCTAACTCCTTTGTCATTGTCCAGCAAAACGTAATAATAAATAATCATGGAAAAATAAATAATGATTGAAAATAGATGTGTACTATTTTTTTTCCTGAATTTCCTAAAAGTATTTTATTTTTTTGATTTAAAAAGGAAGATAATACTATTTTTCTTAAAAAAAAAGGTGGCAACCCTAGTCTGAATCAGGCATTAAACAGTCACATGTAGTCAATTGTTTGACGCAGAACAAATTACCGAGTTCAAGGAATGTGTGGACGCAATTGATGTCACGGGACATTACGTTTTTCCCAATAAATTTGATAGAACGATGACAAAATTGATTTATTATGAAATAAATTTGATAGAACGATGACAAAATTGATTTATTATGAAATAAATTTGATAGAACGATGACAAAATTGATTTATTATGAAATAAATTTGATAGAACGATGACAAAATTGATTTATTATGAAATAAATTTGATAGAACGATGACAAAATTGATTTATTATGAGCTAAATTCAAATTAAAGATATTCTTTATTCAAGTAAAATTGTAAACAAGGACTTTTGATCATAAACGTTACTGAGGGTTAACAAAATTCCTTCTAACGAGATAAGACTTTTGAAAATCTCAATACTTTCTCTTTTTTAAATAGCCGGATACTGCACGGTGGCTGAAATTACCTTAGTCGCCTTTTACGACACCTCGGTAAGAATTGTGGGTGGTTTATTCTACTCAGCCGGATACCACACGGTTTAAATCGGAGTTTTGCCGTCTTTTAGGGCTTTTTGGCTTTGGGAATGGAAAAAATGGGATTTTTTTGTGTTCCTTCTTAAATTAAGGTACTTTATACTATATAATATCTTATTGCCGTAAGATACACAAAATTATTTTTCAAAAAATATGGCTAAAGTATTCCAGAACAACACCTAAAATCACTCGAGCCGAACAACACGTTACTTCCTAACGAGGTTAAGATTTTTTGCCGAGAAAACTTATCATCAATATGTCATATAACTTACAAAGAAACTTTACACCAAGACAGCATTTTCTGATTTTAATTAGGCGATTATTAAATGTCTACTCTGCCACACGACTTCCCGCGTACACTATGAATAATTGATTTAAATTATACCTTTGTATAATATACACTGTATAACTATACATTTAAAGCTTACAATACTGTAACGATTATAAGAGAAGATTACACCAAAGGAAATGTGTTGTCGCGCGCACACGTTTTAAAATTTTAATAGAATACATTATTTGCTTGAGATAGAACGCCCGTATCGAGCAAACGAAGCGTTTATTTTTTAATTATCGTATCAATTGTCTTTTTAGGAATTACGGTCTCGATTAGAAAACAAATAATTTTATAGTATAGTAAAAATTACAAATAACAAGCTGTGGTAGCCCAGCGGTAACAGGTCACGGGTTAAACCTGGGCAGACACCAATGAGATTTTCTGTTAAAACTTATGTGTCTAATTGATAATTGCAATTTATCACACGCTTTTCGGTGAAGGAAAACATCGTGAGGAAACCTGCATATCTCTACAGAATTCTGGAGATATGTGTAACCTACCAATCCGCACTGGAGCAGCGTGGTAGGTCTTAGCTCCAAACCATCTCTCCAAAAACGGAGAGAAGAGGCCTATTCTCAGCAGTGGGATAGTAACAGGCCGCTACTTACTTATAGTACAAATTTATAAGGTAGTCGTATGGTATCCGGCTAAGTAGAGTAGTACCACCCTCAATGCTTACCGAGGTGTCGTAAAAGGCGACTAAGGTAAGTTGACCCACCGAGTGGTATCCGGTTTAGTAGAATAGACCACCCTCCTTCTTACCGAGGTGTCGTAAAAAACGACCAAAGCAAGTTCACGCCAGGCAGGCGGCCGGTCGTAAAAACGCAGCCAAATCATGTTACAGCATGTTTATAACATTTGCCACTGCCCTTATCCCACTTAGAGTGGGATAAGGGCAGGAGGATATAGTACAAATTTATAAGGATACGTATTTGTTCGTATCAAATCAAATCAAATCAATATAATCTCTATACAAGTAAGCTTTTTGCAAGCACTTTAGAATCGTCAATCGCCCAAGATTTAATGAAGCTACAACTGGTTCGAAATGTTTCTCTTACCGAGAAGAACCAGAAAGAAACTCGGCGGTCTTTAAACATTTTCAATTTACATTATTAAACCACAATCCGGTCATCATGTTATGAACATGTTTTTACGTGATTTGCCTGCATATTTTACGACCGGCCGCCTGCCACACACACTACATAAATGTATTGTATTCTTCAATACATGTAGTGCCTGACGTCAACTAGCATTAGTCGTATTTTACGACACCTCAGTAAGAAAGAGTGGTCTATTCTACTCAACCGGATACCACACTGTAGGTAACTCGCAATCCTTACAAAGAAATCTTCATAATATAATTTAACTTAATCTTATCCAAAAGCTACACGTTACTTTATGGACTTAGAATTTTTTTCTCGTCTATATTACCCGTATTCTCTTACTTCTTTAATTTTTTTCCTTTTCCTTCTGTTACTCAAAGGTTGACTGGAAGAGATCCCTTTTAGGAATAAGTCCGCCTCTATACATGTGCTTTTTTACTTTTTCTTTCTCTTTTCTAACCATATATATAAAAAGAAATAAATAAATGGACAAACAATAAATTGATTCCCTGGTAAAATAATTTCTTTTTTTGATTTTAATGCCAAATGTTGCCATTCTCAGCCTAAATATATTCGCGATATGACATTATAATTAACGTGACATCATATTACAGCTCTACTGGCATACAAAAAAATGGCGTCGCAGTCAAAACATGGCGGAACAGCAACAAGCAACATTTGTAAAAATGGCCGACTCAATTAGAATGGACGCATGGCTCACTGCGCTTCGTACAGATCGCAACAGGGTTGACATTTGTCAGGATCTTTAATATTTAAATAAGTTAATCTTGTATATATCACTACATAGTATAAAATAAAGTCACATTCTTTGTTTGTCCATATATCCCTATGTATGCTTAAATCTTTAAAACTACCCAACAGATCTGATGCGGTTTTTTTAATAGATAGAGTGATTCAAGAGGAAGATTTATATGTATAATAACATTCAATACGGAGTAGAGAAATACTGTAATATTTGAGGTTTTTAATGTGATGTCGTAAATAATGACTTTTCCGTTTACATTGCAAACGCAGGCTAAACCCTACGAGATTTATCAAAATGATGTACATTTGTACACCTTGAAAAGGTCTACACAAATGTCCGCGATTGTATATGTCTATCTCTTATGGATCACCCACAATAGCATTTTTTGACATTTTTTTTACGAAAAATAATGTCTTATTTTCAAAGCAATTTTAAACAATACAACATTAATCCTTATCCAATTAAGTACCTTAAAACATTGTTGATTTAATATAGATCAATATGGCCGTTTACAGCATGTAATTTAAGTGAACATTTTCGAAGATATCACAGATATAAAATCCCGCGAGGAAGCCGCGCTTCGCCCTATAGCACTTCGAATTTAGCAGCTATATGTAAAACATGTTTGTATTGTCTAATGACAAGAAAGCTGTGCATTCAGTCAGTAAGACTTAATACATAACATTGTTATGTATTAAGTCTTACTGACGTCAACTTACCTTAGTCGTATTTTACGACACCTCGGTATGAAATGAGGTGGGTCTATTCTACTCATCTGGATACCACGAAGTAAAATAATTGATTTTTGGTCTTCTCAACGTTTCCATTTGACAACCCTGTGCTCCAAATTATGCATAATGCGATACCAAACTTGTTATATCACCGTTTCGCTCCAAAATCCTACAGTCACAAGCATTTCCGGCAGACGTTATAGTGAATGATATCATATAACATTGTTATTACAATGTTATTAAATCGCCAACATGGACCGACAAACAAATTATTTTTCTATATAATTGCCTTAACAAAAGTATTTGTATAACATAATATCATGCAGTGTGATGATATAGTTAACCGCTCTTTCAACCATAGAATTTACGAGAAATTAGTGACCGGTAATTTAAAAAAAAAAAGAAAATTGAAAAAAAATAGTAGGGGGTATTATGACCTCTCTAGATCGCCTGTTCCCCAAATACTAGAAGCTACTATGACTTTACGTTTGACAGCAAAAATTGTCTTTTGAATTCAACGTAAATTTTAGCATTTTCCCGAAAACTATCCTTGTTTTAACGTATGTAAAGACATTTTTTTAACTAGATAGAATTTTTCCCCCTTATGTACCCCCATGTACCCCCAGTACATGCCGAATTTGATGAAAATCTTTGGAACTGTTTTCGAGATTCCGAATATATATATATATGCATTCAAAATTAACTAATTTAAATATTAAAGATACTAGAGTAGAGTAGTCAGGTTAAAATATGTCCATCACAAATAAAGAGAAAGCAAACGAGCCGAAAAAAGTTGCGGGTAAAAGCTAGTCTATCTATTAATGTAACGGAACGGGTTTATAACCTCGGACTTATGAGTTTTAATATTAAAACTTATGTGTCATTAATAATTGGAATATATCACATGCTTTTCGGTGACCTGCACATCTCTAGAGAATTCTGGGATATGTGTAATCCCCTACCGCATTGGA
Source organism: Morpho helenor (assembly GCA_029227775.1). Taxonomy (NCBI): domain Eukaryota; kingdom Metazoa; phylum Arthropoda; class Insecta; order Lepidoptera; family Nymphalidae; genus Morpho; species Morpho helenor. Next base: position 13,138,589 of record JARGCU010000022.1, on the reverse strand, counting down.
GCAGCGTGGTAGGTCTTAGCACCAACATTTCTCCAAAAACGGAGAGTTGGTCTATACCCGCAGTAGGTTAGTAACAGGCCGTTACTTTTATAATTAAATGCAGACCAGATTCCTGCTTAAGCAAGCTCCTTTACACTTAAGCTTAGGGACCTATGTCACAAATAGATATTTAAATATTTTGCTCGATTACAATCCTAAATATCTTATCTTGACGCGTTAGCGCATGAGGTTATAGACTGTTTAGAATAAGATTAATCGGTATAGACAGGTGAGGTCGTCAAACACTGAAAGTGGAACAATGACAAAGCACTAATATAAAGTGTAGACAGTTTTATTTTTGGCTATAATTTTTATGATATTTTACATCAACCGCTGATTCAGAATGGTTCACGTATCAAGAAGAACCAGCAACAAACGGCAGTCAATTATTTCTCTCTATCCTTCAACACATAGACGTCTATTGCTGGCCATAGGTCTCTTCAAGGGATCTCCACACCACACGATATTGTGCCGCTTGGTTCCAGCTGCTCCCCGCGATCTTTTGGAGTTTCATCAATCCACCTTATAGGGGGTCAACTGACATTGCATTTTACAGTAGAGTGTCACCATTCCAACACCTTAAGACCCCAAAGCCCATCGGTTCTCCGCACTATGTGCCCCGCCCATCGCCACTTCACCTTCGCAACATGCTGAGCTATATCGGCGACTTTTGTATTTATTCGATGTCGTCTTGTAAGAAATTAAAACAATATGTAATATGCTTTACATAAAAGCATATATACATTCTTCTCATACATTCAATTTCAGCGTTCATTTACCTGTAATGTAGAATTTTTTTCTGAAACATTAGAACTTTCTCTGTTTGCGTTACCCGCAAATCCCAATTAAATCGTTATTTGTAGTATTTCATTGTGAGCTCTGACATAAAAATCAACCAAAGTTCGCAAGTGAAATTCTCAAGGTTGGATAAAGTTTAGATAATAATGGCAGAGAGGACAATCCGAAAATTTAAAGCAAATTCAAGTATTCTCAGCCCAAATCAATCGCCTTCTCCTTGCCTACTGTGGTTCGTGCCATGGTGGACAGGGAGAGATTGTGGACAGCAATGGTCTCCTTCTGCGAGGAAGAAGACGGCGGCGCGGATCCGGGAAGCCGAGTCCTTAGATCCGATCTGCCACAACCAGGTGACTCGCTGAAGACCATCGCAGTCCATCCCAACGGGGACTTTTCGGACGCTCCGAACGGGATTTATCGGACGCCCACCTGATAAGGTCCCCGAGGCGGTCGATGCATCTGGTGCTCCCGATGCATCGTCTAGCGGAGTGAGAGGCCACTTTTAGAGAGGCCCCGACACAGAGGTGGCGCACTCTGGGGTTCAGAGTTGCTTCTGCCACTAGCACCTTGGTGGAGTACTAAGGTTTATTTTAGTCCGAGTCAGACATACCCGCGGCTTGTCCCCATCGGGCGGCGGAACCCATAAGTGGTTTTTACCTGATAAAAAAAACGCATGCCAAGCATGATGATTACAATTCTTGGATAACAGATATCACAAGATGTATCCGGCAATGGATAAAAAGTTATTGATTTTAGAAAATCATACTGACTAGACTTTCGTTCTTGGAAAAACGGTACGGTCTGATCTCCGGCGCATCTATAATTCAAGTACGGGACAAGTTTCTTGTTTGATTCCCGTTTTTAGGGACCCGCGCGGGTGCTGAGTGCGTAGTTTTAAAATTAATAAGACCCTTGAATAAGGCGGCGAGAACCGATATTTTGATTTCATCAGTATTAAGATTCGTCTTAGGAGAGAGTTTTAATTTTATCTATTTAAAGATTTATTACACTAACCTGGGTGACCTGGTAATTTCTTAAAGATATAATTAAAAAAAAATAAGAATAAAAAAGAAAAAAGGCGCAGATGATTTGTGGCTTTCGAACCCGGGTTGTTAACATTTTCGGTCCGCGCGTTGTACCCATCGGCTATCGCAACATTACGTCTGACAGCTAAAAAAATCCTTTACTTTCAATTGTACATTTTAATACTATTTTACTGCCAAAAACAGGGATGACATCGTTGGGGCCATTTCCGAGATTCAGAAAATATATTTATATATATACATAAAAGATTAACTCATTGAAATATTAAAGGTACTAATTTTCTATAGTCTGCGATAAATCAAAATAGAAAATATATGTTATAATATCACGGTACTCGCTTCTAAAATAAAATTCTGCAATTCATACTAGACCTGTCTACAGAAAGGTGAAGAAATATGCTTATACGTTAGCATATAACAAAATTCAAGATTATTTGAGTGACAAAAATAATAATAATTTTTCCTCTTTAAAATATTAGTACAGATATATTTTTTAAATGTTTAATTGAAAAACAACTGTACTGAAATTTAATTGTACATTCACAAAAGCCTTGGTAAAGACCTTCTATCGCAGGGAACCACGCACCGATGCGTTCAACACACGCAAAGACACATAAATTCATTTAAGTACAAATACCAACCCTGTATAACCTGATCTACGTTACAATTTACTTTGTATTTAATTCGTTATTGTTCCTTTATGTTTTATTATTGTTATTTCTATATAATTGCAGGATTTCCGAATATAAAATGTATGCTATGTAAAAATTGGAGAACCCAAACCGCATTTAGCGTATTATAAAAAATAGTAACCCCTCAGCGTCAGTTTGTTCAAAATAAACTCAAAAACTACTAAACAAATTTTCACGCATTTTCTTCAAAAGAATATTCTGTCTTTCATTATAAAAGTTTGGGTCTATAATTGTTGTTAAATAACAATCTGTGGTCAGTCTTTTAAATATTATTAAACTGCAGTCATGTATGAAGCTGAAAGAATTTTTAAATCCAAGCATTTTTATGAATCACTCACTGTTTATAAGAAAATCAAGCATGAAAATCGATTAAGTAGATTTTAAGTTAATCGTGAAGTGACAGACAGAAGCATGCAGCGTGGTACTTGTTTTATAAAATTTAGAGATAACATGCTAACTCATTTATTCAAAAGGCCAGCGATTTTGTCGTGGGGTCTATCTATCTCGTGACGATGCTTCGGTTAGGATACAATTGTTGACATTGTGATGGTGAATGTGTGAAATGCTTGTGTATTGTTGTGTTATCGGTGGCGGGTAGTGCATGAGTTTTTACAAATTCTACATGTGTCAGAGTTGAGAACGAACAGTACACTCTACATTTAGCATTACATATATTTTCTTTGATCGCAGATTATATTTATATAAAATATCCAATTGAAAAATTGGATTTATCTTAAATATTTCATCATCCTCCTGCCCTTATGCCACTCCAAGCAACATGTCACAACATGTTATAAACATGCTGTCACATGATTTGGCCGGCCACCTGCCTGACGTCAACTTACCCTAATCGTATTTTACGACACCTCGGTAAGAAAGAGGGTGGTCTATTCTACTAAACCGGATACCACACGGAGGGTCAACTTACCTTAGTCGCCTTTTACGACACCTCGGTAAGAAATGAGGTTGGTCAATTCTACTCAGCCGGATACCACACGGTGTGTCAACTTACCTTAGTCGCCTCTACGACACCTCGTAAGAAATGAAGGTGGTCTATTCTAACTAGCCGAATACCACACGGCTAGATTTATCTTAAATATTTAAATGAGTTAATCTATATATATTCGGAATCTCGGAAACGGTTTCAACGATTTTCCTGAAATTTAGCATGCAGGGGGGGGGGGGGGTTTGGGAGGAAAAATCCATTTAGCTAGGTTTCATGACCATGTTACTTTAGTTACACATGTAATTCTGTTGGTAGTTCTATGGAATAAATAAACGAACGAGCCTCCATCGATTCAAAATTAACGAATGCGGGTATATAATTAAAATTCCTATCACGTACGGGCTTACTATCGCTATGTACTAGACGTTTCACCCACTTGAACACCACCCAAGCATCCAACGGGTATTGGATAACGGTGACGTGGGAACTGGTCTAAGTAACAACGACATGTATCGAGAAGCGTTTTTGTATATTGATGGGATGAATCCGCTATGTAACAGATCGTGACACCTAATAAGGATTTAAATACTCTCAATTATTTTTGAAGTGAAAACTTCCTTACCGGCGTTATGCACTTTTGTGATGGATCATCTTGTGATCATCATTCTCCTGCCCTTATCCCACTCTAAGTGGGGTAGGTAGATGTTTTAACCATCTAATGTAATTTGAATTTGTATTTTGGGGCGCCTGTCTGAAGTCAATTTACCATAGTCACATTTTATGACACCTCAGTACGAAATGAGGGTGGTCTATTCTACTCAGCCGGATACCACATGGCAGGTCGACTTACCTTAGTCGTTTTTTACGACATCTCATTACGAAATGAGGGTGGTCTATTCTACTCAGCCGGATACCACATGGCAGGTCAACTTACGTTAGTCGTTTTTAACGACATCTCGGTAATAAAAGAGGGTGGTCTATTCCACTCAGCCGGATACCACACTTGTGATGGTTGTTAAACGCTCGTCAGGACTCGTAACCTGATAGAAAATTCGTAAAATGGAGGGAGAGTAGATCGCTAGCGCGGCGTAGGAGAGGAAGTATCCACCTCTCTTTCTACCGCGCGTTCTTTCTACCGTTCCGGAGTATTTACTATTAACCTAAACCTTCATTCAGTCAAAATCGTACAAAAATGCGTTCAATAGGTTTTGATAAAATTGATCACATATAGACAGACAGACGACAGCTTTTGGGCACATTGTTTTATAATAGTATGTACGTATATATGTAACACCTCGTTACATGCGATTTTTATTTAAAAGCTTCTATGCAACTTTCAATGTACGAGAATATATGTAATGATGGAATCTATCAAGTTAAAATTGACCTATTTCGCGGTGTCCGATTAAGATGAAATTTTATATACTGCGCCTATCCCGATGACAATGCATGTTTATAATAACCTTGACCTGATGCTGCTGAGAAGGTTGGCTCCAGACGAGAGAACAGCTCAACGGTTAACAGTAGGGATATAAAATTTTGTTAAAAGCTTTTTAACTTGATTTGTTTCTTTCACTTTACGGATATGTAAATTACTTTCATCACACTCCTGCCCTTATACTACTCAAAGTGGGGCGACAAAACATATTATAAACATGCTGTCACATGATTTGGTTGCGTTTTTACGACCGGCCACCCGGTCGTATTTTACGACACCTCGGTAAGAAAGAGGGTAGTTTATTCTACTAAACCGGATACTACATGGCGGGTCAACTTACTTTAGTTGCTTCTTACGACACCTCGGTAAGAAATATGGTTGGTCTATTCTACTCAGCCGGATACCACACGGCGTCGCTAAATTACGGCCCAGTAGATAAGTTTCAATTGTACTAAATTTCATCAACATTGTTCCAGCAGACTAGTCGATACAGACAGACAGAAATTCCATTTATTGAGTACCCATGGAACGTTATCTCAGTTTTTGCACTTGTTTCTCGAACGTGTCACAAGGTATGTTTCACAGTTACAGCCACCGTACGCGATTAGAGTAACCACTATACAGTTTCCATGACTTGCTTTATACTTAACTAGGTATGCTTGTGACTTCGCACGCGTTGTAATCAGTGTATATAATTAAAATTTTGAACAAAAGTATGTAATAATAAAATTATTTTGCTATAATCCGCGATGAAGTAAAATATAAAATATATATAATGCTAAATGTAGAGTGAACTATCCGTTTTGATATCGGATATCCTCCTGCCCTCCTGAATAGAGTGCCTTTTTAAATTGTCTTAAAAATGACTGTATTTCAAGTTTATAAGACAGTATAATAGATAAATAATTATCATGTTCATCTTTTTTTTACTATGATATATAGTCATTTCCAAAATTATAGACAATAACTATTATTTTTATAAACTTAAAATGAAAAACAAATGTGAGTGTAAATACATCTGTCGTTCTTGTGTTACTTTAGGCAATGTTAGTCAAATACCCTAATGTGTATATTACCTTTTATTTAGTTTAGTCTTAAGTTTAACAATATGGATGGAATGGTTTATTTATAAATTAAGGCAAAATTGTCACATCTCTTTACAATATTATTCATTATTGTGACTTATTACTGAGGAAGTTTAATATGCTTTTCACTATCCTGTATAGGCGCTCTATTCAGGAGGGCAGGAGATAAGATAGATAGAGTGCCTGGGATAGGCACTCTATTCAGGAGGGCAGGAGATAAGATAGAGTGCCAACAAAAGATAGATAGAGTGGCTGGGATAGGCACTCTATTCAGGAGGGCAGGAGATAAGATAGATAGAGTGCCAACAAAAGATAGATAGAGTGGCTGGGATAGGCACTCTATTCAGGAGGGCAGGAGATAAGATAGATAGAGTGCCAACAAAAGATAGATAGAGTGGCTGGGATAGGCACTCTATTCAGGAGGGCAGGAGATCAGATAGATAGAGTGCCAACAAAAGATAGATAGAGTGCCTGGGATAGGCACTCTATTCAGGAGGGCAGGAGATAAGATAGATAGAGTGCCAACAAAAGATAGATAGAGTGCCTGGGATAGGCACTCTATCTATCTTTTGTTTCGATATCTGTGTACTATATTCATGATTCGTATCTGGTTCGCGAAATTGCTAGAAAATGGTTTGTGGGAATCTACTTAATTAAACGTCACACGAGGTAAGCATAAATACAATACATAATAAGTATTCTAGCTTCTATCATTAATTCGTCAATATCATCATCATCCTTCTGCCTTTATCCCACCCTAAGTGGGGTAGACACGACATGTTACATGCTGTCGTATGATTTTTTTACGACCAGCCGCCTGCCTGACATCAACTTACCCTGGTCGTATTTTACAACACCTCGGTAAGAAAGAGGATGGTCTATTCTACTAAACCGGATACCACACGGTGGGTAAATTTACCTTAGTCGCCTTTTACGACACCTCGGTAAGAAATGGGGTTAGTCTGTTCTACTCAACCGGATACTACACGGTGGGTAAGCTTAGTCGCCTTTTACGACTACTCGGTAAGGAAGTGGGTGGTCTATTCTACTAAACCGGATACCACACGGTGGGTCAACTTAACTTAATCGCCTTTTCCAACACCTCGGTAAGAAATCAGGTTGGTCTGTTTCACTCAGCCGGATACCTCACGGCGGGACGACTTACCTTAGTCGCCTTTTTCGACACCCCGGTAAGGTGGTCTATTCTACTCAGCCGGATACCACACGGCTAAATAAATAAATGATTAAAATACCTTAAAAATCCTCCTAGCTTCATACAAGACTGCGGCAAGTAATAATAAATATTTGATTCAAGAATGCGTAGCATTTTCAATCGAGATTGTGTGTTGGAGTGAGATCGTCACGAAATATAACACAAAAATAATATATTTGACACTGATGCGGATCGTTTGGCGAAAAATAATGTCGACTTTCTATCGTGCAATTAGTGAATTCATACACGAGAGTGCAGCAAAGATATTTAGCGACGCGACAAGACGCGATTCGAGATTAATGTCCGCGTTAGGCTACAGACACATTATCAGATATCATACACTTTTTTATTTATTTCTTTCACATAATAAATACCTAGTTGAAGTTTACATAATGTTAGCGCAAACATAAATTCATTAGAGTTTTTCCGTACGCCAGAGCCATCGAAATAACATATATTATAAATTTATAATACTTAAAACATTTTTGTAATAGTAGCGGCCTGTTACTATCCCATTGCTGAGAATAAGCCTCTTCTTTCTGTTTTTGGAGAGAAGGATTGGAGCTAAGACCTACCACGCTGCTCCAATGCGGATTAGTACGTTACACATATCTCCAGAATTTTCTAGAGATATGCAGGTTTCCTCACGATGTTTTCCTTCACCGAAAGGCGCGTGATAAATTGCAATTATCAATTGGACACATAAGTTTTAATAAAAAAACTCATTGGTGTCTGCCCGGGTTTGTACCCGTGACCTCCTCGAAAGCGTCACACGGTGTTACCGCTGGGCTACCACAGCTGTTTTTTTGTGATACATTTGTACCATTCATAAAATAAGACTATTAATAATTTAATATCTCTCATCTCACAAAAAAAAAATTTAAAATTAATCAGATTGCTTAAACCACCCGATGCGAGCTATTATATCAGTGATATTTACATTCGTATTCTAATAATAATGTAATAACTTTTTTTGTGTCTGAAAATCCGGATAAAATAAAGTTTTAAAAAAATGAAACATAGCGATTTATGACCCCCGAAAATAAAATACTATATTTACTAAATTTCTATTGCGGAGAAATATACACTATATTATCAAATTAGAAATACATTCACACTGCCCAGTACCTAATCGTCAAAGACCAAAATCCCATTTTCTAAATCATAGATACCTTTTAATGTACAAGGGGCTTAAGCGCGAAAATATCGCAGTTAACTTTATAATTTACACGCCGTTTCGGCACAGGAATTTGCGTCTAGTCTGCGATTGAGAGAAATCCGATTAACTTAGTATTTACCTTGTTGGCAAGATTACTAACTTGCAACAGATATTATAAGCCCGTAATTATCACAATTTCACCGGCAAACGCGAGATCTCGTTTATTCGCTTATTATGAATGCATGCTGTAATCTTAAATTATTATGTTTTATATCCAAGATCTGAACTTTTAAATTAAGTGAATCTTATATTTTATTTTATTTATATACTTTTTTTATCTTTATACATTGATCAAACTTAGTATGATGTATAGCTATGTTAGTATATATATATATTAGTATCATACTTAATACAAAAGTAATAATAAAATTATTTTGCTATTATCCGCGATGATAAAATAGAAAATATATATAATGCTAAATGTAGAGTGGACAATCCATTTTCATACCTGATACATGTATTTACATTGAATTCAAGAAAAACGGAATATTTGCTATAAGGATGTAATGATTTATATGATACTAAATTAATGCGATGTTTAAAACTCAATGACATAATGTTTTTGTTTTCAGTTTCCATTTGTGTTGCATAATCTTTGATGGCTTAATTATGAGAGCGCGCGATTCATACCAATGGTTTGTGGATACCAAACCTAGAATAGATATATCTACAATCCACAAAAAATACAAAAAAAATATTAAAATATGTTTATATATACTCATTTTCAATAAAATTAGAATAAGAATATAAACCTACTAATATTATAAATGCGAATATTTGAAAGTATGGATGTATGTTTGTTATTCTTTCACAGCTAATCCGCTGAACCAATATCGATAAAATCTGGCACAATATATTCCTTATACATCGGGGCTAACATATAGGCTTTATAAATTCTGTTAATTCTACAGGAATAGGATGACATTGAAAAGCGGCAACTAATATTAACCTGTCATGCGACAACAGTCCATGCGAACGAAGTTGCGGGTAAAAGCTAGTAAATAAGAAATGTCTACGTAAATCATTCACCAAGGGTCATTCAAGCGTAACAAATTAAAGTTTGTGTAAACGAGAAAAATAGACAAATAGATAAAATAAGTCCACAATTTTAGTTTTATTGAACAGGCTGCCCGAACAGTCAGTTTTAAATTGTATAAACACTGCTAAATAGTCACTTACAATGTAACATCGATATTATTGTATTTATTTTTTTACAATTTGCAATGCATTTTTTTAAATCTATTTATTTTAAAGGGAAAATCGATTATTTATTAATCGATTTTTTCTACTCCATCTGACATCTCTACTATTTAGCAAATGAACGAAATTAGAATTTATCGTTTGTCTCTGTTCTTATCACCAACTATACATAAGAGTGAAAGAGATTATGATAAAGTTTGGCAACGTCACAAAAAATGTGTCCAACTGTCCAGTTAGTGACCTCAAATGAGGCCATAACATTGATTTTGTTGAAGATTATTTATTGAAATCTATAGCAAATACAAGGGTTACTAATATATTTTTTCAAAAAAGGTCGAATATGTCGTGTGCTGCCTTATCATGTCCATCAAGAACAACGAAAGAAGGAGTTAAAAACCCGGAATTATCATTTCATAGGTAAATCTTTGACTCTCATCTGCGTGCTAAATTAAAGCGTTTTATTTAGTTAAAGCATTTCAGATTAAGATGTATCAGTACAGTTTGATATTCTCTAGTTTGCACGAGTGTGCGGTACTGATAAAATATAGAAATAAATAATTAAATATTCAATTGTTTTGTACATGTTTCATTGAGGTTAGCTACGTAGTGATGTTATGAATTATGATGCACATCATTAGTAATCTATGATGTACACACTAACGAAATAATATGTATCGATAAATATCAGTCAAAGTTATTATTTACTAGCCATGTAAATGCGAATTCTCTAATTTCCGAATATTTTCTAAGGTTTCCTAAATGCCCACAAATAAGAGAACAGTGGATAAAAGCTGTTAGACGTGGAAATTGGGAGCCTACTAAAAATTCCAGGCTTTGCTCAAAACACTTTAAAAAATCTTGCTATATTGAAGGATTGTCAAGAAAACAACTTAAAACTAATGCAGTTCCTACCATATTTGAAGGATATACAAAATCGTATCAACCCGTAAGTATTTTTGTTTATAACTTCTCACTAGATATTACATATTATGTTTTGCATCTAACACTTCATGGTATTTTTTAGGTTGTGAGGAAGAGGAAAGCGCCTGCAGATCGAAAGAAAACCGAATTTATCTCTCCCAGGAAACAGAGAAGGCTGGAAGAGAGTGGTACTGACGTGTTAATTGTTAATTATCCCGCTTGGTGACGCCGTAAAAGCCGCTAAGGCTAACAGTATACACTATACAGTCAATTCGAAAAAATTGTTAATTATTTATCCAAGGTTTAGCTCAATACCATAAACAAAGATAAAATTATAAAACTTTGACATTTACTATGACATTTTGACGTTTGTTATCATGTGATAATATATATATATATAGATGTTTTAATTTAATTTTTTAAAAGCGTTTGTTGATAGAAAAGTTATCTTGTAATAATTAAAACTGACCCGATCTTGCATAACGTTATTATGTCTGGCCTGTCATTCATTAAATCGACTAAGGGTAAACTGATTCTTGCCACCGTATTTGCACTACATCTCACTATTTACGTGGCGAAACCATCATTTTTCAAGGGCGAAAAAAATAATAAAGTTTACGAGCCACCTCCCAAATATCTGCCTTGAAAACTTGCGACCTTAGAATCCCGGAAACTAATTTTACGGTCAAATACGCAATAAATTAGACTGATTCATGAATTATATAACATTGTCTGTTACTGGTTTACTTCGTAAAGGTTTAGAGTTATCTAGCAGTCTCGCAAGAAAGATGAGTACAGGAAGATTCCAAGTTTACGTCACGCGGTCAGACATGCCGGAATGTGGGATAGAATTGCTGAAAAAGCAGTAAGTGATTTAGTTTTAATAATTTTTTGTCTAAAACTGAAGATTAACTCACTATTTCAGTTCTTCCCTCTAATTTGCACTCGCCTGCAAGAATCATGAACTCTTTATAGTGGTATTTGTTTCATAAAATTAACCAGTTTCGTATTCTACAATGCAATACTGAAAATCTAAGTATGGCTGGCTCTCTTAGGGGGAAATTTTTCTTATGTTACCAAGTGGAGTATCTTTGGTATGATATTCGTTTTAAAGGAGTTTTAAGTAGTTTTTTTTTAATTTTGCTTTTTCTGGAATACCAAAAGATTTAGTGATTTATGTATAAGGAATGTTTAAAACAATATATAATAGCCATAACATTTGTCACTATTTAATAAAGCTAAGCTATATTAAAATTTTAAATATTATACAAGTAGACTTTTAAAAAAATTACCATTAGTTTATAAAGGTACTTTAACTAAAAGATTCTAGTAAGAAACTTTCAATAAATACTATCGCTAATGGGCTTCAATAGTTGCACAACTCAAAAAACATGTTTTAGACTTTGAATAGGTGTAAATCTTAAAATACACATTCCTTTTAGCAGAAATACCAGCAGAACTCATAATTCATATTAGGGCTATATGTTAAAACAATTTTTTTATGTATTTTCCTAGGCAATGAAAACTTTAAACCTATTTATTTCAAACATGTATCACTCACTGAAAATGCTGACTAACCAAGTATATGTCTTAATTAATATATATATATCTTTTATATTTTGTTGTCCTTTCGTGGCATTCCCCGCCTATCGCATTGTTATTTTGTCCTTTCAGAGTTCAAAGGTTGGCTGGAAGAGATCCTTTATTGGGATAAGTCTGCCTTTGTACAATATTTATTTTATATATATTTCTGTGTCATGTATGTTTTTTTTTAATTTTTTGTACAATAAAGAAATTAAACAAACAAATAAGATTTTTTAAATAGTGCTACTATTGCAGCCCATGAGCAACATATGCAAGTCTACTAACAATATTATTAAGTCTTAGTAAATGCTAACTGGTTATTACTTTTTTTAAATTTCCTTGTAACATGATATTTGAGAGTTTATTTAATTATCAAATAATGTTTCAGTTGTGATATCAAGATGTGGAATGAACCAGAATCAGTTCCAAGAGATGAATTCCTCAAAAGTGTTGCTGGAGTGGATGGAATATTCTGCACCCTCAGTGATAAGATAAATCAGGAACTACTAGATGCTGCTGGGCCACAATTAAAAGTTATTGGAACTATATCTGTTGGATACGATCACATAGACATAAAAGAATGCAGAAAAAGATCAATTAAAATAGGATATACACCAAATGTTCTCACAGATGCTACAGCTGAACTAACGGTAAATGGTTTTTTATTTTGATATAATATTTTGTTTTGTAATATATTTAAATAATGTACCCGTCCCTAATACATGCTGTGGTAACCTATAATTAAGACTACATTTAATTGAATAGTTTGTAGAGTATTTTATAGTATTAATAATGTAAGTTATGTTGGTTATCCCAATAAATAAAAATAAAATAAAATAATAAATAAATTTGAACAAGGAAATGTCAATATTTGCATTTTCCTTTTTAATTCTTACTCTATTCATTGTTTCTTTTATTTTCAATTCTTCATTTTGCTGATGCTATAAGTCATCATTATTATCAACTAGTAGGCTTCCACAGATCAGCATATCTTATATTTTTAACAGTATATGTATTATAATGAATTTTTGGATCTTGAAAATGAGGATATTAAATAATTAAATGAATAAAATTTACATGAAATATGAAATTCTAACAGCCACGTGGTATCCTGCTGATTAGATTAGACCAACCTTATTTCTTACAGATGTGTCGTTAAAAGTGACTAAGATAAGTTGACAGGCCTAATAAAAATACCTAACCAAAACTTGTAACATTTTAAAAACATGTTTTTCCAACCCTACTTAAAGTGGGATAAGGGCAGGATAATAATGATGAATGAAATATTAAGCTATAGATATAAGAATTTTGTTTAATATCTATTTTTAAATTTTAGATGGCACTGCTATTAACGACATCAAGAAGACTACCTGAAGCACAACATGATGCTAGAAGTGGAGGCTGGACCTCATGGGCTCCTAAATATATGACTGGGCCTGGACTGAATGGTGCAACAGTTGGCATTGTTGGCTTTGGAAGGATAGGCCAGGCTGTGGCTAGACGTGTGAAGTCTTTTAATACCAACAAAATACTTTATTTTAGCCGCAGTAAACGAGAAGAAGCTGAAGAAACAGGAGCTATTAAAGTTGAATTTGATGAGCTTCTTACACAGAGTGATTTTGTTATAGTCTGCGCTCCATTAGTTCCAGAGACGAAGGAGATTTTTAATAAGAGTGCATTTAAGAAGATGAAAAAAACTGCTGTCTTTGTGAACACTAGCAGGGGTGGTATAGTTGATCAAGATGCTTTGATTGATGCTCTGAAAAATAATGTAATTTGGGGTGCTGGACTAGATGTGACAACTCCAGAACCATTGCCTCTAGACAGTCCTTTATTTAACTTAAAGAACTGTGTCGTACTACCTCATATTGGCAGTGCAACTATAGGTACAAGAAATGTAATGAGTGAGCTAACTGCAAACAATATAATTGCAGCTCTCAATGGTACTGAAATGCCTGCAGAATTGAAGTAAATCTAAGATTGTATATTTTAGTAACTTATGTATATATTGTAATTCCAGATGATTTATTAATATAAGGAATATTTGAAATCTCCTAACATATTCTTTTTTTTTTCTAATGACACCTATTCCTTGTTTTTATATAATCAAAAGTTATGTAGGAAGAATTTTTGTATCTGAATCAAGAGTATATGGTTCAGATACAAAAACTCAAAGGAGCAACCAAGGATTTCAGTTATCATAAATTTTCTATCATTCACCCTACATCAATTTTGGTTTGTTATAATTAAAATAAAAAATTCTGAATAGCAATATCTTTACACCAACAAGTATTTATTTACAAATAAATATAAAGTATTATTATTTTAATCATTATCATCAAAATTATATTAATCAATGTGCTCATGTTGTGCCTCGGATTCCCTCCAGTTATTTTGAATCATTTCCACTATCATCTTCCACCATTTTGATTCCATGAAGTAATAGATAGAACAGATTATAATAAACAGCCACGAGAGAATAAGAAAATAATCAGTTTCTTTCTCGACAACACTCGAGACTGGACCCTGAAAGTCTTTTGACGTAACTAAAAGAACTTGCGGACTTTGTCCTGTAATAACATGAACAAATTTACTGAATAAGTGAATGTTGTACTCAGTGCCATTGAATTTGCCAACAGGTCGGCCATTGTGAAACATTTTTAAAGTTGGAACACCAACTATCCCATAATGGGCATTGATTCCATGGTGCTGCAAAGCATCCAGAGCTACCATTTTTATGTTAGGATAAGATCTTGCTAGTGCATTAAAGTGTGGTGCTGCATGGGCACTAAATGGGCAAGCTCTAGCATGAAATAATACTAAAACACAATCAGCTTCCACATCTCGACTTTGGATATCTGGCTTTACTTGTAGCAACTTTGCTAGCACACTTCCATTGATTATTTCCACTGAGGGCTCTAAATCTTCTGCTTGGTCATAGACTATTTCCTTACAATTCACAAATTTTCGTGTTTCATTAGCATTAGTTTTATTTGTGTCAACAGTTACATTAGCAAAAGTAACCTGGTTGTACAGATTTATAAGGGTTTTGTTCACATCTGATACAACATTAGAAAGTAGTGATTCTGATTCATCAACTGTAGAAAAGTCATTGTCATCATTTAAAATATCTGTTTCCTCATCAATGTCGAACTGCGAGGCTAGCATAGGAAGTCCTGAAAACATATATCATGCATTGTTGAGTTCACTTCAATGGACTGTATGGGATATTTGATATATTTTTTTCCATGTTTTATTTGAGGTAACTCTTAGACTGAAAAGGGCAAATGAGATTTAAACATGAAGATACTTTGTGATTTTAATATTGCTAACTGCTAAATCATTCTTATTTTAATAAACCAAGGCAATCAGTACATTTGATTACGAAAATTCATATGTTTTATTATTTGCCTTCAATGGCCTACAATGTGTATGTACTCATACATACAATAGACTATGAGATTAAAGATACTTAAAATGAGGTATAGTCACATATGAAGTGAAAAGAATGTTGATTTATTATATGATGTGAAAGGTGTTTGTTACCATTTATGTGGATAAATTATATACATTTGAAAATAGTTTAACAATGACTTCAACATGAGCGACATAAAAAGATACATATGAGTAATACGAAGTAAATTTAATTAATTAATTAAATTATCTGTTGATTGTTATATGATAAATATTGCTGGTTATGACTATTGTTTATATGTTTTAAAATCACAGTCAAATATATATCGCAAGACTGTTTCTAAAAATTGTTAATCACATTTATCTAATTATATGCGCATTTTATATTACTTAACTTAATGTTTAATATTCACTTTTTCGTTTATATATAACTTTAATCTTACCTAAAAGAGTTATAACTAAAAATATAACATTGCTCTTATTTAAAAATTGCATGTTTAATGAGTTCACAATACTTCTTTAAATATTTTATATGGTACATAAAGTAAATTTAATTAAATTTTACAACTCATGTTTTTAAATAAACAGAAAAACACTTTCGACCATGGATAAATAACTTCAATTGAAATGACAAATAATCAATAGGCTGACATTAACTATAATACAGATTAGCAACTAGAAAAAGAAATGTACGTAAATGTAAAAATTGGATTGTATTACGATCAAATGTGGATAGAGATTGGAAATGAACTAAAGGAAACTGTAATTTTAATATGAAGTAATACTTTGTGCAGAAAAACTAAACCATTTTTTTTAACTTTTTTTTCTATCGATACTAGGTACGTAAAAAGAAACGGAGAGGATATTAGATACTGTCTATAACATTTTGTACATATATGTAGTAAATTCTAATTTACGATATTATATACACATGTTAACGATATCTAAAGTTTTAAATAAATTAAAAAATAAACAAACATTTTATTCTTTTTCAAAACGGAATTTGTAATGAAACATTTTCATAATATCCAAAATTTATGATATTGACCACTTTTAGAACGTACCCTCACATACATTATTTACTATTTGAACTTTAAAGCATATAGAAGCTACATACAAATCGGCCTATCTGAAGAATAAAGTCACATTTCCTATGCTTATATATGGGAGATATAACTTTATTCTTCGGATAGGGCGAAACATAATTTCATAACGTTGAACTAAGGTTAAAATCAAATAACATAACAGTACGTTCACGACTTACATATTATAAAATACTCTATAAGTAATTTTTAAATTTAGTCTGTCCTGAGTGGTGATAAATATATATATATTAACATTATTATACTGCGTCCATCATATTATCAGTCTTTTGACAGCTCACGCTCATTAAGTTTTGTATTGCTTACGTACAAATATCATACAAATAATATTTGTACTTTATGGATGGGTACCGCCCACTTAGTGATGTCACACATAATGGTTACTACGATTATGCCACAGATTAAAAATAATCGGTAGAAATCGATGTTACGAGTATCAAAAGACATTTAATAACATTATATAAAGTTTTACTTTCTTCTTAGTTAATACATGAATACAAATAAAACAATCAGGATATTTTAATTTATTTTATTAGCACGAGTCGTCGGAATGATAATCAACACTAGACTCCTCCGATGAGGAGTCTTCAGTAGCAGTTATTATTAGCTCTTGTGTAGATAATATATTATCAAACGCAATATCACGTTCCCAATCAGAGAATATTACTCTTTTAGTTCTTTCCACCACACTTGCCCAGTTCTCGGCCGTTACGTGGGTGCAAGCATTTTTTAGCAATTGCAACATTTTATTCGCTGTGAATGGGGGGCTTGTATTGCATCTCGCAGCATGCCCTTTTACTTGTGCCCATATAAGTTCTATTGCGTTGTACTGGCAGTGGTATGGAGGAATCCGAAGAACAGTATGGCCATATTCTGCTGCCATTTCATTGATTACATAGCGTTTTGCTCTCTTTTTGGTTTTTAATATTTTTATTAATTCAACTTTTAACATTGAGTCGTCCACATTTTCTCCATTGTCCCGAAGCCAATTAATTATTTCATGCTTTTTATTAGCCTGTGTTGGCATTTTGTCAATTTGACGGGAGTGGTAGGGCGCATTATCAATAAAAATTATTGATGGTTCTTCCAATAAAATGAGCATTTTTTTGAACCACTCTTCATACACATTTGCATTCATCTCTTCGTGGTAGTCATTTGATTTCTTCGATTTAAATGCCAACAGTGCGTCTTGTACAAATCCTTTTGCTGTACCTGCATGGCAAATGATTAGGCGCTCACCTTTTCCCATTGGTACTGAGGAAGTGGAATCAGCAGTATCATCAGTCCAGAAACGAGATAGTGTGTGGTTAGCGTTGAGCCATGTTTCATCCGTGAAAACAATATTTGCCCAATCTTGTATTTTCTTTGCCTCTCTTAAAAAATCACAACGTGCTATAGCTATATCTGTGCGTTCCATTAATAATTTTCTTTTATTTAACTTTTTATATGAAAAGCCAATTGTGTTCAAAACTTTGACCAAAGAAGATTTTTCACCATGAAATAGACCACTTCTTTTCAAAGAAACAATAAGTTTTCTCAAAGTTGGAATTTCTTTTCTCAAGTAGTAATCATATACATGACGACGAATAGCGTCAGCGTCAAAGTCATCAACAGCTGTCACCTTATGAGCCCGGCGCTTTCTTTTTGGTGTAGATGGTTTGTTTTGCTCCAAGCCGCTCCTGCCGTAGGCATCAGTAGTGATTTTAGTCACAGTTGATAGACTGATCCCCAACGCGGCTGCAACACGGTTTCGGACTTGCGTGATAGGTATAAGAGGTCCGCCATTTTGATTTTCTTGCTCAAAATACTCATGAAGTTTTAACACTAACTGTCTCGATTGTGCTTTCAACACACGTCCTTTCGGCATTTTCACGATCAATTAATATAAGTTTCACAAAAGTTTTTCCGAGGAATAAAGCTACTTAACTCAAGGTGTAACAGATGCGAGAGAACACTCAGCGAACGTAAATGCGTGTGACTATCACGGGCGTTTCGTTGAGAGTGACAGATCACGTCAAAATGGCGGCCGAGCGGAAGGTCTGTTGATGTTGCCAGTTGATGTATAATATATTTTTTATGATTATAATAAATACACACGGATTAACATTTATTTTCAAAAAACTAAGGCAATATTAAATCAAAATGTTGATTTCTATATCTGTTATTAGTTTACGTAGGTTATCATTAATCGAATTACTTAGGTATGTAATTCGATTAATGATAGTAGGTACTATAATCGGAATGGTATCGCATACGAGAATCTTTAGGACATCACTAAATATGTAAATCGTCAATCTGTCAAAAGATGGTTAATATAATGGACAGTGTATATCATATGTAACAACGCCGCCTTTTCGTTACTGCAAGCAAGCAAGCCATGAGGTCACATCTTGCCACAGCCTTTCGCGCCATTTTGACGTGGGGGTCATTAGCAGCTAGTCCTAAGCCCGCGAATAGCGAATGAGAGTTTGCTTTGATTTTATTTTTGCAATTTTTATGAAAAGAATAAAACTGATTTAGAATACTTCTTTTATTAATACAAATAGTTTAGTAACACATATATAAAATTGCAGTTGGTAGGCGTTAACCTATGATTAATTACAATGGATATCGACCTTGCAATACTACGTTACTAATTAGCTCAGTGTCATTGTCACTTCTAGGGTACATATTTCTCTCTACAATTCGTTGTGACATATTTATATTTTTTTATATATTAATTTTTTTATATCTTATTCATTTTGAGGTACTTATATGATTGTTATCTTCCCTCTTATAATTTGTTGCGACACTACTCTAGTACAATAATTTACGTACTCCCCACTCTAGAATAATAATTTTATAGGGGTAGCACCACGGCATGGGTGGGAGAGCCACCAAACCACGCCGAGCCCCTAAGCCAATGGAAGCGGCGACCGGAATTTCCCATTGTGTGATGATGGACGATTTTATCCATCCAGCTTTTTCTTCAGAGCTGGTTCACCAGGAGGTATGGGGTATAACCTTGCGTTTCCTCTCGGGACACTGATGATTTGGAAGGTCTCTATGGAAAAAGCCGTACGGTACAGCATGGTTCCTACGTATAACACGGCCAGCCGCTTGCCTGACGTCAACTTACCTTAGTCATACCTTACCTTAGGCTTACCTTACTCTAGTTAGTAGTTATAACTTAGTCGAGGTGTCGTAAAATACGAGTACTTGGCGACACCTCGGTAAGAATGGCGGGTAACACATGGCGTGTTGACTTACCTTAGTCGCCTTTTACGACACCTCGGTAAGAAACTCGGTGGTCCGTTTTACTCAGTCGGATACCACACGGCAAACCTCAGATAAATAACATGAAAAAGAAATATTCGACTCAACATTTTTTACAAAAGATATCATAGTCACCCCAATCATTCGGTGCCAATATCAAAGATAAACCGATATACGAACTCTACGATAGTGTAGATATATTTAGGATGTATATTGGTTTCTCGTGACGTATCGCGTCTTAATATTATCTTACTGGGACGACGTCGAGCGCATCGGCAGTCCCCGATCATCCGTCGACGCGCATCGCGCGATTTAAATCTTTCCTAACCTTGAAATAGTTAAAGTGCAATTACCTGACTGAAAACGAATTATAAGTGTGATATAGATTATAAATATGGCATATTCGTGGGATAATAGAGTCGCCTTTGTGGTGCGCTACCTTTATGGTAAGTTTATTACATTTATAGTCTATGGATCAGTTTTCGTTCCTTTTATGAAAATTGAAGTATTTTAATGCCGAATAAGTTCATATAAATTTAGTTTAACTAGAGAAAGCTTAGTTTTTAGTAAGTAAGTTAAAAAAACCCTAAATGATAAGCCTCATAGCGATTATTAACATCACAAGGGAAAATACTTTGATGATTCAATTCCTTGTATAGAACATGCAAAATATTGCTTATGCGTTAAACTGTAGACTTTTCGTTATCATTCTATAATTCAAAATTCAAAATTTTCTTTATTCAAATTAACTTGCAAACAAGTACTTTTGAATCGTCAATTTTACTGCTTGTTCTGAAAGCTGTTCGTACCGAGAAGAGCCGGCAAAAAACTCGGCGGTTGCTCTTTATTCTTCAGTTCAGATTACCGTAGCGATGCCATTGTAACTATATTTTAGATTTTATTCTAAAATATGCTTAAGGCAATTTTTTTTATACACATTCATATGCGGTAGTACCTACCGTAAGCGATGATGCACTCTACATTCCGCACTATATTAATATTATTGTTATTGGTTTGGTTGTACCGACATTATAAATTGCAACTTGTGTACCAGGAAATTCCATAGAGAGTTTTATTTGTTTTTGCCACGGCATGTTGAATTTCATTGTTCTGGAAAATGTCTGTCAACCTATTTCTATAAACATTGTTCCATTTTAGATTACCTAAACATTTTAACTCGCGACTTCACTCGCTTCGAGTTGGCCCTTAAAGTATCATCAACTATGAAATATTTAATATTTAAATTAGTTAAACTACCTCACTATTGTATATATATATGTATATATTTTTTCTGAATTTCGGAAACGGTTCCAAAGATTTCCATGATATTCGAAAAATTGATTTAGTTAGGTTTTATTTTTGAAAAATGACGTTTTATCCCTACTCTCGGTCTATTACTGCAAACAGAGAATCTTTTAATTTTGGTCGTCTAACAAATTAACTATAGTTTTTTCCTAGCTAACAGAATCTCTTAATATATTGTCGGAATTAAAGGGACCCTTAAAAAAATTACAACCTGTGACCATCCCACTGCTTGGCATAGGTCTCCTCTCTCTTTTTTTTTGGAGCTAAAACCCACCACGTTAATCCAATGCGGATTGGGCTACAAGTATCCCTAAAATCCTCTAGAGATATGCAAGTTTCCTCACGATGATTTCGATTACCCAAAAATGTGTGAGCTATTATCAATTGGGTACATATAGTTTTAACAGAAAATCATTGATACCTGCACGGGATTTGAACTCGTGAACCCCTTAATAGAGCCCCGTGCTCTCACCACCATTACCATGTAAAAATAGCAATATATTTTCCATTAGTTTCGAAGCAAGATCATCACTCAAGGTAAGTTCAATAGAAATATATTAAAGCACTTTATTACAAGGCCGACATGTGATTGATTACTGGCCCGGCAGTGATCGTTATATCCTGGGAGAGCTGCCCAATCACTTTTAATGAGATACAACTCAAATATTAATACGGAAGCTCAGGGAACATTACTGCGCTATCGAGTTATGAATATCACCTATAGCGAACCTATTCCATAACTTAATTGACGATAGACCATGGGCCAGTTTCACAAGTTTATTCGGAACATATCTGACACATATCTCGGAATTTTATAAAAGGGGAAAATTTATAAAACGTTCATTAGACCTGTCGTAATGTATGGATTAGAATGTTGGGCAATAAAAGAAAAGGATGAAAGAAATGTGCATGTGAATGAGATGAGAATGTTAAGGTGGATGTGTGGTGTGACAAAATTTAATAGAATACGCAATGAGTATATCAGGGGAAGTCTGAAAGTTGCGCCCATTACAGAGAAGATGAGAAGTGCGAGACTAAGTTGGTATGGTCATGTAATGGGGAGGGATGAAAATCATGTGGCCAAAAGAGTTTTAAATATGAATGTAGATGCATGTATGGCTAGGGGCAGGCCGAAAAAAAGATGAATGGATTGTGTGAAAAATGATATGCATGTTAAAGGAGTGGCACCAGAGTTGACGAATGATAGAGGAGAATGGAAGAAGAAGACATATTGTGCCGACCCCACTTAGTGTGGGATAAGGCTAAGAATTCTCTTACCCTATATCCGTCTCGGAATTTTGCGTTTCCCAGATTTCTGATAGGCTTGTTCGGCACTTTAAGTCCCTAATAAGTTAACAGGTCGATCATGTGGCTGTTATTTTGTTTATCTGCTGGATAGCAAATACCTATTTCAAAATGGCCGCGACTTTTTTTTTAATTTCCACTTTTTAGAGTATCTTTTTAGTGACATTTATCTGCTACTTAGTTCATTTGTCGGTTAACTATCCGACACTTAATCAGTAACTTGTGAAACAGGCCAAGGAAGCGTCCCAAAAGTAAAATGTATCCCACTTGGAAGATAGTATTTAAAAATCCCAGAGAGTCGCTGGATTCAAATAGTTTTATAGCGATTCGTGAGGTCGTCCCATAAAGTTTAATTCACTTTTTCGAAATTACATACACACCATAGGTTGTCTGTGAGATTTCTTACATCAATAAGACCACTTCCGCATACCTCGTGCTTATTTAGATTTACTTCCTACCATTTTCTTAAGCCGTGTTTTATACGGCTGAGTAGATAGACCACCCTCATTTCTTACCGAGGTGTCGTAAAAGGCAACTTAGGTAAGTCGACCCGCCGTGTGGTATCCTGCTGAGTAGAATAGACCACGCTGATTTCTTACCGAGGTATCATAAAACATGACTAAGGTAAGTTGACATCAGGCAGGCGGCCGGTCGTAAAATATGTAGCCAAATCATGTGACAGCATGTTTAAAACATGTTATGTAGATACCATAAGAAAAAATACGAATCTATTAGCAAAACCGACACAAAACAACAAAACATCACTCACAAACTTGCGTTATATTTTCACTTCAATATATTGTGTTAATAACCCGCTAAAGAACCACTGTAATGATAAATATAAATAAGAATTGCTAAGGCATTAATACTTTGACGGATCAAAGCTTGTAAAAGGGTTGTATTTTGGCATACGCGGCCATACAATTGTTTACTCGTGCTGGCCAACTCTCATTACTGCTAAGCCCTGTTACGACATATCTGGGTGGGTTTTTAATTAATACCATTCGATTATATGGTTCTGTTGTGCCAGGTTTATTATTAACTGAAACCATTCTGTCTGTGATAATTTAACATATATCTGATGAAATTTATAAATGCCGTGTGGTATCCGGAGAGGAGTCCACGCTCATCTCCTATCGAGGTGTCGTAAAAGGCGACTAAGGCAAGTTTTCCTACCGTATAGTAACCGGTTGAGTAGAATAGACCACGTTCATTTTCTACCGAGGTGTCATAAAAGGCGAATAAGGGAAGTTTACCTACCGTGTGGTAACCGGTTAAGTAGAATAGACAACCCTCTTTCATACCGAGATGTTGAAAAATAAGACTAAGGTTAGTTGACGTCTGGCAGGCGGCCGGTTGAAAAATTCGTAGCCAAATCATGTGACATGTTTAAAACATGTTGTGCCGACTCCACTTAGAGCGAGATAAAGGCAGGAGGATAATGATCTGACAAAATTTTTAAATTTCTGTTGCAAAACAATTGTTCACACACTTGTGTACACTTCATTTTATATCAAAAATAAATCTACGTTAATTTATAGTAAATTTTTAGTTTTTTTAGCAAGAGTAAAAGTTTTACGAGTACTTACGTTAGTTAGATCTTTTTGTTCTACGAGTTCTACCCTCATTTCTTACCGAGGTGCCGTAAAAGGCAAATAAGGTTACATATGTTGTACCCGTTGACTTAAGTTGTCCCATCGTGTGGTATCCAGTTGAGTAGAATAGACCACCATGACGTCAGGCAGACAGCCAGGTACAGCAGGTCGTAAAAGGCAGGCAGGTCGTAAAATACGTAACCAAATCATGTGATAACATGTTTATAACATGTTGTGCCGACCCCACTTAGAGTAGGATAAGGGCAGGAAGATAATAAATAATAAAATGTAGTTGATTATTTACTCTATTTTCAGTATAATAGAAATACAGAACGATTTCCAACTCTATAAACATATGGGCTGCCAAAATCCCTACTATTTGCATGCTAAAACTAAACTTTAAACAATAGTCAGTTAAATAGCATTAAACCAAGGTAGTAACAGAAGAATTTAGGTGAACGGTGAGGTTATAAATAGCAGTTAATGTTTCACGAGCGTTCCGAAAATACTCGAGTTTAGATCAAAATAATCTTCGGTTAAGAAATATTTTACAAACGGCAGGAGAAAATGTTTGAATATGCATTTTTTGCAGTGACATCGTCAAAATGCCAGATGCTTTCAGGGTCAAGCCAAATTGTATCTTCTTACCTATACTAACAAAGCTGAAGTTTGTTTGTTTGATTGTATGAACGCGCTAATCTCAGGAACTACTGGACCGATTTGAAAAATTATTTCAGTGAAAGATAGACCATTTATTGAGGAAGGCTATAGGTTAACATCATATAACATCACGCTAAGATGAATATGAGAGGAGCAGCAATAAAAAATAATATGGAAACAGCAAAATGTTCAGCTTTCCTTGCATGCTTTCGAAATCATGTATGACGAATTTGTATTGATTGATGATTATATTTTGCGAAAAGAATATGGCTGCTATCCTAAAAGTTTTATTATGAGAAGAAAAATTGACACATCTCCAAGATATTTAGAGTTCTAGTAGTCTCATTATAGTAGTATACAAAAGAAACATGATTCCATAAACGCAGCAATTAAATTATTTGCTAGTTCTTCTAGCAACCCAAAATGTTAGTAGAAGCTTTACGGCGATTTCTTGTTTCTCGGCGATTGAGTTAAATAAAACGAAGTTCTTCGTCCCTTGGTCAATTCGAAATCAACCCAAAACTAAATCTATCCATGACGAAACAATCATAACTAGATTTCTTGAGTCTTCATGCCCTGAAATCAAACTTCCTAAGTCTTCCTAAGTTCTTCCTCAACTTCAGCTGAATAATTGTCGTTAAATAATTAAGGAACTTTCTATTTGTTTCCAGATATAGACAACAATGGCTACCTAGACGCCCATGACTTCCACTGCCTCGCACTCAGAACGTGCGTGCTCGAAGGAAAAGGTGACTGCAGTTCAAGTCGCTTGCAAAAGTACCAGCATATCATGCTAAGTCTATGGGAGGAGATAGCTCAGTTGGCGGACTTCGACAAGGTGCCAGACTATGTCGGTTACACCTCACATATACACTAGCTGGTCAGCGCTCGCGTCGACGTTGGTCTTGGCTTTAGGTGGCAAATGCATCGTGGTTAGAATAGATAGTCTGTGAACTATTCGAAATTAAGGGCCTGTTCCACAAGTCACTGATAATCGGATAGTTAACCGACAAAAAAAACTGAATAGCAGATAAATGACTCTGAAAAGAGACTCTAAAAAGTAAAAAATTAAAATTTCCAGCCATTTTGAAATAGTTATATGCTATCCAGCAGATAAACTAAATAACACACATGACCTAACTGTTAACTTAGGGACTTAAGTGCTGAATAAGCCTATCAGAAACCTGAGAAACGCAAAATTCCGAGATGTGTCAGATATGTTCCGAATAAGCTAACTGATTTATTGGTAACTTGTGAAACAGGCCCTAACTCTTCCATTTTCTGTAACCCACGTGTTATGGATATTTAGAAACGCTATAAGATTCTTTGGCTGGTATATTGTTTTGCAGATCAATCTAACATTCTGTCTTCATCAACATCGTTACACTTAGAATCATTTGCTTATTTTCATGTCACCATATGACGATCGCAGTTTCGCAATGATTTTTCATGATGCTATGATGGTTTCCAATCAATTGTTAAAAGATAAGCTACGTAGAAACTTCGCTTGTTAGTGGTTTCTGGTCCTAAATGTTATACCAAGGACCTCTGGTATATGAGTATTCCATTTATCACATTCATTAATTTGCATCCAATTTAAATCCAATTCAAAAGAGCTACCATACGGTCGTTAACTTTCATTTATTTTTATTAGGCTTGCTATGACAAATTGCTCTGTCGAGCTTATTTATTGAATCATTCATAAATTTATACTATTATCGTATGGAATTCATCAGTTGTATCTATCGAAAAGTTTTCTACTGTCTACATTCCAGATTTAGTACTAAAACTAATTTTGTAAGAATTTAAAACTAAGCGCATTTCTCTAATATTCATTTTCATTAGAGCATTTATCGTGTTTCATCAATGAAATAAATCATTTCAAAGTAATTTCATCTATTTCAAAATCTTCTTAGAGACTTTTTCTTCGTTGTGTTATGTATATGTTGTAGTTAGAAATAACAATTATATTGATTTATTTATTGGTAGTTTTAGTCCGATATCTTTATTGGTAGTTTTTAGACTAGAAGGACCATAAATAATAGAACTGGCATTCGTGATACATACATATATATATGAATTTACATAGACACGCACACATACAAGCAACTACGCATATTTTTGATTATATTCTAGGTACTTAATATACTCTATTCTTTGGCAGCCTTTATATTCTGAAAAGAATTTAAAGGCTGCCAGATTAAAGCAGTTACCGAGCAAGAAAGACTATATCCTATTTTGTTACCATTTCCCATTTTTGCGAGAAATATTAAAAAATGAACTCTTCTGACAATAATTTTATCATATTTTTGACTAGATTATTTGTGATATTCCAAAAGGGTCGTGTGGTATTCGGAGAAGTAGAATTGACCACCCTCATTTCTTACCGAGGTGTCGTAAAAGGCGACTAAGGCAAGTCAAACCGCCGTGTGGTATCCGGTTGAGTAAAATGGACCATCTTTCTTACCGAGGTGTCGTAAAAGGCGACTAGAGTAAGCTGGCGGCCGTTCGTAAAATACCTACCCAAATCATGTGACAACATGTTTTGCCGACCCCACTTAGAATAGGATAAGGGCAGGATGTTGATAATGACATTTTAGGGTGGCTCGTTTACTCTAGTTTAATAATTAACTCTATGATTGAAATACCTAACTGGACCAAAACTTTATTTTTTAATTAATCAGCTACATACATTATTATACTACATTAGGTCGTTACGTTTTAATAGCACACTTTACAAATAGCATGAATTTACTATTATTTATTTTAATATATTATACTTGTACTATTTAAATGCTTAAATAATTAAACCAAGCACGCATTGCTACTGCGCACGCTTGACGCTTTGCGTTTGTTGAATGATAATAAATTATTTGTCTATGGTCACTTACTTTTTTTAGGATGGTATTGTAACAGTCGATGAATTTAAAAGAGCTGTTCAATATAGTTGTATAGGACGCCGGTACCAAGACTTTCCACAGGCTATGAGGGCTTTTATTGAGACTAATTTTAGAATGGTCGACATAAATGAAGATGGTATCATTGGGCTCGAGGAGTTCAGATACGACTGCGTTCAGCGAATGGCGTTGGACGATATCAAAGTTATAGACGAAGCTTTTAATTCTTTGCTAAATGTGAGTATTCTTTTTTTAAGACGGTTTACAGACGTGAAAACAATATACACTGTCCATTATATTAACCATCTTTTGACAGATTGACGATAGTGATGTCCTAAAGATTCTCGTATGCGATACCATTCCGATTATAGTACCTACTATCATTAATCGAATTACGTACCTAAGTAATTCGATTAATGATAACCTACGTAAACTAGATTACTACTTGAGAAAAGAAATTCCAACTTTGAGAAAACTTATTGTTTCTTTGAAAAGAAGTGGTCTATTTCATGGTGAAAAATCTTCTTTGGTCAAAGTTTTGTACACAATTGGCTTTTCATATAAAAAGTTAAATAAAAGAAAATTATTAATGGAACGCACAGATATAGCTATAGCACGTTGTGATTTTTTAAGAGAGGCAAAGAAAATACAAGATTGGGCAAATATTGTTTTCACGGATGAAACATGGCTCAACGCTAACCACACACTATCTCGTTTCTGGACTGATGATACTGCTGATTCCACTTCCTCAGTACGAATGGGAAAAGGTGAGCGCCTAATCATTTGCCATGCAGGTACAGCAAAAGGATTTGTACAAGACGCACTGTTGGCATTTAAATCGAAGAAATCAAATGACTACCACGAAGAGATGAATGCAAATGTGTATGAAGAGTGGTTCAAAAAAATGCTCATTTCATTGGAAGAACCATCAATAATTTTTATTGATAATGCGCCCTACCACTCCCGTCAAATTGACAAAATGCCAACACAGGCTAATAAAAAGCATGAAATAATTAATTGGCTTCGGGACAATGGAGAAAATGTGGACGACTCAATGTTAAAAGTTGAATTAATAAAAATATTAAAAACCAAAAAGAGAGCAAAACGCTATGTAATCAATGAAATGGCAGCAGAATATGGCCATACTGTTCTTCGGATTCCTCCATACCACTGCCAGTACAACGCAATAGAACTTATATGGGCACAAGTAAAAGGGCATGCTGCGAGATGCAATACAAGCCCCCCATTCACAGCGAATAAAATGTTGCAATTGCTAAAAAATGCTTGCACCCACGTAACGGCCGAGAACTGGGCAAGTGTGGTGGAAAGAACTAAAAGAGTAATATTCTCTGATTGGGAACGTGATATTGCGTTTGATAATATATTATCTACACAAGAGCTAATAATAACTGCTACTGAAGACTCCTCATCGGAGGAGTCTAGTGTTGATTATCATTCCGACGACTCGTGCTAATAAAATAAATTAAAATATCCTGATTGTTTTATTTGTATTCATGTATTAACTAAGAAGAAAGTAAAACTTTATATAATGTTATTAAATGTCTTTTAATACTCGTAACATCGATTTCTACCGATTATTTTTAATCTGTGGCATAATCGTAGAAACCATTATGTGTGACATCACTAAGTGGGCGGTACCCATCCATAAAGTACAAATATTATTTGTATGATATTTGTACGTAAGCAATACAAAACTTAATGAGCGTGAGCTGTCAAAAGACTGATAATATGATGGACGCAGTATAACTTGTTTATTTTGCTTAGTTCCATAGCATTGTCTTATGGAATATTGTTATGGGGTAATGGGGCAAAGTTTTTGTATTACGGAAAGCTGTTCCTACCGAGAAGAGCCAGCAAAAAACTCGGCGGTTGCTCTTTTAAAAATATAATTCTTAATACTATTTACATTAAGTCGTTTCTGTCTTGTACAGGTTCAAAGAGAGCTATCCACACATTCTTATCTTCTAAAGAATCTCAAGAGTATAGGAGACTTTCTGAATCAGCCTCTTTTTAACTGCTGTAATGGCAAAGCTGAAATTGATTCCGTAATTTTATTATAGAAACTTATACCAAAACCCATAAACGACTTACGTACTTTAACAAGGCGCAAAGCAGTAGCCGCAAGCTTGTCGGTTCCTGCTTTGTCTATTGTATAGGTACATCACCTATTGTTTTATAATTCTTTATATTTTTATGTACATAAATTAAATTGCTTAAAATATACTGTGAAGCAAATGTAAGAATACCTGTTTCCTTAAACATTCTTATAAAAATATTGGCAACGTATACCTATAATAGACAAAGTAGGAACCGATATAAGCTTGCGGCTCCTGCTTTGCGTCTTGCAAAAGTATGTAAGTTTGTTTGTTTTGTTTATCCTATTGCATTAATTAATATAAAAGTATCAATAAAAAATAACATAATATGCAATGGCAGGCTTATCCCGGAATCGGAATCTCTTCCAGCCAACCAGTCTAAAATAAAATAAGAAGTAAATATTAAGTCATTACACTTAATTAAAATAAAAATCGGCGTTGATAAATCGTTTGTGGGTTTGGGTATAAGATTCGATAACAAAATTCCGCAATCAATTTTAGCTTTGCCACTACAGCAGTTCAAAAACACGTTAAAAAAAATCTTATACAGGAAATCTACTACTATATGATATGATATGATGATAATGATATGATATACCTAACTATTGAGGATGACTTAGATGATAAGAATGCGTGGCTATAGCTGCTGTTTGATCCTGAACAAGACAGTAATGACTAAATGTATCAGAAATACGAATTATATTTTGAAACTAGCGGCCTGCCCCTGCTTCGCACGGGTATAAAATATATATCCCATGTCATTCAGTGTAAAAAAATGATTAAAACCGATCCAGTAGTTTTGATTTATTCATTACTGCCAGTGGCCCGCAAGCGTTAAATTTGGAGAAAAACAATTTCCTTTCCCTATACCAAAAAGATTTCCTGCTATCTTTGGAATATCTAAATTCATATAGTACATTTTTACTTATTTACTTTTACATTTTCCCTATGTATTTAATTTTTACAATTAATTACAGAATGTCTTTATATACAACATTCACAGCTTCCTTGTTGTTAAACAAACTCTGGAAAGAACGATATAGCTGCTGGATTCGAAGTGCTATAGGGTGAAGCGCGGCCTCCGCATGGCATTTTAAATCTGTAATATCTCCGAAAATGTTCACTTAAATTACATGCTGTAAACGGCGATATTGATCTATATTAAATCAACAATTTATTTAAGGTACTTAATTGGATAAGGATTAATGCTGTAGTGTATAAAAATTGCTTCAAAAATAAGGCATTATTTTTCGTAAAAAGTAAATGACAAAAAATGCTATTGTGGGTTATTCATAAGAGATAGACATATACCATCGCGGACTTTTCTGTAGACCTTTTTAAGGTGTACAAATACTTAGTACATCATTTTGATAAATCTCGTAGGGTTTAGCCTGCAATGCTGCAATGGAAGCGGAAAAAAATGTAATTATTTACAGAAACCTCAAAATTACAGTATTTCTCTACTTCGTATTGAATGTTATTATACGTACAAACCTTCCTTTTGAATCACTCTATCTATTAAAAAAAACCGCATCAAAATCGGTTGCGCAGTTTTAAAGTTTTATGCGTACATACGGAAATATGGACTTTGTTTTATAATATGTAGTGATGTAGTGAAGGGCAAGCGAGTTTCTTGCTGGCTTTCTCGGTAGGAGCAGCTTTCCGAACGACTGACTTATGCGAGCGAACGTAAAAAAAATTAACTGTCTTTTGTATTTACTAAATAAAAAGTACGAACTTAAAGTTATTTTGAGTAGTGTAATAATTCTATAAATCATAGTAAACGATTTCTAAAGCATAAACATTGTCGGTGTCACAAAAAACTGCTAATGTTTCAGAGAGTTATTTGTGATCATTTTTTTGTGATTGTTTGAAAATAATAATCGTAGTAACGTGTGACAATGTCCAGTGAAATGATTTTATAGATAGCGCAGTTTAGTGGGACGAGGAAAGTCTTTGGCGAGCTCCCAAATGGTGATCGTTAGATTTTTATTCGTCTTGCATAATTTTACGTTTAACCATCTTATCTATTAATCTGTAGATAGAGTAATAATCTACTATATAAAAATAAGTCGGGTTTTCCTTCCTGACGATATAACTCCAGAACGCACGAACCGATTTCCACGGTTTTGCATTCGTTGGAAAGGTCTCGGGCTCCGTGAGGTTTATAGCAACGAAAATCTAGGAAAAATTTCAATAGAAAAGCGGGAAAATAGGGAAAATCATTTTTTAAATACAGCGCCATATCAAAACTACTGGATCAATTTTAATCATTTTTTTTACACTGACTGACATGGGATACATATTTTATACCCGTGCGAAGCAGGGGCAGGCCGCTAGTTGTTAATATAAAAACTTTCAAAACAATGAATAATGAACTGATCGTACAAACTCATTCATTTTTAATTTTTAAATAATTTATAGAATTAGGCGTTACTTTGCGGAGGTCCATAATACAAAAGTAATGAGAATATTATTTTGCTATAATCCGCGATAAAAGGAAATATATGTAATGCTAAATGTAGAGTGTACTATTCGTTCTCATACCTGATACATGCAGAATTTGTAAGAACTCATGCACTACCCGACACTGATGGCACAATAATACACAAGCACACATTCACCACCACAACCTCAACAATTGTTTCGCCCCGTAACCGAAGCATCGCCAGGAGATAGACTCCACGACACGGCTTTGCGATTTTGTCGTGTTAGTGAGTAATAAAAACCACACCAACCTTGCTATCCACATTCGCCCCGAATGGACGGAGACCTGTTGCCAAACGCACGGCACACCAGATGGAAGTGGACTTGGCGCAGCACTCTTCACTCATAAGACACAAAGAACTCTTTGGAAATGCACGCACCTCACAAGGACGACAACGTATCGTCCGTAGAACGTTCTCGAGGCAAGAGTCTTTTGATAAAGGTCACACACCTCACTGAGACGACAACGTATTGTCCGTTGAACGTTCTTCAGGTAAGAGTCTTTTGGTAAAGGTCACACACCTCACTGAGACGACAACGTATCGTCCGTAGAACGTTCTCGAGGCAAGAGTCTTTGGGTAAAGGTCACACATCTCACTGAGACGACAACGTATCGTCCGTAGAACGTTCTCGAGGCAAGAGTCTTTGGGTAAAGGTCACACATCTCACTGAGACGACAACGTATCGTCCGTAGAACGTTCTCGAGGCAAGAGTCTTTGGGTAAAGGTCACACATCTCACTGAGACGACAACGTATCGTCCGTAGAACGTTCTCGAGGCAAGAGTCTTTTGGTAAAGGTCACACACCTCACTGACAACGTGTCGTCCTTGCTAACTTCCGGAAGGCAAGTGAAGCATTTGAATGCGACGGTAGACGAACAAAAATTGATGCAGTAATGTTTTGTATTACTACCCACCAATATAATAAGCAAAGATCGAACAAATAGAGTGATTAAAGAGGAAGGTTTATGTGTATACTTGTAATAACATTCAATATGGAGTAGAGAAATACTGTAATTTTTGAAGACGTCAGACAGGCGGCCGGTCGTTAAAACGCAGGTTAATCATGTGACAGGATGTTTATAACATGTTGTGCCGACCCCACTAAGAGTGGGATAAGGGCAGGAAGATTAAGATTATCAATTGCTTTACCCAATAACAAGATACCGTACGACATAATACGATGAAAATAGGAAAAATAATATGAAATAATGATAGGTAAATACTATACTTTTACAGGATGACGATAGGAGAAGAGGCGGGCTGACGCTGTCCAGGTATCAGGAGCTGTTCGCGCAGTTCCTCAGCGACCAGAGCGAGGATTCGCCGGCAAAACTATTATTTGGACCCTTAGAATTATAATAGACCACGTTTTAACTTTAAGGCCAATTAGATATAAGGTACCTTATAGATAATGTAACGCCGTGTGGTATCCGGCTGAATAGAATAGTACCTTCATTTCTTACCGAGGTGTCGTAAAAGGCGACTAAGGTAAGTCGACCCGCCGTGTGGTATCCGGCTGAGTAGAATAGACTTACCTCATTTCTTACCGAGGTGTCGCAAAAGGCAACTAGGGTAAGTCGACCCGCCGTGTGGTATACGGCTGAGTAGAATAGACCAACCTCTTTTCTTACCGAGGTGTCGTAAAAGGCGACTAAGGTATGTTAACGTCAGGCACGCGCCCGGTCGTAAAAACACAACCAAATCATGTGACAACAAGTTTATAACATGTTGTGCCAACCCCACTTAGAGTGGGATAAAGGCAGGAATATGATGTAATGTTATGAATTGCAATATTTACTTACCATTTAGTCTAGTGTTTGTAATATTATAATCTTATATAATAATAATGTATGTAATTTTATAATTTTATAAAATACACCCTGACCTATAAAGGTCCGGAACTCGGTGATAGTTTCTATAAATAAAATTACATCTCATAGAAAGTCCCGCTAAAAATACAATATGGCCGCATCACACACGTAGCGTTTGAAAATAGAACATTAAACAAAGATGCGTTCTGAAATACTGCGATATTTCAGGTGTTTATATATAAAAATAACTCGTCAATGAAAATTTTTAACCGTTGAATTATGTATTTCCATCATGTAACAGGTGCGTTTCGTGATATACACGTTATTTTTATTCCTCTTATTTTAAATAAGTTTGAATCATTGAATATTTTTGAAAATTGTGATCCTGCATATTTTTTTTTTTCAGTACTATTTTATCTTTTTTCCTTTAAAGTATATTCAAAATATACACCATCTCCATACTTTCACACATTTTTTATAAATAAGGCTTATCGTAAACGATATTAATGTTCCGTTTTTTATATTATAACAAAAAGGTATATTAAACACGTAATTAAGTAAGGGAAAATAATTCTTTTGTAGTCACCAGTATTGTCAATTGATATCTCGCCAATTCATATATATAATTACATTTGTATGCAAGTGAGAAAGCATTAAGCTCAAATGTAAAATAATCTAGTCATTATAATGTTATATTTAATAAAATATCTGTGTAATTTTTTTATCTATATTTTTGTTATGTCAAAATAAATCAATCACATGGAGTTCAATGTTTATTTTTTCTTTACATATTGACTATGCTATTATTTACATTTTACTTTATCTTATAATATATACGATATTTACGCTATCACATTAACTTTTGGCACAAAAAAAAATCAATTTTATTATCTACGCTATGAAAACTTACAGCCTTTAGCACTTTTTAGCATCGGGAATTATAAAAATAAAACTCCGAAGATATTTCAGATCATTTATTAAAAATGCTAACACAGATTTTGCTAAAAGACAATAAACGCGTAGATAATATATTTTTTTTAGCAAATATACAAATTACACTCAATAAGTAAATTTAATGTAATACTAAATATTCTCTAATATACTTTTATATACATCAACTTTAGAATAGAAATTGGAATTTGAATTAATAAACTCGACAATTTTTATAGAGTAAGCCGATTTTACTTGCCATTTTTTAATAATAGGCAGCGAGATATAATATGTAAACTCCTTATGTAATAATTCATTATAAAGCCACAGATAAACCAATTTCATCACTTTTTTAATTTTTAATGCTATAAGCAGTTATTTTTTCGAGACATCGCCATTTCATTGCCTTGCATTGTAGCTTGTTTTATGTCAAATTGACGAAGAAAGGCACGAGGCGTAAATTTTTATTAATTTATCATAACAATTATTAGTTATTTATCGTGTTACAATTAGTTTTTTTTTTTTTGTAAAATTAATAGATTATAAATGTTTGAATCTTTTTCATTAATAAATCAAGGGTCAAATTGTTGCCCCCTAGTCCTTATTTCGGTTCATTGTAAATTAAACAATGTACTAAACGTACTACTATGTAATTAATCTAAATGGAAATAATTAAATACGCGTGTCAGTATCACCTTCATATTTTATAGAAGTAACAAACTTCTGATATAGACTGAATCACTAACCGACGCCATATTTTTAAAATTAGTCCTACATTTACAAAACAAAAACTCCAATTTAAACTGTATTAAAAACATTAGCCGTTTAAAAAAAAAAACAAATATTTTGTCCTTATCATCTCTCTCGGTTTTTGTCTCTCGGTAAGAGCAACATTCCGAACCAGTTGTAGCTTCTTTAATCATATTGATCCTTGACGATTCAAAAGTGCTTGAAAGAGCTTATTTGAAAAAAGATATTTTGATTTGATTCGATTTAACAGCATATTTAAATAGAAGACAAGGATTTTCAATAGGAATTTTGGAAGCAATGATAATGGATCTGTGGACATTTTTCTATGCGTCCATAGTTAAATACATTTCCATCCATACGTCAGTACATACAGTACCTGAATCAGTTATATATTTGAAACTGACAAAAGCTACAGTGATAATCGAATTCTAAATCTAAATAGGCCTTTAAAAATTTGTCAAAAACAACAGATTTAATAAGTGTATAGACACTGGCTATACTCACGTGTTATTTTATTGGATGAGCCCGACTAGTTTCAAGCCCATACGGGGCTCTTATTCATGAGCTCTTTACGCGGCGTTATCACGGTGGGAACTGGGGGGGCGGGGACTTGAGTTCCCACCTGAAACTAGTCGGGCTCATCCGATAAAATAACACGTGGGTATAGCCAGTTTCTATACATTAATTATGAATTCCACTCACGATAGTTTAAATTAAAAAACAGATTTAATAAGCATATCAATTTTGAAGCGCAGACTGCTGTCATTTCGTATTTTTATGACAACATGAAATAAGTCGAGCTAAGAGATTTATACATAGAGTTATTATTATACTAGAGTAGGGGAGTCACATGCAGTCTTGTAATCATCCGCACGAGTGTCACAATAAATAATGAAATTCATCATCATCATCTTTCTGCCCTTATCCCACTCTAAGTGGGGTCGGCACAACATGTTATAAACATGCTGTCACATGATTTGCGTTTTAACGACCGGCTGCCTGCCTGACGTCAACTTACCTCAGTCGTATTTTACGACACCTCGGTAAGAAAGAGGGTGGTCTATTCTATAAAACCGGATACTACACGGTGGGTCAACTTACCTTAGTCGCCTTTTACGACACCTCGGTAAGAAATGAGGGTGGTACTATTCTATTCAACCGGATACCACACGGCGCACAATAAATAATGAAATTGAAGATGAAATTCGTATACTTATCTTTGTTATATCACACACAAAAAAGAGGGCCATATAGATACAGTCTCATTTAAGTAACTAACGGCCTGTTACTATTCCACTGCTGGACATAGGCCTCTTCTCTCCGTTTTTTTTGGAGAGAAGGATTGAAGCTAAGACCTACCACGCTGCTCCAATGCGGATTGGTAGGTTACACATATCCCAAGAATTCTCTAGAGATATGCAGGTTTCCTCACGATGTTTTCCTTCACCGAAAAGCGTGTGATAAATTGCAATTATCAATTAGAAACATAAGTTTTACTAGAAAACTCATTGGTGCCTGCACGGGGTTTGAACCCTAGACCTTATCGAAAGAGGCGCACTGTGATACCGCTGTGCTACCACAGCTTCATTCACTTCACTAACAGTCTCATTTACTTTCTCTTTATTGTAAAACGGCACATTTTAGGCTGACTACACTACTCTAGAATAATAACTCTATGCCCTGAAAATCCAGTATATTAATACCTTTAAAATAAAAATGCGAATAAAATATCAAATGAAAATGACGTCATAGCGGATGTTTATTATTTCTAATCCTGTATTTTTAGCATAAACATTTTAAGATTGATGATCAAATGATTTGCTAGGATTTGAATTTTGATACAGCGCCATTTTTTAAATTACAATGGCACTTTTATTATGGCAACACAAAACTAGCGTTGAAGTCTAGATGTTTCTAATATTATATATTATAGAAGCAACAAGTACATATAGCTCTACTATAAATAATTAAGTAATAGTTTCACTAACAAATTTACCTACAAGAAAAGCTGTTACCTTAACCTAAAACATTTTACTCCATTAGATTACTCCATTTAGATTCTTATTAATTTTTAAATGTCTATATCTTAACACGCTCGACTGTAGACCAAATTCAAAATTTATCTTGCATAGATACATTAATAAAAGACTTCAAAAATTTCTCAAATTTGGTCCTTATTTTAGATAATATGAAACTGTACCATTTACGGTCAGTCACTCATTATTCAATGAAATAATGGCGATCGGCTATTTTTTTAAATTTTCGAATACATTGGAATCAAATACATTTGCACGTTTTATACAATTATCAATAAACTTATATTAATTATATGAGGTAAAGAAGATTAAGATATAGTGTATATATTTAATCCTACAACGTTCAAATTATATATTATATTCATAGAGTTTAATCGTTAATTCCAAACATCAACTAGAATTACGGTAGAATAAAAAAGAGGAGTACTAATTAGTTGGTATTTTTTCGATTAATATGACTTACATATTATTCTCAAATAATTTATAGAATTAGGCGTTATTTTATGGAGGTCCATAATCCAAAACTAATGAAAATATTATTTTGCTATAATACGCTATGAAATTTTTTTTCGATTTTTCCATTTTTAAAAGATTTTTATCCCGGATTATAGCAAAGTAATATTTTCATTAGTTTTATATTATTTTTAATTAATTTTAATAATTTTCGGCAGAGCTTCTGTTTTTCTATTGCAAATAGAGTAATCCAAAATAAGACCAAAAAATAAGAGTGAAGTAACATAAAATTATATCAAGTAAAAGTTTCAAAGTTTTATGGTAAAATTATTAACCATTACACAACTTTCGGCTTTGTATAAAGAACGTCTAACGATAGTGATTCGTTTAAAAACCTCTTTTATACTGAACTCTCTAATTAGTAATTAACTTAGTAATTACAATAAATATTTATTAATATCGATATGAATAATTACATAAATTCTAATAAATAACAATAATTAAATACTACATTAATATTTATTACACAGGTTTTTTTAGTAAGACTCAGTTACCATGATCTACTATTGTTGATAGTTTTTGGTAATACTAAGAATTATAAAGCCGGTTGAATAATAAACGCTTTCTGTGCGCAGTGCGTTTTTACAGCAAATTTAAAACAAACACGGATATACCTATATATATTTGTTTTTGGAACGCCTAAATTTTCAATGAGCCGAAGTAAATGCCGATCTTTATAGCGATATATTGTTTAAATAAATTTATTTGGGTTTAACATACCTTCAGATTAGGGATGACACATCTAAAAATGTGAATGGAACAGAACTTTGAAACAGAAACTTTGGTTTATGCAGCGTTCAAATATATCTGTTTGAATATTATTTTTTTATTGACATATAATTCACATTTACTACACATTCAATTGCACTATACACATTACACTTTTCGTTACTCTATACACAAGTCCATACTTCCGCATCACTGAGATTTGCAAACTATAACTATACTACCTATATCTCATGTATTAAGTTCCAATTTTAAAAAAGTAATAAATATTCCAGACCAATAAGAACAGAAAATATTCCAACAGACAATGAATATAAAATTATGTTAATAAAATACAGTGCAACAATGCAAAAAAAAACAAATCAAAAATTATTTTTAGAAGTAGTTTTTACATAATATATAATATTTATTTGAAATTCTAATTAATAGAAACTTTTTTCGAGACACAAATATGTATGTCTCCTAGATTTAATTTACTTTTTTTTATTAGCCGACCTTAAAGAAGTAGTTTTTGATGATGATGATAAATAATGCCCTTAAGGCTTATATTGTACGCTTAGCATTAAATAGACCAAATTCAAAATTAAACTTAATTGAGTTGGGTACATTGTAATCCTTATTTCATTCTATGACATCACGCTATGAACTATTAAAATAAGGTTGTTGTTTTGTTCTTTCAAGTTATGGGTCACTTACGAGTTTTTAGGTGCTTTATTGCAATTAAATACTAAACAACAACAACAACTTTAAATACTAAGCGTGCGATATATTCGCCATATCTGAAGAATAAGTTACATATTCCATGTTATAAACATAGAACATGTAACTTTTTTCTTTGGATGGGATGTATTTATTAAATTATTCTAGCCTATATACCTAACATACCGTTCCTAAATCTATACATTTTAATTTATAAATTGAATCCATAGACGAGTATTAACTATATTTGTCTATATATATTGTCTATGTAGTGTAGATTACGCTATCGATTTTTTTTTGTAAATCTCAGTCCGCGGCGCACTACATTTCGTTGGTGACGTCGAGACCGCTGCCCGAGGCCTGGGGCTCCACTGACGGGGGCTCCGTAGAGTCTAGACTGCCGTAGGTGTGGCCGTCTCCCACTCGCCAGCGTCGCCGGCGACTGGTTATGCCTATAATATCAATCTTTAAAGTAGACCACATTTATTTATTTATGTACCATAAAAAATGTTGGAAAAAACATTATTCCCTTACAATTAGAATTACTACTACTTGTTAATTTTTACTCCCGGCTTCTTCCAATAGAGGAATACATGCGGTATAAATACCAATCAGATATCGTCATCTATACTAATATTATAAAGAGAGAAAATTTGTATGTTTGTAATGTATTCACACAAAAACTATAGGACCGATTTAAAAAATTCTTTCGCCATTGGAAAGCTGCATTTTTAGTATATAACAAAAAAAAATAGGGATCCGTTATAAAAATGTAATAAGGTATAAAAAAAATAAAAATTACGCGGGTGAAACCGCGGGATATTACTAGTTTAAACTAAGCGAAGAGGAGATGTGGAAATAACGATATCCAATTGGTTTTCAAAACGTCTTTCCTCTTTGTTTAGGCGGAAACCCGGCCTTAGTTATACGTGAATATTTAAAAAAAAGACAGACGCACTTATTCCGCCTTTAGACTGAATTCATTGAGGATTGAGTCTATACTGTGGAATATTTAGAGAACGTCTTTAATCGGGTGAGCCGAAATAGTTTCGAGGCCCTTAATCATGAGCTCTTGCGTAATGGCGGCGGTAACTATTTGAAGCAGCTCCCCGGGCGAGACTTTAACCATGAGTTCTTTACGCGGCATAATCTCGTAGAGAACTGCGTGCAGAAACTCGTTGGGCGCGAATCATGAGCTCCGTTAAGTAGAAAGAAAGTTGCAGCGGTGGTCGTTCGTCTTCTACGTAATCCTTGCCGGTATTCGTCATCGAGTTCCCAGTTCTTCCCATTTACTTCCCAGCCCAACGTAAAAAGATCATGAATAAGGACGCTGCACGGGCCCAAAACTAGTCAGGCTGACCCGATATAAGGACGTTAGCATAGCCAGTCTTTATACATAAACTATAAATATCACTTACAATAGCCTAAATTTTAAAATTATGGAATACTTCTTATTCAACCTTCTCAATACGTTTTACATATCAAATTCAAAATATTCTTTATTCAAGTGGACTGTTTACAGTACTTTTGAATCATGTTTTTAAAGAAGCTACCACTGATTCGGAAGAAGCTACCACTGATTGCTCCTACCGAGAAGAACCAGCAAGAAAGTCGGCGGCTAATCTTTTAAATTTAATTTTATCTTCAAGGAGTTTTCATTTTTGCCGCTTGGATCGAACCTCTCCCAGAAAGCCTTTTAGAAATCGTCTATCCACTTATTGAGGAGTCTACCAACACCTAACATTACATCGCAATTCCAGGATCTTAGGAATCCACTCAGTTCTTCTTATTACGTATATAGAAGACTGATTAAAAAGTTAAAAATTTTTTAATGAAAGTACAAAATATAAAAGCGAATTGGAGTGGCTTGTTAAGGGGGAAAATATAAAAGGATGTTTTGGTTATCAGATAGCCAGTCTACGGAGACCTTTATATGATTTCTCTTTAATGTTTCATGATATCTAGGTCGTGAGTTGAGATTATGTATGATATAGTGATCTAATTTCCGAACTAAATATAAAAATAAAGGTTAAAAATATATACAATTCAGCTTTATAATGATATTCGTAATATTTTAAGCATGTAGACTAGAGTGTGGTATCACTTACTGGCAGTAGCAAAGCGTTTAAGAAGTATAAGGCTTAGAGCCTGTTTTACAAGTTACCTACTGATAAAGTGTCGGATAGTTAACCGACAAATAAATGTATGTAATGAGACTCTAAAAGTAAAAAATTAAAAAAAAATCGCAGCCATTTTGAAATAGGTATTTGCTATACAGCAGATAAACAAAATAACAGCCATATGATCTACCAGTTAACTTATTACGAACTTTAAGTGCTGAATAAGCCTATCAGAAAGCTGAGAAACGCAAAATTCCGAGGTATGTATCAGATATGTTTCGAATAGGCTAACTGACAGTTTATTGGTAACTTGTGAAACAGGCACATAATAGAGTAAGCGTAGCAAAAGAAAGGGATTTTTTTAAAGTATCTGAACAAACCAATTGAGCAGCACAGAATTGAAGAAAACTCAATAAACAAGATTTAAATGTCGTCTATTAATAATTATATAAGTTGTTCTCTGTCTGGTCTGGGTATAAGATTCTATAATAAAATTACGCAATTAATTGCTTAAGCTTTGCCATTACAGCAATTTATAAATACTACCTGAAGAGGCTGATACAGAAATCCTACTATACTGTTGAGGACTATATAAATGATGAGAATGTGTGGATATACCTACTCTTCGACCATGTACAAGACAGTAATGACTAAATGTAACTAGTAATAAGAATTATATTTTTTAACAAGCAACCGCCGAGTTTCTTTCTGGCCTTTTTTGGTAGAACAGATTTTCAAACCAGCAGTAGATTTGACGATTCAAAAGCATTTGTTAACAAATTTACTTGAATAAAGAATTATTTTAAATTGAATTCTTGATGCTTAGGAAGATAACTTATCTTATGAACATTAAATCTTAATGGAAAATATTTTAATGAAATGAAAAATATAACTAGTAATTATTGCACGCGATTCAAGCAGTGAATAATACAACGTACAAAATAGTGTACGAAATAAATGTGTGAAAATGAGCGTGTAATTAACAATCAAATTTGATTTAAACAATTTCACTTTCTTGCATATTCTTTGCTCATTATGTATCTGTAAGCAGGGTGTCCTCACGAGTGTAATTAGTAAAAAACAAAAGTGAAAGTAATTAATGAAAATTTATAGAATTATAAGTGATTTTCCTTCATTTCATATTTAAATTCTAGATGTAAACAAATTTCTACTATGATGTAACACTAAGCTAGAAATTTATTTAAATGTTGCCTTACTTTGTTTTCACTTGCCCTGAGCAGACTCTATTAAAGGGAAAAACAATTAAATATGTACATTGGACCTTTCATGTATATTCAAGCTATTTTCATAATCCCAGATCAAACTAAAAGATGGAATCAATCGAGTCAAACATTTTTAAGTTTAAATATTTGCTTGCATCGTAATATTAATTTTAAATAGTTATCAAACTTCTCGCTTTCTTATGACAGCCGATTATTTAGCGCTCCGTTTCACGG
Source organism: Morpho helenor (assembly GCA_029227775.1). Classification (NCBI taxonomy): domain Eukaryota; kingdom Metazoa; phylum Arthropoda; class Insecta; order Lepidoptera; family Nymphalidae; genus Morpho; species Morpho helenor. The sequence goes on along the minus strand of JARGCU010000022.1, from coordinate 13,095,232 downwards.
TGCAAATTTTACTCTTCATATATGTAGTTGTTTCTATATGGGGTTATTATTTGACACATTATATGGCTAATTATTTAGCTAAGTAATTGACAAATAGTGAATAATTCTTAATTCCTTCCACTCCATCATACTTTAGTTTGATCTGAGATCATAATCAATAAAATATATTAGAAAGCAAAATCAAAAACATATATAAAATGACGTATAAATCCTCTAAAGCAGTGTTTCCCAACGTGGGGCCCACGACCCACAGGGGGGCAATTTGATGGTTAAGGGGGGGCAACTCGACACGAGTTTAAGCCTATCTTTCGATCTGGGCTGGAATTTAACAAAAAAAGCAATTTTTCTCACTAAAACCTATTATTTATGTTGTTTAAGTGTATAATTCAATTTTTAATATTAAAATTTGTGTATATTACTTAGGGGGGCAAAATAATTTTTAACGTGGGGCATGGACCAAAAAAGATCGGGATCGGGGAACACTGCTCTAAAGAGATAGGTAAATTGCTTAATAAAATTTTAAGTTATTCTAAAGTCAGAACTCATGCATCGTGTTCTCAGTTACACATTCACACACTATTTTTTATATGTGTAGATAGGCGTTCAAACATTTTTAAGTCCAATTAAAATCATTAAGAAATAAACGTGCTGGCTTAAATGTATTTTTTAGAACTTATTCAGATATAAAAAAAACTATTTAATTACTTTTTTTTCCTGCTTTTCATATATTATATTATGTTCTCAAAAACACTACTAAACTTTACTTCACGGTACTACTAATATCAGTGCCGTAAACTATTATATGATTTTAAAAAGATAAATTTTTAAGCGTCTTCTTTAGTTTAGATAATTTTTAGACTCTTGTCTAAAAATGTTTATAAAAATCTGTGCTTTAACGAAGATAATTATAGAAATCACTATAATACATAGGTACGTAAACTAATATGTTATTATATGGGTACCACTTTATTCAAGATATGGTTGTTATTAGACCTAGAATTAAAAAAGTTATAATACGAATAATAATTATTTTAATTTTAGTAGGTACTAATATGTGGCGTGCATAAATATAGTATTAGTTAACCGAAATTAGTTCCTGACAGTTATTGGATATGATATGTTCGGTTACCTATTTTAATTGAACTAAATAAAATCTTTATTGCCTACTTAATGTTTAAAAAATTATTACAAGATACAACTAGAAAATTTTTAGTATGTTAAAATGACTTCCCTGAAGTAGGGAAAACTTTTATTCCTGGCAACACTGTTATGACATTGTCTCTGTATAACGCTATCGACATTCGTCACATCCCTGTTAATAGATAATTATGTAACAGTTTATCAACTGTTAATTTAATTCTGTCTTAAACATGGGGAATTTAATCTGCCGTTAATATTAAACATATCGAATTTAATCTTCCGTTATATTTAAAGCGTTCATGCAATGAATGGCAAACAGCGCAGTGCTCATGCCATGCACAGGTGCTAAACTAAAAATAAAACAAAAATAAAGAAAAAAAACCTCAATTTATTTCTATCACAATAAGCTGTAGGTTATTACAATACATTTAACCGTAAACCTTTGGATGAAACCCTCTAATTAAGTACTAACTTTAAGTAGGAGATTCCGGTAATTTATACTCGAAACGATTACAAGTTTACAAGAAATACCACAGCTGTAAAACAATATTTTATTATTTTTAATCTACACTTCCAGGCATAAAGATGACTATCTTAAAACTGAAATCTCAAAATACAAGTATCACAAGTGATTAGTTTAAAAAAAAATTAGTACTTTACACGATTTTAATAATTACACTAAATGTCATAAATTACACGTAATATTTTGTTCTTAATTCCTTTGGGCATTACAGGCGTACCTGAAAAATAGGCGCCTTTTAACAACAAAAAGAATAGTGAGAGAATTTACCAGCACCCGTTAATTAGTGACCAATTTCGTCCCACAGAGTTAGTAGACTATAGTAGAAAAGTGTGATCGAAATAAAAAAAATAATATAACAGTGCAAAAACATCTATACGACAAAACATTTGGTTTGACAGCAAAATTATATTTTCTTTTACAACCAGGGAAGCACTTACCTTCACCGCAAATAATTAATAATAAGCAGACACAATAGCAAATACTCAAGCAAATTAACTAATATCTAGCCATTTATCACAGTGTAATAAGGATTTTTTTGTAAAATTAAATAAAAATATCATGGGCGCCGGCAGCGAGGTCAAGGAAGTGCAATTTTTATTTTCGGAAAAGAACTTACATAGAAAATTGAATTATATTTTACTCAACTGAACTAAAAAGTTACTAACTGAACTAAAGTAATGCCTTTCCAGTACAAATGACTATATGCATATGTATGTACTAAAATATTTAATGTTAAATTAGGAAATTATTAGTAGGTATATAGGTAGGTACTAGATAATTGCGTACCAACTTTTTATTAAATAAAAATTGTCTCACTTCGTAGGTTAGCTCGCAGAGATCTCTGTCATAGGGATAAGTTGACGTTTGTACACTCTTTTTACCAATAATGTTTTTTCCAACATTTTTATATGGTAAATAAATAAATGTACTTCCATATTTTTTATATTGTTTAATAATGACGATGTAGCCGACGTGTGGTATACGGCTGTATAGAATAGACCACTCTCATTTCTTAAAGAGATGTCGTAAAAGGCGACTAAGATAAGTTGACCCACCGTGCATTATCCAGCTTAGTAGAATAGACAACCCTCATTTCTTATCGAGGTAAATTGATGTCAGGCAGGCGGCCGGTCGTAAAATAATTATCCAAAACATGGAACATGTGTAAAACATGTTACGCTGACTCCACTTAGAACGGGATAAGGGCAGGGGCATGATGAATATGTCGATATATCTGCACCTCCCTAAAATATATACTGGCGGCGCCCATGAACGCAATACTAATATTCACCGAAAATATTTAAGTAGCAAATATTTTCCTAAATTACACGCCAATTCACAATAATTTGGTTTTCAATTTCCTCTAAATATAGCAAAAAAATTGCATCTGCTTTAAGACACACGTCTTAAGATTTAAGATTTGAAGAAAAATTGCATCTGCTTTAAGACACACGTCTTGGACTGTGTGATGTATATCTTAACTCGTACGTCACTGGATGTAAGATATTGCTTTTAAGGACCTAAACAAAGTGTCCATATATTCAATTAAAATAAAGAATAAATAATATTATACAGCTAAATGATACTTAATTTTTCACAATAGGATACAATATTTATAACATTCATGCGACAAAACGCATAAACAAGTGAAATTAAAGCATTGTGCAATAAAAACAATAGCTTATACTCAAAATGCCATCTAGCACTACAATAATATGCATAAAAATAATAGGATATTCAATCAAATAGGAGCTGTGGTACCCCAGCGGTAACACTGCGCGACTCTTTCGAGGAGGTCACGCTTTCAAACCCGGGCATACACCAATGAGTTTTTCTGTTAAAACTTATGTGTCTAATTGATTATTGCAATTTATCACACGATTTTCGCTGAAGGAAAACATCGTGAGGAAACCTGCATATCTCTAGAGAATTCTGGAGATATGTATAACCTACCAAACCGCAGTGGAGCAGCGTGGTAGGTCTTAGCTCCAATCCTCTCCAAAAACGAATAGAAGAAGCCTATTCTCAGCAGTGGGATAGTAACCGCTACTTACTTAATCAAATAAAGAATAATATTAAATTAATATTTTATATCTCACACATTTACACTAAGTACGCATAATAAGTACTGTAAAAAACAATTAATAAGTACACACGCGCACAATTATAGGGATGCACGCATCTATCGATATAAAAATAAATTTTAAACAATTAAATTCGATGAATTAGGAATGACTACTGTCAATACACATCTAAACATAGAACAGAAGGTAACCACACTAAAGGAGATTAGAAATTCATTTTAAAACTACATTAGGGTGTCCCTTCAACCAGTCAGTGGTTAGAACCGAACCCTCCAAGGACATTGCAATCGGATAATGTTAAATAACTACAAATAAGTTCATATTAAACTATACATACGCTTAGTATTAAAGTGACCTAATTGTTTAGTTGCCCAAGTAATTGCCAAGTGTTAAGGCGACTCGTAACTTGGAAGACTAAGAAAAAACTAGTTTTTCTTAATAGTTCATAGCGTTAAGTCATAAATGGTATTGAAATAAATAAATATATACGACACTTACACACACGGTCGTCCGTCCCCAAAGTAAGTAACTCAATACTTGTGTTATGGTAGACAGACAACTGGTGAATATATACTTATATATTTTTTAAATACAAATAAACACCAAGATTCAAAGACCAACAAAGAATATTCATAGAAAGTGTTGGCCCTTGGCGGGTATCGAACCCGCGACCTGCGAAGCTGAAGGCAGGGTCACTAGCCACTGCGCCAACGGACCAGTGATAAAAATTACCATGCATCTAACTCTATAGTTTCTAATTTATTTAGATTAAGATTTAACCAGAAAACGAACGTTAAGTTGCTCCTGAACTTTAAGTAAATGGTATTCCAATTTGTAACGTCACATTTCTGTATATTTTTACTTATTTTTACTGTTATATACTTTACTGTGACGTTAATAATAAAATTTTATTAACTAAAAAAAAATATTAATTAAAAAAGATTTAATTTAATTCAATAAAGTCTAATTTATAACTCAGTCACATTAATACTAAGCGTGTGATATGATCTGCAAATCTCAAATTTACTTATACAATGATTGCAATCATCCTTTACATATAAATGCTATATAATAATATAAAAGGAATAACCAGATTCCCATAAACTTGTTCCTGCGAGACTAAAGAAAATGTTTACTTGACAATTTCATATAAAGTAAAATATGAAATTTACAAGTGTCGCAGAAACATGTTCAGTGTTAGAAAGAATCTAACAACTGACCGTTGTATACCCTTCCTTCCCACATTTAAAGAAAATCGATAAATTAGTTGAAACGAGATTGAACATTGCACGTCACTATTGTTCCATTCAAGTTAAGTGAATTAAATTTTAACATGTTCATATCCGTACTAGGCGTGAATATGTTGATAAGTCGACTTAAATTATTTTTTATGTGTAATCATAATAGGTATTAGGATTGTGTGGTATCTGAGTGAGTAGAATAGACCACCCTAATTTCTTCCCGAGGTATCGTAAAAAGCGACTAAGATAAGTTGACCCGCCGTGTGTTATCCGGCAGTATAGGATCGACCAGCCTCATTTCTTACCGAAGTGTCGTAAAAGGGGATTAAGGTAAGTTGACCCGCCGTGTGGTATCCGGCTGAGTAGAAAATACCACCTTCATTTCTTACAGAGATGTTGTAAAAGGTGACTTAGGTAAGTTGAGAAAACCGGTTGTAAAAACCTAGGCAAGTCATATCACATGTTTTAAACATGTTGCGCCGACCCCACTTAAAGTGGGATAAGGGCAGGAGAATAACGATGAGGCATTAGGCTTACCCAAATAATATGGTGAATATTACAGTCAATAAGTATTTTATATCGCACATACAAACTTGTGAATATTTAAATAACTCTCTTAAACATATAGTAAACGTAAACCTATTTAAGAATGCCCTGAAAGTGTGAGCTTAGGACTTGTTCAGTTATTCACGTCTGGTACGGATATATAGTATGTTTTTAAAATATTTAAGCATATGTTAAAATCTCATTTCTCATAAATTTTTCTGTATTATTACACTACTGTCGACCCTAACACCCAAGCGTAATTTAATAACAAGCGAAATTGTTATTAGGTTATTACAAGAAATGAGTTAGCCACTTATTATTGAATGGAAATATGAAATAGTCTCACTATTTTTTAATTTATTCGAAAAAATCTATTCAAAAATATTTATACGGATAATTTGACTGGGTTACTATTAACAGTATACAAGGAAACTAAATAGAATTAAATCGTTAGATAAAAAAAAATGTGTTGCCAGTTGCTAACAATAAAATTTACCCTAAAACATTGGAAATCGAATAATAATTTCTAGGGCCATTTAATAGTTTGTTTGTTTTATACTTTGTTTTAAACACACAACAAAATTGTGAAAACGTTATATATTAACTTGAAAGAATACAAAACCATACATTTCTACTATAATTGACATAATAGTAGTACAAGTACACTAGCTTAATATATTGGGCCCAAAGCCTAGGTGGCCATCAGAGGAGGGACTCCACGCTGTGGTGAAAACAAATATGGGCTGAATTCGTTGAAAGAATTCGTAATGTAATTTGCCAAGTTTTGGGGAAATGGCAGAAATGTAGCTGTAGAAGTTCCATGGAAACCGACAATAATTTTAAAAGTGGTCTATGTGAAACAGTGCTTGGGAACCTCTAGTCTAAACCAACGCCCAAGATTAGGTATAGTGGAAAAGATTACGATTAAAGGCCGTCACTGGTACAACTAGGATATATTTAGCAATAAGTATAATATACAATATATAAAGCTGAAGAGTTTAAGAGTTTGATTGTTTCAACGCACTAATCTCAGAAATTACTAGACCGATTTGAAAAATTCTTATTGTTAGATAGTCCATTTATCGAGGAAGGCTATAGACTATATAAAATCACTCTAAGATGAATAAGAGAGGAGCAGCAATAATTTATATGGCAAAACGTTGCCGGTTCAACTAGTAACTTATAAAAATTGCGAGGTCAATTCTGTATACCGTGGAAATAGCTTAAACCCAGTCAAATCTCGTATGCCGATCCGTATGCATGTCAAAGTCCAGTCTCAACGCTCACGCAATAAGCGTGTCAAAGTCATAACGTTTAGATGTCAGGCCGTTTCTTACTCGGCTGAGCGATGTCTCCGCGACCCCGGCCTCCTTGCCGCGTAGCAGCTGCTTGGCCAACTTCTGCTTGTTGACGGGCGAGCCTGTAAGAATAATCAGATTCACCTGCCTATCGGATCAATGAGTCCCATACAACTTTTGACGTTCAGTTCTTTGTTAATCATTTGCGATAACCGTGTATGATATTCTTTTAAGATTGAATCTTTGAAGATTTTTTTTATCGCAAACATATTTCAAGAATTCTTATGCAACGTACGATATACCGCATTTATACTCAGTTATCTGCTTATTATAAACACCGGAATTTAGCCGTCGAAAAGTTAAATCTCACACACATCCTAATGCAGTTGAGTACAAATATCTCAGGAAATCTTTAAAACTAATAACACGCGTAAATTAAACATCAAACATTCCATTTGGTTTAGGCGGAAATTTAACCCAGAAATTACTGAGAATCAAAGTGTTTAGGACATGTAATCCTAGTTTTTGTTTACCTTTTTTTAATATGACTGCTCAGTGAAGTGTATTTCTCATCAGAATCCGAAAATTTTCAAAGAATTCAATTTAGATTATCTAAGAAAATATGACGACGAGTGTACATATTGTATCAAAGTAATCTAGCACTCACATCTTAGGTTTATATCCGTCCATCTAACGTTTACCTTAGATTAATATACGCACTAGCTTCTGCCCACGAATCTGTATGCGATATATAGATAAAATGTTGCCAGTATCACTTCAACTATCTTCCCATCAAAAATCATATTGAACCGTTTCTCATTTGGGATTTGAAAACAGGAGAAGCAAAACAATCAAAATAAATTTCGCCTAAATATTAGGATTACTGCTAGCCTTGAAGATTTGGATCTGCTTGTGAAGAAGTGCCCAAAAACATGGATTTAGGCTTAGATTTGGCTTAAGGAGAAAAGTTACCATAATTTTCATGAATTAATTAATCTAAGTCTATACTTGCACACAAAAAAGAAGGGCTGCATATATTACCAAATGCGAGGCTACTATAAGAACCTTTTTTTGTCCTGTTTAGGAACTATGTTTTATTGATACAATAAAGTTTTCGTTAATAATTTATACATTCTAGGAAAGGCTTCTGAGAAACTGAGAAAGAGACTATTTTGACGGAAAATCAAAATTTGAAAGCTTTTCTTTATAAGAGACGTTTTTTTTTCTGTGTAGCCACATAGAACTTTGTTAAAAAATAATCCCTATTTCTCATTTAATTATGTATATTAGTGTTTCATGTTCTCCTTTTATTTCAATCTTCCACTAAATTTTGTTCAATAGCTTTTCATTTCGCGAAATATTTTTAAACGTAATAATGTTTACTCTACGAAGGAAAACTGAACATTTATAAAGTTTTTACTGTAATAATAATTTTTGTATTAAAATAGATTAAAATGGCATATGCGATTCTACTTCCCGTCTCCATTCAATTAGCGTGCATGTTGCTAACTTAAAATACTTTGCTGTAAAATTTATCTTTGCTTTAACTTTTTTACTATTAATCAAATGTACATTTTTTTGTTAACAATGTTTAACGTATAAAAAACAAATTTAATGCATCATTCAATACAATATAAAAAAAATTGTTTTTAAATAAAAGATATAATAAGCAATATAAGCGTAAAAAGCTTTATAATTAAACCAAAAATATGCATTAACCAGTTACATTAATAATACCAACACCAGTTAGCAGAACCAAAACCATAGGTCGATGCTTACCTCAGAGGTTAGTTTAGCATGCTATGGGTTAGACTTCAAAGACACAATTAAAATAAAAGCAAAAACATGAAGTAATAAATTAAAACTAAAATATAATAAAATCGAATTAAACATTCATATATCTAACAGTAAAAGGTCCAACATACAAAATAAAATAGCAAATAATATGCAAATAAAATGGAAAACGAATAATTAAAAAAAATAAAGTGTCACATGCTTTTTACGTATCGGCAGAAATTCAGTTAAGTAAATATATAAAATAGAACATTTTTTTTAAACAATAATTGCTTTTCTTACGATGTGTTAAAATATAACTTAAATATCAATTAGTTTTAATAGCACAAAATCAAGTACTAATAGAAATAATTGTAAAACTGAAAGGAAATTTTTAATTAAATAACAGTTAAGTTTAGTACCAAGATGAAATTTAAAAACTATCGCAGTACCAAAAATCGATATGTTTTGGTTCGATCTTTAAATTTATCACAGTTTCGCATTCATAATATAATCGATATGTCTTGGTTCAATCGTTAAATTTATCAGTTTCGCATTAATAATATAGGACTCATTTCCAAGTAGGATCATATTCTCTCCTGCCATCTTTTACAATTCAACAAGAATTAAATTCTTAACATTTCATTTCACAGCATCGATCCATTACTTAGACTGACCATGTCGTTTTACATACAATGGGTTGATTGTTTCCTAAATATAATGGGTTGATTATGTTTCCTAAATACAATGGGTTGATTACGTTTCCTAAATACAATCAATGTAACTTTTACAAAACCGACAACGCTTGCAGAAAATATCGTCGTCCAATTATTTGCTTTCCAGCAAAAATAGAGCATTGAGAAATATCGGAGGATCGCCCTCAAATGTTTAAGAAATTCAAAATTCGAAAGCTGTGACGATTGAATCTAAGTAAAGTAATGTCTTAAAATGTATATTATCACAGTTTCGCATTCATAATATAGGACTCATTCCAAAGCAGAATCATATTCCCTCCTGCCATCTTTTATAAGTCAACAGGAATTAAATTCTTAACATTTCATGTCACAGCATCGTTCCATTACTTAGACTGAACATGTCGTTTTACATATAATGGGTTGATTAAGTTTCCTAAATACAATGGGTTTGATTACGTTTCCTAAATAAAATGGGTTGATTAAGTTTCCTAAATACAATGAGTTGAATACGTTTCCTACATACAATTAATGTAATTTTTACAAAACCCACGACGCTTATAGAAAACATCATCGTCCATTTATTTGAATCGACTTTTCCATCAAAAATAGAGCATTAAGAAATATAATTATATAGGATTGCCCTCAAATGTTTAAGAAATTCAAAATTCGAAAGCTGTGACGATTGAATCTAAGTATAGTAATGTCTTAAAATGTATATAATCTACATTTCGCAAAATGTTCGGTGTCTGGTACGTTCTGTATCTGTTCTTTAAAAAAAAATTAGTCAATATTAAATTAAACATCAGCTTTTAATAAGAATATTAATAAGATAAAGTACATCCAAAATATGTATGACTTACCGATATAGCTGAGCATTACGGGTAGGAAGATGAGTCCGTGAGCAGCACCGAACAATACGATGCCAAGGTACATGCGGAAGTAGAACACCTGCAACGAGCAAATAATAGGTAATTTATGCATAACAAGAACAAGTTTACAAGAATGTGTCAGATAGTAAAATGTTACTTTCTCTTGCTATCTCTTTATCTCTATTTCACGCTTTATTCTCTATCTCTTTCTGTATCTTCTAATAATAGACGCCCACTGACATCTACACCTAAAGATAGGTAGACCTCTTCTAGGCTTTCCCATGCCACCTTGTTGAGGTCGTTAGTATATGTAGTAAGGGGGTCTACCAACTGTTTTCCAGTACTAGGTCGCCTTGAAACCCTAAAGTCCATGAATGAATGACTACATTCCAGCTTCGCGATCCGTTGAATTTGGGTTCTTCTAAGATTATCCTCATTTCTGATTTGATCGTGCAGATATACTCTCGAGTTTCCGAGAGCTCTTTCTATCACCCACCGGGGCGACATATAAACCCCCTTGTTGGCGACTCAGAAAGAAAAGAGGTTATTTAAATAATTAATAATTTATTGGATTTCAATTAGTTAAATGAATTGAACATAGTGACTTTGCAGTCCGTTCGTAATGATAATATCTACATAGAAAAACTTGTATGGGAGCGAGAGAGCACCTTCAAAGTGCCTGATCTGCACCAATGGTGTACAATCTTTCCAAAATCAAATGCACGCACGTGCGTGTGCATGTATAAGTATCGTTTGATTAATTGAATTTTCTAACTTATACGAAATGGTGTATACACGTACGTCTAAGCATTGTTTAACATAATCTCTTCGATAAGAAACATCTATACACTAACCAAAAAAAAAATGGCAAATATTTTGCATAACCCTTGAAACGGTTTAAAATCGCAAGACGTTGTTGCTATATAATTGTTATGGTTACCTGGAAGATCTGGCTGTTGGCGGTGGCGAGCACCACGATCCCGCCAAACTTGGTGAGAGTGATACCGGAAAGCACGGAGGAGCCCATGGTGACCAGCGACTGGGAGGCGCGCGCCACGCGGGACGCGCCGCCCGTCACGCTGAACGAGTGTACCAGGTGGGAGCAGAACTCCACAGCAATGCCCACAGCCATCACCTGCATACACAAACATTTAGCCCTCGCGTTCACACGCACTTTTATGACGTGATTTTAAATATAAATAAATAAATATATGGGACACTTACACACACGGTCGTCCGTCCCCAAAGTAACTTAATACTTGTGTTATGGTAGACAGACAACTGGTGAATATATACTTATATATTTCTAAATACATACTTAAATACAAATATACACCCAGGCTCAAAGACCAACAAATTCATTTATTTAAATTAAATTAATTATTCGGGAATCGAACCCGCAACCCGCGGCGTTGAAGGTAGGGTCACTACCCACTATTAGGGGTCAAAGTTTGGTTTACTTTTTGTTGTTTTGAGTGGAAACTGACGTAGGTACGTGGGACTCGCACGCACTAAAATCCCCCCGTCGACCCATCCCAGGCTATATGCGGAATTCTTGGTACCTTTGGACATATTACCCGCAATCCCCACAATGAACAATTACCATTGCATCACTAAGCGTAACTATGCTAAAGTAATTTGCTTGTTTGTGGACTTCTCTTGTGGAGCGAAATTAAAGTGATGCAAATGGAAATATATTTATTATGGAACGTGTTGCACGTTAGCGTATTTATTAGCGACTGACTAACAAATTACAAATTGCTATTGTTACTGATATACGATATCATGACGCTGCGGTACAGTAACTGTCTTTTCTTTTTTGAGGGGAAACTCCTGCCGAGTACACATCCCGCCAACGGAGGCAGCGACGTAGGTATGTGGGACTCGTATCCACTAAACTCCCCCGTAGTCCCATCCCATGCTAAGTGCGGATTTTGTGGTACCTTTGGACATATTAGCCGCAATCTCCACAATGAAAAATTACCATTGGATCACTAAGCGTAACCTTCTTTCCTTTTTTGAGGGGAAACTCCTGCAGAGTTTACAACCCGCCAACGGAGGCAGCGACGTAGGTATGTGGAACTCGTACCCACTAAAATCCCTGCGTTGTCTATCCCATGCTAAGTGCGGATTTCGTGGTACCTTTAGACATATTTCCCACAAACCCCGCAATAAAAATTACAGTTGGATAACTGTGACCTATATATATATAACCTTATATAACCTTCGTAGTACACAGGCTACCAAGGGAGGCAGCGACGTAGTTACGTAGGGCTCGTGCCCCATAAAACCCCCTGGTGTCCCATCTCACGCTGACTACGGGTTTCTGTGCTAACTTAGGACACATTACCAGTAAACTCCGCAGCGTTACCGCCATAGTGACCCTCCTCAGATCAGATCCCCCAACTACCTCTGGAATGTACACAGGACGCTGGATGCATCCCAACCCTTAAAAGGGCGTCGAAATCTTCTAATTATCCTGACCTATCAGGGTCATCAGTGCAGTATGGTTCACTGTGGAAGGTTATTATAGACGCGTCGCAAATGACAGCAGCGGCGTGTCATACTGTCACCAGTAAAAATCTAACTTATATAAAGTGCAGCAACGATCAGGCGCTATTTGATAATATAAATACTATAAATTTAAATTATTTACGCTATATTTAATTTTGACATAGCAAAAATGACAAATACGAGCGATAATAGGCAGAAAAAACCCGAACGATAACAAATAAGAGCACAACGCAGTCATAGTTGCATCAATAGTGCAAAATAGATCAATCAAATCCATGTTTATCGCTCAAGCAGTATTATAAACAGTGCTAAATATAAAATATACTTGAATTTTTCAGTTTCTCTCTCCATTAGAGATTTTAAAGAGAATTGAACAATATTTTATATATAAGTTCCATTAAAAAAAATAGTCAAATCGGGCTAGCAGCCAAGCCAGCAGTAATTAGTGATTCTTAAATTTAAACTATCGTGAGTAGTATTCATAGTTAATGTATAGAACCGGCTATACTCACGCGTTATTCTATCGGGTTAGCCCGACTAGTTTCGCTCATGAATAAGTGCCCCGGATGGGTTCGAAACTAGTCGGGCTAACCCGATAGAATAAGACGTAAGTATAGCCGGTTCTGTACATTAACTATGAATTAGTGATTCATTTATAATGATATAAATGTGTGGAACTGCAAATATACACTCACCAAGTTAACTAAAGACACAGCATTGAGACTGATGCCCCACCAGTACATGAGACCTCCGAGATTTACCACAATCATCGTTATGGTGATTACGACAACCTGGAACAAAACAATTACAATCAAATACTGGAATAATAAAGCGAAAGTCTATCTTTTATCTAACACACATCTGGACATGGGATTTTTATAAGTAAAGATATAAATATATATAGAGTTTAAAAATTCTAAGTTTCCGAACAGTGTGTAAGATGAGTAATGAATGACGATATTATATCTTCCTGCCCTTATCCCACTATAGGTGGGGTCGGCACAACATGTTATAACATGTTGTCACATGATGTGGCTGCGTTTTTATGACCGGTCCCCCTGCCTAACGTCAACTTACCTCAGTCGTATTTTACGAGACCTCGGTAAGAAAGAGGTTGTTATATTCTACTCAGCCGGATACCACACGGCGGGTCGACTTACCTTAGTCGCCGTTTACGACACCTCGGTAAGAAATGAGGGCGGTACTATTCTATTCAGCCGGATACCACACGGCTATAATGAATGACGATATTATAGTGTATTATCTATGTGAGTGATTGAGCCGCCCCTTCCCTTTTGATGTACGACGCCAACACGAACACAAGGTCTCAGTCTATAACTTAAAAAGAAAATAATAAACGCAGCTTTTAAAATAAAAAAGTGCTTTCATTCAGACCCTCAACCACATATATACATTTGTTGGTCACCATAGAACAAGTATTAAATTCCTATGGGGACAGACTATCACATGTGTAATTTTCCCATATATGTATCTCTTTATTTACATTAACTGCGTACGTTCCAACTTACCAGAGCGGAGAACAGATCGAAACCCATGAGGATGAAGGTCACTATGAAGATCGAAAGCACCGATATTCCCATGGACTTGAGGGTGTCCGGCCACATGGTGAGGTACTGCTCGTAGAATACGTAGAACACAGAGTAAGGGAACACGTTGACTTTGCTCGCATCCTTGCCAGCCGCTTGTAAATTGCGGGTCATTGTTTCCGAGATGTTCGCAGCGACAGTGCGTGCTGCCCGCAAAGCGGAGTAGTAGTCGTGACTTGTTTTCAGTACTGTGTGGTAGCCTGGAATTGGAAACGAGTCATAGAGTTATTTTACATAGAATGTAAGTGCGAGTGATGCAACAAATAATAAGGGAAGATGAAACTCATATACTTTCTCTAATCACACATAAATAAGAGAGAGAGACAGAGAGAGAGGTCTTATTCGTTTTCCCTTATGTAATAATATAGACTGGGGTTTTTATGTACTCCACCTCCGTATTCAATCCGTATTAAAGCAGAGTGGTAGATCTTTGGGGTGCCAAAGTGGTCGGCCTCCTCGTGGCGCACCCTGGGCAAGCTTAGTCTTGGCGAACGGACCACTTTGGGGTGGCCAATCCAGTTGTCCCTCTGATTAGCAGAGGGCAATCTGGACCGGCCGGGGACTCCAGGGGGTTGAGTGTGCAGTCCCTAATGAGCGACGGGTTCAGTTGAGCTTACTCTAAGTGTGGCTGGACATGGTTACGGCCACCGTCGGTCAAGCTGGAAGCCCAGCAATGGGAACGGGGACCTACGGGTTGCGCGGAAAAAATCTCTATAAAAAATAACCCGATGGGGGCGGAAACGCCCACCACGGCGTAGGGGCCCTACTTGGGGGCAATATGTACAATGGTGCCCTGTTCTTGCCATCGGCAGCGTGGTGGAGCAGACAGGTCATTTTAGTCGGTGCGAGTCCGACATAACCGCCGCCTGTCCCCGTCGGGCAGCGGTAACCATAAGGGATTTTTTCCTGTATTAAAAAAAGAGTAGTAGATCTACTCTTGCGTTTCTTCTACTCCTTGAGGGCTGTTTACAACACTTAGTCACAGACAAGCAACTATTGTGTAGGGTGAAGAGGCTGATTATTAAAGCCAGTCCATCTTCTTCCAAAAGGCGAGCACCTGCTACAACCCTCAAGGGTTCCGCCGCCCGCCACGAGACTGATGGTATATCCAAAAGTTTTAATATGCCAATCCCATTAAGAGTAGAATAAGGACAAGAGACTAATGATATATCCAACAAATTTAAATACTTCTTATGGAGATGGAGCTGTGATAGCCCAGGGTTAAAACCGTGCGACTCTTTCGAGATGGTCTCAGGTCCGAACCCACCAATGAGTTTTTCTGTTAAAACCTGTGTCTAATTGATAATTGCAATCTATCACACGCTTTTCGGTGCAGTAAAACATCGTGAGGAAACCTGCATATCTCTAGAGAATTCTGGAGATATGTGTAACCTACCAATCCGCATTGGAGCAGCGTGGTAGGTCTAAGCTCCAAACCTTCTCTCCAAAAACGGAAAGAAGAGGCCTATTCTCAGCAGTGGGATTGTAACGGGCCACTACTTACTTACTTACGCGCTTTTCGGTGAAGGAAAACATCGCTAGAAAACTTACATATCTCTAGAGAGTTCTTGGGATATGTGTAACATAACAATCCGCGTCGGAGCAGCGTGGTAGGTCTTAGCTTCAATCCCTCTCTCCAAAAACGGAGAGAAGAGGCCTATTCCAAGCAGTGGGAGAGTAACAGGCCGCTACTTATGGAGTTATCGACTTTAAAACCCACCTTGGTAGTAAGTGGCTCCAACTCGGGCCTGGGAAGCGTTGTACATCTTGTAGTTGACCGCGTGCCCGTAGGCCGCGTGGCCTGCTTTAGCGCAGTTCTCATTCGGGTTGTCCTGGAGGAAGAACGGGACGTAGTGCTGGAAGTCCGCCGGTTCTGGCCGCTGGTCGTCCCCGGTCAATGTGATGTTACATTTTTGACATGGTGCACCTGCAACATCAAATTCAAATTTCTCTTTATTCAAGTAAACTTGTAAACAATTTGTTAGGAAAGATGTTCCTACCGAGCCAGCAAGAAACCCGCCGGTTGCTGTTTTAACACTAACACAAAATTACACTTATAACTAGTTACATTAAGTCATTACTGTCTTGTACAGGGTCGGACAGCAGCTATATCCACGCATTCTTATCATCCTAATAAATCTCAACAGTATAACATCAAAAGTCATTGGTAGTTTAAAAAAGTCATTGGTTTCTTTACGATTTATATTAGTTTTAACTGTATGTACTTAACGCATCGTAGACCCTTACGAGGTGAACTGATGACCTCAAAGGTCGCGGGTAGCCATGCGGCACAATATCATGTGGGTGGAGGGCCCTTACAAAACATGCATTGTCATCGAGACAAGTATATCGTCATGTAAGACTGGTTGGCTGGAAGAGATTCCGAATCCGATTAACACCCCCCCCCCCCCTCCCTATTATAAAGTACATTACAATGGAGGTACTTTATTGTAGTCACAATCTAGCCTTAAGGCTAATAAGCAACTTAATTTTAACCTAAACTTATAAATTAACTTATATCTAAGAACAGGTCCAATGACTTATCTTAGTCTTTCTTATTATAGGAGACACTTCATTCTTGTGTTCTTTTTCAGTAGCACTAATACTACACTACACTATCACTATATGACACTAACTCAAAAGACTTTGTCCTTTTCAGTCTAAATCATCATTTTTATAGTAATGTAAATTACAAACATCAATAAAGAGATTACAAACATCATGTTAATATGTTTCCATTGATAATAACCACTCACCCTTGTCGTTGGGGCAGAAGCTGCTGTTTCCGGGGAAGTATTGGCAACAGGACGGCGATGACGCCCAGTCGAAGAAGTCATCGAGCCACAGGTTCGGTGTCTGGGCGATGTAGGTAACGTTGGGCACGCGGTATGCTGTAACAACATAATACGCTCTTATATAATCTGTACTGTAATCTATATTTATTATAAAACATCATCATGGTCCTGCCTGTGCCCTTATCCCACTTTAAATGGGGTCGGCACAACATGTTACAAACATGTTGTCACATGATTTGACTACGTATTTTACGACCGGCCGCCTGGATGAAGACAACTTACCTTAATCGTATTTACGATAAGAAAGAAAGTGATCTATTTTACTCAACCGGGTACCACACGGCAGGTCAGCTAAGGTTGGTCGCCTTTTACGACACCTCGTTAAGAAATGAGGGTGGTACTATTCTATTCAACCGGATACCACACTCTACTCGCGTGCATCGCGTTAACCAGTAGAGATAAATTAAAATATGTACTAGAGCATTGTAGATCTACATAAAATACTAAAAAAAGTCCACTATAGTACGATTAATTCAATCTATCTCTTATGATTAACTCAAAATAATACTTTTATATTTAATATCCTGAGACACTGATTTCCACGCAGGCGAAGCCGCTGGCTAGTACTATATATATACAATATCGTCAATACTTTTATGTTGTGTTAATGTAGTTAGGAGAATGTTCTTATGAAAGAAAAAAATAAAAAAAATAAAACTCGACATTCGTTTACATATACATCCACCGTGTGGTATATATAAGTTGCGCAGAATAGAACTCTCATTTTTTCATTTTTGAAGTGTCGTAAAATACGACTAAGGTAAGATAGAAGGCGGCCGGTCGTAAAATTTTCAGTCAAATCATGTAGCAACTGTTTATGAGTGGAATATGTACAGGAGAATGATAATTTTCGTTAACATATACGAATAAAAAATAGTGAAAAAGTAAAAAAAATTGTTTTATGTGTTTAATTCTTGGAGTTTCTACAAATAAAAAATATTAAACACAGATTTAATCACTGTGAATTAAAGTAATATCAATTTTTACGCTTCTGCAAACTGTAATACAAATATTTAAAATTGGTTAAATTTGATTGTGACTTTAGGATTTAGCTATTTTTGATTCTAATTCTCTCACATACTTCCAGAATTCTCTAGAGATATGCAGGTTTTCTAAATAATAGTGAGATTTGATAGTGAATTATTAATACATTTTCACTAAGTATTTCCCACTGGTAGTAAACCAAAAGAATCCTTACCAGAGTATAGTTGCATGGCCAAGCTGTCGTCCCTGCAGAACCTGGTCCCGCAGACCATGTTCTGCACCTCGCGGTCCGAGTAGTCCAGGCCGTCCGTCACCACGAAGTACACCGGCGGCCCGATGTTCAGGTACCGGTTCAGGTGCTGGAAGTACTTCAGCTGGAAGCTGTCGTGAGGCATCGAGAGCTCCTGGTCCAGACCTATGTCGATATGCGGTGCGACCTGGAAGCATATGTCGATTATTGTATGCGTGCGTGCGTGCGTGCGTGCGTGTATGTGTGTGCATGTATGTGTACGTGTGTGTACATGTGTGTGCATGTGTGTGCGGTACTATTTATATCTCAATGTGTGTCATAACGGGAAACCATGATAAAATTATGTCCCGGTGGCGAAACTTGGGGGCTTATTTAAAAATATATATAAATAGTATATTTACCAGTTCTCTGTCATCCATAATACAAGTATTAAGTTACTTAGGGCGTCCCCTTGTATATAATTGTATTTGTGCTATATTACCAAAGAAATATAGCAGATTTTTTTTTTGGTATGGTACAATATGCTGTCAAAATATACCACGGTTATACTAAAAAATCAAAATATAATAATATAATAATAATACTTTATTTTCCTCACAATAAGCTTACTATACAATATGTAAAAGTTTAAACAAAAAATTTTATATATAAAAATACACTACATACATTAACTAGTTTAAATAATACATTTTTTGTTAATTATAAATAATATTACATTATTGGCTTATTCGATGTATCTGGCGGCCACCACACTAGGAACACCTGTATCGTGGTGGGTGAAGCGCTATAGAAATATAACTTAAATAATAAACTACTATGTAATGATGAAATAAAAGTATAGTCATAATTTACTTATGAATTCGTAGACTAAGAAGTAGACGAAGTGACGTCATGATTTCAAAACTTAGTCGTTCACTATTAATGACCATATTTGGATAATTTATAGAAATACGCGCTACTTTGCGGAGATCCATAATACAAAAGTAATAATAAAATTATATTGATATAATCCGCGATGAAGTAAAATAGAAAATATATAAAATGCTAAATGTAGAGTGGACAATCCGTTTTCATACCTGATACATCCAGGATTCCTGAAAATACATGGACAAATCTTCACCACCGCCACCACAATACACAAGCACTACACACGTTCACTATCACAATTTTACCATCATCATCTTCCTGCCCTTATCTCACTCTAAGTGGAGTCGGCACAACATGTTGGCTGGCCGGCCACCTTCTTGACGTCAACTTATCTTAGTCGTATTTTACGACACCTCGATTTTAAAGAGTGTGATCTACTCTACTTAACCGGATATCACACGGACTATCACAATTTTACAATATCTCGTGTAAAACATTTTGATTTCTCATTCGAACATGTCTCAATGCACTCACCGCAACAGAGGAGCAGAGCCAGGCGAAGAATATGATCATGACGGAGGCACGGACCTCCCTCTTCATCAGGAACGGCACATACACGTAGCGGAACAGGTTGTACAGCGCACCCTCACCGGTCGCGGTGGCGCCCTCTGCCTTGGTGCCAGACACACAGCAGAACACGTCAAATCTGAAACAGAAGGAAAAATTCAGTGAAATATCTTCAAAAACCTTGGTGTGACGACAGGGTCTCATTGGTCCAAACATTGGCCACGACATTGGTCCAGAGGCGAATGTGGCACGAGCTTTGAGGCGAACCACCTTATCCAGGCCACTGCTCACAGGAATCCTGGAATTAGTATAGGCCTAGTGGCCCAGGCTTTTGGGTTGACCTTGAGGGGGTATGGTATGTTGGTGTAGGGACTTATTTGTGTCTTTGGAGTTCTTTGTGTAGCAGAGGTCCTCTCGCATACCCTAGAGTGATAGGCGGGGTAAGGGCCTCGAGGCGAACCTCTTTGTCCTGGCCGGTCCTCGCAGGCTTTGTGACCTGGACTGTGTTCGGGCCGTTCACCCAGGTAACCTAGGTGACCTACGGGATTTCTGGTTTGGGAGAGTCTAGTAATGTTAGCTCCCAGACCGCGATGTCATATTCGGGTGGTGTCATCTCCGGTGGTATCAAAGTCGGTGGTGGTGTCAAAGTAGGTGCTGGTGTAAGAACTGTAATATTAGCACCGCAAATCAATCTAGATGGCGCTGTGTTGAATAGATGCATAATAGGTTTTAGAACTACAATTAGTTATTTATAGTGTAGTACCTGGGTGACGAAGCTTTGCTCGGTATTTTTTTTTAAAGATACCAAAAAAGATGCAATAAAAAAGGAATGATCAAATCTGGGAGTTGATGTGGGGTATTGTCACTTTTGAGTCCGTCCGTTCCCAACTGTGCTATTATAACTTTGCAACGTGATTAGCCTTTGTTTTCTAATATATAACATTTCTGTTTTCTAATATTGTAACAATTTTTCAGTGCCTGAAAATACCGAGTAAACGACATTTAACGAAACTTCCTATACACACACACACACACACACACACACACACACACACACACATATATATATATATATATATATATATATATATATTATAAGTTTTATGAAAATCGTTGGAGTCGTTTCCTAAATTTTATATTACATATATACTAAAGATAGTATGTTATTATATTCATATTCCAAGTGTTTCATATACCTGTTGTCCTCCTGCCGCCGGTTGTCGAGGGCCAGCAGCGCCACGAAGCAGGTGACCTGCAGCAGGAAGTCCACGAGCAGCGCCGCGCCCGCGTACAGCGCGAACGCGCGCACGGCCGGCATGTCGCTCAGCGCGCCCAGGAAGAAGCACACCGACTCCGACACGGACGTGAGGAACATTGACGGACCCACGTGGCCCAATCTAATAAGGTCAATTAAACAAGTAAAGCTAAGTTTGAGTAACTTTAATATAAAGCAAAACTTTATACTTGTTTATACGAAAATTAAGCGGACGGAGAATCATAAAACGCAGTAATTTATATAGAGGAGTACAGAATGCTAATGTATTTTTTAATTAACGCATAAAAATAAATTAAGTTAAACATATAAAAGCTTTTAACAAAATTACATGACCCTACTGGTAAAGCCGTGTGGTATCCGGCTGAATAGAATAGTACCACCCTCATTTCTTACCGAGATGTCGTAAAAGGCGACTAAGGCAAGTCGACCCGCCGTGTTTTATCCGGCTCAGTAGAAAAGACCAACCTCATTTCTTACCGAGGTGTCGTAAAAGGCGACTAAGTTAAGTTGACCCGCAGTGTGGTATCCGGTTGAGTAAAATTGACCACCCTCTTTCTTACCGAGGAATCGTAAAATACTACTAAGGTAAGTTGACGTCAGGCACGCGGCAGCATTTTTATAACATGTTGTGCCGACCCCACTTTTAGTGGGATAAGGACAGGAAGATAATCAAAAGTAAAATAAAGCCTTTAATTAATCTAAATACAAATTGAAGTGAAGGGAAAAAATTGTACCACTTTTTGCAAAAATTACGGAGACGGACTATAAAACGAATCATAAACCTTGGTACAGTAGTTTATATAGAGAAGTACAGAATGCTAATGCATGTAAAAAAATCATTACCCACTACCATGCATATTATACACATTTACACTATTTTGTTTATGCTTAGAGTTTTTAGTCTTTTTTTTAATGTCATAATCATAATTACACAAAAATTGTGGCAGTGGGCGGGAAATGGTAAAAAATGATGTGCGTTGGCTCCTAATTAGTTTGGATTGCAAACTACTTAGATTGGATAGACAATCTGGAATGTACCCTTGAGAAACCACTGGGATCGTGTGCCATAGACACCTTTTAAAATGGCGTATGTCCGATCAAGAACATCAGCTGGGAAGGAAAGATGGACAATCAACTAGAAAAGTATAACAGGGAATCGACTGAATCCAACTTGGATTTAGATCTTATGACGTGGATATATTTTAAAAAGTCCTATTTACAGAACATCGGCTGAAATTCAAATTCAAATAATTCTTTATTCAAATTGGCCTTTACACTTTCGAATCGTCAAATTACAATGAAGCTACCACTGGTTCGGAAAGGTGCTCTTACCGAGAAGAACCAGCAAGAAAATCGGCGGTCACTCTTTTCAAAATTGAGTTTTACAATAATGGCTTAATTAAGAACAAATTAAAAAATTTACAATATAATCTAGTGCGTAGCTGGACGCAATTTAAAACCAAGCTTTCTTATCATCAATATAGTCCTCAACAGTATAAGAAGAGAAAGTACGCGTTGAAATGCCAACTTACGTCCTGCCGATGTGCTGCGCGATGGTCTCGTCGGGTCTCCGCGGTTCCCGCTGACTGGTTTGCACCAGGATGAAGATGTTGTCCACGCCCACGGCCAGCACCAGAAACGGGATCACCTCCACGATGATGAGAGTGGCCGCTACACCGCAGTACCCGAATATACCCACCGAGCAAGCGACCGACGCGAGCACGATTATAACACCTGGCGATAATTAGGACAGTTACAAATTGTACTAGGTACTGTTATTTCTGTAGTAAAAGCAATATTAATATACAAATAGTAAGACAATATATTTTGCTCACCTCCCAATCCAAGGGTGACTTTGCTGTCGATGAGCAGTCTGGACCAGGTGGTGAACCTTCCCAGCGATATCGCGATGTACGCGAACATGATGAAGTAGGACACGAGGATGGTGGACACATCGGACTGAGACTCTCGGTTCAGCTCGTCCTCTATGGACCTCTCGGACGTGTAAGCTATGTCCATGTACGATGGCATTTCATTCTCCGTGTAATTCTTCATGAACTTGATAAACTCTTCTTCCCATTCAAGCGCTGGTTTTAACTGAAAATTGATCTTTACTATAAAAAAAAGTCAAATAGAGTTCTTATTATAATAAAAGCGTATGAAATATTTCAGTTATTTTGAAACAGAGATAACGTTCAGATGTTACAATAAAATTGTTTTTATATCGCACTTGTAAAGTGTACAAGCACGGATTAGAGAAAAATTTTAATTTTATTGCAACTTCTGTACTATTGAATTCCGCAAAGCAACGCCTGCTTGAATAAATGAGATAACGTTCAGTAAAATTTACCATACTATGCTAAATAAATAAATAAATAAATGCTCATGTTGAGTGACGAAAGATGTAAAAAGTAGCTAAATTGTTTATGGTCCGTGTAGTAGAAAAAAACTTACTACAAAAATAATTAAAATGACTTCAATGACATTAAACTAAACAGTTTGTTATTCCAAAACGGAATTTTTTATCTTCAAATTTATCAAACGCCGACTGTATTTAAATTGTGAGTATTAAACTGACATAAGTCTTTTCAAGCATCACGATAAATCTATTAAATAAAATTTACTTTTAAAATATTTTCCTAGTAGACCCGTTTTACTAATCGTGCATGATTTATAGAATTAGGCGTTACTTTGCGGAGGTCCATAACACAAAAGTAATGAGAATATTATTTTGCTATAAACCGCGATAAATCGCGATTCTTAACCGCCATTTTTATCGCGGATTATAGCAAAATAATATTCCCTTCACTTTTGTAATCGTGCATGCATAAGCTATGATAAACAGAACACTATATGTAGCATTACATAGACATTCTCCAATCGCTGAATATAAAAGAACAATTCATTATTTTTTGTATCAATTGAAGAGAAAGTAAGTTTAGTACGCCATCCTAGATATATACCTGTTCTTTCTTGTGATGATTGTCGACAATAAAGGTAAGAATGAGTGCGGTGGCGCGGTGGAAGCGCGACGACTTGGTTAGGGGCTCGGCAGGCGCCAGGAAACCACCCAGCGCCACCCCCGGCAGCACCGGCCCTCCCCACTGCGCCAGGCAAATGTAGGGGTTTCTGGGGGACGAAAATCTAAATTATACATGGTGGTACCACTAATTAACTATCAAAATTATACAAGGTGATAGCATTAAATAATTATCATATTATACAAGGTGATACCGCTAATTAACTATCAAAATTAACAAGGTGGTAGCACTAAAGAATTATCATATTATACAAAGTGATACCACTAATTAACTATCAAAATTATACAAGGTGGTACCACTAATTAACTATCAAAATTGTACAAGGTGATACTACTATCTAACTATCAAAATTATAAAAGGTGGTGCGACTTAATAACTATCAAAATATACGCTATTAATTTATTCACAACAAGAAAGGCTACTTTCTTCAGTTTTATGCTATTAAAACATTTTGTCTAAAGGCATTACGTTAACATGCGACTGTTTGGTTTTAGTAATATTCGTAAATCAAACGCTCAAATCAAAATTAGATAAGACTTTATACGTCTCGTTTTCTGAATACTTCGGACCTTTCAATATAACATTTCAATATAACCTTTCAATAATGAAGATGTATATCTACATGCGACTATTCGCTCATAACTTCTAAATGATTGAATACAATTTCTTTTGCGAATAATCACTATGGATGATTGGGCTAATCACATGATACGTGGCATAAGGCCGGAATCAAGAATTTTCTTAAAACGTTTTAAATATACTATATAGGGTAAATTAAACATATATTTAAATAAATAAAAAAGTAAAAATTATAAGATCACTTCCAGTGTTGCGTTTTATATCTATGTTTTTGTTTTCCAAATAAGTTTTATCAAATGTGGGTAATTTAAGAAAATAATTTTTAACGCCCAGTGAGTTTAGTTTTAAGTTATTATCTCATATAAGTGAATAATGTTATTCTTAATGAGAAATAAAGATATCTCAAACCTCAAATTTTTTATTCGAATATTTTAATTTAGAACTAGTATACCTTAAAGATAAGTATAAAGATCAGTAGTAAAATAAATTGTTATTAACAGTTTAAGAATGCTCCGATCGCCACCAAACTTTACAGGATCAGCCACTGGGTCACTATAAAGATTGTCTGAAATTTTTATAAAAATCAATCCGTTTTGGAATCTATAAAGTGCATAAAGACAAACATTCATTTTTATATATCAAGATTTAGAAAATTTTCACTTTTCGGTTCGATATATTTATTTTTACTGTATCATGTTTTGAACCAAGCATACTGAAGAAATAGTGGGTAGTAGTTTTTCTCACCGCGAACACGAGATGATCTTGTCGAGATAGGAATCGTCTTCAAGGTAGGAGGGGTCGTTCTCGAGCCAGCCCCACACCGACTGCACGGTGCACTGCTCGCGGGTCACCGCGCCGTTGAATGGAGACGAAATTGGGGCAAAGCATATGTCCTCGAGACGCGTGGTATTACCCAGTTCTGAAAACGGAAGTTGAATAATATTTTGGAAAGCAAAAAAATTAAAAGCAAAATAGAATACTGTCATCATCATCTTCCTGCCCTTATCCCATCCTAAGTAGGGTTAGCATAACATGTTATAAACATGCTGTCACATGATTTGGCTGCGTTTTTACGACCGGCCGCCTGCCTGACGTAAAATTGTCTAAGACGTATTTTACGACACCTCGGAAAGAGAGTGGTCTATTTTACTAAACCGGATACCACACGGTGGGTCAACTTACTTTAGTGGCCTTTTACGACACCTCGGTAAGAAATGGAGGGTAATATTCTACTTAGCCGGATACCACACGGCTATAAAATAGAATATCTGTTAGATTCGCCTAAGCCCTTTCATCATTTACTATTTTTAAGATGTTAAATAAAATACACACGTCCTTTAATATTTGCGATACGACTGAGCGCAAGTGGATTAATTACTAGTGGTATCTAAGTTATCTAACATTTACTGTCTACCATCTAACTTTTGTGTCAAATTTAGTTAATGAAACCTCATGGGCCCTTAATCATGAGTTCTTTACGGTATTTATCGGTTCGGGCATTGACGCCATTTCAACTACGCGATGGTAAGTTTTATTCTCCTACCTT
Source organism: Morpho helenor (assembly GCA_029227775.1). NCBI lineage: Eukaryota > Metazoa > Arthropoda > Insecta > Lepidoptera > Nymphalidae > Morpho > Morpho helenor. The sequence continues at coordinate 13,068,977 of JARGCU010000022.1, read as the reverse complement.
TTTCTGATTTTATCGTGCAGTAATCCAAGCAACTGGACTGGACTAGCTGAGACTAAGTGGAAGTCTATAAGTTAAAGAAGAAGAATCTAAGTAAAGCTCACTAAATTATAAGAAACACTTACCCATAATCCTGTTCTGCAAATCGAGCACTTTAAGCAAGAATGTCGAATTAAACACCGGTCCAAACTCCAGAACGGTCCCATCCGCCGCCGTATACTCTATATCGGGCAGGCCCTTCGAGCTGATGATCAACATCTCCGTCCTGTAGAAGGGCTCGAACTGCGAGTCGAAGTACTCCCTCTCCAAGCGGGACCGGGAGTTCGGCGCCGCCCAGAGCTCCACCGGATTGGTTGTCACTATAATGGACTTAACGCCGATACTGAGCGAGATTACGAAGCACAGACCTGGAAACGATGTTCGACCTATTAAAGAGTCAGTTCGTGGTGTGAAGTGTCCCACTCTATGGGGAATACAGACGTTCCAAACGGATAAACGGATGCCCAGTTGGATCTGAGGCCCTCGATGCATCTATTAGTGGAGCAAGGGGCCATTGCTTAGAGAAGTCTCGACCGGGACCGACTAGAGGCGGGACCGGGGGAGGTGTTAAGAGGAAATTCGCCCCAGCTTGGCTCCTAAAATACCAACTGTAACAGTGGTTGAGATAATGATTTTAAAGTAGCTGACAAACGACTAGCACCATTCGATTATGATTAAAATCTCAGAAACATATCGGCACCCTACTACCGTTTTACAGGTCGTCTATCGTCTCCTATATTTTGAATTTCGTTACCGAAAAACCTATTAATGAATGTATAAATAGGTTTTTGGGACTTTCCAAAAGCATTATTCTAATTTGAGGCCCCTGGGCTATATGTGTAATAATAAATAATGATAAAGAGTATATCTTTAAATTATTATGATATTAAAATCATAATCTATTAAATAAAAATTTAAAACGATGTGTGTGGAATGATACTTAACTCCTTAGTTAAGTATTTTAGTTATTAGGTTAGGCCCTTGCCTGTTTCACAAGTTAAATGAAATGAAATGAAATATTTATTCCACAAATATTTATTCCAGTTACTGATAAAGTGTCGGATAGTTAACCAACAAATAAACTAAGTAGTAGATAAATGTATCTAAAAAGACTCTAAAAGTGAAAAATTAAAAAAAATTGCAAAAATTTGCATTTTGAATTAGATATTTGTTATCCAGCAGATAAACAAAATAAGAACCACATCATCTACCCGTTAACTTGTTAGGGACTTTAAGTGCTGAATCGGCCTATCAGAAACCTGAGAAACGCAAAATTCCGAGACATGTGTCAGATATGTTCCGAATTGGATAACTGACAGTTTATTATTAACTTGTGAAACTGGCCCTAAATCATTAAATTTATTTATCTGATGTTACAGTAACTGCCACTTACCAAGGAAAAGTACGATCCAAGGCCTCGACGCCATCAAATGACCCCACCATTGAAAGAAGTCCTCTAGTTTACTTTCAGTCGCAGCACCAAGTTTCTCGAAGAACGTCGCCTCCTCATTGCTTTCCGCTTGTTCGACAGACCAACCGACAGTCGTCGGGTTAGTGGCCATCTCTTGATTGTTCTCAGATGCAATACCTAGGATGATGTAAGATATATAAGGTAAGGGTACTAATAATAGACCATATACTAGAAGTTGACAGTTTTGTATGAAATTTTAAATAATAAACGTTTTGATTGTTGTAGCTTATGCTACTAATATTATAAATGACAAAGTTTGTGAGTATGGATGTATATTTGTTACTCTTTCACGGCGAATCCGCTGAACGAATATCGATGAAATTTGGCACAATTATTTCTTATACACCGTAATAACATATAAGCTATAGAAATCCTGTTAATTCTACAGGAATAGGATGATATTGAAAAGCGCCAATCTATTATCGATCTATCACACGACAACAGTCCACGCAAACGAAGTCGCGTGTAAAAGCTAGTAAAAAATAAATTTGTAATTACCTGTTGCCATCTATTAACGGCTGTCCAAAAGCTCAGAACTGTAGCCCATGTTTAATATTTAAAATTTAATATTATTAATTAATATTTTTTATTAGCTACAACGAACAAAACGCTTAATATTTAAAATTTCATACAAAACGGCCAACTACTAGTACATGGTCAATTACTACTGCACTTACGTTAAGTACAATTAAATATATCATACAACATCTTACAATATCCAACGTCAACATAGAACAAACCTACACAAATCTTTACATCATAAGAGACAGGACAAAAATGAAAATTGTAAGAGAAAACAAACATTTTAGACGCTACGAGTTATACTTCTTTGTCAAACATACTGATTTCATTTTCTGCAAGACACCACGAATATCAAATTTGAACAAATATTATGTAAGCTAAGTAATCGTTGAACCGTTTTGTATCAAATGTCAAATCAAATCGAAATCATTTTTATCCAAATAAGCTTTTTCAAGCACTTTTAAATCGTCCAGAACCAATATGATTAATGAAGCTACAACTGGTTCGGAATGTTGCTCTTACCGAGAAGAGCCAGAAGGAAACTCGGCGGTCAATCTTTTAAACATTTTCAATTTACATTATCAAACCTCAGTCTTGTATGAAGTTGAAAGAATTTTCAAATCCAAGTCTTTTTATCATCCAAATAATCTTCAATTTTGTAATATGCTTTTCGTATAAGCATATCTCTTATACTTAATTTAAACCTTTCTGTAGACTGGTTTAGTATGCATTGTGGAATTTTATTGTAGAAGCGAATACCAACAAATGAGTTGCTAACTCTGCTGAGTCGCGACATAGGTATTACAAGCTTTTTGTGACCTCTCGTATGTCTATATTCATCTCACTTTGGTCAACAACTTCCTAATCATAAACTGTATATATTCATCTTACTCTAGAGCTATAACCTCTCTAATCACAGATTAAATAATCTCATTTTTGTTTGTAGATCAATAAGTAAAATCAAAAATTGCTAAATAAAAGCGTTCTCTTTCATCTCGCTTCAAAAGAAGTATAACTTTACTAGGTATTGTTACATAGAATAATAATAAATGTTAAATTAAAATAATACACCAATAGAACTTTAAAATATATAAAGATTTATACAATAGAATATAATATAATAAAGTATATATTAAAATATAATAAATTCATGCTATTAATAAAGCCAGTTAGCATTAAACAAACACATGCGGCTAATATATATCCTACTAAAAGTGTCATAACAAAGTGCGGCAAGTATTGAAAATATTTTAAAATAAACACCCAAAAACATTAATTCCTGGGCCCAAACAAAATCGATACTAATATAATGCGAAAGTCTGTTTATCTCTTACAGCTAATTCGCTGGAGCTATAGTTATAATTCGCTATAATTAAAGCTTATCCCTAGGGATACTACTACACGTTGCCCAAAGGCATGGTCCGATCTTACAAGATCTTATGAACGAAACTCAATCTCAGGACTTTCAAATGTTTCTAAAATAAAATGCCTATATCCAGTTGAGATCAACCTGTACACACAATTCCTTAATATTCCGTTGTCCTAAAGCGTTACTAATAAGTCACCTACTAATAGACGAAAATATTTTTGTTTTCAGTTTTTATAATCCCTTAAATTTTGCCAGAATAACGGTCCATTTATTTTTCTAAAATTAGATCTGCGTGCATAAACAATTCCGTTGCCCTAAAGCTATATGTCTCCGTATTACACGAAAATAAGTTTCCTACTTCTTTAAAACCTTAAGTTATGTCAGAATAAAAAGTAAATGTATATATTTAGATTGAAACCTGCTTGCATGTAAAATTGACTACTATTTATTACTTATTGCGAAACCAGTAAGTAACTGGAGTCAATGCAGTGTGAACATACACAATCGCAGACTTTCGCAGGTATATCAGTAAGTTTGTGTTAGACGTAGGGCCCAAGATAAGCTGGACAGCACACATTCAGAACTAAGATACGTACTGGATCGGTGGCTGTGCAGCGGACTTGTCTCGGGACCGCCGCCGCGCCGCAGCTCGGCCGCGCGCGCCCACCCATCTGTCCCACACCCGACTGTTAGCACCCATTCACCCACACAGACCAGACTTGGCTATGACATCGTTCTCATTACACGGCAAATAAACAGATTGAATTAGAATCAAATTAAATATAACGAATGCAGGATGGATAGGAATGGACAGGATGGATAGATGCGACCCCCGAATGCCCCTTGGAAAAATTTCTACAACAGTCATAAGACCTGACGTAATGTAAAAATTTTGGGCAATAAATGAGAATGAAAAAAGTTTATGCGAATCAGATGAAAATATCAAGGTTGTGTGTTGCGCTCATAAGCTCAGAGACACTCATCGGGCGATGGAGCGAGCTATGCTTGGTATATCTCTCGATCAAATCAGAAATGAGGACATGCGTAGTAAAACTATTATTACCGACACAGCGCAGCGTGTCGCGAAGCTGAATTAGAGATGGACGGGGCGTATAATGCGGATAACTGATGGGTGTTGGGGTCTTAAGGTGTTGGAATGGCGACCACGCACCGGAAAACGCAGCGTCGGTAGACCCCCTACGAGGTGGACTCACGACCTCAAAAGGATCGCGGGGGTTGTATAAATCCCATATGGAGACCTATGTCCAGCAGTGGACGTCCATCGGTTGAAGATGATTATGATGATGATGATGTGACTAGATTTTATACAATACGAAAAAAGAATATGAGGGTGACTGTCAAAATTGAACCCTCTATATAAAAGATGAGAAGTACGAGATTTTTTTGGTATGGTCATGTAATGAGGGATAAAAATCATGTGACCAAAAGTGTTTTAAAGACGAGTGTGAATGGCTATATGACTAGAGGTAAGCTGAAAAAAAGGAAGGATTGTGTAAAATGATATGCATATAAAAGGAGTGGCATCAGATTTGACTAATGGTACGAAAGAATGGAAGATGACATATTGTGCCGACCATTCTTAGAGTGGGATAAGGGTAACAAAATGATAATGATATAAAAAACTGTTTATACTGTGTAACTGTTTATCTCTGAAATGAAGTAAAACTGATCAGATCAGCGTAGCATTTTTATATAAATGTACACGACGTAAACCAAGTCTGTCTGTGGTTATTCGAAAATATATATATTTTTGAACCTTAAATATAATATTACGTTTAATAGTAATAGGCATGCATTTATATTTTAAATATAATACGTATTTATATTTACTATAGGGCCATGGAGACCCTATGATCAATCGAGTGCATGCAAATAATACAATTAATTGCGTTGATTTTTAATTATTCTTTTAAATAATTGTCAATTTTAATACATGCCATTGAATTATGAAACCTTCACCTTATATCAACTTAAACAAAAAATATTCGATGTAAAACTACTTAAGACCGATTCACATTATTATATAATCATGTCAAGTAAACATTTTCTCACAATAACAATAAAATACCATGATAAATTAATCATGATTTCGTAAAAAGTTTTTTCGCTTTAATGTGACTCGATCTTTATTCAATATATAGTTTCAGAGACGGTTACAAAATTTCCCAATCTTTGAATACATAAAATAACCCACTAAATCACTAATAATGAACCTTTGCCAGTTTTACTAAAATGAAATATTTTACGTATCGTACAATTTAATAACCTTTTCTAATTTTTTTTAGTTTTTATTGCGAATCACCCTTTATTTTGCATAATACCTGCTGCTGATGAAAACTACTAAGTCATTATTAAATAGAAGCTTGATTAGAGGAATTGTTGAAACATAGTAGGCATCAAGCAAAGTCCATAAATTAATTTATGCGGAAGAACTAAATATTTGATTCGCTCGAGAGACCTTGAGATAGGGATATAAAAAAATATAACGCGTTTTTTTTAGTAAATGTACATTATGTATTCAATACATTGGGCAAATTCAACCGTCTCTTAGACTATAATGGAGTTTAATATGAATCTATCCTCGAATCTTTATACCTGTGTTAGTAATGTTAATTTGAACATAACAAATCAATTACGATGCTTTATTTTATTCTCTACTATAAAGCAAAAATTCGTGTTTATATAAGCAATAATGTGATACAATTTGTCTGTGTATCAATCTGTGGAATAAACTAAATACTAAACTTTCTAGTGGGCGAATTAAGGAACTTCTTACGCCTTTTTCTTCATTAACTTTTTTAAGTCTATAATGAGCGTAACTAAGGAAAGCTCTTTTTGTCAATTATTGTAATTTTATAACTTTTAAAAATTATATTCTAATAAACTTCTTAAAAAAAAATTAAAGTAACGGCCTAATACTATCCCACTTCTGATCAAAGGCTTCCTCTCTCCGTTTTTTGAGAGAACGATTGGAGCTAAGACCTATGAGTACCACACTGCTCCAGATTAGTAGATTATACATATCCCTAGAATTCTCTAGAGATATGCAGGTTTCCCCACGGTGTTTTCCGTCAACGAAAAACGTGTAACAAAGACACATAAGTTTACACAGAAAAATTTAATTGTTGCCCAGTGTTTGAACCCGTGACCCTTTTAAATAGACACATGATCTCACCTATGGTCTAATACAGCTTCTGAACTTGCCTTTAATGAAACTTAAAGAGTTCATTAATGCAAAAAAAAGCCTCCAGATAATAAATTTGTTTTAAGTGCTTCACTGTTTGCGTGGTAACGAATTTTAAACATAATCAATGATTTGCAGCTCATATAGTGAGTGCTAGTGTTTTAAATCATAAAATTTTTGATATAAGACTATCGACTAAAGAATTTGTTCATAGAAACCGGTTTAAATTTTTCAAAAGTCCATTTTTATATTAGTTACACGTTTGCAATTTAAATGTCATCTAGATTAAATGTAAGATAATAATTTTAAAAATTGTAATTTACGAAGCGAACAAATCTAGAAGACATAAGATATTCATATTTTTTTCTAAATTAACAAATTCGGTTTATATATACAAATTATAAATTTATCATACTCATTTTGCTTTTTGTGTCAATAATTTGAAATGTGACGTGTTGTTTATAATTAATATAATATAAATTTATCTATATTCTTATAGTGTGTAACAAAATAATATTTACTAATATGTAAGAAGATATAAATTGTAACTTAATATATTAATAAGAACGAAAAATATATGATTACGTGAGCTCGGGGAATATTACGGAAATTGATATCGAAAATCAACGGAAATTAAGTAAACGATTGACGCGATACGTTGTAAAAATCTATCTACGCTAATAATTATTTCAAAATACACAGTTAAATTTAAATGCGAAAACGCAAAAGGGCAAATTTAATATTGTAGCGACGAAAGTAATAATAAAATTATTTTACTATAATTTGCGATAAAATAAAATTGAAAATGTAAATAATGCTAAATGTAGAGTGGACTATCCTTTTCATACCTGATACATGCAGGATTCGTAGAAACACACGCACATACCTCCAACACGATACACAAGCACTACACACGTTCACTATTATAAACTCAACAATCGTTTCGGACCGCATCCGAAGCATCATCAGGAGATAGACTCTATAGTGTCGATTGCTTTACCTACACTAATATATAAAGCTGAAGAGTTTGTTGGTTTGTTTGTTTGTTTGTTTGTTTGTTTGTTTGTTTGTTTGTTTGTTTGTTTGTTTGTTTGTTTGTTTGAATGCGCTCATTTCAGGAACTACTGGACCTATTTGAAATTCTTTCAGTGTAAGATAGTCCATTTATCGAGGAAGGCTATATAACATCACGCTAAGATAAATAGGAGAGGAGTAGCAATAAAAAATAGTACGAAAACGGCAAAGTTTAAAGCTTTCCTTGCGTGCGCTAAGTGAACGGTGATAGTTCCCCTCTAAAAGTTGTAAATAAAAGTCCGCGACATCATATGTCTAGCTTTTAAGGTTATTCCACTTTAACCATTTATATGGTTATCAAAAGACTATATTAGGGTTTTAATCTTTCAACACGGGCGGAGCTGATGTTTGCTAGTATAAAAGAATTTTATTATTACTTTTGTATTATGGATCTTCGCAAAGTAACGCTTATTCTATAAATTATGTTTTAGCGATGTAATATTAGTTAAATGTTGAAAATTAAAGTCTTAAAGGGCTCACCGACAACGTTCTCTTGTGTGTTGCAGCAGTAGATGCCGCTGAGGAACAGCGTAGTGAAGATGACGAAGACTATAGCCATGATCACCGCATACCCGTCAGCGCCGTTGATGCTGAAGGGGCGCGGCGGTGGCGGAGACGGCGGTGGAGCGGGACAAGCGTCCTCACAATCCAAGCAGGAACAGCCTGGCTGGCCCTGGGAATTAATTAATATGCAAATCTTACATTTGCTAAGCTTACAAGCTTATAAGGGTTTAGCTAGAAACGGTATAAATAAATAAATATATGGGACACTTACACACACGGTCGTCCGTCCCCAAAGTAAGTAACTTAATACTTGTGTTATGGTAGACAGACAACTGGTGAATATATACTTATATATTTTTTAAATACATACTTAAATACAAATATACACCCAGGCTCAAAGACCAACAAATTCATTTATAGAAAATGTCGGCCCTCGGCGGGAATCGAACCCGCGACCCGCGGAGCTGAAGGTAGGGACTACCCACTGCTTCAACGGGCCAGTCGAAAACAAACAGATGAAACAAGAGAAACAAACAAAAAACACAAACAGATAAGCGTGATAAAGAACAGATGAGCTTGGTTAAGTTATACTATTGGAAAATAATGATTATATGCGATGTATAGGCAATTATTAACCTTATTAATTAAATTATTAATCTGTAGCTAGTTTGGCCACAAGTACGGCGTTTCTCGCCAGTGCAACAAAACATCATAATGAGTTCCACATAAAATAGGGGGGGAAAAGGACTTACTGGTAACCCGACATTGCACGGTCTAGTGGGAGGGTTGTACGGTATAAAGCCATCGTTGGGCTCGTCACCGCTGATGTAGTTGATCTGGAAGGGCGCGTAGCCGTTGTTCACGCTGCCCATGTTGTCGAACCAGCGTTGCGGTGTGCAGAATTCTGCACCGTATTCGCCGCACATGAGGCCCAACGCTAGCCCGTTGGTAGATGGCACTTGAACCTGAGTCAGAAATATTGGTGGATGGTAAAATATATACATACTAATATTATAAATGTGTCTGTGCTTTCTTCGTGTCGTTCTGGTTACCTAAACCAAGTCTAACCAAATCCAAATCACCAAATCTAAACCAGTTTCTTAACGAGAGGCCTACACTTCACAGGAAGGCAATTTGATTGTTTGGTGGGGATGGGCAATTTGTTGTAAAGCGGATGGAGGATAAATTTGTTGTATAGAGGTTGTAATTTTTTGGGGGGTTGTTGTTGGGTAGGGGCCAATTAGAAAACGGGGTCGACACGATTTTAACCCTGCACTCCGGGTTATTTAAATGCAATGCTAAATTTCGGTGCTAAATTTAAGAAAAAAACAAGTTCTTTAATATTTATTAGGAATCATTTTAATTGGACCTACCGTTTAAGTTTATTAAGTGAACAATTCAATTTTGGGGCATGGCACAAACAAGGTTGGGAAACACTGGTCTAAACCGACATTTTTCGGTGACTAAAAATCTTACAACAGAATGTTCTCCTCCACACATTTTAAGGGTAATAAGATAAATTGATAACTTTTTCTAAATTTTTTAGCCAGGCTTTTGTAATTTCTACCGATGGACATCAACTCTTAAATATAACCTATATTTTAGGGAATATAGGTTACTTTAAGGAATTTCCAATCGACATGATCAGTTCACCTGTTCCCTTGACAGGATTGAGGTCGCCAATCCAACAACATCCACCATAAGACCAAGATAAAAAAAATTACTACACATATACGTTCTATAATGTTTTTTTCTTATAAATTTGTATATTTATCGCTACATCGTTATCATTATCTATAGTATCACATTACATCATAATGTCAGGTGTCGATGACTCTTTGATTTTTCCCGAGTTATCGGAATTTTATTAGCAGTTTTCATTAAACCAAAAAAATTATCACCAAACAGGCCCACGAATGTGATAAGAAAAAGATGTGTAATAGATATGGCTATTAGTCATAATTAAACAATGATTCTACGAATCCAAGGTATATCTTAATGTAGACTGAAGATTTTATTGAAGCGTCCATAAAGAATATTTTAAGGTGAGGCGTGTGACTCAGAATTAGATTTTATTAGAGAACGCAGCTGACGCAATTAATTCAATGCACACCGCACTACTGTTATATACAATTGATTTTAGGTAAAACAGTATTTTATGTTTATGTACCAAAAACGCATCATAAAATCATCCAAAATCGCAAGATAACCTAGTGATTGTGCGGCGACTCAGTAGTGTTAGCAAATCATTATTGGACCAGGGTAGTCGGTGCTATATTAAAATTCATAAAAAAATACTACTAGACTCGCCCACAAAACGATTTATGATTAAGTGTAAAGAAGTTGCTTATACGCAAAGCATAATTACTATATGTATAATTGAAACCTATATAAATGATAAAAATGACTGGACTTGAAAATCCCTCCACCTTCGTAAAGGATAGCAGTCTAATTATGTTAAAAGTGCTTGAAAATGATTTTTTCAATAAAGATTATTTGAATTTAACTTAAATACTTACATTTTCACAGGAGCTGTACGTGGAGTTCATATAGGTGGCTCCCAGGTGATACTCAAGCTCGACAATCTGTTTGTGTGTTGCTGTAAAGAATTTTGTTTCTGTATATATTACGACCAAAAAAAGATATAAAGGTACATCATACAAAGCCACGGAAAAGCGATTTAGCTTCAAATGACTATATGATAATAATTGTGACTATAATATTTTAGCTTCTAGGTTACTTTTATTTATAGATCTGTTACTATAACACTGCTGGGCAAAAGCCTCTACTCTCTTTTTTGGAGAGCAATGTCAGAGCTAGGGCGACAATATCTCAAGATTCTCTTAAGTTAAACAAGTTTCTTTAAAGAATTGGAAACAGTCTATTTAAATAAAGAACAATTTGAATTCACAAACTATCTTTATGTACTTACAATTAAATTGAGCAGTTTTGGCAGCCAAGTAATTACTCTGCTCTGGACCGCATGTTAGTCCACACAAATGCCTGAAGAAGTTGTCCAAGCAAGAGGGACATCTTATCAGAAAGTTGACCGCTGGACGCACGCTAACCTCAAAGTTTATCAGCTGCTCTTCGTCGCAGCAAGTCATCCCTCCTGCTGCGATTTCGGGACAGAATTTCTCGAGTATTGTCTGTAACAAGCAAAATATTTAATTAGAAGAAAACTTATAATATGAAAAGAAAATAGAATTAGTATTTGTGGGGACACAATAGTGTCATTAACGTATTATGTAAATAAATCACGGCAGTTGCCAGCAGACCGCTCCGATCATCGGACGCGCCCAAGATACGAAGTTTTATTTTGCATTCTAACTTATCTACATAAACCCAAAACCAACAGTATTTGTCATTACACCACCAATACCACACTAGAGTAGCACTAGCACTGCACATAAAAAACCCCGCTACCAAAACATCATCAGGAGATAGTCTCCGAAACAAATTGCAAAGCATGCTTCAATTAATCCATATCCGAAGTAATATTATAAATGCGAATGTCAGCCTATAAGGCCGGGATCCACCTAAACGGAGAGGAGAGATGTGAAAACAACGATATCCAATTTGTATTTAAAACCCATCTTCTCTCTCCGCTTTGGTGGATATCAAGCCTAAGGGTTTTCGGCTAATCTGCTAGAGCAATAGTGATGGAATTAGAACAATTGAGGCCTATATCGGACTAAAATAAAGGAGCTGTTTTCCTTGACTAACAGGAAAAACATATAATTGAGGGGTGTTTTTAACTAATCGTGAATGAATTCGTAGGCAAAATATTTCAAACATTAGTTTTGTACAATGACTTGGCGCAAAGTACGGTAACGGCCCGTTATCCTACAGCCAGGCATATAAATTATTATGCCTTAATATATTAATATATATTACTCATGGTTTACGTGTCAATGAACGTTTGCATGGGAAAAAGGAGCGCGTTTTAAAAGATTCTTGTTTACAGTTATGATACAATTGTGGGAACTGTGATCTCAACGGCCCGTGCGAGCAGTTGACTGTTATAAATCCTATCCTACTAATATTATAAATGCGAAATTTTGTGAATATGGATGTATGTTTGTTACTCTTTCACGGCGAATCCGCTAAACAAATATCGATGAAATTTGGCACAATTATTGCTTATACGCCGAATAATATATAGCCTGTTAATTCTACAGAAATAGGATGAAACTTAAAGCGCCATCTATTATCAATCTATCACACGACAACAGTCAATGCGAACGAAGTCGCGGGTAAAAACTAGTGTTCAAATAAGGAAAAGGCGTTAAAGGCACGTGCACGTGCAAGTGTGGGATATTTACAGAAATTTATTTTTCTTCTAATTATATTTTATTACATTTATCTTATTGACTCTTGATCTTATCATGCTCCAGCCCTTATCCCACTCTAAGTGGGGTCGGCACAACATGTTACAAACATGTTGTCACATGATTTGGCTACGTATATTACGACCGGCTGCCTGCCTGACGTCAACTTACCTTAGTCGTATTTTACAACACCTCGGTAAGAAAGAAAGTGGTCTATTTTACTCAACCGGATACCACACGGTGGGTCGACTTACCTTAGTCGCCTTTTACAACACCTCGGTAAGAAATGAGGGTGGTACTATTCTAATTAACCGGATACCACACGGTGTTTTTATCTTATTGACTATGATTATGATTTTTTTAGATGTCACGAAGTTAAAAACATTTGCGTGTCCTTAGATAATACTAAAAGTGGGCTATTTAAATAATATTTTTGAGAACCTGTGGTCTATGAAAGTTCTACCAACGCTGAGTTATTTGCATAGAGTTATTATACGTAGAGTAGCCAAGCTAATGGCAGGCCTGTAAGTGACAATGACACAATAAATAATGAAAGGTGAAACTCGTATTCTTCATCTTTGTCTAATCCTTCATAAAAAAGAGAGATAGATAGATCGTCCTCATTTACTTTCACTTTATTTGTTTTTATTGTAATATTTCACATTTTATGCTGGTTTCACTACTCTAACTCTATTAACTCTATGACTGGCCCGTTGGCGCGGTTAGCAGTTGGTTTGATTCCCGCCGATGCCCAATACTTTCTATAAACAATTTGTTGGTTAATCGAGCCATGTACATTGGCCATTTGTATTTATATTTTGAGCCATTTGTATTTAAGTATGTATTTAAAATCATATATGTATATTATATTTATCAGTTGTCTGTCATCCATGACACAAGTATTAAGTTACTTTGGGGACGGACGACCGTGTGTGTAAGTGTCCCATATATTTATTACCTATGGTTATTCGACGCCATCATATTACATAGTTTTATTCTTTTAGGTTGATATATAACTTGTATGAACACCTGATGACACAATCTTAATAGGAATAACACCTAACATTAATAGATATCATGGAAATAGATATAAGGAAACATAATAGAATGCATGATAACGATAACAAAGTAAATAAAACTATGATGACGTAATGTTGTGATTGCTCGCTTTATATAAAGTAAATTGGGTGGTAATTTTATTAACAAATATAAAAAAAATAAATTAGAAAAATAAAAACGAACGACTGGGTTGGAGACATGTGGAACTTGAACCCGAGAATTTTCACAAATTCAATCCGCCCGTTTACTATTTTGTTATTACATCATCTTCCTGCCCTTATCCCACTCTAAGTGGAGTCGTGTAACATGTTGTTACATGATTTGGCTACGTATATTACGGCCGGCCGCCTGCCTGACGTCAACTTACCTCTGTCGTATTTTACGACACCTCGGTAAGAAAGAGGGTGGTCTATTTTACTCAACCGGATACCACACGGTGGGTCAACTTACTTTAGTCGCCTTTTACGACACCTCGGTAAAGAATGAGGGTGGTACTATTCTATTCAGCCGGATACCACACGGCGTAACAAAACAAGAGGTTGAAAAGAAATAATTCACGTCAGAATAAACCGTGATTCAGATGTAGGTCAAATCAAAGGGACACGTTGTTTTGGTTATCTTAATGATGATGAATCAATTGATCGACCCGAGAGGTTATCTCACAAACACGGATGGTCTGTGTAATTATTATCGCATTTTAGATAAATGAAGAAAATACATCAACAGAATTATAATGTCTCGTACTGTTCAGGCAATGAACGTAAATACAAATCAACGCAATATAGGCATTACTTTAAAAATGGTCAAAATGTTACTTCTTATTCTTTCATTATTCTCCTGTCTTTATCGAGCTCTAAGAAGGTTGATTTATATGATGATATTTTACGACCGGCCGCCTGAATTACGTCAACTTACATTAGTCGCCTTTTACGACACCTCGGCAAGAAATGAGCTATTCAACAGATATCGATAATAATAATTTATATAATAAGAAAATTGTGTATAGAATTAAGTAAAAGGGTACTATAGGACTGACATGTACAAATGTATAAAAGTCCTTAAAAATAAAGATTAAAAAAAAAAAAAAAAAAAAAAAACTCAGCCGGATACCACACGGCGGATCAACTTAATGTAGTCACCTTTACGACACCTCGGCAAGAAATGAGGGCGGTCTATTCAACTCAGCCGGTTACCACACGGCGGGTGAACTTACATTAGTCGACTTTTACGACACCCCGGTAAAAAAGTGGGTGGTTTATACTACTCAACCGGATACCACGCGGCGATTTAACTTAGCTTAGTTTGCTTATGTTACCTTGCACTGCCCAGCAGTGGGATAGTAACAGGCCATTACTTTTATGGTTGTCTTCTGCGAGGTCGAGTAGAATAGACCACCCTCTTTCTTATCGAGGTGTCGTAATAAATAAGACTAAGCTAAGGCAGGCGCCCGGTCGTAAGATATGTAGGCAAATCATGTGACACGTTTTAACATGTTATGCAGACGCCACTTAGTGTGGGATAAAGGCAGGAGGATGATGATGTGTTTACGATACGATATTTGGTGATCAGGGTCACACAGGAAGCTTTTCAGACGCCTATATGACCGCTGAGTTTCTTCCAACCAATCGTAGCTTCATTGTAATTTGTCGATTCGAAAGTGCTTGTAAAGCCAATTTGAATTTGAAAATATTATTTGAATTTGAAAATATTATTTGAATTTGAAAATATTATTTGAATTTGAAAATATTATTTGAATTTGAATATATTTGCGGTGATTATATTTAGCAGGGACGGCCGAAACTTTAAATACGTCATTAGGTTAACTGACGTTGAAAAAACATGCTACCCAAGGTCGGATAACTATTTACGCGCAACACAAAAATAGCGGTTTAATACCATATAATATGAATTTGAAAACTGTTAGGCAAATCGCGAAATAAGAGGATAATAGCAAAACATGCAATATTAAAATGTTTAACTGTTTCCTGTATTTAAATAAGAGTTAATGCCAAATATAATAATGGCTCAACGTTGCAGTAGTTTATTTTTTAGACATGTCAATTTTCCAAAATAATTTCATATAGAATTGCTAAATACGGCCACTCTTTCACTAATTCCGCGCTACCGTGGAACTTAGCAATAAATACTTTAAAAAAAAAGTAAGTAACGGCCTGTTACTATCCCACTGCTGGGCATAGGCCGCCTCTCTCCATTTTTGGAGAGAAGGGTTGGAGCTAAGACCTACCACGCTGCTCCAATGCGGATTGGTAGGTTACACATATACACTGTCCATTATATTAACCATCTTTTGACAGATTGACGATAGTGATGTCCTAAAGATTCTCGTATGCGATACCATTCCGATTATAGTACCTACTATCATTAATCGAATTACGTACCTAAGTAATTCGATTAATGATAACCTACGTAAACTAGATTACTACTTGAGAAAAGAAATTCCAACTTTGAGAAAACTTATTGTTTCTTTGAAAAGAAGTGGTCTATTTCATGGTGAAAAATCTTCTTTGGTCAAAGTTTTGTACACAATTGGCTTTTCATATAAAAAGTTAAATAAAAGAAAATTATTAATGGAACGCACAGATATAGCTATAGCACGTTGTGATTTTTTAAGAGAGGCAAAGAAAATACAAGATTGGGCAAATATTGTTTTCACGGATGAAACATGGCTCAACGCTAACCACACACTATCTCGTTTCTGGACTGATGATACTGCTGATTCCACTTCCTCAGTACGAATGGGAAAAGGTGAGCGCCTAATCATTTGCCATGCAGGTACAGCAAAAGGATTTGTACAAGACGCACTGTTGGCATTTAAATCGAAGAAATCAAATGACTACCACGAAGAGATGAATGCAAATGTGTATGAAGAGTGGTTCAAAAAAATGCTCATTTCATTGGAAGAACCATCAATAATTTTTATTGATAATGCGCCCTACCACTCCCGTCAAATTGACAAAATGCCAACACAGGCTAATAAAAAGCATGAAATAATTAATTGGCTTCGGGACAATGGAGAAAATGTGGACGACTCAATGTTAAAAGTTGAATTAATAAAAATATTAAAAACCAAAAAGAGAGCAAAACGCTATGTAATCAATGAAATGGCAGCAGAATATGGCCATACTGTTCTTCGGATTCCTCCATACCACTGCCAGTACAACGCAATAGAACTTATATGGGCACAAGTAAAAGGGCATGCTGCGAGATGCAATACAAGCCCCCCATTCATAGCGAATAAAATGTTGCAATTGCTAAAAAATGCTTGCACCCACGTAACGGCCGAGAACTGGGCAAGTGTGGTGGAAAGAACTAAAAGAGTAATATTCTCTGATTGAGAACGTGATATTGCGTTTGATAATATATTATCTACACAAGAGCTAATAATAACTGCTACTGAAGACTCCTCATCGGAGGAGTCTAGTGTTGATTATCATTCCGACGACTCGTGCTAATAAAATAAATTAAAATATCCTGATTGTTTTATTTGTATTCATGTATTAACTAAGAAGAAAGTAAAACTTTATATAATGTTATTAAATGTCTTTTAATACTCGTAACATCGATTTCTACCGATTATTTTTAATCTGTGGCATAATCGTAGTAACCCATTATGTGTGACATCACTAAGTGGGCGGTACCCATCCATAAAGTACAAATATTATTTGTATGATATTTGTACGTAAGCAATACAAAACTTAATGAGCGTGAGCTGTCAAAAGACTGATAATATGATGGACGCAGTATAGGTAGGTTATTGGTAGGTTATACAATAAATACTTGATATAAAAATATAGAACGAACAATTGTATGGATAAGCAAGCATAAAGTAAAACAAGTCAAGTTAAAAAGGCTTTTAAAAAAGCTTTTAACAAAATTTCATGTTAATGTATAGAACCGGCTATACTCACGTGTTATTCTATCGGGTTAGCCCGACTAGTTTCGAACCCATCCGGGGCACTTATTCATGAGCTCTTTACACGACGTTCCCGCCGCGATAACGTCGTTTAAATATTAATATAATTATTAATTATTAGTATTAAAAAAATCATGTATTACAAAATTTTTCCCTTCTAAAAGTTCTAAATAAAAGTCCGCGACAGCATATGTCTAGCTTTTAAGTTTAACCCACCCTAACGATTTTTATGGTTCTCAAAATACTATATTACGGTTTTAATCTTTCCACGCGAGCGGAGCCGCTGGCGATTGCTAGTTACAAATAAAAACAGAGAAAAAAGTGGTTTCAAGCATAAACTCAACACAGACAATGTCAAAAATCTCATAACACTATCTGTTATTAATTATAAATGTTTACAATTGCTACATTGTATCAAAATTTTGCGAAGGTAATTATATCTTCACGTTTTTGTTATCACCCACACGAGTGTATCATAATATCACTGAGATTAAACAGCGTGCTGCAATTCGTCACGAGACGGAAGATAAGGATTGATTAGCGAAAAGAAAAAAATCGTTATAATATACAAGAGTGACAGAGGACTCTAGGGTTGCCACCGTGCATTATTCATACACATCATTCTTCTGCCCTGATCCCACTCTAAATGAAAACATGTTATAAACATGTTGTCACATGATTTGGCTAGTTACGACCGGTACCCTGTCCCCGCTACCAGCAGCGTGGTGGAGCCAGGTTTTTAGTCGGTGCATGTCTTAAATACGGCGGGTATTTCGGCGGCTCTTCCCCGTTGGGCGACGACGAGCGATAGGTTTTTCAGACATAAAAAAAAGTTGTCACATGATTTTGCTAGGTATTTAACGCCTGCCTGACGTCAACTTACCTTAGTCGAATATTATGACCCGGTAAGAAAGAGAGTGGTCTATTCTACTAAACCAGACACCACACACTTACCTTAGTCGTCTTTTATGACGCCTCGGTAAGAAATGAGGGTGGACTATTCTACTCAGCCGGATACCACACGGCATCGTGCATTTTCCATACTAATATTATAAATGCAAAAGTCTGTATGTCCATCTGTTAAGCTTTTATAGCATAACACTTTAATCGTTTACTGCAAAGAAAAATACATTTCTGCAAATTAAACATCGTAAATGTACATCAAGATAATATTGTGATATTGTCAACAAGCAACTTTTGATAAATAAGAAAATATTATGGATAATTTATAGAAGTAGCCATTACTATGCGGAATTCCATAGTACAAAAGTCATGAAAGAATTATTTTGCTATAATCCGCTTGTGTTACAAAAACAAACAAACACGGATTATAGTAAAATTAATTCTATCATAACCTATAAAAGTAATAATAAAATTATGATTGAATAATTATGATGATGATTATTACTTTTGTATTATGGATCTCCGCAAAGTAACGCCTAATTATATAAATTATTCTATCATAACCTTTGATAGACATTGCCGCCTTCTGGTTATTTGGTTTCAAATACAGTATCTCTTTTCTCGCATCGTGTGACGGAACAAATTCGAACCCAATAAAGTTACCAGTTAAGTTAAGTTAAGTTAAGTTACATGGTTTTGTCGTGTTAAAAAGTGAGTTTAAAGACTATCCTACGATAAGATATGAGTCTCTTACAATTAAATGATAACACTCTACAATCACATAGCATTTTTTAATTAGTAATTAGATAAGCTGTGATAAGAAGTGACCTTAATGTTGTCGTTTCATTGTTTGGCCTCACTTACTCTTTAATCTTTCTTTCTTTATAAACGTGGGACATTTAATTTAAAAGTAATTATGCAAATATTTTAAGCGATAATACAAGACCTATTTTCTGACACTGTCAGAATTTAAAAATCGATTTTAATCAACCCACTCATTAAATTAAGACACTCATTCATTCAGTTCAAGAACATGTTAACAAAGAGAAAGTGTGTATGTACGTTCCTTTATAGACTTCATAATAGCTGGACCGCTTTTAATGAAATTTTCAAAAGTAATTTTATATATTTTGGAGATTACTAAAGTAATGAGAATGAAGCAAAATAATATTCTCATTACTTTTGTATTATGGACCTCCGCAAAGTAACGCCTAATTCTATAAATTATGAAATTTTCAGACAATCTTTAGGCATACCCAGCGTATAAGCCTGTAAAGTTTTACGATCGAAGAATTTTTTACTGTTAATTTTAGTTTTCTCTTTAACAAAACGGCTATTTTTTTAAGGATATTAGAGCTTTGGCTTACCAAGGTGTCGTAAAAGGCGACTAAGTGAAGTCGACCCACCGTGTGGTATCCGGTTAAGTAGAATAGACCACGCTCTTTCTTACCGAGGTGTCGTAATATACGACTAAGGTAAGTTGAAGTCAGGCAGTCGGCCAGTTGTATAAACGCAGCCAAATCATGTGACAAGTTTATAACACTGCCGACCCCACTTAGAGTGGAATAAGGGCAGGAGGAGGATATATATAGAGGATTGGCTTCGATTTTTAAAATTGAAAGACCTTTTGCAGCAAAGTGACCATCTTTTCTATAATAAATAATCCATAACATGAAACATTTTTTTTTTGTTATTTAAGACCTCTTTTGTTATGAAAGATTTAGGGAATATTTTGATAAAAGAAGTAGAGAAAAAGATATTTGGTACAAAGTTATACAAGGGCAGCCTCTTCGTTTCCCTTGGTTTGATAACATTAATTTAAGTAGAAAATATATAATTGTAGCTCATAGGTTAAGATCTGGACATTATCCGTCTAACAAATTTGCGTTACTAATGAAAAAAGTTAATTCGGTCAATTGTGATTTGTGCGGGACGACGAAGTTTTAACAGAAAAACTCATTGGGGTTCGAACTCGTGACCTCCTCGAAAGAGTCGCACGGTGTTACCGCTGGGCTATCACAGCTAAGTTATACATATTCTAGTAGAGTGTAAAAAGTATGATGTGGAGAGAGAACATTTTATGCGGAAATATAATTTAAGGATTTAAGTATTTAAGTAAATATAATTTAAGTGTAGGAGTTTTAACTGGTGTTCTTACCCATCTGCTGATATATTTTAGGTACTGCTTAATATATTTTTACGGAAGTAATTTAATTTGTCTGTATGTATAAATTTGGACGCCGATGGGACTGACATATCCCAGTAGGATAAAAGTCCTTAAAAAAGAAGACCTCTTTGTCTTTATCGGTTCCATAAAATCACTATCGTTTCAATTAATGTCAATAGGTAATCATCGCTGCAATGATACATAGTTGCATTTGTTTGGATACATCATATAGATAATATTTAACTTTATGTTTGCTATGACGTTCTCCGGTGGCGTGATAGCAACGACCAATCCTAGTACAGAATAGTTTGCACACTTTAAAGTTTCAGCATTCCAGATATGTTAACGACTATGTACATATGACACTCAGTACATAGTATAAATTTATATAATAATATATGGGACACTTACACACTCGGTCGTCCATCCCCAAAGTAAGTAATTTAATACTTGACTTATGGTAGACAGACAACTGGTGAATATATACTTTTTAAATACATACTTAAATACAAATATACACCCAAGCTAAAAGACCAACAAATTCATTTATAGAAAATTTTATTTATTTTTTTATTTTATACACTTTATTGTACACCACAAGAGAAAAACAGCAATAAAAACAAAGAAAACATAAATTATAACGTACAAAAGGCGGGAAACGAAATGTTGGCCCTCGGCGGGAATCGAACCCACGACCCGCGGAGCTGAAGGCAGGGTCACTACCCACTGCTCCCACGGGCCAGTCAAATATGTTCGTATTCAAAAGGCACATCAAATTATTTAAATCGATAAAATAAATACTGATAATATGACAGCTGTGATAACCCAGTGGGAGACCGTGCGACTCTTTCGAGGGGTTGAGGGTTCAAACTCCGGCCCCAATGAGTTTTTATGTTAGAACTTATGTGTTACTACTAAATTATAATTGCAATTTATCACACACTTTTCTGTGAAGGAGAACATTGTAACCTGCTTACCAGAATATCTCTATAATAACCTGCATATCTCTAGAGAATTCTAGGGATATGTGTAACCTATCAATCCGCATTGGAGCGGCGTGGTAGATCTTAGCTCCAATCCTTCTTTTCCAAAACGGAGAGAGAAGGCCTATGCCATGTGGGATAGTAACAGGCCGTTACTTTACTTTTACTGATAATATAAATGCGTAAATATGTCTATATAAAAGAAAATATATGTAATGCTAAGTGTTAACCTCATTCACTTCCCACCACTAATAAACACAAGCAATGCACACATTGATTACCACAATCTCAATAATCGTTTCGCTCAGTAACCGAAGCATTGTCAGTAGATAGACTCCACGACAAATTCGCAAAGAACGGCTAATACGATCTATCAATATCTATGAACTTTGGCACTTTGTCTTGCCCTCATATAAAGACCTACTTTTGACTATAAAGATAGACAAAATATAAGAACGACCTCGAAGAAAACGTATGAACCTACTATCCATCTTCTCGTCGCAAATTGAATCACGCACGAATCGAGGTCATTCGCTTAGAAGATGAATCGATGTCATTCGAGAACACGGAAGTCGATATTAGATCGAGAATTCGATATAAGTATATGAATCAAAACACTTCCTGTTATAAACCGGATATATAAAAAATAAAAAGAATGATGTTGAATGTACTATGTCAAACATCATCCTCCGATATTAGATCGAGAATACGACATAAGTACATGAATCAAAACACTTCCTGTTATAAACCGGATATAAAAAAAATAAAAAGAATGCTGTTGAATGACATGAATGTCAAACATCATCCTCCTGTCCTTATCCCATTCTCTTACCGAGGTGTCGTAAAATACAACTAAGGTAAGTTGACGTCAGACAAACGGCTGGTCGTAAAATAAATAGTCAAAACATGTAACAACATGCCGACCCCACTTAGAGTGGGATAATTGGCGTAGAATAATGATGATTTTTGGTCCTAGAGACAGATGTAATATGAAGCTATTCGTATATGAAGAAAAAATACACTTTAAAACATACTCAAATGGAAGCTACATAGAAACTATATCCAATATGACAATGACTTTGCTTTATGACTTGATAAAAATGCCTGGATTTAAAATCCTTTCAGCTTCATACAAGACTGCGGGTTTATAATTTAAAATTGAAAATGTTTAAAAGATTTACCACCGAGTTTCCTGCTGGTTTATCTCAGTAACAGCAACATTCCGAAGCAGTCAAAATATAAGTCAGGGTTTTTTTTTATATATTTTGGAGATTACTAAAGTAATGGAATGAAGCAAGATAATATTCTCATTACTTTTGTATTATGGACCTCAGCAAAGTAACGCCTAATTCTATAAATTATTGGAGATTACTGCTAAATTGTGCGATAGATTAGCATCTACTTCTAAAATCGTATCAATTTCTACAGATTTTTGTTTAATTATTTAACAATGGTCTTTATACTTTACTTTTTAGTCATAGTTCATTTAAATATAATACATCGCAATCTTGCTTTTCAATCTAGCGTATATATTTGCATGATATTTAATCTCGTGTGATATTTAACTAATTTAACAAGATTACCATGGCAAAGATAGTCACGTATTGGAAAATAAGAATAAAAATGCACGAAAGGAAATTTTGGCACGTATTGATATAAACACAGTACTAACCAAAAGACGTTAGCTTGATTAACACTTAATAACTAGTACCTGCATGACCGAGCCTTGCACGGTAATTTTATTAAAAATACATATAAAAAATGCAATTAAAAAAATTATAATAAAGCATAAGCTGGTGACACGTGGTATTTTAACATGGGCTTTTCTCATACGTAGACCGCTCGTTTACCATTACGCTATTATAACTTTACAAATGACAGCAAATTTAAACTTTACAATTTATTATAAATTACTTTACTTTACACTTTTTTCAATGCTTGAAAACAGGGATAAAAGAACATTTCTTTTTATAAAACCTAGCTAGATCGATTTTTTTCCGCCCAAATTCCCCTGTATCGTAAAATCGAATTTGGAACTAGAAAATTGTTTAATTGAATACAGCTTATAAATCAAACCAAAAAATTACTAAAATTTGTGTTGGTGCTCAACAACACGTTAATGATCGCGAATGTCACAGTTAATGATGATGCAATTAAAGAAACTTATAAAAAGCATTCATGAACTTATAATAGCAACGCGATAGACGAATTTCACTGCCATAGAGACAACTGATGAAAGAGGAACATGTGCCTTTGAGTTAAATAATACCAATCTAGAGGTCAGACGATTCATAATTTTGTCTGATCGAAATGCATGCCACATTCAGAGCGATCGCTTGAGTTCAGTCGAGAGCGCATGCTTCATTGTGGGCTATTGTAGTTCCAATTAATGCCGTTTAAGGACGCATTGACATCAATTATAAAGTCACTCGCGTCGTTACCATGCCGGGAACAATCTGGAACGAATCTGGACGCTTGTGCGTTCACATGACTCACAAATTTATGATAAATAGCCAATTTTTTTGAACCTTCATGAATTTGTTACTCGAACGAGGTGCTCGCTTTTTTGCCTGTTCGGCGACTGTATCAGCGTAGTAACATTAAACAAAAAAATCATAACTCAGACGATAATAATGTAATATAACTACCTCATAAAATTAGTTTCCAAAGCAAGAATCGTCGTCCTAATTGAAATATAAATCATTTTTTTTTTAATCATTTCGAATTTTTTATTGTTACAAACCTTCTTTTCCATTCATCAGTCCTATCTATTTACCTCTGATTAAGTTCAAGACTGTGAATTCTTAGACTAAAAATTTAACTTTTTAACACTCAATGTAAACATATTTTTTCTCTATCTTGCATTGATGTCACAAAAATAACTAATTCAAATACGTTTTTAAATGTGTCCCAATGATCTTGGCAGCTGGACGTATTTATCTTGAATGCAGATCAATGTTTTTCTGCTAAGACGACTATAATTATTAGTTCATAAAGTAACATTTGTACTCGTACGTTACATCTATATGTCGATTTGTATGACGTAGTGCTATCACAAAACGTGAAACGTAATGACGTCATAAACCTCTCCGAACATCATAGAATTCACGTAACAGCCTCATGAATAAGAACCTCGAATGGATTCATAATTCGAGCTAACACGATAGGTTTACGACGCGAATATAACCAGTTTTGTTATCAAATGGTTATGAACACCATATGATTAAAACTTTACCTCCAAACTTATGAAGTTTGTAATTGGCATAACATTTTTCCTTATATTGGAATCAAAAAATAATAATAATAAGACGTACTTAAGAAAACTTTATTATCTTAATAGTTTTCTTTACCTTCAATCTACTATAAATATAATATAATATACTATAATACTATAAATATAATATAATATAAATAAAGCTGTGATGGCCTAGCGGTGCGACCGTGTGAATCTCTAGAGACGATCATGGGTTCAAACCCGGGCAGACACCAATGAGTTTTTCTATTAAAACTTATGTGTCTAATTGATAATTGCAATTTATCACACGCTTTTCGGTGAAGGAAAACATCGTGAGGAAACCTGCATATCTCTAGAGAATTCTGGAGATATGTGTAACCTACCAATCCGCATTGGAGCAGCGTGGTAGGTCTTAGCTCCAATCCTTCTCTCCAATAACGGAGAGAAGAGGCCTATGCCCAGCAGTGGGATAGTAACAGGCCGCTGCTTACTTACCTTCAATCACAGAGCCAATGTATTAGTTAATAAATGCCTTCAATTAAAATCATTCAAATCATTACTATATTACTCGAATGTGTCACATGCATATTTCTAATGAAATTAGATCATATAAAAAAACTTAATATGTATAAACTGATCGACTAAAACCATTAAAAACAAATCAACAAACTATTTAGATTGGATAAAAATTGAAATGTCGAAATCCAAACTATGTTTTATAAATTATCTGATAACCTTTTGCATTCTTGAATCAGTATTAAGTTTCTATAAAGTTTTTAAAAATAGATGGTGCTTAGACGTTTCCAGAGAGCATTCTGTGTCACATACTGTTGCTATACTGTGACGAAATCTGTTGCGTAACCAAGCTTTGATGCTACAATGTTACAAAGTTGATGTTAGATGTTACTGAGATAACACGTGGGATATTTATGAAATTTTATGAGAAATTTCGAGTTTCTGCCGCGATAACGTCGTATACAGAACTCATGAATAGAGGCCTTGGGCGGGCTTGAAACTAGTCGAGCCAACCCTATAGAACAAGATGTTAGCGCACACTATATACAATAACACGATATAATAGGAATACCACAATTCCCGTTCCGAGATGCACTTCTCTTGAATGACGAACAAAGACTCAATGTCACTGAAACGTTTTATCAATAAGAAGACTAAACCGGTAACAACCACGGCACAGTGCTGCCACTGTTTTAATCAAAAAGGGCGCGATACTCTTGCTCGATAAATACAAAGCGGAAGTCAGTGGCGACAACAAAGACGTAAGTATTCCCGATTTCTATACGTAAACTATGAGTACTACTCACGATAGTTTAAATTTTAATAATGTAATAATTAAATTACTAGGGTTATTGTACACCATGTTACTATTCACATGGTGTACAATAACCCTAGTAATTTAAGCATACGTTTGATAGAACTGAAACTCTAGTTAGATGCTTTAAAGTGAAGCTTTAACGTAAAGAGATATTGTTACTGAAAAGTGAAATTCTTATTTACACAAATCTTGAAGCGACACACTATTCGAATATTTTGAAATCTTAACAAAGCATTCGACCGCGTTGACGATGGAACTGTTTTACAAGAGTCACCTTCATCGAGTCAAAAGTAATAATCTCAACGGTGTCGTTTATGTTTAAGAACCTAATAGAATACAAATCGTTACCTTTAATGATGTTAGATCTCAAGGAGATTTTATAACAATGGGTTTGTTCAACAGCTATTATACTTGATTTACATAAACGATTTAACACAAGAATTTGTATAATATTATTTTTCACGTGGATATACTTTCTTTTCCTTTACGCGTTATAAAGATGAAATTGGATTATTTCCTTATTACAAAATGTAAATAGGATATATCTCCTAATAGCTCTCCCTTAGCGAAGTGCACCACTTGATACTAGTTTTGATGTCAATGAAAAACCTCAAGACACGTGATAGGTGCTATTACAATTAGGTGATACAGGAATTCGATCAAATACTACGAATTTTATTGATTCACTTTTATCTAGATTCGATATGTCCATTAAATACGGAGAACCAACGCCTATTTACATACAAGCACTTCTGGCTTATGTATTCATTCTTATCAATGAATTAAAGGATATACCGCTTTGGAGGTGACTCCGTCGCTGTCGTAAACAAAACAAAAGATTATGAATAACAATTTGATTTCTACGACGGTAGTGATAAGGTCCAAATTGATCTATCAACACATTTTATATTAGTTGGCAACGCGCCCGCGTCATGCTTGCCGCGAATTCTAATACAAAGATATGAAACATGACTATGTATTCAACTATGGAATATAAACAACATATTTTCTCTATATTCACTCTCTATCTCTTCAAATAATGGACTTCCAATGCTAATTATAGATATCTTCAAAGAATTTCCGCTTTTTCCTTCTATCGCAATCTAGTGCCGCTTGATTCCAGTGGCTTCTTGAGATATTCTTGAGATCGTTTATCCATCTAGAATAGAATCTAGAAACGCAAGGTTTTTGGTTCCCTACTCCACCATCTAGCTGTTCAACAAAATATATCACTTGTTTAGTGTATTAAGGTGACCGAATTAAAAATTAGACTATATTGAGTTCTTTAAAAAACCTAGTGTTTTATTGCTCTTCCAAGTTATGGGACTCTTTAAGACTCATGAGTTTTGTAAGCTCTAATGCTACGCTTTATTGCAAACAACTATTACTACAAAACTACTACGTATATTGAATTAAGTAAATACTAAGGGTGCCATATATTCTATCGAAGTTAAACTATAATATATATTATAACGATAACTGCATAATAAGTCCTCAATCTTTTGCTATTACTTCTAACTTGTATCTCTGGTCAAGGTGCCAATTTATTTTACCGTAATATAAAATCCATAAAAATGTGAGTATCTGAATATTGAATTGCCGTGTGGTATCCGGCTGAGTAGAACAGACAACCCTCATTTCTTACTTAGGTGTCGTAAAAGGCGACTAAGGTAAGTCGGCCCGCCTTGATGACCCAGGGCAGTTCTCTGTTCTCGTGCGAGAATTATAGTTCTTGCATTATGTTCGTTTGGTTTAAATCGGTATTAATATACATCTGACATGATTGGCGTCATGGAGCTTAGGCATCATTCATGTGTTTCGATACGTGAATACAAAGTTATTATTAACCTCAATTTACGGAATAGCTGTGTATTATAAACGCATTCACAACATCGTACATACATCATCATCATCCTTATGTTGTAATTGATTTGGCTTCGTATTTTACGACCGATTGCCTCCCTGACGTCAACTTAACTTAGTCGTTTTTTACGGCACCTCGGAAAGAAATGAGAGTGGTCTATACTACTCCGGATGTCACGCGGCAGCCGTTTAACTCAGAGACTAATCTGCCTTCGTTCGAGAGACAAATCATCCACAGTGATAGCCTTGGATTGTCATTTGAAACCTCTTAAGTTGAAAGTGTAATGTTTTCGAACAAAGTCTGGCCGAACTGCTAGTAGCTGAAGATTCGTGATATTGGTCGCAGAAGGTTTCGTTTGTCGTCACAATTGCATGCACATGTTAAATATAGACTAATGAATATATAACCTCGCAGCTGACCCAGTTGTTGCATTGTAACCGCCCTTGGGTAGTGGAAAAAGGTACTGCTGAATTTAGCAATGCATTTTTGTGAAATTCCTTGACGGTATACGACCTGGTATATTAATACATCGCATATGAATACGAGAACCAAAATGGCCGATTAATATACATCAATATTAGTGAATGACCGAGCTTTGCTATTTTTTTTTTTTGAGGATTTACTATAATACGAATGAAATGCGTTGATAAAAGGGCTTCCAGTAATATTTATTCCCTCAAAAGTTGGAAACTGAAAAAAGGGGACAAAATAATTGTACTGAAGACATCTGAGCTCGAACTGTGGTTTCAGGACTACCCAATTTCCGACCTAAGCTATTATAATATTGTAGGTTCTGTTGATATTGCAGTAATTTTTTGAATAACACGTATATAATGGCGTTTTCTAAAATATAAATCTAGTCATATTTATTTATCGACCCTAAAACCTCTGCATACTAAATTTCATGAGTTGGAGCCGTTGCGAAATTCTGGTTCAATATATATAAGGAATTTTCATTTAAATTTAGAGTACATAGGTTGACCGAGCTTTGCTGTATTTTTTTAGAAGTAAAAAAATTAAATTTAAAAAAAGGAGAAAACAATCTGGCAGTTAGGGCTCATCAACCCGGCGTATTTTCCCTTCTTTGAAACCACGCGTTCTCCTTGATTGAGCGTAATAAAACTTTATTTTTCAATTTATACTATAGCAGTTTTCAATGCCTGAACACAGGGATAAAAATACATTTTTTAAATTAAAATCTATTATAGCTAGATCGGTTTATCGCTCCCGAAACACGCTATATACTGAATTTCTAGAAAATCATTGAAGCCGTTTCCTAAATTCCCGCGTGGATATCAGAGTGTCACAAAGTTTTTCTCTCGTAAATTTGGGGGAATAAATCTAATATAATGTACTATGAACCTAAACCTTCCTCACAAAATGCACTATCGTTTATTGCAGAATAGGCGAGCGCTTGACTGCCTGATGGTAAGCGATGATGTAGTATAAGATGGAGCGCTTTCTTAGAAGATGCCTATTCGCTCTTGCTTTTAAGACACCCATATTAAATAAACTGGGAAATATACATTTAGGTAAAAACTGTTAAAATCCGTTTTGTAGATTTTGAGAAATTCGTTTACATACAGAAAACAACTTTTGGGGACTTTGTTTTATAATATGTGTAGATATTAGTTTGAATTGTAATACCTTCGGTGAAACAAAAGTAATAAGAATATTATTTTGCTATAATCCGCGATAAATTGTGATTGTGATCGATGAACAATTAGTATGTCAATGACGGTGTTTACGAAGGTCACAACACAAGGATTAATAAAATTTAGGTCAAAGTCTAGCTAGTCTATTTATTATTTATGTGTAGAGCTTAATCAACACGAAACAATCAAACAATTTTGCCTTGAAGCTATTGAAAATTTTGTTTAATTACATTACAAGCTTTTATTCAATTTGCAATGTATGTATGTGAAGGCGGAATCTTGAAAGTTAAATTTGACCCGTTTTTCGTGGTCCGATTGAGCTATAATTTTACATACTGATCCTGTCTCCATGACTATGCATGTTTATGATGAACATGACCTGATTCTGCTGCCAGCATTGACTCCTATTCTTATTGTTATCCTATCCTAATATTATAAAGAGGACAAATCTGTATGTGTGTTTGTAATGTTTTCACACAAAAACTAATAGACCGATTTCAAAAATTATTTCACCATTGAAAAGCTGCATCTTTACTGAACTATATAGGCTATATTACATTTAAAAAATAGGAATCCGTAATAAAAAAAATGTAATATGTAAAAAAATTGTCATAAAAATCTGTCATCGCATGCGCTGCGGAAACTATTGATGATATATTTAACAAAAATAAATCAATACTGACTTATATCAATAGTGACAATAGTTTCCGCTGTCATTAGCGATGTGACAAAGTATTCGGTTTTTAATATAATCGATTATTTTTCCATCAAAAATCGTTTTTTTTAAATCGATTATTTTATGTATCCCTTTTTCTTTTTTACTCTTTTTCTTATTTTTTTAGATTATATATGCATTGTTAGATGAAACCAATTTAGCCAAACTACACATTTTAATCCAATTTCACAAACAGCGCATCTGATTTTTGCAATTTCTTGGTAGTTGTCCACTTTAATTAGCCTTTAATGTAATTTTATTTATTTATTTATTTTTTATTTATTTACTTTTTATTTATTTATTTTCTTACATTTGACAAATAGGGCTTAACTTAATATATGACCATCTGCAGCCGAACTAGTTAAAACTGTATCTCGGCATACAGCGACAAACACCGAAGTCATGTGTTACTAATATTTAAATTAATTATTAATATTTAAAAAGACAACTTTTGAAATAGTCTGAAAAAATAGATTATTAATTAATCGATTTTTTTCTACTCCAAGTCACATCCCTAGCTGTCATGAGATCGGTATGTAGGCGGGTGAAACCGCCGGATATTACTAGTCCTATATATACGTATATCTATTGTTGATTTTATATTTTCTCATACTATGTACCATCACACCGTGTCTATCGACACATATAGCATTCGTTTTGACAAATAGAAAAATTCATGTTCACTATTATGACAGTATTTCTGTGAAGTGCTAAATTATCTAAAATGGGAATTTCAGCGGTATTACCAAAGGACACTTGAAGTACTCTGATAATATTATAAGGAATAGGTTTTATATTCGCCTAATAAATGCTAAACAATTTTTACTGTCATATCTTATCTGTAACACGTGTTTGCGGCACGCACTTTACGGCGTTCTCTTGATATATTTTATTGTTAAAATACATAGGCTAAGTAAAGAAATGTTTATTTCAATACGCACTTAATATGTTACGTGTAGGTAAAATATTGTACCGGCCACCTACCTGACGTCAACTTACCTTAGTCGCCTTTTACGGGCTTTCAGTAAGAAATGAAGCTGGTCTATTCTACTCTGCCAGATACCACATAGCGGGTTAACTTACCTAAGTCGCCTTTTACGACACAAAAGTGTATTCTAACTAATATTATAAATGCGAAATTCTTTCTGTTTATCTTGTTTATCTGTTACGATTTCACGGCTAATCTACTAGAACAATAATGATGAAATTTAGCACAATTAAAGCTTATATACCAGGTAACATATAGCATGAAAAACCTTTTTATTTCGTGAACAGGGAAATAAACACACATTAAATATTTGAATATACTGAAACGCTTAAGATGACGAAGCTATGGGTTTAACTAGTGATAACTAAAAAATAATTAAAAAAATCACTTACCATTGCACGCCCTTGCGGCACCGGTTTGGCCGGGCCGTCATAGTAGCAATTCTTCTTCTTAGGTTCAGTCGCGTTCGTACATATCCCATACCAGACGCAATGGCCTTCAGCTGATGTGGTAGGAATCTGCAAAGACGAAAATCATCATTTTTTATTGTATTTTTTTATGTCAGACCCATCGGCGCCTAAATCTTTACGCACATAAATTAGATTCCGTAAAAATATATTAAGCAGTACCCTAAATATATCAGCAGATGGGTAAGAGAGAATACTTGTTAAAACTCCTACATCGTAATAACTTAAATTATATTTTCGCATAAAGTGTTCTCCTTCCCCATCATACTTCTTACACTTTAGTAGAATATGCTGGAAATCATCCGTCGTCCCGCACAATTTACAAAGACCGACTATGGTAAGTTGAACCATGTGGTATCCGGCTGAGCAGAATAGACCACCCTCATTTCTTACCGAGATGGCGTAAAAGATGTCTAAGGTAAGTTGGCATTAATAAAAGTACTCAATAGTAAAATATTTTTATGAAAAATGCACATATATGTAACGAGTATCGAGTATTGTATTTTGAATAGCAACCGTCGAGTTTCTTGCTGGCTCTTCAGGGTAGGAACAGCTTTTAAAACCAGCAGTAAAGTTGACGATACAAAAGCACTTGTTTACAAGTTTACTGGAAAATAATATTTTGAATTTCGAATCACTGTCATCTTATCCACAACCAATCAGCTATATACTACACATCGCCCTGAGCCGTGGTCCAGCCCTACAGGAGGCAACCTAAGGACGACGAGGAAGAGCTTCTGCACAACTCAGCATGTGTCGCGCCCGAAGATATTTCGCTTAACAGTTGCAGCGACATTGTAGCGACAAAAACAGACCAAGCCTTTCATCCCATATATTTATAACATCAGGTCAACCTCAAAGGTCAGTACAAACCACCCGAAAAATCTATTTTAGTACGTTGGTTTGCGCCGTAAAAATAGTTATAAACAAACCAAACTACCGGTTATTACAACCTTGAAGTTTCATCTCTAAGGTATGTGAGAAACAAAGAAGAAGAATTTTTATACCAACATTTTCGATTCATTATACAATGGAAAATTTTGGTAGAAATATATACATATTTAATAATAATCATGAATAACTTCCTGTGCGAAATTAAGGCGTGAATAAGCAAAATTAATATAATGCGTAATTAATATTTATTAACGCTAGCCTTTTTTGTCTTTATACTATACCAGGAGTCGGAAACTTTATGAGGACGAGTAAAAAATTATGAATTTTACGAAAATATTTACAATATTCGAAGCGAATGCCATTTTGTATCCGGCTGAGTAGAATAGAGTACCCTCATTTCTTAACGAGGTGTCGTAAAATACGACTAGGACAAGTTGACGTCAGGAAGACGGCAGACGGCAGTAAAATAACTAGCCAAATCATGTGACATGGTTGATCATTATAACATGGTTTGCCGACGCCACTTAGAGTGGAATAAGGGCAGGCTAATGATAAATGATGATGCTCTTATTTACTTCTGTTTTATGAGTTTTCGATAGATGTCAGTATTAGGCTAGTATTAGGTTTTTTTCACGATGTGGCAAATACAAGTCTGAAAGTTAAAGAAGTAGGTTCTAATATACGATACGTGATATACTATATAGAAGGTTCTTTTTTTTATTCTCATTTAAAGAGCTTAGTCACTTATGTGACTATGTTGCTCTTGTAGGTATCCTTAAACTTAACTTACACTACTTTCTTACATTAATTACGCTTACCTAAATTATGACTACTTAACCTATACAGATATCTTCTTATGAAAAAAAAACGAAAATTTAGTTAAAATCTCTGAATTAAATAGTTAAAATAGGACGTTTGTAAGGTTAGCTAGTGGATCTATAGAAGACGAATGTAAAACATTATAATAGCATATCTCAAAATGATGAGACAGTACTGACCTAAGAAAAAATTATTACATCACGCTACCATCCGTCTAAATAACATTGAAATATATTCAAAATTCGATACATTTGGGACAAATATATTTAAAAACATGCGGGTCCGTTACATTGACGTCGATAATGTAAATGGGGATGAAAAGGGGTTTCGTGCTGATTTACAAATCGTCTAAAATAGATCCAACACCCGTGGTTTGCATGATTTATTTCGTAGACGCTACCACAACCGCCATTTTAGATCTTTTGTGGAATCATGAATAGATAATAAATTTGAAATTTCAATAATCTTTTAAGGGGAGTTTTAGGGAGGTCGACCGCGACAATTTTTTTTGTAAAGCGTGAACAGTACAAATCATAGTGATATGATGATTTGGTGATGGTAGCGATAATGTCCTATCTTTGTGTCGTTCTCCTCAGTACTGAGGATCGTGATCTTTTTCACGGATCACTTTGTCCCGGATAACTGATCTCCAGGTTTTACGAACTTTTCATGCTCCAGATTGTCTCCAGTCTTCCTAGCAATACATACAATGAACTCAATGACTCTACGGAAACACATAGTTGAGAGCCTGGTAGTCGCGATGTAGACCATTTTGAATTGAAGGACAAAGTAAGGCAAAATCTGCCCTTACTTTCTGTACAACTTTTTTTATGGATCAAGCATCACTTTTGCATATATACTATCCCGAAATTGTATCTATTGTACTGCGTCTGTAATGGAGTTAACTTAATAGAGTTGAGAGCTGTGGATGTCACTTCAAAGGTAAATCCAAAAAATACCATATCCACAGCTCTGTAAAACAACAACGAAAACGAAACGACAACGTTGTTTTTACTGCCACTAAAGACACTCATGATGACGTTTCAAAAAGAAGTAAGTTAAAAAAGGTCGTGTTCATAGCTGGTATAGACGTTCTGGATCCCAAGGTCTACGACTATAGATACTACACGGTCTTTTCACATTTGTATAGTTGCCGAATCTTTTCAAAAAGTCCCTTATAAATTACTTTTTTACATTATCAACGCTTTATTTCTCTCTAGTTTAATAATGATTATTAATTTCAGTGGAAATTGGTAGAAGGATAAGTTAAAACCTTGTAATGACCTAAGAATAATACAAGTTCAAAGGGCGTTTACGTTTGGATGGATGGATGACGTAATCACGAACTGGTTTTGAACGAATATGCCGAAGGATATTTTGGGTAAAAGGAAATGTGCTATAAGAGTTTAAAAGGTTAGAGGATTAAAGTAATTTTGATTAAATAAAGTTAAAATACCGTGAAAAGAATGTAAAGAAACCTCCCTAAAAGCAAAAGATATTTTTATATAAATATCAACTAGCTGGATTCACACGGTTTCATCAGTTACAAAAAGTATTTTAGAGTACCATATGTTTTTTCACCAAGATTATATCACTAAGCACAAAGTCGGAGATTGGTGTGCCTCATTCAAATATTCGAACAGAGACATCTAGTGACCGCTGTTGCAGCGTCATCGAAATTAACTTTAGAAAAATTGCGCGTGAAATAACAAACCTGTGTATTTATACATAATATTTATGTATCTGGCTGATAATTTTAAAAGTGGCCAACTCCATTCTTGATAATAAAACGTACGTTATTTACTTAAAAATTGCCACTATTTTAACAGGTACTTTAAATTTAACATCCTTAGATACGCTTAAGCAGTATAAATCATTAGTATCCTATACGTTTATTTTTAAATTCATTGAAACGCAATACTTTAAATATCTCGATTTGAAGATAAATGGAGTTAGGTCACTTTTAAAATATCATGCATCCATTTGCTTCATATGGTGCAATATTTTAAAATAAAAATGAACATCATACAAAACTAAGTAATGAAATAAAAAATAAACAGATAAATTTATTATATTATATCGCCTAGGAGATAATATTCCTATGAAAGCAAAATATTTATTGTTTTCATGAATCATGCAAAAATAAACCATCTCAATCTGCGGCAGTGACCTCAAGATGATCTTCAATAATTCATGCCTTAAGCCCGACTTCCTGTATCGATTTATTCCTGGAGTCGTAAACAATCTATACAGTATAATTTAAATCTATATGTATAACTGTTGTACGGTGTGTCTGAAAGACGCAACTGGAATTATTCTTCTTATATATTTTACCACCCTCATTTCTTACCGAGGTGTCGTAAAAGACGACTAAGGTAAGTCGACCCGCCGTGTGGTATCCAGCTGAGTAGAATAAACCACCCTAATTTCTTACCGAGGTGTCGTAAAAAACGACTATGGTAAGTCGACCCGCCGTGTGGTATCCGGCTGAGGAGAATAGACCACCCTCTTTCCTATCGAGGTGTCGTAAAATACGACTATACTGCGTCCATCATATTATCAGTCTTTTGACAGCTCACGCTCATTAAGTTTTGTATTGCTTACGTACAAATATCATACAAATAATATTTGTACTCTATGGATGGGTACCCGCCCACTTAGTGATGTCACACATAATGGGTTACTACGATTATGCCACAGATTAAAAATAATCGGTAGAAATCGATGTTACGAGTATTAAAAGACATTTAATAACATTATATAAAGTTTTACTTTCTTCTTAGTTAATACATGAATACAAATAAAACAATCAGGATATTTTAATTTATTTTATTAGCACGAGTCGTCGGAATGATAATCAACACTAGACTCCTCCGATGAGGAGTCTTCAGTAGCAGTTATTATTAGCTCTTGTGTAGATAATATATTATCAAACGCAATATCACGTTCCCAATCAGAGAATATTACTCTTTTAGTTCTTTCCACCACACTTGCCCAGTTCTCGGCCGTTACGTGGGTGCAAGCATTTTTTAGCAATTGCAACATTTTATTCGCTGTGAATGGGGGGCTTGTATTGCATCTCGCAGCATGCCCTTTTACTTGTGCCCATATAAGTTCTATTGCGTTGTACTGGCAGTGGTATGGAGGAATCCGAAGAACAGTATGGCCATATTCTGCTGCCATTTCATTGATTACATAGCGTTTTGCTCTCTTTTTGGTTTTTAATATTATTATTAATTCAACTTTTAACATTGAGTCGTCCACATTTTCTCCATTGTCCCGAAGCCAATTAATTATTTCATGCTTTTTATTAGCCTGTGTTGGCATTTTGTCAATTTGACGGGAGTGGTAGGGCGCATTATCAATAAAAATTATTGATGGTTCTTCCAATGAAATGAGCATTTTTTTGAACCACTCTTCATACACATTTGCATTCATCTCTTCGTGGTAGTCATTTGATTTCTTCGATTTAAATGCCAACAGTGCGTCTTGTACAAATCCTTTTGCTGTACCTGCATGGCAAATGATTAGGCGCTCACCTTTTCCCATTGGTACTGAGGAAGTGGAATCAGCAGTATCATCAGTCCAGAAACGAGATAGTGTGTGGTTAGCGTTGAGCCATGTTTCATCCGTGAAAACAATATTTGCCCAATCTTGTATTTTCTTTGCCTCTCTTAAAAAATCACAACGTGCTATAGCTATATCTGTGCGTTCCATTAATAATTTTCTTTTATTTAACTTTTTATATGAAAAGCCAATTGTGTTCAAAACTTTGACCAAAGAAGATTTTTCACCATGAAATAGACCACTTCTTTTCAAAGAAACAATAAGTTTTCTCAAAGTTGGAATTTCTTTTCTCAAGTAGTAATCTAGTTTACGTAGGTTATCATTAATCGAATTACTTAGGTACGTAATTCGATTAATGATAGTAGGTACTATAATCGGAATGGTATCGCATACGAGAATCTTTAGG
The DNA here is from genome assembly GCA_029227775.1 of Morpho helenor. Classification (NCBI taxonomy): domain Eukaryota; kingdom Metazoa; phylum Arthropoda; class Insecta; order Lepidoptera; family Nymphalidae; genus Morpho; species Morpho helenor. The sequence continues at coordinate 13,031,476 of JARGCU010000022.1, read as the reverse complement.
ACATCACTATCGTCAATCTGTCAAAAGATGGTTAATATAATGGACAGTGTATAAGATAAGTTGAAGTCAGACAGGCGGTCGTAAAATACGTAGCCAAATCATGTGACAACATGTTTATAACATGTTGTGCAGACCCCACTTAGAGTGGGATAAGGGCAGGAAGATGATGACTAATATTATAAAGAGGATTTTTTTTATGTATGTTTGTAATGTTTTCACACAATAACTACTGGCCCGATTTCAAAAATTCTTTCACCATTGGAAAGCTGCATTTTTACTGAGCAACAAAGGCTATATTATGATACATTAAAAAAAATAGGGATACGTAATAAAAATGTAATAAGGTGTAAAAAATTAGTCACAAAAATCTGACATCGCATGCGTTGCGGAAACTATTGATGATATATTTAACAAAAAGAAATCAATCCGATTTAGTAGACTTTCCACTGCCATGAGATCGGTATGTACGCGGGTGAATATATGATGACCGCGTGTGATGACTTGTACTGCATGTATAAGGTATGTGAATGTTGCCTGATTCATACTTAGAATTACTACTTCTAATTAGAAAGTAAACAATAATGGGGATATTTAAGGAGCTTCCTTTATGTAGACACTTAAATATCACATTGAAGACTTATAAAAAAATATAATACGGCTTCACATGAGCGTTATATATTTTGTACTATTTTTTTCTTAAAATTTGCTTATTTTCTAGCATTTAAATATATAAATATATGTATGGGACACTTACACGGTCGTCTATCCCCAAAGTAAGTAACTTTATACTTGTGTTATTGGTGACAGACAACTGGTGAATATATACTTGTATAATTTTTAAATAGATACTTAAATACAAATACACCGACTCGAAGACTAACAAATTAATTTACAGAAAATGTTGGCCCTGGGCGGGAATCGAATTCGCGACCCGCGAAGCTGAAGGCAGGGTCACTACCCACTGCGCCAACGAGTCAGTTGTTTATTTATTGAGACCAGACGCACAAATAATAAAAAAACTACTCTGTACTTTCTCCGTTTTATAGTGTTCGTACCGGACATCGCTAGGGCAGGGTAAGGTGACAGCGTTTTTACGACTCGAAGCTTCACAACAAAGGCCTATTGACTAACCAAGCGCGGCGATGACGTCATTCGACGCTTTTTTTTAATAGGGTAAAAATCCGGGGTGCTGTTATATTTTTAGATCTTGTTTTATTTTATTGAACCAATGAACTGGTAGTAAACTAATATATGGCCCATTGACGCAGTGGATAGTGACCCTTCCTTGAGTTCTGCGTGCCGCGGGTTCGATTCCCGCCGAGAGCCAACATTTTCTATAAATGAATTTGTCGGTCTTTGAGTCTGGGTGTATATTTGTATTTAAGTATGTATTTAAAAAATATCATCATTCTCTTACCCTTATCCCACTCTAAGTGGGGTCGGCACAATATGTCTTCTTATTACCCTCATTTCTTACCGAAGTGTCGTAAAAGGCGACTAAAATTGCTGTTAGGCAGGCGGCGGTCGGTCGTAAAATACTTAGACGAATCATGTGGCAACCTATTAATAACATGTAGTGCCAACCCCACTTATAGTGGGATAATGGCAGGAGGATGATATGAACTAAATACTTAGCTGAAGAAAAAAAATCTTAGTTTCGTACACGAGGGTAGAGATGATTTTTAAACTCAATCAGTGTTTTATATTGACTCATTTCGATAGGAGAAATATCCAGTATTAGCAGTCATTACTTAGTGGTCCCAAAGCGCTTGTAAAAGGCCATTTAAATAAAACATGTTCAGCGCCGACCACTCAACCAACCTGAGGCAATCAACCTAAAAAGCTTCGGCAACACACCCTCGAGTTCGTTTACCCTATATAGATTTTTTATAGTACGCTATCACGATAAATCTTTTTCATTGATTCGCTTAAAGCAAATAAAAATAATTTTTAATTAAATAAAAATTATAAGATTCTTCAAGTTTCGAATCGTCGAGGATCAATATGATCAACAAAAAAATTGGATGTATATCTATACTAACATATAAGGCTGTTTGTTTGATTGTTTGAACGCGCTAATTTCAGGAACTAGTGGAGCGATTTGAAAAAAATATTTCAGTGTAAGTAAGATAGTATTGAGGAAGGCTAAAGGCTATATAACATCACGCTAAGATGAATACGTGAGGAGCAGTAATAAAAAATAGTACGAAAACGGCAAAATTTAAAGCTTTCCTCAGGCTTGTCAGGAAAACCCATTAAGAGTAGTCACCGCCCAATGGGGACAAGCAGGCTTGACAAGCGGGCGGATTGAGACTCTCACCGACCAAAAACATGACAGTGCTCCACCACGCTGCTGGTGGCGGGGACAGGGTACCGTTGTACACATTACCCCCATCCCCGCCAGCATTAACTCTGAACCTCAGAGTGAGCCACCTCTTGAGTCGGGGCCTCTCTAAAATCGGCCCCTTCCTCCGCTACGTTATAAACGATGCATCGGGAGCACCAGATGCATCGACTGTATCGGGGACCTTTTCAGGTGGGCGTCCGATAAACCCCATTCGTAGCGCCTTCTGGGCTCTTCTGTTGTTATTGAAAAGAACCAGTAAGAAACACGGTGGCCAATATTTTGAATTTGTTTAATAATTCATAATTGAGCTGTATCATACGAAGCTGGAATGACATTCAAGCTTTTTTATCATTCATATAATATTCAATTGTGTAATATGCTTTTTTATATATAACCATATTCCTTACACTTAATTTAAAGGTTTGAATAGGCGAGTCTAAAATATTTGGCTAAATGGACGTTGCTATTTTCTTTGGCTTCTTATCGATTGACGAGAAAAAGGAGATTTTTTTCTTATACCAATTCTACTAATCTTATCTTATTTAATATTGTAAATGCGACAGTTTGTGAGTATGGATGTAACTTTATTACACTTTCACAGCAAATCTGCTGAACCAATATCGATGAACTTTGGTACAATTATTCCTTATACACCGGAATAACATATAGGCTATAGAAATCCTGTTAATTCTACAGGAATAGGATGACATTGAAAATCGCCATCTATTATCGACCTATCACGGTATTGTTAACCGTGATAGGTCGATAAATATATACAGGATAGGACGTTCACGCGAACGAAGTTGCGGGTAAAAGCTATTCAACATAAGTGGTCGCTTAAAATAATTGTTGTTGTCTTGATGTAAACCTATCATTTTTCCAAGGTAGCATGCTTTCAAGGTATTCATATTATATTAAACTAAGTTATTACAAAATATTGCAAAAAGTATACCAGTATGGATATAGATGTTGATCCTTCGATCGTGACTACTCTAACAAAATACACCAAACAACGTGAACGCCAGTCAAGGCCAGTGCCGTTCGAAGTCACGTTAGTTCCAAACGGCAGATTGTGGCGATCGATATGCACTAGGCGGGCTTCACAGTGAACCTTAGACTGTAATTTCTAACACTAAAGCATTACATCCACGAACGAGTGAATCGCAAAGATATTGTCGTCGTGCAATGTTTACATTACATTACATACATAAGCTACGAACTACGAAGCTACCTGAACCGATAATACCACGCCTTTCAGATAAATAAGATTATGGCTTAAGTAAATTACCATGGAAAATCATAATACATACTGGGCAAAACGGACTGACTCTAGGTACTCTCTGTATGCAATCCAGGGAGGCCACGCCTTCCTTGAATCCTCGCTTGACCAATTGTCTTCTTCGCTTGAATAGACCCAACTAGCGAAGAATGATAAGTATCATTACCGGACATTGTCTGCTTAATAAACACTCCTTATAGGTGTGTGTGACAGTCAAATATGCGGAGAATGCATTGGGAAACCAGCTCATAATATCTTCCGGCATATCTGACAGCGAAATGAAAATGTAGATGATGCACGGGGGAACCAAAAACGCCATCTCATGTCATGTTGTATTGCACGGAAGTGGCGGAGTATCGGGCAAACCTAGGCTCGCCGAGGACGTTACAAGCAGCCTTGACTAACCCGCAGGCAGGGTTCACGGCTTCTAGAAGGAGCTTGAGCACCTTCACCCTCTCACGCAATGATTGCCTTTCAGTGACTAAATTCGGAAAACAGCCCGCAACAAGAAGAAGACAAGCTACGTATGTTTCTCCAAACGGCAACAGTATTCCCGCTGCTACAAGCAAGACTTGCCAGATTCCCGCTGGGACACGCAACGGACTTGACGCGTTCCCGCTGCGACACTCGACGGACTTGACGCGTTCCCGTTGCGACACGCGACGTACTCGTCAGATTTCCGATGCGAGACGCGACGTAATCGCCATTTTCCCGTTGCGAAACGCGACGGACTTGCCACGTTTCCGCTATAATACATCACGTACGCCCAGCAAATCCAAATTTACGGGAAGAGTTCAACGGTTTCGTGGAGATTACCTTACCTATCCGTCTGATTATTAATAAATGTTATTAATATCATCATACCAAGCGGATACAAACGCAGAGGTGATTCCTAAAAAAACTATTTTAATAACATCAACAAAAAGAAACTACACTCCGCGAATTGAGATAATTTTCATGTTTCTTTGTTTTTCTCAACTGATGTACGTTTACCTTTGCTTTTAGGTATTTGAACAGATTATTCTGCAGTAATCGTTCAATACCTATGACCAAAGTATTATTCTGAATTATTCCTGCTGTCACAGGTTCAAAACCCGGGCAGGCACCAATCAGTTTTCTTTTAAAACGTATGTGTCTAATTGATAATTGCGATTTGGCACACGGTTTTCGGTGAAGGAAAACATCGTAAGGAATTCTGCATATCTTCTAGGCGTTTTAGCTCCGACCCTTCTCTCCAAAAATGGAGCAAGGAGGCCTATGCCTAGCGGTGGGATAGTAACAGGCCGTTACTTTTACCAACAAGCTAGAACCAAGCGCTAGTTAATATTATGTTAGGAACCTTGACCGTCGGCTCAACACACTCCTTACACGCGAAGGAAAGTAAATGGCCGAATTAACATTAGATAAAGCAAAGTTTGACTACAAATCCCGTTACCTAAACAACTGTTGCCTTAGCAACGCGATTATTTAGCACTGGCTACGCCCCGTGGCTTTAGCCGTGCAAAATTTGGAAAGAAAAGAAATGCTTTCTTAGGTGATACACAAACAAAAGTAATGTAGAAATAGAATTATTTATTTTTTATTCAAAGAAATTTCTAAAGAAAGTCTATGTAATACTAAGTATAAGAAGCCGTGTGGTATCCGGCTGAGTAAACAACCCTCATTTCTTCCCGAGGTGTCGTAAAAGGTGACTTAGGTAAGTTGACCCGCCGTACGGTGTCCGGCTGAGTAGAATAGACCACTCTCTTTCTTACCGAGGTGTCGTAAAAGGCAACTTAGGTAAGTAGGCCACCCGTGTGATAATCGGCTGAATGAAAAAACGTAAAATAAAAAATCGTAAACTACCCAGCCAAATCATGTGACATGTTTAAAACATGTTGTGCCGGCCCCGCTTAGAGTGGTATAAGGGCATGAAAATGATTAATAGAAGTATTCAAATTATGTGGTAGAAAAACTTGCCATCGACTTTCACATAATGTAAATAGATACTAAGAATCTATTATGATAAACGCAAACCTAACACCCAGACAGCCCTCAGACAATAAACGATCAATAACATCATTTTCAAAGCACCCTTATATTTTACACCCATGCCAATTTGAACTTCAACTTTTTGAAGCAAGCAAAATGGCCTCTCTTTAATACATTACGTACTTTACTGCAATAAAAATAGGGTCTCTTTTTCCAAAGCGTCAATCGTGGAAAGTGTCTGATAGTGCAGACGGGATACAAATCAGGTATTTCCGGTTCGAATGACTCACGTCGTTGCACACGTTACTTTTCATTTTAGTTGTTTAAACTTCAAATAAATTTGTTAGTAACAGTAGAGTTAGCAACTCTTTCTCTCTGTATTCGCTTTTACAATAAAATTCCGCAATCAATACTAGACCAGTGTACAGAATGGTTTAAATTAAGAGATATGCTTATATGTAAAGCATATTACAAAATTGAAGATAATTTCGATGATAAAAATGCTTGGATTTGAAAATCATTTCAGTTTTAGTAAAAATGCGGTTTAATAATGTAAAATTTATAATGTTGAAAAGATTGACCGCCTAGTTTCTTGCTGTTTCTTCTCGGTAAAAGCAACAGTCCGAATATATGTATAATAAATAAATATATGGGACATATCTACTAGACATGGTCCCCAAAGTAGCTTAACATTTTTGTTATTGTGACAGACAAGTGTTTAATATATACATAAATAATTTTAAATAAATATTTTAACATATAGTACATGGGTGACTAGGATTGCTAGGTTGCTCGGTAATTTTTTTTAAATATAAAAAAATGCAATAAAAATCTGAAAAAAAGCTGATTATAATGTTACTAGTTATAAGTATTATTTTGAAAAGAGCAACCGCCGAGTTTCTTGCTGGCTCTTCTCGGTAGGAACAGCTTTCCGAACCAGCAGTAGATTTGGCGATTCAAAAGTACTTTACAAGCTTATTTAAATAAAAAAAATTTGAATTAGATATCTGAGACTTGATTTACAACGACAACTCTACTAGCGTCGAGGAACTCGTCCTAAGGTTGCCTCCTGTGAACCCGGATCACGGCTTAGAATACACATTACTTCTATTGTACTTATTATGTCGTAAGTAATATAACGCCTTGTGGTATCCGGCTGAATAGAATAGTACCACACTCATTTCTTACCGAGGTGTCGTAAAAGGCGAATAAGGTAAGTCGACCCACCGTGTGGTATCCCGCTGAGAAGAATACACCTACCTCATTTCCTACCGAGGTGTCGTAAAAGGCGACTAAGGTAAGTTGACCCACGGTGTGGTATCCGGTTTAGTAGAATAGATCACCCTTCTTACAGAGGTGTCGTAAAAAACGACTGAGTTAAGTTGACGTCAGGCAGGCGGCCGGTCGTAAAAACGCAGCCAAATCATGTGACAGCGTGTTTATAACATGTTGTGCCGACCCCACTTAGAGTGGGATAAAAGCAGGAAGATGATGTATGTCGAAGTAATATGTATTAGAGTAGATGCAATATAGTTTGTATGATAGCCGAAGTTCGCGGCCGAAATTGCAAGAGCGCATGCGTCGTACATTAACGTCATATGTTTTTATTTGCGCGCGTGACGTCAGCAACAAGTCGGGCCCCGCGGCGGGTATAGACACGTTTCGCCCGACGTGTATTCCATATTGGAAATTTGAGAAATTCGCCTCGCACACCTATCGACACATTAAATCAAGCCAAAAAGTAAGCGTTTCAACATGTTGCATTATCTTCATTAGTTCAAGCTTTCTGTGTGAACCTCTATTTAATATACAGTTATTTTAAACTGCTACAATGCACAAACGATTTACGTATATTTTTATATTAAAAAACCTATTTCGTCAAACTACTTTTAGCAAGAAATAAAAAAGTAAATTAGCAGCCAGTTACTATGTCTATATTGGGCATATGTTTGCCCTATTGTTGGAGAAAATGGTTGGAATTTAAACCCACCACACTCTATTAATGCGGATTGGTATTTAATTTCTCCAGAAACACGTATCCATACAATGTTCTCCTTTATCGAAAAGCGTATCATACTCGTAAATGCTAAAAATCTATTAGCCACATAGATTTTTATAGAAAACTCATTGTTTTTGGCGTAGGAATTGAGAACGCCATCTGCTGAAAATTGCCAAACGTTTTTACCTTTCGGCATCATAATCATATTTCATACTAATATTATAAATGCGAAAGTTTGTGATTATGGACGTATGTTTGTTATTCTTTCACGGCGAGTCCGCTCAACCAATATTGATGAAATTTGACACAATTATTCCTGATACACCTAAATAACATATAGGATATAGAAATCCTTTTAATTCTACGGGAATAGGATGATATTAAAAAGCGCCATCTATTATCGAGCTATCACACAACAGTCCACGCGTGTGAAACGCGAAGTCGCGTGTAAAAGCTAGTACTTGTTAATGCTAAAATCAATATAGAAAACTCATTATTTTTGGCGTAAGAATTGAGCACAAGATCTGCTGATAATCGCCAAACATTTTTACCCTTCACCATACATAATATGTAAATACACAAATCTCAGAGCTATTATAAAAAGAATCCCGACCATTTTCACGTTGTTAACGTAATAAAAACATTGTGTAGGCAGCTAATACTGGTTACGTTCATAACTTGATTACACGGCCAACCGTGCGTGGAAAATCACCTAACGTAATTAGGGTAATTATTGGTAATGAGGTTTAGGATATTTCGAGATGTTAAAATCCGACAAGATAGAGGTGAGAGATATCTTTTTGCAGTACCAATGATGATCTATGGATCTGAAAAATTGTGGTTGACACGTTGAGCGCCACGCTGTTTTAAGGTGGTCCGCTCAGGCCACGCGCGCCACTTAGTAGCGCTGGTACTAAGGTAAGGTAAGGCTGGTAAGGCCAACGTTTCTTCTCGCAGTAGAAGATAGTTTACGTTTAGAACGTTATGTTTTTTAATTTAAACTATCGTCAGTCGATTTTTAATTTAAACTTCTTATTCTATTGGGTTAGCCCGACTAGTTCCGAACCCATCCGGGGCACTTATTCATGAGCTCCTTAGACGATGTTATCGCGGCGGGAACTGCGTACAGCAATTCGCTGGGGGCGACTCGTGTGGCAGCGACAGGGACGGGGGGGATCACGGTAGCGGCGGTGGTCGCGCCTCTTCAACGTGTTCCCTGTCGCTCTGGTGTTTGTCATTGGATGGATAAAAATTGTGCATGCTATTTGTCCAAGAATAATTTGAATTTGATCGCAGTCCAGCTACCGTGATGCGTGAGTGGAAACTACAATTTATCCGATTACTCTAATAAGACAAAAGTTACATAAGTTAAAGAAGAAGAATATTGAAAGGGTTCTTAAAGGCTTATAAAGATGTATGTATCTATTTAGAATAGTTCTTTTTATACATGTTTATATTAATTAATAAATAATTACGATGAACAAACATAATTTATACAACGTATTTATACTTCGACGCATTTAATTTCCGCACGGAAGAACACGCGTGATAATATTTATTAATGCCCATTGGAAATCTCACTAATAGAATTTGTAAGAATGTAAAACGCATGTAGATTATATATATTTTTTAATTAATTGTTAAAGGCAAATGGGACACATCGCCCAGAAGTGGATGCCAATAAAATTTAATAAATACGTTTCAAACCACTCACGTCTTGTAGTCCGGTAACAATTTCACTCAAGGTTAACGCATTAATAAGAACCTGTCGCTTTATAAATTATTATTAATTAAAGAATCTGTATTGCCACTTTAGCTATTATATTACGGCAAATAACCAATCATTAAATTCTCTTCATAGTCGTAAGTAACGCTAATTTGTTACAAACGATATGGTAATTGGTGACGCGGTCTGGAATGGAAACAAAAAATGTATTGGTATTGTGGTATATGTGTTCCCTTGTATTGTTTAAGTGTAGACTTGTGTTGGATGATTATAGCACAGGCTCGCTGGGTGATAGATCTGATCAGTAGATTTTGAGAAAATCGATCACATGCAGAGAGACAGCTCTTGGGAGCTTTGTTTTATAATATGAGGAATGCAGAAGTCTAAATGCAATTTATAACAAATCGATCAGCAGATTATCTAAGGGTATCATATAGGGTAGCTATAGGAGCGAGCGCGATATATACATACAGGTAGGTGCGAGCGAGATGGTGAATTAGGTCGTTACTTACTAGGCAGTTTTTTTTATAAAATGAAGAAGGTCTGGGGTTCACGGGCTCTTAGGCTAGAAGTCTAGATGCAATTTTTAATGCATTAATCAATCGATCATTCAAGTCCTAAGCATTTGTATATACAATCAGAATTAAACTTGACGTTAGAGGGGATGTTAGAGATGCTTTATGACGAGGGCTATCCCGAATAGAGAATTTAGTTTAGAAATTAGGAATTTGACGTCATCTCAAATTCCATTTCTTATCAAGAATTACGCAAAATGCATGCGTAATACGGAATTGCGCGTACATTACGCGTTCGATGACTAAGAATCACACTGCGTTATTCGTTAAAACCGATCAACTGAACAGAACTCGTCTAAAGTCCGCTTGAGATAATGGTGACGTCATTGCAAATAAATCCATCTATAAAGCAAAACTAATATTATTATTTTGCTATAATCCGCGATAAAAGAAAATATATGTAATGCTAAATGTTGACTATTCGTTCTCATACCTGATACATGCAAAATTTGCAAAAACTCATGCACTACCCACCAATGATAACACAATAATACACAAGCAGTGACAAAATCGCAAAGCCTTTGCAATTTTGTCCTCCTGACGATGCTTCGGTTACGCAACGAAACAATTGTTGAGATTGTGGTGGTGAATGTGTGCAGTGCAAAATGATATTTTCATTTGTTTTGTGTTATGGACCTCCGCAAAGTAACGCCTAATTCTATAATTGAAAATGGAGCCTATTGGAAGCTTTAGTCGCGTGCGTCGCGTAAAGCAATAGAGATACACTAATGTAATGTACTAGACAATTGTAGATCTACTAGAATTCTACGAAAAAGGTCCGCAAAAGTATGTCTCTATCTCTTATGGTTAACTCACAATAATTAGGATCCTTAAGATTAATTTTAGGATCCAAATTGCAATACGCAGGCAGAGCTAGTAAAATAGAATGCAAAACAGTGTTTATTTGTTACTTATTCCATCACAGCCGAAAAGCGTACCGCATATATGTGATTTTTATTATGAGGGCTGAAGAAAAATGTGGGTACTTAAATTTTTAGTTCTTACTGCAGTCTGTTTTTAGTTATCAGTGCAAAATAATCGCGAGAGTTAGTTTTCCGTAGTCCTTATACACTGTCCATTATATTAACCATCTTTTGACAGATTGACGATAGTGATGTCCTAAAGATTCTCGTATGCGATACCATTCCGATTATAGTACCTACTATCATTAATCGAATTACGTACCTAAGTAATTCGATTAATGATAACCTACGTAAACTAGATTACTACTTGAGAAAAGAAATTCCAACTTTGAGAAAACTTATTGTTTCTTTGAAAAGAAGTGGTCTATTTCATGGTGAAAAATCTTCTTTGGTCAAAGTTTTGAACACAATTGGCTTTTCATATAAAAAGTTAAATAAAAGAAAATTATTAATGGAACGCACAGATATAGCTATAGCACGTTGTGATTTTTTAAGAGAGGCAAAGAAAATACAAGATTGGGCAAATATTGTTTTCACGGATGAAACATGGCTCAACGCTAACCACACACTATCTCGTTTCTGGACTGATGATACTGCTGATTCCACTTCCTCAGTACCAATGGGAAAAGGTGAGCGCCTAATCATTTGCCATGCAGGTACAGCAAAAGGATTTGTACAAGACGCACTGTTGGCATTTAAATCGAAGAAATCAAATGACTACCACGAAGAGATGAATGCAAATGTGTATGAAGAGTGGTTCAAAAAAATGCTCATTTCATTGGAAGAACCATCAATAATTTTTATTGATAATGCGCCCTACCACTCCCGTCAAATTGACAAAATGCCAACACAGGCTAATAAAAAGCATGAAATAATTAATTGGCTTCGGGACAATGGAGAAAATGTGGACGACTCAATGTTAAAAGTTGAATTAATAAAAATATTAAAAACCAAAAAGAGAGCAAAACGCTATGTAATCAATGAAATGGCAGCAGAATATGGCCATACTGTTCTTCGGATTCCTCCATACCACTGCCAGTACAACGCAATAGAACTTATATGGGCACAAGTAAAAGGGCATGCTGCGAGATGCAATACAAGCCCCCCATTCACAGCGAATAAAATGTTGCAATTGCTAAAAAATGCTTGCACCCACGTAACGGCCGAGAACTGGGCAAGTGTGGTGGAAAGAACTAAAAGAGTAATATTCTCTGATTGGGAACGTGATATTGCGTTTGATAATATATTATCTACACAAGAGCTAATAATAACTGCTACTGAAGACTCCTCATCGGAGGAGTCTAGTGTTGATTATCATTCCGACGACTCGTGCTAATAAAATAAATTAAAATATCCTGATTGTTTTATTTGTATTCATGTATTAACTAAGAAGAAAGTAAAACTTTATATAATGTTATTAAATGTCTTTTAATACTCGTAACATCGATTTCTACCGATTATTTTTAATCTGTGGCATAATCGTAGAAACCATTATGTGTGACATCACTAAGTGGGCGGTACCCATCCATAAAGTACAAATATTATTTGTATGATATTTGTACGTAAGCAATACAAAACTTAATGAGCGTGAGCTGTCAAAAGACTGATAATATGATGGACGCAGTATAAGACATATTTGTCTATCCAAAAAAAATTAACAAAAGCTTTATCAAATGATTGTTAGAAGCTGGCGTTTGCGGAATTCCATAGTACAGAAGTTACAATATTTTTTTTTCTTTTCGGTGAAGGAAAGCATCGTGAGGAAACCTGCATATCTCTAGATAAATCTGGGGATATGTATAACCTACAAATCCGCATTGGAGCCGCGTGGTAGTTCTTAGCTCCAACCATTCTTTCCAGGAACGGAGAGAGGAGGCCTATGCCCAGCAGTGGGATTGTAACAGACCGTTACTTTTACAAGATTAACTCATTTAAATATTAAAGATAATTATAAATTTAATAAGCTCATACCAAGTTTCTTCAAAATTAGCCCGGTATTGGAAATACAGCGTAACGGACAGACTTTCGCGTATAAATTGTGATAGTATAGAAACTGTTTTATTAAGTCCATAATGCATCGCAAATATAACAATTGCATCGCTTACCAACTCTTTATATGGACAACGTTAGTTCGATGAAATTAATATAATATATATCCTCCTGCCCTTATACCACTCTGAGTGGGGTTGGCACAACATTTTATAAACATGCTGTAACATGATTTGGCCGCGTTTTTACGACCGGCCGCCTGCCTGACGTCAACTTACCTTAGTCGTATTTTACGACACCTCGATAAGGAGGGTGGTCAATTTTACTCAACCGGATACCACACGATGGATCATCTTACCTTAGTCGCCTTTTACGACACCTCGGTAAGAAATGAGGGTGGTCTATTCTACTCAGCCGGATACAACACGGCGGGTCGACGTTGACTTACCTTAGTCGTCTTTTACGACACCTCGGTAAGAAATGAGGGTGGTACTATTTTGCTAAGCCGGATACCACACGGCTAGAGATTAACTCATTTAAATATTAAAGATAATTATAAATTTAATAAGCTCATACCAAGTTTCTTCAAAATTAACCCGGTATTGGAAATACTGATACTGACAGAGACTTTCGCGTATAAATTGTGATAGTATAGAAATTGTTTTATTAAGTCCATAATTTATAGCGCGCATCGCAAATATAACAATTGCATCGCTTACCAACTCTTTATATGGACAACGTTAGGTCGATGAAATTAATATGATATGCGCATACAATGACGGATTGCTTAAGGTAGGCCTTCGGTATTGCAAGACACGCACAAGTAATATACAGTACGCTAAAAGGCCAAATGTGACTGTTTATTCATACACTATACTTATCCTTCCTACTATAATTTATTTATTTATTTATTCCATAGAACTACTAACAGAATTACATGTGTAATTAAAGTAACATTTTTATATTTCCTTGAGTTGCCAATAACTTCAGTCACAGCGTGCTTAAAAGATGACACATTCAGTCACAGCGTGCTTAAAAGGTGTCACATTCAGTCACAGCGTGCTTAAAAGGTGACACATTCAGTTACAGTGTGCTTAAAAGGTGACAAAAGTACAATAACTATTCATCATCCTCCTGCCCTTATCCCACTCTAAGTGGGGTCGGCACAACATGTTACAAACATGTTATCACATGATTAGGCTACGTATTTTACGACCGGCCGCCTGTCTGACGTCAATTTACCTTAGTCGTATTTTACGACTCCTCGGTAAGAAAGAGGGTGGTCTATTTCACTCAACCGGATACCACACGGTGGGTCAACTTACCTTAGTCGCCTTTTACGACACCTCGGTAAGAAATGATGGTGGTCTATTCTACTCAGTCGGATACCACACGGCGGGTCGACTTACCTTAGTCGCTTCTTACGACACCTCGGTAAGAAATGAGGGTGGTTCTATTCAGCCGGATACCACACGGCGTAAACGTACAATAACTATTATAACTAAAATTAGAAGAAAAAAAATAGAAAATATAAAGTCTAACAAACTTAGGGAAAATAACTTTGCATTGAGAATGGACGTATAAATGACGTCCATTCTAATCCTAGTAATATTATAGATGCAAATGTTTTTGAGTATGGATGTATGTTTGTTACTCTTTCACGAAAAAACTATTCGACGGATTTGGATGAAACTTCACAGTAATATATGTAGGTTATACATCGGAATAACATATAGGCTACATTCTGTAATATTTTATGTCATTTTGTTTGAAATCGAGCGAAGCCGCGGGCAAAAGCTAGTCCTATTTTCCCTATTAATATTATAAATGCGAAAGTTTGTGAGTATGGATGTATGTTTGTTACTCTTTCACGACGAATCCGCTTAACCAATATCGATGAACTTTGGCACAATTATTCCTTATACACCGGAATAACAAATAGACTATAGAAATCCTGTTAATTCTACAGGAATATATTATCAATCTATCACACGACAACAGTCCACGCGAACGAAGTTGCAGGTAAAAGCTAGTAAAAATAAATTTGTAATACCCTGTTGCCTTCTATTAAAAGCTGAACAAAACCTCAGAACTGTAGCCCATTATTTAATATTTACAAACACAGTCTTCGTCTCCAAAATAAGTAACTTAATACTTGTGTTATGGTAGACAAACAACTGGTGAATATATAATTATATATTTTTTAAATACATACTTAAATATAAATATGATAGCACTATTTGCCCCAAGCAAATAATAAACTTACATTTCCCATGTAACAACATATGAAATGTCACTTTATTCTACAGATAGGGCGATATGTTCATCTCCAATTAGAGAAAATGCAATTATATCAATTTCATTCAATTTTTATCCTATTAAAATTATTCCTACTTCTTAGAGTTGCTTATAATACATCTTTGAACATGGTACAGCAGAATCTTTTTGTTGCGCCATAAATAGAAATTCTTAACATTATAAAAGACTTGAAAGTTATCAAGATTGTGTTATCAGTCATGGCTTTATTGTATAAAACAATGAGTTAAGTTGAGTACTAAAATATTGATTGCATTTAATATACAACCAATGATTCTTATTCACGTAAATAAAGGAAACATAAAATACTACATTTAATAAATCATATCATTTATGTGAACTAAAGATCTGTCAATGCTAGAAATAATAGATGATTGTTGAATATTTTTCTTAAGTTTCGAATTATATTGTTACAAGCAACCAAATATCATAAAGGAACAACTTACAATGATATAAGAATATAAATAGAATTTTAAGAATAAATAATTCCAAATTTAAAAACATTATCAGC
The DNA here is from genome assembly GCA_029227775.1 of Morpho helenor. Lineage (NCBI taxonomy): Eukaryota > Metazoa > Arthropoda > Insecta > Lepidoptera > Nymphalidae > Morpho > Morpho helenor. The sequence goes on along the minus strand of JARGCU010000022.1, from coordinate 13,015,840 downwards.
AGATACTCTATGAAGATGATTCTTATGTATAGGATTACAGTATAAATAAGCAAAACATAAAATTCAACATTTAAAAAAAAAAAACAAAATAGTATGTGATTGGCATCAATAATTTTGAACTTTCTGCAGAAAATATTGCACAAATTAACACTTCTTCATAAAATGGTGTTTCAGTATGTTTTTACTAAAGTAAAATAAAACAGGTGTTTGTTTACACATAAATAGCAACAAGTTTTATTTAATTTTATCTTTTTTTTAAGTTTTTTAATATAACAGTAGAATCTGATTTACGACAAATTAGTGAAAAAACTGTATTTCAAATACATTTGAACCTAAGTATTTTACATAAATATCTGTCTAATTTTTTTTATAAAAAATAAAATCTACAATTTAAATTCTATACAAAAAAAACCAATAACAATCATAATGCATCCATTGAAGCTAATAATCCATATTCTATAAAATGAAGGTTTCATGTTAACAACCAGTTATATGATCTCATTTCCTCATTAACACGCAATGGTCTTGGTATCGCTGACTTATTTTGCAAGGTGAATGTAGGTAGAAATATATAAGACAAAAAAGTAAATCATCATCAAGAATGGCTACACGCAAAACCCTATAAATCTAACAGATTAAAAACTAAATATTTAGCAGGAACAATAATATGTGATCATGTACTTACGTATTCTGCTATATAAATTAAAAAAAGACATCCGAAGATGGTTGGTAGAAATCTTCGCGGAAATATTCCACCAAAGCTTGCCATTGTGTTGAACTTCACAATTACAAATTTAAAGTTCACAAATTCAGGATTATAAATACAACGTCGTCATATCATTATTAAACACAAAAACTAAATAGTTCTCTTAAATAAACACTAGAGACTTCTGTCCCTATCGACGTCCATAAACTGAATCACCGTCGCAGACAAGTAACTACTAGACGATAGTACAACAGATTCGTTAATCGTTATATATGTACATAATTATTTTAAATTCGTATATGTATACCCAATACCCATAAATTGGATTTCGTCTTGATGGCCACAATTTGATAAAATACGTATGACGATAACTAGAAGGATGGTATGTGCAAGAAATGAAGTAACATAATATTAAGATTCATAGGGACTCTTGTTTTTGTTTACGCACATACAACCATTTAGCAAAGAAACTGAAATGCTATTGTCTATGCGAGACATATAGTTTAGATTATATTAATAATTAGGGTCATGCACACAAGTAAGACATAAAATACATCAATAGATGCATTATGTAATATTAATTCAGTTTTTTTTATATAAACCATTTATTCGTACCTATTAGAGTATATATCATAATTTAAAGTTAGTAGTCTATGACTCTATAGATTAAAATAGGATATATGTTCTAGTTTGTGTTAGGGATGTGAAAAATGATCGATTTTTAATAACCGATTATTTTTTCATTAAAAATCGATTATTTTAATTATTCTTTTACTTTACTCTTTTTTTTAAAGATTAGATATGCATTCTTGGATGAAATAAATGTAGCCAAACTGCACATTTTAATCAAATTTCACAAACAGCGCATATGTAATTATTTCTTGCTATTTGTTCATTTTTATAAGCCTTTATTAATTATTAATATTAAAAAGGCAATTTTTCAAATAATAAGAAAATAACGATTTAAAAAAAAAATTATTTCGTATCAAAATTATCGATTTGAAAATCGTTTCATTTTAAAAGGAAAAAATCTATTGCGTATTATTCGATGTTTTCTACTCTATGTCACATCCCTAGTCTGCAACTGCAGTTGTTAACTAACTTTTTACTGCAGTTTGTTTTTTCTCATATATTATATTATAGATATAGTGTATAATCTATGGCATAATTTTTGGACTACTGTCATTATTGTTTATAAATAAATAATCACAGAAGTGGTAGTAATTTATTACAAATAGTCATAGATTTTTATTACAAAATGGAAAGTAGGAAAAGACAAAGATGTGTTTATGTCACAGCGCGTCAGAAAAAGAAATTAATAGAGTTAATGGCTAAACACCCAGAGCTAATCTCTTGCAAAGTAACACAGGACTTTAATTATAAGGATTCCCAAAGATTGTGGCAAAATATAGCCAATGAATGTAATGCTATTCCAGGGGCAAGAAAAACTTGGAGGCAGTGGAGAAAAGTACGGAAATAATGTTTCTTATAAATTGAGAGTTTCTTGCAGTGCAGATTGGAAATCTTTAGATTAAGAGTAGGTCACTTTACGCAAATACATAATCAAGAATTTGAAATTTTCACTTTTACATTTATATAGAAAATAAAAATTCTTTAATTACAAAAATTTATAAGTAAATAAAAAAATATTATTTAGAATTTTGATATTTCAGACTTGGCATGATATTCGTTCGAAGACAAAGAAGAAACAAGCTGAAACCAATGGGGATTTATCATTTTCATCAATCACATTAACCCCTGCAGAACAGGAAGCCTTGGGGATTAAAAACTTGTCTTCTACAGATGACTATCAAGAGACCACAGAGTTTGTACCATTAAGTGATAATCAAGATAATTTTAATGATGGGTTATCTACAGCATCTTTAAGTGAACCAGAATCACTCCCGGAACAAAAAGTTTTCAACTCACCAGAACATAAAACTAAAAAAAATAAAATTAAAGAATCAAAGCATAATTCGAAACATTCAAATAGTTGTTACTTTAACTGTGACCTTATAGCAGCTCAAGAGCAAAAGAAGATACAAATTAAAGAAGAATATTTAAATTTTAAAAAAGAATACTTAAGACAAAAATTAAAGCTACTTAGAGAACAAACTGAAGCTTTGAAAAACATTGCTAAAGAACTGTCAAAGTGATATACAAATGTGCATAATTATTTTTTATTAATGAAATTAAGAATTTTGTAAATATTAATACTTACAAAATTCTGTTATGTGATAAAAATTAAGCAATATTGATGTTAGAATAAATAAATAAATATATGGGACACTTACATACACGGTTGTCCGTCTCCAAAGTAAGTAACTTAATACTTGGGTTATGGGTGACAGACAACTGGTGAATATATACTTACATAATTTTAAATATATACTTAAATAAAATATACACCCAGGCTCAAAGACCAACAAATTCATTTTATAGAAAATGTTGGCCCTCGGCAGGAATCGAACCCGCGACCCACAGAGCTGAAGGCAGGGTTACTACCCACTGCTCCAACGGGCCAGTCAATAAGAGCTGTTATTCTAGTTTTCACATTCCTTAAAAAATTAATATGCAAGTGAAAATAAAAATGATTGCTATCTAAAAAAAAGTGATTTCATGTAATAATAAGGTAGATTGGTCAACAAGAAAATATGTGGTGTTTTCAAAATGTCCTAAATGCAATGGTACATATGTTGGTCAGTCTGTAATTTTGTTACCTGCTTTAAAGAATATATAGCTGCCTATCTATCTATTTTCAGGGACGCCTGTCATTGCAAGACCATAGGTCACCTATTGCACCCATTTCCCCATGTATAGCCCCCTTTAGGAATAATAAACCAAATTCACATTTAGAGAAACACTTGCTAGAAAGCAGTTATAAAGCATCTGATGATGTTTGTTTCCAGCTTTTGTATAACTGCAATAAAAGCCTCAAGGGCAACTAGAAATAACTAAACATAATATTGGCACACTAATGAAGAGATAAATTTTTCTAGTACCAAATTCTAGTAGCAATCTGGTACTGTTTGACAGCAAATTTCATGATGGGGGTTGAATAAAATTCTATATAGCTCTGCTTGCAATGATTTTGTTCACAATTTTGTTGTGGAGTCTATCTGATGATGCTCCGTTTACGGGGCGAAACGATTGTCGAGATTGAGGCAGTGAATGTATGCATTGCTAGTTATGTGTGGTGGTTTGTAATACACGCGGTTTACGACTGCATGCATGGGATACGAACACAGTACACTAATTGCGGATTATAGCAAAAAAAGCTTTCCACTTAACAGATAAGATAGTTTATTTAATTTTAATAATAGTAACCTGTATGTATGTAACGAAAAGATGACTATGGAGTATGGTTTATCTCTGTCACACATAAAAACAGAAATAGATAAATTGAAATTTAGTAAGCATTGTTTTATCACTGTCACGCATATAATAAAGATAAATAATACAATTTTATACTCGTTTTAACATGTTGTAATGTTGACGAAAGATAGGACAGAATGGAAGAGTAAAACATGTTGTGCCGACCCCAGTTAGAGTGGGATAAGGACAGGATGATATAATACAATTTTATATTCATTGACATTGTTTTAATTTGAAAGAATTTTGTTTTATTGGTATTCCTATAATATACTTAATTAGGTAAAATTCTAATTTAGGATAATATAGAAATATCATTAATAGATGTCCCTGTTTACTCTCGTAATATTTTCTTTTACTTACTATATAGAAGACCGCCCTTAAAAGGACCTATTATCAAAGTTGAATGATTAAAAGACTTACTAGAATAAACAATCTAGTAATTATATTGTATCAGTATCTATCTGTCTCTCTTTTTTATGTGTGATTAGATAAACATCATAAAGATAGACCTCTCACTAAAATGAGCATCATAGATAATACAGTGTCAGTATATGATGAGCATATTTTAGTTATATAGTAGTCACTAGTCTATGATAAGCATAATTACGATTTATTTGTCATTGTCAGTGACTAATTTTTTTATGTATATTAAATATTTCTGAAAAGACTTTATTACAAAATCGAGTTGTAAAGTTTAGATTACTAATATTAGATTTAAATAATGCATAGAAGATACCTAGAATTTGTGCGACCTACATCACCCGTAGCATCTGTACAGTTATTAAAAACTCTAAGTGGCGAGGAAGCCAAAAAGTTTTATCTGGAAGAAATAGAAAACAATAAACAGAACGTAAATAGTAATAATGTAAGCATTCAAAACTTTGCTTCAACAGTTAAAAGTGAGACTCAAAACACAGAAATATCAAAGCTTAAATTGTTTACATGTGTGCAAAATGATAATATTTACAATTTGCGAGATATATTAAACTCGCGCCCTGAGTATATAAATATTGTTGATGAATATGGATGGAGCTTGCTCATGATAGCATGCCAAGCAAATTCTATAGAAACTGTAAAAGAGCTTTTGAAACGAGGAATTGATACTACAGTTAGAGATAAAGCAGGTAATTCAGCGCAGAGTTTAGTTATTAGAAATAAAAATATTTTATTAGCCAATATCCTTTGGAATCATAGTCACAGCATTGAACAAAGTGAAGAGATCATCAAACAACCAAAAAATAAGTATAAAGAAAAGTATATATGTGAAAAATGTGATGGGAAATCATTTTACAACAAACATAAACATTTGTCATCAACTGTACATAATATTAATGCTAGTAAAGGCAAAAAAATACCTATCAAGTATCAAATTCCAGAAACAAACAAAGGTTTTCAGCTCATGTTAAAAGTTGGATGGGATAAGGAAAGTGGTTTAGGCCCAGATGGCTCAGGCAAACAGTATCCAATAAAAGCAGTTCAAAAGAGAGACAAAACTGGACTTGGGCATAAAAGTAAATTAAAATGTGATATGAAAGAATCTACAAAAGTATTAAATAAGAAACAAATAGAAAGTGATTTTGAGAGAAATAGAAGGATTGAAATTAATTTCAGAAGACAGTTCTATTGATGCTTTTTTTACAATAAATTTCATGGCCTGTTGTATTTTTTTTTTACAATATTATTAGAATACAAATTTTACAGATTTAATAAATCATTATAACCTAACCTAATTTTAACTATAATGCACATGCAAGGTATAACTTATTGTAGGACTGTGTCATATTTTCACTTTAGACACCATAACAGTTTTATATTAACATTACATAAGTTCATATTATATTATGCTTGTCATGTTATATATTGTTACAACATGTTTGTAATACAACCTCCTTCATAGAGTTGGCGATTAATATGAAAAGCATTGTGGCTGTCATATTTTTATGTGTCATTTCGTTGAGTTGTAGCGAGAGAGTAAATGGGTTGACTCTGGAAAAACTGTTTTTTATTTATTGAATAAGAATAAAGGAGAAATATCGTCGCTTTGTTATATTCAGAAGTGGGATGTAACCTAAACTCACAAATAGAGTGGACAAAAGGATTATCTGGAAATTTAAAGAGTTTGAAGAAAAGACAAATGACGATCAATATCTTGAGACAACAAGGAGAGTGCAAATTTCATATAATTTCAGAGATGGTTGCGATATGCGGTGCTATGGAATAAAAATTGAGAGCGTTATTGGAGAGATTAACGATGGTAATTGGTATTCGGTTAATTAATTCTGTGAGATCAACGTGACGATGTGCTATGTGAGGCCTTAGACGCGCCCGTGACTTTTGTTCGATGGAACTGTCAGCTAGAATGACGATTGTTCTCTGGATCTTTCCTGTTGTAACGATTGTTTTCTAGACTGTGGACATCTGCAACGACTGTCAGCTAGGCTCTGCCTAGAAGTGGTGATTGTTTTTTGAGCGTTATCATTTGCGAGTCTGTTTACGTGTGTATCTGCTGAGTTGGTTGCCACTAATTGAGCTGTGTTATGCCATGACAGTGATTGAGGGTGAGCTTGAGGTGCGAAATGCTTATGGTGCGAAAAGCTTAAGGAGTTGAGGAGTTGAGCTTAAAAAGTTGAGCATAAAGAGTTGAGCATAAAGCGTGAGCTTAGAGTTGAGCATAAAGCGTGAGCGTAGTCCTGTCATGTCATGGCATGTGCGGTTTTCTTTTACAGATTAAAAGAGCATGTATTGAGTTTCTTGCCGATTCTTCTCAGTACAATCAGCATTCCGAATCGGTGGTAGATTCATTCCCAGAAGTCAGCTTATGAGATTTGCGGGGCCGCAAATGTTGTCAGGATGGTCGACTGTTACAACATGTTTGTAATACAACCTCCTTCATAGAGTTGGCGATTAATATGAAAAGCATTGTGGCTGTCATATTTTTATGTGTCATTTCGTTGAGTTGTAGCGAGAGAGTAAATGGGTTGACTCTGGAAAAACTGTTTTTTATTTATTGAATAAGAATAAAGGAGAAATATCGTCGCTTTGTTATAATATAGTATAATGATTTAATGAAATTTTAAATAGATCACATCAGTGATGTAGCTAAAAAATAAACTAGGACCCAACTAAACTATTTAAAATCTGTTTCACATTTTCTACCCATGGGAGTCATTTCAGGGGGCTCTGGGGCATTGCCCTGTCATAGCAAACTGTACAAAGCATAATCTGTATTACAGTATAAAAATAAAGTAAAAAAAATTGGTTTGTTTTTATGCAACAATTGTTACTGTAGGGGTTACTGTTAGGGGTGGAATAGTCTAGAATAGTAGCTGACCACCCATCTTGTACTTATAGGCAAGGTTAGATTACTGGCTATACAGATGTGTGTATGTGAATAAACATTAAATTTTAACTGATAGTAAATAGTAATAAAATAAAGTAAAAGTAATAGAAATGCGATATACAATAGTAGCAATTGATTTTAATATTGTATTGTCTTTTCATATACAGTACATAGACAGTTACCATTTACCAAACTATTTCAGCAAAATTACATTATACTGATTGGTATTTAATGAGTAAAATCTTAACTTTTTTTTATAGAGCTATTAGCTATCTATGTTTTTCTTGAAAATAGTTTAAATTTTTATATACTTTCAATATGTCATATATTAATTGTGTAATATATTATGCAATTTTAATTATTAAATATAAAAGGAAACAAACTATTATATATTATGGGTTTAACCTAGGATTGCATAACAGGAAAATAAAACTTGATGACTGCTAAAACGCACAATATAATATTTATTTACTTATAGGTAACATAACGATAAAAATACAGATTTAATTCAATATAACATTTGTGAAATGGACAACCTATTAAATATTAATACTAATTCAAGACAATGGCTAAGAAATATATTATTTACACTATGAACATTTGAAAGTGGTGTCATGTCTTCAGGCAAGTGATCAAAATTCGTAACATATAAAAATATACTTTTATAAAACTGAATTACACTTAAATGTAATTACAGCCATAAACAAGTGTGACTTTTCCTTAGTAGGACTAAAATATCTTACATATGATACAATTTGATAATTTCATTGCAATTTATGTTATTTTAATACATTCCGTCAAAGATTTGGAGCTACCCAGTCCAGGAATTTGACAGCCAATTCGAAACCAACAAAGCAAGCAGCATTTGCTGGGAAAGCTCTGATCATTACAGGAGTAACACCTTTATACAAAGCTGTAGGTCCTTCTTTCTCCATAAGTTGTTTAAATACATCTCGCATTCCATTAGGATATGTTCCTTCAGGAGCTGTCTGTAGTCTGCTCTTCAGAACATCAGCTGGCATGCCCACCAGCCAATTAGCAATACCTGCACATCCTCCAGCTACAATGGTTGCTGCTAATTTTAATTTAGCACTAGCATCTTGTGGCACTAAAACTTCCTTAACCCACTCATATGTCATGAAGTACATGCCACTGGCTGGCACATCCCTTAAGATAGTGGCAACACTGCCCTTGTAGATACTCCTCATACCACCCTCTGCATATAATTGCCTAGCACAATCAATCATGCCATTATATTTCTGGGGAACATGACCACCTTGCTGTATCTGAAGTAAACACTTAATACGTTCACCTGGTGCCATTATAGAAGTGGTAAAAATACCCGAAAATGCTCCCGCGGCAAACAGTTCCGGTTTGGTTAAAACTTGACTCTCGTCTGACTTGATCAACTTTTTGCCTAGACCGAACCCAAAAAAACTTATAGCGAATATAGGCGCGACTCCCGTCAAAGGCGCTGACATACCTTTGTATAGACCGCGGAAGCCCTCTTTGTTAATAGTTTTCTTGAAACAATCCCAAGTACCACCGTACAAAGCTACTTCGCCCGACTTAGGAAGAGGCATAGTTTGTAATCTCACTTTTATCGTATCCATGGGATGGCCGGATAAGACAGTGCAGACACCACCAAAACCTCCGCAAATAAAATATTTTATGGGACTGCTTTTTTCCGACATATTTGTTATTTGATTAACGAAAAGAAAAAAGTTTATGAACTGTGCAAGTGTTAAACTTAAGCCAAATTTTGAAATGCAATGTCAAAGTCCAAAGTAATCAGCCAACCAATGATTTTGTTACTTTCACTTTCAAAGTTGTGAAGTTGACATATGAGTGACAAAAACATAACTTGTCACCTGTGTATGTATGACACCATAGACTCATATCAAACTGGTCCATCTTATTAACTTAGTACGCTTACCACACGTACAGTCATCATAGAGTTATATCATCAGTAACTAACTGTGCCAGCGGCTTTGCCCGCGTGGATATCACTCAATTTTTCGTGAATTGAAAATTTGAACATAAAAGTAGTTATTGTGAATTAACTATAAAAGATAGAGACATGCTGTCGCGGACTTTTTTGTAGTATTTTTGTAGATCTACAATTCTCTAACTACATTATTTTAATGTATCGCTGTCGGTTTACGTGGCGCATGCGACTAAAACTCCCAGCAGGCGAGTTTTCTTACAACCACGCGATCTCTTCCACAGTATTTACATATAACTGTTTGTACTATTAACTTAAATCTTCCGGAAGAATACCTTTTAGTAAAAACCGTACAAAATCCGTTAAGTGGATTTGAAAAAATCAATCACATATAGACACAGCTTTTGGAGACTTTGTTTTGTAAAAACTATAGATATAGTTGTTCTCAGTTTGTCTGCCGTTAATAAGTTCCTGAAGCTCTGAATATATGTAATCGATTTATTATAACTAAAAAATCCTTTAAATTTCTTATACGAGATATTCTAAACCGTATTGGCCATCGTTAAAGCGAAAAACACTCATCTTCAACTTATGACAAATTTATAACTATGACTTTAAATTCATCAGCCTTTTGAATTCTAGCTAATTACTTCACTGCCGGTATGTAATACCTTTAAAAAACGTGGGGCATACCGGTGAGTTCTTATATTATCCTTATTTAGATGATGCACATCACTCTTGAAAGTCAGAAATGATGTGGTCTTGAATGTTTATGTCGGAATAATAGTAGTAGTGACGAATTTCATATCTTATTAGTACTTATTTTTATAGTTAGTAATCTATGGTACTTATTTAGTGTCATAGATGACACTATAACATGAGTATTGTCTATAATCTTAATTTCTCTTATGTCTGTGGAATTTGTTTACACTTACAAATAGGGATGTCACATAGAGTAGAAAAAATCAATTAATAAATAATCGTTTTTATTCAAAAAATCGATTATTTTGATACGAATGATCGGTTATTTAAAAATAGATTTTTTCTGACTATTTAAAACGTTGGCTTTTTTTAATTATAATTAATTACAATAAAGGCTCTGTAAAGTGGACAACTTCCTACCAAGAAATAATAAGAGATGCGCTGTTTGTGAAATTCAAATATAATGTATAGTTTTGCTACATTGGTTGCATCCAACAATGGACATCTAATCTTCAACAACAAGAAAATTTAAAAAGATTTAATTTAAAGATTTAATTAAAAAAAAGAAATAGAATCGATTTTATTTCGATTTTTATGAAAAAATAATCAATTACTAAAAATCGTTTATTTTTACATCCCTATACCCTATTCCCTATTAAAAACTTAGAAAATACAAACAAATTTTAAAATTTAAATCTCATCAGATACATATATAACAATTATATACCAAATATTAAAAATTACAAAATACTTTATTAGACTTTGTGGAATATTTCAAGTTATGAAATGATAAGCTAGAAATATATTTTTAAAGTTCTGTTATCGGTATTAAATAAATGCATGTAGACCCAAATTGCAGCTGTTAATTTATGGCCTCAAAAGCAATATGGCATGTAGTAAAGAAGAAATTGAAAGAAAGCGTCTAGCTGCCTTACAAAAACGACAAACCAAATTAGCTAACGATCGCTGTGTTTTGAAAAATGAAAGTAAAGTTTTCAATAAAGAGTGCTCATTATCTCCAGGCGCACACATAGGATCATCTATTAAATCTAATTTATCACCTAATAATTTATTACACTCACATGTAAAACCAGAGAGAAAGCATGCTGATAATTTGGTACCTGTTGACAAAGTTGTGAGTGGGACAGTATATTTGATTTCAGAACATAGATTCGAGGTGAATCCGTCTGAATTTTGTACTCCATTAATTAATATTTTTAAAAGTCTACATTCTAAAAGTTATGGTAAGCATGCTAATGATATTATGTGATTAACATTACTAAATATCTCAGTTAATAGATTAACCTTAATTATCTTATGCTTTAAGCTGTAAGCTGTGTTAGCCCAGCGGTAACACCGTGCGACTCTTTCGAGGAGGTCACGGGTTCAAACCCGGGCAGACACCAATGAGTTTTTCTGTTAAAACTTATGTGTCTAATTGATAATTGCAATTTATCACACGCTTTTTGGTGTAGGAAAACATTGTGAGGAAACCTGCATGTCTCTAGAGAATTCTGGAGATATGTGTAACCTATAAATCTGCATTGGAGCAGCGTGGTAGGTCTTAGCTCTCATTCTTCTCTCAAAAAACCGAGAGAAGAGGCCTATTCTCAGCAGTGGGATAGCAACAGGCCGCTACATACTTTTGCTTACTTACTTTTATCTGATGCTTTTACATACAAGTTTGTGCCAAGATGCATTGCTTCTTCTTAATAGAAGCAGACTTCAGAAACAGTCCTAACATTATATGACTCAAATATACAGGACACAGTCTATTGACGACTGTATTATAATGTAATATAAGAATAAGCTTATACCATGTCCATTTTTTCAGATTTCAAATCTAAGCTATGGAACTTCTCTATAGATGATTATCAAAGTTTGATGTCAAAAGTTGCACCATTGGCACCACATGTAGTCCTGGGTCCTCTGCCTCCGTATGTTTTGAAGGTAAGTATTTTTTAAAATTTGTTTTAATAATGAAAAAAAAATTAAAGTGGTTAGTAGGCAGCAAATAAAGTAAGATTTGTTAATAAAATTCAATACTTTATCTTTGCCAATAATCTACTGCGTGGTATCCGGCTGAATAGAATAGTACCACCCTCATTTCTTACCGAGGTGTCGTAAAAGGGGACTAATGTAAGTTGACCCACCTTATGGTATCCAGTTAAGTAGAATAGACCACCGAGGTATCGTAAAATACGACTAAGGTAATTTGACGTCAGGAAGGCGGCCGCTCGTAAAATAAGTAGTCAAATCATATGACAACATGTTTGTAACATGTGCTGACCCCACTTAAGAGTGGGATAAGGGCAGGCAGATGATGATGTTAAGTTATTTATTATGTACATAAAGTATAACTAAAATACATATGATATGTATCAGTGTGTGATAGAGATTGGAAGCTTCTTCTTCTTCTTCTTCTTTCTCAACCGGTGGACGTCCACTGCTGAACATAGGTCTCCTTAAAGGATCGCCACAATCCACGATTTTGTGCCGCTTGAATCCAGCGGCTCCCCGCGACCTTTTTGAGGTCGTCAGTCAACCTCGTTGGGGGTCTACCAACGCTGAGCTTTCCAGTGCGAGGTCGCCATTCCAACACCTTAGGACCCCAACGCCCATCAGTTCTACGTACTACGTGCCCCGCCCATTGCCACTTCAGATTCGCGATACGATGAGCTATGTCGGTGACTGGTTCATCTACGGATTTCCTCAATTCTGATTTGATCACATAGAGATAGCCCGTTCCATCGTCCACTGAGTGACTCTGAGCTTTATTGAGATTGGAAAGCAACTTATTCTATTTTATTGTTATATTTCAACCAATTAACGCAAAACCTAATCTAGTTATATATCTAAATCTTCCTCATACATCATTTTATTTATTGAAGAAAACCACATGCTATAACAGTGTTTATTATAGACTTAATTGACTATTTGCCAACCGAAAGACCAAAAGATGACAGACGTAGCCAATGATTTTAAAATCCTAATTTTGATACTTCATTTTCAGATCCTAAATGATCCTTTAGTGGATCCTAACACTGTAGATATAACTCCTATAGAGAAGACACTAAGAAACAAATTGATGCCATTTCAAGAGGAAGGTGTTAGGTATGTCATTCATTTACAAACTAATTATTTTAAATGTAAACTTTATATTATGACTAACAATTGCCAGTGGCTCCCATGTGAAAAGATTAAAACTGTTATATAGTATTTTGATAACCATAAAAATGGTTAAAATGTTAACCTTAAAAGCTAGATATATGCTGTTGTTGTTTTATTTAGAAATTACGAGGGAAACAATTTTGTAGTACATGATTTTTTAATATCTTTCACCGTTTACGCAACGCAACTAAAACTTTAAATTTTGCCTTTTCGTAATATTTTTATTGTTATCGACTAAGGTAAGTTGACCCGCCGTATGGTATCCGGCTGAGTAGAATCGACCATCCTCATTCCTTACCGAGGTGTCGTAAGAGACGACTAAGGAAAGTTGACCCGCCGTGTGGTATCCGGCTGAGTAGAATATACCATCATCATTTCTTACCGAGGTGTCGTAAGGGACGACTAAGGAAAGTTGACCCGCCGTGTGGTATCCGGCTGAGTAGAATATACCATCATCATTTCTTACCGAGGTGTCGTAAGAGACGACTTAGGTAGGTTGACCCGCCGTGTGGTATCCGGCTGAGTAGAATAGACCATCCTCATTTCTTACCGAGGTCTCGTAAGAGGCGACTAAGGTAAGTTGACTCACCGTGTGGTATCCGGCTGAGTAGAATAGACCATCCTCATTTCTTACCGAGGTCTCGTAAGAGGCGACTAAGGTAAGTTGACTCACCGTGTGGTATCCGGCTGAGTAGAATCGACCATCCTCATTCCTTACTGAGGTCTCGTAAGAAGCGACTAAGGTAATTTGACTCACCGTGTGGTATCCGGTTAAGTAGAGTAGACCACCTCGGTGGTCTTACCGAGGTGTCGTAAAATATGACTTATTTAAGTAGACGGCAGGCGGCCGGTCGTAAAACTTGAAGCCAAATGATGTGACTACATGTTTATAACATGTTGTGTCGACCCCACTTAGAGCAGGATAAGGGCAGGAGAATGATGATGGGTTATATCTTCACTTATTCTCATTTCCCATCAAGGTTTGGTATAGCACGGCGTGGACGTTGCATGATAGCAGATGACATGGGATTGGGCAAGACGTTCCAGGCCCTGGCCATCGCCAGTTACTATTCCCACGAGTGGCCTCTGCTGATCGTCACCACCTCATCCATGAGGTACCATAATATTAGAATGGAGTATTATTTATTAGCACCATAAAAAAAGTAAGTAACAGCCTGTTACTATCCCACTGCTGGGCATAGGCCTCTTCTCTCCGTTTTTTTTGTGGCGAGAAGGATTGGAGCTAAGACCTACCACGCTGCTCCAATGCGGATTGGTAGGTTACACATATCTCCGGAATTGTCTAGGGATATGCAGGTTTCCTCACGATGTTTTCCTTCACCGAAAAGCGTGTGATAAATTGCAATTATCAATTAGACACATAAGTTTTACTAGAAAACTTATTAGTGCCTGCCCGGGGTTTGAACCCTAGACCGAAAGAGGCGCACGGTGTTACCGCTGGGCTACCACAGCTTTTAGCACCATACAAAATATATTTAATTATTTATTTATTTCCAACAGCATTACATCTTTATCTTTAATATTTAAATGAGTTCGGAATCTCGAAAACGGCTCCAACAATTTTCCTGAAATTCAGCATGCAGGAGGTTTTGGGGAAGAAAATTCGATCTAGGTAGCTTATTTAAAAATAATCGTTTTATCCCTGTTTTTGGCCATTAAAAAATACTAAAATTTACATTGAATAAATAAAACACTATTTTTGCCGTAGTTTATTCGGGTGGTCGCGAGAAATGAAAATACCTACGATCAAGCCCCACCTAGCCTATTATTTCTTTCATTTTTTTCAAAATGAAACTAAACTTTAGTAGATATTGAGAAAATCAATCACTTACTGACAGACAACTACAATATGTATAGATTGTGTAAATTCTTTGAAAAATGACGATATGATGAAAACTTTGGAAAAAGTCAAGACTCCTGGGAGCCTTCTTCGACAACATTGTATGTTTGTTTTTTTTAGATGTTAAGAAAAAGTGTGGCATATATCTTTTTTATTTATTCACGCCCATTTCGTTTTTAAACATAGTCACGGCATTCCTTAAAAATATTTTATTTGCAAGAGTTTCTGAAATATATTGGAAAAATATTCTTCCTACACTTTTTTTTATAATTTATTTTCTCATTAATTCTTATTTCATACTACATAAATAGAATTGGGTGTATTAAGGTATCTCTATAAATACTTTCAGAGAAACCTGGCAAACCAAAATCCGGGAACTGCTCCCGTCGATCCCGTCTATGAATATCGTCTCCCTGACGACCAGCAAAGACGGACAACTAGTCGCTGATAAACAGGTAATAATCTATACCAGTATATAAAGCTGAAGAGCTTGTTTGTTTGAAGTTTCTAATATCGGGAACTACTGGACCGATTGAAATTTTTTTTGAGTGTAAGATAGTCCATTTATCGAGGAAGGCTATATAACATCACGCTAAGATGAATGACTAACTCTTCAGCTTTATATATTAGTAAACATATACAAAAGAGGAAATTGAAAAAATTAAAGAGAAAGAAACGGTCGATGACATGTGGGGCTTGAATCCAAGTATTTTCACATATTTAATCCGACCGTTTACCATTGCGCTATTACAATTTGACAAATGACACCAAATTGAATCTTTATCTATTTTTATTTTAGAAGTTTTTTCAATGCCCGAAAACAGGGATAAAATAACCATTCCTTAAATTCGGAAAAATATACAAGCTGTCTGGGTATATATTTGTATTTAGATACGTATTTAAAAATTATATAAGTATATATTCACCAGTTGTCTGTCTACCACAACACAAGTATTAAGTTACTTACTTTGGGAATGGACAACCGTGTGTGTAAGTGTCCCATATATTTATTTACTAGCGGCCTGCCCCTGCTTCGCACGGGTATAAAATATATATCCCATGTCTTTCAGTGTAAAAAAATGATTAAAACCGATCCAGTAGTTTTGATTTATTCATTACTGCCCGTGGCCCGCAAGCGTTAAATTTGGAGAAAAACAATTTCCTTTCCCTATACCAAGAAGATTTTCTGCTATCTTTGGAATATCTAAATTCATATAGTACATTTTTACTTATTTACTTTTACATTTTCCCTATGTATTTTATTTTTACAATTAATTACAGAATGTCTTTATATACAACATTCACAGCTTCCTTGTCGTTAAACAAACTCTGGAAAGAACGATATAGCTGCTGGATTCGAAGTGCTAAAGGGTGAAGCGTGGCCTCCGCATGGCATTCTAAATCTGTAATATCTCCGAAAATGTTCACTTAAATTACATGCTGTAAACGGCGATATTGATCTATATTAAATCAAAAATTTATTTATGGTACTTAATTGGATAAGGATTAATGCTGTAGTGTATAAAAATTGCTTCAAAAATAAGGCATTATTTTTCGTAAAAAGAAAATGACAAAAAATGATATAGTGGGTTATCCATAAGAGATAGACATATACCATCGCGGACTTTTCTGTAGACCTTTTCAATGTGTACAAATACTTAGTACATTATTTTGATAAATCTTGTAGGGTTAGCCTGCGTTTGCAATGTAAGCGGAAAAAAATGTAATTATTTACAGAAACCTCAAAAATTACAGTATTTCTCTACTATGTATTGAATTTTATTATACGTACAAACCTTCCTCTAGAATCACTCTATCTATTAAAAAAAACCGCATCAAAATCTGTTGTGTAGTTTT
The DNA here is from genome assembly GCA_029227775.1 of Morpho helenor. NCBI lineage: Eukaryota > Metazoa > Arthropoda > Insecta > Lepidoptera > Nymphalidae > Morpho > Morpho helenor. Next base: position 12,998,883 of record JARGCU010000022.1, on the reverse strand, counting down.
AAAGATTGAAGCATACATAGGGACAGACAGAGAATGCGACTTTGTTTTATACTATGTAGTGATATTATTTATTTTTACAATTGATTAGACAATGTCTTTACATACAACATTCATAGCTTTTTTATCATTAGACAATATAAACTTGAAAGAAGGACATTTAGTTGCGCCTCCGGTCGCTGCTAAATTCGAAGTGCTTATAGGTCGAAGCGCGGCCTCCTCGCGGGATTTTAAATCTGTAATATCTCCGAAAATGTTCACTTAAATTACATGCTGTAAACGGCAATATTGATCTATATTAAATCAACAATTTATTTAAGGTATCTAATTGGATAAGGATTAATGCTGTATTGTATAAAAATTGCTTTGAACATAAGGCATCATTTTTCGTAAAAAGTAAATGAAAAAAACTGCTATTGTGGGTTATCCATAAGAGATAGACATATACAATCGCGGACTTTTCTGTAGACCTTTTTAAGGTGTACAAATACTTAGTACATCATTTTGATAAATCTCGTAGGGTTTAGCCTGCGTTTGCAATGTAAGCGGAGAAAAATGTAATTATTTACAGAAACCTCAAAAATTACAGTATTTCTCTACTTCGTATTGAATGTTATTATACGTACAAACCTTCCTTTTGAATCACTCTATCTATTAAAAAAAACCGCATCAAAATCGGTTGCGTAGTTTTAAAGTTTTATGCGTACATACGGAAATATGGACTTTGTTTTATAATATGTAGTGATATTCATTTATTTATTTATTTAAATATTAAAGATTAACCAGTTGTCTGTCACACATAACACAAGTATTAAGTTTTAACATTAAGGACGGACGACCGTGTGTGTAACTGTCCCATATATTTATTTTTGTTATTTATTTATTTATTTAACAACTTGTGAACAATTTTTTTGACTTTTTCTTTCAGACTCAGGTGGTGATAGTAAGTTACAAGATAACCAGTATGCATACAGATTTGCTGAAGAACAAGAAGTTTGGCGTTGTTATTGTTGTAAGTATTCCAAAATATCATCTTCCTGCCCTTATCCCACTCTACTGTCGGCACAACATGTTATAAACATGCTGTTTTGGCTACGTTTTTACGACCGGCCGCCTGCCTGACGTCAACTTACCTTAGTCGTATTTTACGACTCCTCGGTAAGAAAGAGGGTGGTCTATTTTACCCAACCGGATACCACACGGTGGGTCAACTTACCTTAGTCGTGTTTTACACCACCTCGGTAAGAAATGAGGGTGGTACTATTCTATTCAGCCGGATACCACACAGCGTGTCTTATAACACTCGTATGATCGTATGATACTTTAAAAACACTTGTGTTATAATGCAACAAATTATATATTTGGGCGCGACTGTCGGGTACTTCAATAATTTTTTTTTGGGTTATATATATATATTGATAGTTATTGTATATATATATATATATATATATATATATATATATATATATATATATATATATATATATATATACAATAATTATCTTAAACTGTATTTAATATGTAAATTAAATGTAGATAGTACTAGTAATGTAGTATAATACTATGCTTAATGCTAGCGTCCGTTCCCACCGATGTTAGGTTGGGTTAAGGTGACGTTCAACAAAGTTTCTTTCCCAGGCTAGAACACTACACCTCCAGTGTCGTGTTGAGTCTGGGAAAGCGGCAAACGCTGAATAGACGTAACAAACAGTATCATAATCTACTATTATATTATACTAGCGGCCTGCCCCTGCTTCGCACGGGTATAAAATATATATCCCATGTCAGTCAGTGTAAAAAATGATTAAAATCGATCCAGTAGTTTTGATTTATTCATTACTGCCCGTGGCCCGCACGCGTTAAATTTGGAGAAAAACAGTTTCCTTGCCCAATACCAAGAAGATTTCCTGCTATCTTTCGAATATCTAAATTCATATAGTACATTTTTACTTATTTACTTTTACATTTTCCATATGTATTTTATTTTTACAATTAATTACAGAATGTATTTAAACAAACACTTGAAAGAGCGACATCGCTGCTAAAGTCGAAGTGTCATAGGGCGAAGCGCGGCGTCCTCACGGCATTTTAAATCTGTAATATCTCCGAAAATGTTCACTTAAATTACATGCTGTAAACGGCCATATTGATCTATATTAAATTAACAATTTATTTAAGGTACTTAAATGGATAAGGATTAATGCTGTATTGTATAAAAATTGCTTTGAACATAGGCATTATTTTTCGTAAAAAGTAAATGACAAAAATGCTATTGTGGGTTATCCATAAGAGATAGACATATACCATCGCGGACTTTTCTGTAGACCTTTTCAAGGTGTACAAATACTTAGTACATTATTTTGATAAATCTCGTAGGGTTTAGCCTGCGTTTGCAATGTAAGCGGAAAAAAATGTAATTATTTGCAGAAACCTCAAAAATTACAGTATTTCTCTACTCCGTATTGAATGTTATTATACACACAAACCTTCCTCTTAAATCACTCTATCTATTAAAAAAAACCGCATCAAAATCTGTGGCGTAGTTTTGAAGTTTTATGCATACATAGGGATATATGGACAAAGAATGCGACTTTATTTTATAATATGTAGTGATGTTGATGTGATATTATATTTTGTTTACTGTTTGTCCCTTAGGACGAGTCTCACTACCTCAAATCTCATAAGGCCCAGTGCACATCAGCACTGATCAGTATAGCTCGCCGGTGCTCCAGGGTCGTGCTGCTGAGTGGAACTCCAGCTCTCAGCAGGCCCGCTGAGCTCTACACCCAGCTGGCGCTGATAGAACCCCGTCTCTTCACCTCCTACACTGAGTATGGTAAGACCGGAATAAGCAATCTCTCAATATATGTATAGTAGCAGAATTATATTCATTGAGTACATATATTAAATTATCTTTAGCTATTTCAATTCAGGACAATCATATGTGTATCCTATGTAACATTATTTATTTTATTTTATATTATAAGGAAAACTTACAGCTATTATATTAGAATAGATGCTAAAATAGATTACAAAATAAGGCCAATTACAAAAGTACAAAACAAGTCTAAATCTTTGTTATATAATAGGTAATAATAATAATTATATAATTATAATATTATTATATATAATAAATAAATAGTTCAAAATTGAGATATATATAATAATAATAATATTATTATATATATCTCAATTTTGAACAATAGTTTTACTAACTTGTTTTGATTTAAACTTGATTTTAAGGTATTAATAACAATATTTATAACAGTAACTTTAGAAGCATGCATGTTCTTATGCTAAAGTATAACTTAATTACCTTATCTATTACATATTCGGTATATTTCCAGGTAAACGATATTGTGCTGGTAAACAAACACACTTTGGATGGGACATGACGGGCCAGTCCAATTTGACGGAGCTGCAAATAATACTGCAGAAGCGATTCTTGATACGGCGAACTAAGCAGCAGGTCCTCACCGATTTGGAAGAGAAAACCAGGTAAAAGGGCATATTTTTCAAAAAAGCCTATTTTGCAGTAGCCGTAAGCAGTCCTGATGTAAATGAAAGACCGTGCACTTTGATCGCTCGTTTATTACTAAGTCATCGTTAGCGACGCCGCACATAATGTAGTAAGTAACGGCCTGTTACTATCCCACTGCTGGGCATAGGCCTCCTCTCTCCATTTTTGGAGAGAAGGATTGGAGCTAAGACCTACCACGCTGCTCCAATGCGGATTGGTAGGTTACACATATCCCCAGGATTCTCTAGAGATATGCAGGTTTCTTCACGTTTTTCGAAAAGCGTGTGATAAATTGCAATCATCAATTAGACACATAAGTTTTTAATAGAAAAACTCATTGGTGTCTGCCCGGGTTTGAGCCCATGATCGTCTCTAGAGATTCAAATGGTCGCACCGCTAGGCCATCACAGCATAATGTAATAGTGTGAGTGTAAATATACATCAAGTCCATAAACTGATAACCAATATTTTGTAGTAGTGGATGTCTATAGACTGACCATAATGAATATTTCCTCTCTCATACTGTAACTATTCATCTTACAAATTATAAAAAGAGTTAAAAAAAACTAAAAAACATTTAAAACTGACACTTAAAGTTAACTTAAAGTAATAAGACATACAAAGTAATAATGACTTTATGTTGCTATAATCCGCGATAAAATAAAATAGAAAATATATATTATGCTAATTGTAAATGTATAGTGGACTATCCGTTTTCATACCTGATACATGTAGGTCGCGTAATATCACATGCACATATTACCACAACCGCACAACAATACACAAGCACTACACACGTTCACTACCACAAACTTAACTATCGTTTTGCCCCGGAACCGAAGCATCGTCGGGATACAGACTCCACGAAAAAGTCGCAAAGGTTTGCGATTGTTGTTGCGTAATAGGTTGATTAAAGATGGCGCTTTTCAATGGCATCCTATTCCTGTAGATTTAACAGGATTTCTACAGCCTATATGTTACCCCGGTATATAAGGAAATTTAATCGATATTGGATGAGCGGATTCGCCGTGATAGAGTAACAAATATACATCCATACTCACAAACTTTCGCATTTATAATATTAGTAAGATAAAATAAATATATAAAAGATTTTAAATATTCCATGTCCCTACTGTTAACCGTTGAGGAGTTTCCTTGTCTGAAGCCAATCTTGGCAGCATTAGTTCATGCTTATTATAAACATGCATTCAAATTCAAAATATTCTTTATTCAAATAAACTTGTAAATAAGTGCATTTAAAAAGTCAACTCTACTGCTGGTTCGGAAAGATGTTCCTACCGAGAAGAGCCAGCAAGATACTCGGCGGTTGCTCTTTTAGAAATATAATTCTTATTTAGTAATGACTAAACTAGTGTTTAGTCATTACTGTCTTGTACAGGGTCTAAGCGAGCTATATCCACACATTCTTACCTTCTAAGTAATCCTCAACAGTAAAGTAGGCTTTCTGGATCAACCTCTTTTTAACAGTGTTTTTAAACTGATGTAATGACAAAGCTAAAACTGATTGCGGAATTGCATGGTTATTGGAACTGGACCAGTATATAAAATTTCAGTTAAATCGGACCCCGGAAAGTTGGTCAAATTTAACTTGCAAGATTCCACCTTCACATACATACATTGCAAGTTGAATAAAGTCTCATTGTTGGCTGGCCTGTTGGCGCAGTGGGTAGTGACCTTGCCTTCAGCTCCGCGGGTCGCGGGTTCGATTGCCGCCGAGGGCCAACATTTTCTGTAAATTAATTTGTTGGTCTTTGAGCCTGGTTTTTATTTGTATTTAAGTATATATTTAAAAAATATATAAGTATATATTCACCAGTTGTCTGTCCATAACACAAGTATTAAGTTACTTTGGGGACGGATGACAGTGTGTGTAAGTGTCCCATATATTTATTTATTATGAAGCGATTCAGCGCGGAAACGCTGCCAGTATTCTTGGGACCATTCCACGTGGGCATGATTTGTATAGTCCTAGCGTCTAAGTAATTTAAGATAGATATAACTTGTACTTTTTTGCTGTAAATAAAAATATATTATTTATTATTTATTTGTTTGTTTCAGGGAATCAGTGCTGTTGGACCACTCTCTGCTGCAGTTCTCTAAGGAGGACGAGCAGGGGCTGTCGCAAATGGCCGAGACGTATAAGAGCACCAGAAGTTCGGACAGACACGCCGCACTCATCACGTTCTTCAGCGAGTCCGCCACCGTCAAGATACCGGCTATTTGGTACGTGTGTTTTCTACTCAAAAACAAACAGTTGCTATTACGGGTTTAACTTAACTTTTCGGTTTTTTTTACTTAACTTTCTTAAGTATTTCACATTTCTTTTTCTATTTTGATTGATTAACTGTGTGTGTGTGTGTGTGTAACTATATATATATATATATATATATATATATATATATATATATATATATATATATATGTATGTATGTATGTATAAATGTGTTGCTCTAAAAAATCAAAGAAACAACAATTAAGTAGTTTCTCTTTTGCAGATTCCCTTTAAATATTTACATATACATATATCCATCCTGTTAATATTTGCACCTCAAAAACATTTTTCTTTTGACTGAGTCAATCAATTCCCTTTTCTAAATTTAAAATTGCGATATACACATATCAAAATGAAAAAGAATTTATATTCTTTACATATATAATAACTTATAAATATAAATATGCTTAATACTATATGAAGGTTATAGACCCAACCGAAGCGCAAGTTTTGGTTATCTTTAAGTGGGTCTACATCCTTACTAAGATATACCCTGTAGATAATCCTTTAAAATAAATAAATAAATAAATTTTTATCGCTCGCAAACACATACTTCTTCTTCTTCTTCAACCGATGGACGTCCACTGCTGGACATAGGTCTCTTCATGGGATCGCAAACACATACACCCACATTGAAATGGAGAAACACCCTCACCCACAAACACGTATGCACTAACATACACCCACGTGCGCGTTACGAAATACACGCATAAACACACCCATGCATGTGCACGGAAAGGTTCACAAACTCCCACCCACACCCACAAACCCATGTATCAGGTATGAAAATGGATTGTCCACTCTACATTTAGCATTATATATATTAATTTATTTATTTAAAGAAGTAGAAGTACAACATATTATCTATCACTACATATTATAAAACAAAGTCGCATTTTCCGTATGTACGCATAAAACTTTAAAACTACGCAACAGATTTTGATGCGGTTTTTTTTAATAGATAAAGTGATTCTAGAGGAAGGTTTGTACGTATTAAAACATTCAATACGGAGTAGAGAAATACTGTAATTTTTGAGGTTTCTGTAAATAATTACATTTTTTTCCGCTTACATTGCAAACGCTGGCTAAACCCTACGAGATTTATCAAAATAATGTACTAAGTATTTGTACACCTTAAAAAGGTCTACAGAAAAGTCCGCGATGGTATATGTCTATCTCTTATGGATAACCCACTATAGCATTTTTTGTCATTTACTTTTTACGAAAAATAATGCCTTATGTTCAAAGCAATTTTTATACAATACAGCATTAATCCTTATCCAATTGAGTACCTTAAATAATTAGTTGATTTAATATAGATCAATATGGCCGTTTACAGCATGCAATTTAAGTGAACATTTTCGGAGATATTACAGATTTAAAATGCCGTGAGGACGCCGCGCTTCACCCTATAGCACTTCGAATCTTTTAGAGTTTGTTTAAAGACATTCTGTAATTAATTGTAAATATAAAATACATAGGTAAAATGTAAAAGTAAATAAGTAAAAATGTACTATATGAGTTTAGATATTCCAAAGATAGCAGGAAATCGTCTTGGTATAGGGAGAGGAAATTGTTTTTCTCCAAATTTAACGCGTGCGGGCGACGGGCAGTAATGAATAAATCAAAACTACTGGATCGATTTTAATCATTTTTTTTACACTGGCTGACATGGAATATATATTTTATACCCGTGCGAAGCAGGGGCAGGCCGCTAGTCTTTAATATTTAAATGAGTTAATCTTGTATGTATATAAATATATATATATTTTAAGAATCTCAGAAACGGCTCCAACGATTTTCCTGAAATTCAGCATGTAGGGGTTTTGGGGGAGGAAAATCGATCTAGATAATTTTTATTTAAAAAAAAATGTCGTTTTATTCTTGTTTTCGGGCTCTAAATTTTTTTTTCATTTACGTTGAATATAATCACAATTGTCCGCTGTCAAACGTAAAGTCATGGTGGTTTATTTGTAGAACGGGTGATCTAAAGCAGGGCTTCTTAAACTTTTTTATATAGCGACCCCCTTCAAGCTTAGGAAATTTTAAACGACCCCCTCCTCCATATAATGAAATATATATTATCAATTTAATAAACCAATCATAAATTTAATAAAATCTATTTAATTAAATTTAATGAAAAGGGGTAATGAAGGAACTTAGGAGGAGAAATATCAATAAATCTTTGTTAGAAAAGTTCTTTAAAGGACAGCTGCAGCCATGTAGTTGTATCAATAATGATTGAAAGTATCAGATCTTTGCGACGCCTTTTGCTTTCAGCAGTCTCGTGACTCCCCTGGGGGTCGCGACCCACAGTTTAAGAGGCCCTGGTCTAAAGAGGTGAAAATACTTACCATCGAGCCTCACCTGCCCTTTTATTTTTTAATTTGTCTTTTAATTTTTTTTTTTACATTTAAAAAAAAATTACACCCAGGTACTTTTACTTCATAGCGGATTATAGCAAAATAATTTTACTATTACTTTTGTTTTTAATATTGTTCATATTTACAGTAAATACATCAAACAGCTGCTGAAGGAGAGCACCAAGAAGTACCTGATCTTCGCGCACCATCGGAGCATGGTGGACGCGATCTGCGACACCCTGGACGAGAGTGCCACCAACTACATCTGCATCGTGGGCTCCACGCCCACGAGGATCAGAGCCGTAATACATTGCTATAGTTTTCCTTCCCACTGCTGGACTTTATAGGTCTTTCCAAGAGTAGCCACAGTTTAAAAACACTATTAATAAAAGGCTAATACACTAAGCCTACTACTTAGTAATATATTATATCCTCCTGCCCTTATCCCACTCTAAGTGAAGAAAAATAAAGTCTCTAAAACTCTAAGTAAAGAATTTTGAAAGATCTCTAAACTCAGAAGCGTCGCAGAAATTCTACAGGTTCAAGCGGCAAATTCAAATTCAAAACATTATTTATTCAAATAAACTTGTAAACAATATGTGATATCCGGCTAAGTAGAATAGAACCACCCTCATCTCTTACCGAGGTGTAAAAGGCGACTAAGGTAAGTCGACCCGCCGTGTAGTATCCGGTTTAGTAGAATAGACCACCCTCTTTTTTTACTGAGGTGTCGTAATAGGCGACTAAGGTAAGTCGACCCACAATGTGGTATCCGGTTTAGTAGAATAGACCACCCTCTTTCTTATCGAGGTGTCGTAAAATACGACAGAGGTAAGTTGACGTCAGGAAGGCGGCCGGTCGTAAAAACGCAGCCAAATCATGTTTATAACATGTGCCGATCCCACTTAGAGTGGGATAAGGGCAGGAAGATGATGTTGCCATACATTCATTAATAAATATCAGGAGCTGGTGGACCGGTTCCAGTGCAGCACTCAGTGCCGCTGCGCAGTGCTATCCATCACCGCAGCTGGTTCAGGTCTGACCCTCACGGCAGCTGACGTGGTGCTGTTCGCAGAGCTACATTGGAATCCAGGGGTAAGCTTTTATATATCGCCTTTATTCAAATTCAAATTCAAAATATTCTTTATTCAAATGAACTTGTAAACAAGTGCTTTTGAATCGTCAACTCTACTGCTGGTTCGGAAAGCTGTTCCTAACGAGAAGAGCCAGCAAGAAACTCGGCGGTTGCTCTTTTTAAAATATAATTCTTAATACTATTTACATTAAGCCGTTACTGTCTTGTACAGGTTCAAAGAGAGCTATATCCACACATTCTTATCTTCTAAATAATCTTCAATAGTATAGTAGGCTTTCTGTATCAGCCTCTTTTTAACAGTGTTTTTAAATGGGCAAGGACAGGGGCGAATCAGTAGGGCCAGAAACCTATCTCCCAATTGCGTGTTAAAGGGAGCTTTCATATATCGCCTTTAATCAGGCACTTAAAATTGGCATGGAATGGGGCGAAAACCCAATGAATTGGTATGGAAGGACGTCAGACATTTGTAGGCCCAAAATCCTATCTCCCAATTGCAAATTATAAACCGTGTTATAGGGAACATTATAGAAACAGAGGCGAACAATAGATGGAAGAATGCAACATTCACACAATCAACTGTGTTCCTCAAATCTTTCGATGCAAAGAAAACTAAAAAGCTAATGTCTAATAGCAGGGAAAATATGGAAATTGTTACAGGCATTATTAATGGGTGATTTATATAGATTACTTTACGGAACTCCGTAGTACAGAATTTACAATAAAATTATTTTGCTGTAATCCGTGTTTGTTAAGAGAATACATGCAATGCTAAGTGTAGTGCAGGGATATGAAAAGACGGAAGATTGGATAGCCCCGGGGCTCTTTCTCCATCTACTATGGATATGACTCCGTATTGGTGCAGCACATTAATCTATACCATGCACCGTTTACGGGTGGTGAAGAATTAGAAACCCTGGACGTCGGGTTATAAGAGACCCGACTAGACGCCCTTTTTTAGGGTTGGGATGCATCTAATATCCTGGGTGCATTCCAGAGGTGGTTAGGAGACGCTAGGTCTCCTTGCTCTGCCGCTAGGAAACGCTAGGTCACCTTGCTCGGTTGAGTTGTGGTGACGCGGATAATATGCACAATGATACCTAGACCCCCGCATAAACCGTGAGATAGGCGACCAGGGGGTTTAAGTGGGTGCAAACCCCACATAATGGGCTATTATTGCAAAGCAATGCATGCAGTTCAGCGAGCAACTGTGACTGCAGAGATATGATGGATGGATGGATAGAGATTTTACTTTTTTACATATTTTACTTTATTATTTTATTTTATTCTTTAATTGTTTTATTTTATTCAATATAATTTTCTTTTTTTGTGTTGCAGTTAAAATTATGTATTCTTTTTTTTTTGTGATGTATTGTGTTTATTTAGTGTAAGTGGACCATGTCCGTTCTAATTAAATAATAAATAAATAAATAACCACGTCGAGGAGGAACCCACCAGGGAGGCAGCTCCCTTGGCGGTGTTTGTACTCGTCAGGAGTTTCTTTTCGAAAAAACGTGACACTGTCAGGACAGCAGTGATACCCATGGTCCCAATATGGGGAAATTGGTAGAATAGTCCGACACAGGAGCCACCACCCGTCCTGCACCGACAAGCTTCCCCAAATCTAGATAGATAGAAGTAGGGTCTTTCGCATATACAATACTAGCTTTTACCCGCGCAACTTCGTTCGCGTGGACTGTAGTCTTGAAATTAGGAGTGGCTTCTGTCACCATCCAAACCTTCAAATATCTCCATCACAAAAATCAGATCGATCCGTGATGAATCAGAGGGATTTATCGTTTGATCAAGAGCTTAATATGATAATTTTAGTAAATAACCCGTACTTACATCAAACACCTATATATTAAAATAGCGCAGTAAAAGGAGTACAAAAACTTTATATACATGAAAAATTCATAATGTTTTCTGGAATTAAATATCTCTATAAATATTGATATAGATATCTGTCTGTACAGATATTGGCGCAGGCGGAGGCGCGTGCTCACCGCATCGGCCGCTCAGGCGGTGTGTGCGTGCGGTACCTTCTCGCCAAGGGCACAGCTGATGATTTCATGTGGCCGATGTTGCAGGACAAACTTAACGTGAGCTAATATTTCTTTCACATCCACGACGATGCTGCTGATCTCACCGAACTTGGTATATGATTTCTTAATGGCCACTAAAGCTATCGCACATTTAAATAATATATAGAGTGGTACCGACGATAAGACATTAAATGAATCCACTAATCACTTAAATGCATAAGATAGCTTTTGATAATTCTTAAATATTTCTTAATTTTTTTTTTTTTAACAAAATAAATATAATTTAATGGTCTGGTTGACTGACCTGGCGCGGCACGCTTAGAAAACAATAACCTTATAGTTTTGTCTCCATGTTGATTATAGAAAAATAATATACTATCATTTTTTTAAGTTGCTGAAAATATGGAGATTAATAAACACGCTATCCAGCTATAAAAATTGAAAAATAATGAAATAATATTTCGTTATATTGATATAGCTCTAGTGCAACTCTAATGAATAAATAATTCTCAACGAACCTCACAAATTGCATTAAAAAAAAAAATCCTAATTCACTACTTGGCTATTATATTTATTGCCGTATTGAAAACGTGACCGACAGAAAGACAGACAGACTTTTGCATTTAAAATGTTATGTATTGTTATTTTCAGGTTCTGAACAACGTTGGTCTCAGCGGTGACACCTTTGAAGACACTACAATGAAACATCAGGTAATGTAAAATAGTTTATTAGTAAAAAACTTAGGGTAAAAGTTTAAGAATGTACGGCATTTTTTAGCGTTATAGGTGAGTGTAAAGGTATCGGCGTAGGTGAGAAACGTGAGAAGAGCTCAGAAACTTTACAAATATTTTCGAACGCCTATATTTTCGGTTGCTCGAGATTTAGGGGCGAGTTGGCAGTTTGTTAACGGATTTGCAAGATATTTTGACCTGAAAAATATACATCATCTCTAAATAGTGTGATGGGTCAAACTTCAATTCTTTTTTGCCAAAAAAGCGGAGACCATTTGGCCAATATTAGTATAATAATAGACCTACTTTTAATGTTGTCTTTAAGTATCCAAATTCCGGAATTTATAAATATTATATTATATAATAAATTCTACATTAGTCAAAATAATTATCATTTTGACTAATGTAGAATTGAACCAATCAATATCTTGCAGGAGAGTCAAAATCCGATCACACAATATTTATCACCGAAAACGTCCAGAAATAAAAACGACTATATCCCGGGGACAAATATTAGAAAAAATCCCTTGAAAGTGGAAAATTTAAATGAAACAAACATACAAACAGAATCACGTAAACAAAACATAGATATAAATGGTTCATTGAACAGTCCGAAACGGTCAATGGATTGCTTCTCGAGCAATGCAAAAAGGATGAAAATTAATAATTTAATACATAATGAAAGTAATATAAAAGAAATATCGACATTGGATGAAGGAAATATGGAGGTAGATGGAAAAAATGAAAATGGTGCAGATACTAAATCAAATGTACACATTAGTGAAGATACAGATAAATTATTTCAAGAATATGATGAAGATGATGATCTTTTAGCTCATTTGGATTTATAATAGTGAATGGAAACTGCCATAGATGAATTAAAAAGGATGAAAATTTTGTAATTTGATACATAACGAAACTAATATAAAAGAAGCATCGACAATGGATGAAGAAAATATGGAGGAAGATGGAACATCGACAATAAATGAAGAAAATATGGAGTTAGATGGAATAAACAAAAATGGTGAAGATACAGATAAATTATTTCCAGAATATGTTGAAGATGATGATCTTTTAGCGCATTTGGATTTATAATAGCTAATTTCAAAGATCTAAACCGCGGTAAATTAATTCAAAAAGGATGAGATTTGATAATTTAATACATAATGAAGGTAATATAAGAGAAGCATCGACAATACATAAAGAAAATATGGAGGTAGATAGAATATATAAAATCGGTGAGGGTTCTAAAACAAATTTAGTACATACTGGCGATGAAGATAAATTATTTCAAGAATATGATGTAGATGATGATCTTTAAGCTCATTTGGATTTATAATAGTTTATTTAAATCTATTGATTTACCGTGGTTTCAAACTTTCAATCACAGAATATGATTTTGAATACAAAAAGCGTGAAAAGTGATAATTTTATACATAACGAAGCTAATATAAAAAAAAAACATTGACAATGGATGTAGGAAATATGGAGGTAGATGGAATAAACAAAAATGGTGAAGATACAGATAAATTATTTCCAGAATATGATAAGTATGATGATGTCTTAGCTTATTTGTATTTATGATAGTTTACTAAAAAGTTTGAACTATTCATAAAACATGAAAAGTGATAATTTGATACATAACGAAACTAATATAAAAGAAGCATTGACAAAGAATGAAGAAAATATAGAGGAAGATGGAATAAACAAAAATGGTGAAGATACAGATAAATTATATTCAGAATATGATAAAGATGATAATGTCTTAGCTTATTTAGTTTTATAATAGTTAATTTAGACGATCCAAACCGCGGGAAATTAATTTAAAAGTGATAATTTGATACATAACGAAGCTAATATAAAGGAAGCAATAATGGATGTAGGATATATGAAGGTACATAGAATAAACGAAAATGGTGAAGATACTAAAACAAAAGTACATATTAGTGATGTGGATAAATTATTTTCAATAAATATGGATTTCAATCCAAATGAGCTAATTTGGATTTATGATAGTTATTAAAAAGTTTGAAACTACGGTAAATGGTTTCAAAAAAGTTTAAAGTTGATAATTTGATTGAAAGCTAATGTAAATATAGAATTGAGAATGTCTCTTTTGTCCAATTTTTTTTCTTAATTTCTGTTGTTTTTAAACACGCATTTTTTGTAAATACATATAAATAATATTTTACTATAATTCGAAGTTTTATTTAGAACATTAACAAATTGACTTGTCTTATTCTGAAGATCTAAAGGATATAACGGAAAGCTCAATAGAGATTTTTTTTATACATGTATGGGACACTTACAAACACGATCGTCTATCCCCAAAGTAAACAACAAATACAACGTAAATATATAGATATATAACTCAAAATAAATAATTAGATACCACAGTATCCGACTGAGTAGAATAGACCACCCTCATTTCTTACCGAGGTGTCGTAAAACGCGACTAAGGTAAAATGACTTGCCTTGTGGTATCCGGCGGAGCTGAATAGACCAATTTCATTTCTTACCGAGATGTCGTGAAAGACGACTAAGGTAAGTCGACCCGCTGTGTGTTATCCGTCTGAGTAGAAGAAACCACCCTCTTTCTTATCGAAGTGAAAAGTATGACTAAGGTAAGTTGACGCAGGCGGGCGGTCGTAAAATAAATAGCCAAATCATGTGACATCATGTTAATAACATGTGCCGATCCCACTTAGAGTGGGATAAGGGTAAGAGGATGATGACATAAATACTTCTAGACTCGAAGGACTAAGAAATTGTATTTATAAAATGTTTGGACCCGGAGCTGAAGGCGCCATCTTTTAAATTCAATGCGGAATGTAATTTTGACCAGGGTACGTATTTTGGACCAAGTTCATATCCATAGTTACAGGATATGTTTTTGTAATTATTAAAAATTCTGTTAGCGTTTTTTAAATATTGATTAAACATAATATAACTGGAACGACAATTTTTTATTTTAAATTTACTATTTTGATCGTGGAGCCTATACTTCTGATGATGCTTCGGTTCCGGGGCGAAACGAACGTAGAGGTTGTGGTAGTGAATGTGTGTAGTGCTTGTATGGAGTGTTGGTGTTGGCGGCGTTTTGTGATACGTGTGGCGACTTGTCCTGCATGTATGTGGTATGTGATTGTTGTCTGCTTTCATACACTTAGCATTGCATGTATTTCCTTAACTAAAACGCGGATTAGAGCAAAGTAATTTAGTGTAACTTCTAATTAAAAATTATTGTCAAAACATTTCATCTTAACGTCGTAAAAAAAAATTAATAATGAACACACCGGACAAAAAATAATACGTAATAATATTAATTAATTTTAATCATTAATGTTATACGTATTGAACTTTGAACTGACTATAAACACATATATAAAGTTTAATATATATAAAGATAAATATAAAATGTTAATTTTAGAATATAAAAGTATCAATTTCAGCACTGCCATTACAGCAGTTTAAAAACACTGTTAAAAAGAGGCTGATACAGAAAGCCTACTATACTCTTGAGGATTATTTGGAAGATAAGAATGTGTGGATATAGCTCTCTTTGAACCTGTACAAGACAGTAACGACTTAATGTAAATAATATTAAGAATTATATTTTTTTAAAAGAGCAACCGCCGAGTTTTTTGCTGGCTCTTCTCGGTAGGAACAGCTTTCCGAACCAGCAGTAGAGTTGACGATTCAAAAGCACTTGTTTACAAGTTTATTTGAATAAAGAATAATTTGAATTTGAATAACATACAAAAATTAAATATCTGGGTGACAGAGCTTCGCTCGGTAATTTTTTACAAAAAACAAACTTAAAAAGAAAAACAATTATTTAGTTGGGGATCGATCCTTGGCATTCACGTTTCTCGAGTCTGCCCGTTACCCGATTAAGCTACGTCGACTGGACAGTTAATGGCGAAAATTCTATTCAATATAAATGTTAGTGTTTTTTAATGCCCATAAACAGGGATAAAACAATTTTTTTTTACATAAAACGTAGCTAGATCAATTTTTCTCCCCCAATACCTCTTACATGTTGAATTTCAGGAAAATCGTTGGATCCGTTTCCGAGATTCGGAAAAAATATATACATATATACAAGATTAACTCATTTAAATATTAAAGATTTATTTATTTTCCTTAATCAGAAACTCAGAAATGCAAAATATTTTCCTCAATATATCGCTGATGAGCAATAGTGGTACAACTCTATAAATCATGATTTGAGATAAATAAAGTTTGAAATTAAGTTTTTATTGCCATGGAAAATGCTTAAAAAGTGCTTTAGTTTGTTTGTTGAGTCCTGCCCATATTTCTGCAGGAAATAATGTGTATTTTAACATTTACTTATTTCTAGTTTAAAGCACGTGTTTTTTGAACTAGGATTATGTAATACTAGTAATATCCCGCGGTTTCACCCGCGTATACCGATCTCATGGCAGTGGAAAGTCAACTAAGTCGGACTATTGATTTATTTTTGTTAAATATATTATCAATAGTTTCCGCAGCGCATGCGATGACAAATTTTTATGACTACTTTTTACATATTATTAAAAAAAAATTTACGCATTTCTATTTTTTTAAATGTAATATAGCCTATGTAGCTCAGTAAAGATGCAGCTTTCCAATGGTGAAAGAATTTTTGAAATCGGTCCAGTAGTTTTTGTGTGAAAACATTTCAAACATACATACAAATTTTTCCTCTTTATAATATTAGTATAGATTAAGGAAAATATTTACCTATAAGGAAAAGGTATAAACGCTATTAGGTAAATTTGAAACTGCATATTTGATTTATGTTAATTTCCTTATAATATTTCAATCGAATTATCACAGATTATATTTTTAAAAGCTTTTATTCAACTTGCTATGTATGTATGTGAAAGTGGAATCTTGCAAGTTAAATATGACCCACTTCCCGGGGTGCGATTAAGCTAAAATTTGTCATACTGCTCCAGTCCCGATGACAATGCACGTTTATGATAAGCATTATCTGATGCTGCAAAGATTGGCTCCAGACGAGGGAACTCGACAACGGTTTACAGTAGGGATATGAAATTTTATGAAAAACCTTTTGTTAAAAGCTTTTCTTTTAATTATCTTGTTTTAAATATATATCAAAATACAAAAGTAATTAAAAATTAAAGATTTGTAAAAGTTAATCTTGTGTGTATATATATAAATATATTTTCTGAATCTCGGAAACGACTCGCAACGATTTTCCGGATATTCACCGGGTTTTGGGGGAGAAAAATCGATCTATCGAGGTATTATTAAAAAAAAATAGTTTATCCCTGTTTTTGGGCATCAAAAGTATGGTATAATGTAGAATTAAAAGCAAAGGATTTTTTTAGTTGTAATACGTAATGTTGCGATAGGCGATGGGTAACGGGCGGACTGAAAATGTTTAAAACCCGGGTTGGAATCCCAGGAGATTGGATTTAGTTAGATGGTTCAAATTGCCTTTTGGAATATAACAAACATATTTCCTTTTTTATAATAAAAAAAGGCTGGTAGCCTAATATAATATAGATAGATAAAGTTCTATAGCCTAACGGTAACACTATGCGAGTTTCGAGGAGGTGACGAGTTCAAACTCCGGACAAACCAATGAGTTTTTCAGTTAACACTTATGTGTCTAATCGATAATTGCAATTTATCACATGCTGTTCGGTGAAGGAAAACATCGTGAGGAAACCTGTATATCTCCAGAGAATTCTGGAGATATGTGTAACCTACGAATCTGCATTGGAGCAGCGCGGTAGGTCTTAGCTCCAACCCTTCTCCAAAATCGGAGAGAAGAGGCCTATTCCTTGCCGTGGGATGGTAACAGGCCGTTATTTTACTTTTCTTTTTACAATAAAAAAAGGCATAAATATTTTGAAAGTGTGCCAAAAATGTTTAAAGTATTTAAATTAAAAATATTTTTACGCCTACTCTATGTATAATAACTCTATCGACAAAATATACTAATTATTATATCAATTATTTACTTTGACTGCATCAGAAATATAATATTCAAATGACCCGAATGTCATCTAAAAGTTAATAAGGAAAATCCGTTTATAAAATAAAACTATTATAAATAATTATTAATAATTAGTCAAATTATTATTTTTTTTAATAATAATTCTTAACACCTGCAGAATTGTGAGAAAATCCATGCAAATCAATGACAGCTAAAACACATCGATAACCCAATAAAATACGTAATTAAAAACTACACACCACACACTTCATTTACTTGGCGACAGCCCGTTATTGAGGTAAACCAGCCTAAAAAGCTGAGAATAACATTTTTAAAAACAAATAATAATAATAATATGATAATAAATGATCTTTATTTAAGACTTCACAGACAGTCCAGTTGTTAGTAAAGTACCTTAAGCTTAAGTGTTAGTAAATACAGTTTAAATCTAACTAATAATTACCTAATACTACTTTTACCTAATAATCGTTCTGACAAAACGAGCAAATTTGGTGTCGGTTTTGTCCGAAAATACTTTTAGAATACTGTTGGCACAATTTCGCGTTGTCTCCAATAACTAGCAATTCTCCGGATGAGCAATAAAAGTCGTGGGAACGAGCTATTGCGAAGAAAACGGAGGCACTGCAAAAACGCGATAGTCCTAACAGAATTCTAAATCCATTATTTTATTTGGATTAGAGCATTCAGCGATGCACGCGTGTAGCTTCACCACAGACTGTTCTTGTAGAAGGACTGACAGAATGCCTCGAATAACGTTACTTTAGCGTCTTCGCTTACTCGTGAATATCTGTGAATCAGCATATTACACCTCACCGCTAAAGCTCTGCGTTCCCTACCTATGTCTACATTATCCTTCAGGTCCTCGGTAACGAAGTGGCCAAGATATTTATATTGTTG
The DNA here is from genome assembly GCA_029227775.1 of Morpho helenor. Taxonomy (NCBI): domain Eukaryota; kingdom Metazoa; phylum Arthropoda; class Insecta; order Lepidoptera; family Nymphalidae; genus Morpho; species Morpho helenor. The sequence goes on along the minus strand of JARGCU010000022.1, from coordinate 12,979,948 downwards.
AACCTGTGTAAATTCAGGTCCGTTTAATAAAATCGCCGCAGTATACCAGCCAAGGAAACCTGCATATCTCTAGAGAAATCTGGAGATATGTGTAACCTACCAATCCACATTGGAGCCGAGTGGTAGGTCTAACCTCTAAAAACGGAGAAACGGCATATGACCAGCAGTGGGGCAGTTGGATTGTAACAGGCCACTGTTACAACACTTTCCTTTTTTTTACATTTATTACCATGATTAAACACGGGGCTGCTAGTAAGAAAATATTCAAATCATAGAAATAAAACAATATCTTTATTAATCAATATCTACAATATCTTTGGGGAACCGTCATAGTACTACAAGATTTGACAATCACCCATGCGGCGACCGGGGACATTGCACCTTCTGCATCGTAGGTCAAGACGGGCTATAGTAGCCGCGTCTCTTGTTATAGTGGCCTAGTTATTCAGATCTAAGACATTCGCCTTCATGAGCCAGTCTGACCCCTCCCCCTTCGCAATTTAACGCACACCTGTTATGGTAAGAGACGCCATTGGTACCGCAGACTGGTGTGTAATCGAATGTGCATGTAAGTACGCAGTCTTTAAAACCACGCACGGTGCGGCAGTAACCTTGGCTCTTGATTTGCAGATCCCGATAGGACAGCTTCTGGCATTCGAGCAGGCACACGTTGTTGTAGGTATTCCCGTCTGAGCCGCAGACCGGTTTCATCTCCCTCGTACAAACGCACGAAGGCAGGGCCGTTGTTGCTGCGAAGTAGGTCACGACGACCAGAAGGACTCCTGCAATAAACGTTTCTTTAATAGAATACTATGGACCTGTTTCACAATTGATAAAGTGTCGGATAGTTAACCGACAAATAAACTAGCAGATAAATGTCTCTAAAAAGAGACTCAAAAAGGTGAAAAATTAAAAAACAACAAAACTGAAAGGCTTCAGAGTGGGCGACTACATAAACAATTAGATAGACGCGAACATTTGCAATAATCAAATAATCATCACCAAGTTACTGATAAAGTGTCGGATAGTTAGCCGACAAATAAAAAAATGAATGTTATTTGAGAAGAGTGACATTTGAAATTGGAAACGTGACATGAAAAGTCGAGGATTGACTAAAAAACCTTAAGGCTGCGATCGTACCGCATCCATCATTCTTCTGCACTTAAGTGCAGTACTTAAGTTCTCTAAGTGTGGTCAGTCCACACGTTTTTCTCATTATTCTCTCCGATAATTCGTCAACTAATTCTCTACTCCTTTTATATGCATGTTATACATAGTCAAATGTCCATCCACATTCATATTATCGCTACGATCGAAACGCATTATAATCACTCACCTCTTTAAGTACCTAATTGATATTTACAATTTACCACTCGATTTCCGTTTAAGGAAAAAACATAGTGAGGAAAAACTTGCATGTGTGTAACCTACCAATCCCATTGATTAATAATACTAGGTAAGGAAATCAGCCCAAAATGTGTCATATTGCAATATAGAGCAAGCAAATGAGGTTTATCTATGTCGTTTTTGTTCGTGTGTAGTGAGCAAACGTCATTTTGAAAGTGTACCTACCAGAAATGTTCTAATTATTTTTGTAATTAAGAACGCGCCATAAATATTTCTCGGCGCATATGTTAATAGACAAAGATACAGTAACATAAAGTACTAACCGTGTGGTATCCGGCTGAATAGAATAGTACCACCCTCATTTTTTGTAGGTGGGTCTGGGTAGGGAGGCGACTAAGGTAATTTGACCCACCGTGTGGTATCCGGTTTAGTAGAATAGACCACCCTCATTTCTTACCGACGTGTCGTAAAAGGCGACTAAAGTAAGTCGAACCGCCCTGTGGTATCCGGCTAAGTAGAATAGTACCACCCTCATTTCTTACCGAGGTGTCGTAAAAGGCGACTAAGGAAAGTCGAACCACCGTTTTGTATCCGGCTGAGTAGAATAGACCACCCTCATTTCTTACCGAGGTGTCGTAAAAGGCGACTAAGGTATTTCGACCCGCCGTGTGGTATCCGGTTTAGTAGAATAGACCACCCTCCTTCTTACCGAGGTAACGTAAAATACGACTAAGGTAAGTAGACGTCAGGCAAAAACGCAGCCAAATCATGTTACAGCATGTTTATAACATGATGTGCCGACCCCACTTAGAGCGGGATAAGGGCAGGAGGATATATAACAAGTAAAACTCTAAGACCAATCCACATAAGAGCAGTGTGATAAATTAAAATTCAATCGTCAAATTACAATGAAGCTACGACTGGTTCGGAAAGGTGCTCCTACAGAGAAGAACCAGCAAGAAACTCGGCGGTCACTGTTCAAAATTGAGTTTTACAATTATGTCTTAATTAAGTAAGAACAAATTAAAAAAATTACAATATAATCTAGTGCGTAGCTGGTCGCAATTTAAATCCTAGCTTTCTTATCAACAACATAGTCCTCAACAGTATAATAAGCTTTATGATAGTTGTAAGCTATAACTTTTATCTTAGAAAGAAAAAAAGATATATATATATATATATATTCTCCTGCCCTTATCCCACTCTAAGTGGGGTCGGCACAACATTTTATAAACATGCTGTAACATGATTTAGCTTCGTTTTTACGACCGGCCTGACGTCAACTTACCTTAGTCGTATTTTACGATACCTCGGTAAGAAGGAGGGTGGTCTATTCTACTTAGCCGGATACCACACTGTGGGTCAACTTACCTTAGTCGCCTTTTACGACACCTCGGTAAGAAATGAGGGTGGTCTATTCTACTTAGCCGGATACCACACGGCTAAGAGTACTGCGATAATAACAGTCCATTTTATTGAGGCCTTCACAAAAAATTAAAATGCACGCAACTTGTACGTTCAAAGATTTGATTTGGGGAACAATCTGCGACGCACTGATTTCCATGCGAAACTGCGGGTTCAGCTAGCTATTTTATGTAAATGTTTTGTAAATCTACAGGAGAAAATAAACAAAAAAATAAAACAAAGGTTCGATCACATTGCATTGTTTGCCCTCGTTATAAAGTAAATATCTGGGTGACCGAGCTTCGCTCGGAAATTTTTTACAAAAAAAAAAACTTAAAAAAAAGAAAAAACAATTAATTATTTCGGGATCGATCCTTGGCATTCACATTTCTCGAGGCTGCCCGTTAACCGAATAAGCTACGCCGACTTGACATTTTATGGCGAAAATTCAATTCAATATAAATGTTAGTGTTTTTTAATGCCCAAAAACAGGGACAAAACAATATTTTTTTTACATAAAACCTAGCTTGATCAATTTTTCGCCTCCAAAACCTTCTACATGCTGAATTTCAGGAAAATCGTTGGAGCCGTTTCCGAGATTCGGAAAATATATATATATACAAGATTAACTCATTTAAATATTAAGATAACCAAAGTCATATATAAACAAAAACAGCTTACCGAACCGGAATATCATGTTCTATTATTGCACCTTTTATAGGTTATCGAAAGAGGAAAAAAAATCTGTCGACTGGACGCCAACTCGCGTTGACCACTGAATGGCGATGCAAGACAAAATGTCTTTATATTATGGTATACTAGCTGGGCCCGCGAATTCACCTGCATAGAATTCTCTGTCACAAAGTTTTTCCCGCGTAAATCCCGATCCGCGATTATTCTAATATACACCCTTACTTTGTTTTACAAACTAGATTTTATAAGAAAGTTGGCCGCAAAGCGAAAAACCGTAAGTAAGTAAGTAACGGCCTGTTACTATCCCACTGCTGGGCATAGGCCTCCTCTCTCCATTTTTGGAGAGAAGGGTTGGAGCTAAGACCTACCACGCTGCTCCAATGCGGATTGGTAGGTTACACATATCCCCGGAATTCTCTAGAGATATGCAGGTTTCCTCACGATGTTTTCCTTCACAGAAAAGCGTGTGATAAATTGCAATTATCAATTAGACACATAAGTTTTAATAGAAAAACTCATTGGTGTCTGCCCGGGTTTGAACCCATGATCGTCTCTAGAGATTCACACGGTCGCACCGCTAGGCCATCACAGCTTTTTACTAAAAACCGTATAAGGAATAAATTATTCTATTACAAATACGATGGAATTGGTGACAAATAAGTTAAACCATCGCCCTCCTCCCTTATCCCACTCTTAGTGGGATCGGCACAACATGTTGTTAAATGATTTGGCTAGTTATTTTACGGCCTGCCGCCTGCTTCACGTCAACTTACCTTAGTCGCCTTTTAGGACAACTCGGTAAGAAATGAGGGTGGTCTGTTCTACTCAGCCGGATACCACACGAGGTGTCGTAAAAGGCGACCTTAGTCGCCTTTTACGACACCTAGGTAAGAAATGAGGTTGGTCTATTCTATATAAGGAAAAGGTATAACCGCTATTAGGAGTAAGTAAATTTGAAACTGCATATTTGATTTATGTTAATTTCCTTTTAATATTTCAATCGAATTATCACGGTATTATATTTTTAAAAGCTTTTATTCAACTTGCAATGTATGTATGTGAAGGTGAAATCTTGCAAGTTAAATTGACCCACTTCCCGGGGTGCGATTAAGGTAAAATTTGACATACTGCTTCAGTCCCGATGACAATGCACGTTTATGATAACCATTACCTGATGCTGCAAAGATTGGCTCCAGACGAGGGAACTCCTCAACGGTTTACAGTTAGGATATGAATCTAGATCTAGATAAGTTTTATTTAAAAAAAATGTCGATTTATCCGTGTTTTTGAGCCCTAAATTTTTTTTTAATTTACGTTGAATACAATCACAATTTTTCGCTGTCAATCCTAAAGTCATGGTGGTTCATTTGGGGAACGCGCAGTCGAGAGAGGTGAAAATACCGAGGATCGAGCCCCACCTTCCCTATTATTTTTTTATTATTCTTTTCAATTTTTTTTAAAATTTTTGTTATATAATTTTAAAAATTGTCACCCAGGTTAACTATTTCACTGTCTAAATCATAGAATTATTATATTAGAATAGAGGAGTCAGTTCAAAAATGTAAATAAAAAAAGGGAAAGTGAAAATCATGTTACATGTTTTTTTGGTCATTTAAAAATTGGATTTAGTTATATGTTTCAAATTGCATGTTGGAATATAATAAACTAATTTTCCATTTTTAGAGTAAAATAAAGGTTGTATAGTAGTTGTGTTTTTTTTTTATTCTACAAAAGTACCGTGCGACTCTTTTGGGGGAGTGGGGGAGGTCATGGGTTCAAACCCCGGGCCACTAATGAGTTTTCTGTTAAAACTTATGCGTCTAATCGATAACTGCATTTTATCACGTTTTTCGATGAAGGAAATTATCGTGAGGAAACCGGCATATCTCTAGAGAATTTTAGGGATACGTGTAATCTACTAATCCAACTCTATGTTCATAATACACTAAAGCTGTGTGGTATCCGGCTGAATAGAATAGTACCACCCTCATTTCTTACCGAGGTGTCGTAAAAGGCGACTAAGGTTAGTGACTCACCGTGTGGTATCCGGTTAAGTGGAACAGACCACCCTCTTTCTTATCGAGGTTTCGTAAAATATGACTAAGATAGGTTAACGTCAGGCAGGCGGCCGGTCGTAAAAAACGTAGCCAAATACAATATGTTGTGCCGACCCCACTTAGAGTGGGATAAGGGTAGGATGATGATGTTCATAATACACTAATTATTATATAAATTATATACCGTGACTGCATCTGTTCAGAAATATAGCACCGAAAAGACCCGAAGGTCAACAACACTTTAATAAGGAAAATCCATTTAGAAAATAAAACCAGACTATAAGTTTTTTAAGAGCAAATTTTTTTAAAAATAGTTTTCCGTTTATTCTGCAACTATTTTTTTATGCCAATGGTGTTAGACAGCACGAATAACAAGTACTGCACGCATTCACTACCACAATCGCAAAGATTTGTGATATGTGTCGTGGAGTTTATTCCTTGACGGTACTTCAGTTACATTGTAACTATTTTTATGTTCAAAATTTCAATAATTTATAGAATTAGGCGTTACTTTGCGGACATCCATAAAACAAAAGTAATAATAAAATTTATTTTGCTATAATCCGCGATGAAGTAAAATAGAAAATATATATAATGCTAAATGTAGAGTGGACAATCGGTTATCATACGGATACATGATACTCCACGACCAAAATCGCAAAGCCTTTGCGATTTTGGTCGTGGAGTCTATCTCCTGATGAGGCTTCGGTTGCGAGGCGAAACGATTGTTGAGTTTGTGATAGTGAACGTATATAGTGCTTGTGTATTGTGGTGGCGGTGGTGGAGGTTTGTGCATGTGTTTATACGAATCCTGCATGAATCAGGTATGATAACCGATTGTCCACTTACATTTAGCATTATATATATTTTCTATTTTACTTCTTCGCGGATTATAGCAAAATAATTTTATTATTACTTTCAAAATTTCAATTAAGGTAGCGGCACTAGTAATTGATCATGCACTAGTAGTTGACCGTTTTGTATGAAATTTTAAATAATAAGCGTTTTGTTTGTTGAAGCTAATAAAAAATAAATCTGTAATTACCTGTTGCCATCTATTAACAACTGCCCAAAACCTCAGAACTGTAGCGCATTGTTTAATATTTAAAATTTAATATTATTAATTAATGTTTTTTATTAGCTACAACAAACAAAACGCTTAATATTTAAAATTTCATACAAAACGGTCAACTACTAGTACATATTATTTACTAGGTAGTTATAGATGTCGATTCCACGCCTTGCAGGGTGGTATTTGCTAAATAATCGGATTCCAATAACCAGCAACCGCCGAGTTTCTTGCTGGCTCTTCTCGGTAGGAACAGCTTTCCGAACCAGCGGTAGAGTTGACGATTCAAAAGCACTTGTTTACAAGTTTATTTGAATAAAGAATATTTTGAATTTGAATATTTTGAATTTGAATTTGAATATGTAAAAAGCTGTGGTAGCCCAGCGGTAACACCGTACGCCTCTTTCGAGGAGGTCTAGGGTTCAAACCCGGGGCAGGCACCAATGAGTTTTCTAGTAAAACTTACGTGTCTAATTGATAATTGCAATTTATCACACGCTTTTCGGTGAAGGAAAACATCGTGAGGAAACCTGCATATATCTAGAGAATTCTGGTGATGTGTGTAACCTACCAATCCGCATTGGAGCAGCGTGGTAGGTATTAGCTCCAATCCTTCTCTCCAAAAAAAAAAACGGAGAGAAGAGGCCTATGCCCAGCAGTGGGATAGTAACAGACCGTTACTTACTTACTATATGTAAAAAGTGTGTTGTAAATATAAAGAAATTTTAGTTTCTTTTTTTAAAAAAGTCTCGGGAGTAGGTTAAAACTTTGACAAGGTAGTGCTCTTTCTTACCTTAAATACATTGATTACCACGCGATAAAACAGGCACAGCTAGTAAAAAATATAAAAACCATAGAAATAAAACTACAACATTTTTAGGTCATCGCTTTGTATTAAAAAAGATGTCAATCATCGACACGGCGCCCGGATGCAGTGCACCTGCATCGTGGTTCAATCAGTTGTCCACTTTAATAAGCCTTTATTGTAATTAATTATTAATATTATAAAAAGACAATTTCTCAAATAGTCAGAAAAAACGATTTTTAAAAAATCAACTGTGTCTTATCAAAATTATCGATTTTTTAAAAATAGATTTATTTTAAAGGGAAGACAACGATTATTTCGACTGGCCCGTTGGCGCAGTGGGTAGTGACCCTGCCTTCAGCTACGCGGGTCGCGGGTTCGATTCCCGCCGAGGGCCACATTTTCGATAAATGAATTTGTTGGTCTTTGAGCCTGGGTGTATATTTGTATTTAAGTATGTATTTAAAAATGTATAAGTATATATTCACCAGTTGTCTGTCTACCATAACACAAGTATTAAGTTGCTTACTTTGGGGACAGATGACTGTGTGTGTAAGTGTCCCATATATTTATATTTATATTTATTAATAGATTTTATGTACTCCATGTCACATCTCTAGTGGCAGCGTCTCTTGTTAAAAGCGATTTCAACATTCGCCCTTAAAAGCCAGTGGGACCCCTACGCAATCCAACTCACACCTGTTGTGGTAAGTTCTGCCGTTCGTACCGCAGACTGGGGTGTAATCATATGTGCAGAGAAGTAAACAGTCTTGCCAAGCACGCACGGTGCGGCAGTGGCCTTGGCTCTTGATTTGCAGATCCCGATAGGACAGCTTCTGGCACTCGAGTAAGCACACGTTGTCGTAGGTGTGACCGTCTGTGCCGCAGACCGGTTTCATCTCCCTCGTACAAACGCACGAAGGCAGGGTCGTTGTTGCTGCGAAGTAGGTCACGACGACCAGAAGGACTCCTGAAATAAACGTTTATTTATTAGAATACTATGGACCTGTTTCACAAGTTACTGATAAAGTGTCCCTACAGATAAATGTCAGATAGCAGATAAATATCTCTAAAAAGAGACTCTAAAAAGTTAAAAATTAAAAAACAACAAAACTGAAAGACTTCAGAGTGAGCGGCTACATAAACATAAGCATATGTTGTCGCCATTGACTTCCGCTTTGTATTTTATAGCAACACAGTCATGGAACAAGAGTATCGCGCCCTTTTTTATTGAAATGTTGGCCACACTTTGCCGTTGTTGTTTTCCGGTAGTCTTCCTATTGATAAAACGTTTCAGTGACAGTCAGTCCTTGTTCGTCATTCAAGAGAAGTGCATCTCGGAACGGAATTGTGGTATTCCTATTATATCGTGTTATTGTATATAGTGTGCGCTACATACATTTGCAATGATCAAATAATCATCATCCGTTATTAACATGTTGTCACATGATTTGGCTACTTTGACGTCAACTTACTTTATTTCTAGTTTTCTAGGCAGGCCTGCCCAAAATATGCCATATTACAAAAAAGAGCAAGCAAATTAGGTTTGTCGCATCTCTCTTTTTTCATTTGCGTATTGAGCAAACGTCATTTTGAGTCTGTACTAAAAATGTTCTAAGTATTTTTGTAATTAAGAACGCGCCATATATATTTTTCGGCGCATATGTGATAAGGCAAAGACAGAATTATAAAACGATAGGTGATGTATACAATAGACAAAGCAGGAACTGACATAAGCTTGCGACTCCTGCTTTGCGCCTTGCAAAAGTGCGTAACTCGTTTGTGGATTTTGGTATAAGAATCTATAATAAAATTCCGCAATCAATTTCAGCATTGCCATTACAGCAGTTTAAAAACACTGTTAAAAAGAGGCTGATACAGAAAGCTTACTATACGCTTGAAGATTATTTAGAAGATAAGAATGTGTGGATATAGCTCTCTTTGAATCTGTACAAGACAGTAACGACTTAATGTAAATAGTATTAAGAATTATATTTTTAAAAGAGCAACCGCCGAGTTTCTTGCTGGCTCTTCTCGGTAGGAACAGCTTTCCGAACCAGCAGTAGAGTTGACGATTCAAAAGCACTTGTTTAGAAGTTTATTTGAATAAAGAATATTTTGAATTTGAATTTGAACAAGCATACCAATCTAGTCTTCCTTCTCATTATTTATTGTGACATTTTTACTTGCAGGCCTGTCTATGGCTCCCATACTTTATTTATTTATTAAGAAGACACATAGTTACACAATACGTAATTATAAGAGAAACAAAACAAAAATCATCATCATCCTCCTGCCCTTATCCCACTCTAAGTGGGGTCGGCACAACATGTTATAAACATGCTGTCACATGATTTGGCTGCGTTTTTACTACCGGCCGCCTACCTGACGTCAACTTACCTCTGTCGTATTTTACGACACCTCGGTAAGAAAGAGGGTGGTCTATTCTACTTAACCGGATACCACACGGTGGGTCAACTTACCTTAGTCTCCTTTTACGACACCTCGGTAAGAAATGAGATTGGTCTATTCTACTCAGCCTGATACCACACGGCAGGTCGACTTACCTTAGTCGCCTTTTACGAAACCCCGGTAAAAAAATGAGGGTGTTACTATTCTATTCAGCCGGATACCACACAGCGTAATTTACAGGAGAAAATGAACAAAAATAAAACAAAGGTTCGATCACATTGCATTGTTTGCCCTCGTTATAAAGTAATAACCAAAGTCAAAACAAAAACAACTTACCAAACCGGAATATCATTTTCTATTATTGCACCTCAAAGCTTATCGATGAAGGAAAACAAATCTGTCGTCTGGACTCAAGCTCGGTTGTTCGCTCGTTTTTATATTATAGTAAACTAGCGGCCTGCCCCTGCTTCGCACGGGCATAAAATATATATCCCATGTCAGTCAGTGTAAAAAAATGATTAAAATCGATCCAGTAGTTTTGATTTATTCATTACTGCCCGTGGCCCGCAAGCGTTAAATTTGGAGAAAAACAATTTCCTCTCCCTATACCAAGAAGAGTTCCTGCTATCTCTGGAATATCTTAATTCATATAGTACATTTTTACTTATTTAATTTTAAATTTTCCCTATGTATTTTATTTTTAGAATTAATTACAGAATGTCTTTATAAACAACATTCACAGCTTTAAACAAACTCTTGAAAGAACGACATAATATAGCTGCTTAATGCGAAGTGCTATAGGGTGAAGCGCGGCGTCCTCACGGCATTTTAAATCTGTAATATCTCCGAAAATGTTCACTTAAATTACATGCTGTAAACGGCCATATTGATCTATATTAAATCAACAATTTTTTTAAGGTACTTAATTGGATAAGGATTAATGCTGTATTGTATAAAAATTGCTTCAAAATAAGGCATTATTTTTCGTAAAAAGTAAATGACAAAATATGCTATTGTGTGTTATCCATAAGAGATAGACATATATCATCGCGGACTTTTCTGTAGACCTTTTCAAGGTGTACAAATACTTAGTACATCGTTTTGATAAATCTTGTAGGGTTTAGCCTGCGTTTGCAATGTAAGCGGAAAAAAATGTAATTATTTACAGAAACCTCAAAAATTACAGTATTTCTCTACTCCGTATTGAACCTTTATCTGGAATCACTCTATCTATATTTAAAAAACCGCATCAAAATCTGTAGCGTAGTTTTAAAGTTTTATGCATACATAGGGATATATGGACAAACAAAGAATGCGACTTTGTTTTATAATATGTAGTGATAGTGACTAGCTGGGACCGCGAGTTCACCGGCATAGACATCTCTGTGACCAAGGTTTTCCAGCGTAAATCCCGATCCGCGATTATTCTAATGTACACCCATACTTTGATTTACAAACTAGATGTTACAAAAAAGCGAAAAGCCGTAGAAGGAAATAATTATTCTAATACAAATTCAACGATATCGGTTCCAAATTAGTTAAATCATCATTCTTCTTATGCCACTCTAAGTGGGGTCGGCATAACACGTTATAAACATGTTGTTAAATGACTTGGCTAGGTATTTTACGGCCGGCCGCCTGCTTCACGTCAACTTTCCTTAGTCGCCTTTAATGACACCTCGGTAAAAAATGCAGGTGGTCAATTCTACCTAGCCGCACACCACACGGTGGGTCGACTTATCTTAGTCCCCTTTTAGGACACCTCGGTAAGAAATGAGGGTGGTCTATTCTATTCAGCCAGATACCACACGGTGATCGTTCCAGATTAGTTAAATATGTAACACTAGCTTTTACCCGCGACTTCGTTCGCCTGGACTATTGCCGTGTGATAGGTCGATAAAAGATGGCGCTTTTCAATGTCATCCTATTCCTGTAGAATTAATAGTATTTCTATAGCCTAAATGTTATTCCGGTGTATAAGCAATAATTGTGCGAAATTTCATCGATATTGGTTTAGCGGATTCGCCGTGAAAGAGTAACAAACATACATCCATACTCACAAACTTTCACATTAGTAGGATCGGATATTTTATTATTCTAAATGCATGATATATGTTTGTTTTATTTTAATCAAAAATACGTACAAAACGGGTACATGCAATAATAACAGACTCCGAAAACAGACACTTTTTGAAAATGAAAATTGAGTTTGGAAATGAAATAACGTCATATTACATAAACTATGTGTATAAGTGAGTAGCGGCCTGTTACTATCCCACTGATGAGAATAGGCCTCTTCTCTCCGTTTTTGGAGAGAAGAATTGGAGCTAAGACCTACCACGCTGCTCCAATGCGGATTGGTAGGTTACACATATCCCCAGAATTCTCTAGAGATATGCAGGTTGCCTCACGATGTTTTCCTTCACCGAAAAGCGTGTGATAAATTGCAATTATCAATTGACATATAAGTTTTAACAGAAAAACTCATTGGTGTCTGCCCGGGTTTGAACCCTGGACCTCTTCAAAAGAGTCGCACGGTGTTACCGCTGACCTATCACAGCTTTTTGTGTATGTATACATACATTTTTTTAATGGCTTTAATCTGAAGACAAAGAAATAGTAACTTGCACACCACTGACTGGCCCGTTGGAGCAGTGACCCTGCCTTCAGCTCCGAGGTTCGCGGGATCGATTCCCGCCGAGGGCCAACATTTTCTATAAATGAATTTGTTGGTCTTTGAGCCTGGGTGTATATTTGTATTTAAGTATGTATTTAGAAATATATAAGTATATATTCACCAGTTGTCTGTCTACCATAACACAAGTATTAAGTTACTTTGGGGACGGACGATCGTGTGTGTAAGTGTCCCATATATTTATTTATTTATATTTATATTTACTGTTGTCAAAATTTTTCGCAATGAAAAAAAACGTTCGAGGTTGCGCTTGCGCAAGATTGGCAACGTGTAGAGATATATCGACTATGAAAAAAGTTTTGTTGTTATAGCGAAATAGTCAATAGTCACAATTGAAGAGGGCCGTTATAGCGAAATATTTAATAAAGAGCGGCCGTATAGCGAGTGTTCTATTAACCTAAACCATCACAATTGTACTATGCTGTAAAGGCCGCACGAAAATCCGTTCAGTAGATTTTGAGAAAACCGGTTACATAAATCAAATCAAAATAATCTCTTCAAAATCAAATAAGTAAATCAAAATAAGCTCTTTCAACCACTTTTGAATCATTTATAGAATTAGGCGTTACTTTGCGGAGGTCCATAATACAAAAGTAATGAGAATATTATTTTGCTATAATCCGCGATAAAAGGAAATATATGTAATGCTAAATGTAGAGTGTACTATTCGTTCTCATACCTGATACATGCAGAATTTGTAAGAACTCATGCATTACCCCACACCGATGGCACAACTATACACAAGCACTGCACACATTCACAACCACAATCTCAAGAATTGTTTCGCCCCGTAACCGAAGCATCGTCAAGAGATAAACTCCACGACAAAATCGCAAAGAAAGAAAGAAAGAAAGAAAGAAAGAAATTTATTCGGACACAAATTCCAACAAAAAAGATACAAACAAAATAAATAAATACATTTTTACCTATATATATATATATATAAAGCGATTGAGAACGAATATTAGACTCTACATTTACCATTACATATATTTCCTTTTATCGCGGATTATAGCAAAATAATATTCTCATTACTTTTGTGTCACTTTTGAATCGTCAAGTATCAATATTAATAAAGCTACAACTGGTTCGGAATGTTGCTCTTACCGAGAAGAACCAAAAAGAAACTCGGCGATCAATCTTTTAAACGTTTTCAATTTTACATCAATAAACCGCAATATTGTATGAAGCTGAAAGGATTTTCAAATTTAGGCTTTTTTATCATAAAAATAATCTTCAATTTTGTAATATGCTTTACGTATAGGCAAATAAGGGCTTATTTGAATAAAGATTATTTTGATTAAATGTAGTACCAATTATTATATTATAGGAGATCACATCATTCTTAGTTATATTGTTAAAATTTTAAGTAATTACAATTAATTAATAACAATTTCAAATAGAAAAATAAACTCAAGACAATAATGCAAACATAAAAAAAACAATACTAAAGGTCAACTCTAAAATTAGGATGTTAGTACATTTTTTCGTGAGATTGTGTGCTTAAAAGTAATTTTTAGTATTAAACTATATAATTAAACTAGCGGCCTGCCCCTGCTTCGCACGGGTATAAAATATATATCCCATGTCAGTCAGTGTAAAAAAAGTGATTAAAATCGATCCAGTAGTTTGATTTATTCATTATTGCCCGTGGCCCGCAAGCGTTAAATTTGGAGAAAAACAATTTCCTTTCCCTATACCAAGAAGATTTCCTGCTATCTTTGGAATATCTAAATTCATATAGTACATTTTTACTTATTTACTTTTACATTTTCCCTATGTATTTTATTTTTACAATTAATTACAGAATGTCTTTAAACAAACTCTTGAAAAAGCGACATCGCTGCTAAAGTCAAAGTGTTATAGGGCGAAGCGCGGCGTCCTCACGGCATTTTGAATCTGTAATATCTCCGAAAATGTTCACTTAAATTACATGCTGTAAACGGCCATATTGATCTATATTAAATCAACAATTTATTTAAGGTACTTAATTGGATAAGGATTAATGCTGTATTGTACAAAAATTGCTTCAAAAATAAGACATTATTTTTCGTAAAAAGTAAATGACAAAAAATGCTATAGTGGGTTATCCATAAGAGATAGACATATACCATCGCGGGCTTTTCTGTAGACCTTTTCAAGGTGTACAAATACTTAGTACATTATTTTGATAATATATAGTTTATTTAGCCAGCGTTTGCAATGTAAGCGGAAAAAAATGTAATTATTTACAGAAACCTCAAAAATTACAGTATTTCTCTACTCCGTATTGAATGTTATTATACGTACAAACCTTCCTCTGGAATCACTCTATCTATTTAAAAAAACCGCATCAAAATCTGTTGCGTAGTTTTAAAGTTTTATGCATACATAGGGAAGAATGCGACATTGTTTTATAATATGTAGTGATTAGAAACACCAAGTACAGCTTTATGTATGGTCGAAAAGCATGTCCACTCAGACTGGAAGCCTTAGTTTCACTTGGCATAGGATGGCAAAGGAGCATGCGGCTTACCAATCAAGTAATTACCGCCGCGCACTACCTCTCGCAGAGCGAGTGCGTTGCCGTCCTTTAAAATGGTGGAAAATACGTTTTTTGCAGGTGCTCATGTTATACTGATCTGGAAACGCTGCCAAAGGGAGATCGTTCCATAAAACTATGGTGCGCGGAATGAAATTATTTGAGAACCGCACTGTAGTAGATCGTCAAGCAACCAGATGGTAGGGATGATATTTTAACCTATGACGTACAGTGCGGTTATGGAATTTAGCAGCAGGAATCAGGTCATGTAGTTCGGTGGAAAAGTCTCCGTTAAAGATGCGGTAGAAAACGCATAGTGATGATACGTCTCTACGCATCGCCAATGATTTTCAGTGGTCTCCAGATAAATAGACTTAACTAACTAACGGCAAAATCAGCAATAGAGTGCAATAGCAAGTATTTTTTGTCAGGCGCTTCTTGTTGTAATATAAGTAATAACTAGGGATGTGAAAAAAACCGATTTTTTATAATAATCGACTATTTTTCAAAATAATCGATTATTTTAAATTCTCTCTTTCTTCTAAATTCTCTTGCTTTTTACTCTTTTTTTCTTATTTTTAAGATTAGATAAGAATTGTTAGATGAAACCAATCTAGCCAAACTACATTTTTTAATCGAATTTCACAAACAACGCATCTGTTATTGTTTATTGGTAGTTATTTATATTAAAAACGCAACTTTTCAAACAGTCAGAAAAAAATCTTTAAAACATTGATTTAACACAATAACACTTTAACACAATTAATATATCGCACGCTTAATATTAAAGAGACCGAATTCAAAATTAGGCTTAATTTAGTTAAATACATTAGGCACCTATAAAACTTATTTCAATACCATCTACGACATTAAGCTACGAACTATTAAAAAAGCTATTGTTTTTATGCTCTTCTTAGATGGCTCTCTTTAACACTCAAGAGTTTTGTAGGCGCTTCGTTACGTTTTATTGCAATTTGCCAGAATTTTTTTAAATTCGGTCACTTTAATACTAAGTGCGATATATGTAAACAAAACAGTTATATTTGTGTGCAAATATATAATACAAAAATAAAGTTTCAAATACTAAGTAACTTTATTGTATTTTCATCCTGTAGTTCCCAAAATCACGTGTACGTTATAGAATTTATGTAGGCATATAGTAAAGTGGATAACTTTAAAAATCTGTTAGCGTAATATTTTTATCGAGTACAAACAAATAATTCGTTGGTATATTATAACAAGTGAAGTACAAAATGCCTTTAAAAAAGCTTTTAACAAAATTACATGTCCCTACTGTTAATCGTTGAGCAGTTCCCTGGACTGAAGCCAATCCTGGCAACAGCATCAGGTTATGTTTATCATAAATATACATTGCTACCGGGACTAGGCCTATATATACCTTCAGCGGGTAGTGGGTCATATTTAACTTGCAATATTCCACCTTCGCTTTTAAAATAACGATTATCACATCAATGTAAAAATGAGTGCTAATATAAAAACAAACATCAAATAATATTTGAAAATAAACTATATTTAAACAAAACAACGTATCCTTAAGTTATCACAAACATCGATTGCAATTGTTTAGTCTTCATATTTTTATTTATATTCACAAGGTCCGTCGTGAACTACGGTCAAATGGCCGCCGGCGCATTGCATCAAACATTCATTGTGATATGTCGTCCCATCTGAAGCGCACACAGGCTGTAGGTTTCTCGTGCAAGCGCACGACAGTTGTGACTTTGGTTTAGCCACATCGATCACATCTCCCTTACATGGGCCCGGATGCAAGATATGCAGTTCCTCTTTTTGCTCCCTCACGCAGTTCAGTAAGCAAGGATTCGAGTATGTCTTCCCGTCTGTTCCACAAACGGGACGGCCTTCACGCGTGCATAAGCATGGAGGCAGCTTGGAGACTTGGACGGCGTCTCGTTTCATTCTACATTCCCCTGTGTACGCAACACCGATGTTACCACGTTCGCATTCTAAAGCGCACTTGTTTGGATATGTGCGGCCGTTCGTACCACAGACAGGGGCATAAATGAACGTACAAGCACATGGTACCTGTCTTTTTCTTCTACAATTGCCGTTGTGAGCGAGTCCGACACTCCCTCTTTCGCAATTTAAGGTACACTTGTTTGGGTATGTGCGGCCGTTGGTGCCACAGACAGGGTCCAAATTGTATGGACAAACACATGGGACCTGTCTTTTTATTCTACATTCGCCGTTGTAAGCAACGGTGACGCTGCCTCCTTCGCACTGTAAGGCACACTTGTTTGGGTACGTGCGGCCGTCACTGCCGCATACTGGAGTGTAATCTAAGGTGCATACACAATCTTTGATTTGGCGGGCGCTGCGGCAATGTCCGGAACTCTTCAATTGTAGGTTATGATCGGACTGCTGTTTGCATTCGAGCAGGCACATGTTGTTGTATGTCTGTCCGTCGGTGCCGCAGACCGGTTTCAACTCCCTCGTGCAAACGCATGGCGGTAAGGCCGAAGTAGTTGCTACGTAGGCCGCAACGACGACGAGCACTCCTGGAAAAGAATAATTAACATTTTAATAGGAGCAGAAAGGGCTAATCTATTCAAATTCAAATTTCAAAATATTTTTTATTCAAATAAACTTGTAAACAAGTGCTTTTGAATCGTCAACTATACTACTGGATCCGAAAGCTGTTTCTAACGAGATGAGCCAGTTGCTCTTTTAAATATATTCTTATTACTAGTTAAATTTAGTTATTACTATGTTATACAGGATCGAAGAGTAGCTATGTCCACGCATTCTTATCATCTAAGTAATCCTCAATAGCATAGTAGTCTTTATATAAGTAAGTATCCCCGTATAATGTCGAACTTGGGACAAATTTCAGTTGCCCCTAGCAATGGGTGATTGAAATCGTAACTGTAAATATGTCTTTTAAGGTATCACAATCAATGGCGAAATTGTTTTACGTAGTAATGGATTTGTGGATGCCGAAAACTGAGCCGATGCCGAAAATTGTCTAAAATTCTTTTCATTCATTCATATATATTCATATGCATATGTATATTAATGTGTTTGTTTCTTATTCCTACAAAATCGCAAAGTATGTTGCGATTTTGACGTGGAGTCTATCTCCTGATGATGCTTCGGCTAAGGAGCGAAACGAGTGTTGATTTGAGATGATTGTTTAGCATTATATATATTTCTTTTGTCGCGAATTGTAGCAAAATAATAACATTGCTATGGTTTATTTAAGTATGTTACTTATTAATAAAAGTAGCAACGAAACCTTAAAAACAGCCGTGTAAATTCTCGTTAGGTTTAAATTTATCCACGCCATGTAAAGTAATATTTATCGCAACTAATATGTACGAGTATTTATGATTTTATTATTGATTGAATTATCGTTTGAACACTAACGGCAAGTCACGCTAAGTTTATTTCACATCGAGGTAAATTATACCTTTGATCGCGTATTGATACCAGGGTTACCAATTTTTTTTAACAAGAAATATAATATTAAGATAATTGAATAGTACATACATACTACAATTGTTTAATGTTTTTAAATTGTATTATTTACGCTGTATTTATTTCTTCGTGTCGTATCCAGCCTAGTAGAATATACCACCTTCATTTCTTAGCGATGTGTCGTAAAAGGCAACTAATATAAGTTGACCCGCCGTGTGGTTTCCGGCTGAGTAGAATATACAACCTTCTGTTCTTACCGATGTGTCGAAAAAGGCGACTTAGCCAATTTGATGCAGGCAGACGGACGGTCGTAAAATAACTAGCCAAGACATGAAACAAAATGTTTAAAACATGTTGTGACGACCCAACTTAGAGTGGGATAAGGGTAGGAGAATCATGATTGCACGTTGTATTTATTGACTAAATTATAAAAATAATTTAGTCGCAAAGCTTTGCGATTTTGTCGTGGAGTCTATCTCCCGATGATGTTTCGATTACGATTATTTAAAAGCGAATTTTGTGTAAAACATTTTAATCTTTAATATTTAAATGAGGTAATCTTGTATATATATGTGTGTATATTTTTAAAATCTCGGAAACGGCTTCAACGATTTTCCTGAAATTCAGCAGGGGGAGAAAATCGATCTAGGTTTTATGTAAAAAGAATTCATTTTATTCCTGTTTTTGGGCATTAAAAAATACTAAAGTTTATATTGAATTTAATTTTTGCCATAATCTGTCAAGTCAGCGTAGCTTATTCGGGGAACGGGCAGTCTCGAGAAATGTAAATACCTAGGATCGATCCCAACTACATAATTTTTTTCTTTCTTTTTTAAATTTCCGTCCCCAAAGTAAGTAACTTAATACTTGTGTTATGGTAGACAGACAACTGGTGAATATATACTTATATATTTTTTTAATACATACATAAATACAAACATACACCCAGACTCGAAGACCAACAAATTCATTTATAGAAAATTGTGGATATAGCTCTCTTTGAACCTGTACAAGACAGTAACGACTTAATGTAAATAATATTAAGAATTATATTTTTAAAAGAGCAACCGCCGAGTTTCTTGCTGGCTCTTCTCGGTAGGAACAGCTTTCCGAACCAGCAGTAGAGTTGACGATTCAGAAGCACTTGTTTACAAGTATATTTGAATAAAGAATATTTTGAATTTGAATTTGGCCCTTGGCGGGAATCGAACCTGCGACCCGCGGAGCTGAAGGCAGGGCCCTACCCACTGCGCCAACGGGCCAGTCTAACATAAACAAAAACAACTTACCGAACCGGAAACTCATGTTTATCCCTTATCAAGCACTTAAAGGTTATCGAAATTCAAACGATAAATCCAAGACTTGACGTCTGTTCTCCAGGCTGAGTCGAACATAGAATGGCAAGACGGAGCGCAGTGCGTTTATATATAAATAAATCTTTTTCCAACCAGCATTTTGTTGTCAATGTAAATAGTAAATACCCCGCGTTTGCGTCAAACGTGACAATCGCGTTTATAACTATTTGTCAGGTCTGTTTGTACATTTTTAATACTGAGAACTAGTCTATTAATTAAAAAAAAAATATTTTGGAGGACTGTAGATCATATTACTCTTTTAAGACTTTTGCTCAAGCCGTCATCCGTGCTTCCTCACTGTTCCCTCAATCTCTGCTACCTATAATTGATTGATGTTGAATTTTTTAAAGTATATTTAAATTTCACACGCGTTTCACAAACTCTTGTTAGGCAATTTTAACATTTGTATAATAAGATAATAATTATTGTATTAAGTTTAGTGTATTAGAAAGTATAAATATTGGCATTAGTCTCAATATTTTAGTGTCAACGTTAGAGGATTTTAAAAAGGGAAGGGGAATTAATTTTGGCGGCATTCTGTTCTGACGAGAAATAATTGTTATTAAAGTAATTAAGAGTAATAAAGTGTTTAGGAATTGTTTTGATATATTTTGGAAATTTTTCTAAGTATTAGAAGTAGGGGAGCCAAAGGGGAGGAATGTGTCCATCGACAACACAGAGAAAGCAAATGAGAATCTAATCTATACTAATATATAAAGCTAAAGAGTTTGTTTGTTTGTTTGTTAGATTAATTGATTGTTTGAACGCGCTAATTTCAGGAATTACTGGACTGGTTTGAAAAATTCTTTCAGTCTAAGATAGTCTAATTATCGAGGAAGGAAATAGGCTATATAACATCACGCTAAGAAGAATAGCAGAGGAGCAGCAATAAAAAATATTACGAGAACGGCAAAATTTTGAAGCTTTCCTTGCGTGCGCTAAGTAAACGGTGAAAATTATTTAAAAATCATGTATTATAAAATTGTTCCCCTCTAAAAATTCTAAATAAAAGTCAGCGTCAGAATATTTCTAGCTTTTAGGGTAAACCCAATTTAACCACTTTTATAGTTATCAAAATTCTATATTACGGTTTTAATCTTTTCACGCGGGTGGAGTCGCTGGCGAAAGCTAGTAATATATATGAGTCTCATTTGTTCTCGCTTATTACTTGTTGGATACTTGCACTCAGTTCTATAAGCAGGCTCCCCTACTCTAGTATACTCTATGGCAGTCCAAACGCCATCTTGGAAAAAGGGGAGTTTTTCACTTTAATCTGTCAAACAGAAAAAAATAACGCAAATGCAAAAGAAAATCTCTTGGTCTGTATGAAATTCATTAATTACTAACATTATTTCTATTAGATTTAGATGTGCATACTTTCTACATTTTTTATCATTTTATTTATTTTTATTTTATTTTCAAAGTGTGCACATTGCAAGGCGCAAAACAAAATTGTTTTACGCCCTCTCTGATAACGTTTATATTAAAAATAAATTAAATTCTTTGCGAACAGAAATATTTTACAAATAAAGATAAACGTAACTAACTTCAATTGTTTATTTCATTGAACGGCGTCAAAATTTTACAGAGAAATAGAGAAAATAAAATATTCCAGGACATTTCCAGTTAATAACACGGGCGCTCGTGTTTGTGGCACTCGCCATCGTGTACGTATCTTAGACTCTTGTCGTCTACCATTTCGCATCTTAATAGACAGATGTTGTCGTAAGTCTTGCCATCTGATCCGCAAACAGGACTATAATCTAGGGTGCAAAAACAGAGTTCTTTGAACTTGTGATCCTCTGTTTCTGCGCACTCTCCCGTATGCTTCAATGATAGATTCGGGTCCCGTACTTGCTGACAAGAGAAAAAGCACGCGTTTCCGTAGGTCATCCCGTCAGACCCGCACACAGGGTCCAGTTGCAACGGACATATATTCGGACAGAAGACCTTCGCTGTAATTACAGTCGCGAATGTCATAACGACCAGAAGTTCTAAAAAAAGAAATATAAAACTTATTCTTTGTAGGTATGTGGTAATAAAGCGTCACAAAATCGTGTGTTCATGACGAGACCTATGTCCATCAGTGGACGTCCATCAATTGAAGAAGAAGAAAGAAGAAGATGTGGTAATATTCTATCCTACTAATGTTATAAATGCGAAAGTTTGTGAGTATGGATGTGTTTGCTACTCTTTCACGGCGAATCCACTGAAGCAATATGGATGAAATTTGGCTCAATTATTCCTTATACACCGGAATAACATATAAGCTATAGAAATCCTGTTAATTTTAGGAATAGGATGACATTAAAAAGAGCCATCTAATATCAATCTATCACGCGGCAACAGTCCACGCAAACATTATGGGTAAAAACTAGTTAGTTTATATTATAGTTAGTATCTGGGTGACCCAGTTTAACTCGGTCATTTTTTTAAAGATATAAAAAAATGCAATAAAGAAAACAAAAAAGTGCTGGTGATATCTGAGACTTGATCCCGGTTATTTCGATTTTTCCAGCCGGCCCGTTCGCCACTAACTATTACAATTATACAATCGACAGCTCAATTAACCTTTGCATTCTATTCTATATTATAACATTTTTCAGTGCCCGAAAACATTGATAAAACAAAATTTTTTTTTAATGAAACCTGGCTAGTTCGATTTATCGCCCCCGAAACTACATATTAAGTTCCATGAAAATCGTTGGAGCCGTTTTCGAAATTCAGAAAATATAAAATTAGGTTATTTTGTTACTGCCTTCCATAGTGATCTTTAAAAATTAGCATCTGCCGCGTCTCTTATGAAAATGCTGAGTGGCTCAGCCTTTTTAGGATAGCACGCAGTTATGACTGAGCATGTTTCTTTAGGTTAAGGTTAAGTAAGGTTAATTGAAAGAATTACGGGTATTTTATGAGAAAGTAAAATTGTATAACAGATATACTATTGAGGATTACAAAAATGGTATATGCGTAGATTTACCTACTCTTCGACTTCACAAGATGGCAATAATGAAATTTAAATTGTTAAAAGAATTATATTTTGAAAAGAGCAACCGCCAAGTATCTTGCTCTTCTCGATAGGAGCAGCTTCCGAACTAGCGGTAGAGTTGGCGATTCAAAAGCACTAACAAGTTTACTTAAATATTTGAAATATTCTATATTTCTTAAATAGTGGTAATGTGTTAGCCATGAATGTTACGCCGACAGATAGAATTTCCCATTGATAATATTAGTAGAGTGTAAGCATTTAAATGGTATTTTTTAAAAGCTGCTCGGTAAAATCCTGTGACCTTTGGAAGAGTGTCGCAAATTCAATTCCGGACACTTATTCTGTTTTTTCCTTCTGGCCTTCCATTCCCTTTTTTAATCTTTAGCAATTACGAATATAAACCATTGCACTTACCAAGACGGAACATCATATTTGATTAGTTTTATTAGTCTTGTTTCTGAACGATCGTGCCGACAGTAGGTGTTTAACTCCCGGAAGTATAAAACCGTTAAATAATGGAGTAATTGACGTGTATTTATATAAAGCGATATATTTCTAGACCATGTTTTGTTATCAATAAATCGCTCCATTGCATTCGTTGAACATGTCATAATTATTACATATTAGTTTAAATCGTATGTTCATATATTTTTGTATGAAGGCGTGAATTTAAAGTATTCCTAAGGATTTCCTTAATATCATTATGAAAATTAACAATTAAAAAATAACTGTGATAGCGCAGCGGTTAGACTGGCTACTCTTTCGAGGGGTATTCAGGTTCCCCGGGCAGATATAAATAAGTTTTTCTGTTAACATACCTCTGTAATTAATACGCCGTGTGGTATCCGGCTGAATAGAATAGTACCACCCTCATTTCTTACCGCGGTGTCGTATAAGGCGACTAAGGTAAGTCGAACCGCCGTGTGGTATCCAGCTGAGTAGAATAGATCACTCTTATTTCTTACCGAGGTGTCGCAAAAGGCGACTAAGGTAAGTGAACCCACCGTGTGGTATCCGGTTGAGTAGAATAGACCACCCTCTGTCTTACCGAGGTGTCGTAAAATACGACTAAGTTAAGTTGACGTCAGGCAGGCGGCCGGTCGTAAAAACGCAGTTAAATCATGAAACAGCATGTTTATAACATGATGTGCCAACATGATGTAGGATAAGGGCAGGAGGATGATGATACGTCTCTAATTAATATTGACGTGCCCGTTGGCGCAGTGGGTAGTGATCCTGCCTTCAGCTCCACGGGTCGCGGTTTCGGTTCCCAAACAAAGCAAACATTTTCTATAAATTAATTTGTTGGTCTTTGAGTCTGGGTGTATATTTGTATTTAAAAATATATGTCAGTAGATATTCACCAGTTGTCTGTCTTCCATAACACAAGTATTAAGTTACTTACTTAGGGGACGGACGACCGTAAGTGTCCAAAAAAAAAATTCTTTCCACGCGAGTAGAGCCGCTGGCTATTGCTAACATTATACGAGTATATGATTGTTAAAAAAGAACATTAAGAAAATAAATAGCATTTAATTCTTCACTTTCGAGTAGTCTTGCTTGATGTCGTCATTATCTGAACATAGGCCTAGCTTTTCGAATCCTAGATCTGGGTTCAAATGCGTTTCGCATAAAAAATTGCATATATTGCCGTAGGACACTCCGTCGGATCCACACACTGGGTCCACTTTTAGAGTGCATATGCATTCTGAATCCACAGAAATTACCGACGCGCATCCGATAATTACAAGCACCCCTGTAAAAGTTAATAATAATAAAAAATAAATAAATAATAATGCTGCTCCTGCTTTGCGCCTTGCATTTAATTTTTGTGTATATAAATACACATAATTAAAAACATTGTCGTATATATAATAGACAAAGTACGAACTGACATAAGCTTGCGTCTCCTGCTTTGCGCATTGCAAGTACGTTAATCGTGTGTGGGTCTGGGTATAAGATTCTATAATAATATTCCGCTTTTAGCTTTGCCATTACATCAGTTTAAAAACACTTAAAAACAGACTGATCCAGAAAGCCTACTTTACTGTTGAGGATTACTTAGAAGATAGGAATGTGTGGATTCATTTCTCTAGACCGCCCGTTTCTCAAATTAGCTACGATAACGATAACAGGGATAAAACATTTTTTTCAATAATATTTAGCTAGATCGATTTTTCCCCGCCAAAACCCTTTACATGCTGAATTTAATTTCCAAAAATTTATATATATATATATTTACACATTTAAATATTATAAATATTATAGATATGTCAAATTTTAGGTTCTCTTCTCGACTCTAATTATAATAACTCTATGATAAATTTCCTCTAAACCATTTTTTTTGTATTCTGAGCAACAAGTAGGTATTAAAATAAAAAAAATAGCACAATTATACTACAAGTATGAGGAAAGATTAACTTATTAATATGTAATTAATTGCATTTCAGGTTGGTTTATATAAATAAAGTCAGTAAGTCGTAATATGAGGATAAATGTCATTAGGTAATTAATTAGGTGACCCATAAACATGCATTTGTTTATCAAATAAGATAACGTTTATGTCTAGTTCACTATGCCATAATGTCATTGAGACCATTAGATATATTTTTATAACTTGTTTAACGATTGTAAATATCAAATGTAATAAAAGGAAGTGTTTGATTTCGAATAGTAAGTGATACCTAGTGATACCTAGGTATTTAAGTTTTCCTGCCACAATCAGCCGTGTGGTATCTGGCTTAGACTACCCTGTTTCTTACCGAGGTGTCATAAAAGGCAACTAAGGTAAGTTGACCCACCGTGTTGTATCCGGTTGAGTAGAATAGACGACCCTCTTTCTTACCGAGATGTCGTAAAAGGCAACTAACGTAAGTTCGTAATAATACCTAGTCACGTCATATCATGTTGCGCCGACCCCACTTAGAGTGAGATAAGGGCAGGAAAATGATTTTTTTAAATACATGGTATTCAAAGTTCTTCGAAACTGTTAACTGTTATTTCGGGTACCCAAACACCCGCGATACAATTAAAATAAACACTCACTCCATCATCCTTTTTTTATCTAACATTAATACATGGAAAAACCAACTACTGCTATAAACAAATACGCTTACCCAAAATATTCATTTTCGATTTGTCGAAGGAATAAAAAGTGCCTCAAATGCTTATTGCTGACCGTTGAATAGTTTAAAACCGTGAATTTTTTTTATATAAATAACAATTTTTCATCTTGTTATCAATAAATCGGCAGCGCAAGCATCAAATGTGACAGACTGATTTTATAGATGTCCAAATGCATCGGCCACCTTAAGGAACCTTTCTTTTCTTTAGCCTAGACGCTCTTTCTTGGGAAATTCCGCTAATATCTTATTTTTTGTATAGGTAAAACCCTGAGCCCGTCTTGAATTCGCATTGGCTTAAACGATCTGTTTGCTCCACCACGCTGCTGGTGGCAAGAACAGGATATTGTTGTACACATTATCCCTATTCCGCTCTGATCCCAGAGACACCTCCTCCAGGTATCTCTCAAAAGAGAAGCCCTCCTCCATCCATTTCTTGTAGCGCGTTACGCCGAGCATGCCATCGGCTGTGTTCGTAGGATGATCGGTGACAGGAACTCCATTTACAATAGTTATTAAGTGATGAAACTTGCATAGTTCTAGAGAGTTCTGGGGATATGTGTAACCTAACAAACCGCACTGGAGGCTCGTGATGGGTCTTAGCTCTAACCTTGTTCTAACCTTCCTTGTCTTACCTTGTTGTTATAAGGTGAAAACGGATAAACTCTTAGCAATACATAGATTTTCTTTAATCACTGATTATAGCAAAGTAATTTAATATTTTTTGTATTTTATAAGTGCTTATGTATAGAAGCCGTGTGGTATTCGGCTGAATCATGTATTACAAAATTGTTCTCCTCTGAAAGTACTAAATAAAAGACCGCAACAGCATATGTCTAGCTTTTAAGGTTAACCCACTTTAATCATTTTTATAGTTATCAAAATTCTATATTACGGTTTTAATCTTTCCATGCGGTCGGAGCCGCTGGCGATTGCTAGCATTATAAGAGTATATGATTATTAAAAAAGAACATTAAGAAAATAGCATTTAATTCTTCACTTTCTAGTAGTCTGGTTCGACGTCGTCATCATCTGGGCAGAAGCCTTCGCTCACCAATTCAAGATCTGGGTTTGAATGCTGTTCACATATAAAATTGCACATGTTTCCGTAGGACACTCCGTCAGATCCACACACTGGCACCACATCTAGAGTGCATATGCATAATGATTCTGAATCCACAGAAATTACCGACGCGCATCCGATAATTAGAAGCACTCCTGTAAAAGTTAATAATAATAATAAAAAGTTTATTTCACACCACAGACCATACAATAAATAGACTTAAGCAATTTAATTAATTATACAAGAAATTATGGCTATCGCTGGTGCCTATGGCAGGTAAAAAAACCGTATTACAGGCCAGCAGGCCTCCACCCCTCGAATGTGTTACAATTAACTTAAACAAACAGAACAAATTAACAGCATATGCTGCGTGTTGTATGTGATTAATACATGCATGTTCTTAAAAGATTGCTTGTGTGTGTGCAAGAGAGAGAAAGAGTGCGTATGTGTGTGTGTTTGAGTGTGTGTGTGCGTGTGTTAGTGCATGTTTGTTACTTATACGAACACTTCTAGTAGACCTTCCGGAAAGGCACAGGATTAATGTTAGAGCCAATTTCCCAAAGTAAATTTGTATTTAAATCTATTTAGACTATAGGGCAGGCATAAACGTTATCTTTTTTGAAAAACAAATACATGTTTATGGGTCATCTAATTAATTACCTAATGACCTTTTTCCTGATATTACGACTTACTGACTTTATTTATATAAATCAACTTGAGATGCAATTAATTAGTGATAAGTTAGTCTATCCTCACAGTTGTGCTATTTATTTATTTAATACTTGTTGTACAAAATACAAAAAAATGGTTTAGAGAAAATTTATCATAGAGTTATTATAATTAGAGTAGAGAAGAAAGCCTACAATTTGACATATTATAGATATGTATAAATATTTTTAATATTTAAATGAGTTAATCTTGTATATATATATATGTTTGAATTTTGGATATGGCTCCAACAATTGTCATGAAATTCGGTTTTAATGGGGAAAAATCGATCTAGCTAGATTTTATTTAAAAAAAAAAAATTTTATCCCTGTTTAGGACCTGATAAGGGCAGGGAGAAGATTTTTTTTATACATGGTATCCAAAGTTCTTCAAAACTGTAATCATTTATTTGGGGTACCCAAACACCCGCGATACAATTGAATTAAACACTCAGATCAAATTAAACGCTCAATTAATTCTTGCGTTCACTCCACCATCCTTTTTTTTATCTAACATTAATACATGGAAAAAACAAATGTGCTTACCCAATACGTAATTCATTTTGGACTTTACGAGAGGCTAAAAAGTGCCTCAAATGCCTATTCCTGACCGTTAAATAGTTTAAAACCGTGTAATTTTTTTATATAAATAACAATTTTCCGTTTTGTTATCAATAAATCGGCAGCGCAAGCATTAAATGTGACAGACTGATTTTATAGATGTCCAAATACATCGGCCACCTTAAGGAACCTTTCTTTTCTTTAGTATAGACGCTCTTTCTTGGGAAATTCCGCTAATATCTTTATTTTTGTATAGGTAAAAATCCATTATGAACCTGTGTGCTCCACCACGCCGATTAAAGATTATACCTAGGTATAATCTTTAATATTTAAAGTTTATAGTCGACCCGCCGCGCCGTGTGGTATCCGGCTAAGCAGTATTCTACTACTCACTGACAACTTTCTTTTTTTACCGAGGTGTCATAAAAGGCGACTAATGTAAGTTGACCCGCCAAGTCCTATTCGGTTGAGTAGAATTTACCACCCTTTTTCTAACCGAGTTGTCGTAAAATACACCTAAGGTAAATTGACGTCGGGCAGGTGGCCGGTAGTGAAATACGAAGCCAAATCATGTGACAACATGTTTATAACATGTTGTGCCCGCTTAGAGTCGGATAAGGACAGGATGGTGATGAAGGGATTATGTATAGATAGTTAAAAAGAATATTAAGAAAATAAATAGCAGCATTTAATTCTTTACTTTTTAGTAGTCTGGCTGGACGTTGTCATAATCTGGGCAGTTGCCTTCGCTCACCAATACTAGATCTGGGTCCAATTGCTGTTCACATTCGAACATGCACAAGTTAGCGTAGGACACTCCATCGGATCCACACACTGGGTCCAATTCATACGTGCATATGCACAATGCTTCTGAATCCACAGAAATTACCGACGCACATGCGATAATTAGAAGCACCCCTGTAAAAGTTAAGTACACAGAGTATAGTTAAAAGTGAGATTACTGCAAAATCTGTTAAAACAAGACCGTTACAGAAAGCCTACTAGACTATTGAGAAATATATATGAGATTAGAATGCGTGGACATAGCTACTCCTCGACCCTGTAATAGGTAGAATAATTGTACTAGTTATACGAATTATATTTTGAATAGAGCAACAGCCGAGTTTCTAACTCGCTCTTCTAGTTAGGAACAGCTTTCCGAACCAACAGTAGAATTGACGATTCAAAAGCACTTGTTCACAAGTTTAATTGAATAAAGAATATTTTGGATTTGAAATCGACCTTAAGAACCTCTAATTAGCCTTAAACTTTTTTAATTTCTAATCACTAAATTCTCGGTTCTTGGCGAGTTTGAACAGTTTAGTATGGCTTTATGGAATTAAACACCAATTCGTTCTGAACTAACATTGCACCAATTTACGCCATCCCATATTCTTTTAAAAAGAGCTGTGATAGATCGTGCGTCTCTTTCGAGAGCACGGGCTCTGGCCAAAAGGTTTTACTATTAAACTCTTGTGTTTAATTGATAATTGCAATTTATTACACGCTTTTTGGTGAAGAAAAACACCGTGATTGAACCTCCATACCTCTAGAGAATTCTAGGATCGTAGGTCTTAGCTCAAGTTCTTCTCTCCAAAAACGGAGAGAGGAGGTCTATGCTCAGTGGGATAGTAACAGGCCTTCACTTTTGCTTCACTTTTTTTATATTCTTTTACTATAAAATCCTACACCAAAGGTTATCTGTAAGAGATTGCTATTGATAAGACCGCTTTTGCAGCGTTTTTGTATTTTGTTCAACAAGTAAAATTAATAAATAAATAGCACAACTATACAATGAGGAAAGACTAACTAATTACATCTAAGATTGGTTTACATAAATATCAGTAAGTCGTAATATCAGGAAAATATAACCTTAAAGGCCATTAAGTGATTAATTAGGTGACCGATAAACATGTATTTGTTTGTCAAAAAAGATGACGTTTATGTCTAGATCACTTTGTCATAATGTCATTGAGACTATTAGATATATTTTTACATTTTTTTTACGATTATAACTATCAACTGTATTAAAAGCAAGTAGGCTTGTATTTTTGGAATAGTATGTAAAGATGAACTAGGGTAACATGGCGCGCCTCCCCAAAATTCAAAACGTTTGAATGTATTTATGAAAGTATTTAGAAAGCGTCACCAAGATTCCCAACGCATGTGTACGCGCTGGGACGGCTGTCAAACAAAAACAAATCCATGGATTTGTTGCTCGACTAGTTGCAAGACCAGCGTCGACAATAATTGCTCAGTATGGCGCTGCACTGATATACTTTATGAAAAGGACACGTGTCTTGCGCGAATTGGCCAGTTTTAATTGACCAACAAATCTAGTAATAAGTTACATTATAGATATTATTAGTCCCACAAGTGCATCATCTCTACCTAGCGGTACCTAGTCATGCCTATTTATTTAAATTTCTCCCACCACATTAAATCCAATTCGCGTGCTCAAAATTGAGATTTTTTTGTATTATAAACGTAGACAACATTTGACTCAAAAATGTCAACAAATATATTTTGTTCTGTTTTCTCTATACATGATTTTAATTTTATATTTTTTAATACACGGTATCCAAAATTCTTCGAATCTGTTAACTTTTATTTCGGGTAACCAAACAGCCACGATACAATTAAAATAAACACTCAAATCAAATTCAACGCAAAATTAATTCTTGCGTTCACTCCATCATCTTTTTTTATCTAACATTAATACATGGAACTACTGCTATAAACAAA
Organism: Morpho helenor; assembly: GCA_029227775.1. Classification (NCBI taxonomy): domain Eukaryota; kingdom Metazoa; phylum Arthropoda; class Insecta; order Lepidoptera; family Nymphalidae; genus Morpho; species Morpho helenor. Next base: position 12,948,947 of record JARGCU010000022.1, on the reverse strand, counting down.
GACGCTTACCCAATACGTAATTCATTTTCGATCTATCGAAGGACTAAAAAGTGCCTCAAATGCCTATTGCTGACCGTTAAATAGTTTAAAACCGTGAATTTTTTATATAAATAACAATTTTCCGTTTAGTTATCAATAAATCGGCACCGCAAGCATCAAATGTGACAGACTGATTTTATAGATGTCCAAAACATCGGCCACGTTAAGGAACCTTTCTTTTCTTTAGCCTAGATGCTTTTCCTTGGGAAATTCTGCTAAGATCTTTTTTTTTGTATAGGAAAAAACCCTTTATGAGCCCATCTTAGATTCGCATCGACTTAAACGACCTGTGTGCTCCACCACGCTGTTGGTGGCAAGGACAGGGTATCGTTGCATACATTATCCCATATCCCGCTCCGATCTCAGAGATATCTCCTCCAGGAAGGGAATTCTTAAAAGAAAAGCCCCCCTCCGCTAACCAATGCATTTGGAGACAAAAACTGTACCAACATGCCTGTAAGGATTTCTTAACACACCCAGTGTATTCGTCCTTGGAAAAGAAGTTATCCGTTTTAAAGCACGACACAGTAAAGCACAATCTTCATCTACTACAGATAATGTAGATGAAGTTTGCATTACCTTCCGCCTAACAGCAGCAAGGTTGTGTAGAGTTGAGTTTTAGCCTACTTTTAGTTTTTTAGCGAGTCCGTCATACCCACATTATAACCAACACTCTGACTAGCCCGTTGGGGCAGTGGGCAGTGGCCCTGCCTTCAGCTCCGCGGGTCGCGGGTTCGATTCCCCCCGAGGGCCAACATTTTCTATAAATGAATTTGTTGATCTTCGAGTCTGGGTGTATATTTGTATTTAAGTATGTATTTAAAAAATATATATGTATATATTCACCAGTTTTCTGTCAACCATAACACAAGTATTAAGTTACTTATTTTGGGGACGGACGACCGTGTGTGTAAGTGTCCCATATATTTATTTATTTATTTATAACAGTTCCAACCAGTGTGTGGTACCCCATAACAAATTTCCTTACTTAAAAAGTAATATAACAGTCCTTCACAACTTATGGATACATTAGTTGTTAGGAAGTAAATTTCGTTAGTCACAGTGCACGCAATATCAAATTTAAAAGCGTGCGATATTTCAAATTCAAGTTATAAAAAGGCGTAAAATTTAAGCCAACACGTTGATAATTTGTGCTTATCAAATTTAATTTAATATAACATGTGAAATATAAACTCGGTGACGTAGAGTTATAAGTTTTGAATCTGTAGCCCGTTGCTACGCCATTAGAAGCATAGAGTTATTAATTTTGGAGTAGAGAGCCATAGAGATGTAAGTGAGAGCGTCACACTAAATAATGAGATGGAAGATATTATATATTATGTATATTTCATCTTTGTCTGATCACACACAAAAAAGAGAGACGGATAGATACACCCTCATTTAGTTTCTCTTTATTGTAATATAGTACATTTGGTGCAATTTCATGTCAGTAATAAGCATAATGCAAAGAATCCGTTCTACATATGATGGTTTTTTTCTGATTGAACCAACAATATTACTTCAATTACAACATTATATATGTACCTGGGTGACCTTGCAAAAAGAAAGAAAGCAAGGAAGAAAGCGCCGATGCTATGTGGGACTCATTCTCAGGTTTCAAACTATTTTGGTCCGCCCGTTACCCATTGGGCTATCACAGCATTACGTTTGACAGATAAAATGTCATTTTCTTTCAATTCAACATTTTAGGATTTTTTCAATGTCCAAAAACAGGAATGAAAAATGAAAAAGCTAGACCGCTTTTCCCCCCCCTCTACATGCTAAATTTTATGTAAATCCAATGATTTTTCAAATTAAAAAAAATATGTATATATGTACAAGTTACCTCATTTAAATATTAAAAATAATATACAAACAAGGGAAAACATTGTTTATATATTGTTTCATATTGTTTATATTTGTATTCTGTAAAAAAGTATTTATTTATGACTGTCAAGGTTGGGTTATTTCTGCGGTTGGATTTTTTTAATTTGGATTTTCACACAAGACAATGTGACATTAATTGTCACAAGGCTATAAAATCATAATTTACGATCCTATTATATCGGAATCGGAGTTAATGACTTATTACAATGAACGATATGTGAAATATCGATGCTTTAGTAGTAAATATTAATAGTAAGTAAATTAAATAGAAAATTACCTATTTTGAGTTCTTAATTTCACAGGCAGTTGTTAATCTATTTAAGTATAATGTAAACACTATCTATTTTTCTTACTTTTTCATGCCATAGAGTTATTATATTAGAGTAGGCTTCCCCTCATTTCTTACCGAGGTGTCGTAAAAGGCGACAAAGGTAAGTCTACCCGCCATGTGATATCCGGTTTAGCAAATAGATCACCCTCTTTCTTACCAAGATTTCGTAAAAGGCGACTAAGGTAAGTCGACCTGCCGTGTGGTATCCGGCTGAGTAGATTAGACCCAACTCATTTCTTACCGAGGTGTCGTTAAAGGCGACTAAGGTAAGTTGAACCGCCGTGTGATATCCGGTTTAGCAAAATAGACCACCCTCTTTTTTACCGAGGTGTCGTAAAATACCACTAAGGTAAGTTGACGTCAGGCAGGCGGCCGGTCGTAAAAACGTTGTGCCGACCCCACTAAGAGTGGGATAAGTTCAGGATGATGGATGTCATCGGTATATGATGAGAGGGAAGATAAAACTCGTATACTTCATCTACAAAGATGAAGTATTTTTGTTTGTGTTTAGACAACTAAACACAAATAAAAATGGGAGACAGATAGATGCAGTTTGCTTTCTCTATATTTCTTTTAGGACCCTAGGGACCCTATTCCCCAGTTTCGACGGAATCTAAAACCTTCTTATAGCCAATCCTTAATTTTTAGCAATTTTATTTAAGTGCATAAAAATAGACATAATTATAAAAAGATTGGCGTGTATATAATAGACAAAGTAGAAACCAACATAAGCTTGCAGCTCCTGCTTTGCGCCTTGCAAAAGTACGTAAGTCGTTTGTGGGTTTGGGTATAAGATTCTATAGTAAAATTCCACAATCAATTTCAGCTTTGCCATTACAGCAGTTTAAAAAAACTGTTAAAAAGTGGCTGATACAGAAAGCCTACTATACTCTTGAAGATTACTTAGTAGATAAGAATGTGTGGATATAGCTCTCTTTGAACCTGTACAAGACAGTAACGACTTAATGTAAATAGTATTAAGAATTATATTCGTTTGCAGAATTTTATTATAGAATCTTATACCCAAAACGGTATAAAATGTTTGAAAGTTTGGGTTTAACATTCTATACTAAAATTTCGCAATCAATTTTAGCTTTGCCATTACAGCAGTTTAAAACTATTAATAAAAGGCTAATACATAAAGCCTACTATACTATTGAAGATTACTTAGATGATAAGAATGCGTGGACTTAGCTACTCTTCGACTCTGTACAAGACAGTAATAACTGAATGTATCTAGTAATAAGAAATATATTTTTAAAAGAGCAACCGCCGGGTTTCTTGCTGGCTCTTCTCGGTAGGAACAGCTTTACGAACCAGCAGTAGATTTGACGATTCAAAAGCACTTGTTTACAAGTTTACTTGAATAAAGAATAATTTGTATTGGGTTTTACTCGTGTTTCTTTTGTCGTATTTTGATTTATTATCCTTGACAATAAATAGTTCAATTAATTATTGCTTATCAACTTTATCTAATCAAGTCACAGTAGTTACAGCGAACTTGCACTTCGATCAAGTATTTATCAATGGCACTTAAGAATGCTATTAATAAGCAAATCATGACCCTATAAATGCGCAGGAAAAAATGTTGTTCATATCCATAATAACTTAATAAACAAACAAAAAATTCCCTGTCCTATCTGTCTGTTAACCAAAAACTCAAAAATTACTTAACCGAATTTATGCTGTTTTCGCCTAACAATATTCATAAGAAAGGTTTTAGTGTTTGTCTAAATTAGTTAAAGTAAGACGAATATAAAAATATAATAATATATAAAAATTTATAACTGTTAACAAGTTATAAAAAAAACTTAGAAAAGACAAATATAAAAAATATAACTTTTAAGAAAATTTCGTTGCCCAATTCCCTCGTCTGGAGCCAATCCTGCAATCAACATCAGCTTATCACAAACATGCCTATTCATCGGGACTGAAGCAGTATGTAAAGTTTCAGCTCAATGAGACATCGGTAAGTGGGTCAAAATTAACTTGCAAGAATCCCAAAAAAATGTACGCTGTTATTCTTTTAGAGGTCTACAGAAAAACTATCCTTAATGGTAATTTAAAACCAAAGTTTAGAGAAGTATATCTGGTTGAAGATCATCATTATTCTGCTGCCCTTATCCCACTCTAAGCGTGGTCGGTACAACTTGTTTTTCGCTTCTATGCTCTTTTCTGTTATTCGTAGACTCTGGCGCTACTCCTTTTATATTCAAGTCACACAATCCAACCATCTCTTTTTCAATCTCCCTTTTGTTACAACTCCATCCACATTCATATTTTACACTCGTTTGTTCACAAGTTTTTCATTCCTCCTTATTACCTGTCCATACCATCTTAATCTAGCACTTCCCGATTTTACTATATTGGGGCGCAACTTTCAAACTTCTTCTTATATCATGGTTGAGATAGCAATGGTAAAAATAACGTTAAATATCGGAAATAAAGTTAATAAATAAAAATAATAATGACTTCACTTGAAGGAGCTGAAAAGAAAAAGCTGTAAAGCAACATCTAGGCCTATTTTAATCATAGAATTGCCGTGGGGTCGATATTCACGGGGAAAACATTATGACACACTGATTTCCACGCGAGGAAGTCGCGGGCACAGTTAGTATAAAATTGGTTATGAAAACAGCACTGACACTGCACTATCTATCATAGTAACTAAATGTTAAATATAATAAAGTGAGTAAGGCAATCTATCAATGATGTTATTGCGTACATGATGCAATCGTTTCGAGATCATGCACGAGTAGGTATCCTGAGGCGAGTTACGATATTCGTCCTTGCACTTGGTGTTTATTATCCTATCCTACTAATATTATTGTTACAACATGTTTTTAATTAAACCTCCTTCATAGAGTTGGTCATTAATATAAAAAAGCATTGTGGCTGTCATATTTTTATGTGTATATGGGTTGACTCTGGGAAAACTGTTTTTTATTTATTGAATAAGAATAAAGGAAGAAATATCGTCGCTTTATTATATTAACGTGTGTGAACGTTTTTGAGTATGGATGTATGTTTGTTACTCTTTCACGGCGAATCCGCTAAACCAATATCGATGAAATTTGGCATGAAATTTATTCCTTATACACCGGAATAACATATAGGCCATAGAAATCCTGTTAATTCTACAGGAATAGGATCACATTTAAAAACGCCATCTATCTAACTATCACATCACAACAGTCCACATGAAAGAAGGAGGGTAAAAGCTAGTTACTTTATATGTCGACGTACATCTCATATATTCTTATAGTTAGTGGCAACGTTTTTTATATTACCCACCCTCATAAAAGAATAACTAGTAATAAGATCAGTAATCACTTTCACTTAATGTTCGGTCGAAAGTCTGGCTTCCCATAGCACAGGGAATCCTAGTTTGGGGGCCAGGAATTCGCTATAATGTTTTCGTATATTTTTATATGTATAGTTAAAATTGCTTTTGCGTGTAACAAGTTTGTAAAGTTTATTTGATAGTAAAATCTCTCAACTCTCAAGACTCACCCAACTATTTATCCTGTGCAATATGTGATATACAACACTTCTTAATGGTATGTATTCAAAATGCCCAAATGAGGGAAAAAACGTTTGATAAGCTTTGTGAAAATAAAATAAATATTGGCTTTATAAATAGCATTTGCGCTGGTCCCAATTCATTTTTTTTTATAATTTTTGCCATTAATAGTTTAAAATATAGATTGTAAGGAATATAAATTTTTTGTGTCGAATTAAGTAAAAATTTAGGACTGACATGTATTAGCAGAATAAACTACTTAGTAAAGTAGTAGAATAAAGAGCCCTCTTCCTTACCGAGGTGTCGTTAAGTGCGACTAAGGTAAGTTGACCTGCCGTATGGTAACCAGCTGAGTAGAATAGACCACCCTCTTTCTTACCGAGGTCTCGTCAAAGGCGACTGAGGTAAGTTGACATAAGTCAAGCGGCCGGTCGTAAAATAAGTAGCCAAATCATGTGACAACATGTTTATAACATGTAGTGCCGAACCCACGTAGTGGCATAGATAAGGGCAGGGAGATGATGATAAAAAAAAGTAAGTAGCGGCCTGTTACTATCCCACTGCTGAGAATAGGCCTCTTCTCTCCGTTTTTGGAGAGAAGGTTTGGAGCTAAGACCTACCACGCTGCTCCAATGCGGATTGGTACGTTACACATATCCACAGAATTCTCTAGAGACATGCAGGTTTCTTCACAATGTTTTCCTTCACCGAAAAGCGTGTTGTGATAAATTGCAATTATCAATTAGACACATACGTTTTACTAGAAAACTCATTGGTGCCTGCCCGGGTTTGAACCCTAGACCTCCTCGAAAGAGGCGCACGGTGTTACCGCTGGGCTACCGCAGCTTTGATGATGATGATGACAGAAACAATTTGAATATCTGCCAATTGGTTCTCCACTTCTAAGTACAAGGAATACGTATGTGTGGGACTGTACCGCCCTTAAATTATGTAGTGAGGCGCCTTTTGAGTAATGAAAACAATAGCATAGACACATGTCATTATAGAGCGCTTCCGCAAACATCTTCCAAGCACCAAAGAAGCGGGGATTTTTATGTGTTAATCTAAGAAGTTATTCTTAGTTGTAAACATTACAAACTGACGAATTTAAATAATTCATTTATCTTCTATAGGTACTCGGCATCATAGAAATGTTATACTTAGAGTAAGAAATCCAGCCTAAAATTTGCCATCTATCTATACTTATTATAAAACAAAGTCTCACAAAGCAGTCTATATGTGATCGATTTTATTAAAATTTACTAAACGGATTATTGTACGGTTTTTACTAAAAGGTAGTGCAAGCCTTTTAGGTTAATAGTATTGTTACAACATGTTTTTAATACAACCTCCTTCATAGAGTTGGCGATTAATATGAAAAAGCATTGTGGCTGTCATATTTTTATGTGTCTTTCATTGAGTTGTAGAGAAAGAGTAAATGGGTTGACTCTGGGAAAACTGTCTTTTATTTATTGAATAAGAATTAAGGAGAAATATAGTCGCTTTTATTATATTCAGAAGGGGATGTAACCTAAACTCACAAATAGAATGGACATAAGGAATATCTGGAAATTTAAAGAGTTAAAGAAAAGACAAATGACGATCAATATCTTGAGACGACGCGGAGAGTGCGAATTTCGCATAATTTGAGATAGTTGATGCTATGGAATAAAAAATGGAGTTTTTATTGGAGCGATTATTGGAGAGATTATTGATGGTAATTGGTATTCGGTTAATTAATTCTGTGAGATCAACGTGACGATGTGCTATGTGAGGCCTTAGACGCGCCCGTGACTTTTGTTCGATGGAACTGTCAGCTAGAATGACGATTGTTCTCTGGATGTTTCCAGTTGTAACGATTGTTTTCTAGACTGTGGACATCTGCAACGACTGTCAGCTAGGCTCTGCCTAGAAGTGGTGATTGTTCTTTGAGCGTTATCATTTGCGAGTCTGTTTACGTGTGTATCTGCTGAGTTGGTTGCCACTAATTGAGCTGTGTTATGCCATGACAGTGATTGAGGGTGAGCTTGAGGTGCGAAATGCTTATGGTGCGAAAAGCTTAAGGAGTTGAGGAGTTGAGCTTAAAGAGTTGAGCATAAAGCGTGAGCGTAGAGTTGAGCATAAAGCGTGAGCGTAGTCCTGTCATGTCATGGCATGTGCGGTTTTCTTTTACAGATTAAAAGAGCAAGTACTGAGTTTCTTGCCGATTCTTCTCAGTACAATCAGCATTCCGAATCGGTGGTAGATTCATTCCCAGAAGTCAGCTTATGAGATTTGCGGGGTCGCAAATGTTGTCAGGATGGTCGACTGTTACAACATGTTTTTAATACAACCTCTTCATAGAGTTGGCGATTAATATGAAAAAGCATTGTGGCTGTCATATTTTTATGTGTCATTCATTGAGTTGTAGCGAAAGAGTAAATGGGTTGACTCTGGGAAAACTGTTTTTTATTTATTGAATACGAATAAAGGAGAAATATCGTCGCTTTATTATAGTATATTACGGTTTAATGTTAATTGTGTTAAAGAGATCGCACAGTTGTAAAAAAAACTCATCTGCTGGGAGCTTTAGTCGTGTGCACGTAAACCAGCAGAGATACAGTAAAGAATTAATTAATACCTATATTAAATAGTTAAATTTATATAAACTTTTCTTTTTTTTTCTATATAACACGTATTTCACTTCTTGTCCTTTTCTTTCTGTTACTAAACTGACTGGAAAAATCCCTTTTAGGGATAAGTCCGCCTTTATACATGTGCTTTGTACTTTTTCTTTCTCTTTTCTAACTATATGTATTAAAAGAAATAGATAAATAAAAGAAATGTACAAGAGAACTGTAGATCTACAAAAATACGAAATAAAAGTCCGCGACAACGTGTCTTTGTCTCTAATGGATAAATCACAATAAGTTCTTTTATTTTTAAAATTTCATTTAAAAAGATAATAACGCACTTTATGACAACTATTTCCACGCAGGCGAAGCCGCGGGTACAAATAGTATTAAGTAATAAGTAATAAGAGAAAGTAAATAAGAGTGATCTATCTGTCTCTTTTTTATTAGTGATTAGACAAAGACGAATTACATCTTCCCCCTCATTATTTATTCTATTCTCACTTATAAGCCTGCCTCATCATCATCTTCCTGCCCTCATCCCACTCTAAGTGGTGTCGGCACAACATGTTATAAACATGCTGTCACATGATTTGACTGCGTTTTTACGACCGGCCGCCTGCCTGACATCAACTTACCGTAGACGTATTTTACGACACCTCGGTAAGAGAGAGAGTGGTCTATTCTACTAAAACGGATACCACACGGTGGGTCAACTTACCTTAGTCGCCTTTTACGACACCACGGTAAAAAATGAGGTTGGTCTATTCTACTCAGCCGGATACCACACGGTGGGTCAACTTACCTTATTCGCCTTTTACGACACCTCGGTAAGAAATGAGGATGGTACTATTCTATTCAGCCGGATACCACACGGCGGCTTATAGGCCTGCCTATTGTATTATAATAAGTCTATGGAATTTCCTTATTATACTAACCTATATTTACCATATGTTCATCTTTACTGGTATTTATTACATTGCATGTACATAACAAAAAGTGACTCAGCTGTATGTACTAAATAGGTAACTATTCTTACAAACCAGTATTGAATTAATTCTTCAACCACTTAAGATAATATAGCATAGATATTACACAACTTATTATTTTTTAATAAAAAAAAGATGGACACTGTTTTATTGGTACAAGTTATAAAAAAAAGTGTTTTAAATTCTTTCATTAATTAAAGCGGCACACAAATAAAAGTGGAAACGCCGTGTGGTATCCGGCTGAATAGAATAGTACCAACCTCTTTTCTTACCGAGGTGTCGTAAAAGGCGACTAAGGTAAGACGACCCGCCGTGTGGTATCCGGCTGAGTAGAATAGACCAACCTCATTTCTTACCGAGGTGTCGTAAAAGGCGACTAAGGTAAGTTGACCCACCGTGTGGTATCCGGTTTAGTAGAATAGACCACCCTCTCTTACCGAGGTGCCGTAAAATACGACTAAGGTAAGTTGATGTCAGGCAGGCGGCCGGTCGTAAAAACGCAGCCAAATCATATGACAATATGTTTATAACATGTTGTGCCGACCCCACTTGAGAGTGGGATAAGGGCAGGAGGATGATGACAAATAAAAGTGGAAAATGCATTTTACCTGACCGACCTATTGCTACGTATTTTGTCCACAGAAGTTTGACCAATACGCCCTCAAAATAACGAGAAAATTAAAAAAAAAACGGTATCATTTTTATATACGTAATCGGCAGTTTTAGTTATATAACAAATTTTTGTTTAACTCTACCAAGCATGAGTATCAATTTTTTAGATCACTTGAATACGTACAAAGTTTATTGAGACCATAAGCCGTTTTAAATGAAATAAAATTTAACAGATAAGTTAATATTACTAAAACTGCCAATTTTCGTATTTAAGTACATATGTACATTATCTTCATGCCCTTATCCCACTCTAAGTGGGGCCAGCACAACATGTTTTAAACATGTTGTAAAATGATTTGGCTATGTATTTTACGACCAGCCGCCAGCCTGACTTCAACTTACCTTAGTCGCCTTTTTTACGACACCTCAGTAAGAAATGAGTTTGGTCTATTCTACTCAGTCGGATATCAAACGGCGGGTCGACTTACCTTAGTCGCCTTTTACGACACCTCTGTAAGAAATGAGGGTGGTACTATTCTATTCAGACGGCGTATTTTAGTACATATGTACATCTGTTTTAGAGTTTTCTCAAAATTTTGAAGTTTTTTTTAGGTCAAACAAACCTTGGATTCAGTGGGTCAAAACTCGTACGGTCGGTCCATTTAAATGAATTTTCCACATTATTTTTCCCGGAAGTTACGATAGAATATATATAGAATAGAATATATCATAGAATCTTGCACAATGGAATTTCACAAGGTAACGCTTAGTTGTATAAATTACTGTATAAATATAAAGTTATTTATTTATTTATTTTTTTCACAAAAAAGTTCAAGTTTACATAGTATTAGCGCAAACATAAACTCGTAAGAGGTTTTCCGTACGCCAGAGCCGTCGACATAATATACATACTACATTTATAATTTATATACTACATCTATATAAAACCTAATATTTTTTTTGTAATAAACATAATTGTACTAAATATAATTTATAGAAGTCGGCGTTACTTTGCAGAATTCCATAGTACAGAAGTTACGAATATGAATTATTTTGATGTAATCCGCGTATGTTAAGAGAATCTATGTAATGCTAAGTGTATGAAGCTGGCAACATTCACATGTGATGGGAATTAAATGAATACTTGTACTTGTTTTTAAAGTTATTGTTTATGCCAGCGGCTTTGCTCACGTGGAAAGGTTAAAATAGTCTTTTGATAACCATAAAAATGCTGTCCTGGACTTTTATTTAGAACTTTTACAGGGGAACAATTTTGTGATACATGATTTCTGAATAACTATTACCGTCTACTCAGTGCACGCAAGGAAAGCTTTAAATTTTGCCGTTTTCGAATATTTTTTTTGCTGCTCCTCTCCTATCCATCTTATCGAGATTTTATATAGCCTATAGCCTTCCTAAATAAATGGACTATTTTACACTGAAAGAATTTCAAATCGGTCCAGTTTTTCCTGAGATTAGCGCATTCAATCAATCAAACAAATTCTTCAGCTTTATATATTAGTTTAGATGTAAAATAACTTTCGAATGTTCTGCATAGTTAGTTATCGTGTTTAGAGTATAGAAAGTTATTTAAACGATCCAAAGTAATATTTGAGTTAACACTGACTGGTTTCTACGAAGGAAACAGGAAAACGGGAAAACACGCCGTGACTGATGCAAGTCGGAGATGATAAATGTTTGCGATCGACTCAATATTGGCTAAGTGAGGCCTTTGTGTTGATTAAAATGACCCTGTATGTCGGTTAAGTATATTTATTCTATGTTCATCTTAACGGATATTGTAATATTCCTCTCAAATTATTCTCTTCTCCGTGCAATTACGTCTGCGAGGACTGATTTTACATAAAAATACATGCGGACTTAAAGTAAACTTAAAGTTAAAAAGTTAGTTGAAGTTTACAAGCAATTTTGGGTTACTCGTAAACCAACTGATTTATAAAAATGTTTGCCCTAGACGGGAATTGAAACCGCGAGTCGCGAACCTGAAGGCAGGATCACTACCCACTGCGCCAACGGGCCAGTCAAAAACTAGTAAACTTGTTAACCCCTCCAGTTAAGCTATATGCTTGTATTAGGAGTGGGTTCATGTCGGTAGTATAATGGCTGCAATTCGAACCCACGAACTCTAGATCGCAAGTCCGTTATCCTAACCATTTTTCTACCGCCGCTTATTAATTAGGCGTTACTTTGCGGAGATCTATAATACAAAAGTAATAATAAAATTTTGCTATAATCTGAGATAAAGTAAATAGAAAATATGTATAATGAAGAGTGGACTTTCCGTTTTCATATCCAATATATATGCTGCAATTGTACTAAATTTCATTAATATTGGTCCAGCGGATTAACCTTGAAAATTATAGCTTTTTTATTATAGCTGGTAACACAATAATATAGGTATTAAAAAGAAGATATGAATATAATATATGTAGTGCTAAATAATTACTAGATCCTATCTAGAAGGACTTAAATTACAGTAATTTTATTTATACAATATATTTTCCTGAACTTCTATTGTCTATTACAAATATATGACAGCCGCACTTTAACTAACCGATCCCGGATTTTACAGCTCGTTTATATTTTTTAATTTGGCTTAGACAATAAGGCGGTGTCCTTGCATAGAATAATTAAGTAGGGAAGCATAGTAATATGTCCATATAACTAGAAAGAGAAAGCAAATGAGGGTGTATCTATCCGTCTCTATTTTTTGTGTGTGATTAAAAAGATGAAGTATAGACGAAAGATGTTACTATCTACAAATTATTTTACTACATAAAAATATAAAGAATTTTAAAACGATAGGGGATGTATACAATAGACAAAGCAGGAACCAACATAAGCTTGCGGCTCCTGCTTTGCGCCTTGCAAAAGTGCGTAACTCGTTTGTGGGTTTTGGTATAAGATTCTATAATAAAATTCCGCAATCAATTTCAGCACTGCCACTACAGCAGTTTAAAAACACTGTTAAAAAGAGGCTGAAAGCCTACTATACTCTTTAAGATTATTTAGAAGATAAGAATGTGTGGATATAGCTCTCTTTGAACCTGTACAAGACAGTAACGACTTAGTGTAAATAGTATTAAGAATTATATTTTTAACACGTTCAGTGCGAAGCGAGGCCTAAATGACCCTTGATGCAACTTCCCTGTGGTGCGGCAAGGAAAAACGTGAGTTTCTCTGTCGTGCGAATGGCATAGCTTTGGTTTGGTCCAGTGTAGGAAAGAGATAAATATAAATTGAGATGCGCTAATGGTTCCGTACTCGGTGGTGTACCTAACTTGGTACCGGATGTCTTAGGCCTCGTGCCGCACTGAATTAATATAATTTTAATGCAGTGCGGAACGAGGCTAAAACGTCCCATATCCCGCCTGACCTCGTACCGCACCCAACGCGAGCTTCCCGCGACCAGTGTTGTGCATCACGTCGATTGTGTGACGTCTTAAAAAAGGAGAAGATGTGTTGGTTGTTACCAAAAACTACGCACACTTTTACCATCTCGTGAAGCTGATAAAAAATCCAAAAAGATTTTGACTCAGTGCACTCAGTGCAAAAAATTTTATTGTCTACCCTGTTTCAATGAAAAACACTCATAAATAAGTACAACATATATATTGAGATTTTTATAAAAAAAAGTATATTGATACTGATTTTTTAATGTTAATTCAAGTTCTAATAAGTGTATTTTTAAAGCCCGAGGCAGAATAAACAGGACAATTTCTTTTCTACTTCTGGTTGCCTTTTTTTTCTATTCTGTGAACCGCATTAAGATTTTCATATACAAATAGATAGATAAACCTTATGCATAAACCGTGATCCATTATTTTCCAATAATAAGTCTGTAATAGGTGCCTCTTAATGGTATAGAATGGAACGCTTCGTGCGCGAGTCCGACTCGCACTTGGCCGGTTTTTTTTTCTTTTTGGCGCATTCAAGCACAATTTAGATTATAAAAAAAAATGTATCCTTTGATAGCTTTGTGTTGTTTTGCCAGGTTTTGCCCTTAAAACGATCTAATGAGATATAATTGATCAAAATCGGTCAAGTCGTTGCGTAGTTAAGACAGTTTAAAAACGTCGATATTATTTTTCCCATCACTAATCTCAGCGAAAATTTGCCCTATTTCAGTGCGTTACGAGGTGTATAAGATCCCATATTTTGTTTTGCTAATAATTCCTAAACTAGCCATCAGATCCCGGGGCGACGGTGGATTAGGGTTCATCAATTCACTGTCTATATCAATAAGGATCAAAATTCTCAATTATCTTTGATTTCGCGCCAGAAAATGGATTTTAGTCTGTAAAAGGAGGTGGGGTCTAATAGACCGCGTGTCGCCCTAACGTCTGGTCACGGTACGGGCCGATTATACCTCGTGCCGCAGGAATGGAAAGTATGCAAAAATTGGTGTCGCAGCTAACGTGTTAAAAGAGCAACCGCCGAGTTTCTTGCTGGCTCTTCTCGGTAGGAACAGCTTTCCGAACCAGCAGTAGAGTTGACGATTCAAAACTACTTGTTTACAAGTTTATTTGAATAAAGAATATTTTGAATTTGAATTTATTTTTGAATTTATCACTTACAGCCTGCCTACGATTTCTTTACTCTAGTATAATAACTCAATGAAACAGCATAGCGTCAGTTGTCACTAGCCAGGATAATTATTTGGGTCAGACTTAATGCAGTTTAAATAAAAAAAAATGTCTATGGGTAAATAATCTACAATTTGCGCTCATGTAAAACCCAAGCCGAAGATATGATGTAGCAGTAAATGGCTAAACCAGTCTCAGAACGTTAATGACTCGCGTGTTACGATTGCAATCTTGTATGTTGTTATAGTTAACAATGCAGAACTGATTTGAAAATAAATATGACATATTAGTTAATTAACACCAGACAACTGTGTACGTAAAAGTAATACGGAAATGGAAACAGGAATGCTGTTTATATTTCATGTGTATCAAGCTTTTATTTATTTATTTATTATCAAATATCAATTTCATTTGACTAGCCCGTTGGCGCAGTGGGTAGTGACACTGCCTTCAGCTCCGCGGGTCGCGGGTTCGATTCCCGCCGAGGGCCAACTTTTGCTATAAATGAATTGTTACTTAATTATAAATGAATTGTAATAATTGTGAATACGTTGATTCGATACTTCGTTATGGACTTATCCTATGGGGTAATTCGAATCAAATAATTAAAGCATTTAAAGCTCAAAAAAGATGCATAAGGGCTATGGAAGGGGTGTCATTTACTGAGCATTGCAAACCGTTATTTCAAAGATTGCGTATATTACCACTTCCTAGTCTCTATATATTTGAAATTGGTATGTTTGTAAAGCGACACAATCATTTATTTACCAAAGCACGCGAAATTTATCCAAGATGCACGAGAAATCGCAACAGATTAGTTTTCACTCATAGACCAAAACACGAATTTTACAAACAAAATAGTTATGCAATGTGTGTCAAAATATTTAATAACCTCTTAGCCTAATTGAATTACCACGGAGACAATTTAGAAATGAACTTTTTACATGGTTGCTTGATAAAAGTTTTTATACTGTACAAGAGTTTTTACAATAAAAAATACTTTTATATTTTTAATAAGCAATTTAATACTAAATATACATACATATATTTATAATAATATAATTAATTGATTCTAAAATTTATTGTTAAAAATTTGCATGTCAATTCTGGCTAAACATGTTCTGAAATTATTTATTAACATCTGTAATTCATGTTTAAAGCAAATAAATGATTTTGATTTTGATTTGAATTTGTTGGTATTTAAGCCTGGGTGTATATTTCTATTTTGGTATGTATTTAAAATTATATAAGTATATATTCACCAGTTGTCTGTCACCCATGACACAAGTATTAAGTTACTGACTTTGGGGACGGACGACCGTGTGTGTGTCTAAAAAAAAAACAAAAACAAAAAATTATCTAACTAACAAATTACGAAGTTTAAAAAGGTTTTAGCACTATGTCTGAAAATGTCGGCATCTGGAAATCTACTTAGCAACTCATTGACTTGCACAACATTTCATTCAACTTTAACAACATTCCATGTCCCTACTGTTATCCGTCGAGGAGTTCCCTCGTCTGGAGCCAATCCTGGCAGCAGCATCACGTCAAGGTATCATAAACATACATTGTCATTGGTAGTGGATCAGTAAAATTTTAGCTCAATCGGACACCGGGAAGTGGGTCAAATTTAAGTTGCAGGATTCCACCTTCACATAGGTACATACAATTTAAATAAAAGCTTTTAAAAATGTAATTATAAAAAGTGTAAATTAGGTATTACTTAATTATCACTACATCACTACATATTATAAAACAAAGTCCCTATATCCCTATGTACGCATAAAACTTTAAAACTACGCAACAGATTTTGATGCGGTTTTTTTTAATAGATAGAGTGATTCCAGAGGAAGGTTTGTACGTATAATAACATTCAATACGGAGTAGAGAAATACTGTAATTTTTGAGGTTTCTGTAAATAATTACATTTTTTTCCGCTTACATTGCAAACGCAGGCTAAACCCTACGAGATTTATCAAAATAATGTACTAAGTATTTGTACATCTTGAAAAGGTCTACAGAAAAGTCCGCGATGGTATATGTCTATCTCTTATGGATAACCCACTATAGCATTTTTTGTCATTTACTTTTTACAAAAAAAATGCTATATTTTTGAAGCAATTTTTATACAATACAGCATGAATCCTTATTCAATTAGGTACCTTAAATAAATAGTTGATTTAATATAGATCAATATGGCCGTTTACAGCATGTAATTTAAGTGAACATTTTCGGAGATATTACAGATTTAAAATGCCGTGAGGACGCCGCGCTTCGCCCTATAACACTTCGACTTTAGCAGCTATGTCCCTCTTTCAAGAGTTTGTTTAAAGACATTCTGTAATTAATTGTAAAAATAAAATACATAGGGAAAATGTAAAAGTAAATAAGTAAAAATGTACTATATGAATTTAGATATTCCAAAGATAGCAGGAAATCTTCTTCGTATAGAGAAAGGAAATTGTTTTTCTCCAAATTTAACGCGTGCGGGCCACGGGCAGTAATGAATAAATCAAAACAACTGGATCGATTTTAATCATTTTTTTACACTGACTGACATGGGATATATATTTATACCCGTGCGAAGCAGGGGCAGGCCGCTAGTAATATATAATTCGTACCTATAATGTCTGCACTGCCAAGGAATAATAAATAACTAGCAGGTACCTACGTTATTTTTGCGTATCAATGAATCGTCAAGTGCGAAAAGTTTTTTATACAGTGTTCTCTACATTTATTACGCAAATTATAACTTAATTCTTCGTAAGCATGCCGATTTTGGTAATCGGAATTTGATAATATAATCTTATGTTTCTTATGGTGATAACGGACATCCGTTTCGTAACTAAGATATAATATACAAATGTGAACTGATTTTTTTACCTTTTCCAATATATTCTTCATTCTTCTACCCTTACACCAATCTAAGTGGGGTTGGAACAACATTTTATAAGCATGTTGTAACATGGGGATAGCATGCAAGCAGAAGGAGGGATCAAAAATAAAAAGATTGTGGTTAACGATTGATAATTAATAATAAATAAAATAAGGCGATACGTTGCGGAGGTTCATCATACAAAAATAATGACAATATTATTTTACTATAATTAAATATATTAGGAAAAGGACTGCCGTGTATTATCCGGCTGAGTAGAACAGACCACACTTTTTCTTACAGAGGTGTCGTAAAAGGCGACTAAGGTAAGTTGACGTCAGGCGGGGTGGCCAGTCGTAAAATAACTAGCCAAATCATATGATAAGATGTTGTGCCGACTCCACTTGGGATAAGGGCAGGTAAATTATGATGCAACATGTTTATCCGCCTAAGGAACCCTAACCAATGCTCGTAAACTGAACAATGTAATCGACTATATCCAGTGTTAACACACTCAACACGTTTATTACAAGTACTAACAACTTCAAAATCCAGGCCATTAAGCGTTTACTTTTGTTTTATCAACCTTCGGATTATCAAACGGAAGCAGATAATACATTTGCTATAAAAGTGTTGGAAGGATAATACTGTGAAAGTCGTAAGCTAGTAAAACGGTGGATACAACGTACAAAACTCATCATGGATTACAAAATTGGTAAGTTTCGATAAGTTAAACAGTTTGAATAATTTATAAAAGTAGGCGCTGCTTGGTTGAATGCTTTATACAAAAGTTATCATACAATTATTTTGCTTTAATCCACGTTTGTTTGTTGTTGACACAAACGCGGAATATAGCAAAATTATAACTTATGTTAAACAGTTTGTGCAACGTACACTTGTCATGGATTACAAAATTGGTAAGTTTCGTTAAGTTGAACAGTTTGAATAATTTATAGAAGTAGGCGTTACTTTAAGCAATTCCTTGGTACAAGGTTAAGATATAATAATTTTGCTATAATTCACGTTTGTTTGTTGGTGACACAAACGCGGAATATAGCAAAATTATAACTTATGTTAAACGGTTTGTACAATGTACAACACTTGTCATGGATTACAAAGTAGGTAAGTTCGGTAAAGTTAAACAGTTTGAATAATTTATAGAACTAAGCGTTACTTTGCGGAATTCCTTAGTACAAAAATTATTAATTTGCTGTAATCCACGCTTGTTAAATCCGAACCGTTCTCATACCTTATACATGCAGAATTAGTTAACACACGTACACCAAAGCGACAACAACATTGCTTGTGGTGGTTGTGTGGTAACTAATTCTAATTCATCATAAACATGTTAAAATATTTGGCTAGGTACCTATTTTACGACCGGCCGCCTGCCTGGCGTCTGCTTACCTTAGTCGCCTTTTATGACACCTCGGTAAGAAATGAGGGTGGTCTATTCTACTCAGCCGGATACCACACGGCGGGTCAACTTACCTTAGTCGCCTTTTACGACACCTCAGTAAGAAATGAGGGTGGTCTATTCTACTCAGCCGGATACCACACGGCGGGTCAACTTACCTTAGTAACCTTATACGACACCTCGGTAAGAAATGAGGGTGGGGTATTCTACTCAGCCGGATACCACATGGCGAGTCAACTTACCTTAATCGCCTTTTACGACACCTCGATAAGAAATGAGGTCGGTCTATTCTACTCATCCGGATACCACACGGCAGTATATTTTCTTTTTTTCATTTTCAGTTTTACTTCTGGCATTCACAGTGACGTCATCATTGTGCTTTCCGGACCTGAAGGAGCCAAGCTGCCCTTGTACAAAAATATATCAACCCCTATGCGCTTCTGATGGAAATAATTATGGCAATTTTTGCGAATTCCAGTGCCGTGCCAAGTACTTAAAAAACTTGGGCATAAAGTTATTTATAGTGAAAAAGAGTACGTGCGAAGACATTTATATGAGTGAAACTGATTAGCATTGTTTTGAGTCTATAGAAAGTTTGATGAAATTTAATTATGTAAATAAATAATTCAAGTTATATTTTAAAATGTCTTTTAATATTAGAAATAAAAGCATTTTTTACCTATGACAACCCAAGCAATATAAAAATAATCCGCTTTAGTAGTCTAGGGATGTGACTTGGAATAGAAAAAAATCGATTAATAAATAATGGATTTAAAAAATCGATTAATTCGTATCAAAATAATCTATTTTTTTATGGCTATTTGAACATTATTGTCTTTTTTTTTAATTAATAATTTTTAATAAATGTTTAAATAAGCCATAGTTAAAAATTTATTATTGTGATAATGTAATCGATTATTTTTTTGTATCCGTAGTTTCTGTATAGTTTTTGCCATAGATTACGTTTTATTTTTATTTTGCTTAGGCTATCAAAAATCAAAATATACATGCATATGTATTTTTAATGAAAATTTTAAGCATAATTTAAAAGTTAAATGAGGAAAAATCGACCCCTTATAATAAGAATTAATGATGCCCGCTTCGGTCACATTCACATAAAATTAAAATATTGACATCTGAATTCTGATGTTAAGGTCTAAGGATAAAGGTATTCTTGTATCAATTTATTCAGAATATTGTTTTTTTTTAATAACATTATTGATTTCTCTGAAAGGATGTTAAATAAAAAATAAGCTGATAATTACACAATATAATTCGTTTAAATGTAATACTAATATAATGTATCTCCAAAAAAATTTTGTATAAACAAATATAAAGTAAATTATAAAAACAGATATATTTAAGTTATGAAATAACATCAATATTATTGTAGCTGTTAAATTACTAGACTGTAGTAATTTCTAATAATTCATAACTACATACACACTAGTACTAGTATGGTAGAAAGAAACAATTATTGCAAACTAGATTTATTGAAAATAAATGATTACTAACTTATCTAACATGGAATATTAAAGTTAGGTTAATAAGTATGTAACTGTGATTTACTGCTAATAATTTTGCAGCTTCTCATAAACTAAGCTCATAAGTATTTTACCTGTTAATATCTCACTACTTGCAAAAGGCCTTAAAACATTTTGGAAGGTGAGGGGGACTATACTCATCTCTGTTTTACTTTACTGAAAAAATTGTGATATATTATAAATATCAGTTAGCCAATAGCAATAAGAGACAGAAATCATTAGTGCCTTGCCCAGTGTTTGAACCCTGACACTCTTATTATTATACATGTGACTCCAATGTCAACAAACCTGTCAAATATAAACATAGTGACACATTGTTGGTTCTATTTCAGAACTTTAACAATATGTTCTATATATAAAAGATGTGTAGTTAATCCTACGAAATAAAAAAAACAAATAAAAATGAAATTGTGTCAGTAAATAGACAGACAGTAATTCTGTCAGAATAATTAGACTAGAAAGCCTTATGGTAAAGAAATGTAAAATTGTCATTTAGGTATAACATTTCTAGAAAAGTTGACTTATTATAATCTTAAAGTTTTGCTGGCAACAGCTCCTCAAACTTGTATCTTCTCCTAGTAAAATCAACTGCATACAACTCACTTGGTAAAAAGGCCTGAAGAAATAAATGTGTTATTAAACCAGTGAGACCCCATATTTTGTGTTTTCCATGAATATAAATTGGCAATGTTATTCTGTCAATCAATAAATATGCATGGTTTTGTTTATCACAGAAAGCTGACATGGGCACTGAGAAAATTTCCTCAACTTCATTAACATTCGGACATAAATTTTTCACATCTAAGTCCTCAATCAAGCCAACTACAGGAGTAATTAACAAAGTCTTGTCTCGTCCTTGAACTTCGGGCATTACTGACCAAATCTCTACAGTATGATTGGGCAGGCCTATTTCCTCCTCCGCCTCTCTTAAAGCAGTCTCAATAACTCCTTCTGTACCTTCCATTTTTCCTCCCGGAAAAGACGCTTCTCCACTGTGCACTTTTAATTTCGAAGACCTTAGTGTGAATAAAAGATGCACTTCACCATCCTGAACGAATAGAGGCACTAAAACAGAAGCCCTTAACTTTTCTTCAATTTCCGTATGTATAAATGATGGAAGCTCTTTTAGTTTTGCAATACACGCATCTCGTGCTACATTTGATAACAAAGCTTGGGGTGATAAAGACATGATAAAATTTTAGCAGGATTTTATTTGAAATTTACTACTGAACTTTGCCCGTTTCACATGACAAGATCTAGACAAGGTTGCTCTTGGATGTTTTTGTTAACATATGTTAATATGCATCTAATTATATTGGGCAAAAAAATTACTAATTAATAAGAAGATCAAAACAGTTTAATGTAAAATAATCAGTTTATTGTGAGACTCAAAACTAGGTGTAAAAATATTAAAAAAAGGATTAATCCTAATTAATGTAATATTAAATCACTAGTCCAGGGTCCAATTACATTTTAAAATGTTTATTCTAGCTAGTGTTTATTGTATTATATTGTAGTATATTTGTATTTCTTATTTATGTTTCTCATCATTCTCCTGCATCTAGATATAAGGCCATAGTTAATAAGTTTAATTTTTTTTAATTTAAAACAGTTCTACTTGTTGACGACTTATTCTTAATTATAGTTATATTTCTTGATTTACCGAGATAGGGATATTACAGACTACCTCAAAGCTGTATACAGATTTTTAAATGATAAATATTTATATACTTAATAGGTTTAGTTCTAGTTGGTCCCTCCGACCAAGCATTGGTATTACAAACCCATGTAATTAAAACTCTATTGATATGTTAAAAATTATTCCCACCAATGTATTTATTTGAATATTTCATTATTTATGTTATAAAAGAGTAGTAATATTATCAATTTTTGATATTAGATGTATTAAATATTATGAGTAATAAACTATCAATAACTACTAATAATATGGTACAAGTAGGTTCTCATAAAATGAGTTCACTTTTTCTTGTTAATATCTTACTACTAGATAAAGTCATCTGATCTTCTTTTTGGATACAGGGACTCTCCTCTTTTTTCTTTACTGAAAAGAGTGTGATTGATTATAATTATCAATTAAGTACATCAGCTTTAACAGAAAAATTCAACTGTTTCTTGCTGCTTTTAAACCTATGACAGCGTAGTAAGAGACTTGTGACTCTAACCAACAAGAAACAAATCGTAAATATGAAATCTCTGTTCAAATAATAGTAGTAGTAATAATACTAGTAGACACAGGATAAATATTTCCCATATAGGAATAATAAGAAATGTTAATTATGTAAAATTGACATTTATAAAATTTCTACAAAAATTAACTTATGTTAACTCACCCTAAAATTAATTAAATAAGTAATAAATAATAATAATAAATTGAATAATAAATGAAATAAATTAATAAATTTTTGTTTTAAATCTTAACAAGAAATGTTTATATTGAGTTACTATATGTTTAAACGTACACAAACTTTGCAATAGTTAGATTCCCAGCTTTTATTTTAGTAAAATGAATATTTAATAGATAATCATTCATGATGATTATCTATTAAATATTTTAAAAACATGTTATTTAAATGTCTTCTTCTTCTTCTTTTGTGTTTATGGCCTCAATCTGTGCTTTGAGGGCAGGATATATTCCGCCAATACTAATACATTTATAGTAAATTTGATGAGGTAGGACCTCACCAACAAAATTATTGCTTATAGTATAATAGAAGTTTATAAAAAACAGTAAGTTAAATATACTCATAATTTCTTTCTAATAACAGTACAGCCACCAAAGTTTTGCTACCATCAGCAAACTTATAGTTTTGCTGGCATCAGCTCCTCTAATTTGTATCTTTTCCTAGTAAAATCAACTACATATAACTCACTTGGCAAAAAGGCCTGAAGAAATAAATGTGTTATTAAACCAGTGATACCCCATATTTTGTGTTTTCCATGAATATAAATTGGCAATGTTATTCTTTCAAACATTAAATGTGCATGGTTTTGTTTATCACAGAAAGCTGACATGGGCACTGAGAATATTTCCTCAACTTCATGAACATTCGGACATAAATTTTTGACATCTAAGTCCTTGATCAAACCAACTACAGGGGTAATAAACATAGTCTTGTCTCGTCCCTGAACTTCCGGCATTACTGACCAAATCTCTACAGTATGATTGGGCAGGCCTATTTCCTCCTCAGCCTCTCTTAAAGCAGTCTCAATAACTCCTTCGGACCCTTCCATTTTTCCACCCGGAAATGACACTTGGCCACTGTGAGCTTTTAAATTTGAGGACCTCAGTGTGTATAGCAGATGCACTTCACCATCCTGAACGAACAGTGGCACCAAAACAGAAGCCCTTATCTTTTCTCTAATTCCCGCATGTATGAATGATGGTAGTTCTTTTAGTTTCGCAATACACGCATCGCGCGCTACATTTGACAACAAAACTTGGGGTGATATAGACATTTTAAATTTTAGTAGGATTACAAGTGTAATTTAAAATTGAACTTTGACCGTCTCACATGTCAAGATTAAAATAATATGTTCTTTGATATTGTCGTATTTAAATCATACATACGTTAAAGTATGAATAATATTTTGTGCCAAAAATTACATACTAATGTTAATTGACACTTGTCAGAATCAGCTGGAATTCTAAACGTCATAACAGTTAAAATGTAAATTAATGTTTGGTGTGTAGGCCTAAATATAAATTAAAACAAAGGGATTACTAATCGAATTTATTACAGGTTTTTCACTAATCACTAGATAAACCTACCAAATATATTATGTATTTGTTTAGTGTGTTTTACTTTTTCTTATATATGAATGAATTTTGTAAAAATGTTGTAAGTTATCTGTGATGGTGCTGTTTTTCTGTGGATTGTGGACCATAGATATTAGATAATACACTATATGTGGACTTTGATATATTTTGACAACAGGAATTTATTATAAAAACAATTGAATGACGAATGTGAAAAATGTATAGCTCTTGAATTAGCGTTATTATTACAGTAATCGAACTATTTTATATAAATACATGTGCCTGAAAAAAAATCCAGTGATAATGAATGCTGCAGCATTCAGTGTGCAGAATATAATTTCAAAAACATCACGTGAACGATGTATTACGAATTTGAAAAAATTTCGTGTACCTTCGTTGAATAGAACAGTAAAGTCACCGCCTGTAACTGCTGCGGTTTTGATACCTTTGTGTTACGTAAATAATCAGACGTCTATGCTGTATACGGTGCGATCTGCAAATTTGAGAAGTGAAAGTGGACTCATTGCTTTCCCAGGGGGTAAAACAGATGACAACGAGTCTTCTGTTGAGACTGCTTTGCGGGAGACTGAAGAGGAAATAGGATTATCACGGAACAAAATTGATATATGGGGCCAAGGGCCAGCAGTGCCTGGTCGAGAAAATATTATTATTACGCCTGTTGTAGGCTGTGTCAACGATCTGAAAGAAGAAGATTTGTGTGTAAATAAACGTGAAGTTAGCGAGGCATTCGCTGTGCCTTTAGAGTTTCTCTGCAATTCTAAAAATCAGTATTACACTCAGTTTCAAAATGGTTATATACTACCAGTGTTTGTTGTAGGGGAATTTAAGATTTGGGGTGTGACTGCATATATGACTCATGTAGTTCTTAGTTGTTTATTTCCAAAGGATATTTATAGAAATGAATGGATGAGAAAAAAGATAATTATCAACCAGTGATAGTTAAAGTATTTTCTAAGAGAGTTCAAATTGTTAATTTAACAATACGAGAATAATAATCATAATAAATAGAAAGACTTATCAGTGATATTAATTACAAACTGTTGTATATATTTGGGTAAAAGAAAAAATATTTTAATGATTTTTAAGAATTAATGTTATATTCACATTGTTAAAGAAACACATAATATATATTAAATGTTTATTTAAAAGTATAAAAGCTACATATCACAAGCGTTTTAGTTGTATTGAGCACTTACAAAAATCACATTATTGGGAAAAAGATTTCAAAAATCTACAATTTTTTTGGAATATGCTAGGCCTAGAAACTTCTATAACTTCTAAAAGGGATGTTATGAAGCCCTGTACATTCATAAAATAATATTTTTATCAAATTGATATAACAAATTTCATATTTAGCATTTCACTGAAATTCAAAATAAATTTAATTGAAGTCAAAATAAAAATATAACACAATAAATAAAAATTAAAAAAAAATT
The DNA here is from genome assembly GCA_029227775.1 of Morpho helenor. Lineage (NCBI taxonomy): Eukaryota > Metazoa > Arthropoda > Insecta > Lepidoptera > Nymphalidae > Morpho > Morpho helenor. Next base: position 12,923,276 of record JARGCU010000022.1, on the reverse strand, counting down.
CCTAAAGCATATGTAGACAGTTGTAGTCTTTTTTTATTAAGGCAAAGTAATTCCACTACATAACTCTAACTGTACTATTTAGCAGTTAGACCAAATTTGAGCATATGTATTATAGTATACTCAATGTCTTCATGTTGAATAAAAAACTGTTAAAAAGTAATCAATAAATATAAAAAAAGGGGAAATCAAATAAAACACAAATAAAAAAATAATAATATTTATCCAAGTTTATTCCTTAACATTTACATTAAATCTAGTATTAATATTTTATACATTGTCCAATTGACATGCTGATGTCTCTCGCCCTTGTCTATGAAAATAAATAAATGATTCACACAATAAACATTGTAACAAAAATCAGGTTTTGATTTTATTAAAAATCAACTGTATTTTTCAGGTGGTCAATTGCAAAGGATAACATAATATAGGTACATAAAATAATAAGTATAATTATAACAGATTCATATTGCTTCATCAATTATTAGTTTATTTAACAAACTTATTTATTGTAACAAGGCAACACCAATAGGACCATAGACATTTGTACAAGGTATTATTTTGTCAATGATCAGAACCTAATCGACAGTTTTAAAATGTTACAATCATAACTACTTACAGAAATAATATTAAATATTATCTGTAAATATATTCTGAAAGAATAATTAATGTAGTTCAAAACAATATAAATCTGTTATATAGAGCTTAATTAATATATAATCATGAAAAACCTAAAAAAATGTTTTCTATGTATAAAAGATAAGTACTTAATTACTACCTTCAAATAAGGTAACTTTAAGGCAGGCAAGAGCATGCTTTCATAAGATTATAAGTAAATATGTAACAATCGTTAACATTGAATTGTTTAGATATGAAAAGACAAGCTTCCTCTACATGATGCAAAATATATAAAAAAAAATTCAAATAGTATATCAGGTTTGAAAACTTATTAAATAAGTTTTTAATTTTGCATTGTATATATCTCTAGCCAGTCTATAACTAAGATAGAATAGATGTTATTATTATAAATTGCACAGGGTATGCAAAAAAAAGTTAAATTAGTTGATGAATAATTGTATTGACTCAGTTATTTGAGGTTATATATGTAGAAAAAGGAAGCAATAACATATGTAGGCACATAATCAGCCTAAATTGTGGCTAAACAAGACTTAACCTCTAGAGGACAAGGTATCTTATAGTAGTATTAAGTCAGCCTTTAGAATGGGATTTATTAGTAAGCTATGTATACCTTCTATTTTTTAACCCATCATTATGTCTAATATTAACATTTTATTTTATTTTTGAAATTACGAATTTGAAACCTGAATTACATAGAGGAAGCTTAGAAACAAATTTAAGATGTTCATAAGAATAACGAATACTGTCAACCAATATAAAATAAAGTCAATATAACACAAAAAAATGTCCAAATAATTATTTATCATTCGTTGTGTGTGAACACAAACCTATTCTAAGACTAAAATGTAACAGCGTTTATATTATATAAATAAAATACACTGATGAATGTGACATGTGACAACGAAAAACTTTTTTTCCGTCAATAAAAAAAGTAATTGTATATATCCAACAATGGCAACGATTTCCTCTCTCAGCAACTAAAAGATAAAAGATGCGAGGAGAGAATTAAGGGAATATATTCAGACTTGCATCTTACGGAGTTACTAAATGCCATAAACAACATAACAACCACCCATAACAATACCACGCTTGTTGCTTAACTTTTGATCGCACCAAGCCATTCAATCTTTAGGACGTCAACTGTACTGGCTGCATCATACAAATTATTATAAAATTACAAAAATATATTGTATTGAAATGGAGCAAATTTTTAGGATGAGGGTATATCACATAAGAGATGTGATTATAGGATCCTCGGTACCGTGTCAACTTTAGGCCGACTCAAGTGAGTCCAAATGTACGACATTAAAACTTACAATTGGTCAAAACCATCGGCAACTATTGAGTTTACAAATAAGTATAATATGCGTAGTCAAGTTGTTGATATTCGCCGATGCCTTGTTTCTAGTAACTGGCAATTAAAATACAACTTAAAGCCTAATGTACCGAGGGTAGGTTATCGCTCGCCGTTATTCTACTGTTCAGAGTTATTTAAATCATTGACGTCGATAGGGATGGACGTGGTGAATGTTGGCGTTTCGAGTTCTTCGTGTTTCTTCATTTTTAACGCCTGTAAAATGTAATATAAATATTATTCTAATGAAATTATATTTCGAAACAAAAAATAGCAAAATATTTTATTACAATAAGACGAATTACATTATCCATTCCCTATTTAATTATAACGAGAGAATTGTTTTGTACACACTTCTCAGTATCTAAACGATGTCTATACTGCATTGGTGCTAGAATGGTAGTCATTAAATATATCTGATAAAATTATATACACGTAAGATACAAAAAAAAAATGGGAATGGTGAAACTAAATTTATTAATCAAGGATATCTCACCCTAGTTAAAATTTGGGTTATTAGGTGAAAGTCACAGTCACAGTTGTTTGATAAAGATCGGTTACAGAATAACAGGATTTTAAGGTATAGAAGCTGATCCGGAAAAAATATTTTGGAAATTGTATTGGAATGTAGTTAGAAAGATTTTCTGACAACTTTCTTTGACCATTCCTTTGAAGAATGTTGGTTCCTTACAGCTGTTGTTTACTTGCCGACGATGTAGGGTCATTTGCTGTTATTTTATAAACCCAACGAACTCAATTAAAAAAAAAAATTTGGTAGATGCAACACTTGAAAATTTTCACTTAAGTCTATGGTAATTATGGAGAATAAAAAGGAAAGTAATATAATACAGTAAAGGGACGCTCTAATCATAATATATTTTCATGGCACAGCTAAACCAGTTCCCATCACACACGACGTAAATATTGATCCAAAATACCGTAAGGAATATACGCACCATGCCATAGACATCGTAGACAATTACAGATAATTAATTTAACACATTTAATATTAAGTTATCACATTGACACCACAACCGTCTTAGTGAATGAAGATACGTCACAGGCGGTGTATTAATCTGTAAGTAAGCAATGCTCGGTGGGATGAAACAATTGTGCAACGCATCTCACCAACCTTCCGTCGAATGTAGCATAGACATGATGGTGTTGCTAACAATATTTTATTATACAATATTTTATGCTAACAATATTTTATTATAGATTAGGAAAATTTTACTTGACATTGGGATTATTGATTTTGCCTTTTCCTAAACAATTTTTATTTTTTTTTATTTTTTGTTCTTTTTTCAAATGATTTACTTTATCGTGGTATCTTTATTTCGTTCTTTAATATTTAAATGAGTTAATCTTGTATATATATTTTTCTGAATTTTGAAAACGGTTCCAATGATTTTCATGAAAGTAAGTACATATTTAGGAAGTTTTGGGGAAAAAAAAGATTTAGCTAGGTTTCATAAAAAGCCGTTTTGTCCCTGTTTTGGGGAACTGAAATAATGCTAAAATTTACATTACATGCACAAAAAGACTATATTTAAAGTTTTTTTAACTTTTTTTATTATTAGTAAAGTCATGGTAGCTCATTTGGAAAACGGGCGGTCTAGAGAAGTGAAAATAATTAGGATCGAGCCACACCTGACCAATTATTTTATCAATTTTTATCTTTTTTTTTTTCTTGTAAAAAAATTACCGGGCAATTGGTCACCCAGGTACTTATTATAATCTGTACAAATGACATTGACGTAATAAAGGATTAACACAACATTGAATATTATTGGTCCGTGATGGTTGTATGCGGGTTATTGCGAGGCGTATTATTGTCAGATCATGAACTATGTACATTTAACATTGCCGACGTCACAACCACGCAACGTACCGTTGTTTTATCGTCCTCTTTCCGTTGCCGTGACAGCGTCGGCGACAAGATCAAACCTTTTGTCGCTAACTGCAGGCGATAGTAACATGGATAGAATATAGAGCAGTGAATAAAGGGTAGAATACTATAAAATAATACACAAAATACACAAGTAGAAAAATTAACATAGCATAAAAATATCTGGTAGAACTAGGGTTGCCAACTACAACAAAAATAAAGTATACAAAATACTGTTTTAGCATTGCAATACTTATATAAATGAGTTAATCTTGTATATATGTATGGAATCTAATTTTTGGAAACAGTTAAGAAGACTTTCTTGAAATTTAGTATATAAAAGTGAAAATACCCAGGATCAAATCCAAGTAACACTAAACCTTCCTTTCTTTTCTATTTCTTTAATTGAACTTTTTTATATATTTTAATAAAATTACAAAGTCCGGTCACGTTTACAATTATATATGAATATTACAAAAATTGTCTCATATTTACTTTCTATTTCGAGTTATATTAATGAATGCAAAATGGTGGAAAAAAAATAAATTAATCAACTATTAATTTAATAAATAATAAGCTTAAAATTAAAAAAGAATAAATTGATAAGTCGTGGGATAAGAAATGTATTTAAAATGACAAACAAAATACTGTTAATTTTACTAAAATACTGTTTTATATTCTTCAAGACTCAAATATACTTTATTTCCTATAAAAGAAATGTTGGCAGCCCTAAGTAGAAGACGCGAGTGTGATAAGCAATAGTGAATATATAGAGGACTGTTACCTACACTAAGTAAATGCTTACAGCTACATTAAAAGAGAGCTTAACTAAATAACTTTAGTGGTTTTCCTTAATACAAGCTTAGTGATTATAGCAATATCTACTGCATAATTAATTTATTGTGTCAATTGTCACCAACAAGGTTATTTAAGAAGTTTATTAACCATTACGTAAGAGACTTAGTACAAGTAACGGAGCTTTTTATGGAATACTTTCAAGATTTATAGGATTTTATTAAAAGAAATTCAAGAATAAATTAATTAAAATAAAAAGGACGTGCAATAATATTCCTGCAGCTACTTATTTCATAAATTTATCTTCGTATCAGAAATTAACTTGAACACATGAAATTAGTTCATTATAAGATATATTTGAGACTATAATAATAATTTTACGTATGTATAAAAAACCTTATGTATTTTCGAAGAATTATAGCTTTTTTATAGCTCTATTGAAAAGTAGCAATGGGTACTTATAAATTATTTAATTTATGATTAAAATTACATTTATTTAGAAATGGAACGTTTGATTTATGCTTGAAACGGAATGCACGTGTGTGAAAGGGACAGTAGGATAAGAAGAGTGAGAGAGAAATAACTAACGCGTTATATTTGGTCTCCAATATTCATAGCTTATTAGCCTTAAGGCTAGATTGTGATTACAATAAAGTACCTTCATAGTGATGTACTTTATAATGGGAACAAAAAATGAACACTTGAAGTAAATAAGGCACTAAGTACCTAAAAATTCGAACTAAGTATGCAATTTTGGCCTTTTGTTGTTGACTGGCCCGTTGGCGCAGTGGGTAGTGACCCTGCCTTCAGCTCAGCTCCGCGGGTCGCGGGTTCGATTCCCGCCGAGGGTCAACATTTTCTATAAATGAATTTGTTGGCCTTTGAGCCTGGGTGTATTTTTGTATTTAAGTATGTATTTAAAAATATATAAGTATATATTCACCAGTTGTCTGTCTACCATAACACAAGTATTAAGTTACTTACTTTGGGGACGGACGACCGTGTGTGTAAGTGTCCCATATATTTATTTCTTATTTATTTAATTTGGTTCTAAAAGGCTTTTAGAACCAAATTGCATACTTAGTTCGAATTTTAATTTTTGGGTACTTAGTGCCTTATTTACTTCAAGTGTTCAAATATTTATAGTTATGACGCTACAAATAGTATTTAGTATTAAAATTTTGGTGGTCTGCGTTAAGTCTCTATGTCATTTAATTATGCCAAATCACAAATTCTTACTTTAGCCTAATTTGTTCTAAAAAGGGGTTCAAAGTTTTAGCTTCACGGACATGTTACAAGGATATACAGACCTGTTGTAACTTGTAGTGGTTGATGATGTCCTGGTCGGCGGGGCAGCTCTGCGTGAAGGCGTCCAGTTGGTACATGTGGTACATGTAGCGCCAGAGAGCGCGGAAACTGGTCTGGAATACAAACCGGGAACAGGTCAGTGTTGAACAGTAAATGATTAAATTAAACTCTCTCTCTCTCTACAAAAGTAATGAAAATATTATTTTGCTATAATTCGCGATAAAATAAAATATATGTAATGGCACGACAAATTCGCAAATGCTTTTTGATCGTTACTTCGTTATTTTAACGAAGGAACGAATTTTATAACGAAGTAATGCCTATTTCTATAAACTATTCTCTCTCTCATACACACCCTCTCTCTCTCTCACACCCTCTGTCTCTCTCACCCTCACCCTCTCTCTCTCACACACACACACACACACTCTCTCACCCTCACCCTCTCTCACAACCTCTCTCTATCACCCTCTCTCTCTCCCTCTCTCACCCTCTCTCTCTCTCACACACACATACACACTCTCTCTCTCTCACACACACTCTCTCTCTCTTCGACCAATAGACGTCCTCTATTAAACCTAAACTCAATCAAATCAAATTGAATAAGCTTTTCCAACCACTTTTGATCCTCAAGGATCTACAAGACAATTGAAGCTACCACTGATTCGGAATGTTTCTTTTACCGCGAAGAAACGGCAAGAAACTTAGCGGTCAATCTTTTCCGCAATACTTTATTATTGAATTAGGCAATTTACTTTAAAACTCTGTATTTTCTGTTCTAATCCTCAGTATAGTATATGACTAGCTTTATAGTGATAGGTTCGTAATAGATGGCGCTATTCAATGTCATCCTATTCCTGTAGAATTAACAGGAATTCTATAGCTTAACTGTTACTCCGGTGTATAAGGAATAACTGTGCCAAATTTCAATAATATTGGTTCAGTGGATTCGCCGTGAAAGAGTAACAAACATACATTGATACTCACAAACTATATTATTTATAATTTATAATATTAGTAGGATATACCCTTACCGGTATTTCAAAGTCGACGAAGTATTTCCCGGCAACGCGGATATGTTGGAGACGCGGCATCAGCTCGCAGTCGAAACAGCACATCGTGTCGCCCGTTAGGAATCTGTAAGACAATTATCAAATCAAAACAAAAATGCTTATTAAATTTGTTAGCGCACACTTTCTACAATAACACGATATAATAGAATACCATAATACCAGCTCCGAGATACACTTCTTATGAATAACGAACAAAGACTAAATGTCTCTGAAACGTTTTATCAATAGGAAGACTCCACCAACAACGGCACAGTGTTGCCACCAAATTCCTTCATGATTAAAACCTTCAAAACCTTCATGATTAAGATATCATGAAGCGATACTCTTCTTTCATGACTGTGTTGATATAAAAAACAAAGCGGAAATCATTGGGGACAACAAATTTCTTGCAAGCACTTCTGAATTGCCAAGGATCAATTAAATCTTTCTATAGTTACGTGTAATACTGCAGTTTTATTGTGGAAGTCAATATCCAGTCCCATAAATCTATTATATATATTTGCTAATTACGTTAAGTCGAAACACAGGAATTACAAACTTATTTTGACCTCACGTATATCTTTACGGGTCTACTTTGTAATTGTAAGTACCGGAGTTTTGCACTAAATGCTGTAATGACGTTTCTGAACGTGTCATCAGGTATTTTTATCCAAATCTACAAACCCTCGTATGTAACTGTATTTTTACTTTACGAACTCGCAAAAAGTGTTTGTAATATATATGTTATAGTGTTCAAGTCGCTTGACGCTAAAGGGAATATTCACGCTGTTTACGAATCGTGTTCCGTATCCCCGCCATGACTCGCGAATAATCGAGGAGTAGAACATTCTCGAATGGTTCGTTTACTATATAAGCGGTTGTATCGCGCGCGTTTGGCGTTACAAAACGTCTTTGTACCGCAAAAGTTGACCACCAAGATTACTTTTACCGTCCTTCAATTGGGAATAGAAGATTGCCTTCGGTAATGTAGATTCGTTCATGCGCACGATATGTCCACACAACGTCAAATGCTCTCCATAAGGATTGATTCGACTGCGACACTTTTCGACTTTATTTATACCTCTGAGTTTGGTATACCATCTTGCCACTTGATTTTTAGAATTGACCGAAGACACTTAAGGTGAAAAACACATCCACGTTACCCTGTACGTAAAAGTATGTTAAAGTTTCCTATACCTGGTCCCCCTGCGCTCGAGCAGTGCGTCGATACGGCCGAGGTGCGCCCTCAACGCCGCCGACTTCTGCTCGTCCTTACGCACCAGTACTAGCTTCAGCTTAGAGTACAGGTTCTCGATTAGCGACGCCACCTCCTTGTCCTGCAAACGAGCATCGAGGTCTGAAGTATCGAACGTATTGATAGAATTATTTTCCAATAAACCGCGTTTGTTAATAATCATGCTGTTTGCCATCGAGGTTTGAGATATCGAACGTAATGATAGAATTAATTTGCAATAACCCGCGTTTGTTAATAATCGATATAGCCAGGTTTCATTTTGAAAAATTTCGTTTTATCCCTGTTTTCGGGCATTCAAAAATTACTGAAATTGACATTGAATATTTTTCACTATTTTTGCCGTAAATTGTCAAGTCAGCGTAGCTTATTCGGGGAACGGCGGGTCTAGAGAAATGGAAACATCAAGGATCGAGCCCCACCTGCCCAATAATATTTTTTTTAAGTTTATTTTTCTTATCTTGTAAAAAATTACCGATCACGACTCGGTCAAGCAGGCACTAATAATAATGTTTATTTCTTCTCATGCTTAAATTAATTAAAGGTATTGAGAACATCTAGTAAGCATGACAAATTCTATATCAGAAAAATCTCTATCTTCCATAACAACAATAAGCTAACATAGTTTCTATTGCTATTTGTATAACATCGATAACATTTATAAATCTATATCTGTACTTGTTTGTTATCTTGTTGCGTGCGAGTGTGAACGGTGGTGTGTGTGTGTTTGTGTGTGTGTGTGTGTGAGTGAGTGTGAGTGATTGTGAGTGAGTGTGTGTGTGTGTGTTTGTGTGAAATTTGAATATATAATCAGGTTTAGTAACCCGCCATATGGTATCCGGCTAAGTAGAATAGACACACTTCATTTCTTACCGAGGTGTCGTAAAGGGCGACTAAAGCAAGTTGACGTCGGGCAGGCGGCCGGTCGTAAAAACGCAGCCAAATCATGTGACAGCATGTTTATAACATATTGTGCTGACCCCACTTAGAGTGGGATAAGGGCAGGAGGATGAATCAGTTTTAGTAACATATATCTTAATGGTTTTGGAATTTATTTTTCTTTTCTTTTATCACTATACATTTCTAAAATATCTGCCTATTGACTCAATTAACGAAAGCGGATAAAGTAAATCCTATCTAGATGAAAACTTATTTAAATATTTTGATTTTTAAATCTTCAAAGGTTAATTATTAATTGCTTATACATCGCTTAGATATAATTGCAACACATTACTAATCATAAATCCAGCGAATATTCAAACAGTTTGCGAAGTTTTTGGGCATTACCGTTACACTAGTATACATAGTGTTGCCATCAGCACAGAAACCCGTTTAAAAATGGCGAAAGCTATTCCAATTTGGCAATAAACGCTTAAAAATTTTCTGTTAATGCCAACTTAATTCAATTTAGTGGCCTATAATTTGATTTGTATTAGTTAACCGTCCAATTCGTGTGATGCAATTCGCCTAATCAGACTTTATGTTAATGCGATGATGAATATGCATTGGTAGATTTAAGGGGACAAGAGGTCACTATTTTGTTACTGATATAAGAAATTGTGCTTTTTTACACGCCTTATTTTCACCTGTATGTATGTATTTAACCGATTCCTTTTGAAAGCAGTTATGACCAACTTAATAAGCTGTGGTAGCCCAGCGGTAATACCGTGTGACTCCTTCGAGGAGGTCACGTGTTCAACCCCGGACAGACACCAACGAGTTTTCCGTTAACACTTATGTGTCTAATTGATAATTGCAATTTATCACACGCTTTTCGGTGAAGGAAAACACCGTGAGGAAACCTGCATATCTCTAGAGAATTCTGGAGATATGTGTAACCTACCAATCCGCACTGGAGCAGCGTGGTAGGTCTTAGATCCAAACCTTCTCTCCAAAAACGGAGAGAAGAGGCCTATTCTGAGCAGTGGGACAGTAACAGGCTGCTACTTACTTACTTACTTATGACCAACTTTGAGCCTACAATAACAAATAAAAAATACAATAACAAAAAATAACAAAATTAAAGAAAGATGTATTAGCAGCTTTGTAATAGATATTTTGAGCACCCATTTTATGTCACTTGGTTCTTCGAACTATGTATTTCAGCTATTTCAGCATCACATTAGGCTACATCAGTTAAACTGGTTCTTCTACTAATATCTTACTGTTGCTCTTGACAACACAGAAAACATATCTCACCTGTACGAACAGATTGTGTCCACCGGGCACTGATTTCATGATGTGCCGTTCAATTTTCTCATTCTCGAGTATGGCGAGTCCGTTGTCTATGAGGATGGGCGGGTGTGTTGCTTCGAAGTTGGTGCGGAAGTCGGGCGGCGGCTTCTGCATGTCCACTGTTGTCACCTGAAGCATCGATGAATGTAAAATGAATGATTGTTATAAACTGTCTACAGCTCTTATATTGAAACATTTTAATAACTTACATGGAACGAAGAAATCTTTTTCTATCTAATTTTTTTTTCTAAACAATTGTTCAAAACGGTGATAGGTGTACCACCAAATATTTTGCCTTGTTGGTTATTAGTGATTATTGGAAAATGTAACCAACGTTCGCTTATAAATACCTACTTCTCTTTTTTCTCTAATAATGAAATTAAGGATGGGTGACGTTTCCAAAATAACATACATCGCGTGCGATAGCAAGTGTTCCAATGGTTTCGCCGTCACTGTCTGAGGCGATTTGTTTAATTCGAAGAACATACACACTTATTATACATAAAAGTTATGCAAAAAAGTTATACATAAGTTCGTAGAGTTCATATTCGCTTGACGCTATTCGGTTGGAACATTTACATTGTTTACGAATCGTGTTCCGTATCCCCGCCACTGTTAAGCACTGGCAAGTAATCGAGAGGCAGAACTTTCTCGAATGGTTCGTTCACTATATAAGCGATCGTATCGCGCACAGGATTCAATTTGCGAATAGCGATCGAGAACGAATTAAGCGAAAGTAAAAGTGTAACAATAGTGAACTTGGCTTTGTTATTGGAAAACAGACTACATAGTGATTGTAAGTACTAGTTTATGTACTGAAAAGTTGAATAAAGTTTTATTAACGAGTCACCAGGTATTTTTATTCAAATCATCGAACCTGTGTACGTACCAATATAACCAAAAAGTATGCCGCAAGTGTCACAGTTTACGGGGTACAATATAACTCTCTCTTACATATTTGCAAATCTTACTAAGGGTTATAAAATCACAGAAAATGTTATAAATGGAAGTCCCTTAAACATCCAAAAGAATCGGCATCAATTAAGCAAGCTTTGAATAAATAAGACGTTTGCTTTAGAGAACTCCTCAAAAACTTTGAATGACGTTTATGTATAAAACTTATGTATAATATTCTTCTTACTTTCAAACTGATGGTTTTAAGTTCTGCCAAGAGGTAAAGGTCCATGAAGTACTCCTGGCAGAATAAGCAGGCGCCCTTCCGCCTCCCATCGATGGTCGACGCCTGTAAATACAAAATAAATACTATTACTATTCAATTAATAAAAGAAAGAAGGATTTCACTATGTCACTGCTGGGCATAAGCCTCTTTCCGTTTATGGAGAGAAGGATTGGAGCTAAGACCTACCACGCTGCTCCAATGTTACACATATCCCTAGAATTCTCTAGAGATATGCAGGTTACCTCCCGATGTTTTCATTTACCAAAAAGCATGTTAAATTGCAATAATCAATTAGACACATAAGTTTTAATAGAAAAACTCATTGGTGTTGGTGCCTGCAAGGGGTTTGAACCCGTGTCCCTAAAGAGGTGCACGGTCTCACCGCTACGCAATAATTACTACACAAAAAGCAATTATCCACCGGATATAGCGCTATTGTTCATGTCTATATATTTACATTATAGCATTGATGACCTTCGCGAATTACTATAGCAAGACTAAACAGCAAATCAATAGTGTCGTGTATATGTTCACTTGTATTGTATTAGTATAAAAATGTGTTACGACAAAAGAAAATAAAGATGAGGCTATCTGTTTGTCTCTCTTTTTTATGTGAGATATGACAAAGATAGTATGTCTCACCTTCTCTTATTATTTGTTGGACGCTCACATTCTCAGGTCTTCCTATGACTTCCTTACTCTATGTATAATAACTCTAAATTCTTTATTCAAATTGCCTTTTACAAGCACTTTTGAAGCGTCAAATTACAATGAAGCTACGACTGGCTTGGAAAGGTACTCTTACGACGACAAAATCGCAACGCTTTGCTTGCTTTGCGTTTTTGTCGCGGAGTCTATCCCCTGATGATGCTTCGGTTGCGGGGCGAAACGATTGTTGAGTTTGTGATAGTGAACATATGTAGTGCTTGTGTATTGTGGTGGCGGTGGTGGAGGTTTGTGCATGTGTTTTTACGGTACCTGCATGTATCAGTTATGAAAACGGATTGACCACTCTACATTTAGCATTATATGTATTTTCTATTTCAACGCGGATTATAGCAATATAATTTTATTATTATTTTTGTATTATGGATCTCCGCAAAGTAACGCCTTATTCTATAAAATGCATTTTTGAACTTGAGTTAAGTCCAAATAAGAATGTATAACGAACTATGTTGATGCTGAATTTCCGCAATGTAACGCCTATATAATTCTATTACCAATGTTATCCATGAACATAAAACAGGCGATAAAAGTGTTTGTTCAGCTTATATGGAGCTTCTATTACGTCATCGCTGCCATAAGTCGTTAATGGGACCTACTATGTGATAACAAAATTCTATGACTTATACTCTTAAACAACTAATTACTATTTGTTGGTACTTTGTCTAAGTACCTTTAATAATGTATTTAAAATTATCTATACTAATATTATAAAGAGGAAAAATTTGTATGTATGTTTATAATGTTTTCACAAAAAAACTAATGGACCGATTTCAAAAATTCTTTTCCCATTGGAAAGCTGTATCGTCTTCTTCCTGCCCTTATCCCACTGTAAGTGGGGTCGGCACAACATGTTATAAACATGTTGTCACATGATTTGGCTACGTAATTTACGACCGGCCGCCTGCCTGACGTCAACTTATCTTAGCCGTATTTTACGACACCTCGATAGGAAAGAGGGTGGTCTATTCTACTCAGCCGGATATCACACGGCGGGTCGACTTACCTTAGTCGCCTTTTACGACACCTCGGTAAGAAAAGAGGGTGGTACTATTCTATTCAGCCGGATACCACACGGCGGCCATTGGAAAGCTGCATCTTTACTGAGTAATACAGGCTATCGGATTTTCGGATGAGCCCGACTAGTTATGATGATAAAATAAGACGTGCGTATAGTCGGTTTCTATACATTAATAATGAAGATTCTATCGTAACTTTTGTACTAAAGTTATCGTGGCAGAAATCGCGGGTACAACTAACATTTCATACTTTTCAAAGACTATTTTATTATTATATTCTGTTATCTAGTTAAAGATCATCGGTACATATAAAACAAGTATTATACCGTAGCACGTTCAGATCGGTCACGGGGCACCGTGTCATGAAACAATGGCCTCATGAATATACAATGAAGGTTTTCATCTTACGGTTCGAATGACGTCGATAATTGTTTACAGGATTGCGATCTGCCTTTACTATAAAATCAACATTCATTACAGTGCACATAATAACCTGCCTTATTTTTGAAGCAATTTTTATACAATACAGCATTAATCCTTATCCATTTAAGTACCTTAAATAAATAGTTGATTTAATATAGATCAATATGGCCGTTTACAGCATGTAATTTAAGTGAACATTTTCGGAGATATTACATATTTAAAAATGCCGTGAGGACGCCGCGCTTCGCCCTATAACACTCGACTTTAGCAGCTATGTCGCTCTTTCAAGAGTTTGTTTAAAGACATTCTGTAATTAATTGTCAAAATAAAATACATAGGGAAAATGTAAAAGTGAATAAGTAAAAATGTACTATATGAATTTAGATGTTCCAAAGATAGCAGGAAATCTTCTTGGTATAGGGAAAGGAAATTGTTTTTCTCCAAATTTAAGACTTGCGGGCCACGGGCAGTAATGAATAAATCAAAACTACTGGATAAATTTTAATCATTTTTTTTACACTGACTGACATGGGATATATATTTTATACCGTTGCGCGGCAGGGGCAGGGCAAGTGGATTTTTTTTAATACATACTAATAATATTGTAAATTAGCTTTTACCCGCAACTTCGTTCGCGTGGACTGTATATTACACTAAAATTGTTGCGGGGCCGCGATAGCAACTTAACTTAATTAAGATTTAAATTTAATATAAAACACTATTTTTGCCGGAAATTCTCAAGTCAACGTAGCTTGTTAGGAGAACGGGCATTCTCGAGAAATGAAAATACCTAAGATCGAGCTCTATCACCCAATAAATTTTTTCTTTTTTTTAAGTTTCTTTTTTATTTTACAAAAAGTTACCGAGCAAGGCTCGATCAATCAGGTACTTATCTCTAAAATACCATTCTGCATAAAAAATACGTTTAACAATAAAAATATTATCGAAGATACAAAGTAATAATAAAATTATTTTGCTATAATCTTCGATGAGGTAAAATAGAAAATATATATAATGCTAAATGTAGAGTTGACAATCCGTTTTTATACCTCATACATGCAGAATTCATAAAAATACATACACAAACCTCCACCACCGCCACCACAATACACAAGCACTACATACGTTCACTATCACAAACTCAACAATCGTTTCGCCCCGTAACCGAAGCATCATCAGGAGAAAGACTCCACGACAAAATCGCAAAGCTTTGCGATTCCTCTCTACATTTAGCATCATCGTCCTCCTGCCCTTATCCCACTCTAAGTGGGGTCGGCACAACATATTATAAACGTGCTGTCACATGATTTGGCTACGTTTTTATGACCGGCCGCCTGCCTGACGTCAACTTACTTTACTCGTATTTTACGACATCTCGGTAAGAAAGAGGGTGATCTATTCTACTAAACCGGATACCACACGTCCACTCTACAGTTAGCATTATATATATAATCTATTTTACTCCATCGGGGATTATAGCAAAATCATTTTATTATTCCTTTTTTATTATGGTTCTGCGCAAAGTAACGCCTAATTCTATACAATATTATCGAAGATAATAAAAACTAACATCGCTATATACAGACACCGGTAGTTGCTGTTTTTAAATTGAAATACCGAGAACGAGTTGCGGTCACTTTTACTTTATAGAATACTGGACGATTAGTGAACGGAGCTTTTCCTTTGGCAGTTTCATAGAAAGTAATCACTCGATGCTGGTTAGATAATGAATTACGTGATAACGAGGCGTTTGGACTCAGTAACGTTCTGTGAATTACCGTGTTTTAAATTAAAAATTTAAAACTAACTAAATTTAAATTCTGTATTTTGCAACCTTGAGTATCTCGTATCTCCCAAAGTCACTATGATCGAAATCTCATAATCCACCATCTTTCTTACCTGTGTTGGGAGCATGCACTGACAAACTTTCAGCTTTTATAAAATGACGAAGGTTTGTAGTCCACGGGCTCTTGGGCCATTAGTACTTAGCGTTTGAACCCGTGACGTCTTGTAAACAGTCTCACCGCACGGCTATCATGGCTTCTCTTTATCTCTGCATATATTACTACATTGTACACGAGTGACGGAGGTCACAAGGGCTCTTTGATCTCTCATGAGTCATCGGTTTGTGTGGATTCGAGGTCAAAGGGCCCCGCAAGCTTATTAGAACAACTTTCTAGTGCTTTTCAATGCAAATATATACAACGCGATGGGTTTACCGTTATATTAGCAATTGTAGGTCATGTTTATGTGCGAAGCTTTTACTTATAGATTTACTAGCGGTCTGGTGGCTTTGACTACTCCTCAAATTAAAACTTTATAGTAAACAGTATGAAAAAAAAAAAATGGTGTGATCGCAACCAAACTTTACACAACTATCCGTTGGGTTAATCTAGAGATTCTATGTTAGTTTTTTTTTTTTTTAACTTATTTTTTAACGTCACCCTTACAGAAAACTGGGCTTTACTAGTGAATTACAATTTTAAATGTTAGATGAGAAATATAAAAGCAATCACATAGGTTCCACGATAATCGTTGTACTCGTAAGTAAACGGCGTTTATTTACTATCAACAAATCAAGTCTTCAGTGATATATGTAGAGACAAACAAAACAATGCATCATTAGCCGACAATGGACAAACGTGCAAAGTGCCAACTTGAAGACTATAGTTTCTACTGCGATGCTATTTAATAATAGACTTGCTGTGTGACGACCAGTATATGTTTATTTCCAACATGGATGTTGTTTTCATTTGCATGCGACGCTGGTAGCTATAAAGCGGAACGTAGAGTGACCAAAGTGGCCTATAGCACAGAGACGAGAATATTACTGGTGGGAAAATTTGTCATTGAAATCCAAAACTATGGTCAGACCAAATATCCGAACAATGTGATATACCCTTCAGCAGAGCAATACATCAAGAGATTGATCGTAACAGATTGAAATGCAGTTGAAATGTTTTATTTAAAACAGCATCCATTTAAGTATAGATAAACAAAATAAAAATGGTACCAAAAAGTTATAAAAATTGATATAAAGTAACTCTACATCCATTTGGGTCAAATATTCTGGGTACACTATTGGTTGACCAGCTATACCGAAGAGGAGAAAGGAAAAAAGTTTCAAAAGAATAACGTCTCAAATCGTGATGATTTAAAAATTTCAAAGAAATACTATAGATTAGATGTTAGGTGAGTAATAATGTTGATCAAGTCGAAAATTTTAATTTTTTCATAAAAACGGAAGGTGGACTTTTAAAAAAGTCTCTTGCCGTCTTCTTTCATATAAGTTTAAAATATAACCAAAACATATATACTTTTTGAATGAATTGGAGCTGTTTAAATCAGCTAAATTCCATTCAAATTCAAATTATTCTTTATTCAAGTAAACTAGTAAAACTTGTAAACAAGTGATATTGATTTGCATTAAAATTTTTGAATTTAAACTATCGTGAGTGGAATTCATAATTAATGTATAGAAACCGGCTATACTCTGCTACACGCAGTTCCCGCCGCGATAACGCCGCGTAAAGAGCTCATGAATAAGAGCCCCGTATGGGCTTGAAACTAGTCGGGCTCATCCGATAAAATAACACGTGAGTATAGCCGGTTTCTATACATTAATTATGCATTAAAATTTTCTTTTTACATTAGCCCAATGCAATCATCTTTGAAAAGATAATAAAAGGACATAATTAACTTTTAACTTATAAGATTTAAAATAAA
Source organism: Morpho helenor (assembly GCA_029227775.1). Taxonomy (NCBI): domain Eukaryota; kingdom Metazoa; phylum Arthropoda; class Insecta; order Lepidoptera; family Nymphalidae; genus Morpho; species Morpho helenor. The sequence continues at coordinate 12,905,688 of JARGCU010000022.1, read as the reverse complement.
TACTCTTGTTTCACAATCTTTTCCCTGAGTACTTTACTATAAAGTTATTATAAAGTCATAGTTTTTGGCATAATCGTGATAAAACAATATGGAATACAAATTTTACTAATATCACCAGAGTTAACGATATGAAATGTGGTGTCTCTAATAATAACTGCTTATATAGAAATAGCAATCGTGACTTAAGTGCCTTTGATGAGACAGTTACTAAGAAAAGTAAAGGGAACATCTTGATAAAGAAAATTCCATCGAGATCTTGATGAAGAGAATTTCTACAGAGCATGATAAATGTAGCATGGTGTCTCTGTGACCAATGACTGGGTAGAATAGAAACCAGGTGGTGCAATGGTGCGTAACGGACCGACATAAAACATGACGTACTCTGTATTTACGATTAGAAACTGCGGACAATACAAATGATACTGGACACGGTGCCATGAAATGCTGATTCTGTCCTTTCTCATATTTGCATGCCAGTTTTACGGCTGATTGGCCAGTGATGTAATTTGCATGACAATCAGTTACACGATCTTAATTTGTATGTCGACGAGTATGTAAATATTCATCTAGCTTAACCATCGAGTTATTTTACTAGAGTAGGGGCCTTGAATTTCAAGCTGAGATTCATGTATCCCTTTGTCTTAGATTACAATATAATAAACTTATCAAAGCTGCGAATTTAAGGAATATCGGTTACGATTTAAAATGCTTTCTCTGTAATTTAAGTATCAGTGAACGAAATTTACTGTCTAAGATTAAATACTAACGAAAGCTAGATTTTGGTGTAGTTAATTCTTTTGTCAATGCTTCAGAATTGATTATATCCGAAATTCTTCTATTCTGTAGTCAAGGCCACAATGATGATATACAAGTAATTTTTCTTTAATACAAGTATCTCCATTCAGAAACATTGGAATCAAGAATGTGCCGCGGCACTTTTGTGTGCCGCCAAATTTCAAAAAGTTTGCCGCTAAATTTTGCAAATATATAATAATGTTAATATTATTAAATTATATCATTTAAAAAGAAAAATATTTTTATTATTAGCTTGTAATTAATCCCTTTATAAACGTTTACTTATTATTGTAGTATATATTAGTTTATTTTGTATAATTAAAATTTTTGTCATAAACTATTTATGCAGTGTGTTGTAGTAAGTAAATAATTTTTATCTTTTTCTTTGTGAGCCGCCAAATTTTGAAATCGTTAAATATGTGCCGCAACAAAAAAAGGTTGAGAATCACTGGTATAAGAGCTTTGAATTTTTTTTATTCATTCATAGATATAAAGCGTGTTATACTCTAGAGGCTAGTGAATTTAAAAAGTGTAGAAATCTGATTAATAAGCATTAGATTACAATTAATAAAAAAAAAAAATTAATGACTTTATATTAGTCATTTTATCAAGTATTGTTGGCGTATTGTTATCATTTCTCACAACCCAAACCTCATGAGTGACGACAAACGTCTTATCACGAATTTAGATAGAATACACGTGTCGGTTATTCTTTATACGACCTCTATATTTGTTATATCATAATGGCTAACTAATGTTACATTACTAGACTCGCCGTGTTTCCTTATCTTCTTTGATTGTTAAACTACTTTAATCCTCTTGAACTATTTGTTCGCAGCCATTTTCTTCGTACAAACTTCAAGTATAAAAACTTAACTTAAACTTACGGTCAGTATAATGACTCTCAGGTTTAAAATAATAAGGTTTATTGTCAAAGCATAGACATATATATAGATTAGTCTTAAGGATTTTCTACTAAAAGTATTAATAACTCGAACTAACTTATAGAGAATAAAAAAAATCGCGAAGGAGCTGTTGGATTTAAGTAGTCAAATCAAAAGAGGTGATAGAAGATATTATCTTCCAGGAAAAATTTCAACCTAAAACTCCATTTTGTATGTGTTATAATATAAAAATATATTGGCATAAAAATACATAGGGAATATAGGCATTTTTTTATCCTATACTAGCTGTTCCTACGGCTTCGGCCTCGTGGAAACGAGTGTATTTATTTGAAATTTTGAACATAAAAGTAATTATTGTGAGTTAAACATAAGATACAGAGACATGCTACCACGGATTTTTTTGTAATATTTTTGTCGATCTACAATTCTCTAGCACATTACATTAATGTATCTCGATTGGTTTACGCGGCGCAAGCGACTAAAGCTACCAGCAAGCGAGTTTATTTAACAATTGCATGACCTCTTCTTTACAATTTACATAAAACTAAAATTTGCTACTAAGCTAAAGCTAAATCCAAAATGCTATGTTTAGTAAAAACTGCACTAAAAAGTGTTCAGTAGATTTTGAGAAAATCGAACACATACAGCTTGTTGCACTTATATTTATTATACGTACTAACCTTCTTATTCATAAAAATCCAAAACATAATACTATCCTTTATTTTTAGGTACCATGAATCCAATCATACTTTGCTCATAACAGACAAACAAAGAGACAGGCTTTCCAATTTATATTATAATATAAGTAATGAAAGAAGTCGCATTTAGACACCGTAATCACCTAAGTATGAGTTATTTTAATTATTATTATGATTACCCGGCCATTAAATTCAAAACTTGCATAACACACGATCATTTTAGTCACTGCGCTGTGACGAAAAAAATATATAAAGCCATTAGATAATTAGAAACTTATCTGGATTTCTCATTAAAAAAGACATTATTATTAAATTAATTTAGTTTTATTACATTGAATATCTTTTACAATGTATTTCTTTATATCTATAAGCCTTGATGACGTTTGGATATAGCACATTCCTCTTAACAATTAGTTATCTGAATACGAACATAAATAAAGTAATATTATACAGAGAAAACTAAGTTATAACTATTCTCAAAAATAATTAAGTGAGGATAGATTTTTCACAATAACTGCGAGCAACAAAGAGACAATAAAATTGGAATAAGAAACATTAATTAATTATATGTGACAATTATACACACGTTCATCTGTCCGCAAAGTAACTTAATACTTTTGTAATGGATGACAGACGACTGATTTTAAGTACATGCATAAATACACACCCAGAAGAGCAGGTAAAGTTGACAATTGATGAGACTGACTGGGACTAACCTCCCTCTTACGTCATTGGTTTTGTACAGAACAAGTAAATTTACAAGAAGGCAAAACCGATTGTAACAATTAGTCAAGAGATAACCTAGTCGTACGCGGCGCTATAACAAAGCTAGGAAGTAACGGTGCGAGGCGCGTCGCTCGAAAACAGATAAAAAGAAAACTAATCGCAATGCCAAATAGCATCGCTCAACACGAGATGGAGGCAAATGACCAACCAGCCGTGTCAAACAAACATACAAGTCAACGACACCACCCGAACATATCGCCACTTTCAGTTTCTTGAAAACGAAAGCCATTGTAAATCCTGTGTGCTGAGAACGCGCCATTTTCGTCTACACGACACGCGAAAAACTGATAATCCGTCACGGTGCCACGAGCTGGCGAATCTAGGCCTTATACCTGATCAACTTATTAATGAAGTTTTTGATTTGGAAAAAATAATTGAAAACGGAAACCTTCATAGTTTTAAAAATTACAGCTTTACATAATTTAGAGTAACCGACATAGCTGTCGCGAAGCTGAAATGGCAATAGGCGGATCATGTAGTACGCAGAACTGATGGGCGTTGGGGTCTTAGAGTGTTTTAATGATGACCCCTATATAAGATCTTATTGTAATTACCAGGGCAGGTAAAGGTTTTACAATGTCTATACTTAAAAGTTTCAGATTACAGTTACAGAGAAACAGCATAATTATATTCAATGTATTCATTAAAACACATGGTCCTCGTTGCGATAATCCTTTTGTTGACAGACAACCTCAAATTTAATTTTCTTGACTAGAGAAAATAGACAACATTATCGAGGGAGATCTGTGTAAAATATTTAAAAACTTCTGTGCCCACCATTGAACTATCTTAAATATACGCAGCCGAAAAAATTTTATACCCATACCCTTACTTAAAAAACTTATATTCCTCAAATATGACAATCGCATAGTCACAAAGGCAAACTTTTATTTCTACGTAATTTAATAACCATATAACAAAAACGTTTAAAATATTGCACACCGCTTCAAGGTTACAAATAGTTACATCAATTATGCAAATTACTGTCAAGGTAACGAAATGCATCAGTGCGATATTGCATTCTGTATGTTTAAATCAATTACCAGTGTGGCTTGTTTTATGTACTATAAATTCAATACACCTAGGAATTTCAAGAGAGATCTAACCAGTACCTAAAGAGCAATGACCCGTATCGGGAAAGGCGAACAGCACTTGACCACGGACCTTACAGACCGTGAAAGTGTTGTCTCTAATTACCAGCAACCCGTCTCTCCTTACAAGCTTGAATATCTTTGTAATTTGTAATTACATCTATGTAGGTTTCATAACTGGTAGCTCTATTATAAATGATACGGGATTATTTATTAGTAAAGAAAAACAACTGTCATTGTTCATTAACACATTCCAAAGTTTCTCTCGTGTATATTAATGTTTGCAAACCCGTTACCTTTGATTTAGCAATCAATCATTTTATACCGTCTTTTCTACTTGAAATTACCGATGGCTGCCAGTTCTATTAAATGGTTAAGTGAAATGGGGTGAGCGCAAAGACTGCTTGTGTGAAATTGGGCGAGCGCAAAGATTGCTTGAGTGAAGTGGGGAGAGGGCAAAGACTCTGCTGGGGTGAAATAGGGAGAGCGCAAAGACTCTGCTTGGGTAAAATGGGGAAAGCGCAAAGAGTCTGCTTCTGCGAAATTGGAAGAGTGCTCTCTTTTTTTGTGACATTGGAAGAACGCAAATATTCTGCTTGTGTAAAATGGAGAGAGGGCAAAGACTATGGTTGTTTGAAATGGAAAGAGTGCAAAGACTGCTCGGGGATATATCCTATGGGTGTCTCCCGTGAGGCCGGATGAGCTTAAGGTGAAGTAAAGTTGAAGGTTGTTGGTGTGATTTCGATAAACATAATGCTGTCGGGTGCATGACAGGAAGCCACGATTGACCGTTGTAGACATCTGAAAAAAAGTCTTTGCTAGCATAGACGCTATGTGTTTTTGAGTTTGCGATCGTTAGTTGATCGTTAAATAAACGTGTGTTGAACGCATATAATTTCGATGGATCGATCTAACAAATGTAAATATCATAACGTCAATAAGTCATATCATATAATAAATATGCATCACAGAGACCTCAATTTTCAGTATATTCGTAAGAAACATTACATATGTTATCAGAAACAAAATGAGAAAAAATTTCATTATAATAAATGAAGATTTACAGCCAATTAATTACCTTACCAATACAGATTATATTGCTGATGTTTAATTAAAACCATTTATAAGAAAAAAGCTACCATACTTACCGGTAGCAAAAATGTTAGTAAACAGACGTACAACACAAACCGAAAGTAAACAAGCCGGATATGATATAATAAAGAGCGAACATCTTGCATGTACCAGTCAAACAACTGTCTACGGCATCGTTGAGTTTGATAAATTGACTTAACCATTTATTCTCGACGTTCCTGAAACAATCGCGTGATGATTCGTTTCGGTCAAAGTGAAATTCGATATCGTCCGCAATCCGCATTTCTTCGGGCGTTTCCGCGCATTCAGTCGCGTCCACGTCTCACAACTCAACATTGTTTCGGTTACAAGATCATAATAAAAATTTAGTTATAATATTTATTAATAATTGAAAAATTAAACTCCATATTAAAGAATTATTATATGATAATGATAAATATCTCTATTAAAAAAGGCCAACATTAAAACTAATAATAGCAAAAATAATAAATAACTTTCAGTCCTTTTGAATAAAGAAATAGTTCAAAAAGTTCCAATTTTTTTTTCTTAGCTGATCAACACGTAATTGTAAAAATTACATTGATCTGCGATTATGACAATCGGTCACTTTTCGGATGGCTTCTTTAAAAAAATATATTATTAAGAAATACAAAATTATTTATTTAGATACTGATCGGCGGATAGATAATCTAAGAAAGCTAATTTACTTGACAGGTAGTGATTGACGTTATTTTTACAATCGAAGCTCATATAAATGTCTATGTACATAAAAAAGATAAAAAATCGAAACGCAGACATAAGCTACTGTTTTGGTCTATAATGCTGTTTTTTATATGACCCAGAACTTACTTGTCTATTTATTTTGTCAATATTTATCTTCCGGCGCATGTGTATACCAGTCCAAACTAGATGTACAAGTAAGGACATTGTCCAGTACACAGAGTGGGCCCCGGAAGTCGAAGGGCGCGGCAAAATGCACAATCTGACTGTGTCCGGTGTTGCAATATGTCGCTTTATGTTTCGACGAATGCAACTTTTAGTAAAACAAATACAGATTGAGTTATATCGTCGTAATTTATTTAAAAAAAAAAATACAAATGCAAAAAACTAATTTTATAAAACATTTTTTTACAAATGTATGCTTAAAATAACTACTTCCTTAAGAATACCAAATGAAATCATATGACCTCTGTCTTTATTATTATAATTTATAAAACAATGACTTTGTTCGCATCGATGTCCGTGTTAAATTTACTTTTTTTACATACTATATTCTTATTTTCCTATTCCCGAGGGAGAAACGGGATTTTTTGTACGCTATATATTAGCCTATTATATAAGCTGCAATAGTACTAAATTTTACCAATGTTGCTCCAACGGATTAGCCGTGAAAGCGTTACAGGGAGACAGACAGACTTTCACATTTATAACATTAGTATATTACTTTCCCATTGTCATAGGTCTCTTATCTGCTTTTTGGGACAGAAGGGTTGGAGCTTAGATCCACCACGCTGTTCCAATGAAAATTAGTAAGTAACACATATGTAGGTTTCATTTTATTTAAATACCATATTTTCCAAAGTAAAATCTATATTTATTACAAAACCAACAAGTCCCCAAAATCAGTCTGTCTGTATGTAATAGATTCTTTTAAAATCTATTGAACGGATTTTAATACGGTTTTGTTCTCTCTAAAATATAGTACAATTTTGACAATAACGACTCACTAAGATAGAGGAGGTTGTGAAGTAACATAAGAGGCTACTTTTCATTTTAGAATTTCCCCAGGGACGGGCGAAAAACTTTGTGACACACGGATTTCAAATTTCAAATTTTACGGGCAAAGTCGCGGACACAGCTACCGTATCTTGAAAATGACAAATTGGCATTTACTGTCGCATGAGAGAAATATTTATACGTAAGGACCCGATAACATTCTTAAGACTTTAATGGAATAACTTCATTAGTAATGCTCAAGTATTGCACAATCGCTTTATTCTAATACGCTTAGTTTCTTACGAGCAAATACCAATGTTATCTACACTTTAGATCTACAAAATCAATACAAAGATGAAACTTAAGGTCAAAGAATCCCAGATTCTTAGACTTGGTACTTGGAGGTATTTTCAATAGCTCTATCTAGACTGTAGTTTCCTTTTATAAACAGATATCCTTAATTAAACCCGCCAAGGATGTGTAATTAAAACATAACAAGATTCTTTCTTACTTTTTTAAAAGGTTTTCTTTAACTTGCCTTATATATATGTTTGTGTGTGAAGGTGGACTATTGCAATTTGACCCTTTTTTCGGTGTCCGATTGAGCTGAAATTGTACATACTGGTCTAGATCCGATGACAACGCATGCTTATGATAAGCATGACCTGATGCTGCTGTCAAGATTGGCTCCAAAACAGGGATCTCCTCAAGAGTTAACAGTAGGGAGATGAAATTTTGTTAAATGCTTTTTTTGTCGGAAAATGACAGAAGTTATTACATTTAAGTACAGTCGACTCTCGATAATTAAAATTCAATGGGTTAGACATAAATTTGAAATTACCACGAGTTCAAATAGGCTAAACAGGCAGCCGGTCGTAAAATAATTGGCCAAAACTTGTGATAACATTTTCAAAACATATTGTGCCCACTCAGTGAGGACATCGTGGGCAGAGTGTGATCTCTCCTGCCATAAGGCCAGTGGAATGATAACTTTACCTGGGAATTACTTTGTCTATTGGTCATATTGTTCAGGAGTTTATTGAGTTCATTGCAAACAGCGGGACAGACATGTAAGAATTAAGTTCGTCATGACAAGCAATGATTATTGCTTTTTAAGACAATTTTTTTTGATAACCATACACAATATACATCATTAAACAAGCGTCAAATAATATTATGAGCGATTTTTGATGTCAGTCAGATGCGATATCGACAATAAATTAGCCGAGTAATTCTCTAACACCTGCCACATGACCTTACATTGTTTATTTCATTATTATCGTACGTGTAATAAATACAATGATCTAAGGCTATTTAAGTTTTTAGAAGTTCTACCGCTGAGTTTAATGCAGACAACTAGAGTCAGTGTTCCGAATCACTGATACAGTTTTTGAAGCGTGAAAAGGCTATAAAGAAGGCTATTTCAGTGAAATAACGACTAGCCTACAACAATATCTACAACATCATCATCATTCTCGTGCCCTTACTCCAGTCTAAGTGAGGTCGACACAACATGTTTTAAACATGTTTTGTTTATTTATTTTACGACCGGCTCCTGCCTGATGTCAATTTAGCTTAGTCGCCTCTTAAGACACTTCGGTATGGAATAAGGGTGGTCTATTCTACTCAGCCACATACCACACTGCGGACAACATTATAATTTTTTTTTATTTTTATGTCAGGAAAACTTATTATGGGTCGTCACCACCTTACGAGAACTAGCGTCGGGTATATCGGACTCGACTAAAACAAACTGATTACTCCACCACGCTGCTGTTGGCCGGGACTGGGTACCATTGTACACATTCCCCCATCCCTGCCAGCATATTGATAAAAAAAAGCTAAGTAACGGCCTGTTATAATTCCACTGCTCATAGGCATAGGCCCCCTCTGTCTATGTTTTGGAGAGAAGGATTGGAGCTAAGTCCTACCACGCTGCTCCCATGCGGATTGGTAGGTTACACATATCCCTAGAATTCTCCCTAGAATTACATATATCTTTAGAGATATGCAGGTTTCCTCATGATGTTTTCTTTCACCGAATAGCTTGTGATATATTGCAATTATCATTTAGAAACATCATTCTCCTGCCCTTATCCCGCTCTAAGTGGAGATATGTGTTGAATACCACTAACACGCCTAACGCGTCATAGTCCATAAACTTCCGGTAGTGCACATTGATATCTACGATATTTGATCGTTGATTAATAAATATTCTAATAATAAAATATAAATATTATAATAAACTAAACATTATATAATTATGCATAAAATAAGTAAGAATATGAAATAGTGTTATAACGACTGATTCTTGGCGGGCTATTGACAATATAAATAAGGGGGTGGGTAGATGTAGGTTGTTAGTGTATCAGTGCTCGTGTTAGCAGTAACGCTACTGGAATAAAAGTTGATTGTACCAGGAGATATTATTTTTAATTTCATCATCCCGAAATACTTCTGTAACATATGTTTTAATAGAAAAACTCAGTGGTGCATATCGATACGACTACATCTATACTAATAGAATAAATGCAAAAGTACTACCTTCCTTACTTGATATTTATTTTAATTCTTATACCCCGAAGTAGCGGTGTTAAGAAAATGACTAATTCTCTAACATCTGCAACATGACCTTTTATTGTTTACTTTGCTATTCCCGTTTATATAATAAATTCTGATGATCTCACACTATAGTATAGTCATGCGTGATGGCAATGACATCACGGCCTTAACTCACTAAAGAGATATTCAAGGAATCATTATAAAAGGAAATTGTATAGACATTAACTTAGACGTTGTGCGTTTATTCATAAATAGTACTTTAGTATGTGATAAGCTTTGTGTAATCTGTGATAGCCCAGTGGTGCCACCGTGCTAATATTTCGAGGGGTTCGCGGGTTCAAAACCCGGGGAGACAGCAATGAGTTTTTCTATTATAACTTATGTGTCTAATTGATATTTGCAATTTAGCACACGCTTTTCGGTGAAGGAAAACATCGTGAGGAAATCTGCATATCTCTAGAAAATTTTAGGGATATGTGTAACTTACCAATCCGCATTGGAGCAGCGTGGTAGGATGCTGAAGTGCTGTAGGTACCTAAACTTAAAATTAATGTTGTATAGTCGGTACCAACCTGTATAATATATTGTTTTTTGCCTGTTCCGGAAGGAAAAACCGAATTTTTTATCCTATACGTTAGCCATATAAGCTCGAATGCACTAAATTGTATCTGCTACTAATAATTTTTTTAACATTACTCCAAAGGATTAGCAAAAATCGTAATGCATGGATTCAATTAAATAAAATAACATATTTAGTTTTTTGTTTATCTGTGTTTATTATGTTTCGTAATTTCTTTAGTCATTGTATTTTACTTATGTTTGACTTGTCTTTGTTTTGTATACCTAACAATATTATAATTGCTATAAAAGATGATAACTATATAATCAAGCAATTGATTTATTATAAAGTAGGTGTATAAAAGTGAACAAAGTGGTCCATCAAGCAGGTTTCTGGGTCATATTGGACTCGTAAAGTAACATACAATGACTAAAGAAAATACAAAGACTAAAACATAATAAATATACATAAACAAAAATTATTATTTAATTAAACTATGTTTATGTTCATTGAGCAATACCAGTTAAGCATTGGTTCAATTTTTGGTCTCCAAAGATTGTTTTTTTTTTTAAGTTGATGCGCTATCACATTCAATCAACCAGTATATATGGCAAATGTTACAATACCGTACCAGCGGAGTCAGTTTGGCAACATGGAAAGGACTGTAGTCTTGACCTTATGCGTTGCGATAGACACGAAACCGGGTCGAAAACGTGAACTGCTTGTTTATATTGTCAAATTGCGTTAACCGATTGTCTTAAAGTTTACATAGAGTTACATACATTTCTTATACTGCAATTGCGTTTAATTTTCTCTTTGCTTTTGCATCTTAAACAAGCTCCGTCTCTTTCTGTATTTAAAATCAAGTTAAACAATTCTATATGTCTATTTAATTCTGTTTTTTTTTTACAAATAAAATTTACAAGTTATCATCATCATCCTCCTGCCCTTATCCCACTCTAAGTGGGTTCTGCACAACATGTTATAAACATGCTGTCACATGATTTGGCTGCGTTTTTACGACCGGCCGCCTGCCTGACGTCAACTTACCCTAGTCGTATTTTACGATACCCTGGTAAGAAAGGGGGTGGTCTATTTTAATAAACCAGATACCACACAGTGGGTCAACTTACCTTACTCGCCTTTTACGACACCTCGGTAAGAAATGAGGTTGTTTTATTCTACTCAGTCGGATACCACACGGCGGGACGGCTTACCTTAGTCGCCTTGTACAACAACTTGGTAAGAAATGAGGGTGGTCTATTCCACTCATCCGGATACCACACGGCTAAAACTGTACAGGTTATATCTACCTTAAATTACTTACACGCTAGGACTATACAAATCATGCCCACGTGGAATAGTCCCAAGAATGTTGGCAGCGTTTACGCGCTGAATCGCTAAGCTTATTCTTTGTGCGAAAAAGGAGCCAGCCCTCTTGTCAACTGAAGAGGCATTTAACCGAGGTGTTAAAACGCATAAAAAAATTGCACTTTGACTGAATAGTCCTCCCTCTCCATGACAACAGTCAACGCGTACAAAATTGCTAGTAAATGCTAGTTAACGATAATTGTGCAGCTTGTACCAAAGGGAACCGTCTGCGAGTTACTATCTGGTTTTTCGTATCTTAAATATTCCGTTTCCGATAATTATAAATAACACAAGCCTTTCAAGTGTACCCTATAAAGTAGTTGTAGTCGTTAATTAGCATGCATGAGACGGTAATCAGATATTTTATACACATCACGCACGCCCCTAACAACAGTACTGCGTTTACCCGAGGGATAACCGAGTTGTGTGAACATCCATATATTTTTAGAAATGGAAATAATCAAATATCATTTCTTTAGATTTGTATATTGGCAACACTTATCAATACCAAAGACCAATAGCAAAGAGGGGGCTTGTTTTTAAGTGGGAATTGTTATTAAAAGGCCGACGCCGTGTGGTAATCCGGCTGAATAGAATAGTACCACCCTCAATTCTTACCGAGGTGTCGTAAAAGGCGACTAAGTTAAGTTTACCCACCGTGTGGTATCCGGTTGAGTAAAATAGACCACCCTCAATTCTTACCGAGGTGTCGTAAAAGGCGACTAAGGTAAGTTGACCCACCGTGTGGTATCCGGTTGAGTAAAATAGACCACCCACTTTCTTACAGAGGTGTCGTAAAAGGCGACCAAGGTAAGTTGACCCACCGTGTGCTATCCAGTTGAGAAAAATAGACTACCTTCTTTCTTACAGAGGTGTCGTAAAACCAAGTAAAGTCGACCCGCCGTGTGCTATCGGGTTGAGTAAAATAGACCACACTTTTTTTACAGAGGTGTCGTGAGAAACAGCCGCTTTTCCTTGAAAAAAAAAAACTTGGTATAAAACTCAGTACCTAATTGAACAGCAGATTAATACTTAAATTGGTGATTAAGCGATCACTTATCGATAAAGAATGACAAGTGTTTTCAAAGAAAAAACTGCAACGCACTTTACGACGTGCACATGAATTATACGACAGTTCAATGATGGACGCGCACTAACAGGTTTTTATGAAGGTTAGACCGGCCGGCGTGAACAACACAATTGACGTAACATTTAAACGCACCAGTTTCCGTAACTACTAGAACTTGGCATTGCATTAACCTAATGTATGCACAATGCAGATTTGCATGTGGCTAAAGTGCGCGGGAACTGTTTGTGACGTCATCGCTCTTTTGTCCACAAATAAGAGCAAAAGTTGTATCAATGTGTTAGCTATTCCAAAATATTTGTCTCTACAAACAAAATAATAGAGGAGACTATGGAAAAGCCGAGAGGCGGCCATGCTTGCGCGAGCTATCAAAAGGAATATACGTAACGAGGAAATGATAGATATTGTATTAAATTAAATTGTATGTATTATACAGTTAAATAAAATTAATAATACAAAGCTGGACGTATTTTACTATTACTACTTATTATAAAGAGAGAAGACGGACTTTCTAACAAATGGCAACAGTTTGAATCTTCAGTTGGCGTCAGTTAGTTTTATTATCATCCTCCCGTCTTTATCCCACTTTAAGTGGAGTTGGCACAACATGTCATAAACTTGTCACATGATTTGCTTACGTATTTTACGACCGGTCGCCTGTCTGACGTCAACTTACCTCAGTCGTATTTTACGACACCTCGGTAAGAAAGAGGGTGGTTTATTCTTCTCAACCGGATACAACACGGCGGGTCAACTTATCTTAGTTGTATATTACGACACCTCGGTAAGAAAGAGGGTGGTCTATTCTACACAACAGGATACTACACGGCAGTGTGTTTACTAGTCTAACAATGCAACAGCTACAGAATAATGTGCTTAAAGTAAAGTAAGTGAAGTAACGGCCTGTTACAATCCCACTGCTGGGTATATATAGGCTCTCCTCTCTTCGTTCCTGGAGAGAAGGATTGGAGCTAAGACTCAGCACGTTACTCCAATGCGAATTGGTAGGTTACACATATCCCCAGATTTCTCTAGAGATATGTAGCTTTCTTCACGAAAAACGTGTAATAAATTACAGTTATAAATTAGACAAAAGTTTTAACAGAAAACTCATTGGTGTCTACCCGTGATTTGAACTCATGACCCCCCGAAAGAGTCACACGATCTTACCCCTGGCCTATCACAGCTGATTTCCCCGTTTAGTTCCAGAATAATCTGAAATCTATCGGCACGTAAAAATCACTAACCGTGTAAACCACAAGGTATATTCTCGAGGGGACAAAACTGCAATCAATATTTATGACGTGCATCGTGTGCTACGCACCAACGTATAATTATAGATAATTCGTGCACAATAGCATCATCAGATATGAAATTAATTGCAACCATAAACAAATAGTTCTATGAAAAATGTTGTGATTATCTTATAGATAGCGTTCGTTAATGTGAATCAATTGTATGCATATAGATCATAGTTTTTTTTCAACAATCTATCATATTAATACGTGAAGAAAATAAAACTTTTAATCGTTTTTAAACACATTATTGCATGAAATATTAAAGAATATTTTACCATAACTACCATTTTACACTTGGACAATAGTTATTTTATCTATTGCCCTAACATTGTCGGTCTTAATGTGACAAAAAAAGGAAATCACTCAAAAGAAACTAATTCATTCGCGAAATAACAACAAATACTAATATTTTAAATGAATTGAATAGTGAAGCTGAAACAGAAACTATTGGGGATTAAATAAGTGATAAAAAATGTGGATTTAGTAATTCTTAAAACTTACATAAGAAAGGAATGAACAAATGTAACTAGATATATATAAAACTTATAAGAAGTCCACACTAGACCAGTCTAAAGAAAGGTTTAAGTTAAGTAGAAGAGATGTACTTATACGTAAAGCATATTACAAAATTGATGATTATTTGGATGATAAAAAAAGCCTAGATTTCAAAATCCTTTCAGAAGATTGATGCCGAGTTTCTTTCTGGTTCTTCTCGGTAAGAGCAACATTCCGAATCAGTTGTATCTTCATCAATCATATTGATCCTTGACGATTCAAATGGGCTTGAAAGAGTTTATTTGAATATAGATTATTTTGATTTGATTTGAAGTTTATGTTGAAAAGAGCAACCGCTAAGATTCTTGCTGGCTCTTCTCGATAGTAGCAAGTTTCTGAACCAGCAGTAGAGTTCAGCATATGTTTACGAGTTTACCTGGCTAAAGAATGTTTTTAATTTAAAAATTCATTTAAACCAGACAGCCAAATATTTGTTACTTAATTTATCGCGTCAATCATTACAAATAATAATACAATTAACTATTCTATAAATCGTATGGTTTATGGTGCGATGAGAATTATTTCAAGGTTATGTTTATTTATCCATTGTAACAAGCCATGATATACATTAGATATACATACCACTCGACCATCATAGTTTTTCTCTGTTTAATAGAGAAATAACCATTAGAACCAACCTGGAACAAAAAGTATAGTTGAGTATTATAGTATTTATACAACAAAGGCGTTACATTGTAATCGTGCAATTCCGTAATGAACAAGAAATCATAAACTTCTACTGAGCCGTAGTGTACAAAAAATATAACAATAATTGAATAGTTCAGAGCATAGCATAAAAAAACCGGTGGATCAGTGGTTTGAGCTTAGTCCAACCATGCTGCTCCTATACGTATTGGAAGGCTACACATAACTCAAGAATTCTTCCATAGGTACTCGTATATAGGTTTTCTCAGGATGTGCTCCTCGACAGAGCATGATATAAATTGTAATATAAATTAAGTATATAAGTTCTGATAAAGAAGCTGTGATAGCCGGCGGTGAGACCGTGCGACTCTTTCGAGGGGGTCACGTGTTCCAACTCTGGGCAGGCACAAATGGGTTTATATCTGTGTGTTTACCTCTGTGGAAACTTATGTGTCTAATCGATAATTGCAATTTATCACACGCTTTTCGGTGAAGGAAAACATCGCGAGGAAGTCTACACATCACTAGAGAATTCTAGAGATGTTTGTAATCTACCAATCCGCATTGGACCAGAGTGGTAGGTCTTAGCTCCAACCCTTCTCTCCAAAACGGAGAGAGGAGGCCTACGCCCAGCAGAGGCATAGAATTGGAACGTTCAAAACAGTCACTTAATCTTGCCGATCGGCCATCACAGGTTCCCGAAGGGTAATTTAACGATTTTATAAGTTTTACATTCAATTATACTTGACCAGTCAACTGTCAAACTCAAAAGGTAACTTGGGCGAATTAAACAACAATGCTCAAGTTTAGGTGGGCCGCAAAAAGTGTAAGAAACAAATATTTTTAATTCGTTTCTAATTCAAATTTCTATTTTTATTCCGGATATACTGACTAAGCCTTAGAACGAAGCCGAGTTGCACACCCCTGCAATAGAATAGACCCTGAGGATTAAACCAACAAAAAGTGATGAGGAAAAAAGTGTACTACTTTAAAATCTATTGTCAGTGTGTTCTTGAGTACAAAAACCGAGGTCCCTTTTAAACTAAGTAGAATTCGTGAGTGAAACATTGTGAAACAATACATATTAAATTGAACGTGACCAATTTAGCCTTAGACTCAGCTCAAAGGTGCTTATCAAAACCCTTATCTGAAGCGGTTCAAGTCCTCGCCCACGGCGTATCAATGACGTCATATTAACGCCTCATCAATTTATTTTCAATACTTTTATACATAAGGAGGAAACAATTTTACATGCTATAAATTCTCCTGTCCTCATCTCTGTTTAAGTAAGGTCGGCACAACATGATTTTCTCCTCTATCTCTTTATTATTTGTCAACTCTGGCTCCTTTTATTTTCTTTTCATACTTTCTACAAAACAACCATCTATTTTTGGGCCTCGCTCTTTTAGGTCACACATCCATCCCCATTCATATTTAGCACACGTTTGGTAACATGACTTTCATTCCTTCTCATTATATGTCCATAACATGTTAATTTTGCACTTTACGTCCATTCTATAATGGGCTCAACTTTCAGATTTCCCCTTATATTCTCCTTAACTATTTTATCCATTCTTGTCACACCACACATTTTTGCATAGTAGTAAATAATATGAAATATTGGACGTGTTATTTTTCCTTCAAATAAAACTGCGGACAAATACTTATTGGAATGAGTGAGTGAAAAACCCATCGACTATGAAGATAATAAATACATAATCATTATTTTAATGAAATAATAATTAAATTATGTTAATTATTATTCAAATAGCAAGGTGAGGAAATTTTTGTCATCAGGCAAACGACGAATATTTTGTCATCAGAAGCAAACTTGGTATGTAGCACTGATTGCCAACCTCATGTTAAGTTTATCTTGTATATGAACTGTCGCAAAAATTGTATCAGCAAATTTATTTATGAATTTTAAGTCATTTTATTTAATTTTTGCACATTTTAACGTCGGCGCCGGCAACGCGTGCATTGCTTAAGGGGAACCTTATGGGTCTGGTCGGGTAATCGGACACCCTGATTTCATCGATGCATCTGGTGCACTCTTTGCATCAATTAGAGTAGGGGGAGGGCCCTCTGCATGGAAGGGAGAAGGAAACGCAATCTGGGCTATTTTTAGGCCTTTGGATATTCCAAAACGAGACTATGACTCATACGCCACAAGGAAAATATCGTAATTTTTTAACTTGTATTAAGGAAAATGAACTATTAATATAAATAAATCATTGGTAATTAGGTTCAGTGTAAATTATTAAACATTAATATCGGAATCGAAAATAGTCAACTGTTACTTTGTTGTAATATATATTAGTCTTATATTTGATCACTTTACACATGACTGGGTTATTGTCAGACACGCTGCACATAACAGGCACCACAACATAAGCCGCAATGAAAATGAGGTGATCACGACCCTAAACATTGAGGATAACGACCTAAGGAGGTCAGTTTGGACCTCCAAATAAAACTGAGTTACCATAAATTACACTCTCATTTGCATAAAAAATCTCCTAATATGTATAAAATATGGCAAACGGTGAAATGCGCTTATCGAATTTTATTTACATATGTTCCAAATTTGCACATCAATAATTTATATCTAAATGCCAGTTTGGTGAGCCAAAAAGCCAACATCTTGTGTCACAAGTTGACTCATGACAACATGTTTAGCACTTGGGATGCTGTTTATTGTGCTAATTTTAGCGTCCTTGTGTCGCGAGTCATGTAAAACATATATTTATGTAAAGCTCGACCATGAGAACCGATAGTGACATCATTGGTCTTTATTCTCAGATTTAACTATAGTTAAGTTAAGAGCCATTTACTGGAATAAGCCTTTTATCTTTGAATATAATTTTTATTAAACTGACATGTTTCAAATATTCTAGAATATAAATATTTCATTGCCTCGAAATCTTTCGATAGACCGCCCTCATTTCTTACAGATGTATCGTAAACGGCGACTAAGGTAAGTTGAGGTTTGGCAGGCGGTCATTCGAAAAATACCTAGCCAAAATATGTAACAACATGTTGAGCCAACCCAACTTAGAGTGGGATAACGGTCGTAGATTGATGATTCCCTCTAAGACATAGGTCTTCATCAATATTTACGTACAGTGCTTGTTACAAGTGATGACTTGTGAAAATTCAAAGTGACTTATCGGGAATGGAGGGAGGTTGATCAGCGAGCGATGGAACGAGCTATGGTTAAGGTGTTTCTATGATATTACATCAAAATAGAAGGGGATTCGTAGATGTATAAAGACTGCAGATATAGCTCAACGGATCGCGAAGCTTTAGTGGCTATGGGAGAGGCACATAGTGTAAGAAACTTACGGACGTTGAGGTTTTAGAATGAGAGATAGAGCGGGAACCCAACATTGAAAAAAACAGCGTTGTTAGACGCTCCACTAGCTGGACGGATATTCGTTCTAGCCACTTTTTTTTCGAATTGACTATATGCTGTTAGCCTTAATGGCTTTTACAGCGTCACCGGGCGGGACGAGCGAGCGCAGAAGCATCGCCGAAGTTGCGAAATGCGGAGAGTAGAGCGCAGAAGCTCTACTAGCGTCGGCGAATGTCGTCATAAGGGTGCTTCCTGTGAGACCAGCCCACGGCTTAGGACGACATGGTTCTAGCCACTAGCTAGGGTTCTATCATAGGCTTAGCACCTACTAAAATATTGTCTAAGCCCATGGTATTTAATGTAATGAGGTATGTTATACAATTATAAACGTTGTTTACATAGTGACACACATTCAGCTACCACCTTATTATCCACTCGTACGTGATTAGATACAACTCGCTAAAATAGCTGTTTAGAGTAATGGTGGGACTGTAACTACTGTAATTTCTATCTTACATTACAGTTACACTGTAGTTTAAACTTAATTTAACAAACTAAATACTAGTGATGTGACTTATATAAAGTTATGAACATTCGCGAATAAGAATATGCTTATATAAAAGTAGTAATACTGCTGGTACTTACATAGATTTAATATATTATTATTTTTTACTGTTATTATTAACAATTTCGCCACATTATAATTAAAACCCGAATATTAAGTATATTATGCATAACATGTATGTTTATTTTATTCTCCTTTATTTTAACTTTAAACTCTGCACTACTAAATTAATTTTTATACAATAACTTATATTTTATTGCACTACTCATTTTATTTTACTTATTGTTTCATTTTATATATAACATTGACGCACACACGATTCAAAGGAGCCACTGAAAATCAGGTTTCGGGACAACTCCTCCGAAAATAGTCTAAGTGTGATCCTTTTTGTGTCATATCCATAATATTTGATTTTTGTTCATATAATGTATTTAGACTAGTTTGTTTATTTATGTATTAATCTTATTATTTTTTATTTCTTTAATAAATTTATTCTTATTAGTACCTATATAAAATTCTCGTGTCACAATGTTAGTTAGCTACTATACTCCTCCGAAACGGCTTGAATTTTTTTTTGTATATTTAATAGGTCTGAGAAACGCTTACTATCTAATTTTCATACACCTAAGTAATAATTGTCCATCTCGTAATCGTAGTCACATCTCATTTTGTAGTGTAGGTACACTAGAAATTCCACATAAAAAAATTATATAAAAAAAAACTTTCGCCTGGTCACCTAGCATACCATACTATACTATATTCTCGTGCTAATATTTGCAGCTAATTGCTAATTCGCAGCATACCAATATTATATGTCCAAAAATCTATCTGTATATTACACTTTCTTGGCTAAACCACTGGGCCAATAGTGAAAATTTGAAACAACCGAATATACATAACAAACATAGAAAATGAAACTCTCATTTTTCGTTCGGGTCTCAACATTCGACTATCATAGCTCTTACCTAGCCAAACTAATATTATAAATCTGAAAAAGTTTCGAATTTATTTATCTCTCTTTGACGTCTGAATAAAGCAACATATCGATCTAATTTTTTAGTATAAATTATAAAAGTAATTAAAGGAATAAAGAGCGAAACAAGTACTTTTTCTTGATACTGAAAGCCTCAATGAGAGTAAATGGGAAAACAAACTTACTTTTCGCATTTATAATAAAATATTTTTACAATTCAAAATAAAGAAATATGCGTATATTTATCGACGCGAATTGAAATAATGGTACATCACTACTAGAGACCATAGGAAAATAAAATTACTTTGAAATTACAATACGTCGTATGTATACAATTTTCTCTCTACAACAATAATCAATTGAGAGATCTGAAAATAAATTAGGGTTAAGAGAAAATATTCTGAAAAGGGAAAATAGTTTGGAGATTAATTTCAACCTCCTTCTCTTTTATGCCGCGAACTTTTTGACCACCCCTCGTAACTTCAGCGCAGTTTTTTAATAAAAAAAATAACCAAACACTTGGAATTGAAACGCACGAAAAATTACATGGAAATGGCGGTATCTATTTCACTTAACTAGAAGCCACAAGCATTTGTTGTTTATCTTTGCATTTAAAAAGTGGTAGCAAAATATCAAAAAAGCGGTGTTGATACAACCTCCATATGGAAAAATCCCAAAAAAATCAAAATGGTTTCAAGCTATACAAAATCATGGGCGAGGACTTAAGTCTAGCAGTGACATATGACGTCCTTATGGGGTAAAGGAAGAATTCTTACTATTCTGACAAGGCATCATCATTCTCCTTCCCTTATCCTACTCTAAGTGGGATCGGCACAACATATTACAAACACGATCTGGCTTATTACGAATGGCCGCCTGATGTCATCTTACCTTAGTCGCCTTTTATATCTCAAAAGGTTTGAGGGCTGTCTATTCTACTTAGCCAGATACCACACGGCTGGTCAACTTACATTAGTCGCCTTTTACGACACCTCGATAAGAAATAAGGATGGTCTGTTCTACTCAGCCGGATACCGGATAAACTTACCTTAGTCGCCTTATACGACACCGCGGTAAGAAATAAGGGTGGTCTATTCTATTTAGCCGGATACCACACGGCGTCTATTCTTACAAGGCAATTTTACATGAATTTGACAATGACAAGGAATTTCATTAATATTCCTAATAATGAAATTCAAATTATTATTTATTTAAATTGGCTTTTACCAGTTCTTTCGAATCATCCAGTTTTAATGAAGTTATGCAATATCATTACAAGGACGATTTTGCGAACACACTCTAACCATTTAACATATACTGTCACAATCGAGCCGCTAAAGCAATAAGCTATATATAGTAACGTCGCAACACCTCTAAAATAACGAAATATGAGCAATTCTATTATTGCATACATTATGCAAATTGCGGGTAGAAAAAAATGACAAAAACTGTTAAATAGTGTTAAAACTTAAAGTTAAGTATTAACAAGTTTTGTGACAAAGAATTATCTAGCAAGAGTTCTACTACTGTTAATTTTTAATATTTAAATGAGTTAATCTTGTATGTATATATATAAATACATTATCCGAATCTCGGAAACGGCTCCAAAGATTTTCATGAAATTCGGCATGTAGGGGTTTTTGGGGGGTAAACATCGATATAGCTAAGTTTCATTTAAAAAAAAATGTATTTTATCCCTGTTTTCGGGAAAATGCTAAAATTTACGTTGAATTGAAAGTCTTTTATCTGTAAAAATATATAAATATCATGACGAAAAGTCATGATAGCTAATTTGGGTAACGGGTGGTCTAGAGTGTTGAAAGTACCTAGGTTCGAACCCCACCTGTCCAACTATATTTTTATTTTAATTTGTTTATATATTTTTTTAAAATTACCGAGCAAGGCTCAGTACCTTAGGCACTTAATTTTATACGTCCTGAATGACATTAAGATCTTCAAAATCAAATATATCATAAAGTAGGGAAACCAGTCTTAAATGTGACATAAAAAAATAAGTAAATGTATTCGTATGTATATCTAAATTAATATTCGTTATTCTTTGTATATACACACCACCTATTATATATCTGTAACTTTGTCCTTTCATCAACCTGGTTGGCTGGAAGAAATCGCTATTTAGCGATAAGTCCGCCAGATTGTAGCAGTACTTTTTTAATATGTATTATTATTATTTTAAGTTTTTACTGTTTTTAATGTGGTGTTCAATAAAGTGTTCATTCATTCATTTAAAAGAAAAATAAGTAAAGTAAATAAGAGCAAGTAAGTGAGGGTGATATTTGTCACTTATTTTTATGCGTGATTATAGTCTAAAGATGGAGTATACAAGTTTCATCTTCCTTTTCATTATTCATTGTGTCATTATTACTTACAGGACTGCTTATGGCTTCCATACTTTAAAAATATACTTTATGTTCAATATTGGTTTACAAATTCTGAAGTCAGGCGTTTTAACCGTATCAAATTGTATACAAAACTACGTTTGACGACCGCCTGGGACTCGAACTGGGTCAAGTTTTAATATCTTCGCTACAAATAAAACTATTAAAGTTAGGTAAAAAATGTTATTTCAATTGCTGTTAGACGCGTACCATCCAGCGATAAGAAAATATTCTACATTACTGAACGGAAACGAATACTTTTTACGCCGTGTTTGAAACGAATTGTTATCTTGTTTGCCACTATACCATATTATATACAAAACGTATGTTGATTTGTAATTAGTATCTGGTTAAACAAAAGAAAAACAAATTATAATAGGGTAGGTGGTGGGGCTCGATCCTAGGTATTTTTATTTCTCACGACTGCACGTTCCCGAATAAGCTACGCTGACTTGACATTTAACGGCAAAAATAGTGGTTCATATACAATATATTAAAAGTAAATTTTAGTATTTTTTAATGACCAAAAACAGGAATAAAACGATTTTTTTTAAATAAAACCTAGCTAGATCGATTTTTCTCCCCCAAAATATCCTGGATGCTGAATTTCAGGAAAATCGTTGGAACCGTTTCAGAGATTCCGAAATATATATATGTATATACACAAGATTGAAAGAAGAAGATATCAGGGAAACAGCGTCAAGACCTGGAGCTGCGGCGGAAATGGCCGAAACCGGCAAACGGCGGAAGTATGCATCTCTCATAGAAAGTTATATATTTGTGCCGTTTGCAGTCGAGACCCTAGGGCCATGGAGTCAAAGTACAAAAAAATTTTTATCCGTTTTAACACCTCGGTTGATTGCCTCTTCAGGTGACAAGAGGGCTGGCTCCTTTTTCGCACAAAGAATCAGCTTAGCGATTCAGCGCGGAAACGCTGCCAGCATTCTTGGGACCATTCCACGTGGGCATGATTTGTATAGTCCTAGCGTGTAAGTAATTTAAGATAGATATAACTTGTTACATTTTTGCTGTAAATAAAAAAAAAAAGATTGAATCATTTAAATATTAAAGAATATTACGATATTATTAATTTTATATGTTTGCGGATGATAGCGTAGAAATCGTCTATGCGAGCATTCGCAAACATTGCTGATGCACTATACAATGGCATGGCTTACACAGCATGTTCCCGAAAGAACATCAAAACGATTCTCCTTTAAGCGAGCACTATGCCGTGGTGACAAACAATTTATATACGTATTTAGTCTTAGCTATACTGATGGGCTTGAGTTTAGCCAGTCTCTATTCAAAAATAATGAAATCCATTCACATCATCATTCTCCTGCCCTTATCCTACTCTAAGTGAGTCGACATAACAAGTTTTCTATTCCATTCTCTACTATCATTCGTCACCTCTGGCGCTACTCTTTTGATATGCATGTTATACTTTAAACAATCCAACCATTACTTTTTGGCCTGTAGACACATATCCATCAACATTCATATTTAACATTCGTTTGGTCACATGATTTTCATCCCACCTCATTAATGAATACCAGTAACGATAGCCTAAATTCGAAATTTGTAACCTTATAGATTAATGTGATCAAAATGAGAAAATGGTTTTCTACAGACAGACAAAGGCTGAAAAACACAAAAGCTAATTTTATCTTGATACTGAATTAAAAGAGCCGAAGTCGCGGTTAAGATCTAGCAATAAAACTAAAAGTAACAGAAACGACAAGTGACTGTAAAAAACAATGCCATTAAGATAGTATAATGTGACTATTTGCTTATCTGTCGTACATTCTGATGGATAAGACCAATGAACTTGGTGCAAGCGCATTAGTCTTTTCAATTTAGAGTCTAGACGCTGAATTATGGGCGTCGGTATAAGTATTGCCATACAACATTAGCGGGCCGATATCGTTATATTGTCCCGGAATAAAAAGTAACCTTTTATATGGTCCGGCTATGTAGGTCCAATTTTGAAAAAGAGGGGTGTCGTCAAATCCAACTCTCATGGGCAGCATTTGGGACGCTAAGTGAGAGCTTTTCGTCCAAAATACTTCAGTGCCTTAAATAAATAATAAATAAATAAATATATGGGACACATACACACACGGTCGTCCGTTTCCAAAGTAAGTAAAAGTAATACGGTGAATTACAAACAATTATAGATTTACACCTTTTTAAATAAAACTTCATATTTCCTTGTCTGGGATGGAAAACAGAACCCCATAATTGTGATATATTTCCCAAAAATATTGCTTGTAAAAATTGATATTAAACACGCATTATAAATATTAATATTTAGTATGCTATCGGTATTTAGCGTAATGAATTTTACCAAATTTTCGCGGACTTACACTGAGCTCCTATGACTTTTCATAAAAAAACTTATATAGGTAAAAGTAAGTAAGTAGCGGCCTGTTACTATCCCACTGCTGGGCATAGGCCTCTTCTCTCCGTTATTGGAGAGAAGGATTGGAGCTAAGACCTACCACGCTGCTCCAATGCGGATTGGTAGGTTACACATATCTCCAGAATTCTCTAGAGATATGCAGGTTTCCTCACGAAGTTTTGCTTCACCGAAAAGCGTGTGATAAATTGCAATTATCAATTAGACACATTAAGTTTTAATAGAAAAACTCATTGGTGTCTGCCCGGGTTTGAACCCATGATCGTCTCTAGAGATTCACACGGCCGCACCGCTAGGCCATCACAGCTTTATATAGGTACTTAAGTAATATTTATAATTCATCGTGTGCTTTACTATGAAGAAAAATATGAAACATGCATCTAATAAATTCCCTAAGTGCCCATCCGCATCAGAGTAACGTGATGGCTTTTAGCTTTGATATAAAGACCCTTCATGGTGCCCTCATCTTCCTAAGTATTCCTAGGTATATTTGCTTAGAAATGGGAATGTAAACCTTTTTTGCCAGATTGCTTTATATCTACTTACTAGGCCACTATGTCTGTCTTATTTCTTTTTATGTATTAGTGCTTCAATACAATACTTTTTCTAATATTCCGATGGTGACTGATACCGCAATCGGCACAAGCTAAACCGGAGTGGCTCTGCAAGTCAATTGCGTAAAGCAACCCCAATCACATTTGACAACGATAGTATATCATTTTTACTGCAACTCCGTTGAAATCTTTTTAATCCTACTTAAATAATAAGCTCATATTCATAAATCATTTTATTGATGAATAATAAAAGAATCTTTTCCTTAACTACATTTAAAAAAAAGTAAGTATCGGCCTGTTACTATCCCACAGCTGAGAATAGGCCTCTTCTCTCCGTTTTTGGAGAGAAAGTTTGGAGCTAAGACCTACCACGCTGCTCAAATGCGGACTGGTAGGTTACACATATCTCCAGAATTCTCTAGAGATATGCAGGTTTCCTCACGATGTTTTCCTTCACCGAAATGCGTGTGATAAATTGCAATTATCAATTAAACACATAAGTTTTAACAGAAAAATTCATTGGTGTCTGCCCGGGTTTGAACTCGTGACCTCCTTGAAAGAGTCGCACGGTGTTACCTCTGGGGTACTACTGGCTGATTTAATTTATTTTTAATTAACTGATATTGAACAAGACCAGCAAAGATATCGTGATTGTCTTCAGACAACGTTGAGAACATAATTGAACATGACAAAATGATATGTGCATTGCAAAGTTAAAATCAGACCATTAATTCTCGCGATACAAAACAATCTTATTGTTTAACCACCATCGTCATTATGAAAGCGATAACGATTCCGAGAGCGTTTCACGATTTGGATGTCGGCGAATCCGGTTTTGCGATGACTCACCCGACCTCAGACCGACCTCTCAATACCACCAAATGTCTTCAACACATCCATACGTTATGAACATTTTAAGCCAGTTTTTTGTTTTGTAACTGAAACATTGAGTGAGTATAGTTATATTAAAAACACAATTTTAATATGCTTTGATAACATTTGATTACAGTACCTGGGTGACCAAGCGTTGATCGGTATTTTTTTACAAAATAAAAAAGTTAAAAATATATATTTGTGTGTGGGGCTCGATAGGTATTTTAATTTCTGGAGACCGCCCATTCCCCGAATGAGTTACGATGACTTGACAATTAATGGCAAAAATAGTGTTTGATATTCAATTTAAATTTTAGTATTCTTTAAATACCCAAAAAGAGGGATTAAACTATTATTGGTTGTGATAGAAGGATAAACAACAAGTCAGATAAGGGATTGACTTGATTTTCGGTATACCATATCAGTTTTCCCTAGTAGTACAGAGATAATGTTAATTTATTTTGGTGTTATTTACTATTTCATATTTTATTATGTACTTCATTATTAATCTATAAAAAAAGTGTACTGCATTTTCGAAAATTTAATAATTTTAGTTCCATTAATGTATCTACGCTCAACACATTAACAATATAATTACAACTATTGTTTCTATTAAATGCAATTTTATTGGAAATTACAACAGTCATATATTTAAATTATCAGATAATCAGAAACAATTGACAGTCGCTTGTTCCACAGATAAGACCCGCGTATCAAATAATATGGTGGAAAATAAACGGGACCACTTTGAAATTTGAACTAATATAAAGCCGTAAGCCAATTTTATATGTATTCTAGTGACGAGATAAAACAATCAAAAATATTGTATGTACATAAAAATTCTATTATAAAACGGTCCTGTCGTATTGTATGGATCAGAATGTTGGGCAACAAAAAAGACGGAAAAAAGAAGAGTGGATGCAAATTGTGTGGTGTGTGATGCGGATGTGTGGTGTGAAAAGACTATAAAATACGAAATGAGTATGTAAGAGTATGTATGTAATTGCAAGACTGAACAAAATGAAAGTCTGAAAGTTGCGTCCATTATAGAAAAGACGAGAACTGTAAGATTGAGTTAGTATGGACTGAAAGATGAAAATCATGTGACCAAACGAGTGGTAAACTTGAATGTGGATAGATATGTGACTAGTGAGAGGGAGGCCTAAAAAAAAAGGTTGGATTGTATGAAGTATGAAATGCAGTAGGGCCAGAGTTAACGAACAAAAGGAGATAATGGAAGAGAAAAACAATTGTCAACCCCACTTAGAGTAAGATAAGGGCAGGAGAATAAGATTTATTTAAGACATGGATCCCTAAGTTCGGGTTGGTGAATGAAATGTAGATAGAAATATAATTAAACTTAAATGGATAAAATAACGAATTGTGGGCGTGGAGGACGCGAGCTTATATAGGAGGTATCCATTATTTATAATGAAGATATTGCATTTGAGTTGGGCAACACAGAAAAGGTGTTGCCAGATATAATCTTGATAATTATCGAGTTAATTAATTGTAATAGATTTGTAGAAGATATGAAAAATTAATACTTATTTAAATTCATATATGCAGTTTATAATTACATTCGATTTATCGTAAGGTGTGATAGAATCCAAAAGTCCGAAAGTTATTTAGGTCAGAGAAAGCCATGGTTGGATGTCGTGAGCTGATGAACAGATAAATTTCGCAAGACTGAACAAAATGGTACAAACAATGGTGTATAGCTGAACAAGATAAAAGAAGATCAAACGCAAGCTTATTTAAAATCGATTAAATTTTTACATTTCAACCCGATTTCGGTATTCAACCAACTTTAACACCATCAACAAAATCTCGATGACAAACAAAATTTGTTTTTGGGCGTACATATTAATATTATACATCCTAAATTCTGATTGTCTGACACGTTTTCACAGCTGATTCGCTGTAGTCATATTGATAAAATTTGGTCCATTTGAACCTTTTATACTAGGCTGACAGACAGAAGACTAAAAAAAGCGTATTATTAACTACGATTACGTCTCGAATATTGATGGGATGTATAAAACATAAGAAATGTGATTCCAGTAATAGACTAAGTGCATTTTTTTAAAGATTTTAAATACAAGCAAATAAATACAAGGTTTTAATTTAAAATTTTCTGAATAATATGATTTTTATTTATAGATAATGTCATTCTTTTATTATTTTTGATAATATAAAGTCAATTTCGGTGAAGTAGCACCATAATTTGATCATATTAAAGACTTATCTTTATAAGTGACCATTAAATTAAATTCTCTTAACTGGAATCATTTCAATATCTGATATAAATTATATTGCAAGGAAATTGTTTATAAAAAACCAAAGGTGTCAGCCAAGCGTAACGGCTAGCAGCTGGCGCCATATGGGGCGTACATCCATGACTTACCCTCAGGATATAAGTCCAAATAACTTATAACGACAGGAACAAAGTTATCTTCGGGATATATCGAGACAGCTACCTAACCCGCGTACAATTCTCAAACCAAATTCAGTTCAAAAGTAATAATAAAATTATTTTGCTATAATCCGCGATGAAGTAAAATAGAAAAAATATATAATGCTTAATGTAGAGCGGACATTCGGTTATCATACCTGATACATGCAGGTTTCGTAAAAACACATGCACAAACCTCCAGCACCGCCACCACAATACACAAGCACTATATACGTTCACTATCAAAAACTCAACAATCGTTTCGCCCCGCAACCGAAGCATCATCAGGAGATAGACTCCACGACCAAAATCGCAAAGCAATATCGCAATAAATAAAATAGTTTTATTATTACTTTTGTATTATGGATCTCCGCAAAGTAACGCCTAATTCTATAAATCATATTCATTTTATTCTCTTGCCCTTATCCCACTGTAAGTGGGGTCATGTTATAAACATTTTGTAACATGATTTAGCATATTTTAAGACTGGCCGCCTGCCTGACGTCAACTTATCTTAGTCTCCTTTTGCAGCAACTCGGTAAGGATTGAGGCGTTGTTTAATCGTTTGTTTACTTAATAAAAATAGTATATTAATATTTGCACAATATTTTTTATTAATTGGAATTTTATATAGCCAAGTATGTAACATGTAATTGAAAAAAAGTTTAAATATTGACCGCCGAGTTTCTTGCTGGTTCTTCTCGGTAAGAGCAACATTCCGAACCAGTTGTAGCTTCATTAATCATATTGATCCTTGACGATTCAAAAGTGCTTAAAAAAGATTATTTGTATAAAGATTATTTTGTTTTTAATTTCCATTTTAATATGCATATTATACTGCACACAATCCATTCGCGTTATTAAATCTCTCTAGTTATATATCCAACCACATTCATAGTTAACTGTTTTGGTCATCATTATATAATTATAACGGGTTAACATATATAGCACGTGTTTTTATATCGTTTGCTAATCCACAAAAATATTCATTCCATAGATCAGAAATAGAACAGCCATAAATAAGTTCAAAGAAACATGGAATATACACATTTCATATTTTTTATCACCTGTTGATGCTATCGGATAATTAGGAACTTATCCACCAGCTGCATCCCTATTCGGAGTGAGGAATTAATTATCATTTTACAATAGCATTAAATTGCAAAAAAAATACACACCTCGTTACGCTAAATGTATTAAAAATTGCACTGTTCGTTTGACGTGCAATTTTTTAATAGCGCTCAACAAGATAAAATTAACTACTGAGTGCTAAAACCATTTACAATGTATTTTTAAGGATGGTTTGAATCTCTGATACAAAAAAAAATTTTCATCGAGCATTATTTGCTTCGATTATGACACAGAAAATGAGAAAAAAAAAACATTTATGGACATTTTTATTATTAAAAATACTATATAAGTCCGTTCCTATCTATATTATATATTTAAATGAGTTAATCTAGTATGTATATATATAAATATATTTTCTGAATCTCGGAAACAGCTTCAACGATTTTCATGAAATTCGGCGGTAGGAGGTTATGGAGGGAAAAATTCGATCTAGCTAGGTTTCATTTAAAAAAATGTCTTTTTATCCTGGAAAATACTAAAATTTACGTTGAAATCAAAAGACAATTTTCGCTGTCAAATCTAAAGATTTACAAAGGCGGTTTACAGAGGTGAAAATACTTAGTTTCGAGCCCCACCTGCACAACAATTTTTTAAATTTTTTTTTTCGATTTTTTTTTATATAAAAAAAAATACCGAGCAAGGTAATTTAACCCAGGTACTCTATATTAATTGTGCATTGTTTTTTGCCCTATACATAACCTTTCTTTTATGTATAAAAGAACATCGCGGCATAAAAACGACTAAATATATTTTAAAGACAATTGCTTACAAATTTCTTGAGCTATCGAAGTATCCTATTGACATACAAAGTAGGATACCTTATCTTGATGTAATACAAAACGCACTCAACGTTCTATGGCTTGTCACCCAAGTCGGTTTGTATCCTTATAAGGCGAATGTGCTATTCATGATGTTATTAAGGTGGTGAGATCGCGTGACCTTTACATATATATCGCGAATTCAATCATCCGGCAGACGTATATGAGTTTTCTATTGAAAACTTATATGCTTAATCGACAGTTACAATTAATATTGCGTGTTAAGGTGTAGATGAACATTGCGATTAAATCTTCTATACCTGGGTTATGTTGCTACAATATTTATTGAGGGTAAAGAATCATCATTCTACTTGCCCTTATCCCACTCTTAGTGGGATAATATATGTTATTATTATGTAATATATTGTCACATGATTTCGCTACTTATTTTCGACCGTCCGCCTGCCTCACGTAAATTTACTTTAGTCATATTTTACGACACCTCGGTAAGAAAGAGGGTGGTCTATTCTACTTAACCGGAAACCACACAGTAGGTCAACTTACCTTAGTCGCATTTTAAGACACCTCGGTAAGAAATGACGGTAGTCTTTTCTATTCAGCCGGATACCACACGGCGGGTCGACTTACCTTAGTCGCCTTTTATGACACCTCGGTAAGAAATGAGGATGGTCTATTCTACTCAGCCGGATCCATACAGCATTTATCGAGGGTATAGAAGAAAGAAAACTGATATGATTTAGAGTTTAGAGGTAGAATAGGTATAAAAAACAGTACAGGTTGTCAGACAGGCAATCTCCTGCCGAGACTCGAGCGATTATTAGATGCCTTGGTATCTAGGTCGTGGTCTGAGCTAATCTATGGTGTAGTGAAAGGCTAGTGGGATAATTATGGCGCTTATTTTGCCGATCCAAATGGATGTCACAAATTTTGTGCATTAAAAAATAGATGTAAAAAAACTACAAACAATTTAAATAAATTAACATTTTATAATATTTGTGTAAGTCTGTAGCAGAGGTTACTTCACTTTGTTACGCAGACGATATTGCAGACGCGTGCCAGTTGAATATATTAGTTTATCAATAAAAAGAGAACGTTCGTTATTTCAGGTAGGACTTTCTAAAAGATTGGGGTAGCAATTATACTAACAAAGTCAAGCTTCATGACACTAATAAAACGACAGTTAATTTGTATTTCTAGGTATTTATGGTTACGAGGCACCTTGTTACAGTTATAGGCTGCTAACGAACGAACGAAGGGTCTTCTCGCTTACTCCCCAGGTGGGGGTAGGCAGTGTGCGTCCCCCCAAGAAAATCCTCACTACCCGGGCATCTCCTCGCGGGCACTTAAGCTTGGGATGTGTTTCGGCCGTAGGCCGAGGTCAACTAGGTGACCTAAAGGTGTTGGTATTTGGGCCGTCAGCCCATGTCACCTAGGTGACCTAATGGATACTATTGGATAGGCTGCTTTGGTCAAACATGTGTAGTTCATTAGAGATCCCTAACCACTCCACACTGCGCAATGGCAGACCGACGAGGGAATTTGGTGGGTACACCACACAACGGGTCTCGTCCATAACTTGGGTATTTTTTAAAGATTAGCTCACACCTCCCAAAAAAGATGTAAGAGGCACTTTCGGATTGTCAATAACCCATTAGCCTTAAACACTTTTACAGCGTCACCGGATGGGATTGGCTTAAGCTACACACATAGCCGAGAGTGCAATATGTAGATTAGAAAAACTCTACTTGCATAGTTGGATATCGTCCTAAATGTCTCATGCCTGTAACTATTTAATATACCGTAACTTGAGTGGTGGGAAGCTACGACCAAGCGACAACAGATCACGACGCTCTGTGTGTGGGTGCATTGTTTTTACAATATGTATATACATGTTGGAGATCTTGATTTCCTAGTCAGGCCCAAACAACACTTGAAATTTCCTTCTCCAGTGGAAACTTCAAAATAAAAATCAATAGACTCATATAAAAATATAAAGCGAATAAAATTTAATTTCATTCATCATTCGTTCATCATCAACCTGTCCTTATCCACTGTTGGACAGGTCTCCCCAATATCACGCCACTGAGCTCGGTCTTCAGCTCTTCGCTTCCAACTGACTCCAGTCGCACTTCGGATATCGTCACTCCATCTAGCTAAAGGGGGTCCTACACTGCGTTTTTCAAGGTTCAGTCTCCACTCCAGAACACATCTACCCCAGCGGTTATCGGTTTTGCGACAAATGTTTCCAGGCCACTGCCACTTGAACTTGCTTATACTTTGGGCTATGTCGATTACTTTGATTCATGTCAGATCACTTCGTTCCGGATACGATCCTTCAGAGACTTGCGGACACAATCAAGAACTATCAGTACTATTCTGAATGTGGATTCGATGCCATTATTAGATGTTTATTTAATTTTTTGATGTATTGTTTTGTATTCTTCAAGCTTTAAATAAGTTTTTGTCTACTTTTTATAGTTGTTTCTTCTGTGTCTATTGCACGGTATGTTTTTACTCGAAATTGTTTCCGTGTGATTTTGTTGTTAGTTTCTTTGCTAGAATATAACCTTTAATTAGGATTCTGCTAGAATTTAAATTAATTAATACTTTGTATGCAACCTAATTGTAGGCACATATTTTTATGTGTGATCTCAAAATAAGTCAAAAATATTTTTACATCGAATAACGGTCGCGTTGCATTAAGTAATTTCGTGAAGTAACCGTTGACCTAACGTGGTAGACAAACAATTGCATCACTACGGAGTCCGTTGAAAAAAAAGCAACTTAGTGTTTGAATTAACTGCGAGACTACAAGCCTACCGTCATTATTTCTAATGATGCCAATTTTACAGACTATAAAACATGGATTACGTGTGGATGAAAAACGAAAACAGTTCTTTTTAAAAACAAAAGAAGTGTCGTGCCAGACTGCGTGTTCATGAAACTAACAATAAATAACAGTACAGTCGGCATTAGATTTATATTCGCTAATTGATGTATACGCAGAAACTCGAACAAGAAATTACAACAAAAAATCTTTTATTGCTCTACTTAATAAAGACCTTTTCTTCCTGACGCCAATATACTAGATTTTTAAATTTCTTATTATTATTGATATATAGGACGATATACAATAGGACATCTAATAACCACACGAGTTTACGTTTAGTATGAGACTGTCTTCAATATTATCATCTTCGCTATATGAAGGAATTGTTTTATCCAGATGAAAACATTTCCGGTATTAAACAACGATGCAAATATTAATTGACTGTTTCCGTCTCCAAATAAAATATATACCATTATTGTAATCTGTACCGTAAACTGTGTACTTAGTTACTAAATAGCATAAACCTAACGATTCCACAATCGATGGCGATAAGAAATATCGCAAACAAGGTTCACAAGTGAAGCAATCAACAGACATTCTTAAAGCCCAATTGACAATACAGTTCATGCAAGGTTGCGTAATGGTAATTACTTCACCGCGGCAACATTTATATAAGCGACGAGTTGGTGCCGGCAGAAAATCTGTTCAGCATCCGTGGCACAGATACATCGAGGCCATTTCTCATATAAACTATTTCGGTAATGTATTCGAAAGACTTTTTAATTGAAACTGGTGCCAGGTTCATACCGCTGTTTATTTAATCAAGAAAAACTAAAGATCGGGTCTAGACTACTTCTAGGTAAAGATTTCCTCTTTCCATGTAGAGAAGCATTGAGATAACCGCGCTCCTACAAAATTATTTTGCTCCTGAAGTTTAGCTTACAAGCCGTGTGGTATCTGGCTGAGTAGAATAGACCACCCTCTTTCTTACCGAGGTGTCGTTAAGTACGACTAAAGTAAGTAGACGTCTGGCAGACGGCCGGTCGTAAAATATGTAGCCAAATCATGTAACAATGTTTATTAATAACAATAATGTTTATATTATAACAAGTCGTGCCGATCCCAATTAGGGTGGGATAAGGGCAGGAGGATGATGAAAGTTATTTAGTTAGGAGAGAAGCATTTAGGTATCCACGCTGCTCCAAACTAACTTACTGCCATGCAAAATTCTGGTCTTTCCTTCGAGAAAAGTATTGGAGTTTAGATCTATCGACAAGCTCTATTCCACGTAGGTAGGAAATTCTACAGGTTGCATTATGTCACTTTGTATTTTATGCGTACTTACTCCGTAATCTTTATGTAATAAAGAAAACTTAGACTTTTTCTTACGTTATAATTCTTATATGATATGAAATTAAGGTAAATTTCCGTCAAGTGAAAGTTAACGAACAAAATGTTTGGATATTAATCAGCGGAACAAAACGCATTCGTTCCGTAAGGTCTCTAGATTTGAGACGTTCGTTTCGCCGTGAAAAACTACCGTCGATTCGCCGGGCGTATACATATTTGTATGGAAATATGTTAACCAACTTGACACATACGACTTCGTCGACCGTAATGACAAAATACCTTTTAATACCGGCCCATAGGACTCATGCAAAACTGAATCAATGTATAACTAATGAAATATAACATATTCCAGATATAAGCACTATACACATCCACTACGACAATTTAATGATTTTCCCCGTATCTGAAGCATCCACAGAATATAGGCTTCACGACTAAAATCTCAAAGCTAGTGTATATGTAGTGTAGTGTGCAAGATAGTGATGATAAAATGTAGCAAGTTATAAGAAAAATACCCATGTATCGAAAAAACCAATCCTTGACTATTTTGCATTGCGATTTTTACGTCCTATCTCCTGATGATGCTTCGGTTACGAGGTGCAACGATCGTGGAGATTGTTATAGTAAATTTGTTGTGTGAGTGTGTATTGAAGTGGTGGTGTTTGGTAATACGTGCTGTCACTAATCCTGCGTGTATAAAGTATGAGAACGGATTGAGCCTACACTTATGATTACATAGATATAACAAACGAGGATTATAGCAAAATAATTCTATTATTACTTTTGTACTATGGAATTCCGCAAAGTAACGCCTACTTCTATAAATTGGACAGTTAATGTATGCAAAGAAAAAGGGTAAGGGCATCATCATAATCCGTAGTTAGCTACACCAGCGTTAATTAGATGTCACATCTGCACTTCCATCTATGTTAATCTACTAATACTAACATATGTCTGTGACGACGCAATGAAGTCAATTAACTATGTAACTCTTCAGCTCTTTTAATTCAATACTAGACACATGGATACGTTCGGACGTAAAGAAAGACAAAAAGAAACAGATTATACTAATATCTTATTATAGCGGGTTAGACTGATCAAATTGCCGTATAAAGAGCTCATGAATAAGGGCCTCGGATGACCTCGAAACCTATCGGGTTTACCCGATAGAGTACGGCGTTAGTATAACAGGTTTCTATACATGAACTATAGAAGACAAATAATTATAGTTTCGCATATAATTTTGGCACTTTGGGACCATGCAAATTAGATGAACAAAATAATTTGACTGCCTCTTTGGCGCAAGTGGCAGTAGCCTTGTCTTCAGCTCCAGGGGTTGCAGGTTTGGTTCCCACCGTACACAATTGCGTAGCCACTACCCCTTTCTAACCTGAGTTTGGCTACAGTGTTGACGTTTCTCTGCAGTGCTCATCTAAAATAGCCGTGAAGCACTTAAAACTGGAAAAAAGACCTACCTGGCGTCAACTTACCTTAGTAGTGTAAGAAAGAGGGTGGTCCATTCTACTCAACCGGAATGTAACTGGTGTGTAATTGTCACATATTTATTTATTTAACACTATAGTAATTAGTCAATTATAAGTTATTATTTGCCACGCATTGCCAAAATTTCACCTACCTCTCACAATTCAACAGTTTCACTAAGTGAAAAACAATCCAACACAACCGTTGTCAGGTCGATTACGACGCCAAGCCGCAAACGTTAAGGTATTTAGACAAAAAGGTCAAACGCATAACCTAGATCCGACCTGCGGCTTTTAATACCACATACAAGTACTTATATTTAGCTTTCTAAGTGCCGTCTGCCTTTGAGGATTTCTACGTACTGAGCATGATAATTTATTCTCGATTTTAAATGAAAATCATTACTATCATAAATGCGAAAGTCTGTCAATATCTCTGTCAGACGATTACGCTTTCTCTACTAAACCTCTGGACCACTATTGACATGATTTGTCACCGGAGTAACATACCAAATCCAATTTTTATTTCAGGAACAGAAAATAACACATATTGCTTTACAAAGGTCAAACGCCGTGTAGTATTTGCCTGAGTAGAATAGACCATCCTCATTTCTTAGTAAGGTGTCGTAAAATGTGACTAAGATAAGTTAGCCCACCATGTGGTATCCGCCTAAGTAGAATAGACCACCATCTTTCTTACCAAGGAGTCGTAAAAGGCGACTGAGGTAAGTTGACGTCAAGCAGGCGGCCGGTCATAAAATACCCAGCCAAATCATGTGAAAACATTATTATAACATGTCGTGCTACGCCCACTTAGAGTAGGATAAGGGCAGGAGAATGATGATGACGTGAGTTATGGGCGAGAGTTTAATGTCTGTCTTCACCCAAAGGTGATGGTTAGGTCACTGCCATCTGCGCCAACGAGTAAGTCAAATGTTTATTAAGGTCATCTATGGCTCTAGCAAACTCGGGCTATATTTTTACTTAACCTTACTCTTCTTGGATAACATTGGACTCAGGCGACTCTACAAAGAAGTGACAAGAATAGTGAAGAAGTTACAAGACTCCTAAATCTAATGTTAGTATATACAATAAGTAATCTCAAGACCTTAATTACTATCCATCGAAAAATCCTTCCCTATATCATTATATATTTATTATTACATTTTATATAAAGTATTAGCTCATTCCACGTCCACCTATATAACGCAGATAAAGTTATATTATCATAAAATTACTAGCTTATCTGAAGATAAAGGTACCAAATAAGTACATCTATGGTAACAGATAAGCTCGTGTACATATTGTTTAACAAACTTGAAATTAGCGCCAACTTTGTTTTATTCCCACTTCGAGTAAGAATCTAAGGTTTTAAAAGAAACCATTTTTTTTACTCGATACAGCATGCCAGTCTTGACCCATGTTACATTGGCTGCAATGCAATGGCCCTAACAAACAAACCCAGCGACAAACCTTTAGGTAATGTTCAGAACACAGCTTGCACCCGAGCGCCTGTTGTACTTATGACGGGCCTGTGATACAAGTTACGCTTGACTTATCTTAACTGTTCGTCAGTGAACAAAGATGGAAGCTTCGGTAAACCTGTTGAAACTTTGTTACGTTTACATTCGCTAAGTAATTTAGTACAGCATAATACTAAATCGCTTAGCGAACTGCCTATGCGCTTAGAATTTCAAACTAATCATGGCTGAAGCGGTGTTTGTAACAGCATGGGTCCAATTATGAACGATCATCGGCAAAATAAGACTTCCCATCACACAAAATGGTAACTAACTACCTCATTACCACCATACTGCCTTTACAATTGTACTGTCCTATAACTGTGATTTAAAAAATAATAAAGGTGTGGGCTTCTTTTTCTTCTTCAACCGATGGATGTCCATTGCTGGACAGGTCTCCTTAAGAGATCTCCCCATCCCACGATTTTATGCCGCTTGGAAACAACGGCTTCCCGCGACCTTTTTTAGTCAGTCAGTCCACTTCGTTGGGATCTACCAAGGCTGCGCTTTCCAGTGCGAGGTCACAATTCCAGCACTTTAGGACGCCAACGCCCATCGGTTTTACTACTACGTAAGGTGTTGGCAAATTCACGAAATACGAAAAAATAACAAACTGTAGGCCCGCAACCTAGACTAAGATTGATCATAAATCCACTAAACAGAGATTATTGCCCAAGAAACGAATACCTTTAGGAAAAACTGGTTCTACAACTATACAACTATGGAACTGGTAGACGACGAAATATGCTGCTTCGAATTTAAAGGACCACTAATGGTTTTAGCCGAGTATCCACATAAAATACTTTCAATTTTATTGAAGCTGCTGTTATTATGCTGGGTAAAGGTTTTCCAAAATAAGAGGACTAAG
The DNA here is from genome assembly GCA_029227775.1 of Morpho helenor. Lineage (NCBI taxonomy): Eukaryota > Metazoa > Arthropoda > Insecta > Lepidoptera > Nymphalidae > Morpho > Morpho helenor. The sequence continues at coordinate 12,866,973 of JARGCU010000022.1, read as the reverse complement.
TTAGACGACCACGCTTCTCCAAAACGGTGTCGCATGTCACATCTTTACCAGTCATTCTCCAGAAATATGCAGGTTTCTTCACGATTTTTTTAATACCAAAAAGCACATGATGATCATCATCCTCCTACCCTTATACCGACCCCACTCTAAGTGGAGTCTGCACAACATGTTGTAAAAGGATACCATACGGTGGTTCAACTTATCTTAGTTGCCTTTTACGACAGCTCGGTAAAAAAGAGGATGGTCTATTCTACTCAAGCGAATACCATACGGTGGGTCAACCTTCCTTAGTCGACTTTTACGACACCTCGATAAAAAATGAAAAACTAACCAAGACTTAGACAAAGAGAAGTCTTTGTTAGTTTGTTTAGTGAATTTAGTTTAATTTTTAGTCGCGATTTTTAGTCTGATTATAATAAGTAAATGAATTTGCAGGCGCTGCTACTTTTCAATCAATAAAAACTGTATTATGATAACGTTAGCTGTATAGATCGCATTACGGCTCCAATAAGATAAGCAGAGAGGCAAATTTAGAAGATGTAATGAGTCAATCATTAAACTGATTTGTTCTGCTTTCATGGCTGATATCTCAACATTGAACTCAACGGTTTAAACATGCGGTATGAAAATTATGTTTAATTATACACTGCCAACATAGATGGGTGGACATAATCGTTGTCACTCGGGCCAAGATGCACGATCTGTCGCGTGAGCAATGTCACTTTCTCCGAGTTGTTCGTTGCAGATTCTTTATTCCGGCGCTACTTGCTAGAGATGACATAGTTCTTACTTTCTCAAGACATTTCCTAATTCTTATTTCGTCGTAATGCATTACGATTTTGTTGTGGACCCTATCCTTCTGATGATGCTTCAGTTACAGGACAAAACGATCGTAGAGATTGTCGTAGTGAGTGTGCTGTATTCGGCGGCGTTTTGTAATACGTGGTGTGACCACGTATCACAAAACGCCGCACGTGTCCAGCATGTTTAAGGTATGTAAACGCTGCCCGGTTCCTCCACTTGCAGGAACTCCTACATAGATTCTCTTAACAAACGCAGATTATTTCGCAAAGTGACGTCTGCTTCTATAAATTATTTCATTTTTATTTCTCCATTTCCTCAATTTTTTTCTAGTCATCAGTTCCCAAAGTAAATAACTTAATACTTGTGTTATGGACAGACCGTTATATTGCCGTCAGCTGGAATCGAACTGGTGAGTATTTGCAACTTTAAATTTAAAAAAAACCTCAATACATTGTGGATATAATTTCAAACACCTTTTGAAACACATTAGAACATATAAGCATAGATAAATTACTTATAGGTAATTGGCTGGCCCGTTGGTACAGTGGATAGTGATCCTGCCTTCAGCTTGCGGGTCGCAGGTTCGATTCCCACAGAGTGCCAACATTTTCTATAAGTCAATTTGTTATCTTCGAGTCTGGGTATATAGTTGTATTTAAATATGTACTTAAAAATTATTTAAGTATACTACATTCATTAGTTGTATGTAGACATACATACACCATAACACAAGTATCAAGTTACTTACTTTGGGGAGGACGACCGTGTGTGTGAGTGTCCCATATATTTATTTATTATTATTTATTAGGACGCTAGTGTAATAAATAATTTTATGCTACAGACAGATTGAGAATATTGTTATAAACTCTAGATCAATTTTGTGTGCAATAAATAAATAGAATTATTAAATTATATAATATTAAATTACGATCCCAAACGGGTTCCAGTTTTATACTGAAGTAATTAGATAGTTGCACAGATTATCACGCAACAATCGCCGCGTTGGCCGGCTGCGTTCAAAATAAACACTAAAACCATATATCAAAGAGTAAAGAGCGGTCGAGCTTGCGTTGTACACAAACTGAATCGCAATTATATAATCCAATTGACGCTAATTGTATATACATCAAAATAATTCTATATTATTATTTCATTGTCTTATTATAGCATGCCTACATAAATTTCATTCACTCATAAAGATTGTCTGGGAGATGATGCACAAAACATGCATTTTATTGAATGTTCTCTAGATCAAGTAATGGTTAGACAACATTACTAGAAGGTCAGATTCTTAAATCAGAAAGGCACATATAAGTTTTGTACAATTGTTTATATATCAATTTTAGCTTTGCCATTTAAAAACACTATTTAGGAAAGGAATGAAGGAAGTTTAGTTAATACAAAAAGGAATGAAATTGAGGATTACTTAGATGATAAGAATGTATGGACATAGCAATACTTCGACCTTATACAAGACAGTAATGACTAAATGTAACTAGTAATAAGAAATATACTTTTAAAAGAGCAACCGTCGAGTTTCTTGTTGAATCTTCTCAGTAGGAACATATTTCTGAACCAGCTGTAGAGTTGACAATTAAAATACACTTGTTTACAAGTTTATTTGAATAAAGAATATTTTCAATTTGAATACAAATTATAGTATGACTTACAGTGAAGCAGAATATTCTGTAGAAACGTATCTCTAGATATACATAGCCCTTCAATCCACAACAGACCAGTGTGGAAGGCTACAATCGTAACCAGTGTGGAAGGCTCGAATCATAACTAGTGTGGAAAGCTCCAATCGTACCGCCAGAGGAGTTACACAGTGACAACACTATGCTATTTTACTGCTCATGACTATAATTCTCACTTAAAAAAACATACACAGTAGTCTATGAATTTGCTTAAAATTTACGTTGAGCAGAATTTATTTACCCAGAAATATTTGAATATAATACAAAAATTTGTATGTACGAGCTATTAAAAATTAAACAAGTTCTTTTCTTCTAGCTTAACTAAAAGTAATATTGAAAAATCATTAAAATAAGTCACAGCAAATTAACTTATTAATTGAAATTGTATTTAAGTATTACAAACGAACATCAACACAGTAGCATACTGTTCTACTTTCCACCATTGGTTCAAGAACATAAACTTTGTTTAACAAAATTGCTCTCTGGCTTTAGTCCAAGAGATTTCTACTATCTACAATTATGAATGAAGTTTATTTTAATACTCAGTTCCTAGTATTAGATATCTTTAATATTTAAATGAGTTAATATTGTATATATATTTTTTCGGAATCTCGGAAACGGCTGCAACGATTTAACTGAAATTAAGTATGTAGAGGATTTTGGGGGAGATAAATCAATCTAGATAAGTTAAGAAAAAAAATTTTTTTTTATCCGTGTTTTCGGTCTCTATATTTTTTTTCAAATTTAAGTTGAATATAATCACAATTTTTCGCTGTCAAACGTAAAGTCATGGTAGTTCATTTGTGGAACGGGCGGTCTAGAGAGGTGAAAATACCTAGGATTGAGCCCTACCTGCCCTTTTTTCATTTTTTTCTTATCAATTTTTTTTTTTAATTTTAATTTATTTTACATCATTTTAAAAATTACCAAGCAAGGCTCAGTCACCCAGGTACTAAATGATTTAAGTATTTTAAAGCATTCACATTTTTTTTAATGTAGTAAAATTGTGCAGTGTTAATTAGAATATACTTCCTTATCATTTTTGCATATATTTTGATAGGTTTGCATGATTTTGACTTTAAACTAGATATGCCAGCTGATTTGCCCACATGGAGATAAGTGTCACAAAATACTTCCTGTGTATATCCCTAGCATGCGAGGATTTTAAGAAAAAAAGGATGCCTGTCGGTGTAGGGTATAATCTATTGTGGACTATTCCACAAATTACATAACATCACAGCCTATATGTTATATGTATATGTTGCACAACAACCTCCTCTATCTTGCAGTGAAACGCTCGTCCAAATCAATTTAGATGTTCCAAAGAATTTACTATTAACCTTAACTTTCCTCAAGAATTGCACTATCTTTTAGCAAAAACCATACAAATACCTGTTCAATAAATGGATCATTATCATAATTTATAGAATTAGGCGTTACTTTGCGGAGATCCATAATACAAAAGTAATAATAAAATTATTTTGCAAAATAATTTTATTATTACTTTTGTATCATTAGCAATAAAAGATGGAAACATGGAGTTATTATTTTAATACCATTTTAGCTAATGATAATAGAACTATTAATAATTACTTTCTGTGATAAATGTTGTTAATTTATTATAATTTATGGGTAATACAAAAATTATTGAATAACTTATCAAAAACATTTCAGAGACAGTATTGAATGCATATTAAATCAGTTTTTGAATTATGTATCAAAACAATTAATATAAATTTAAATAGTGTGCTTCGAATATTAACTAATTTGATGTTACTATGATGCCTTCATACATATTTAATACATAAAGATTAGAGTCAAGGGAACTGTTAGGAAACTTTTTAATGTACAACATATGTATATAAAAATAATGAGACAATATGTACATCTCCTGTGTTATATAATATATGATGAAGAAATAGAATGTCTAACTGAATCAAAACTTATAGATCAAACATAAAGTTCCCACTATTTGTAAATATATTAAAATTTCAGTTTTATTCTTTTAGTTCACTGTACAATCTCCTTTGTGTGTTCTCCATCTTTATTGACATTGGCCCATCTTAAGTGACATTGGCAAAGTATTCTATGCAAGTAATGCACTCCTGTACGCCATTCATTAAAAAATTGAATTGAATTGAAAACTTATAGACACAATAAGACAAGTATTTTGACAATAGCAAATGATTAGTAAATATTTGGTCCCTTAACAATAAAAATAACAATTTTAAAGTAATAATACTTTATATACTTTAATACTGTTGTTATATTTCATAGCAGAAGATCAATAAAGTTTGAATGTAAAATTATCAGTGCTTTGATTTCTAAATCCATAATAAAATACATAATAATAGAATAAGACTTATTTTTTATACAATTCATTAATTTCTAAATAAATTACACATTTTGATATAAGCGCCATAAAAGTACACCTTTGCATCGCATATAATATGCTGTAATTATATTCCTCAAATCTCTCCCAGTCATATAACATAATTCTAACAAAATTCTAACTCAAAAATATTGCACACAGGGTGAATGCAGTACTAACATTTTAAGATGATTCATTGCATGGATTAAATAACTTAAGATGTTCACACAAAACCATAGATGATCTCATCCTATTAATATAAATGCCAGCCAAGATAAACAAAACCCATAACTCCCAATTTAGTTTAAGGCGGTTTATACCATACTAATGTTCAACAGTGACCTAAATAACGCATTTATAAATGCAGTAATACTTTCATGCAAACGATCCAAGAACAATTTTATGCGAATCAAAAACTACGAATAAGAACAGAAAGTATCTTTATGTACTGTGCCTGAGATAGAAAACAAAATTTAAATGAGTTCTTAATACTATTGCCAACTGTACTTATCTATACGAAATTGCGAGCCTCGAATGTACACTAGCCGTATTGTTGAATTGACCGCTGTAAAGCTAATCTTGCGCATAAACACGTGTAATATATTACCTTAATAATTAACTCGATCTCTGGTACATCACCGTTCGCCGTCCCGTTTTCTGCGATTTCATCCGACATCGTGTACTCCAAAATCACTAAATTTATTTCAAAAATATAAAACTCAAAAACACTTTCACACAACCAACACTATCGCAAAACACCGAATGACTGACTCACTTCAGTCTATTGCGCATGTAACGTAGCAGCCAATGCCCAATGACTGGTTGATTCAGTTTGTCAATTGTCATTTGCATTAGGGATGAATTCGAATATATAGATAGTGACAGTTGCATAACTAACTTCATTGCAGACAAACTATAATATAATCATTTATCATTTATATAAATAATGATTGATTACAATAATATTCTAGTAGTCTATCAATAACGATTTTTATTATTTTTAGTAGTATTCTTCTTCTAGCAGTTTCATCCCGATTTTAATAGTGTAAAATGTCTATGACACTGAAAATTTATTTTTTGTAAAAGTAACGACTAAATAAGATTTTAAGAATGTAAGAAGAAAAAACTAAACACGAAAAGAATATGTATTTCATTATCATGGATAATTGAAGAGGCAGTCTACAACTTTAGTCATTTGAATAAAATCGGTAAAATAGATAATTATTATTTAAAATATATAAATAAATAACTAGTACGAATAAATTAATAACGTAGATTCGTAAGTTCAGAAATTCGATTGAAATGTATCGTATGTTAAAAATCAAAAATCGATTTATGTTTGGGTAATCGATTATTAAAAAGCGATTTTAGTAATAACATAGTCGGTTTACAAAATATCGATTTTTACGTCCCTAATAAATGGTGGTGGATTCAGGATTGTTATTTGTTGTGTAAATATTTGCTTTTCTATCATTAAATTGTGAGCCAAGCAGATTATGAGTAATACAGGAGAAACTTCGGAATCAGCTAAGGAGATGACGTTTGCTGAGAAGCAAGCTGAACGAATGAAACGTTTACGTTCATTACATACAGCCAGAAACGAGGCAAGAACCCACAATCATCAAGAAGTGGTAGCAGAAGAAGCTAGGAATAAACTGCCAGCCAACTACGAGGCTAAAAAAAGACAAGCTGAATGGCTTTTGGATGATCAAAGCAAACGCGCAGAAGCGAATCAACAAGGTAAAGACTATGAACGAGTAAAGCTTTTAAACGTATCAGCAGTTGAGGCAGACAGACTAGAACGAAAGAAAAAGAAAAAGAACCCTGATCAAGGTTTCTCGACGTACGAACAAGCTACGGTAAGACAATACAATAGACTCATAAAGAATATGCCATCTATGGATAGAGAACAATATGAGAAGCAAAAGCAAAAATATGGTGACGCGTTTTACGGTGGTTCGAATGTAATAATTCATGGTATGCATGAGGACCGCAAAGATGCCATAGACAAAATGGTTGATGATCTGGAGGGACAGATAGCCAAGCGAGCTAAGTATTCTAGAAGGCGGATACATAATGATGATGCTGATATTGATTATATCAATGAACGCAATGCAAAGTTCAACAAGAAATTGGAGAGATTCTATGGTGAGCACACAGCTGAAATAAAACAGAACCTGGAAAGAGGTACTGCAATATAAATGATTTTTAATATTATTATACTTGCTGAGTGTAAGTTTTGTATACCTTATAATGGAATTGTACATACTTATTTAGTGTAAACCTAAATATAAGTATAATTGTATTGTAATTAACAATATAAAAATATAACTTTAAATTAAGTTAGCTGTAACAACTTGAATATATTTTTTAAAGAAACTTTTTTTGTATTATTAAATCATTAGTTGAACCGGCAAACATTTGCCATATAAATGATTGCTGCTCCTCTTCTATTCATCTTAGTGTAATGTTATATAGTTTTCCTACATAAATGGGCTATCTTACACTAAAATAATTTTTCAAATCAATCCAGTAGTTCCTGAGATTAGTGTGTTCAAACAAACTCTTCAGTTCAAAATAAAAATATAAGGTCTATGTTTTTGATTACAAGTCTATTTAAATATGTAATTTGAATAAATATAAAATTTATTTATCTAAATGGGAATTGAAAAACTCCCACAAAAACTTAAAACTATGTTACAATTTTATTTTGTTAGATTAGGATTGGCAATAAAAAAACAAATTAAACAAATTTCAATAACAATTTTATTTTATACTGATGACAATTATATATATTTTGTTCATATACATTTCTAATTACATAAATTATAAAAGCGCTAGAAATTTTTATTTTATAGTTTGGATTGTCTTTAGTTGTATGTTTACAAATAAAATAGCTAACAATCATTATTGAAATATCGTGACCACTTAGTTTTAAATTGAAGTGATAGATTAAAATTCTAGGGTCAGTTAAATAAAGTTACAGAAATTTATATTGCAAATTTAGATATATATATTTGCTTTTATAATTTTATATCTTTTTTTAGAAGCATAATAAGTTTATAATTTGTTATATTAAAATTTTACATTTTAAAATATTTACAAAATTTTAAATGTTCTACTATTTCATGTTTATAGAATAAAAATAGGGTGACACTCAGAGAGTCCAGCAGAAGTCAAAACTTTAATATTAATGTTGTGCACTTTTGATATTTTGGAATAATTTTGCATGAAATTTCTTTAATTATCTGTATAAAAGTACTATCATTTATGTAGTTAAATAGAATATTGATTTATTGCTCTATCCTACCCAATGACAATATAACACAATCCATATTAATTCCTCTCCTACACCGCGTCGGCGGTCTACTCTCCCTCCATCTTACGAATTTTCGATCACGTCACGTGTCCTGACGAAGTTTAACATTTTTTACCCATCACTAAAAGTGCACAACGCTGCTAAAGAAATTTTCACTTAAAAAAGGCAAAAATTTGGATATAAATTATTTATGGGAGAGATACATTCAGCATAATATAAGTGGATAAATATTATATCTCTTGTCTACTTTAAAAATGTTCTAAGGGGTCATTGAGTTATTGAACATCTATTTTCTCATTATCCTGGTTTTAAATGCATATGTAATTTTTTTGAAATTACTCTTATATTTGTATTAATTTGTGAATATTTTATACCATAAATACCTTTTGAACACTGGATTATTTTTTTATTTTATATTTTTATATATTTCATTTTTTCAATTTTATATTATTTCACCATAAAAGAGCCTTACATTATTTTTATACAATGATATATTTTTAGACTGTGGTCTGACTAGATAATTGTTATATGAATTCGAATAAAGAACTTAACATTTACAGTAAGCAGGAATCAAGTAGGAAATGCGAGTAATTTAAAAATTTCGGATATGTATGTAAGAAAACTGTTTAGGGATTAAATAAGTCAATGTAGTTGTCTAGTAAATTGACCAAATGATAGGTACTAAAGGTTTAACGGAACATAGATGGAGAATTAGAAAAATGAGTAATTAGCAACAATTAACCATAACTCAGTACTCTTTACCAAGAAAATACCGATGGTCTTACTAATTAATATTTTTTTTTATTATTAAAAACATTTAAACCAAAATTTCTTAGTTCGGGAAGGATTTTTTTCCTGCCCTTATTTCACACTATGTAGGTTCGGCACAACATGTTGTCACATGATTTGGGTACGTATTTTACAACCGCACGCTCCCTAACGTCAACTTACCTTAGTCGAATTTAACGTCACATCGGTAAGAAATGAGGTCTATTATGCTCAGCCGGATATCACACGGCGGATTGATTTACCTAAGTCCTTAATAATGAAGCTCTCGTAATAAAAGAGAAAGTTAGAGTCTAGAAATATCGTCCTATTACTATTTAACTGCTGTATTACGGTATCCTCTCTACTATTTGCAGAGAAAGAAATTGGAATTAAGCCCACCATTCTGCTTAAATCTGAATTGGTGGGTTACAATATATATTAAAAATTTTCAAGAAACATGCACGTTTCGTTTACGACATTATCCCTCACTGAAAAGCGTTTGGTAATTTGTTATTATATATAAGGGATATAAGTTTTATTGGAAAACTTATCCGTGCCTGTCCGGGATTTGAATACGCGACCCACATATAACCCACCCACCCCACGTCACTTGTTCTCACAATTCGGCTATCACTGCTTATTTAAGTAAATAATTAGTTTCTATTAAAATTTATATAGTAAAGCAACGACCTTGTTACTATGCCTCTACTGGACATAGGCCTCCTCTGTCCGTTTTTGGAGAGAAGGATTGGAGCTAAAACCTACCACGCTGCTCCAATGCGGATTGGTAGGTTACACATATCCCCAGAATTCTCTAGAGATATGCAGGTTTCCTCACGATGTTTTTCTTCGCCGAAAAGTGTGTGTTACAATGCATTATAGACACATAAGGTTTTAACAGAAAAATTCATTGGTGCCTGCCGGGGTTTGAAGCCGTGACCCCTTCGCAAGAGTCACACGATTTCACCGCTGGGCTATCACAGCTTTTTTCATGTACTTGTTACCATAGCTTATTAATAATTATTAAAGGTATGCGTACATCGTAGTGTTAAGTGTAAAGAGCTTTATAAATGTAATATTAATCGCCAGCGGCTCCGCTCGCGTGGAAAGATTTAAAAAAATTAATACAGTCTTTTGATAACCATAAAAATGGTTAAAGTGAGTTAACCTTAAAAGCTAGACATGCTGTCGCGGACTTTTATTTAGAACTCTTAAAGGGGAACAATTTTGTAATACATAATTTTTGAATAACTATTACCGTTTACTCAGCGCACGCAAGGAAAGCTTTAAAAATTACCGTTTCTGAAATATTTTTTATTGCTGCTCCTTTCCTATTCATCTTAGCGTGATATTATAATATATACAAAAAATGGACTTAAAGTAAGACACTTAAAGAATTTTTCAAATCGGTCCAGTAGTTCCTGAGATTAGCGCGTTCAAACAAACAAACAAACAACCTCTTCAGCTTTATTATATTAGTATAGACTAGCTATGCTCGCGGCTCCGCCCATCTGCAAATCAGTGTCTCAAAATGTTTTCCTATGTACGTTTCCTTAGGATGTCTAGCCATCGTTGCGTCTTAAAGAGTGGGGTCGCCCAATGTCCATCGGTTCTTTGTACTATGTGACTCGCCATTTGCCACTTCAGTTTTGTGAAACGCTGAGTTATGTATAATTTAATTATATTTACTGATTTCTTCATTTCTGATTTGTGTGAGATACTTCAAGAGACTCTAGAGCCACTAGTCAACGACTAAATTAGCAAGCGAGAGTTCGCAACTCTCGCATTCGATGGTCTCTGTATTCGCTTCTATAATAAAATTCCGCAATCAATACTAGACCAGTCTACAGAAAGGTTCAAAATTAAGTGTAAGAGATACGCTTATACGTAAAATATTTATATTATTATATTATAAAATTGAAGATTATTTGGATGATAAAAAAGCCTGGATTTAAAAATCCTTTCAGCTTCATACAAGACTGCGGTTTAATAATGTAAAATTGAAAATGTTTAAAAGATGGTACCGCCCAGTTACTTTTCTGGTTCTTCTCGGTAAGAGCAACATTCCGAACCAGTTGTAGTTTCTTTAATCATATTGATGCTTGATTCAAAAGTGCTTGAAAGAGCTTATTTGAATAAAGATTATTTTGATTTGATTTGATTTAAGTTTCGGTCGATTAACTCATTACAAGCAACACGCACAGGCACTGTTATATTTCGGACAATAAGATCTCACGTCACTACTCGATTCAGATTTTACATTTATGGAACCACATAACATAACACAACCCATGTTTCCATACAACCAAAGGCTTAAATAAGTTATAGTCCATAACTAATTCACATAAAAGTATGCTTTTCTTTTAATTATTACATAATTTATAGAATTAGGCGTTACATTGCGGAGGTCCATAATACAAAACTAATGAAAATATTATTTTGCTATATTCCGCGATAAAAGCAAATGTATGTAATGCTAAATGTAGAGTGTAATATTGGTCATACCTGATACATGCAGAATTTGTGAAAACTCATACACTACCCGCCACCGATAACAGAACAATACACAAGCACTGCACACATTCACCACCACAATCTCAATAATCGTTTCGCCCGGTAACCGAAGCATCGTCAGGAGATAGACTCCACGACAAAATCGCAAAGCATTTGTGGTGGTGAACGTGTGTAGTGCTTGTGTATTGTTGTATAATCGGCGGCGGGTAGTGCATGAGTTTTTACAAATTCTGCGTGTATCAGGTATGAGAACGAATTTTACACTCTACATTTAGCATTATATATATTTTCTTTTATCGCGGATTATGGCAAGATAATATTTGAATTAGTTTTTTTTAATTATAACATAAACGTAAATATTGTTTAAACATATAAACTCAATTTCTTACGAGTAAAGTCGGTTTACTAAAGCTAAGAAACGGTAGCGGATTGGTGAGACTACAGGACTTGCAATCGAGAAGTAATGGGTTCGAATCCCGGCCATTATATTACCGACGTGTACCCACTCCTAACCTCCAAGTAGGTATTTAGCTCAGCTGGAAGGGTTAACAAGTTTACTTGTAATTTGTAACCCAAATTACTAGTAACGTTTTTTTTTGTAATCATTTATATTCATTCATAGAGTTATTATATACAGTACCTAATTGACCGAGCTTTGATCGGTAATCTTGAAAAAAAATAAAAAAAAACTTCAAAAAAAAGAAAAAATAATTGTGTAGGTGGGGCTCGATCCTAGGTATTTTCATTTCTAGAAACAAATAGTAATGTATAATTTATGTAAATTTTTGTATATTTTAATGCCCATAAACAGTGATAAAACGATTTTTTTTTAATAAAACCTAGCTAGATCAATGTCCCCCCCCAAACGCATGCATGCTGAATTTTAGGAAAATCGTTGAAGCCGTTTCCGAGATACATACATATATATACATACACTAGCGGCCTGCCCCTGCTTCGCACGGGTATAAAATATATAGCCCATGTCACTCAGTGTAAAAAAATGATTAAAATCGATCCAGTAGTTTTGATTTATTCATTACTGCCCGTGGCTCGCAAGAGTTAAATTTGGAGAAAAACAATTTCCCTCTCCCTATTCCAAGAAGATTTCGTGCTATCTTTGGAATATCTAAATTCATATAGTACATATTTGTTTATGTATTATTACATTTTTTCCCTATGTATTACATTTTTACAATTAATTACAGAATGTCTTTATATACAACATTAACAGCTTTCTTGTCGTTAAACAAACTCTTGAAAGAACGACATATAGCTGCTAAATGCGAAGTACTACAGGGTGAAGCGTGGCCTCCTCACGGTATTTTAAATCTGTAATATCTCCGAAAATATTCACTTAAATTACATGCTGTAAACGGCCATATTGATCTATATTAAATCAACAATTTATTTGAGGTACTTAATTGGATAAGGATTAATACTGTATTGTATAAAAATTGCTTTGAACATAAGGCATTATTTTTCGTAAAAAGTAAATGCCAAAAAATGCTATTATGGGTTATCTATAAGAGATAGACATAAACCATCGCGGACTTTTCTGTAGACCTTTTCAAGGTGTACAAATACTTAGTACACAATCTCGTAGGGTTTAGCCTGCGTTTGCAATGTAAGCGGAAAAAATGTAATTATTTACGACATCACATTAGAAACCTCAAAAATTACAGTATTTCTCTACTCCTTATTGAATGTTATTATACATATAAACCTTCCTCTTGAATTGCTCTATCTATTAAAAAAAACCGCATCAAAATCTGTTGCGTAGTTTCAAAGACTTAAGCATACATAGGGATATTTGGACAAACAAAGAATGCGACTTTGTTTTATACTATGTAGTGAAGATTAACTCATTTAAATATTAAAGATTACATATAGTAATTATAAGAGCAGGGTGCAATAGGCATGTCTGTAAGTGAGAATGTCACAATAAATAATGAGAGAGAAGATGAAACTCGTATATTTTTCATTGCCCAATCACACATCACTACATAGTATAAAACAAAGTCGCATTCTTTGTTTGTCCATATATCCCTATGTATGCTTCAATCTTTAAAACTACGCAACAGATTTTGATGCGGTTTTTTTAATAGATAGAGTGATTTAAGAGGAAGGTTTATCTATACTTATAATAAATCTGTAGAGAGGTCAATTCTGTAACTGGAATATATTTCCAAAATAACTATCAGGGGGTGATTAGGGATCGATACTGATGCCAAAAATGCAATCAGTAAAATTTTTGTCTGTCTGTCTGTATAACCGTTATAGAAACAAAAACTACTCGACAGATTTTAACGAAACTCGGTACGATTTTTCTTCATACTCCTGAGCTGGTTATAGTATACTTTTCATCACGCTACAATCAATAGGAGCAGAGCAGTGAAGGGAAATGTCGGGAAAACGGGAGAAGTTACTCCATTTTTTTAAGCTTCCGTCGCGTGTGCAACCTTGATGGTTAAAGCTACACAGAAATTATGTATGACGGAAATGTTCTTCTTAAAATTATAAAAAAAATATCCCACGACAGCATATGTCTATCTTTTATGGTTGACTCACAATAACACGTGTAACTCCCGATAGCTTAGCAGTTCGAAGCTTTCTGGTCATATTTGTCTACTCCTACTTTTATATCACTCTCAGTCATCCCTAAATAAAAAAGTGAATAGTATTAACCATTGTTTAAAAAAAGAATAATTGAAATCGGTATAGAAACACCAAAGTTATACATGAAATATGTAAAATGTAAATATGTAGTATATAATTTAGATATTAGATATAGCAGGAAACCTTCTTGGTATAGGGAGAGGGGAATTGTTTTTCTTACTTTACTGGATCGATTTTAATCATTTTTTTCACTGAGTGCCATAGGCTATATATTTTATACCCGTGCGAAGCAGGGTAGGCCGCTAGTATGTATAATAACATTCAATACAGAGTAGAGAAATACTGTAATTTTTTCATTTACAACGCAACGCATTTAGCAGCTATATGTCGTTCTTTCAAGAGTTTGTTTAATGACAAGAAATCTGTGAATGTTGTATATAAAGACATTCTGTAATTAATTGTAAAAATAAAATACATAGGAAACAATGTAAAAATAAATAACCAAATACAGTAAAACTCCAATTATCCGAACTCCGACTATCCGAATCGCCGATTATCCGAATCACAAAAAACAGTGTTTGCGCGTCAAGTCTTGACTTGACTTGTCTTAACTTGCCGTTGTGCCTACACACGCGGGGGGAAGTCAGTGTAGGCACAACGGCAAGTTAAGACAAGTTCCGGCGCATTGCAGTCACGGCGCACCTGTCATTGTTTGTTTTGATTAGCCAGTGTGCTTTTGACCTTTTATTCTAGCTATCCTAGCTTTTATTCTCTCCAATGGCAATTTTTTTTTAAAAATCCGATTATCCGAATATTTGATTATCCGAATGGATCCCGGTCCCCATTAATTCGGATAATTGGAGTTCTACTGTATGTACTATATGAATTTAGATATTCCAAAGATAGCACGAAATCTTCTTGGAATAGGGAGAGGGAAATTGTTTTTCTCCAAATTTAACTCTTGCGAGCCACGGGCAGTAATGAATAAATCAAAACTACTGGATCGATTTTAATCATTTTTTACACTGAGTGACATGGGCTATATATTTTATACCCGTGCGAAGCAGGGGCAGGCCGCTAGTATTACAATCAACAAAAAGTACTTGGGTTCGGTCACCCAACGCCACGCCTTGCTCGGTAATTTTTTTAAAAGATATAAAAAAAGAATATATAATTGGGCAGGTGGGCCTCGATCCAGGTATAGTCACCTCTATAAACCGCCCGTTACCCAAATGAACTACCATGACTTTACATTTTCAACGTAAATTTTTAAATTTTTTTTAGTGCTCGAAAACAGGGACATAACGACTTTTTATTAAAATAAAACATAGCTAGAACGATTTTTCTCCCCCAAAACACCCCACACGCTGAATTTCAGGAAAATCTTTGGAGCCGTTTGCGAGATTCAGAAAGTATATTTATATATTAGGTCCTTACATATGAAATTGGCGTTTTGTCGTACTGGCCACTTTGATCTCAAATATTACCTTTATGGTTAGGAATTCCAAATTCAAATTCATACAGCTATTTACTCATGCATTTGGGTTTCAAACCCCCTAATTCTTTTGTTTTTTTCTTTGTGTCACTCTGTTTACAAAATGAAAAACATGAAATATCGCGTTATTTACGAGTATGAGTTCCACCGTGGCACCAGTGCTGCAGAAACGGCTCGAAGGATTAATGATGTGTATGGTGACGGTGTCGCAAAAGAAAACACACTGCGTTTTTGGTGCCAACGTTTTCGTTCTGGAAATTTCGACCTGCAGAACAAGCCTCGTGGACGGCCGGAGACCAAAGTTGATAATGAAGAATTGGAGGCTATTGTGGAAGCGGATCCATAGCAAACCACGTCCGAGTTAGCTGCAGGCTCCGGTGTTAGTGATAAAACTATTCTAATCCACTTGAAGCAAATTGGGAAGGTGAAAAAGCTTGAAAGGTGAGTGGGAAAGGTGGTATGAATTGAGTGAAGCAAACCGACAAACGCGCGTCGACTGCTGCGTTACGTTACTCAACCGGCACAATAATGAAGGAATTTTAAATGGAATCATTACCTGTGATGAAAAGTGGATCCTCTACGATAATCGGAAGCGCTCATCGCAATGGCTGAACCCTGGCGAACCAGCCAAATCCTGCCCTAAGCGAAAATTGACTAAAAAAAAGTTGCTGGTAAGTGTTTGGTGGACTAGTGCCGGTGTCGTTCACTTTCTTACAGCTTTCTTAAATCTGGCCAGACGATTACGGCAGATATCTATTGTCAGCAACTGCAAACCATGATGGAAAAGCTAGCTGCTAAACAACCGAGGCTGGTCAATCGCTCTAGGCCACTGCTGCTTTAGGACAACGCTAGACCACACACTGCACAACAGACGGCTACCAAATCAGAGGAGCTTCAATTAGAATGTCTTAGACATCCACCGTACTCTCCGGACCTTGCTCCAACAGATTACCATTTTTTTCGCAATTTGGATAACTACTTGCAAGGAAAAAAATTCAACTCCGATGGGGCAGTCCAAACCGCCTTCAAAGATTTTATTGATTCCCGCCCGAATGGTTTTTTTAGTAAGGGGATCAATGAACTACCTATGAGATGGCAAAAGTGCCTACATAGCAATGGTACATACTTTGATTAATTATATAAATATATTTCATTAAAAAAAACGACTTTATGTTCCTCCCATAGAAAACGCCAATTTCATATGTAAGGACCTAATATGTACATACAAGATTAACCACCGTGTGGCATCCGGCTGAGTAGAATAGACCAACCTCATTTCTTTCCGAGATGTCGTAAAAGGCGACTAAGGTAAGTTGACCCGCCGTGTGGTGTCCGGTTGAGTAAAATAGACCACCCTCATTCTTACCGAGGAGTCGTAAAATACGACTAAGGTAAGTTGACGTCAGGCAAGCGGGCGGTGGTAAAATATGTAGCCAAGTCATATGACAACATGTTTGTGCCATGCTGTGCCGACCCCACTTAGAGTGGGATAAGGGCAGGAGGATGATGATGTTCATACAAGATTAACTAATTTAAATATTAAAGATAAAGAGAAAGCAAAATGAGTGTTCTGTCTCTCTTTTTTTTGTATGAGTAGACAAAGATAAAGTAAGAGTGTTATCTTCCTTCTCATTCTCTCTCACTTATTCGCCTATCTATGGCCCCTATACTCTATAATTAATTACTCTATGGTTATCATGGAGTTCCGTAATAGCTACATCGAGATATCTATACTTATTATAAAACAAAGTCTCCGAAAGCTGTATGTGATCGATTTTCTCAAAATCTACTGAACAGATTTTTATACGGTTTTTACTAAAAGCTAATAAGTAGTAATATTTTTTACTAAAAGATAATAACTATACTTTGCCCTCCATTCCAAATTATGTTATTTTTTATTTATTTTTATTAATGCAATAAAGAGATTACAAACAAACTATAGATATCATTCTCCTGCACTTATCCCAATCTAAGTGGGCTCGGCGCAACATGTTATAAACATATTGTCACATGATTCGGCTGGGTATTTTATGGCCGCCTGCCAGACGGCAACTTACCTTAATCGCCTTTTAGGACATCACACTAAGAAAGAGGGTCTATTCTACTTAGCCGGATACTATAGGGAAAGTCAACTTACTTTAGTCGCCTTTCACGACACCTAGGTAAGATATGAGGGCGGTCTTTTCTATTCAGCCGGATACCACACGGCGGATATAACTATAGATGTACATACTCGCCCGCAGGTTCAGACGGGCAAAAAATATGCAACTTTCTTAAGTAAGGTAAGGACACTAGTAATGTACTAGTAGTTGACCGTTTTGTATGAAATTTTAAATAATAAGCGTTTTGTTTGTTGTAGCTAATAAAAAATATTAATTGATAATATTAAATTTTAAATAACACAACAAAAACAATGGGTTACAGTTCTGAGGTTTTGGGCAGTTGTTAATAGATGGCCATAGGTAATTAAAAATTATTTTTTTATTAGCTACAACCAACAAAACGCTTATTATTTAAAATTTCATACAAAACGGTGAACTAATAGTACATGATCAATTACTAGTGCCCTTACCTTAAAACGAGTATACTCCTGTATTAAAGGTACTCCATACAATCCATATACTCCATAGAAAATGACACATAAAATATGTCATTTTACGTTAAAAAAAATTTTAAACACAAACTTTTTTTTTATTTCTGATATATTACAAAGCCTGCATCATTCTATTCATTATATTCTATTCTACACCCATTCTCAAAATTATTATCATCTTCAAGTATTATTATAACTAGTAACACTGGATGACAATCGTTCCATGCAACAAATACTTCGTCCACTTTTGCACTTGTATTTGTCGAAGCTTTGAAATAATATTTTAGCGACTACATATTATATGGTATACGAGATTATTTGTTCTATTTAATGCCGGTGACATCTACAGTCTACTCTGTCTAAATTTAATTTATCGTTAAATTTCAAAAAATACGCAAAAAATAAGCATTTTTCTTGTCATGGGTGTAATTTTTTTTAAAAGATTGCAATAAAAAAGAAAGAAAGGACAGGTGATATCTGAGATTCGATCTTAGTGTTTTTCGCTCGCTTCCCACTGTCATGTCCAACACGCACTAAAAAGTTTACAAATGACAGCAAAATTAATCTTTGCATTCAATTTATATTTTAGCAGTTTTTTAGTGCCCGAAGACAGGAATAAAACTATTTTTTTTTAATAAAACCTAGCTAGATAGGACTATCGCCATACATAACAAATACATACTAAGTTTCATGAAAATCGTTGAAGCCGAAATTCAGAAAAAAAAAATAGAAGATAAACTAATATATAAGATATATAATATTCGAATATAAGATTAACTCATTTAAATATTAAAGATTTACTTATCACTCTGATTTAATTATTGGCTTTATGTGTAGTATTTGCGTTATTAAAACGGTAATTTGAAATCTAACTGAAGTGCTAAAAATCCATTACATAAGCTTTGTAACTATTTCAATATAATTGTAACTATTTGAATATAATTGAATATCTTACTCAAGTAGATGCAACTTTACGGAATTCCATAACATAAATTTTAGGCATAGACAATTTATTGTATCCACAGTCATCATCCTCCTGTCCTTATCCCACTCTAAGTGGGGTAGGCGCAACATGTTATAAACATGCTTGTATTGTTATTGTATCCACAGTAGGATATTAAAATAATATTTGGCAACAAATAATTTTATTTATCTTACGAAATATGGTACAACCTAGTGACGAAGCTGTGATACCTAAACGGTGAACACCCTAACCAAAGCGCACAGGTTCAAACCCAGGAACCTACTTATATTCCTCATTGATTCCGATAGTTTATAACACATTTTTCGGCGAAGGTATAACTAAGGTAATTTGCACATCTCTTCTGCAATTCTAGAATATATGTAAAATATCAATCCACATTTTGATAACGTGGTGGGTTGAAGCTCCAAAAGCGTCTTGTCTCCTTTAGCTCTTGGACCTTTGCCACGAAGTAGGATATAACAGGTTCTACTTTTCTATACGTTATGGCGATTGTATCAATTTATTCAGTTAGTTATTAAATATTCTAGCCGTGTGGTATCCGGCTAAGTAGAATAGTACCACCCTCATTTCTTACCGAGGTGTCGTAAAAGGCGACTAAGGTAAGTCGACCCGCCGTATGGCATCCGGCTGAGTATAATAGACCACCCTCCTTTTTACCGAGGTGTCGTAAAATACGACTAAGTTAAGTTAACGTCAGGCAGGCGGCCGGTCGTAAAACGCAGCCAAACCATGTTACCTACAGCATGTTTATAACATGTTGTGCCGACCCCACTTAGAGTGGGATAAGGGCAGGAGGACAAGACGAGTTATTAATTATTCAAAAAAAAAACAACGTTAGATTGATAAATAGCATATGTAAAAAGATTGACCGATAAGAACCTTTATCCAGAAGTAATAACGATATGGAAAAAGTTTAGTTACCCCACATCATTTATAAATAAAAAAATGTTTCATTTTATATATTAGTACCTTCCATTTATTACATATAATTTTTTTAATTCGCGTTCCTACTAATGATCTGAATATTTTTTTCTCGCATTTCCAACTTGATTTTTCGCTCATAAATTTACTCATAAATATCGTGATTCTACCTTTTTAGGAAAATTTATAAAAATTATTCTCAGAATACCAGGTTTTATGCAAATAATTAATACAATATTTTAGGTTCTGACTAGGTAATTAAATCGTGTACGCAGTGCTTAAGTGTACTTTAACAGATAACAAATATGCAGCATAGACACAAATGTCAAAAGATTTTTTTATGTTGCTTCTATCCTTTTTTTGTATTGAAAATATATTATTTAGACGTATAGTAATAAAGTAGATACTTATAATTACGTTTCCCTATCCACCTTAAGTGCAGCAGTGTTTAAATGAGAATAACAAACAAGTTATTCGCATTTGGTACAACAGACAGCACTCATTGAGAATAGGAAATAACAAAGGAAAAACCAAAATGGTAGCGTCAAATTCAAGGCTCCTCCATAATAACTCTCCAAAAAAACTTTTAATTAATTACTCACTTAGTTCTTAAAACTATCAACAAAAGAACCTAAATTTTTTGGAATGTGCGAATTGAGATAACTAAAAAAAAAAAAATAAGATCACCAAATGCGAATATCACAGATAGTTAATTCTTAGTTCCTACTGCACTTAAGATAGGATTTACTTAAAATTACATTTCACTGTCAATATCGCGTTTCATAAAACCCATGACCGGACAATTTCTGAAAACAGAAAATTTCGAATTGAGAATAGCCAATTTGCCGCCAATTATTTTAAAAAAATGTGGTCATTTTAACATCTCATTTATATTTATAACCTAAAAAATATTAATATACTTACTCCGACGACCGGGCATTAAGCGGACTGTGATTCCATCGGGCGATCGAACTGCGTGGAAATAAAACAATTCTCAAATATCTGTACAGATAACATATGTATGTATAGATTAAAAACAAAAACAATGCACAGCCAAAACAGCATAAACAATGTAAAAGACAAAGAGGATTAAAAAGGTACTCACCATAACTGTATTAATACAGAGGTTAAAGGTATTTATACACGATAGAGAAATAAAGTTATAATTTAAAAGTATGTTCAATAATTAAATGGTTTTATGAAGCAATTCATTAACGTTACCAACCATTTCAAGTTGTTCAGAGACAAACACTATTTTTTTACATTACAGTTATGTAGTAATGCATACTTATATATAATCCACAGACAACACATACTTTTCAGAAAATAATTTATTTATCTAAGGTGTATGTAACAAATGATAAAACATTAATAATTTATAAAGTTAATAAATCAAGACTATATTTTGCTAACATTTTATTCTGATACAATAAACATAAAAAAAAATTACTGATCACATTTTAACCTATTAAGTAAACAAGTGTACAAAGACAAGAATCTTAAAATATTAAAATTAAAAATTCAATCTCGTAGGGTTGTGAAAAATTCATTTAAAATGCAATTCATTATAAATAAACGAAGTAAATTGTAATCAACCTTAATAAAATTTATAAATAATAAAAGACAGTCACTAGTTTTTTTTAGGAAGAGAAGTCTGTTTCCTTATCACAGTTTAATTCGATAAATAAAGATAACACTGTGATAATATTAACTTCATCTCGCATTAAATATTTTAGGTGTAACAAAATATTACTATATGTGACATCTATATTTAATTGTGATCTTGGATTACCTAACATTTGTAATTTATCTTAGTGATATGCCAATTTAAAATCTCTTAATTATTATTGCTACATGTATTATGCATTAAATTCGTTTTCCACTCGTTTTCCACTTGCACCAATAATATTATATTATAAGCAAATCCCATAGCCTATAATTCTCTTTGTTTGATAGACGCATGTTCAATTTGTATATAAATTTAAAAAAAAATTTTAGCTCTATGGTATTGACAAAAAGTTGAATATGGACAGAATAAGTGTGTGATTATTATTTAATACTTATAAATATATAAAATCCGTAAATTAATCCGTATATAGTAATCATTTAAAAGAGTTATAATTGTGATTATTTTTTTTAAATATGAGCAATCCACAATTTGAGCAAAGTCTCAAAATGAATAAACATTTAATTTTTTTTATGGCAAGGCGCTTCAAATAGTCTATGAATGAGATCTTGTGATGCCTCATAGTTTGACCAGATTAGTGATGTATTTATTATTAAATCAGCCTAAATTAACAATAGTCAAAACAAATAAATAATATTCTTAGGAAATATTATCAATAGTCTAGTTCTAAAATAATATAACAAATATACATCATAAAATTTTAAATTATCCTATTATATATGTATAAATCTTATTTATGTAATAATAAATATTTTTAAGGAAAATATTATAATGCCACATTAAGGCAATCGTATAATTATTAAAATTTTGCTATATATAGTAATTTAAATTTCAAAAAATAGCTTTATTATTGGTATACTTTGATTATGTGAAATTAAAATTTTTATTTGTTTACTAGCGGCCTACCCTGCTTCGCACGGGTATAAAATATATAGCCTATGTCACTCAGTGAAAAAAATGATTAAAATCGATCCAGTAGTTTTGATTTATTCATTGCTGTCCGTGGCCCGCACGCGTTAAATTTGAATAAAAACAATTCCCCTCTCCCTATACCAAGAAGATTTCCTGCTATATCTAACATCAAAGTAATTATTGAATGTTATTATACATTCCTCTTGAATCACTCTATCTATTACAAAAACCGCATCAAAATCTGTTGCGTAGTTTTAAAGATTTAAGCAGTCATAGGGATATAGGGACAAACAAAAAATGTGACTTTGTTTTATACTATGTAGTGATAATCCATATAGCATGATTCAGTATTCACGCGCGATGGCTTATTATTAGCGTATTTCATGTATAACTTTGGTGTTTCTATACCGATTTCAATTATTCTTTTTTTATACAATGGTTAATACTATTCACTTTTTTATTTAGCGATGTCTGAGAGTGATATAAACGTAGGAGTAGACAAATATAACCAGAAAGCTTCGAACTGCTAAGCTATCGAGAGTTACACGTCTTATTGTGAGTCAACCATAAAAGATAGACATATGCTGTCGTGGGATATTTTTTATATAATTTTAAGGAGAACATTTCCGTCATACATGATTTCTGTGTAGCTTTAACCATCAAGGTTGCACACGCGACGGAAGCTTAAAAAATGGAGTAACTTCTCCCGTTTTCCCGACATTTCCCTTCACTGCTCTGCTCCTATTGATTGTAGCGTGATGAAAAGTATACTATAACCAGCTCAGGAGTATGAAAAATAATTGTACTGAGTTTCGTTAAAATCCGTCGAGTAGTTTTTGTTTCTATAACGGTTATACAGACAGACAGACAGACAGACAGACAGACAGACAGACAGACAGACAGACAAAATTTTTACTGATTGCATTTTTGGCATCAGTATCGATCCCTAATCACCCCCTGATAGTTATTTTGGAAATATATTCCAGTTACAGAATTGACCTCTCTACAGATTTATTATAAGTATAGAAGATTTATACAGAAAATTAACACTACAGATGAAACAAGAATTCTAGTGTTGCCAAGTTAATAAATATACCTAATTCACGACAAAAAATATCCAAATATTGATAAGCTGGCAATTATTTAGTGCTAATATATTAAATTGTCAGCTATTTGATTGGAAATCTCAGTGTATATAATCCACTGATTCTATCAAGTGAAAACAGTGGAGTAAAAAAGTTTTGGTGATTCTTCTAAATTTTTCTTTTAAAATAGTTGCCTACATATTGCAATAACTATATTGTGACTAATATATCTATAAATTAAAGTCGGTAACTATTAAAATAATTCTTATATACACATACCCACCTATTTAAAGTAATTGAAAATATGTTACAGTTTGACATACTATGTTTTGATTTCATTAAACCCTTTTTTAAACGAGAATTATGTCCCATCCTTAAACAATTTTAAGTTTTGTTCTAACGATAGTACATTACCAGCTAATGATATTTCATGATGAATCGCCGTGTGGTATCCGGTTGAATAGAATAGTACCACCCCCTTTTCTTACCGAGGTGTCGTAAAAGGCGACTAAGGTAAGTCGACCCGCAGTGTGGTATCCGGCTGAGTGGAATAGACCACTCTCATTTCTTACCGAGGTGTCGTAAAAGGCGACTAAGGTAAGTTGACCCACCGTGTGGTATCCGGTTCAGTAAAATAGACCACCCTCTTACCGAGGAGTCGTAAAATACAACTAAGGTTGACGTCAGGCAGGCGGCCGGTCGTAAAATACATAGCCATATCATGTGACAACATGTTTATAACATTTTGTGCTGACCCCACTTAGAGTGGGATAAGGGCAGGAAGATGATGATGATGATATTTCATGATGAAATCTAACACTGAAAAGCAGTCTGGAAGACAAAAATACAGTTACCTATAGCTATACTGTCGAATATTTTAGAAAAATGAACCCATTAACTAATATTGCTGGTTCTAGCAAAGATATAATTTTATTTTGTCATTGCCTAATACGGAAATCAGACCTGAGTCAATTTAAATAAACAATTATTATAACAGGAATATATCGTGAAATATTGAAGACGAGTGTAAGTTGTAGCTTCATTAATCATATTGATCCTTTACGATTTAAAAGTGCTTGTAAGAGCTTATTTGAATAAAGATTATTTTCATTTGATTGGATCATACTGCATCATAGATAATTATAGAACTTTTTCTAAAATAAGGGGAATAAAAACTTAGTTAATATATAAAACAGCCGAACACACATGCAAGAATTGTCTGACATCAATCAGGAACATTTGGAATAAAACAACACCAAGAACGTGCCAACAACAAAGTCCAACAGTATATGGCATATTCTTTGTAAAGTGGTCATGCCACATGCTAGGTTTAGTTCGCACAACACTTTTTAGTACATAAACACTTTAACTTGGTTAAACACTTATATACACTTGTTGCACTTTAAACATTCACAGCCCGGCAATCACTGACTAGGTTTGGTATTGGTGCATCACTCGCATCCATTGTCTGTATAGCACCCCTCCTATTCCTGTCACGGAAGGAGCCGAACCCTGAGTCGTGAGTGGTGGCTGGGGACGTACCTACGAATATCCGTGGCATGTCACACTCCTCGCACTTGTCCAGTAGTGGGTGGTTCCGGAAGGTGCACATGTGGCACTGCCACGATGAAGGTGGCCGCTGTCCGGTGTAGATGTTACTGTAAAAGTTCCCATTGTCCTCTGGCTCCGCAACTGGTATTACACGAGCTAGTGAAGAAAATAATAACGATTATTATACGCTCATTAAAAATAGAAATTTATTGTTGCCACATCAAAAAAATACTTTGTGAGTTCTGTTATTTGTAGTCTGTGATATAATTGTCATCAATCTCAATTGTCTTTTCCGTGTAAATTTGGCGGCATTATACGGATAATAAAGATATTTTAATATAAGTCAATTTGTGTCTGATATCCACCAAAAACCAAATAGGATATCAAATTCTTATGGTTAAATTAAAAGATTAAAAAGTTGCCGCAATATGTGTGGTAGATAGAATGTTGCCATATTGATACAACTTTCTCGAATGTTTGGGAAATAAATATAGTATTTTTTTAGGTTGTTCCCATGACTTTGAATAATACACAGAAATTATATTTTGCTGGGTAACTCGTATATCTCTTAAGCATATATCATATCTCTTAGCATTACATATATTTTCTTTTATCGCGGATTATAGCAAAATAATATTCTCATTATTTTTGTATTATGGACCTCCGCAAAGTAACGCCTAATTCTATAAATTAGATACTTTATTTATTAATACGTACATATATGTCAACATATAGACAGAATTTGGGCGGATCTTTCGCGGAAATGCGATAACAAGATAAACATATTTACAATTCGCTATAACAGCACTGCCTAAAGGTGTGATACTGATACGTTATACTTTCATAATATCTGCAATCTGATTATAGAATAATGAAACCGCGTGACTATTATTATATGGGACTATATTGGGAATTTTTAATAAAAACTCATGTGAAGGAAAACATTGTATAGGAAAAGGAAACTTGCATATTTCTAGAGATTTTTTGGGATATGAGTAACTTAGAAACAGTTGGTTAGATTTGTTTAAAGATTGTTATTAATCCTTACTAATATTATAGATGTGAAAGTCTGTCTGTCTGTCTGTTACGTTTTCACAGCTAATCCGCTGACCCAATATCGATGAAATTTGGCACAATAATTCCTTATACAGCGGGGTAACATATAGGCTATAGAAATCCTGTTAATTCAACAGGAATTAAATTCAGGAGGAATAAAACAGGATGACATTCAAAACGCTATCTATAATAAACCTATGGAACGAATTTTTATTCACGATGTGTCAAAATCAAGTCAAATCTGTATCTACAGAAGTATTTATATTCTAAGTTTTCGGCTTACGTCAAAAGAGTTATCTTTAGAGAGTATTTATATTTTATTTTATTTTTATTCGTTTACTGGACAAATTTAACTGAGCTATTACAATGGATAATTAATATAAGTAATACGAGTTATTTACTAAAATAAATAAACTAATAATATTATAAATGCGTAAGTCTGTGTGTTACTTTTTACTGGCCAATTCAGTCCACGCGGCAGTCGCGGGTAAAAGCTAGCAATATAAACATTATAAATAAAAAAGCCGTGATAGCCCAGCGGTAACACCGTGCGACTCTTTCGAGGAGGTCAGGGGTTCGAACTCGGGCAGACACCAATGAGTTATTCTGTTAAACTTATGTGTCTAATTGATAATTGCAATTTATCACACGCTTTTCGGTGAAGGAAAACATAGTGAAGAAATCTGCATATCATAAGAGAATTCTGGGGATATGTGTAACCTACCAATCCGCATTGGAGCAGCGTGGTAGATTGTCCAATCCTTCTTCCAAAAAAAAGAGAGAAGAGGCGTATTCCCAGCAGTGGGAGAGTAATAGACCGCTACTTTTTTTAAACTTTTTTTTGCAAATAAATAATAATAATAATAATAAGCCTTTTATTCCGAACCACATGAATTTGATTGTTTTACGCCGTGTGGTATCCGGCAGAATAGAATAGTATCACCCGCATTTCCTACCGAGATGTCGTAAAAGGTGACTAAGGTAAGTCGACCCGCCGTGTGGTATCCGACTGAGTAGAATAGACCAACCTCTTTCTTACCGAGGTGTCGTAAAAGACGACTAAGGTAAGATGACTTCAGGCAGGCGGCCGGTCGTGAGATACTTAGCCAAATCATGTGACAACATGTTTGTAACATGTTGTGCTGACTCCACTTAGAGTGGGATAAGGGCAGGAGGATGGATGAATGTGATTGTGTTTTATTATATGAAATATCTTAGTTCGGTGTGCCTTTTGGCATAGGCCTCCTCCAACGCTTTCCATTTACCCCTATCTTGTGCCACTCTCGTCCAGAAGGGCCCAGCTGTTAATATGAGGTCGTACTCCCATCTTCTCACTTCTTCCAAATCAAATCAAAATATCTTTATTCAAATAAGCTCTTACAAGCACTTTTGAATCGTCAAGGATCAATATGATTAATGAAGCTACAACTGGTTCAAAACGTTGCTCTTACCGAGAAGAACCAGAAAGAAACTCGGCGGTCAATCTTTTAAACACTTTCAATTTTACATTATTAAACCGCAGTCTTTTATGAAGCTGAAAGGATTATAAAAAGGAACATAATAAAATCCCTTACCAGTACCGCCCATTTCTAGACGTTTCGCAAGCGTGTCGCATTCATCCCTGAGCCTTTCCACGCATTCCCTGAGCCTCTGAGCCGCGCTAGGAGTGGGGGGTGGGGCCGCCAATATCTGGGTCTCTCTGTTGAGCTGCGTCAGGCGACCCTTTTCCTGAGCCAGGGCTGTAGCTAATCTCGACAGACGCTCTTTCTGCCTTTCAATGAGTGAACGATCTGGAATTTTTATAATCTTTATATTAATTTCTTCTTTTTCTTGATCAGTCTATTAAAAT